>JAZBNJ010000041.1:17500-2517500 GCA_037349165.1 Choristoneura rosaceana
CTAACCTAACCTAACCTAACCTAACCTAACCTAACCTAACCTAACCTAACCTAACCTAACCTAACCTAACCTAACCTAACCTAACCTAACCTAACCTAACCTAACCTAACCTAACCTAACCTAACCTAACCTAACCTAACCTAACCTAACCTAACCTAACCTAACCTAACCTAACCTAACCTAACCTAACCTAACCTAACCTAACCTAACCTAACCTAACCTAACCTAACCTAACCTAACCTAACCTAACCTAACCTAACCTAACCTAACCTAACCTAACCTAACCTAACCTAACCTAACCTAACCTAACCTAACCTAACCTAACCTAACCTAACCTAACCTAACCTAACCTAACCTAACCTAACCTAACCTAACCTAACCTAACCTAACCTAACCTAACCTAACCTAACCTAACCTAACCTAACCTAACCTAACCTAACCTAACCTAACCTAACCTAACCTAACCTAACCTAACCTAACCTAACCTAACCTAACCTAACCTAACCTAACCTAACCTAACCTAACCTAACCTAACCTAACCTAACCTAACCTAACCTAACCTAACCTAACCTAACCTAACCTAACCTAACCTAACCTAACCTAACCTAACCTAACCTAACCTAACCTAACCTAACCTAACCTAACCTAACCTAACCTAACCTAACCTAACCTAACCTAACCTAACCTAACCTAACCTAACCTAACCTAACCTAACCTAACCTAACCTAACCTAACCTAACCTAACCTAACCTAACCTAACCTAACCTAACCTAACCTAACCTAACCTAACCTAACCTAACCTAACCTAACCTAACCTAACCTAACCTAACCTAACCTAACCTAACCTAACCTAACCTAACCTAACCTAACCTAACCTAACCTAACCTAACCTAACCTAACCTAACCTAACCTAACCTAACCTAACCTAACCTAACCTAACCTAACCTAACCTAACCTAACCTAACCTAACCTAACCTAACCTAACCTAACCTAACCTAACCTAACCTAACCTAACCTAACCTAACCTAACCTAACCTAACCTAACCTAACCTAACCTAACCTAACCTAACCTAACCTAACCTAACCTAACCTAACCTAACCTAACCTAACCTAACCTAACCTAACCTAACCTAACCTAACCTAACCTAACCTAACCTAACCTAACCTAACCTAACCTAACCTAACCTAACCTAACCTAACCTAACCTAACCTAACCTAACCTAACCTAACCTAACCTAACCTAACCTAACCTAACCTAACCTAACCTAACCTAACCTAACCTAACCTAACCTAACCTAACCTAACCTAACCTAACCTAACCTAACCTAACCTAACCTAACCTAACCTAACCTAACCTAACCTAACCTAACCTAACCTAACCTAACCTAACCTAACCTAACCTAACCTAACCTAACCTAACCTAACCTAACCTAACCTAACCTAACCTAACCTAACCTAACCTAACCTAACCTAACCTAACCTAACCTAACCTAACCTAACCTAACCTAACCTAACCTAACCTAACCTAACCTAACCTAACCTAACCTAACCTAACCTAACCTAACCTAACCTAACCTAACCTAACCTAACCTAACCTAACCTAACCTAACCTAACCTAACCTAACCTAACCTAACCTAACCTAACCTAACCTAACCTAACCTAACCTAACCTAACCTAACCTAACCTAACCTAACCTAACCTAACCTAACCTAACCTAACCTAACCTAACCTAACCTAACCTAACCTAACCTAACCTAACCTAACCTAACCTAACCTAACCTAACCTAACCTAACCTAACCTAACCTAACCTAACCTAACCTAACCTAACCTAACCTAACCTAACCTAACCTAACCTAACCTAACCTAACCTAACCTAACCTAACCTAACCTAACCTAACCTAACCTAACCTAACCTAACCTAACCTAACCTAACCTAACCTAACCTAACCTAACCTAACCTAACCTAACCTAACCTAACCTAACCTAACCTAACCTAACCTAACCTAACCTAACCTAACCTAACCTAACCTAACCTAACCTAACCTAACCTAACCTAACCTAACCTAACCTAACCTAACCTAACCTAACCTAACCTAACCTAACCTAACCTAACCTAACCTAACCTAACCTAACCTAACCTAACCTAACCTAACCTAACCTAACCTAACCTAACCTAACCTAACCTAACCTAACCTAACCTAACCTAACCTAACCTAACCTAACCTAACCTAACCTAACCTAACCTAACCTAACCTAACCTAACCTAACCTAACCTAACCTAACCTAACCTAACCTAACCTAACCTAACCTAACCTAACCTAACCTAACCTAACCTAACCTAACCTAACCTAACCTAACCTAACCTAACCTAACCTAACCTAACCTAACCTAACCTAACCTAACCTAACCTAACCTAACCTAACCTAACCTAACCTAACCTAACCTAACCTAACCTAACCTAACCTAACCTAACCTAACCTAACCTAACCTAACCTAACCTAACCTAACCTAACCTAACCTAACCTAACCTAACCTAACCTAACCTAACCTAACCTAACCTAACCTAACCTAACCTAACCTAACCTAACCTAACCTAACCTAACCTAACCTAACCTAACCTAACCTAACCTAACCTAACCTAACCTAACCTAACCTAACCTAACCTAACCTAACCTAACCTAACCTAACCTAACCTAACCTAACCTAACCTAACCTAACCTAACCTAACCTAACCTAACCTAACCTAACCTAACCTAACCTAACCTAACCTAACCTAACCTAACCTAACCTAACCTAACCTAACCTAACCTAACCTAACCTAACCTAACCTAACCTAACCTAACCTAACCTAACCTAACCTAACCTAACCTAACCTAACCTAACCTAACCTAACCTAACCTAACCTAACCTAACCTAACCTAACCTAACCTAACCTAACCTAACCTAACCTAACCTAACCTAACCTAACCTAACCTAACCTAACCTAACCTAACCTAACCTAACCTAACCTAACCTAACCTAACCTAACCTAACCTAACCTAACCTAACCTAACCTAACCTAACCTAACCTAACCTAACCTAACCTAACCTAACCTAACCTAACCTAACCTAACCTAACCTAACCTAACCTAACCTAACCTAACCTAACCTAACCTAACCTAACCTAACCTAACCTAACCTAACCTAACCTAACCTAACCTAACCTAACCTAACCTAACCTAACCTAACCTAACCTAACCTAACCTAACCTAACCTAACCTAACCTAACCTAACCTAACCTAACCTAACCTAACCTAACCTAACCTAACCTAACCTAACCTAACCTAACCTAACCTAACCTAACCTAACCTAACCTAACCTAACCTAACCTAACCTAACCTAACCTAACCTAACCTAACCTAACCTAACCTAACCTAACCTAACCTAACCTAACCTAACCTAACCTAACCTAACCTAACCTAACCTAACCTAACCTAACCTAACCTAACCTAACCTAACCTAACCTAACCTAACCTAACCTAACCTAACCTAACCTAACCTAACCTAACCTAACCTAACCTAACCTAACCTAACCTAACCTAACCTAACCTAACCTAACCTAACCTAACCTAACCTAACCTAACCTAACCTAACCTAACCTAACCTAACCTAACCTAACCTAACCTAACCTAACCTAACCTAACCTAACCTAACCTAACCTAACCTAACCTAACCTAACCTAACCTAACCTAACCTAACCTAACCTAACCTAACCTAACCTAACCTAACCTAACCTAACCTAACCTAACCTAACCTAACCTAACCTAACCTAACCTAACCTAACCTAACCTAACCTAACCTAACCTAACCTAACCTAACCTAACCTAACCTAACCTAACCTAACCTAACCTAACCTAACCTAACCTAACCTAACCTAACCTAACCTAACCTAACCTAACCTAACCTAACCTAACCTAACCTAACCTAACCTAACCTAACCTAACCTAACCTAACCTAACCTAACCTAACCTAACCTAACCTAACCTAACCTAACCTAACCTAACCTAACCTAACCTAACCTAACCTAACCTAACCTAACCTAACCTAACCTAACCTAACCTAACCTAACCTAACCTAACCTAACCTAACCTAACCTAACCTAACCTAACCTAACCTAACCTAACCTAACCTAACCTAACCTAACCTAACCTAACCTAACCTAACCTAACCTAACCTAACCTAACCTAACCTAACCTAACCTAACCTAACCTAACCTAACCTAACCTAACCTAACCTAACCTAACCTAACCTAACCTAACCTAACCTAACCTAACCTAACCTAACCTAACCTAACCTAACCTAACCTAACCTAACCTAACCTAACCTAACCTAACCTAACCTAACCTAACCTAACCTAACCTAACCTAACCTAACCTAACCTAACCTAACCTAACCTAACCTAACCTAACCTAACCTAACCTAACCTAACCTAACCTAACCTAACCTAACCTAACCTAACCTAACCTAACCTAACCTAACCTAACCTAACCTAACCTAACCTAACCTAACCTAACCTAACCTAACCTAACCTAACCTAACCTAACCTAACCTAACCTAACCTAACCTAACCTAACCTAACCTAACCTAACCTAACCTAACCTAACCTAACCTAACCTAACCTAACCTAACCTAACCTAACCTAACCTAACCTAACCTAACCTAACCTAACCTAACCTAACCTAACCTAACCTAACCTAACCTAACCTAACCTAACCTAACCTAACCTAACCTAACCTAACCTAACCTAACCTAACCTAACCTAACCTAACCTAACCTAACCTAACCTAACCTAACCTAACCTAACCTAACCTAACCTAACCTAACCTAACCTAACCTAACCTAACCTAACCTAACCTAACCTAACCTAACCTAACCTAACCTAACCTAACCTAACCTAACCTAACCTAACCTAACCTAACCTAACCTAACCTAACCTAACCTAACCTAACCTAACCTAACCTAACCTAACCTAACCTAACCTAACCTAACCTAACCTAACCTAACCTAACCTAACCTAACCTAACCTAACCTAACCTAACCTAACCTAACCTAACCTAACCTAACCTAACCTAACCTAACCTAACCTAACCTAACCTAACCTAACCTAACCTAACCTAACCTAACCTAACCTAACCTAACCTAACCTAACCTAACCTAACCTAACCTAACCTAACCTAACCTAACCTAACCTAACCTAACCTAACCTAACCTAACCTAACCTAACCTAACCTAACCTAACCTAACCTAACCTAACCTAACCTAACCTAACCTAACCTAACCTAACCTAACCTAACCTAACCTAACCTAACCTAACCTAACCTAACCTAACCTAACCTAACCTAACCTAACCTAACCTAACCTAACCTAACCTAACCTAACCTAACCTAACCTAACCTAACCTAACCTAACCTAACCTAACCTAACCTAACCTAACCTAACCTAACCTAACCTAACCTAACCTAACCTAACCTAACCTAACCTAACCTAACCTAACCTAACCTAACCTAACCTAACCTAACCTAACCTAACCTAACCTAACCTAACCTAACCTAACCTAACCTAACCTAACCTAACCTAACCTAACCTAACCTAACCTAACCTAACCTAACCTAACCTAACCTAACCTAACCTAACCTAACCTAACCTAACCTAACCTAACCTAACCTAACCTAACCTAACCTAACCTAACCTAACCTAACCTAACCTAACCTAACCTAACCTAACCTAACCTAACCTAACCTAACCTAACCTAACCTAACCTAACCTAACCTAACCTAACCTAACCTAACCTAACCTAACCTAACCTAACCTAACCTAACCTAACCTAACCTAACCTAACCTAACCTAACCTAACCTAACCTAACCTAACCTAACCTAACCTAACCTAACCTAACCTAACCTAACCTAACCTAACCTAACCTAACCTAACCTAACCTAACCTAACCTAACCTAACCTAACCTAACCTAACCTAACCTAACCTAACCTAACCTAACCTAACCTAACCTAACCTAACCTAACCTAACCTAACCTAACCTAACCTAACCTAACCTAACCTAACCTAACCTAACCTAACCTAACCTAACCTAACCTAACCTAACCTAACCTAACCTAACCTAACCTAACCTAACCTAACCTAACCTAACCTAACCTAACCTAACCTAACCTAACCTAACCTAACCTAACCTAACCTAACCTAACCTAACCTAACCTAACCTAACCTAACCTAACCTAACCTAACCTAACCTAACCTAACCTAACCTAACCTAACCTAACCTAACCTAACCTAACCTAACCTAACCTAACCTAACCTAACCTAACCTAACCTAACCTAACCTAACCTAACCTAACCTAACCTAACCTAACCTAACCTAACCTAACCTAACCTAACCTAACCTAACCTAACCTAACCTAACCTAACCTAACCTAACCTAACCTAACCTAACCTAACCTAACCTAACCTAACCTAACCTAACCTAACCTAACCTAACCTAACCTAACCTAACCTAACCTAACCTAACCTAACCTAACCTAACCTAACCTAACCTAACCTAACCTAACCTAACCTAACCTAACCTAACCTAACCTAACCTAACCTAACCTAACCTAACCTAACCTAACCTAACCTAACCTAACCTAACCTAACCTAACCTAACCTAACCTAACCTAACCTAACCTAACCTAACCTAACCTAACCTAACCTAACCTAACCTAACCTAACCTAACCTAACCTAACCTAACCTAACCTAACCTAACCTAACCTAACCTAACCTAACCTAACCTAACCTAACCTAACCTAACCTAACCTAACCTAACCTAACCTAACCTAACCTAACCTAACCTAACCTAACCTAACCTAACCTAACCTAACCTAACCTAACCTAACCTAACCTAACCTAACCTAACCTAACCTAACCTAACCTAACCTAACCTAACCTAACCTAACCTAACCTAACCTAACCTAACCTAACCTAACCTAACCTAACCTAACCTAACCTAACCTAACCTAACCTAACCTAACCTAACCTAACCTAACCTAACCTAACCTAACCTAACCTAACCTAACCTAACCTAACCTAACCTAACCTAACCTAACCTAACCTAACCTAACCTAACCTAACCTAACCTAACCTAACCTAACCTAACCTAACCTAACCTAACCTAACCTAACCTAACCTAACCTAACCTAACCTAACCTAACCTAACCTAACCTAACCTAACCTAACCTAACCTAACCTAACCTAACCTAACCTAACCTAACCTAACCTAACCTAACCTAACCTAACCTAACCTAACCTAACCTAACCTAACCTAACCTAACCTAACCTAACCTAACCTAACCTAACCTAACCTAACCTAACCTAACCTAACCTAACCTAACCTAACCTAACCTAACCTAACCTAACCTAACCTAACCTAACCTAACCTAACCTAACCTAACCTAACCTAACCTAACCTAACCTAACCTAACCTAACCTTTTTTTTTTTTTTTTTTTTTTTTTTTTTTTTTTTTTTTTACGTGTGGAAAATGCGCCTTATGCATGTCCCCCGCTCGAGGCAGCGGGTGGGGTCTTTCGGGCTCACCCCCAAAGTGGAGGCATACCGAATAAAAACCACACGACCTTACCCTCTCGGCCCTTGTGCGGACGCCACGGGATCGCGAACATTTCACCGCGACGCCACAGGCCAGCCCGGGATGGGCTCCCTCTCTGCGCCCCAAGATGGTATTGGGGCGCTGCGCCCCTAGGGTTTGAGGGGCGCTCGGCCAGGACGGCACGTGCAATGCGGGTCCAGGATTCCTCGCCCTCGCCCGCTGTGCCGCCACGTCACGTCCGTCGTGTCAAGTCAGTTGATGTCCTCTCATGTCAGTCAGTCAGTTAGGTCCTCTCATGTCGCGTCGTCGTGTCCGGGCGACCACAAGCCCAACAGGACTTGGGCCGCCCGAGGGCTCCCCCTTACCTTTCCCTGTCTAATGAGAACAGGTACTGAGCTCGGGTTCGCCCCCGTCATACGGCGGCCACAGCCCTCAAAAGGACTGCGCCGCCCCGGCATCATTAGGCTTGCGCCCTCCGCCCGATAAGGCTCACCCTCACCTTTCCCTGTCTAATGAGGACAGGTACTCAGCTTGGGCTCGCCCCCCTCAAAAAGGCATCGGCCCGAAGGCCAGACGCCGCCCTCTCAGGGCCCGAAGGCCCGTTGGCTGGCAAGGTTCACCGAGTGGCTACCCTCACCAGACCAACACCCCCCCACCCCAGTCACGTCAAAGTCAGTCACGTCCGGCGACCACAGCCCTTAAAAGGGCTGCGCCGCCCCGGCATCATAGGGCTTGCGCCCTCCGCCCGATGAGGCTCACCCTTACTTAATACCCATCATTTAAGACAGGCAAAAGCAAGGGCTCGCCTCCGTCTGTAAGGCGTCGGCCCGAAGGCCGCACGCCGCCCTCTTGGGTTTGGCGAAGCTCACCCGCGGCCCTCTGCCTTAGGCTCCCCTCGCCAAACAAAAGTCACGTCTGTCAGTCGGTCGCGTCCAACGACCACAGCCCTTAAAAGGGCTGCGCCGCCCCGGCATCATTGGGCTTACGCCCTCCGCCCGATGGGCTCACCCTCGCTTTTCCCTGACCCTAAGGACAGGTACTCCGCTTAGGCTCGCTCCCGTCATAAGGCGTCGGCCCGAAGGCCGGACGCCGCCCTCTTGTGGGCCCGAAGGCCCGTTGGTTGGCAAGGTTTGCCCGGTGGCCCTCTGCCTTTGGGCTCCCCTCGCCAAACCAACACCCCCCCACCCCAGTCGCGTCAAAAGTCTGTCGTCGCGTCCGGCGACCACAGCCCTTAAAAGGGCTGCGCCACCCCGGCATCATTGGGCTTACGCCCTCCGCCCGATGGGCTCACCCTCGCTTTTCCCTGACCCTAAGGACAGGTACTCCGCTCAGGCTCGCTCCCGTCATAAGGCGTCGGCCCGAAGGCCGGACGCCGCCCTCTTGTGGGCCCGAAGGCCCGTTGGTTGGCAAGGTTTGCCCGGTGGCCCTCTGCCTTTGGGCTCCCCTCGCCAAACCAACACCCCCCCACCCCAGTCGTGTCACAGAAGTCAGTCGTCACGTCCGGCGACCACAGCCCTTATAAGGGCTGCGCCGCCCCGGCATCATTGGGCTTACGCCCTCCGCCCGATGGGCTCGCCCTCGCTTTTCCCTGACCCTAAGGACAGGTACTCTGCTCAGGCTCGCCTCCGTCAAAAGGCGTCGGCCCGAAGGCCGGACGCCGCCCTCTCAGGCCCGCAGGCCCGTTGGCTGGCAGGGTTCACCCGGTGGCCCTCTGCCTTTGGGCTCCCCCCACCAAGCCAACTCCCCTCCCCCCCCGGTCGGATATTAGCCGCCGGCTAGCAAATCCACCTAATGAATTTACTAGCCGTCGTTGCCCAGGATGCACCAGGCCCAGACGCTACACTTTCCCACCCCATGAAGCCAAAGCTTCGGATAGAGGGAAGTTGTAACGCCCGAGCACGCGAGGAGGAATCCGACATTGCACCCCAACCTAACCTAACCTAACCTAACCTAACCTAACCTAACCTAACCTAACCTAACCTAACCTAACCTAACCTAACCTAACCTAACCTAACCTAACCTAACCTAACCTAACCTAACCTAACCTAACCTAACCTAACCTAACCTAACCTAACCTAACCTAACCTAACCTAACCTAACCTAACCTAACCTAACCTAACCTAACCTAACCTAACCTAACCTAACCTAACCTAACCTAACCTAACCTAACCTAACCTAACCTAACCTAACCTAACCTAACCTAACCTAACCTAACCTAACCTAACCTAACCTAACCTAACCTAACCTAACCTAACCTAACCTAACCTAACCTAACCTAACCTAACCTAACCTAACCTAACCTAACCTAACCTAACCTAACCTAACCTAACCTAACCTAACCTAACCTAACCTAACCTAACCTAACCTAACCTAACCTAACCTAACCTAACCTAACCTAACCTAACCTAACCTAACCTAACCTAACCTAACCTAACCTAACCTAACCTAACCTAACCTAACCTAACCTAACCTAACCTAACCTAACCTAACCTAACCTAACCTAACCTAACCTAACCTAACCTAACCTAACCTAACCTAACCTAACCTAACCTAACCTAACCTAACCTAACCTAACCTAACCTAACCTAACCTAACCTAACCTAACCTAACCTAACCTAACCTAACCTAACCTAACCTAACCTAACCTAACCTAACCTAACCTAACCTAACCTAACCTAACCTAACCTAACCTAACCTAACCTAACCTAACCTAACCTAACCTAACCTAACCTAACCTAACCTAACCTAACCTAACCTAACCTAACCTAACCTAACCTAACCTAACCTAACCTAACCTAACCTAACCTAACCTAACCTAACCTAACCTAACCTAACCTAACCTAACCTAACCTAACCTAACCTAACCTAACCTAACCTAACCTAACCTAACCTAACCTAACCTAACCTAACCTAACCTAACCTAACCTAACCTAACCTAACCTAACCTAACCTAACCTAACCTAACCTAACCTAACCTAACCTAACCTAACCTAACCTAACCTAACCTAACCTAACCTAACCTAACCTAACCTAACCTAACCTAACCTAACCTAACCTAACCTAACCTAACCTAACCTAACCTAACCTAACCTAACCTAACCTAACCTAACCTAACCTAACCTAACCTAACCTAACCTAACCTAACCTAACCTAACCTAACCTAACCTAACCTAACCTAACCTAACCTAACCTAACCTAACCTAACCTAACCTAACCTAACCTAACCTAACCTAACCTAACCTAACCTAACCTAACCTAACCTAACCTAACCTAACCTAACCTAACCTAACCTAACCTAACCTAACCTAACCTAACCTAACCTAACCTAACCTAACCTAACCTAACCTAACCTAACCTAACCTAACCTAACCTAACCTAACCTAACCTAACCTAACCTAACCTAACCTAACCTAACCTAACCTAACCTAACCTAACCTAACCTAACCTAACCTAACCTAACCTAACCTAACCTAACCTAACCTAACCTAACCTAACCTAACCTAACCTAACCTAACCTAACCTAACCTAACCTAACCTAACCTAACCTAACCTAACCTAACCTAACCTAACCTAACCTAACCTAACCTAACCTAACCTAACCTAACCTAACCTAACCTAACCTAACCTAACCTAACCTAACCTAACCTAACCTAACCTAACCTAACCTAACCTAACCTAACCTAACCTAACCTAACCTAACCTAACCTAACCTAACCTAACCTAACCTAACCTAACCTAACCTAACCTAACCTAACCTAACCTAACCTAACCTAACCTAACCTAACCTAACCTAACCTAACCTAACCTAACCTAACCTAACCTAACCTTTTTTTTTTTTTTTTTTTTTTTTTTTTTTTTTTTTTTTTTTACGTGTGGAAAATGCGCCTTATGCATGTCCCCCGCTCGAGGCAGCGGGTGGGGTCTTTCGGGCTCTCCCCCAGAGTGGAGGCATACCGAATAAAAACCACACGACCTTACCCTCTCGGCCCTTGTGCGGACGCCACGGGATCGCGAACATTTCACCGCGACGCCGCAGGCCAGCCCGGGATGGGCTCCCTCTCTGCGCCCCAAGATGGTATTGGGGCGCTGCGCCCCTAGGGTTTTAGGGGCGCTCGGCCAGGACGGCACGTGCAATGCGGGTCCGGGATTCCTCGCCCTCGCCCGCTGTGCCGCCACGTCACGTCTGTCGTGTCAAGTCAGTTGATGTCCTCTCATGTCAGTCAGTCAGTTAGGTCCTCTCATGTCGCGTCGTCGTGTCCGGGCGACCACAAACCCGACAGGGCTTGGGCCGCCCCAGGGCTCCCCCTTACCTTTCCCTGTCTAATGAGAACAGGTACTGAGTTCGGGTTCGCCCCCGTCCTACGGCGGCCACAGCCCTCAAAAGGACTGCGCCGCCCCGGCATCATTAGGCTTGCGCCCTCCGCCCGATAAGGCTCACCCTCACCTTTCCCTGTCTAATGAGGACAGGTACTCAGCTTGGGCTCGCCCCCCTCAAAAAGGCGTCGGCCCGAAGGCCAGACGCCGCCCTCTCAGGGCCCGAAGGCCCGTTGGCTGGCAAGGTTCGCCCAGTGGCTCCCCTCACCAGATTAACACCCCCCCACCCCAGTCACGTCGAAGTCAGTCACGTCCGGCGACCACAGCCCTTAAAAGGGCTGCGCCGCCCCGGCATCATTGGGCTTGCGCCCTCCGCCCGATGAGGCTCACCCCTACTTAGTACCCATCATTTAAGACAGGCAAAAGCAAGGGCTCGCCTCCGTCCAAAGGCGTCGGCCCGAAGGCCGCACGCCGCCCTCTTGGGTTTGGCGAAGATCACCCGCGGCCCTCTGCCTTAGGCTCCCCTCGCCAAACAAATGTCATGTCTGTCAGTCTGTCAAGTCCGGCGACCACAGCCCTTAAAAGGGCTGCGCCGCCCCGGCATCACTGGGCTTACGCCCTCCGCCCGATGGGCTCGCCCTCGCTTTTCCCTGACCCTAAGGACAGGTACTCCGCTCAGGCTCACCTCCGTCCAAAGGCGTCGGCCCGAAGGCCGGACGCCGCCCTCTTGTGGGCCCGAAGGCCCGTTGGTTGGCAAGGTTTGCCCGGTGGCCCTCTGCCTTTGGGCTCCCCTCGCCAAACCAACACCCCCCCACCCCAGTCGTGTCACAGAAGTCTGTCGTCGCGTCCAGCGACCACAGCCCTTAAAAGGGCTGCGCCGCCCCGGCATCATTGGGCTTACACCCTCCGCCCGATGGGCTCGCCCTCGCTTTTCCCTGTCCCTAAGGTCAGGTACTCTGCTCAGGCTCGCCTCCGTCAAAAGGCGTCGGCCCGAAGGCCGGACGCCGCCCTCTCAGGCCCGCAGGCCCGTTGGCTGGCAGGGTTCACCCGGTGGCCCTCTGCCTTTGGGCTCCCCCCACCAAACCAACACCCCTCCCCCCCGGTCGGATATTAGCCGCCGGCTAGCAAATCCACCTAATGAATTTACTAGCCGTCGTTGCCCAGGATGCACCAGGCCCAGACGCTACACTTTCCCACCCCATGAAGCCAAAGCTTCGGATAGAGGGAAGTTGTAACGCCCGAGCACGCGAGGAGGAATCCGACATTGCACCCCAACCTAACCTAACCTAACCTAACCTAACCTAACCTAACCTAACCTAACCTAACCTAACCTAACCTAACCTAACCTAACCTAACCTAACCTAACCTAACCTAACCTAACCTAACCTAACCTAACCTAACCTAACCTAACCTAACCTAACCTAACCTAACCTAACCTAACCTAACCTAACCTAACCTAACCTAACCTAACCTAACCTAACCTAACCTAACCTAACCTAACCTAACCTAACCTAACCTAACCTAACCTAACCTAACCTAACCTAACCTAACCTAACCTAACCTAACCTAACCTAACCTAACCTAACCTAACCTAACCTAACCTAACCTAACCTAACCTAACCTAACCTAACCTAACCTAACCTAACCTAACCTAACCTAACCTAACCTAACCTAACCTAACCTAACCTAACCTAACCTAACCTAACCTAACCTAACCTAACCTAACCTAACCTAACCTAACCTAACCTAACCTAACCTAACCTAACCTAACCTAACCTAACCTAACCTAACCTAACCTAACCTAACCTAACCTAACCTAACCTAACCTAACCTAACCTAACCTAACCTAACCTAACCTAACCTAACCTAACCTAACCTAACCTAACCTAACCTAACCTAACCTAACCTAACCTAACCTAACCTAACCTAACCTAACCTAACCTAACCTAACCTAACCTAACCTAACCTAACCTAACCTAACCTAACCTAACCTAACCTAACCTAACCTAACCTAACCTAACCTAACCTAACCTAACCTAACCTAACCTAACCTAACCTAACCTAACCTAACCTAACCTAACCTAACCTAACCTAACCTAACCTAACCTAACCTAACCTAACCTAACCTAACCTAACCTAACCTAACCTAACCTAACCTAACCTAACCTAACCTAACCTAACCTAACCTAACCTAACCTAACCTAACCTAACCTAACCTAACCTAACCTAACCTAACCTAACCTAACCTAACCTAACCTAACCTAACCTAACCTAACCTAACCTAACCTAACCTAACCTAACCTAACCTAACCTAACCTAACCTAACCTAACCTAACCTAACCTAACCTAACCTAACCTAACCTAACCTAACCTAACCTAACCTAACCTAACCTAACCTAACCTAACCTAACCTAACCTAACCTAACCTAACCTAACCTAACCTAACCTAACCTAACCTAACCTAACCTAACCTAACCTAACCTAACCTAACCTAACCTAACCTAACCTAACCTAACCTAACCTAACCTAACCTAACCTAACCTAACCTAACCTAACCTAACCTAACCTAACCTAACCTAACCTAACCTAACCTAACCTAACCTAACCTAAGACAACCTAACCTAACCTAAGACAAATAGGGAATGCCTGCTACGGAGTCCTTCAGATGGGGCCTTGCTGGACGCTGGGGGATCGGCTGACTTACTGCTTGACACCTTCTTCCCCAAAGACCTGCCGGAGGAGGACACGGCTGACCAAGCGGAATGCAGGAGGGAGGCCGGTCGCATAGTCGAAGAGGTACGGGCGGAGGGGATCGCGGTGAGACCTTTTACTGAGGAGGAGTGTAGGGCGGTGCTGGCTACCATGAACCCCAAGAGGGCCCCGGGTCAGGATGGCCTTACGGCCGACATTTGCGCGAGAGCGTTTGACGCCTCCCCCCTGATGTTGGCCATCTATAATTGCTGCCTCAGATTGGGATACTTCCCCAAGGTGTGGAAGGAGGCGTTAATCCGTACTGTCCCTAAGCCAGGGAAGGAGGACTTCACGTCCCCTAAAACATACCGACCTATTGGTCTCCTGCCTATCCCGGGCAAGATTCTTGAAAAAATGATTTTCAATAGACTTGCCTGGGATATGTGTACTGGGAGGAGACTTAGTCAGAGACAGTACGGATTCACGCCTCAAAAGAGCACGGAGGACGCATTATATGATGTGATGACCTACATCAGGGAGGGGGTACAGCGCAAAAAGATCGTCGCTGTGGTGTCCTTGGACATCCAGGGGGCATTCGACGGGGCATGGTGGCCAGCGATGATTAGAGAGCTACACGCAAGAACAAGAGAGTGCGATGCCCTCCGTATGATCTTTAGCTACTTGGAGGACCGGACGGTCAGCATCAAGTACATGGGGGTGGGGAGAACTGTGTCGACGGCGCGCGGATGTGTCCAGGGATCCATAGGGGGTCCCCTCCTCTGGAACGTCCAATTGGACCCTCTTCTGCAGGAGGTGGACTCCCTGGGAGCGGAGGTCCAGGCGTTCGCCGACGACATAGTTGTCCTGGCTGCGGCTGACACTACCCGGGGGCTGGAGGTCATGGTGGAGGAGGCGCTCGGGGCCATCGCCAGGTGGGGATCAAGATACAAAATGAAGTTTGCGGCTCACAAAACACAGGCCATGATTGTAACCAGGAGACTAAAGTTCGACCGGCCTTCGTTTACTCTGGATTCGACGAGAATAGAGCTGGCCGACAGCGTTCACCTCCTAGGCCTAACAATCGACAGCTGTTTGGGGTTTGGTCGACATGTAGATAGGGTTACGGGTAAGGCCATAGCGCTCTATAAGTCGGTAGCCAGTATGGCTAGAGCGCAGTGGGGCCTTAACCCAGAGATTGTTAGGACCATATACCAAACGGTTGTCGAACCTACAGTGCTATACGCGGTGGGGGCCTGGGGGGTGGTGCTGGATAGAGTACATATACGGAAAAGGCTGGATAAGCTGACTAGGATGTTCGCCATCAAAATAGCAAAGGCCCACAGGACTGTATCGTACACCTCTGCGGTTTTGTTGGCCCAAATATTGCCCCTGGACCTGCGGGCCAGGGAAAATCTGAGGGTCTACGAAATAAAGAGAGGTAGACCTATGGAGGAGCTGCCCGGGAGAGAGCTGCAGCCGAGGAGAGCCCCGGCGGAGCTGCCGCACCCGGCGGACAGGAAACGTATACAGTATGCCCTAATCAACACACAGGAGGAGGCCCTACAGGCGGAGGAGGAATGCCTGGCCTGCTACACAGATGGGAGTAAAATAGAGGGTAGGGTGGGCGGTGCAGTCACCATCTGGAAGGATGGAAGAGAAATCCGAAGTGCGGGCTTCAGACTGGAGCCCCACTGCACGGTATTCCAGGCCGAGATGGTGGCCATCGACAGGGCGGTGGATATGGCGCTGAGGATGGGATCCAGAGCTAAGATCCTAAGCGACTCCAGGTCCTCGGTGCAGGCCATCTGCTGCCCCACCACCCAAAACCCGATAGCAGGCGGGATTCAAGAAAAGCTGCGTACGGCGGAAAGGGCGGGGGATCCGGTGACCCTCTTGTGGATCAAGGCGCATGCGGGCATTATTGGAAATGAAAGGGCCGACGAACTGGCCAAAAATGCCGCACTGCGTGACAAGAGGGCACCAGCTTATGATCGTTTCCCGCTCTCTTACGCAAAACGCATCTGTAGGGCCAAGACCCTGGACGAGTGGCAAAAGAGATACGAGCAAGCGACCACGGGCGCAGGAACAAAGATATTCTTCAAGGATGTGCGGACAGCCCGGAAAGTGCTAGGAAAGCTGGAGCTCAGCAACATGGTGGCGCAGCTGCTTACGGGCCACGGAGGACTCCGGCAGTACCTCCACAGGTTTAAACTGGCCCCGTCCCCGTATTGTGTCTGCGACGATGAATCTGAAGAAACGGTTACACACGTCCTCACTGAGTGCCCGAGATTCGCGGGCGCTCGACTCGATTGCAGACACGGTACGGGTATGGAGATCAGCAGGGAGAACCTGGGGGCGCTGATCGGAGATGACCGGGCGAGGGGCGTATTCCTGCCCTACGCGTTGGAAATAATGAGGAAGGTGGGAGTACAAAATGGGTCAAAGACGATGGATTGAGGGGCCGGGTTCCGCTCCGCCCCCTTTTACGCGGGAAAAATTTTTCGAGGAGAGTCGGATTTTTCTGAATTCTTAGTCTGTTTTCTGGATTGGTCTTTTAATTTGTAATTTGTAATTTGTCTAATTTGTTTTAATTTAATTTAATTTAATTTGTTTTATCTGTTTTTCATTTGTTTCATTTGTTTAATCTGTTTCGGGGTTTCATCTGACATACACGCACTAGCACACACACATCCACAACAAACACAAGACACCTACACCAAACGTTACACTACACACACCAACATACTCACTTAGTACCCTTCCAAACAATACCTGTATGTTTAATTAATATAGTTTAGTTAATGCATATGGGGCTGGGGGGGTTTTTCCCGGATGGTAGGTAGGAATAGTTAAAAATATTAGTAGAGATGTAATATAATGTGTAAAACTGAAATGCAAAGAATGCCTTAGTTTTAGTTGGATAGTATAGGTTGGTATAATGTATTTATGTAATGTAACTTGAATTAACATACATTGCTTGATTTGGTTTAAGATAAATTGTTATGCCATAAAAATAATATGAGAAATTAAAATAAATATAATATGTTTCAGTTTAATGTAATTTAATCTAAATGACTTTTTTTTGATTGACGCATTGTTATATAAAGTAGGCCTGAAATTTGTTTTGATTTAATAATCTAATATAGTGTAAGTGATATGATTTATAAAAGTGTAAGTTGATAAAATCCAACTGAACTTAATATATATTTCTTGATTTGGTTTAATATGAATTGTTATACCATAAAATAATTAAGAACTTAAAATAAATACAATATGTTTCAACTTAATGTAACTCGATCTCAATGACATTTTTGGTTGACGCATAGTTATATAAAGAAGGCTTGAAATTTGTTTTGATTTAATAGGTAAATATAGTGTAAGTGATATGATCTATAGAAGTGTGCAATTCTATATAATCCAACTGAACTTAATTTAATAAATACAATACAACATGCGAATTAGCGGGAGCAAGCTTATTGTTTCTTAACTAGGTTAGTATTATAATTAAATATAAGTTAGTATAAGTTTATTATAAGTAGCTATAAGAATCCGCCCGATGGCTCCCGGGTTGGCTCTCTACCCCACCCATAAAAGAGTCATAAAAGATGGGTGAAAAGACAAAAAACAAGAAATCAAATGGGAAAATAAAAGAAATGAACAAAAGAAAACATAGAAACACCCCAAGATTGTAAAATGGGTGGGAGGAGAGCTAACTGGGGAGAGTGAAATCGGGAAACCTAAGTAATTGACTTATAATGAGTAATTTGTATAAAGAGTAAAACACGGAAATTGATATCCGTGGTAAATGACAGGGGAGAAGGGAGATACGGCTGCCACTAGTAACGGCGGCTGTTACAACACCCCCTTCTCCCTAAAAACTTAAAAAAAAAAAAAAAAAAAAAAAAAAAACCTAACCTAACCTAACCTAACCTAACCTAACCTAACCTAACCTAACCTAACCTAACCTAACCTAACCTAACCTAACCTAACCTAACCTAACCTAACCTAACCTAACCTAACCTAACCTAACCTAACCTAACCTAACCTAACCTAACCTAACCTAACCTAACCTAACCTAACCTAACCTAACCTAACCTAACCTAACCTAACCTAACCTAACCTAACCTAACCTAACCTAACCTAACCTAACCTAACCTAACCTAACCTAACCTAACCTAACCTAACCTAACCTAACCTAACCTAACCTAACCTAACCTAACCTAACCTAACCTAACCTAACCTAACCTAACCTAACCTAACCTAACCTAACCTAACCTAACCTAACCTAACCTAACCTAACCTAACCTAACCTAACCTAACCTAACCTAACCTAACCTAACCTAACCTAACCTAACCTAACCTAACCTAACCTAACCTAACCTAACCTAACCTAACCTTTTTTTTTTTTTTTTTTTTTTTTTTTTTTTTTTTTTTTTTTTTTTTTTTTTTATTTTTTTTTTTTTTTTTTTTTTTTAACGGTAGGAAAATGCTTTACGCATACGACCGCGCTGTGGGGACAGCGCGGAAGTTATGTGGGACTCACCTCCCCCGTAACCTCCTTCCACTAGCGGAAGAAGGGGGGGAGGCATACCCACTAAAAACCTACCGGTATTCCATCTCTTGCCATTTGCGGATGCCATGGGAGCTTTGAGTGACACCACGACATCCGCTGGCCGCCCCAGCCTATGCCGGGGCTTCCGCGCCAAGAGGAGGAAGACCAGGAATACTTGGTCCTCCTCCTAGACTTGTGGGCCATAACGGCCAGCAGGGGATCCCCATCCCCCGCCGACTGGCACCACTAGGGTTGGAGGGCAGCAGCAAACTGCCGCCTTCTCCTCCCCACCCGTCTGCGCCGGAGCGGGTGCGCAAGGGGATCGTTCTCACGCTCCCGCTCCCTCTCCTCCTTCTGCGACATAACGTCTTCGCAGAAGGAGGCGACGGCCTCCCAAGAGCTCTCGCTGCTCAGCATGGCATTAACGACGCTGGGCAGCGAGAGATCGCCGCCAATCGTCGCCACCAGGGCGCGGCGCTGAGGGTCCCAGGCGGGGCACACCTCTAAGGTATGCTGAGCCGTATCCTCGTCAGCACCGCACTCGTGGCACGAAGCTGTCTCTTCCCTTCCGGCAACCTTGTGCAAGTACCGCCCGAAGCATCCATGGCCTGACAGCACCTGCACAAGACGGAAGGTCAGGGACCCGTGCTCCCTCTTGCACCACTCGGTGAGAACCGCAGTAAGGAGCGGTTATCCCCGGTTTTTATAGAGGTTTTCCTTCCTCGTGGTCCTCCCTTTGCAGGCGACGACCCTCACTCCCGGCGCCTACGGGCCGGGTTGCGAGTTCCCACAGCAGCTCACAGAAAGAGCCCTGCAGTAGGCCATCCTTACAGACGGCGCTCCTCCAGATCACGTCCGCATCCCAGTCTACTCTGCTAATCAGAGAGGTACCGGGAGCGGACCCACCGCCTCTGCTTCCCCGTTGTCCCCTGCTACAGGGGAGACAGGGAGCAGGAAAGTGGCGCACCCTTTCACTAGGGCGCGCCTGCCCCGCCTGGCCCAAAATGGGCTCCGCCGAGGCTGTGCCGCTCTTGGTCACCCTCGCCCTTCGAGCTATGCGACCCGAAGATCGAGGGCTCAAGCCCCCCCACCACGACAAGGTAGCAACACTCGGGGGGGAACCTAACCTAACCTAACCTTTTTTTTTTTTTTTTTTTTTTTTTTATTTTATTTTTTTTTTTTTTTTTTTTTTTTTTTTTTTTTTTTTTTATCCTGGGGAAAATCCTTTACGGACTTCACCGGCCCGGGGAGGCCGGTGGGCATGTGGGAATCCCGCCCCAGAAGGGGGCGGTGTACCCACTAAAAACCCCAGCATGTTCCCTTTTGCTGCCTTTGCAGCCGGGCTGTGGGAACTTTCTGCATCCATGGCCCGGCAGCACGACAGTTGTCCTTTCTTGGACCCAGCACAGGAGATAAGCCTCCTTCCTCCACCGCTGTAGGCACGCCGGAACACTTGGCGCGCCTACCAGCTCGGGGACCTTACCAGCGGAGGACGGGCATCCCCGTGCCCGTCACCCGCAGTCCCTGTTAGGGCGGGATTGCGCGGTTGAAAACCAACCGCCGTCGCCCGACTCGCCTGCGGCGCATGGGCTGAGAGGACGGGTCGTCTTCCCGCTCACGCTCCGCTCCCTCTTTTATCGCCATCACCTCCTCGCAAAAGGAGGCCATGGCCTTATCTCCAGCCATTTCCGGAAGAGAGTTTGGCGGGAGATGTCTCTCCATCGCCTTATCTCTTCCGGACAGGGCCGTTCCCCTCTGTCGCGCGCCTCGGCTACCTGCTGGTAGACGTCAGCTAGGACTTCGGCATCCAGCTCCCACGGTGGGGTTCCCGCCAGTACGCAGGCCGCCTCGAACGAGGTGGTGCGGTACGCCCTCGATACCCTCACCGCCATGACCCTTTGCGGTTGCCGCAGGTGGGTCTTGTTCCGGGCGGAGAGGGCATTTACCCATATGGGTGCCCCGTACAGGGCCATCGACCGCACAACACCTGTGTACAGTCGGCGGCAGCCCGCCTTTGGCCCGCCCACGTTCGGGAGCAGTCGGCTCAGTGCCGATGCCGTGCCCACCAGCTTCGGAGCCAAGCGCCGGAAGTGTTCTTCGAAGTTCCACCGGCTGTCGAGGACGAGTCCCAGGTACTTCATCGTCTTCCCGACGCCGATGGAAACTCCGCTCACCATAATGCTGGCATTAATTGGAGGTGCCCTCCGAGGTCCGTGAAAGCAAATGGCTTCGGACTTGTGGAGGGCGACCTCGAGGCCTAGCCTCCGGATCCTATCCACCGTTAGTGCCACGCCGGCAGTAGCCAGGAGGGACGCCTCGCGGATGGTGGCGCCGCGGGCTGTGACGAGGGTGTCATCCGCATAACACGTTATTTCTACCCCCGTCAAGTTAGCGCCGCGCAGCACCCAGTCGTAGCCGATGTTCCACAGGAGTGGTCCTAGGACCGATCCCTGTGGGACACCGCACGACATCTGCCGCTCCACCCATTCACGCTGCGTAGGGTAGCGGATCGCCCGCTCAGAGAGGTATGACCCCACTACCCTGCGCAAGTACTCAGGCACGTTGTGGTACCGGAGCGCCTCCTTAATCGTTTCCCAGGGAAGGGTGTTAAAAGCGTTGGCAATGTCCAAGGACACCGCTAACACCACTTCCCCTCGGGACACCGCTTCATCTGCCAGGGCCCTCACCCGCGCTATCGCGTCGATGGTGGACCTGCCCTGGCGGAATCCGTACTGGCACGCGCTAAGGCCCGGCCCTTGGCCCTCCAAGTGCCTAACAATTCGGGCAGCCACTACCCGCTCAAATAGCTTGGCCTTCTCGTCAAGAAGGACGATCGGTCTGTACCCCGAAGGGGAATCGGCCGGTCGCCCTTCCTTCCTCAGAAGGACCAACTTCCCGCATTTCCATGCCCTTGGTATGCGACCCTGCATCAGGCACGCAGAGAAAAGAGCCCTCACCCTTTGTTCTAAAGGGCCCAGTGCTAAGACCCATGCGCGGCCTGGAGTACCATCGGGGCCGGGGGCAGTGTTTTTGGCCTTTAGCCTTAGCACTGCCATCCCCGATTCCTCCTCTGTCACCTCCGGTATTACTTCGTCCACTGACGGGATTACTGGAGCCATTCGCGGGGGCAGGTGTTCGCCCCGCTGTGGGAATAGGGCTCCCACAATTTGGCTCACCAGGTCCGGCTGGAGACTTTGCGTGAGTGGGGGGGCCCAAGGCCGGAGTTTGCCCCTCACCGACTTGTACGGCCTCCCCCACGGGTCGCTGTTCAGAGTCTCCAGCATTTCCTGCTCTGCCAGGTCTTTGGCTTGGCCAATGGCCACGCTGAGGGCCCTGCTAGCCGCTCTGTAGCTCGCATACAGGTGTTCTTCGGCCGCCAGGTTTCGCCTCCTCCGCCTTCGGCTCCTCGTGTACTGGCGTCTCGCAGCCACGCAAGACTTGCGCAGCTGCGTTAATTCTGCGGACCACCAGTACACGTTCCGCCTCGGCCCACTGGGCTTGACCCGCGGCATCGCAGCGTCGCAGATCTGCGTCATGGCCTCGCTGAGCCAGGCTGCTTCCGCCTCAATATCTGCTGGGGCTTCAGGCGCTTCCGGCCAGGCTTGGACCAAGGCCGCCGCGTGCAGCAGGTCCCGGTCAAGCCGTTTAACTGCCCATCTTGGGCTATCTCCCTGCAGGGAACGGCTTAGGCCGTCCGGGATATTGTGATGAGAGGAGACGCTAAACCGAATGTATCGGTGGTCGGATAGCGTCTCCACTCCCTCCATGACTTCCCAGCCTTGGACACGGCGCGCCAGGGCGGCGTTGGCGAACGTGATGTCCACGATAGAGCCACCCTGTTGCCGCACGCACGTGTCTGTCGTCCCGTGGTTCAGGACAGTCAAACCTGTCGCCACTGCCCACTCCACCAGCGCTTGACCGCGCACGTCAGTCGCGGGGGAACCCCACACCACTGATTTGGCGTTGAAGTCCCCCGCGACTAGCAGCAGGTCCGGGTCACTTCTGCCGATCAGAGCTCGCACTTCGTCGAGGAATACCTCGAATTCAGCGAGAGCTCTGTTCGGCGAGAAGTACGCCCCTACCACCGTAATGTTGCCGATGTTGGCAGCTACGTATCCATGGCCCCGCACTACTCTCTCGAGAGGCGCAGAGCCAGCCGATGGTTGAGTGGCCAGGGCTACGAGGCTGTCCAGGTCTCCCACCCAGTTATCCCTGGACGGCACCGAGTATGGCTCGGCTACTACAGCGACATGTATCAACCACTCCGCCATGCTCTGGAACAAAAGATCCTGGGCTCTGGCGCAGTGGTTGATGTTCGCCTGTAGGTAGCGAGTTGGAGTTGGAGCCATCACTCGGTTACCATCCCTTCCTCCTCGGCTCGGGGCTCGGTTGTGCTGCCCTTCCTGTTGCCTGGCTGCAAAGAGGGTTGCGGTCCCTCGGCAACATTGCTCTGCTTGGATTTGTGTGGGTTGCAAGTCTTGCTACCCACCTTATGGTTGGCCGACAGCCCGGCCTCCGCACACAGCACGCAATGTGGTGCCGCTGTACATGCGTTGGCCACGTGGCCCGGACCCCCACAGCGGTAGCACAGCAGGCTGCGATCCACCGCCGCCTTGCATTTAGCCTTTACGTGGCCCACCTCGAGGCAGCGGAAGCAGCGCAGGGGACGGGCATCGAGCAGCTTGACCTGCGCCGACACCCAGCCCACCAGCAGCCTTCCCGCCTCTGTCACTTTTTTCGCCGCCGGAATAGGACAGCGCAGCCATATCGTACCTAGACCGGAGCGACCGCTAACGATCTCTCCGGGCCTAATATCGGTCTCCGCACAGCCCCCCACGCGAGCAACCGAGGTCACTACGTCCGTGGACAAGACGGACTCGTCTAGGCCCGAAATACGCAATTCTGCGTATTTCATGGGCCTCGAGACACGCACTAACGCTGGGTCCGTGACCTCGGCTAGTTTTTTGGCCAGTGCATCCGCCTTATCGCCACTTGTTGCACCGGGCACCTCCATGATGTAAGCCCCGGTTTGAGCTTTCCTCAGACGGAGGCCCGAGATGCCCAGATCTTCCAGTTTGATTTTGGCTTTGGCATCCGCAAGGACTGTGCCAAAGTCTGCCCCTTTTTCCGTCGCCTTTGGCTCCAACAGCGTCATCATGACCGCTGCTGAGCGAGGCGGACGGAGCTTGTTGGCTCCCTTTTTGCGGTTGCGTTTTTGCATGTCGGCCTCCTTGTTCTTCACTTCCTTCGCTTTCCTCCGCCTTCTTCTCCTTTCCACCTTTGTCCACCCGTCAGGCTGTTCAGGTGGTGGGGGTGGTGGGGGCGGCGGAAGCGGTGGGGGCAGCGGGGGCGGTCGTTTGGTATTATCAGCCTTTTTTCCTTTCTTTGATTTCTTCTGTCTTGGACCAGCCGAGGCCTGGCCAGAAGCCGCATCCTCCGCAGCTTGACGGGCAGGCTTCTCCGGAAGGAGCCGGTCTTGTATGCCAGCCAGGTGGGCGTCCAGGTATGGACAGACTTGAGCCATGACGGCTCGGCAGAGTTTGTCCATGTCCATAGCTGATGGACTGGCCGCACCATGACCTTCCTCTCTTCTTGTTGGGGGGGGCTGCGCAGGGGGCAGCACCTCCCCGTCGTGTCCGGTAGGAGGGGGTTGCGGACTGCCCTGCTTCCGCATCCCCTCAAGGTCTCTTTTAAGGTCGGCCAGCTCCTTTCGGAGACTGGCCATCTCGGCTTGCAGCCGATTGTTGTCGGCCTGCAGCCGAGCCGTCTCCTCAGTGGCTGTGCGTTTGCTCAGTACCGTGAAAGCATCAGCAATCGCAGCAGCCGCATCTTTCAGGCATTTTATATAGCCACCTGACAGGTTTTTGGAGGTAACCGCAACCTTATTGATAATGGCCACGCTGTCGGCTACCTGCTGACCAAGGTCTTTATTGGCCGCGGTGTCCTCCTGGTTGTTCCTTCCCGGAGAGGTACCTCTCTGGTACCCCTGCCTGGTCGCGATTCTCATCTCCTGGACCTCCATTTCCGCCTTTAGCCGAAGCTCTTCTCGTAGGGCACGGTTGTAGGCCTCCTTCGCTTTGGCAAGTCCAGCGTACTTGCCTGTTGTAGGCGGGCGACCTCTGCCTCTTGTCTGTGGTCTTAGACCCTCAGCTGAGGGCCCTGTCGACCCTTCATCGCTTGAGCTGAGCACGGATGAAGCAGGGCGGAATCTCTTCCGCTTCTGCTTCACCCGCTCAGCTCCCTCCGGAATATTTTCGAGTTTGCTCTTCCCAGAGGACTCACGACCTCCTGTCCCCTGGGAGGCAAAACTGACATCCGAGCTTGTGTTTGTGTTTGCCCTCAGTTCGGGCTCTTGGTTGGAGTTGTTTGGCGACTTCTGCCTTATGAGGCGCACGTGGCAGTCCCGCAATGGGACGCTTCTTCGTTCGGCGATTTGTATCGCCGGAGAACTTATATCTAAGCGTGGGCTTTGAGGGCCCACGAAGTGACTTTTGCCCCCCCCAGAGTACGATGGGGCTGACCGCGGGATGGTAGCGGTGAGGGATTCTCCCCGAAGGGTACCCTCCTGGGGTAATACTCTTTTATCGTCACTCATGCCCTTACTATTAGGGGTAAGGCCCCTGCCCCTTTTAAAGAGGGAGCCGCTCTCCTACCTTTTTTTTTTTTTTTCAAAACCTAACAGCAAAACCTAATCTCTTAAACCTAACCTTAAAAACCTTTTTTTTCGAAACCTAGCCTAGTCTAACCTAATTTTTTTTTATAACCTAGCCTAACAACCTAACCTTTTTTTTTCAAAACCTTACTAACGAAAACCTAATTTTTCAAACCTAACCTTTTAACACTTTTTTTTCGAAAGCTAGCCTAGTCTAACTTACAATTTTTTTATACCTAGCCTAACCTAACCTTTTTTTTTTATGCAGGCTTTTAATGTTAGGTCTTTAAAAAAAAATAGGGTGTTTGAAAAAAAAAAAAAAAAAAAAAAAAAAAAAAAAAAAAAAAAGGGAGGCTGTTAGGTAAGGTAAAAAAAAAAAAAAAAAAAAAAAAAAAAAAAAAAAAAAAAAAAAAAAAAATTAGGTTATAATAGGCTAGCTTTCGAAAAAAAAGTGCTTAAAGGTTAGGTCTGGAATAAAAAAGTTAGGTTTTAAAAAAAAAACTACAGGTGGGTCTGTACATTTCAAAAATAAATTGTAGTTTATACCCGGCTAGGTTTCGAAAAAAAAAGTGTAGGCTTTTAATGTTAGGTCTTAAAAAAAATTAGGTTTTAGTTAGGTTTTGAAAAAAAAAGGGTTAGGTTAGGTTAGGTAAAAAAAATATTGTAGGTTAGACAAGGCTAGCTTTCGAAAAATAAGTGTTAAAAGGTTGTCCGAAAAATTAGGTTTTCGTTACTTAGGTTTTGAAAAAAAAAAGGTTAGGTTGTTAGGCTAGGTTTAAAAAAATTTTTTAGGTTTAGGTTAGTAAGAGGTTTTGAAAAAGAAAAGGTTAGATTATGTTAGGCTAGGTTTTAAAAAAAAAGTAGTTTTTTAGGTTTTATTTAAAAATTAGGTTTTGGTAAGTTAGGTTTTGAAAAAAAAAAGGATTGGCTGTTAATTTAGGTTTTACAAAAAAAAAGGTAACCTATTAGGCTAGGTTTAAAAAAATTGTAGGTTAGACTAGGCTAGCTTTCGAAAAAAAAGTGTTAAAAGGTTAGGTTTGAAAAATTAGGTTTTCGTTAGTAAGGTTTTGAAAAAAAAAGGTTAGGTTGTTAGGCTAGGTTATAAAAAAAAATTAGGTTAGACGGCTAGGTTTCGAAAAAAAAGTTAAGGTTTTTAAGGTTAGGTTTAAGAGATTAGGTTTTGCTGTTAGGTTTTGAAAAAAAAAAAAAGGTAGGCTGTTAAATTAGGTTCTTCAAAAAAAAAGTTAGGTTGTTAGGCTAGGTTTCAAAAAAAAAGTAGTTTTTTAGGTTTTAAATAAAAATTAAATTTTGGTGTTAGGTTTTGAAAAATTGGCTGTTAATTTAGGTTTTACAAAAAAAAAAAGGTTAGGTTATGTTAGGCTAGGTTTAATAAAAATTAACAAAGAGTGAGGGCTCTTTTCTCTGCGTGCCTGATGCAGGGTCGCATACCACGGGCATGGAAATGCGGGAAGTTGGTCCTTCTGAGGAAGGAAGGGCGACCGGCCGATTCCCCTTCGGGGTACAGACCGATCGTCCTTCTTGACGAGAAGGCCAAACTATTTGAGCGAGTAGTGGCTGCCCGACTCGTAAGGCACTTGGAGGGCCAAGGGCCGGGCCTTAGCGCGTGCCAGTACGGATTCCACCAGGGCAGGTCCACCATCGACGCGATAGCGCGGGTGAGGGCCCTGGCAGATGAAGCGGTGTCCCGAGGGGAAGTGGTGTTAGCGGTGTCCTTGGACATTGCCAACGCTTTTAACACCCTTCCCTGGGAAACGATTAAGGAGGCGCTCCGGTACCACAACGTGCCTGAGTACTTGCGCAGGGTAGTGGGGTCATACCTCTCTGAGCGGGCGATCCGCTACCCTACGCAGCGTGAATGGGTGGAGCGGCAGATGTCGTGCGGTGTCCCACAGGGATCGGTCCTAGGACCACTCCTGTGGAACATCGGCTACGACTGGGTGCTGCGCGGCGCTAACTTGACGGGGGTAGAAATAACGTGTTATGCGGACGACACCCTCGTCACAGCCCGCGGCGCCACCATCCGCGAGGCGTCCCTCCTGGCTACTGCCGGCGTGGCACTAACGGTGGATAGGATCCGGAGGCTAGGCCTCGAGGTCGCCCTCCACAAGTCCGAAGCCATTTGCTTTCACGGACCTCGGAGGGCACCTCCAGTTAATGCCAGCATCATGGTGAGCGGAGTTTCCATCGGCGTCGGGAAGACGATGAAGTACCTGGGACTCGTCCTCGACAGCCGGTGGAACTTCGAAGAACACTTCCGGCGCTTGGCTCCGAAGCTGGTGGGTACGGCATCGGCACTGAGCCGACTGCTCCCGAACGTGGGCGGGCCAAAGGCGGGCTGCCGCCGACTGTACACAGGTGTTGTGCGGTCGATGGCCCTGTACGGGGCACCCATATGGGTAAATGCCCTCTCCGCCCGGAACAAGACCCACCTGCGGCAACCGCAAAGGGTCATGGCGGTGAGGGTATCGAGGGCGTACCGCACCACCTCGTTCGAGGCGGCCTGCGTACTGGCGGGAACCCCACCGTGGGAGCTGGATGCCGAGGTGCTGGCCGACGTATACCGGCGAGTAGCCGAGGCGCGCGACAGAGGGGAACGGCCCTGTCCGGAAGAGATAAGGCGATGGAGAGACATCTCCCGCCAAACTCTCTTCCGGAAATGGCTGGAGGCTCTGGAGCGGCCGAGCGCCGGCCACTGGACCATATCGGGAGTTCGGCCCGTCTTGGAAAGATGGGTCGAAAGGACATGGGGTGTTGTCTCCTTTCATCTAGCGCAGGTACTGTCGGGGCACGGCTGCTTCGGCAAGTACCTGTGCAAGATCGCAAGGAGGGAGACAACACCAATGTGTCACCACTGCGGCGGGGCGGAGGACACCGCGCAGCACACGCTGCAAGTGTGTCCCGCCTTTGACGGGCAAAGGGCTAGCCTCAAGGCAGTAGTAGGGAATGATCTCTCGCTGCCGGCCGTCGTAAAATCCATGACCGACAGCGAGAGGTCGTGGATCGCCATGGCCTCCTTCTGCGAGGAGGTGATGGCGATAAAGGAGGGAGCGGAGCGAGAGCGAGAGGACGACCCATCCTCCCAGCCCCTGCGCCGCAGGCGAGTTGGGCGACGGCGGTTAAATTATAACCGCGCAATCCCGCCCTAACAGGGACTGCGGGTGACGGGCACGGGGAAGCCCGTCCCCCGCTGATAAGGTCCCCGAGCTGGTAGGCGCGCTAAGTGTTCCGGCGCGCCTACAGCGGTGGAGGAAGGAGGCTCTCCTGAGATGGGTCCAAGAAAGGACAACTGTCGTGCTTCCGGGCCATGGATGCAGAAAGTTCCCACAGCCCGGCTGCAATGGCAGCAAAGAGGAACATGCTGGGGTTTTTAGTGGGTACACCGCCCCCTTCTGGGGCGGGATTCCCACATGCCCACCGGCCTCCCCGGGCCGGTGAAGTCCTTAAAGGATTTTCCCCAGGATAAAAAAAAAAAAGGTTTAATAAAAATTGTAGGTTAGACTAGGCTAGGTTTCGAAAAAAGTGTTACAAGGTTAGGTCTGAAAAAAAATTAGGTTTTAGTAAGTTAAGTTTTGAAAAAAAAAAGGTTAGGTTATGTTAGGCTAGTTTAAAAAAAAAATGTAGGTTTAGGTTTTAGTGTTAGGTTTTGAAAAAAAAAAGGTTAGGTTATGTTAGGCTAGGTTATAAAAAAAAATTAGGTTAGACTAGGCTAGGTTTCGAAAAAAAAAAGTTTAGGTTTTTAAGGTTAGGTTTAAAATAAACATTAGGTTTTGGTAAGTTAGGTTTTGACAAAAAAAAAAAAGGTAGGCCATGTTAAATTCAAAAAAAAAAGTTAGGTTAGGTTAGGCTAGGTTTAAAACAAAATTGTAGGTTAGACTAGGCTAGGTTTCGAAAAAAGTGTAGGTTTTTAAGGATAGGTTTAAAATAAAAATTAGGTTTTGGTAAGTTAGGTTTTGAAAAAAAAAAGGTGGGGTATTTTAATTTAGGTTTTTCAAAAAAAAAAGGTTGGTTTTGTCAAACGACGTCGTAAAAATAAGCTGGCATTTACATCGCACAATTTTAAATTTCGATTTATTTTGTAATATTTAGGGCTGTTTCACCATCCATTGATTGGTGTTAACCGACGGTTAAATGAGATGTCGTCTCCGTCTATTTGAACAAAACAAAGAGATACGTCACATTTAACCGTTAGTTAACACTAATGAATGGATGGTGTAACAGCTCCTTAGTATTATTATTCCTGTTTTCGTTAAAAAAAAATTGTTATCAAGGTTTTTAGCTGACTGTACTTTTCTTGACTGTACTTGTATTGTCACCCAAATTACATTTGAGTACCAAATTTCAAGTCGATGCCACCAACCGTTAAAGAGTTCCGACTTGTGGAGACGGTCCTGGCCGGACTACCAGAATCCAACAATCAAGTTATTGTATTGTCACAAGATTTACGTATATTTACCAAATTTCAAGTTGATCAGACTACTGGAAGTGGGTCAAATTGAACTCGCAAGATTTGGCCCAAACAAAGATTGCCCTCCTTGTTTATTTATTAAATAAAAGCTTGTAAAAATGTAGGTTTCAATATAACGTTTTAAACTTTCGTGATTCTCACTCATAGTCAAAATACCACAAATGGGACTTATCACGCTATTTTTACACAAGTAATATTTACCTCGACAACTGCAACGTTGCCGAAACGTCGAGGTAAATATTACTTGTGTAAAAATAGCGTGATAAGTCCCATTTGTGGTATTTTGACTATGTAGGTTTCAGAAGCCGCGGGTTCACGATGGATGCAGGCCGCTGCCAACCGAAGCAACTGGAGGTCTATGGGGGAGGCCTATGTCCAGCAGTGGACGTCATGCGGCTGAGATGATGATGATGATGATGAGGTTTCAGAAGATAAGTTTTCTTAAATGTAGGTTCTCTTAGGTTTGAGCGAATTCAATATCAAACACATTATAAAAAAGTTAAGTTTTGCTGTAAATGGCAGATTTCAAAAAAACAGGTCTAATTATTACTTCAAAAAAATTTGTATGGTCCAAACGTTTAGTTTTTTTAGTATTTTAATTAAAAAAGAAACTAGGAAGAAAGTTTGAATAATAAGTTGCACATAACATTTAAGGCCATGGGACTTGGTTATTTCCGAAATTTATAAATACCAAATAAGTGAAATATCTTTTTTTGCGTAGTTTAGATACTTAGATCACTTGTTGGTGACTTGTTTAGTCAACGGGGCTTCCGTTTCTACAACCTAAGTAACAAACAACAGCCCTAGTATCCGTGCCCACCTCTCCCGCCCGCCGGTCAATAGCTTAGCTACATCACCTCGGTCGGTAGGTATTTAACACGTTTTCTCTAGGTATTGACCAAAATTTGCAAACTGCAATTTCAATGATTTGTATCTGGCAGATGTTAATGTTTCAGGTCTTTCAAGAATCTTTTCTGTTCAATGTTGCGTGTATCTTATTCTTGGCCAAGGTTTTTTTAACCGAGTTCAAAAAAGGAGGAGGTTCTATCATAATGTTCCAATGTTTTGTATTTTATTTTTTATGTATGTTCGCCGATTACTCCGTCAATTGTGGATCGATTTTCAAAATTCTCTTTTTATTCGAAAGGGTATTCTTCTGAGGTGATCCCATTGTCACCAAGTCAAGATCTGATGATGGAATCTAACACCTATGGCGATTTTGGCATTTTTAGCATTAAGATGAGCATTTACATTCAGAACGTATCATTTGGTAGCCTGGACCTGATGAAAAAGACCATAGGTGACCAATGGAACTCGTCGAAGCTAAGTAATAAACGATCATAATTAACATACAGATAAGCGAGTAAGAAGAAGCTTAAAGTTAATGATTCTTTCGAACTGATCTGATGCTGAAGCCTTCCCAACAAACAATTTGGCGATTAAAATAGACCGTATAGTAGCTTTGAGTCGTAGAGTAGCTTTACAAGGTCTACAGTATAGTTTTTGGTGACACTATGGAGCTAATTGAATACATTAGTCAGCTGGTGATAGTAAAGTGACTTAATAGATATTAGAAAAATATAATAACTAAGCTGCAAAGTGGAGCTATAAGCTACCACGTTATAGATTATAGTTGCAGCTATAGGGTGATTTTATCACTGAATGCTCTTTTGGAGTGTCTATTAACGCGTCTTAATGCTGTCGCTCTGTAAGAGTGTTATGTTTACCTTCTAGTGCTATATGTAGCCTTTAGTGTTAAATAAGCTGTAGGAAAATCTTAAAGCTGTATAAAGGTCATAATCGCAATTCTAATAACTCTCAATGAGTGAGTGATATAACGGAGTTAGGGTACTCCGTTGAAACACTTGTCACAATGCGCAAAGGCGATTGCTGACAAATTAGTTAGCTCGTAGTAAACTAGATGGCGCTTTCGTCAATTAGGGATCTCTGAGCAGATCGATAGACGAACTCTAGAGGTCGCCACCGTAGTTTTATCTTCTAGCAAATAATTACTTAATCTTATTTTATTTACGTAATAATATGTATTTAATATTTATTTATTATTTACTTAATTATTTATTAAAAGTTATAATTCTTAACACAAGTTTCACTACACACAAAATATCACTACATCCGACTCACCCTTGACACAAAAACCAGCCCCTATGGGCGTTGACAAACAGCTGTGTCCGGGGGTAATTATTCTCGCCCTTAAAAGCTGAGGCACAGCTGTAAAATCACATTATACTGCAGCTCCTACACTCTACAGCTCCCTTGAAAGCTCCATAAGCCCAAGACTTGGTAAGTTCTCCGATATTTAACTGTGTCCTATAAACTTGTGATTTTTCTGTGTATTTTAATTTAATTAATTTATCTTTGTAACTTTAACTTTGTCTATTTGAACTAAAGGCTTCCCCTGGCCAGGGAACCCTTTATTTCAAATACTTATATTTTAACACTAGTTAATTTCTCCCATCCGTTGTTATTTACTTATTTATTTTTAATGCTTATATTCTTTATTTCAACGGATGCTCTTTGAAATTAAAATAAATTCACACTCAAGCTGTAACGTATATTTTTAAAAAATAATCCAACGGTCATTTAGTGAACCGTTGAATTTCAAATTTTAACGGTCACTTAGTTCACTATTATTTTCCTTTGCTTTTTAATTATTTATATAAAACTAGAATCACTTTTTTTTGCCTGCCTGTAACTCCGTATGATTGACTGCCACTCACTGCGATTCAGCACACCCTGAGAGCTGGGGTATCGCTGCAGAGGAGTGACTGGCAACAATCTAGCACTGGACCACTATTGACACCACCTAATTTACAGGGCAGCTCCGTACGGCTAAGAACCTCACCAGCTCTGTACGGCTACACTACAACTTCACAAGCTCTGCACGGCTACTAACTAAAAGCCTTGACACTAAGCCCTGACGGCCCTAATCGTCCCGAGCTCTACACCTATTTCCTGGCTCGTCCAAGACCCTGAGCGCTCCGGCGTGAAACTCTATCCAGGCTGCTCGTCGTGCCGCCCTAAGGCCCCTTTTGTCCTCGGCACCGACGACCGCTCTGCTGGACCAGGCCCCCCTGCTGTGGCCAGCCCTCTTCGCTCCGGGTTCTTCTCTCCGACTCCAGGGAAGTGTAGGCCAAGGAAACGTTACATTCAGAACCGACTCATTAAAAATCACTTGTACCTTCTACCCTGAGATCTTTATATTTTATTGTCAACTAGGTCGTTATTTTTTTATTTTCTTATTTAATTAAAATTTGTTAAAACGTTCTACTTGTTTCACTCATAAAAAATAACCACTAGGCCTCCCTTCAGGACAAACCTCCCCTCGAGAGGTTTGCCCTGGGACACACTGTGTAGCTGTTTTAGCGTTTATGGTGCTATAAAAGAAATTGAAGGTATAGCTTTTTAAGAGCTTTAAGTTCTTTAAGAACGTTTGTGTGAACGTTACTAACTCTTTAAACCCGTTTAAGATGTTTCATATGTAAGAGGCTCTATTATATCACCAAAAGCTGTTTAACATGATTACTTAAAGCTAAAAGTTAGAAATTAGATTTTGATACATCTTTTTTAACTCTTGCAGATCTTAACTTAAATCGAGGGTTTAGTTTGTTTTACCGAGGAACCCTAATATCAAATAGGACGCTTCTCATCAGTACAGATTACTGGTCAAATTAATGTTGTTGTGCAGACAAAAGTGTTAATAAGATTTGTAATAACTCTATTTCAGTGTTGTCAGTTCTACAGTAATATGACTTTTTTAGTTAGCCTTGCGCTCCGAAGTGATAGTGTACAGCGTGTATTTTTAATACTACCTCAAACTGTAACCAGACGAAGATTTAAGTGATGTGAACCGATATCAAAACAAATTGTTAATTTAGAATTAACTAACAGAGCGTAATAAATTTTTGAAATATTTTCTAGCAGCAATGTAATGCGTACAAGAAGAGAGAAGCGTTCTGTGACAGCTGTCACGTCAACAAGCGCGACGTTTTGAATAAAAACAAAGTAGTATCGCGTAACGATAGGTATAGGTATAGGTATTTGCGGGCTATTTCCCGCAACTCGACGTCTTAGTGCGCCTTTTTTGCGTGATTAGGCTATGTGGCACTATTCATGCCAGCCTAGCTCCTGAAGGAAGCCTAGCAGACCCTTCACGTTGCCGGTGACTTCCTGCAGTGACCTCGGTGACCCGAGGTGTAGTGCCCTGTAGTTCGCCACACCAGAGCATTCCAGGAGGATGTGGGTGGCTGTTTCTTCTGCCTCCATACATGCTCTGCACAGGGGGCTGTCTGTAACACCTAAATTATGTAAGTGCTTGTTTAGCAAGGCGTGTCCAGTAAGAGCACCGACCAGCAGTCGGAGTTGATCCCTCCTAAGTCCGCGAAGCTTGCGGGACAATCCGGGGTTGATCGTCGGGAGGGCTTCTCTGGTTTGCCTGCATGTGTCTCGGTTTGTCCAATATTGTTGGTGCATTACCTTGGTATTGTGTCGCAGTTTGCTACGCAGCCATCCAAAGGGCAGAGGTAGGATGGGTTCGGGTCCGAAGCTCTTCATTTCCGACCCCCCTCTAGCCAATCGGTCGGCCGCATCATTACCTCGCGATCCACTGTGTCCTTTTATCCATTGTAGTGTTATGGTGTTTGTCTCACTTACCAACGTCAGAGCTCGATGGCACTCGTAGATTAGCCCTGATGTCATTGTGTCGCTCTGCAGGGCTTGCAAGACCGATTTGCTGTCAGACAGTATACGGATAGGAAAATCCTGTACCTTTCTGGAGTCAATCGCTGCAGTTGCCATTATGATTCCCATACACTCCGCTTGGAAGACGGTATTATGGGCTCCTAGTGGCGTTGATATGTTGATATTCAGATCCTCTGAATGTGTTCCAGAGCCTGTACCAGTTGATGTCTTTGACCCGTCCGTGAAGATCCTTAGCTCTTTCAAGTTGAGTCCCTCACCCGGGTCTTCGTGCAGTTGTATCTTGTATTTTTTGTCAAATAAAGTCAGGTCTGTCAGGTCTGTCAGGTCTCTATGCTGCTGCAGAATTTGCGCCACGATTCGGTGCTTCTGTACCTTAGTCGTTTTTTGTATCTGGACTTGGCTTCCTTGTAATTGTCCCAGTCCAGATCCGCGCATGTGTTCATTGCTCTGTTTAATAATTGTCTTACCTTTTTCCTGAGCCTTTCCAGTTCAGGTCCCCACCATTTCACCTTGTTGTTGGTGCTCTCTGGCGGGGTTGATAAAGGACATGCAGCATGGTAGGAGTCTGTGATACTATCAGTCAGTATACCTACCTGTTCTTCTATCTGTCCCGTCCCCATGAGTATGTCTGGACACGACCGCTCCCTGAGCAGCTGATCCAGTCTATTGGCGTAAAGCGCGCGGTTAGTTTTTCGTGGGTTACGCTTTGGGGGTACAGGGATTGTAATTACCTGCATGTCGAAGCGGATCCATCTATGATCAGAACATGACATCTCCTTGGACACGTGCCATTTAGAGATGGTTCTTGATGCCGCTTCTGTAGCTAGTGTTAGGTCGATGATCGTTCTGCTCCGTCTATTCACAAATGTGGGTTCCGATCCCACGTTCATGATGTTCAGATTCGTGGTCATCAGATATTCAACAAGAAGCTTACCTCTCTCGTTTGTGGTTTGCATCCCCCAGAGGACGTGGTGTGCGTTGGAGTCAGTGGCAATGATGAGCTGCAATCCGACCTCTTCGCAGTAGGTTACCAGCCGCGTCATGTCGTGTGGAGGCGGTGTGTCAGCCTCTGGCATGTAGACTGAGGCGATGACCACCTCTGGCAGGCTGTGATCTTGCGCTCTGTGCACTTTAATGGCGCACAGGTCTCTAGAACAGAAACTCGTTAGAGCATGCGCATGTATGTTCTTGGAGATATAGATGCAGGCCCGTGGATGTTCCGGGCCCGTGTATGTGACTATCTTACCTCCTGCACTTCGGAGTCCGCATATGGTGCCATTCCTGACCCACGGCTCCTGGATCAACCTGGATCGCGTAACGATACATTGCGTGCTAATTAATTTTGTAAGGAAAATAATAAGTCTAAATTTTTTACTAAAACATAATAAAATGTGATTATTAGGGCCTTCACTAACTGCCCTTAAAGTTTGAGGTAGTATTAAAAATACACGCTGTAGAGATATCGGAATGTTTAAGAGTTACAGACAACAACGCTATTTTTGTTTACAAATAATAACCTTAAAATGGCAAACATAATCATGAAAATTAAGTATAATTTACTGTACAGTCTTCAACTTCAACTTCAACTTTTTTGTTTAGTGGCAATCGGTACTACAGTCTTCAAAAATATAAGATCTAGTGACTTTACTACACCCATTTGCAAACCTAACCCGTTAAATTAACTTTTCGAAAAAAAAAAATGCACCGTAGTATTTTCATCGTCTAAAATTTTAATCGAAACGTATATATTTCTAAGGCGCTTGAAAATCGAGATGTAAAATATCATATATAATAACAGAAAAATTACAACCGCAATAGTTTTTCACGTATCTACGTAAAAATAATTGATATTAAAATAGCGCACTTATAGTTTTCCGTCTTTCCCGTCGCCATTACAATAATATAACACTGTTTGCGTTTTATTATTAAAAATGACACATGTTAATTTCCAAATAGAAATATTTCTATAAAATTGAATACAATAGTATACACTATCATAAGAGCTTGTGTATCACGCGAAGAGTTTATTTTCACCACTGTAGCTTTTTTGTTGCGCTTTAAGTGATATAAGAAAACATTCTACAGGTTTCATAGAACCCTTGGCACAAGTTACGGCTATTGTGGCTCTTTATTATCTCCTTTATACGCGGAGTTTGTTTTCACCACTATAGCTTTTTTGTTACGCTTTAAGTGATATAAGAAAACATTTTACAGGTTTTATAGAACCCTTGGTATAAGTTACGGCTGTTGTGGCTCTTTATTATCTCCTTTGGTAATATGCGTCGCTGCTGTAGTACTATTATACCACTTGAAGTGATAAGGTCTGTGCCAGAATCGGACTATAAGAGAGTTATAGCGTGCTATATCGCTAATTTTTAGGTCGTGCTAGAGCTATAGGATTTTAAAAGAACTAATTAATGGCGGTTATAGAGCTTATTTTATCGCCAAATTGTTAGTTGGGTTAAGGTAGGAAACGGAACTCTGTTATAAAAAGTAACGTATGAAAAAAACGTGGCATATCTGTCTTTTTTTTTTGGGACATTTTTTTAAACGATCTGAATCGATTGCGCTCTTGGTTCTGAGTAGGAAAAACCATATTTTATCTAAAATTTCAAAAAAAGAAAGGGTACACTTTTTTTTAAAACGCCCAAATACCGTATTTCAAAGTTTTCGCGGTAAGTATTTTTTTCCAACCAGACATAACAAAATCGCATCGGCGAAAAGGTCCATACACAAACTGGAATACTTAAATAGAATAGCGCCACCTTCTATCAGGGGGGTGTCACTACGCCATTCCGCCGCCGAGCTAAAAGTGCGTACCGGGCCTCCCCAACGTTGAGGCGATTCAGTGGTTGCCGCGCACTGACCCGTGGCGCACGCGCGCGCCTCTTACGCAGTACGACTCAATTTACGTCGCAAACGCGTGTCATAATTTTAATTGGCAATATGTATCCAAAAAAATACTGCATTGCAGCCGATTGTCGGAACAATGAAAAAAATAATAATTGTCAGTTTTTCTCGGTTCCGGCAAGTAAGAAAGATAGCGAAAGGTACGGTATTCATTACTCATTTAATTTTATATCTACTGTCATGGTACCTAAATCTATAACAATAATTTATAAATATACACACAAATGTTTTATATCATATACTTTTAGACGACCAGATGGCCCAGTGGTTAGAGCACCTGACTACGAAGCTTGAGGTCCCGGGTTCGAATCCCGGCCGGGGCAGATATTTGTATGAATAATACGAATGTTTGTTCTCGGCTCTTGGATGTTTAATATGTACTTAAGTATGTATTTATCTATATAAGTATGTTTATCCGTTGCCTAGTGTCCATAACACAAGCTTTGCTAAGCTTACTTTGGGACTAGGTCAATTGGTGTGAATTGTCCCGTGATATTTATTATTATTTATTATACTTATTTAAAATAGGTGGTAGGTAGCTACATATACATATAATCCATACCTACATCAAAAGAAAATCACGTGTCGTGTATACCTGTGTAAACTGATTTATGGTATTCATTTACCTAATAGGTAGGTAGGTATAACAGTTTCTGCATGTGTACCTTGCGTGGTATTTATACTTATAACACTTACCAGCCATTCTGAAGCAACTGTAACATGTGACTATTTCTCGCATGAGATGTACATATTACCTGTCTCTTTCTGTGCACTACTGTGAGAAAGTGACGGGTGACGTCTCGCAACGAGAGTCACTAAGCATAGTTGCGCTGGACTAGACTGGTACCTAGCTTATTCTTACATAATATTCGACCCTGCGCCATAGAATAAATAAAAGTGCAACCGCTAAGTAAATATTATAAACAGCATAAATCTGATAGTATAATAGGTATTCTATTAAAGTATTGACAACCCTATTTTCGGAATATCTGACAAGGTGTGGAATAATGTCGACCTTCACGCGGCGCCAGAGAGCTCAATGTCGGCTGCTCGCGTGCGGTCCGTTTGTTAATAATAATTATGTAGGCACATAAAAAGGCGGCATTTGTGAAAATCAAAACAGAGAGACTTCTGTACTTGTACTATTATCTATTCTGTGGCAAAGATTAAAAAAAAACCAGGAAAATTTATTTTCAGGAATTTGTATTTAAAAATCCTCTAATAATATGAAAAAAGTAAAATTACGATGATTAACAATAGTTACGGCTTTTTGCACTTAATTTAGGTCTACTAAAACACGCGGATCGGAAATGGCGGGAAAACAAACATCTCTGCTGTCACTGCTGTCAATTTTTTTTTAATTCTCGATAAGGCCATTTTTTGTCTTTGATTTGTCAAGAGTGCCAACATAATTGACCTACTTTTAGAGCATGAGAAGTGAAAAGGACTTTTTTGACGTGCGTATATGTACTACCCTTGTACTACCCATAATAAAATAAATAGTTAATGTTAGATTTTACGGTAATTTTTTTTATTATTCAGGACAAAAATTTAAGAGAGAATTTTTGTCCTGAATAATAATCGTATCGGTTAGTATAATAGCGAGTGCTTATTTTTTTTAATTTTAGTTGGGTCGAGTCCCGGTCTAGGCAAGCGAGTTTCAGAAAATCTCGGAAAGCAGTTTTGTTTCTTTTTAAGAATAAAGAAATCTCCTTTTAGTAAAATGCTGCTGCTTCTGTCTTTGGTGGTTGCCTGCTGGCGCGGACCCTCGTACTGAAACAACGCGTTCAAAATGCGTGCGCACGTTATTGTTTTAATGTGCCTCGTCGTTCCCACATCACTCCGTTTTTGAATAAAAACAAATTACCGAATATGGCCGCCAGGCGTGCCTCACACTTTTCTTCACTGATTTTGGAATCATTAATACCAAGCAACTCTCGTATTTATATAAGAAATTAAAATTCTCGACACGAAAGGTGCGAGGTGCCCAGCGACTTATCAGTCTGAGGTGCAGTACGTCGGCTTTTCGAGGCAGCTTCCGATACGCCGCCACGAAGTGTTGGAATAACTTGCCACCGCCTATTAGAAACTGTTCATCCTTATCATCCTTCAAAATCAAAATTAAAAAGTATTTAATCGTCCTTCAAATTTCCAATACATAAGCCGACGTGAGACTGAGTTTTAGGCACTCATTCACTTTATTTATACAAATCTTAGACTTTGTCACAGAATATATAATATAGTACCTTTGTATGACGTTGCGTGACGTTAGAACCATAATTGATCTGTATTAATGCCTAGTTTCTATATTTTGTTGTACTTTTAATTTACCTGTGACATCTCTCTCCACATGTTTAGATAGTCTAGCTTTATAATATTATTCTGTTGTATTCTTGGTTGCCCTGAAAACCAGCGCCATGACTGAAGAAATTCAGACATGGGCATTTGCTGAGTGGCATCCATTTTGGTGCTTTGTTAACTACTGTTTCATTTAGATAAAGAGTTTATGTACAAACTTTTTAACACCAAATAAATCTATTCTATTCTAAAATGAGCCAACATGTTTTAAGGTAGTTTCCCTCCAGGGCCAGACTTATTTTTCACACACTGTACCACTAAGACCTTTTGTATTAACTATGTTCTGGCAATAAACATATTTGAATTTGTATACAGGGTGGAAAGTTCAGATGGGGCAGCAATACTGGGTTAGAAGTTAAGATACTAACTTCAGTTAAAATATTCAGTTTTTAGTGGTCTATATACTGTTTAATTTTCTCTAAGCATAAAGGATTCATATTCAATGTCATGCTTGTGTTGGTAGCGCTGACTTTGAACGGTCGCGTTCACAATAGACACGGTCCGGTCATACGTGCAGCTCGCAATGACGGCCTCACGGTCCCACCGGAAGACCAGCGCTAGCTCCTGAGCCGGCATTATGCCGAGGTGGGTCCGTTTCGTGAATGGTAACTGCTTTCCTTGTTTGTGTCATTTATGTATCGTTTAAGTTACTTTTGCGAATAAAATGTATTTTCTTTCTTTATTTCTATTCGTAAAAAAAACAGCATGCGAAAATTTTATATTGCAAATTAGGTACTACCCTACGAACTGTATGGAAAAAGTTTTCTTTGATTTATGGGCATTCTAGTAGCCCACTTGCTCGTTTGCCTTCCAGTCGAATAAAAAAAAATAGTACTCTAGCCTTAAAGAGTGTTTTAATCTTTGATAGAAATGGGACCGATTGGCATAAAATAAAAAGAAATCTGTCGATTTTCTCGTTAACCGTTTATTTTATCAAAAATCTGTGAATGTCGATTGTTATTACTCAAAAACTTAGTAAAGGTCTAAAACCATTTTCGCGTACCAGCAAGGGATCTAGTAGCCGCCCTTGCTGCCCCATCTCAACTTTCCACCCTGTATAAACGTGTAGGAAGAGCGATGGAGGTAGTAAATAAAATATTAGTCGAAAAATAATGCACATTTAATCACAGAGCGCTTGCGCCAAGTCAGTAACAAAATAAATTAGCACAACAACCATACACAGGAACTAGCAACTCAGTGCCACCTTAGCCTAGATCACAGCGAGAGGGCGCCGGCGCGCGCCACCAGCGGAACAGTCGGCCCCGAAATATCTAAGGACGCGTCTTCCGGATAAACTCGTACCAACCACTCAAATACATGGACACATGTACATAATCTGTATTACAATATACCCCGAGGTACTAAATAGAGAGGCCATACAAAAAATACCGACTGATACGATCGTATCGTCGTCTACTACAGAGGCGGGCGCGCCCGTCGCGGCGACGGCGGGCGCTCCGCACGGGGGGGGGAGGGGGGCGCGCGCATGTTACGCGTCGTAACCGCGCGCCCGCGGCTCCGGGCTCCCCGCCTTCACGATTTCCGAACTAGAATACGTTAAATTAAATATCAGCTTAAGAAACTAGGCGTTCCCGTCCGGCACGGGAGTGGGGGGGGGGGCGCGCTAGCGCTCCGCCAGCAGCTCGGAGACGTGGTCGGCGATGGCGCGCGCCGCGTCGCCGGCCAGGATGGAGCGGTGCGTGGCGGGCAGCTGGCGCGTGCGCAGCGGGCCGGCGCACACGGCGCGCAGCCCGTAGTCCTCGTCCAGCGCCACGTAGTTGTCGCGCGCGCGGAACAGCGTGACGGGCGCCGCCAGCCGGCCGGCGGGCCGGTAGGCGTCGCTCAGCACCAGCTTGCGGTAGAAGCTGTGCGCGGCGCCGGCCAGCGCGTCGCGCTCCACGCGCGCGCCGCTGGCCGCCACCAGGTCGGCCACGCGCGCCACGCGCTCGTCCCAGCCGGGCAGCCGCTCCAGCTCGGCGGCCACCTTGGGCGCGTCCAGGTCGCACAGCACCTGCGCGAAGTAGGCCAGCGCGTCGGCCTCGTCGGCGCCCGGCGAGCGCGCGCTGCGCTTGCTCTTGCCGCGCGTGGTGTGCGACGCCACGAAGGCGGGCGAGCCGTCCACCAGCACCAGCCGCGCCGCGCAGCCCGCCGCCTCCAGCTGCAGCGCCATCTCGAACGCCACGCCCGCGCCGAACGAGTAGCCGAGCAGCGCGTACGGCGGCTCGGGCTGCACGGCGCGCACGTGCTTCACGTAGAAGCGCGCCAGCGCCGCCATGTCGTCCAGCGGCGCGGCGCGCGCGCACTGCAGCCCGTACACCACGCCGCGCACGCCGGCCGCCACGCCGCGCAGCAGGTCCACCACGCCCTCGATCGGGTGCACCTGCAACAGACCGGACGGTCAGCGTCGCGTGCCAGCTCCCAGGCCGCGCCACCCGCCGCGCGACACTCACCATGAACACGGGCCGCGCGTCCGCGCTGGCCGGCGGCAGCGACGGCAGCTTCACGAGCACCTGCTTCGGGACGAGCTCGCCGAAGGTGGCGAACTGCACGAGGTCGGAGTCGGGCCCGTCGGCGGCAGGCTGCGCGGCAGCGGGCTGCGCGGCGGCGGGCGGCGTGGCGGGCGCGGGCGCGGCGCCGCCGCCCATGTCGCGCAGCTTGCCGAACGTGAGCGCGCGGATCTCCTGCACGCCCAGCAGCACGTCGTAGCCGCGCTCGAGCGTCTGCTTGATCTCGGCGCCCATCAGCGAGTCCATGCCGAGCTCGGCCAGGTTGGCGCCGTCCGACACCTTGCTCGGGTCCTTGATACCTGCGGAGGAGCGGTCGCGTCAGCGCGGGTCGCGGGAGGGCGGGAGGGGGGCGCGGGCGGGGCGTGCTCACCGAGGATGTTGGCGACGGCCTGCACGAGGTCCTGGTCGGGCTTGTCCTGCGCGCGCCGCTTGTCGGCCAGCACGACGGAGGACACGACGGCGTGCGGCAGCGCCAGCAGCGCGCCCAGCGTGGCCAGGCACGAGGCGATGCGCTGCGGCAGGGTGCCGCCCACCTCGGTGTCCTCGCCGCCGCCCAGCGCGGTCACCACGAGCCCCACGTCGCCCACGGCGCCCCACTGCACGGCCAGCGCCGGCAGCCCGTCGGCCTGGCGCCGCTCGCACAGCCGCTCCATGGCGCTGTTGGCGAGTCCGTAGTTGCTCTGGCCGGGGTTGCCGCGCCCGCACGACACCGACGAGAACGCCACGAAGTGCTCCAGCTGCGGCGCCAGCTCGCGCGACGCCGCGTCCAGCGCGCGGGTGCCTGCGACAGAGGGAACGCGCTGTAGCGCTCGGCTGAGGCTGCGAGGAGCGCGGGCGGCGCCGGGGCGGCCACTCACCGTCGATCTTGGGCTTGGCGACGGCGCGGAAGTCCTCGGGCGTCTGGTTCTCGAGGAAGGCGTCCCTCAGCACGGCGGCCAGGTTGAAGATGCCGGCCACGGGCGCGGCGCGCGCCGCCTCGCCCAGCAGCAGCCGCGCGCCGGCCTCCGTCGTCGCGTCCGCCGTCGACACCAGCACGCGGACGCCCTTCTCGCGCCACCTGCGACGGCGAAACACGAACGTGAACCCCCCGTAAATATCTATTTTATTCCGTTTTCAGTATTTGATGTTATAGCGGCCACAGTGATACATAATCTTTCGAAATTTCAAAGATTTACAGCGTTATTCATAAAAAATCCTTAATTGAGGCTTGATCAGTCTGTTAGTTAACAGACTGATTAAGCTTGTTTGACGTTTGTCAAGAAGTATGATTCATAAACGCTTGTTAACAGTCTGCTAGCTGATGAGCTGCTGATAGACTGATTAGACGCGTTATGTTGGCAATCTTGACAAATCAAAGACAAAAAATGGCCTTATCGAGAATTAAAAAAAAAAATTGACAGCAGTGACAGCAGAGATGTTTGTTTTCCCGCCATTTCCGTTCCGCGTGTTTTAGTAGACCTAAACTAAGTGCAAAAAGCCTTAACTATTTTATTCATCTTAATTTTATTTTTTTTCATATTATTAGAGGATTTTTAAATACAAATTCCTGAAAATAAATTTTCCTGATTTTTTTTTAATCTTTGCGTTAACTTCCATTTAAATATCTTCGGCATGGTTTTTTGCTCTTGTCAAAGTCAGCTGTTCAAATTTGTGGCGGCCATTTTGTGACTTAGCAGAGAGATAAAGGAGGGTCTACGGTCCACTAACTTTAGCAGAGCCTTGATCGACTGATTAGCGCTAACAGACGTTTATGAATCACGTTTTTTGGCATCGGGACATCAAGGAGGCTCTAAGTTTTTATGAATAAGGCTGTTAGCTATTACGGCTCAAGAGACAGAGCCGAGAGAACCTTAAAAACTGTGCTGTTTCACGCTAAGGACGGCTCCCGGTCGACGAGCGTTCGCGTGCGTACCTGCGGATGCACCAGGCCTGGTAGCCGGTCTTGACGCCGCTGCGCGAGTTAAACACCAGCGTGCGGGCGCCGCGCGTCACCAGCCACTCGCCCAGCTCCAGCCCGAAGCCGCCCAGCCCGCCTGCAACAGGGCGCACGGTGAGCGCGTGGGGGAGGGGGGAGGGGGGGAGGGGGAGGGGAGCAGGGCGCGGCACTCACCGACCAGCACGTAGCTCCTGGCGGGGTGCATGTAGGTGCGCGGCAGCGCGGGCAGCAGGCGGGGCGGCGCGCCCCCCGCGGCCCCCGCCGCGCCCGCCGGCTCCTCCTCGCGCACGCGGATCAGGACCTTGCCGATGTGCTTGCCCGTGGCCATGTACCTGCAACGAGCGCGCGGTGAGCGAGCGGCGACCACGGAGCGGCCACAGGAAACCTCGTAACGCTTGCTCAGTGTTTATGAACAGGTTTTTACGGTGACAATTGTTAAGAAATCGTTTACACGTTGCTCGATTGATGAATGAATTTAAAAAATATTTTGTATTGAAATTGTAACGATATGGGTATCGAATCAAAGATAATATTTAGCCCATTTTTATACCGGATGTGGCCTGTAATATGAGCAAATAATTAAAATATAATACATGTATGCAAAGTAAAATGCTTGATGTTTATCGCATGCTGTTTTAGGATGGCGTACATCGATTGCAGTATTTAATTTGTATGAGAAAAGGAAAATTCAGACTCCATTATTTTTTAAAGTCGCCGAACTTATCTCGTTTAGTTTGACCAGGACGATCTGTTTTAATTTTTTGCTCGTTTTACAGGTCACACCGGTATACGGGATGTAACAGTTTTAATTAATATACCATTTTTATAAAAAATATTAAAAAGTGTGAAATAAAACAATAAATTAAAAAAATTTAAAAATCCGACCGCCTTAAAAATACTAAAAAGAAAAATTAAGCCTGCGGTTAGCTGCGTGAAGTTAGTATTTTTGAAAGCAGTCGGATTTTTGAATCTGTCAGTGGACACCGTGAGGGACGGGTCTTGCTCACCGGAAGGCCTGCTCGAGCTGCGCGTCGCCGTAGACGGTGGCGGGCAGCGGGCGCACGGCGCCGGCCGCGATGCCCTCGGACACGCAGCGCACCACCTCGGCCTTGTCGGGGCTGTCGGCGCGCGCGTCGAACAGCGCGTCCAGCAGGATGCCGTGCACGGTCGTGTTCTTGAGCAGCACGGCCATGCCGAGCGGCGAGTTGGCGCTCAGGTCCAGCTTGCCGATCTCCAGGAAGCGGCCGCCCACGGCCAGGCAGCGCAGCGAGGCCTGCAGCTGCGGCCCGGCCAGCGAGTTGAGCACCAGGTCCACGCCGCGCCCGCGCGTGCGCCGCAGCACCAGCTGCTCGAAGCTGCCGTCGCGCGAGTTGCCGATGTGCGCGTCCGGCAGCGCGGGGAAGCGCGCGCGCAGGAAGGCGCGCTTGTCGGCCGTGCCCACCGTCGTGTACACGGTGCAGCCCGCGTGCAGCGCGATGGCGATGGCGGCCTGCCCCACGCCGCCCGTGCCCGCGTGCACCAGCACGGCGTCGCCGCGCCGCATGCGCCCGCGCACCGCCAGCGCGTAGTACGCGGTCGCGTACGCCACCGGCACCGTGGCCGCCTCCTCGAGCGACCACGCCTCCGGCACCTCCCACATGAAGCCCTCGTCCGCGAGCACCGTGGTCGCGAGCCCCTTGGCCGCCACCATGCCCATGACGCGCTTCCCGGTCGACGAGCGGCCGCTGAACTCGAGCCCCAGGATGCACTCCTGGCCGGCGAGGTCGCCCGGCAGCGCGTCCGGCGGCAGCTTGCCGGTGGCCAGCATGATGTCGCGGAAGTTGAGCGGCGCGTAGTAGACGCGGCACAGGTCGGTGCCGGCGCGGCGCGGCGCGGCGCCCGCGTGCCGCAGCTCGCTCTCCACCCAGCGCAGCGAGGCCAGGTCGCCGCGCGTCAGCGTGTTGACGTACGCGTGCTCCACGTGCAGCTGCGCGCCCGCCGGGTCGTCCAGCGGCACGTGCCGCAGCGTGCCCCACGCGCCGCCGCGCCGCACGTTCACGGCCAGGTCCAGCGCGGCCTGCGCGCGGTACGGCGGCGCCTCCGGGTCGAACGCGGCCGGCGCGCCCGGCACGTGGTACACGCGCAGCCGGTCGCCGCCCGCCTCGCGCCGCAGGCACGTGCCCAGCCCGAGCACGCCGCTGTCGGCCGCGCGCGACCACGCGTACACGCGCAGCTCCTCGCTCTCGGCGCGCTTGAGCGCGTCGCGCAGCGGCTCCACCCACTCGAAGCCGTCCTCGCGCACCTCGAGCACGACGCGCGCGGGCGGCGGCGGCGCGGCGCGGCGCAGCAGCACGTACTCGCAGGCGGCCGCCCGCTGGCGCGCCACCGGCTGCAGCCCCGCGCCCGCCAGCAGCGCGGCGGCGCCCGGCGCGTCCGGCGCGCCCGCCGGCTCCTCCAGCAGCACGAAGCCGCGCTCGCCCAGCGCGCCCGCCAGGTCGCGCAGTACGGCGGCGCCGTGGCGCGCCAGCACGTCGGCGCCCAGCACCAGGTGGCAGTCAGATTCGAGCGCGTCCTTGGCGGCCACTTTGAGGCCGAGCGGGTCGAGCGCGGCGCCGTAGAGCGCGGCGTCGGCGCCGGCGGCCAGCGTGCCGTCCACGCGCACCTGCGGCTCGCTCTCGAGCAGCGCCAGCGCGGCCGGCAGCAGCAGCGCCTCGGGCGCGCGGCACAGCGCCGGCTCGGCCACGCGCAGGCGCAGCGCGCCGCAGTTCTCGAGCGCCAGCTGCAGCGCGGCGCCGAGCGCGAGCCGCTTGGAGCGCGCGGCGTCGTCGGTGCCGGCGGGCGGCGCGTCCAGCGGCACGAACGCGTACCTCTCCAGCTTGGGCGCGGCCTGCGCGTTGGCGCGGCGCGGCGCCAGCGAGGTCTTGACGCCGCGCAGCTCGACGCCGCCGGCCACGGTGACGTCGACGCTGCGGTAGAGCCGCACGGGCACGCCGGCGCCGGCCGCCGCCGCCGCCGCCGCGCGCTGCGCCGCCGGGTCGATGAGCGCGCGCTGCAGCCGCGTGGGCAGGTACAGCTCGCGCGTGTCCACGCCGATGATGCCGAACTGCAGCATCGTGTCCATGAAGGAGATCCAGTTGTCCTCCCAGGCGAGCAGGCCGCGCGTGCCGCGCGCGTCCGCGTGCGTGATGCCGCGGAACACGCCCTGGTAGTGGTAGCCGCGCAGGCGCAGCTCCTTATAGATGTCGTCGGCGTCGAGCGGCGGCAGGTCCTCGGCGGGCTCGTCGTCGCCGAGCGCGGCGGGCGGCAGCCGCTCGCTGGCGGGGTCCCGCGTGAGGCGCGCGCGGCCCGTGACGACGACGGCGCCGCCCTCACACACCTCGAAGTCCCCGCTGCCGCCCAGCAGCGTCACGAGGAAGCGCAGCGGCGCGTCGCGCGACACGATGGTGGCGCGCCGGAACTGGACGTCCTCCAGCACCACGGCCGCCTCCTCCATCTTGAGGTTGTTGACCTTGGCCACGGTCCGCCACACCAGCGTCTGCGGACGCGAAAACGATCGCGGTCAGTGGTGAAACAAAACTGACACCGGGAACTGGGTTCGATTACATAAAAAATTACAAGCTAGTAGAAATACTATTTAGCGGCAGCGGGCAGTAGCGATAGTTAGCGATCGTGTACTGAAAAACCCCTACACCCGACTGCCAAACACCCTGTATGTATAGATTTATTAATGTCGTGTAACGAAAGCAAGATTTTGACATTTACTCATTCACTTCATTCATTCTTCTCTTGTGCTATCAGCTCTTTTTGTAGTCGCGTGTGTAATCATTTATTTGGCAGTCATCATTTCGGACATAAAGGATTGGCACTCACCAGGTAGCCGGTGGCGGGGAAGAGCACGCGGCCGTCGATGTTGTGTCCGGCGATGAAGGCCTCGTCCGGCTTGCCCAGGTCGTACTCGATGACGTTCTCGCCGGTGCGCGCCGCCGACTTGAACTCGGCCACCGCCCACTCGGTGGAGTGGTCCCAGCCGACGTGCGAGGCCAGCGAGGGCGTGCCGCGCGACACGGGCCAGGCCACGCGCGGGTACAGCGCGCCGGGCTGCGGCTGCGCGCCGGCCGCGAACAGCCGGCCCGCGGCCGCCAGCAGGTGGCGCAGCGCGTCGGGCGCGTCGCGGCGCACCAGCGGCACGTGCGCGGCGTCGGGCAGCGCGCGGCGCAGCACGGCCTGCAGCAGCGCGTGCGGCGCCAGCTCCACCAGCAGCGCGCGCGGCGGCACCTCGCGCAGCACCTCCGCGAAGCGCACCGGCGACAGCAGGTTGTTCACGTGGTACGCCGCGTCGCTCAGCCGCGCTGCAACACGCCGCGCGTCAGTCCCGGCCGCTCAGCGCGCCGCTCCCCCCTCCCTCCCGCCCGCCACTCACCCAGCTCGGAGCCCCACTGGGCGCGCGGCAGCGACGACGACAGCCAGCGCGGCGAGCGCGGCTTGGGCTGCGGGACGACCTGCAGCAGGCTGGCGCGCAGCTGCGGCGCGGCGGCCGCGATGTACTTGCTGTGGAAGGCGACGCCCGAGCTGTTGACGCGCCGCGCGAACACGCCCTCCGCCGACAGCTCCGCCACGAACTTCTCCACGGACTCGGGCGGCCCCGACACCTGCCGACAACCCGCACGGTAAGATCAGACGCCGCTCCGGAAATACTTTCATTGTTCATTCTTTTAGTCACAACAAAAGAGGACAAACATTAGTATTATTCATACAAATATCTGCCCCGGGCGGGAGTCGAACCCGGAACCTAAAGCTTCGTAGTCAGATTCTCTAACGACTTGGCCATCCGATCATCAAAAGTTACGTAAAGTACGTAAAAAAAATGATGTTAGGTACCTACTACAAAAAATATGTTTAACTAAATATAAAGTAGGCAAGTAAAGGTCCCGAAATTTTATTATTTCAATTTCATTTACTTTTTAACAAAAAGTTTCAGTTTCGGGGACAGTTTGCACATTTCCAGGTAGGGTGAAAAGTCGAGATGGGGCAGCAATATTGGGACAAGACAATAACTTTAGTTAAAATGTTCAATTTTTTAGTTGTCTACGTATACATACTGTTTAATTTTCTTTAAGCATAATAGACTCATAATCGTAAAAAAAAAACATGTGAAAGATTCATTTTGCAAATTAGTACCCTACGAACTCGAACTGTATGGAAAGTTTTCTTTGATTTGTGGGTGTTTTACTACTCTAAATTTAGTTGGTCTCGAAGAGTGTTTTATGGCATTAAAAAAAAGTAAAATCTGTCGATTTTCTCGCTGACTGCATTATATCGAAAATCCTTGAATGTCAATTGTCATCACTCAAAAAATTAGTAAAGGTCTGCTGCCCCGTGTAAACTGTTGGGCGGGGGCGGCGGGCGGACCGACCGTGACGCTGTCGTCCGCGTTGTGGCAGGCGGGCACGACGTCGGGCGGGCAGCGCGCGGCGGCGTCGTCCCAGGACAGCCCGACGGCCGCCATGGCGCCGGGCGCGAGGCGCGCGTCCACGATGCTGCGCCCGCGCCAGTACGGCACAGCACAGTAGCTGCCCCATGTACTGACCGTGACGCTGTCGTCCGCGTTGTGGCAGGCGGGCACGACGTCGGGCGGGCAGCGCGCGGCGGCGTCGTCCCAGGACAGCCCGACGGCCGCCATGGCGCCGGGCGCGAGGCGCGCGTCCACGATGCTGCGCCCGCGCCAGTACGGCACAGCACAGTAGCTGCCCCATGTACTGACCGTGACGCTGTCGTCCGCGTTGTGGCAGGCGGGCACGACGTCGGGCGGGCAGCGCGCGGCGGCGTCGTCCCAGGACAGCCCGACGGCCGCCATGGCGCCGGGCGCGAGGCGCGCGTCCACGATGCTGCGCCCGCGCCAGTACGCGCACAGCACGGCCTGTTCCGCCGTCAACGTCTCGTCCGCGTACGCGCATCCTGCACACACATTTCTTTATACATATTTCAAACGAAATAAAACTACATACATTTTTAACCGACTTTAAAAAGGGAGAAGTTCCTCGTTTATGGATTGGTAAGGTAGGTTTTTGGGTCTACATTGATTCGCATAAAATTAATGTTCCTGATTGAAATTGGCATAACCTTATTTCGCATAATTATTAATCTGCATAGAATTAATTCGCATAACTGAATACTCATAATGTTAATGCGCATAATGTGAATTGGCATGACGATAAGTTGGCATACCTACATTTAATAAGCATAACATCACTTTATATACTTAAGTATTAAACATTACCTACAATGTTATATAAATAAAATATTTGAATTTGAATACAATTCAAATATTTTATTCATATAACATTGTAGGTAATTATTTTTTTAATAAATGCAATAAGATATACTACATGTTGAAAACGTTAAATAAATTTCTAACTTCCCGCTAGATGTCACTTTACTTGATTAAAACTGACTATCGTTTGTTTCACTAAGCAACTTCATGCATGTAACGAATTGTATACATATACAGCCTTATTCATAAAAAATCCTTCATTGAGGTTTGATCGGTCTGTTAGTTAACAGACTGAATAAGTTTGTTAGACGTTTGTCAAGAAGTATGATTCATAAACGCTTGCTAGCAGTCTGATAGACTGATTAGACGCGTTATGTTGGTACTCTTGACAAATCAAAAACAAAAAAATGGCCTTATCGAGAATTAAAAAAAAAAATGACAGCAGTGACAGCAGAGATGTTTGTTTTCCCGCCATTTCCGATCCACGTGTTTTAGTAGACCTAAACAACGTGCAAAAAGCCGTAACTATGTTAATCATCCTAATTTTATTTTTTTCATACAATTAAAGGATTTTTAAATACAAATACCAGAAAATAAATTTTCCTGATTTTTTTTTTGATATTTGCGTAAACTAAACCTCCTTATAAATATCTTCGGTATGGTTTTTTACTCTTGTCAAAGTCAGCTGTTCAAATTTGTGGCGGCCATTTTGTGACTTAATAGGGAGATAAAGGAGGGTCTACGGTCCACTAACTTTAGCAGAGCTTTGATCGACTGATTAGCGCTAACAGACGTTTATGAATCATGTTTTTTAGCATCGGGTCTTCAAGGAGCCTCCAAGGAGGCTCTAACTTTTTATGAATAATTCTGATAAAGTATAAACATAAAATGAGTATTTTGACTGTCCATATTGTTGTATTTACTCAATAAAAATTAGGAATTTTATTGGTACAAATGTGAAAAAAAAATCTTATAAATAACAATTACTCAATTAGATCTAATAGTGAACTATTCTGTGAAAATGAATCTATTATCAGTCTATTATTCAAAAAAAATAACTAACCTAACCTAATCGAGTCGGTGTTGCCATAACCAAGTTAATTCACTTGCTTAATAAATTATGCAAATAGTTAGTTAATAATTTTATGCATATTTCAATTATGCGAATTCATTATTATGGTAAATAAGTTCTTGCTTTTTTATAATTATGCAAGTTTGATGTTATGCGCAATTATGCTATGCCAAATCTGTTATACGAATTCATATTAGGACAATTAATGTTATGTGAAATAAGGGGTACCCATTTTTTATATTCGTTTTGGTATTTTGACACATGATTAAGTTTCGTATGACATTTGATTTACCATGTTTGTCAGAAACATTTGATACTCGTGATGAACTCTATCAGTTGATACGTATTTCCAAGGACCTTTGAGCCCACTAACTCAGTTGTGTTTCCTTTTGAAAATAATGGCATGTTTTCTTTGAGTGTACATTTTAAAATTTTCCGTATTTAAAGTACTTCCCTTCCAGGTGGCGTTAAAATTTCCGTCCTGTGGGTACATGATTGTTTACGAATGACTCCACGGGCGTTTCAACCGCTGTCAATCCAGAGGGCCTATTGTGTAACGTTTCTGACACTAGCGATCGCAATCCAAAGACAGTTTTTGTATGCGAAACCTGTCATTTGATTGCTATCGCGAGCGTCAGAAGCGTTAGGCAATACGGCCTCTGGAAAGCAGATTGTTTTTAATTATGTAGAGGTGACGTAAAGATAGATTAGTACATACAAAAATCAATGCATAAAAATCTCCTTGGTAATAAACAGCTAGGGGATGGCAGCACTTGAAGAGTCCGTGGATTACGTATACTGCACCTATTTACTTCGTTGAGGAACAGGACAAATACTTAGCGACAAAGTAGTTTTTCTTTCGACGAACGAACGGATAACGACGTCATAAACATCTAAGTATTATTACTAAGAATAGACTCTCTTTTACGTAAGCGTTTCGTCTCAGAAAGTCAAGGTTAACCAGCAAGAGTGGCGTACCTATTCATCAATATGTAAAGCGTGGACTGTGCGAGTGATGCGAGCATAATATTATCCATAAGATAAGCATAATTTCGATAACCCGTCGCAAGGTCAGATCAGAATTTTGACTGTTTTTCGCGATGAATAAGATAAAATAACATTACCTATTATTTACTTTATTCGCCGCTTACATGCTCGTCATTCTAATGTCGACATTTTACGAGAATCGAACCAGCAAAATCTAGTTTCAAGGTTACATCACTGTCGACGTTTATCCGTTCGTCGAAATACAAAGTCTTATCGTTCATAATCTTCTAAAATGACAAAAATATTATGAGTAATATCGTGATACTCGAAAAGATACAAGCGCTGATAGGAACGTTTTATCAGGTGATGCGGCGTTATCGCGTCGTCACGATCGGGCATTAAAGCTAACGCCGTTTGAATCACGGCGAATATCCTTTCGCTATCGCGGTCGCCCGTGATTAGGTATATCAACCAATTTGATTCCTAGGCCACCACAGAACCGTGTCGTAATGACATTCGACGTCATTCGATAAACGGTGTCATAGAAAAATAAAATGATTCACTGTGACCTAGGAATCGAATCGGTCGACCGTGCATCGTCACGCAACATTCAAGAACATCGCCTTTTCAAATCGCATCGCCCGAAAATGTCATTCGAAAGCGGTAACAACGCTATCGCTACCATGCCATACTCGATTCTTTCGATCAATCGACAAAATCGATCAAAGCCGGGGCCTCGCTCGAGTTCCGAAATCGGCACAATCCTCCACCGCTCTCGGATGCTTTTTCGGGAAATGCGATCGCACTAATGGGTCCGGGGGGGGAGGGTCGCGTGCACTGACCGACTTCGCCGACGGAGTGTCCCACGATGCCGTCGGGGCGCACGCCCAGCTCGCGCAGCACGTCCACCAGCGCCACCTGCACGGCCGCGATGGACACGAACGAGTTGATGACGTTGTCGAAGGCGGCGTCCGGCGCGTCCGTCAGCACGTGCAGCAGGTCCAGCCCGTGCGGGCGCAGCGCCGCCGCCGCGCGCGCCACGCTGGCCGCGAACACCGGCAGCCGCAGCAGCGCGCGCGCCATGCCCGCCCACTGCGAGCCCATGCCGCTGAACACGAACCACACGGGCCGCGGCTCGGCCGGCGCCTCCAGCGCCTCCAGCGCCGGCTCCGCGCCGCGCGCCGGGTCCAGCACGGCGTACCCGCGGTGCGCGTGGCCCGCGATGGGCCGCGCGTGCACGGCGTCCAGCAGCGCGTGCAGCTCGGCGTCGCGCGGGTGCGCCGCCGCCAGCCGCAGCAGGCGCAGCACGGCGTCCTCGGTGCGGCCCGACGCGAGCACGAGCCGCGGCGCCGGGTACGCCGCCGGCGCCGGCCGCGCGCCGCCGTGCGACTCCAGGATCACGTGCGCGTTGGCGCCGCCGAACCCGAACGAGTTCACCGCCACCAGCCCGCCCTCCCACTCCGTGTTGCGGTCCACCACCTGCGGCACGAGACGGAACGATTGATGCGCTGCGGCCGGACCGACGCCGACGGTGGAGCCCCGGTCTCCCAGGATAACGGTCAGGATTGTCGTCCGCGTGAACGAAGGGGTCGATACCGGTCTCCGATAACCGCACCGATTCGTTCACTCGGACGACGTTCCGGTGGCGTCGGCCGCCGACCTCGGAGAGCCGAGCTCGACGTCACGGTACGGTACCTTGATGCGGCCGTCGCTGAGCGCCGGGATGTCCGGGTTGGGGCTGCGGTAGTGCAGGTTGCCGGGGATGACGCCGCGCTCCATGGCCACGACCAGCTTGGCGACGGAGCAGAGCCCCGAGGCGGGCTCCGAGTGGCCCATGTTGGACTTGACGGAGCCGAGCAGCAGCGGCGTGGCGCGGTCCGCGCAGAACAGGTCGGCGATCGCGTTGACCTCCTCGGGGTCGCCGACCTTGGTGCCGGTGCCGTGCGCCTCCACGTAGACGACGTCCTGCGGGCGCAGGCGCGCCTCGGCGAAGGTCTCCCGCGCCAGGCGCTGCTGCATGGCGCCGGACGGGTAGGTGATGCCCTGCGCCTTGTGGCCGTCCGTGTTGGTGCGCGCGCCGCGCACGGTGCAGTACAGGCGCCGCGCGTCGCGCCGCCGCTGCAGCAGCACGACCACGGCCGCCTCGGAGCGCACGTAGCCGCGCCCGCCCGCGTCGAAGGCGGCGCAGCGGCCCTCCGGCGACAGCATGCTCAGCCGGTGGAAGTTGAGCGAGTTGGCCGGCTTGAGGCACAGGTTGGTGCCGGCGACCACGGCCGCGTCGCAGTGGCCGGCGCGCATGGCGGCCGCCGCCTGCGCCAGCGCGAACATGGAGCTCGAGCAGGCCGTGTCGATTGCGTACGACGGGCCCTGCAGGTCGAACGTGTACGACAGCCGGTTGGGGAACATGGCGCGGCAGCAGCCGGTGAGCGCGTAGCCGTTGATCTTGTCCACGTCGGCGGTCCACGCCTCGTCCGTCTCCGAGTTGGACACGCCGACGTAGACGCCGGTGCGCGAGCCGCGCAGCTCGGCGGGGCTGAGCCCGGCGTCCACGATGGCCTCGTGCGTCAGCTCCAGCAGCAGCCGCAGCTGCGGGTCCATGAGGTGCGCCTGCTTGGCGTGCACCCCGAAGAACGTCGCGTCGAAGTGCGCCAGCTGCTTCAGCTTGCCGTTGCGCTCCGGCAGCCCGTGCATGCCTGCGTGCAACCAAACATACCTTATGTACGAGTATGACTCCCGTTAAATAGCGTACGAATACACGATGCACGCTAAGCTACTTATACAGGGTGTAACATTCATATCGGTCAGCATGGGAAAGTCTGAAACTGTAAGACATACGAAGATCTATTCTTAGGAACCATATCTTCGATTTTAATAAGAAGAAAAACTGCATTCATACATTTACAAAAAAAAATAATTCAGTTCAGGAATCGAACATTTGAAAAAAAAAATGAAATTGAAAAAAAGACATACAATTCTTCTATTTCGATATCGGTAGTTCAAGTCATAAGCAATGTTATATGAAATACGATACCTAGAATGAATGAAATGCATTGTACAGTCAGCTGCAGAGAAAGGGTACCCTCCCGTAATGACTGTAGTATGGATACCGCCGTTACAGAGGGTTACCTTTTCTCTGCAGCTGACTGTACATTTCATATTCTATATTATTCAAAAAATTCGGGTTCGGTTCCCGAGCTGAGTACAAGTTTTTGAAAATGTATGGATGCAGTTTTTCTTGGTATTAAAATCGATGACATATGGTTCCTAAGAACGGATATTCGTATGTATGTAGTTTCAGACTTTCTCATACTGGCCAATATGAATGTTACACCCTGTATATGTAGAAGAGAGTGAAACTAAACCAATAATTTATTTTACTACTATTATAAATAGGTACAAATATTTGCGTGTGTGTGTAGGTTTACTACTCTTTCAAGAGAAAACAGCCGGACGAATTTAAATAAAATGTAGTAACTCTATGCAATGCAAATAAATCTCTGAATTATTCCGCCATTTCATACTGTCACGATTAGCTGGTCCTATTCCAAACTATATCTCACAATAAACATTCAAAACAAAGCGTCTTTTAATGATGGCCACTAGTCTAATGACAACATATTTATCATGACGGAAGCTTTCCACAGTTCGCATACGTTTTGGTAGCAGCCACGAGCGGTCCTGAGTGTGTCAATAGGCCGTATAGGCCGCGCCCCAGGGGCGGCAGATGTTCGTTCACAGAACGATCAAATTATGGGAACTATATTTTATAAATTGAAAATACAAACTGAAATATAGATGCACAGAAAAACCAGAACCGCATGACAGTAAAAGTAAAAATTTGGAATTGAAATAAAAAATACAAAAAGACTTCGAAAAACCAATCTTAACTATATTTTCTGTCACCTAATTTTAGATGTGTCACTAATCGGCAATACCCTAATTATAATATCCTGTCCCTAAAAAATACATATATTAGTTACGTTATACGAGTATCATCACAGAAGTAAAAGGTAAAGTTATCATATTAATCGAAACTGTCTAATTATGAGTCATCAAAATAATGTAAGCCTTTATCTTAAATTATAGTTTGATCATCCAAATTCAATCACCAAAATAATAGCTCTGTCACCTAATAAATAAATCCGTACCTTACTTAAATAATTAGATGTTTCAACCTATTCGACTACAGGTCAGGTAAGGTACGTACACACGCGAAGCGAGGAGGAGTGTTAGGTAGAGCAAGGGTAGAGCATGCTGCGGTAGCGGCCGGCGAAGTGCCAGAACCATTTTTTTTACCCGACTGCCCAAAGGAGGGTTATGTTTTTCCAGCGTATATATGTATGTATTGTGGTCTTTGTGGTATGTCCATTTCTTTGGTCCCGTTGCAGCCTAAAAGGCTGGACGGATTTTATTTTTAACATAAGTAGAGGTAGAGGTATCATGGGATTTGTCATATCATAACTGTCGGAGTGACATACTCGTAGGCTTATAATTTAATTTTGGCGTCCGTGTAAAAACATATCGCGGAGGAATAGAAAAAAAATCTATTGTAACAATATGGGTATCAAATGCCCATTCTAAATATATATGGTTTATAATACTTTTATAAGGTACCATTTTCACAGAAATATCAAAAAGTATACAATAAAACATTAAATTAAAAAAAAAATCAAATAAACCCGACTAAAAGGAAAAACTAAAAGGAAGAAAACAATTCTAGTGGTCTAGAACTCTTTTGAGTAGCTAATTGAAAGTTCAACAATCGGAACCCATTTAAATCGTTACCAGCTCAAAAATTCTTAGTAATGGGTTTTCGTTTTTTTTGTTATTAGGTACCTAATACCTACTTACGGTATGAAACTTCGTTATTTTAAATCAGCATTATCCTTATCATCATCACCATCATCATCTCAATCATCATCATCATCACCATCATATTGAAACGCAAGGCCAGAGGAAGGGTCAACCCACAACCGCATGACTGCCAGGTACCTAATTTGATACTTAATTAATGTATTATTTTTCAATGAATAAAAATGTTTCTTTATTTTGCTGGTGGCTACGTGAAAGGACCATTTGTTTTGGACAGTTTCGGAAAATAGAATATGTTTGGGTGCATTATGTTGTATATCTCGTTATATTTTGTAACAAATTGCGTATCGCTGCGATAGTGTGACACGGCGTGACGTCACTCAGCGTGGCGTGACGTCACCCGTCGCGCCCTAGCGCTTCCCAGAGGCAACGTAATGTTACTCGCGATCTCGACGACGCGACGTAAATGTTTGATTTGGTTGACTGGAGGCGGAGGGGGGAGGGGGGGGGGGCAGTCGGGGGCCGACGCGCGACCGCATCACGCCACCACCGGCGTCGGCGCGCCGGTCAAAGCCTGCGACTGCACGCCGACTGACTGCGCCGGAACAATGGGACGATGACGACACTTCAGGAGCGCTTGCGATAAGATCAATTACCTCCTCCGCGAATACTTCGCGGAGCGTAGTGCCACAACTACGTTTCTAATGTAGGTAAGTACATACTTACATGAGTTTCAACCTCAGGATACTATGACACGTCATAATGTAATGTAACTAAGTCGTCGACTTAAAGTCGATGAAGTAAATATACTGTGAACAAGATTCCGTCCGCTCGGTAGGAAAAAGTGGCTTTTACTCGTGAACGGATAGAATAAGTGGGCAAGTCGGGCGCCGCAGAGGTGACCGCGCAGCCCGATAAGTGTCGCATCAACGCAATGCACGCCTTCCGCGGCGTAATTAATAGCGCGTGACCTTGCGTGACATTCCGAGTAGCGGCCGGCAGAGCAGCGCGGCGAGTTAGAGCAAAGCGGCAGATCACAACTTTATGGAAGCATAATTGGCGACAAAACTGAGAATCTTTTGGGAAACCAAGTAGATGGGGACAAACACAGACCACAGATAGACCGAGTTCTGTGGAAACCAGCGTACGAGAGATAATTGCTTCGCATCGGCAGCGCCGCGCAGAATCCTTACAACGGCGAGAAGCGCCGCACACGCGACGCCCAAAGGATTGCGGGCCGCGTCGCCGCGAGACAAACTTAAATTGTTTGCGCTTGTTTTATATCTAAGTACTCAAATACTCAAAGTAGAAAACATAATATGAAATTATTGATCTTATAGCTATTGTTTTCGTGCAACTGAACCTTCTCGTTTTCTGAAAAGAACGGAACATTCTACAACATTAGGGATACCTTTATGTCAGTAGGTAGATATTTAATTAATTCGACTCATCAAATTAAGGAGCGGCCACGCTGCTGCTCAATACCTACAGGAGACGGCACGGAATCGCAGACGTGCCGTAAAGCGCTTAAGTAAAAAAGTAAGTAAGTAAAGTAAGTAGTAAGTAAGTAAGTAAGGTAAGTTAAGTGCTTAGTTTGGGACTAGGTCAATTGGTGTCAAGTGTCCCATGATATTGATGATATTGATATTACCACGCCAAATACAGGCGATTCAAGACTGATGCTCATAAGCATTACTATTTGGATCTGAAACATCTTGTGATCGCAGCCATCCATAGTGAGAAACGTGCCTACTTCGAGCACCACATTAACGACATTACCGACTCAAAGACACTCTGGAAAAACTTAAAGCGCACTGTCCTTCCAGACTCACAGACGCAGACTGACCTACCGATACACTTTAAAGACCCCGACTTAATAAACCGCCATTTCTTAAATATACCCGGTAAACCTGCTGCATCTATATCTGACCTGACACGGTATGAATTTGATAGGCACAGTGACAAAAAATTTACTATTTTACCAACGACAATAGAAGCTGTGACAAAAATTATGACCTCTATTAAAACGACTGCAAAAGGACATGACTCTATTGCCATTGACATGCTACTCATGACTCTCCCGGTGACTTCTAAGATACTGACTTTCTTCATTAATAAGAGCATTGAAACTATGACTTTCTCGACTGATTGGAAAATCGCTCAAGTGACTCCCCTACCCAAAAAACCCAACCCTGCTAATCTATCCGAACTCCCTCCTATTAGTATCCTTCCCTGTGCATCGAAGATAATAGAAAGGGTGGTTTGTGACCAGCTGTCGGAGTACTTGGAGAAATACAGCATCCTACCTGAACTGCAGTCTGGTTTTCGCAAGGGTCGCTCGACAGTTACTGCGTTACTAGATGTAGTTGATAATATTTTACAAGCTCAGGATGCTGGAAAAAGTACTATTTTAGTGCTTTTAGATTTCTCCAGGGCTTTTGACTGCATTAGCATTCCTTTGCTGTTATCTAAGATGTCGTACTACGGATTTGATGTAACGACGATAAAGTGGTTTAATAGTTATCTGACTGACCGTGCGCAGACCATCGTATTGCGTAGGCTGGATGGTGGTACTCTGCAGTCCTCTCTTTGTCCTGTGACACGGGGTGTGCCGCAGGGTTCGATACTGGGTCCTCTGCTGTTTATATTGTACAGTTCTGATATTGTCAACAGTATAAAGAGCAGTGGATACCATCTTTACGCGGACGATCTTCAACTATACGTCTCCTGCGCGCCGTCAGAAACGTCAATAGCTGTAAAAGCCATCAATGCAGATCTCGACCGTGTTTCTGCTTGGTCGAAGAGCAACTGCTTAGTCCTCAATCCCGGCAAATCGAAGTACATAGTTTTTGGATCGAGACAACAAATTCAGAATACTGTGGATGCTCTGGCTACCGAGAATGTTGCCGTCATGGGTGATCCAATAGAACGGGTGGTAGAAGCTAACAACCTTGGCCTCCTTATGGACGGCAAGCTAAGCTTTGAGAACCACATTTTAAAAGTTGTGAGTAACTGCTTCTACCGTCTCAAAGTTCTGTACAATATACGCGATTACCTTAGTGTTGATTTGCGTGTTGACCTTTGTGAATCGCTTATATTGTCCAGATTAAACTATTGTAATGTTGTTTATGACGGCTGCATTCTTGGTCGTTCTAAGAGACTTTTACAGCGGGTGCAGAACGCATGCGCTCGTTTTTGTTTCCGTGTCCCTCCCCGTTCCCACATCACTCCGTACCTGAACGCCGCTAACTTGTTGAACATGTCTGCACGCAGGCGCATGCACCTCGCCACCCTGCTGTTTGGTGTGAGACGCTACAGGACGCCATTGTACCTCCACAACAAAATTGTTTGGTCGAGGAGTGAGCGCAGGAACGCAATGGCTCTTGTGCCCAAGCACCGGACCACAGCATTCCGCGGATGTTTTAAGTTCGCGGCGTCCAAGTGCTGGAATGATATTCCTCCCCCTATCCAAGGAGCGTGTAGTGGGTATTCCTTCAAGCGAAAGCTGAAGGATTACTTATTGACGCTCCAAAAATCCTTTCCCTATCTAGCACTTTGACCCATCCACATTGATATGCCAGCCTGTTGTTTTTAAACAATCAATTTTTATTTTATTTTTTCTTTCTTATTAATTATTTTTCGCTGTAATTTATTTATTTCTTTGTTTCTTATAGTTTTTTTTTTTTCTCTCTTCATTTTATTTACTTACATATAGATTAGTGGTTTATTTATTATATTTGTGTATCGTTCCGTGAGTCACAGACGGTTCTGGCAGAAAATCAGCGCTGTAGGCGTCTAACGCTTCAGCATAATGCTGAGTCAGCGACCGTTTCACTTTCGCGGGGACACACAAAATTGTGTATAGGTATATTTCATGTGCGATTTGTTATTTTTATTTCTTTATTATTTTTTTGGTTCTTTTGTGTAAATTTTGCTGTATATGTGTGTCTTTTGTGTTAGTGAATAAATGTCTTCTTTCTTTCTTTCTTTCTTTCTATATTGAGCGTTGCGATTTTATATCGCAAACCCTCCACACCACCCGTTGCACACACTACACAGACTATGCGGATTTTCTATTTATGTAGTCTTATGTAGTAATAAAACTGTGTAGTATAACTTTGTAGCGCTCCGAGGGTCACCAACGGTGCTAGCTGAATATCAGCGCTGCGCTGGGGTGTTTATTATTAACACTTCAGTCAGCATTATGCTGAGCCAGTGTCCATTGTCCAATTCACAACCGCAATGACACATAATTTCCTTCGTGTTGTCTATCTGAGCCCTATTTCACCAACGCGACAATCTCAGTGACATATGTCGAGTGATTTATATCTAAATTTAATGACAATTATATTATGAAACATAAATTATGTTTCTAGTCGACAGTTATTTATAGATTGGTCGGTAAATCTTTAAATGCGATTAAAGCTGTGTCAGGTTAGCGTAAAAACCTTCTACCTAGTATACCTATAATATTATGTCTCGTGACTAACATACGCGTATTTTGACAACGGCTCTCTATGAAAGTAGTAGTCGCACACCTGCCAGCGTGGGGAAATAGGGCCCCTGTACCTACATAAAACTATTGTTGTGTCTTGTGTTGTGAATATTTTCTTTCTTTCTCTTTTTTCTCTGTAAATTTTCATTAAAATTCCGTACCCAATAAGAGAAAATTAATTTTATAAAAATATGACTTGCTTACTTGATTTTTTCGTAGGTAAGGGCTACGGAACCCTAATCTTGGCTTGGGCGTGTGCGATACGCTCTTGGCCGTCGTTTATTTTTATTAGAAACAGTGGCCAAACACTGCTGACTGACTACGAGAACCTTGTCACACGATAGGTGTGACAAAGTTCTCGGATGGTCAAAGTTTTAGCTAGCAAACCGTGCAATAGGTATATTATGTTATGTATGTATGTGTACAATGGAATTTTTCCATTTTTCAAAACTAGTATAACAAACAATACGGTGGCAGTCTCAGTGACCTTCGCAAGAGTTGAGAAGGATCTGTTAAACGAGCTACGGTAATAAAGCGCGGGATTAAACTTTGACACGAGCGGTCGCGTGCTGCCGCGCTGACGCCGCGCTGACGAGAGCCGTCGACATATGTATAGTCTTAGTATTGTGTCTAATTATTTGGAAAAAAAATGCATTTTTCATTAATAGGTGAATAGGTACGATAGGTACAGAACAAAAACATTCATGTATTTCAAGAATGTAATTTATAATAAAATAATACCTATTATATTTCAAGAATGTGCTAATCAGGTATCGATTATTGATGTTTTGAAAAAAAAATACTACTCTTTAGTACCTATTACTCGTTGAATTTGTCGCCGGTTTCTTACTTCTCAACACAGTTTTTTTCCGAACACTTGTCGTTCTTATTTTTAAAGCCTAAATTTAATACTTACCTAACTGTTTTTTTTATTGACGACCGGATGGCGAAGTGATTAGAGAACCTGAGTACGGTACAGAGCTTGAGGTCTCGGGTTCGATCGAATGTTTGTTCTAGGGTCTTGGATGTTTAATATGAGTTTAAATATGTATTTATTTATCTGTATAAGTATGTTTATCCAATGCCTAGTACATAGTATCCATAGTACGCGCTTTGCTTAGTTTGGGACTAGGACAATTGGTGTCAAGTGTCCCATGATATTTATTTATTTACTAGCTGTTGCCCGCGGCTTCGCCCCCGTTGTATGTTTTCTGTATTCTCTTCCATAAAAACCTTCTCCCAACAGTAACAAACACAATAAAAAAAGAATTAGCGAAATCGGACCAGTTGTTCCCGAGTTTTGCGCTTACCAACACATTTTACGATTTATTTTTATTTATATAGATAGATTTTGTCAAACATCTGGCAAATAAGCAGACGGGTCACCTGGTGGTAAATGATCACCTCCGACGATGGACACCTACAGCATTATTAGGACTGCGGGTGTGTTGCCGGCCTGGCAATAGACGATACATGAACTCGCCTTTTGAAGACAGTATTTTTGATTTTGAGTTTGATTAAGTGGTTTGACTTCGTTTATTTCATATGTAATTAAAGGAAGTAGAGGTTGGCCAAGTCGATTACTGTCATGAATCAACTTATATTTTATTAAAAATTTAATTTTCGACTTGTTGGCAAAATAACGTAGAGCTAATTAGCAAATACCTGCTAGTCCGCTCGTATTTAAAATTATTCGGCACAATTTTCCTATTGTAAGTAAATAGGTATTTTCACAGATGAACCATCCTGTGGTAGACCAACTTCTTTACTCTGGTCTGTATTCAGTTGGGTTGTCATTGTAGTCATATTTATGCATAACTAGCTGTTGCCCGCGGCTTCGCCCGCGGCTTCGCCCGCGGCTTCGCCCCCGTTGTATTTTTTATGTATTTTCTTCCATAAAAACCTTCTCCTGACAGTAACAAACACAATAAAAAAAGAATTAGCGAAATCGGACCAGTCGTTCCCGAGTTATGCGCTTACCAACACATTTTGCGATTCATTTTTATATTATAGATTATATAATACGACGATCCCTGCGACAGGATGTAAACAGCGGCTTTTTTTCGTCACGGCATCATCTACGTCGCATAAGCTGTCTTTGCAAGTGTCACAGGCTTTATTGTAAAGTAGAATGACTCTACCATAGTAGAGTAGTAAAGTTTAGTTGCATTGATATTCCCATCCCAGCCTATAAACTGGGCACAGGCCTGGGCCATAGTTCCCACGCGGGCCCAGTGCGGATTGGGAACTTCACACGCACCATTGAATTGCTTCGCAGGTTTGTGCAGATTTCCTCACGATGTTTTCCTTCGCCGCAAAGCTCGTGGTAAATTTAAAATTTAATTCCGCACATGATTTTCGAAAAACTCTAGGTGCGAGCCGGGGTTTGAACCCACGACCCTCTGATTGAGAGGCGACAGGTCAAGCCACTAGGCCGTTACGGCTGTGATAATTTTGATATTACATTGATACTCGTATTAAAGAGCTATATTTTGTTGCAGGTAAGCATAGCGTCGCCCTATAATTCTTATAATTCTAAGTCCAATTTTGGGCGAAAATTACTTTTCATGCTTTTCAAAAAGAGCACACTATTCTCTACTGTTTGGTAAAGGAATAACGGCGATATCAACATCAACATAAAATAAGTGTCAAATCTTATGTCCGAAAAACTGCTGTGTGGCGGTCAACACAGAAAATCTGCTAAGTCCAGTTCGGGCCTCAGTTTTGCTCGGACACGCGATGCCACGTGCCGTTGCGGCATGCGGTGTTTGATTGTTTACTAAAAAGAGTCTATTTTAGATGTAAGTACATCTCATAATTAGAGTGATTGATTAACACTAAATACAATTTATATTATTACTGGCTGAATTGGTTTTATCGTAAAATAATAGTAGACAAAATATTATGGATATTTTCTCAAGCATACACAATTTAAGTCTAATAATTATTTAACCTTCAATACGAAAAGCTGCTAAATCTTTACCCATGTTTATTAATTTCCTGTGATTTGTGCAAGATATGCTGTTAATTATAATATCTTTAAAATATCAAGTTTAGTCATAGCTACCAACGGAATTTTAAAAAAATTTGATTAACGATTGAAGATTTTATGCAGTTTTTTCAATGTCCTGTAAACTTAGTCAAAATGGACTTAGAGGTTTACGAATTACGCCGACGATAGCATAAATTCCACCGTAAAGGTTTGCGTTTACGGCTTTTGCATCTACGACTACCTATCTATTAGGTATTTGTTCACAATGTGACTGTAAAAGGTTTCCACAACGCCGCAGGGACTGCAGTGCTGCCTACAAAAATGTTACCATGGGTAACTATGTATCATTTTATTTGTCTTTGTCACATTTTCTGTATCACACAAAGCAAAGTACAATTCAGTACAATTAGCTAACTAAAGAATTTAAGGTAGAGTTGCCTTCCAGGGCCCATTAATTCTTTCCACCCTGTATAATAATAATACTACATAATCAAGTTACACCGTATCCCACATAATGTATAGCCATAGCCTGAAAGACTTCGAGAAAAGTATAAAGTATTGTACGACCGAGCCTTTTGTTTTGTTTTACTCGGCAGATGACAGTATCGGGCTAGGAGCTTCATTCGGGACAAAACATGCGTTTACCCAAAGATTGTGCGCCCCCAAAACCCCCACTTTTGAAATAGAACCTCCTTCGAAATCCCCGACATAAAAAATAAATGTACAAGAATTGCTCTTTTAATATTAGATAGATTGAGCACGTACGCGTTATTTGAGAACCTATCTTCAGTAAAATGGCGAGCCCTTAAATACTTTCTGTGCAACTATTAATTCATGGATGTAGGTAGCTATGTAGCTATGCAATGTGTCGCCATCATAAAAAGACGCCCTATTGAGGTCGATAAGATAACTTGTACGGAATAATGTACGTGTATACCTATGTATGTACAAGGTGGAAAGTTGAGATGGGGCGGCAAGGGCAGACCTTGACTACTAGACTACTAGATCTTTTGCTGCTACGCGAAAATGCTCTTAGGAGACCTTTAGTAACTTTTTGAGAGATGACAATCGACATTCACTGATTTTTGATAAAATGTACAAGTCAGCGAGAAAATTGACAGATTTGACTGTTTTTTTAATGCCAATCGTTCCCAATTCTATCAAGGATTAAAACACTCTTTGAGACCAACTAAGGTTAGAGTACTAGAATACCCACAAATCAAAGAAAACTTTTCCATCGTAGAGTAGTAGAGTCTGTGGTAGAGTACTAATTTGCAAAGTGAAACTTTCGCATGAATCCATTATTCTTGAAGAAAATTAAACTAAAAACAGAACATTTAAACTAAAGTTAGTGTCTTAACCCAATATTGCTGCCCCATCTCAACTTCCACCCTGTATAGTAGGCTAAGGTAGGTAAGTACTCACCGGGAGTCCAGCGACGGTCATCGGCAGTGACGAGATCGATGCCGTCGAACAGGTTGGAGGCGAACTCCTCGATGCTCTCGGACTCGGGCAGGCGGCCCGATAGCCCCGTCAGCACCACGTCGTCGTCGGCGCCCGCGCACCCGTTCACCGCGCTCGGCATCTCGCTGGGCTATCTGCAACAAGCGGACGGCGCGATCACTAACTGTTCAGGTCGCCGGTCACTGCGTACACGCGACGCGCCGCGGCGATCCGGGATTCCGTTCGCTCACCTCCGTCAGGTCAGCCAAGGGACTAATCGGTCCCTCCACTAAATCACTTCACGTCTGTGTCGATAGCGTCGGATGAGCGTCCGTGCACGACCACCGATCGATAGTGAATGAGGAGTCGAGTAGCGGCAGCGGCGAGCGGCGCACGGCGAGCACGCGGCGCGCGGCCCGCGGTTTAAAGGGCGCGCGCGATAGCGGGGCCGCGACCCGCGGCTGTCGCCCCTGCGGCTTATCTCGGCGCAAGGACGAGCAAGGTCGCGCCGCTCTTCCTCGTGGTCCGTCCGCTTCGACCTCCACGCGGGCGGCGGGCGGCGGGCGGCTGGCGGCCGCACCGGCGCCGCCCGCGCCGCCGCCGCCGCCGCCAGCCGCCGCGCCCGCGCACAATAGCGCGCATTGTGTGCCAATTACGCGAGATCAGGCATGCTCCCGTCCCGTGCCTTGCCACTAAGTAGCCGAGCACAATCGGAGCATTACTAAATCTCCTGACTGATGTCCCATCCATCCTTTATAAATCCAATGTTTGTGCAAGCCACTTATTGAAACGTAGTGTAGAGCTTAACATAAATAAATAAATAAATACCTGTAATCTATAGTATATAGATATCATTTATAAATATTGTGAATCTGTTTAAAAAAAAAATACCTCGTCGAGTTTCTTGCCGGATTCTTCTCAACAGAGGTTTTTTCCGAACCGGTGGTAGATTTTTTGACGTTCATAAATGCTTATCATAGCCTAAATTGAATAAAGAGATTTTGACTTTGACTTTCACTTTGACATACTCGTAACTAGGATAAAAAAAAATTGGAAAACTTTCAGATCGTTTCCTATCATCATAGGGTATTAATGAATGATATTTTGATCTTTCGTAAATCGGTATAATATTTATTACATGTACTTACTCGAAGATCCGCTTACTAATATTTATAATTTAAATTACTATAAATCTGAAAGTGTGTGTGTGTGTTTGTATGTTTGTCCGTCTTTCACTTAGAGTATTTGTCTAGCTAAACACTCAAAGGTCTTTCACGTCGAAACGGAGCGACGGATCGACGTAATTTTTGGCATAGAGATAGATTATCGGCCAGAGAGCCACATACGACATACGACGAGCGAAGCCGCGAGAAAAGCTAGTAAATAAATTGGAAGGGAGTGTTTTGTAACCAGATGATCGATGATTTATCGCTTGTTCTGCGATTCGTTTGGTAAAGCGAATATTTTAGGAGCTTTAATTAATTTGCATCAATAACGCTGTGAACGCGAATTCGTTCTGCATAACGGAAACTGTAACGTGACGACCGAATGCGATGGCCCGGCGATAGACTTACAAGAAAGAAAATATTAATTCGTGACAACATGGAAAAAATGCGTTATAAATGTCATGAGATGGTCCCAAATCAACAAACTATACCATAAAAAAACTTCCGCTCTTGAGAAGAATGTAAATGAAGAAGGGAAGATTGATGTTAGTGGTAGAGCAGTTCAGTCGCACACCGATCGACAGCTATGCTTCCAATTTGTGTGCGTGAGATGTGATTTAGTAGCGGCAAGCTTCTCATTTCGGATGGGAATTGAAACTTTCCGTTTCTTAAATTTAAATTTCTTATATTTCTTTAACTACAATAATTTCTACAACTTGCACATCGATATACCTGTCTGGCATGCACAATAGCAAACTAGCTTAAACTTCGCAAAAATAGTTTTTTCCAAGTAGTTAGGTAGGTACTTAAACGCATGTTAGCCAAAGTGAATGTGGTCGAATGCTGTGATTCGTGCTGTACGAGAGGGCTAAGCAAGCGGTCTGTGAGCCTGGCAGACCTGCAATGCTTCCGACTCCGTAAAGCGACAAGCGAGGTCTGTTGACAATGCGCAGTTCCGAGGGTTGGGTACATTTCCACAGCGGCAACGTACCTTAATCAGGAAGTTCTACGGCGAGATGATGAAACGTATACTTAACGAGTTTTTATAGCTAGTAGGTATCTCATGACATGACGTGAGCGTACGACGACACAGTCTCATGTTGTTTCGAAATTAAATGCAGTTTCCCTATGTAGGTCCGTTTCCACTAATTCTATTGTCATCTGTTCTATCTTTACCTAAGTGTTCTGTGGGGTCGTCAACGGCTCATTCATCCTTTAACATGACGTTGACGCGGCAAAGTGCATGCTAATGCGTTGAAAGTTATGACGCGATGGCGACGGCGGCGGCGCAGCGGTATTCGCCACTCGCCTGTTTTGTTTTGGTACCGCTAGACACTTAGCTACCGTCTGTTTTGTGCTATCGTGGTGCTATTGATCCTAGTGATAGGTATTAAATAAAAGTACCTACTTATTTTCGAGACCTACACACGCGTATTCGCTCGCTGCCATGCCATACAGCGAGCGAATGTTGCTGGTAGAGTCGCTTTCAGAGGTATTAATCCATACTAATATTATAAATGCGAAAGTAACTCTGTCTGTCTGTCTGTCTGTTACGCTTTCACGCCAAAACCGCTGAACCGATTTGGATGAAATTTGGTACAGAGATAGAATAGACCTTGGGAAAGAACATAGGCTATCTTTTATCGCGAAAAAGAGGCTTTAAGGGTTTAAAATAGGGGGTGAAAGTTTATATGGTGGAAGTTCGTCGCTGTCGAAGATAAAACTATGAGACTTGGCATTTAGGCATTTAATAAACTACCCATATCCATACTAATTTTATAAATGTCAAAGTATGTTTGTACGTTTGTCCGAATTTCACGCCGTAACGGAGCGACAGATCGACGTGATTTTTGGCATGGAGATAGTTTATGGGCCCGAGAGTGATATAGGCTACTTTTTATCCCGGAAAAATGCACAGATCCCGAGGGAACAGCGCGCGATAACCAAATACCACGCGGGCGGAGCCGCGGGCAAAAGCTAGTAGTCAATAATATCTGAGTGAATGTGTGTGATGATAGAGTCGATTTCATTATATTTACGAGTCCGTCCTGGGTCTGATACTAGACGTACCATCTATTTCGTGACTATAAGTGTACGTGTACATTAGTTTCGTTTTGTTCAACTAAATTATTGTTTAATTGATTATATATATTATTTGTACGTGTTACTCTACTGTATAATTTAATAGTAACATATTTGCTGGCTATGTTTCGTTTGCCGAATTTAAGTCTTATTTATATTGTACCATGTTTTGTCCAAATAAACATTAAACTATTTTATGACTATAATACCTACTTATCTTCTGTGAGGAGCGGGGCTCTCATAGTTGTTAGCTTCTAGCTAATCTGCTACTATCTTAACAAAAGATAGATGGACAGGAGACAATGATTAGTGGTAGAGCCCCCTCCGAGATCAAGCAAATGTAAATAATATATTTTTCACTTCTCATGCTCGTAAAGTTCGTGTTTATGCTGTATCTAGGCGACATAAAATTACTTTTTATGCTCTAGTGCATAAAATACTTAAAATCTTCGTCTAAGACCAACTTAAGACCAAGGTAATCAGGTGTCAACAGCCACAAACAAAAAAGTTTCTATATATTTATTTTTTAATTTATATAAAACTAAAAATCGATCATAATAAGTCAAATATTAAAAAATGGAATTATTATAATGATGCATAAAAATAAAAGGTGCATAAAAAGTGAATGATTGTTTCCACTGTTGCTATTTCATTTCCTCGCCATCGAAGTGAAAAGCAGAGTGTAAAACTCGAGCATAAAACCCATTTTCCCCTCGACGTATCTATCCACCCTCGCCGTATCGGCTCGGGTGGCTATATGAACGTCTTGGGTAAAATGGCTCGTTTTATGCTCTTGTTGTACAATCTACTATTTTTGACATGAACCGACTTAAAAAACACACACACGGAATGTAGGTAGGTACAGTCAAGGGCAAAAATATGTATACTCTTTAGTACCTTGTCTATTTTCGTCATATTTGAACTGTCATATATGAACTGTCACAGTGGTTAAAAGGACACGGTACTAAAGTGTGTACATATTTTTGCCCTTGACTGTGCGTGATTGCCTCAAGTTAGAAATGCGACTGAGTTACTGTTGTGGCGTCAGCATCATCAGTAGGTACCTGTTGTTGAAGGAAGTCGCATAATAATGTTAATGTTTAACAAGTAGGAAGGTCGCGCGACAAGTACTTAGACAAACATGGGGACATCCGCGAGTGTTAGCTATGGTGTTGGTGTGCTCTACCAAAAAGTTGCTATACATAACCTACCATCCCAAGGCTCAATGTTAGTTGTACCTATAGCTTGAAACATATTGGACTTCAACGTAAACGATCAGCCTTCATTGTTTTTTTCTGATGTCACAAAAATGGTAAAGCACATATGTATGTAGATAGTTAATTTATGTAGACGAGCATCCACCAAAGCTATGTGACTGAGGTACGAGTGACGTACGAGTGAGGAAAATCCCTACTTAATATTATAAATGCGGAAGTAACTGTCTGTCTGTTACGCTTTCACGTTGAAACAGCTGAACCAATTTTGATGAAATTTGGTATAGAGATAGCTTAAGCTTAAGCCCCAAGGATCAACATAGGATACTTTTTATTCCGGTAGAGGGCGGGCGCCACCGCGCGATAACCTAGGTCTACGTAGACGAAGTCGCGGGTATTAGCTAGTTAATATAATAATAAATATACCTATTATGTAATTTCTACAAATTGTCTCTACTCTTCATAATCAATCAATCTAAATAAGCCCGGATAATCATGAATATCATGAATGATTTTGTTGCCGATAGACAGAGAGAGAGAGAGATATTGGTTGGTAGGTAAAATTATCCTTATCACGAAATAGGAAAGAAATCGACAGCATTTTTAGAAAGCTGAAACGATGGCGAGAATATAATGTACGATGTACGTATTAGGTATGTTAAATATGTATTTAATTATAAGTACTTATTTGTTTGAAACGTCAAAAATCGCCAGATCCCTGTCCGCCTTTGGGGCGTTATTTTTGGATTGCCCCCTAATATACATATATTGTTTAAGTACTAGGTAAGTAAGTACTAGGTACTTACCTCGATCAAACAATGGCGAGGAGTAAAAAATAGTGCATAGCTATCGCAACATCACAGCCAAGGTAACTGAATAATTAGTAGGTATTAGGTATTAGGTATAGTATTTGAAGAGCTGACATGGATCAGCAGGTAAATGCGTCACGAGCGGGCGGAGCGCGGCGCGTCATTGTTTTTGTTTATACACAACCGGTTTGCAAATTAGAAGGCTGGCTTGCATGAATTCATGCGTGATTGACGTTAGATCACGCCTCGTGTCAGTTTCGAGCAAGTCGTACACGGGTAACCGATGAACGGAAAGATTTACGAAGTTTGCGTCAGTTGTTTTCTTTGTGATTATGATTACAGAGCGCCACAGGTCAATTTCCGTCACCAGCCTCGGTCACCTCTACTACACTACGCGACTGTCACCGCTTCCGATTATGAATATACCCTCATCTTCTGATTCCTCGAGTACCCTACATGTCTAGTTACTACGACAGCAACGATTCGATTACCTACCTACGGTTCTTTAATAAGATATAGAATACTAGTTTATGCGCGCTACTTCGTCTGCGCGGATCTAAGTTATCGTCTTATCGTGCGATGGCGCCCTCTACCGGAATAAAAGGTAAGTAGGTATCGTATTAATCCTTGGGGTTCAAACTATCTCTATATACCAAGTTTCATCAAAATCGGTTCAGTGGTTTCGACGTGAAAGCGTAACAGACAGAATTACTTTCGCATTTATAATCCGGTATTACATACATATAAATGCGAAAGTGTGTGTGTGTGTGTGTGTGTTTGTATATGTTTGTGTGTTGGTATGTTTGTTTGCCTTTTAAGTCGAAACGGAGCGACGGATGGCATAGGGATATGGACCAGAGAGTGATTTAAGTAGGTAATCTTAAGTTTCATAAAAGAACATTTTCACCTAAATAATTCAGTACCTACTTAGTACAATTAGCCCAAAATTTGGCAAATTTAAAACAAGACTTGTATATATCAGGACATGTAGGTTATAGAGCAAAATTAAATTTTATCCACTCTCCCCCCCCTCCGGGGGGAGCTTCACCCCCCGTGCCCTCGAATATGTCCCGGGCCGCGGTATTTACCATTATAAAAGAAAACCGTACACGATACATAAAAAGTGTGTAGGAACGAAATAATCCTGGATAAATTTACTATAAACCTTTCATACATTTAAAAGCGATATCACTTATAGTTCCAGCGCAATATGATACCAAATACTAACTCTTTTTATAATTAATCGATTTTTTCGGCTAAAGGGTTAGTTTTCTCAAAAACTTCACGTTTTACCGCCAAGATATGTTGTACATATCCTGGCGGTAAAGCATCGGTAAAGTGTGAAATAATTGAAAAAACTAAACGGTTAACAAAAAAAACTGGATAAATTATTAAAAATGTTCGTATTTGGTGCCAGATTGCGCTGGAACTATAAGTGATATCGCTTTTAAATGTATGAAAGGTTTATAGTAAATTTATCCAGGATTATTTCGTTCCTACACACTTTTTATGTATCGTGTACGGTTTTCTTTTATAATGGAAAATAGCGCGGTCCGGGACATATTCGAGTGCGCGGGGGGTGGGTGAAGCTCCCCCCGGAGGAGGGGGAGAGAGGATAAAACTTAATTTTGCTCAACCTACATAATAATATGCTGATAGATAAAAGTCTTGCTTTAATTTTGCCAAATTTTCCATACATTTCAATTTAGTTTTCTTCAACTGTAAAAACTATCGGCATCCTTGAAAACAATTTCTAAAGAGAAAAACAGAATTTAACTACCTATGTACCTAACTATATAACGGGTCGATTCTCAGTCTCCAGACACATAATATGTAACCTATTTACATTGACTTATATTCTTCGTTAGTAGATTGTACCTACTTAAATATCGATGTCTAACGCATGTCATGCATTACATAATAAATAATAAACAGAAGCACGCGCGGCCGGCGGCCGGCGGCCGGCGCCCGGCGCCGCGTTGCGGGCAGCGACCGGCGACCCGTCACCGGCGCGACGACACGGTGGTGGCGGTGGCTGCGGCGGTCGCGGACACGCGCCGGCCGCAGCAGGAAAACCAACCCCGCGGCCGTGAACCGCAGCGATAACGATCGCGCCGGCCGGCCCGGCCGCCCGCCGCCGGCTCTACCACCGCCGCCACCGCGCTACCCTGGCCTGGGAGCCGCAGGCGGTGACTGCGACACTTTCGTTATCATATCACATCCAACGTTAGCACAAAATATAAAGTAGGTACCGGACCCCGGATTGGTACAACCTATTCAAAAGTGCACACTTATCTTTAGGACTGTTAATCAATGGGACCCCGATTGACCAATTGTCAATGAAGTCACGATCAACACGCGTTATTTACTTTACTATTAAAAAAGTTCGTGAAAACAAAAATAAACCTACTCACTTGTTACAGATATTTGTTAGGTTGTTTGCAAAAACGCAAATCGCTAGTAGAGCGTCCGCGGCAATGAGTCAGTCCAGAATGCGATGCGATGCAGGCGGCGCGGTATCCGAGTCCCGGGGGCAGGTCTGCGAGCTGTCGTGAGGAGCCTTCGATTGCGTACTGTGCTGCGGTATCGACCGGCGCGACTCGTGTGGGATGGGATCGGGTGCGACCGCGAGTTGCGAGCGTGCGGAGCGGACTGAGCTACACAACAACAGACGACTATCCACGACGGGCGCGTCGCGGTGTCTGGCCGCGCGGCGGGCGCGGGCGGGGCGCGGGCGCGGCGGTTGCCATGGTGCGAGATCAGGCCACGTGCACGCGGCCAATGGCGGCGCGCGCCGTGACGAGCACGCCGCGATCAGCTGGCGGCGCCGCGCGCCCCGCCCGCCCGCTGCACGCTCCAGGTCACACAGCCTTATCTTGTGCTTACTAAACGGCTTTTACCTTTGCATCGCGTGAATCAGCTGTGCCCATAACATAACCGACCGATGATGACACGTGAAAGGTGCTCGGTACCAATACTTACCTAAAGTTCTCCAACTTTCTTTTTATTCATCTAGGTAAAGTCTAAACTCAACGAACGTGTATCTGTGTATGAACTTAGGTGTAGTCCACGTCCACCGCAGGGTGTTCTGCTTTTTCGCAGAAATTCGTTTGGCCGAAGATTCACTTTGACAACTACCTATTACCAACTTTTTGTATGGCAACATGTCATTTGGGCGAATTATTAAATAGCAGAGTAGAATATCATAATGACTCAAACAAAACGTTTGGAAAACTTATCACTTAGTTAGACTATATACAACATTAATCTAAGGCTCACACCATGTTCCTTAATTAGTTAGTAAGTAGTTATCCTATAAACTTGTGTTATTTATGTATTGTATGTATTGTATGTGTATTTATTTATTTTATATTTGGTAACAGGTATATTAAGGTTATGTATTCTGTATAATACTGTATATATTTATTTATTTATTATTATTTGTTTAGGTACTTAGGGTTTATATATGCATTTATATTTATTCAAATGTTTTTGCTCTATTTGTCGATCCTTATCTTTTTTCAATTGCTTTTCTCTACCACTCAAAGGTTGACTGGCAGAGATCCCTTCAGGGATAAGTCCGCCTTTGTACTTAGCACTTTCTTTTGTGTGTTTTTTTGTACCTACCTATTTCCTTTTTGTACAATAAAGAGTTTAAGCAACAAACAAAATATTCTACCAACCGAAAGTTAGCATTTTGAAAAGCGACTTACTAACAAACAGGCCAAACGTACAGTTGGTAACTGTTAGGTTGGGAAATAAAACTAAACATTTTAATAATTTGGCGAGTGATCATTCGGCGAAATGAAATTCTGCGAAAAGTTGCTTGAGGAATCGGCGAAACAATTTTCTGCAAAATATTAGAGAACCTGGCATGATAATTTAGAACTGTTCATAAAAAAAATGCGAAAATTTGACGTGAGCTCACTAAAAATTTGTAAAAATTAAATGATACGCGCATGCGTACCCTCCACACACGCACGACCGCACAGTTTCCATTTTTAGGGTTCCGTGGCCAAAATGGCAAAAATGGAACCCGTTTAGTTTCGCCATGTCTGTCTGTCTGTATGCAGCAAAATGGTCTAATAAAAAATAAAAATAAAAAATTATGTATGTAGTAACACCTCCCATAAACGTAGAGGGGGTGATTTTTTTTTCATCCAACCTTGTAGTGTGGGGTATCATTGGATAATAAGTCATTTCAAACCATTAGGGGGTTGCTAAAACGATTTTTCCATTCAGTGATTTTGTTTGCAGAATAAAATATTCAATTTTAAAGTGAAAATTTTTATTAAAATCGAGCGTACCACTACCCACCCCACTCTAAAATCTAAACGGGTGGGTGGAAAAATTTGAAAAAAATCGGGATGGTAGTAAGTATAATTAAATATCGAATTTACAGGGAAAAATAAAACGGTTTCTTCATTTTCTTGACAATTATTAGTAGTTTCAGAGTAAATAGCAGCCTAAGGTATAAAATTATACCTAAACATGGAATATTCCGTACCTACAAAATACGAAATCCTTAGAAAAATATTACTCAATTTTTACGTAGTGGCTACGGAACCCTATTTCGGGCGTGTCCGAGACGCTCTTGGCCGGTTTTTATAACGCAGCTTTACGCTTCCAGACTTATTATTTATTCGTAGACCTCCATTTAATTATACGAGTTATGTATACATACGACTTGCGTAATAATAATTAGCGAATTTACGTGCTAACAGAACCGGTAATAGTAGGTACTCCGGATAGTGTAGAACCGGTACGCATGACGCGCTTCGTGCGTCGTGCGCGCGCCGCGGGCTCCCTCCGGCGCCGCCCGAGTCCGCCCGACTGACTGACTGACCACTACTAACCAGGTGACCGTGGGGAGGGGACAAGCACGAACTATAAGAGGTAGCGAAATAATCTGTTCTTAGGAACCATGGCTTCGATTTTAGATTTAATAAAACGGGCAGTAATTTAAATCGGAATCGAACCCGTCATAATCTCTCTAAGATTACGATTTGGAGTCTTTTTGTATTTTTTATTTCAACTCCAAATTTTTGTTTCTTTTACGGTCATCCCGTGAAAGTTTATATAAATTTCACACGAAAACACAAGCCGAAACATGAATGCACAGAAAAACCAGAAAAAAAAAAAAAAAAAATAGACCAGCGCTGGGAATCGAACCCAGGTCCTCAGCATTCCGTGCTGCGTGCTATTCCCCTACATCACCACTGGACAGGAGACTAGACACGAATTTTTTCCTATTGTGGTAAATCAAACTCCTTCAGGTCGATAATCACCTTTTATTGATTACTTTGATTACTTAATTACTTAAATATATATAAATGTGTATTATTATTAAGAGTCACTCTTAACACTATATTCACCACGACCACTTCGCGTCGAATCTCTCGTCAGAATGCCCATCCTCACCTTTTACCTTCCTTTTTCTCCCCTCCATTATTTTAACTTCGCAGGTAGGTGAGAATAGTCATTTTTACAACTACCTGTTATTAATTATAATAAGACAACTTAAATGCTAAATAATTAAATTATCACACTCGGCCATCCGATTACGTGCTACCTCCGGTGCACGAATCTAATTAAATTATCACACTCGGCAATGTAACCTCAGTAAATATCAACAATAATATTTTTTTGTTTTTACTACATTTTTAAATAGGTAAATATATTATTTACCTTCCTTACTATTATTTACCTTCCTTAATCATAATTAATCTAATGTTTACAATAGTAATTAAATTATCACTGATCACTGCTTCTAAACATGGCCAAGATCGCTAATAATACTAAATTCAAATATTTATTTAGGAAATTAACTTTGCATTCATAATCATATGGTATTCGGCGTATAGGATGAGACCCTTACTTTTATGGAATAAGTGTGTCCTCACTGTCTTCGGAATCATCCGAATCAGACACTTCATCAGCTATTTCGAGGGCTTTGAAATGAATCCAGGGTCTCATTCTATCCGCCGACACCACGCTGTCATAACTTCGGTTCTTGTCAAATCCTGGGACATGAGTAATATTATACCTGTCATTACCCAGACACTTTACTACTTTAAAAGGGCCGACAAATTTAGGCATTAGTTTCTTACTTTTACCGTCATTATAAAAATTGGTCTTGGTTACTTTTACTAAATCTCCTTCTTTATATGCATGTGCTGCAACTCTGAGTTGGTCATAATTATGCTTTTGCTTTTGTTGTGCCTCTCTAATATTTTCACTAGCTTCCTGTCTTATTTGATCAGTGTTTTGTAAAACGGGATTTTGATCATTCAAGTCATTATTCAACTTATTTTCTAAATCGTTATTAAATCTTACGCCAAATAATAATTCTGATGGTGATTTTTTTGTAGTCGTATTAACTGTGTTATTTATCGACCACTGAATTTTGCCCAGTTGCCTGTCCCAGTTGCGTTCATCGGCATTAAAATTATGAGTTGCTAACGCAGACAAAATTGTTTGATTAAAACGTTCTGCCTGACCATTTGCTCTGGGACAAGCAACTGCGTTCAATATGTGCTTCGTACCTTGCTTAATACAAAAGTCTTTGAACTGGGATGAAGTGAATGCAGTTCCACGATCTGATATAACGCGCTGTGGTACACAAAAATCATTGTAAAGACTATCCAAAACCTTAATTACTGTTTTAGTTTTAGTATCTCTTACGGGTCTCACAAAGACATACTTCGTGAACCCATCAACTATGGTCAGAATGTAAGAGTTCCCATTTTTGCTGCGGACAAAGGGACCTACATGATCTATGTGTAGAGTGTGAAATGGGATTGAAACCTTGTCAATGGGGTGAAGATGCCCGGCCGGGGTCTTTGACGAGTTATCTTTATTATAAGCACGTTCGATACATGACGCGACATATTTCTTTACAAATCGCCTGAGCTTGGGGAACCAATATTGGCTTTGAATATGCTCTAACGTTTTCGCAAAACCAAAATGCCCATTGTCATCGTGGTACCGCCTACAGATTTGCCACCTAGCATTCTTTGGCACTACAAGCCGCAGTTGATCACCTACCTTACGATAAAGAACGTGATTCTTTAGAGCATAATTTTTCTTGATATCTAAACTCTCTTCATCCGGTTGAGGTTTTAAAATCCTACTTATCCTTAACAGCTCCGAATCAGCTAATTGTAAAGTGTGTAGCCAATTATCGGTTGTTATATTTAATACTACAGGCGAATCCAGACTTGCCAAGGGTTTTTCATTTGAACTACTAGATTCTTTGCACGGGTTCCGACTCAGGGCATCGACGTGGCTCATTCTCACGCCTGGGCGATATTCGATGTCAAAATCAAATTCACTCAACTGGAGCCACCATCGAGCGATTCTTGGAATTAAGTCCCTCTTAGTTAGTGTGGTCCTCAGTGCATTGCAGTCAGTGAAGACGGTGAACTTCAAACCTAGCAAGTAAGTGCGAAACTTCTTTAGAGAACAAACCACGGCGAGGGTCTCCAATTCGTACGAATGTAAATGTTTCTCCTCCGCTGTGGTTTGTCTACTAAAATAGGCTACCGGTTTGAGCACGCGCGGGTTTGCCTGCCATTGTAGCAAAATACCACCTAACCCCAATGCGCTCGCGTCTGTATGAACCTCCGTGTCTAACTTGTGATCGTATAAAGCCAAGAGTGGACGTTGCACTAAATGGTGCTTCAACGTTTTAAATGCTGTCTGTTCTTCGTTTGTCCATTGCCACGCAACGTCCTTTTTTAGTAACCGTGTCAATGGTCTAGCGATTTCCCCAAATCCTCGCACAAACTTTCGAAAATAGCTAGCGAGTCCTAAAAACTGTCTTACTTCGTGTATGCTACTAGGAGTGGGGAAATCCTTGACCGCCGTAATCTTTCGCTCGCTGGGCTTAATACCTTCAGCAGAAACCTCGTAACCCAGGTATTCAATCTTTGTGCTAAAAAAGTCACATTTTGGTAAATTTAATGTAAGACCTGCTTCCTGTATCAAAATCAAAACATCTTCTAGGCGTTCAAAACCTTCATCTATCGTTGTAGACGGTATAAGCAAGTCGTCCATGTATGCCAAGGCGGAGGTAAATCGGCGCGAGCCAAGAATTTTATTCATGGTCCTTTGAAAAACAGCTGGAGCGTTTGCTAATCCAAACGGCATACGTTTAAATTCGTAATGGCCGTCTGGAGTAACAAACGCTGTCAAGTGTCGACTACCCTCCGCCATCGGCACTTGATAGTAGCCGGAGGTCAAATCTAAAGTTATAAAAAACTTGTTTCCACTAAGATTGGATACCTGGTCCTCGATTAATGGTAATGGATATTTATCCTTTACAGTTTTGTTATTTAGAGACCGAAAGTCTACGCAGAGTCGTTGCTCGCCGTTTTTTTTTTTCATCAGTATAATTGGGCTAGCGTAGTCTGATTGAGACTCTTGAATGATGTTATGTTGTAAGAGTTCATCGACCATTGATCGAACCTTTTCGCGTTCGTGTAATGATAAGCGGTAAGGCCTATATGACACTGGAGTTTTGTCATGTAGCTCAATATTCATTTCCGCTGCAGTGGTACAACCTATTTCACTTAAATTAGCGGCAAAACAACTTCTATACTTCTGTAAAAGATTAAACAATCGATCAACGTGTTCAGGGGTTAATTCGGGACTGGTTCGAATATCCGATTTACTCAACGGTAAATGATTTGTGACATTTTGATTGGATTTTGTCAGTATGGTATCATGTATGTTTGCCGGAATTACACGGGCGATCAACGACTTTGCGGTCAACGAAATAGAGTTGCTTCCTAAGGCTGTCACAAAAATGTATCCCTTACCATTAACTAATTTATAGCAACCGCGGTGCAAGTGGTACTTCTGGCCCGGTACGCTTCTTGTACCACCATCGGAATAAACATCCCCAGAGTAGTCAGTCGTAGTGTATACTTCAACTAACCCTCCCTGCTCTATCACCGTATTACTAACAACATATAGGTTTATTGCCTTGTCGCATTCACTATTTTCACTGCTTTGGGGACTGTTGTAGAACACTAAACTTATATTATCTTTCAACACTGTAACAGAGGGAATCTCCGTGAAATTTTGACCTATCAAGAGTGGAGTTTGCAAAAATTCATCATTTACCGCTAAAAGATCAATGTGCGTCTCGATTTCATCTATTTTAATAAGAACATTGCATCTGAACAATGGTTTAGTGACGGAGTTTCCGAATCCTTTAATCGTGGGTAATTCATCATAAAGTTCTTTAAGGGAAAGATCTCTAGCTACTGAAGCTTTTATCAAACTGCAGTCACTACCAAAATCGATAAATGACTTTAAATTAATTTTATTGACACTAACGTTCTTGAAGAACTTTGTACTAGAATCATCATTAGTCACGATCTTTTGAGTTTTCTTCTCGGGGATGGTACTAACTGCACTGTTATGAGAACTAAGAGGTTTGCGATTACAATCTGCAAAATTATGACCAATTCTACCACATTTTTGACATTTGACGATGGGTTTGCTGCAGTTCATATACGAATGCCCTTTATCACGGCAGTTAAAGCAAACGAGACCACCACTAACATTGCCTGTAGTCAAAGAACTGCCCTTTACATTTGTTTGTGTACCACCACCGTTATTATCTCTTTTTCTAAACTGGGAGGATTGTTGCGCAGGCTCCCTACTACGCTGAGATTGCTGAGAGGCCAAATAAGTGAGCATATCTTCCGGCTCTTCACACTTGAGAGCCTGCGCCCCATTCCTTATAGAGTTATTAGTAATCCCATGTACTATACAATCGACAGCCTTACGTCCTACTATCTCACAACGACTAAGTAAGGTCAATTTGTCATAAAAATAATCTTTAAGACTTTCATCGGGACGCGAGACCCTGCCCAACATGTCTTCTAACAGCTTCCCATAGTTAACCTCACTTGGGAATGCTCTGGTTAATTTACATTGCCATTCAGACCAAGTGTAATTAACCGAGGGAAGTGACTCATACCAGACTTTGGCTAAACCTGTTAACTTTTGCAACGAGTAGTGAATGATCTGTTTTTCGTCCCAGTCATATATTGCTGCACACTCGTTAACCTTACGCAACCATCGTTCGACGGTTTGAGTTTTATTACCTGGGTTAAATTCTGGCACAACATACATTAGCTGATTTGTCATAGAAGGATGTAAGATCTTACTTGGCTCACTACGTAAGGAACTTAGAATTTTGACGACGTCTTCTGCTGTAAGTCCCACAGAGCGTCGCCGCGACTTCCTGGGTATTTCTTCGTAGGAATCGTCCGAATGAGGCGACGGACACCGGCGCCGCTTACTGGGGCGACGGCCTCCAGCGTCAAACCTCTCGCTTTCGGCTGAGGGGGTTCGTAGTCTCCTTCGTCGCCGCGACACGCTCTCTGATCTTCTCGGCGTCTGCCTTGCAGATGCCGGTAGTACGGGCGACTTCGGTACATTAACGTCGGAACTCATTTTGCCCTGCAATTTATTTAACCGCACTGAATGATTTATCCTATTACAATTCAATTTGTTTCGTATCGCAACTCCCTTTAATGTTTCAACCTACTCCTACTAACATATCAGCTCTTATCAGTTCCAAAAGGTATAGCGGGGTAAGCATGGCGAAACTGCCCTTACAAGGCTGCTTGGCTTATTATTCAACTACAGTTAAGCAACAATATTTTAACAATTCTTCTAGCGGTCTAATAAACTCTTTACTCTTAACTTTATTCATGATCAAATAGGGCTGCATAAATATACTTGTCTAGGCTAAAAGCGTTTACATTGCGTACATTTGAATCAACTAAAAGCGCTCATACAGGGCTAGCCGTTCACTAACCCAAACGCACCTCCTGGGCTTATCAAGACAATGAGGCTGAGCACACATACATGGCTTATCAAGACAACGAGGCTGAGCACACCTACAAGGCTAGCCGTTGATCAAATCAAACACACCTACATGGCTTATCAAACACATCTACATGGCTTATCAAGACAACGAGGCTGAGCACACCTACATGGCTAGCCGTCGATCAAACCAAGCACACCTACATGGCTTATCAAGACAACGAAGCTGAGCACACCTACATGGCTAGCCGTTGATCAAACTAAGTACACCTACATGGCTTATGAAGACAACAAGGCTGAGCACACCTACGTGGCTAGCCGTTAATCAAACTGTGCACACCTACATTGTTTATTAAAACAAAAAGGCTGAGCGCACATACATGGCTTGCCATTAATCAAACTATGCACACCTACAGTGCTTATTAAAACAAAAAGGCTGAGCGCACCTACATGGCTAGCCGTTAATCAACCATGCACATCTACATGGCACGCCATTAATCAAACAAAGCACACCTACATGGCTTATCTCGACAAAAGCTAAGCGCACCTACATGGCTCAACTCTAATGACCCTATAAATCATACTCACATTCCACGTACAAATCTCCTGATTCATAGCATTTTAATCACTATTAGCATAGATATTTAAGTAAAACACGAACAAGGCTTCAACAGTCCTGTTTTGCTAGGCTTACTAAAAGCCTGTTACATTTCGCACACTTCGGTAAGTAAGTACCCACTGACTTAAAAATGTTTCACATTCGAACTTGGCCATGAAACGACTTCGTTTTTTTTCATTACGTATTCCATCACTATCGTCATAAATAGTATTAAAAATTCAAATGGTAGGTACTCACACGTTTCAATCGTTCGGGCGCCTTTTGATCCCACTTCTGAATTGTGGTAAATCAAACTCCTTCAGGTCGATAATCACCTTTTATTGATTACTTTGATTACTTAATTACTTAAATATATATAAATGTGTATTATTATTAAGAGTCACTCTTAACACTATATTCACCACGACCACTTCGCGTCGAATCTCTCGTCAGAATGCCCATCCTCACCTTTTACCTTCCTTTTTCTCCCCTCCATTATTTTAACTTCGCAGGTAGGTGAGAATAGTCATTTTTACAACTACCTGTTATTAATTATAATAAGACAACTTAAATGCTAAATAATTAAATTATCACACTATGCACCCATATTTCAACTTGGATTCTTATTAGTCATTTTAGCAGCGACACTAACGCCATCTATGATCTACGTTCTCAACGAGAAACATTTTTCACTCCCATCGAAACTATCCGTTCACCAGGGACAAGAGATGTCGCTATTAAGCAATCAAATCAAGATTACGATTTGGAGTCTTTTTGTATTTTTTATTTCAACTCCAAATTTTTGTTTCTTTTACGGTCATCCCGTGAAAGTTTATATAAATTTCACACGAAAACACAAGCCGAAACATGAATGCACAGAAAAACCAGAAAAAATAGACCAGCGCTGGGAATCGAACCCAGGTCCTCAGCATTCCGTGCTGCGTGCTATTCCCCTACACCACCACTGGACAGGAGACTAGACACGAATTTTTTCCTATGCACCCATATTTCAACTTGGATTCTTATTAGTCACTTTAGCAGCGACACTAACGCCATCTATGATCTACGTTCTCAACGAGAAACATTTTTCACTCCCATCGAAACTATCCGTTCACCAGGGCAAGAGATGTCGCTATTAAGCAATCAAATCAAGATTACGATTTGGAGTCTTTTTGTATTTTTTATTTCAACTCCAAATTTTTGTTTCTTTTACGGTCAAGCCAAAATTACTGAAACCTTGCCATTGAAAAATTCGCATCTATTATTGTGAATCGTATATCGTATGACACTAACTCGCTTACATTCAAAATATGCATGCGGAAATCGGTGCTCGTGTACAAAATAAACATTGTTCGCGACCTTCAAATAGAGTGCGTCAATGGAATACTAACTTAATAAAAAAAAGTAGGTATTTTCATCGAAACCGACCGCATATTCGCAGTGGCGCGGCGCACGCGGCGTGCGCATGCGGTCGCGCGCCCGGCGTGGCGTGTGGCATGTGACGCGTGGCGTGTGGCGCGTGGCGTGTGGCGCGCGGCGCGCGTGGCCCGCCTGGGGCTCGCTACACCACCGGGACTAGTATAGGTAGGCACAATAGTGCTGGCTAGAGAATGTGAACTTAAGGTGGCACGACTTCCATACTAACTAATTTTCCCAACCATTTGCGCTTGAAAGATTATTTGAAACTAAAACCACATCTCTTGACGTTTATTTCGTTATCTAGTTGCGTCATTTTTTATTTACCTTAAGAAAGCTTTTGATTAATAGCTTAATCTAAATGATTATTTTGGTTCATTTTTGTCAATATGTGAGTGAACAGCCGACAGTATCGTACACCAACGGCTTGGTTAGTAGTGTGCGTTTCAACCACGTTGTCAACTCGCCGACAATTCGATGATAAGCGACGTTGCCAGATTTCGTTCGATTTGTCTGATCAAAATTACATAATTACCATTTTGAAGCTCGTTTCCGTATTTTTTTTAATATTTTTGCTGGCCATAGGTACAAAGTCCGTCAGTCGAAAGACTGAAGCGCAACGAACAAATGCATTGCCAATTCTTTGGATTTTCGACAGAAATTAGGAAGAAAATGACATAACATGAACGAATTAATAAATAAGTACGGAAAATTGCATTAACGGATTATAAATTAGTAGTGATAAAATCAGACAAAAGCTGCATGGCTTGTGGCTTTAGCTTTTTCCAAAAAATAAAAATAAAAAAAGCATCTCAATTGTCAAATGTCAAGTCATAATTTTTTGTTCGTTAGTTGTCATGACATTGTAAAAACTAGAGTAACTTTTTCCTAAATTAAATTATCGTAATTTGTCCTCGAAATTGGCGGAATTATAATTATCTATAATCTATAATGTGAATGAAGTTATATTTTCAAGTATTGACCTGAATTATAATTCACATTGGAAACTATGAAGCCACGAATTTTGCGAATAAAATACATATAAAGCATCAATACTCGATACTCTAGTCTCGGAAAAGACGCATTATAAGGAAATTGAAAAGTAAGTACTGTAGAGACTGAGTACAACATACATATACTGCGCTCACCAACCCGCTTATCAAGCGTGGCGAGTACTTACCTAAGTATTGGCAACTCGGGAAAATATGTATGGAAGAGGCCTAAAGTCGACCGGTGAACGTCCTGAGGCTAATATGAAGATGATGACGGTGATGATAATGTTGAAAACCATATCCCTACTTCCATACTAATATTATAAATGCGAAAGTGTATGTGTTTGTTTATATGTTTGTCCGTTTTTCACGTCGAAACGGAGCGACGGGTCGGCGTGATTTTTGGCATAGAGATAGTTTATTGGTCAGAGATTGATATTAGCTATTTTTTACCCTGGAAAAATGCACAGTTCCTGAACCCTTACCCTTGGTAGCGGATTTAAATTTTGAGCTTAATATCTCGGTAATTTTGGAGTTCAGAGAAAAGTTCATTTGACAAAATATGCTTCTTCAAAATATGTTTTGTTTTCATAAAAAAATATTTAATTACAGATGTGTATGAGACTGGCACAAGACTGGAAAAGTGGCGTGAAAATGCAAGAGCCACTCAGCAGTGGTTGTATGTGGGCTAATTTGATTGATTGATGTAAATAAACAAATAAAAACTGACTTAGTGATGGATTTTTTTAATTTGTTGTTCAATAGGGCCTTCGATTACTACCCAACCAATTAAATTTGAAATAAAAATAAACAAGTCTAATTTCATATGGTCACGTTTTTCGTAGAAGGAAAATATCGTGAAGAAACGTGCAACCCCCTGTAAAATAATTAATGGTGTGTGCTATATTTCAATTCACACTGGGCCTGCATTGAAAACAACGCCCAAACCAAGCCCTCATTGTGAGAGGAGGCCTGTATGTATGTATAGGGATAATGATAATGATTATGACTAATTTTCCCATAGTATGTAAACTGTATTGTAAAAAATATATAATCCATATGCAACCCATGTGCTACTAATGTATTGTTGACATCCCATACATCTGCCAAAGAAATCACAGCGTAATTGAATATGAAAAGGTTCCACCCTGGTACGTGATTCGGTTTCCTTGACTTTGTAAAGAGGAACTTATCCCTCGAAGGGATCTCTACCAAGCAACCCTTGAGTAGATGTGAGGAATAAGTCTCATAGTAGGTATTGTAGTTGTGCATATTCATAGATAGATTCGCTTAAAATTTAAAAAAAAATGTGCCTAAATTAGGTCTTATTAATTTTTTGCTACACATTTCAATAAACATTAACGTCATTAACAGAGAACTATAAAAAAAAAAAAACAAAAAAAGCTTAATTGTTCAACGGGTTTGAACCCGAACTTCCTAAGCTATTCTTAGGGTAAACTCGAGCCTTATACAACTAGGCCATTCTGCTCTTTGATCATGCCAGCGAAATTAACAAAGACTTTTGTTTACATCAAATTGCAAGCATGTGTGCGAAAATATCAGTCGAAACTGCAGCATTCCCAAATGAAAGTATTTTCTGAATTAAAATACATCTGAAACTTGGTAGAATATATTACAAATTTCACTCTACGGGCGCTAGGTACATTATTTTATAAAAATATCCACATTTTCATTCCTAAAAAAAATAAAATACGTGGAATTTGCACACTAACGTCATCTACTGGCGCTGTAGTGCCTAGCTGACCGTGACAAACCACCTTAAAAATAATACACACAGTTTCCCACACTAAATGTTTTATTGTTTTATTTATAAGATTGTATCACAGTATAATATTATGTACCTACTTTATATGTACTTAAGTATTATCTATGTAGCTAACACAATTATATTGTAATACATATAATAGTAACTATCTATCTAATAACTTGAAACGAGTTCATGTATACCTATTCATTTCCAGGGTCTCGAAAACTGCTCTAACAATTTCGATTAAATTTGCAATGGGGGTTTTCGGGAGTGAACAATATCGATGTAATTTTAATTCGGATTTAGAAGGGGGAAAATCTAACAATGTTAATGTAGCCTTTAAAACTAACAACTCTTTGTACTCCAAACTTTGTAACCACAAAGAGAAGATGGATAAAGGAACTAAATCAGGTGTATACAAGCTCACTTGTAATGACTGCAGTAAGGTATATGTAGGTCAGACCGGGCGCAGTTTTAATACTAGGTTTAAGGAGCATGTATCGGCATATAGGAACGGGCATCCTGATAGATCTAATTTTGCCAAGCATCTGTTGGAATTAAATCATTCTATATCGGACTCAAGATTCGTATGAAGTGTTACATTACTGTGACAAGGGGTTTCGTCTTGATGTGTTAGAATGTATGGAGATAATTAGGTACAATAGTATGGGGTCTATTATTAATGAGCAAATAAATTTAGTGTCATCTCCCTTGCTACGGCTTGGGTCTAATTTTAGCAACGGTAATTATTAAACATGCCTTGACAATAAATAAATAAAATTAAAAAATCAAGGTAGTTTTGTATCACATTTAAAATTTATTAATATTTTGCGGGTAGTTTTTTGTTTTGTTTGACAAATTAAAACAGTGGTGGTGGTTTGTTAGTCTAACAACTGGTAGCATGGTGTACGGTTGTGTCACTCTGAGGATGAGCTCTGGTTGAGTTCGAAACGCGTCAGTGAGTTGTGGTGGTGGTGATAGATGGGTTTGTGTGATTTGTGTGTGTTCGTACAGTGTGGAGGTGGAGGAACTGCATGAACACGCATAATTTGCATAGACTTAGCTATCTTAAGGTCGCGGGTGAGCAAAGAAATTCTTTTAGTTCATTGATATGGACCTCCGCAAAGTAACGCCTGATTCAATAAATTATTTAGAAGGGGGTGTTTTAAGTTGATATGGAAAATGAGAAAAGTATGAATTGTAACTAGGTATTTATTGGAATTGGTGAATTCATTCGAGTTTCGGTTTCGACGTAAGTACAGGAATGATCGATCAAGCAATGCTTTACATTTGACAACTTTTTTAGAATCATCCGGTGGTAGGGCCTTGTGCAAGGTCCGCCCGGATTGCTACCACTATCTTGCTCGAAAATCCTGCCGTGAAGCAGCAGTGCTTGCACTGTTGTGTTCGGCGTGTGTCACGCGAAGTTAAATAGTATTTAACTTCGCGTGAAATACTATACATACTTAGGTGCTGTTTCACCATCCATTGATTAAGTGTTAACTGACGGTTAAATGTGATACAGTCTCTATTTGTTTTGTTCGAATAGACGAAGACGGCATCACATTTACCTAACCGTCAGTTAACACTAATCAATGGATGGTGAAACAGCCCCTTAGTCTTTCTTATTACCTAAATTACGTTAAAAATGTGTCAGTTTATAGAAAGTGGCGCCACAATACACACAACTTAAAGATTTAGATTACTTTTATTGTGGTGGCGCCCTCATTTAAAAGCCTTTCTTCTACGTAGGAGTCTACTACATTTCCAGTCAGTGACTCATCAACATTAAATAAAGAAGTAGTTCCTTAAGCTGTAAAGGGCATCAAGTTGAATTTAATATTAATACACTGGATCAATATCAGATGTAAACTGACTAGACTGTGGGACATACCTACCTATATGCATCGATAACACAATCAGTAGTTTTCATAAACATATCTCTACATTTAACACATAAAAATAAATATTTTATTCTGACTCGCTGCAGTCGAGTGCACCACCAGCCGCGACCGACACCGCACCACTGGCTGGTGCCTTGCAACTGAAAAAAAAAATTTTTATAGGTTCACAGAATCCAACAGACAACCGACTTCTTTATGGGGCTGCGTCTGCTCCGGCCACGCGCCCCGCGGCCGCGTTACTTGGAATACGACAGGAACTAGGTATATGTAAATAACTATATGTATAAATGTAATTGTTAACCTAAAGTACCTATTTGTTTAAACCTACTTAAAATGTGTCCGTCTGTGTATTTAACTATTATTTTATTATTTTCAATTACAAAAGATATACGACTACAAACTTAAACGAATTATTCGGTAGGTAGTTATTTCATTTATTAATCGCGATAATTTCGGAAATCATTATTTATTTAGAAAAAGGAAGTAGGTGGGTATCGTTACCATTTCGCAAAATTACTGCTCCCGAACTTAGTGCCGTGCGCCCGACATACAAGGTGACCTTAGCCTCTGGACAAATAATGAAACCATGGATAAGACTGATTTTTAGCAATATCTTAAAATAGTTATTCGCTTAACTAGACAAGAAAGATCATCCAAGTACACAGGCTGCTCCAAAGTGATACATTGAAAACCGTTAGTTTTTCGGTAAATATTGGACTGATTGTTACGATACGTTGCAGTTTGGTTTTAAATATCTTGCTAAGCCAGTAATATTCGTATTTGTCCAGAGGCTAAGGTCACCCAGTATAGGTAGGTACATTGCGTCGCGCATCCGACTGCTTTCCTGCAGTTTTCCTGCAATCTGCACTTGAGAGGTGGGGTAACGGTAACTCGAACCGGTGCGTGGCGGAGCGTGGCCATTCTGTACGTTAGTACTATTATATATTCCGTGATTCAAACCGAACTCTTGCGTCATTTTTACTACTATTAGTATAAACAATAAATGGCACTTTTTATCATTATCATACAGGAAATTACAAGACTTGGAATATTACTGGCGATTTACACCAAGATGCGAAAATAAATACCTAGGTACCTACGTCAATAAATGAATAGATACGTGGTAGGTACGATGACGTGTTCTGGCAACAAAATATGCCATCGCGCTGCTGTGTGAACCGATCGTTTACTTTATCAACTCTACGTAGGTAGACACTTTCTAAAGTAAAGCAGACGAATTTATAATTGTATTTTGCGTAACTATACTTAATTAATCAAGCGCTATTTAATACGCGGCAAGTCCTTTATTATGTGAGTGCAAGTGGACGGATGTGTCGAGTGCCCGGAGGCTCGTATGTATGGAATGTTTTCGGTGCGACGCCTCTTGTGGAGAGTACGATAGACAATAATAGACATGTGGTTGCCAGAGATCGTGTAATGCCTTCCGCTAGCTGCTAAGCGTTAATCGTTGTTTGTTTTGGGTCTAGGCTGTGATGTGCTCGTTGCGTTGTTGATGTGACTCATCACGTCGTTCACAATTCGTAACAGGGGCCGTTTTTTTCCATAATAAGCATTTATAGATAAAGGGTGGAATTTTTAGCGGGACCCGGAGAGAAAAGTCTATGAACGCAGTTTTGTTAGGTACTTTTCTAAAACAGCAAAATATTTATTATTTAAGTACAGTATTTTTGAGTACCTACTTCTCTGCGGGTGCCGATATAAGTTGGAACATGGCTAGGTATGTACCGGGTCAGGCTCCTGTCGGGCGGCTAGGGCTGGCTGAAGTCGAGCAGCAGCTTCCCGCGCGCGTGGCCGCCGGCGGCGCGCTCGTAGGCGGCCGCGCCCTCGCGCCAGCCCCACGCGCCCTCCACCGTCACGCCGAACTGCGCACGCGCACCCAACGTTAATACAACGACCACGAGCCATGTTACAATACACCTCATACACCACCACGAACACAAAAGTTCAAGATTGTACCTACTGTATAATAAAATAAGTACCGAACTGTACGATGTAACCCAACTAACAATTTGGCGATAAGATAAGCTCTATAACCGCCGTATATTAGTTCTTTTAAACTCCTTTAGCTCTAGCACGACCTAAAAATTAGCGATATAGCACGCTCTAACTCTCTTATAACTCTCTTATAGTCCGATTTTGGCACAGACCTTATCACTTCAAGTGGTATAATAGTTCTACAGCAGCGACGCATATTACCAAAGGAGATAATAAAGAGCCACAACAGCCGTAAGTTGCACCAAGGGTTCTATAAAACCTGTAGAATGTTTTCTTATATCACCTAAAGCTCTACAAAAGAGCTACAGTGGTGAAAATAAACTCTCCGCGAATAAAGGTGATAATAAAGAGCTACAATAGCTGTAACTTGCGCTAAGGGTTCTATAAAACCTGTAGAATGTTTTCTTATATCACTTAAAGCGCTACAAAAGAGCTACAGTGGTGAAAATAAACTCTTTGCGTGATACACCAGCTCTTAGTGTACACTATTGTATTCAATTTTATAGATATATTTCTATTTGGAAATTAACATGTGTCATTTTTAATAATAAAACGCGAACAGTGCTAATATTATTGTAATGGCGACGGGAAAGACGGAAAACGGTAAGTGCATTATTTTAATATCAGTTATTTTTACGTAGATACGTGAAAAACTATTGCGGTTGTAAGTTTTCTGTTATTATATATGATATTTTACATCTCAATTTTCAAGCGCCTTAGAAATATATACGTTTCGATTAAAATTTTAGACGATAAAATACTACGGTGCATTTTTTTTTTTCGAAAAGTTAATTTAACGGGTTAGGTTTGCAAATGGGTGTAGTAAAGTAACTAGATCTTATATTTTTGAAGACTGTACAGTAAATTATACTTAATTTTCATGATTATGTTTGCCATTTTAAGGTTATTATTTGTAAACGAAAATGGCGTTGTTGTCTGTAACTCTTAAACATTCCGATATCTCTATACTATCACTTCGGAGCGCAAGCCTAACTAAAAAAGTCATATTTATTACTACTGTAGAACTGATAACTCTAAAATAGAGTTATTACATATCTTATTACCACTTAAAGCTCTTAAAGAGCTATACCCTAACTCCGTTATATCACTCACTCATTGAGAGTTATTAGAATTGCCACTATAACCTTTATACAGCTTTAAGATTTTCCTACAGCTTATTTAACACTAAAGGCTACATTTAGCACTAGAAGGTAAACATAACACTCTTACAGAGCGACAGCATTAAGACGCGTTAATAGACACTCCAAAAGAGCTTTCAGTGATAAAATCACCCTACAGCTGCAACTATAAGCTATAACGTGGTAGCTTATAGCTCCACTGTGCAGCTTAAAGTTATTATATTTTTCTAATTTCTATTAAATCACTTTACTATCGCCAGCTGACTAATGTATCCAATTAGATCCATAGTATCACCAAAAGCTATAAATGTAGACCTTGTAAAGCTACTCTACCACTCAAAGCTACAATACGGTCTATTCTTATCGCCAAATTGTTTGTTGGGAATGCTTTAAAAAACTAAATACACGCATTAAAGTTCAACCAAATGGTAAACCTGCGCCTGACCGCTCAAACCTAGACCTCGGATACCATACATAATACCACTATGGTCAGAGTACACTTTGAGACTTTTCTAATAAGCTGAAGCATGGTTAGGTTACTTAGTTTTGTTTTTGAGTTTTCGTATTTATTTTTCGGCTCTATTATGAGATCTATTAGATGTCACTTATATTATAATATTATTGTTTTGTCATCGGACCAACGCTAAATTGCCATTTCGTATCAAAATCACTATAAGTGTTAAAATCAAGTTTGAACATTCCGTTACACACATTACATGATCACGTGATCACCGACGATGCTGATACAAGGTGACCTTAGCCTCTGGACAAATAATGAAATCATGGATAAGACATATACTTAGCAATAGGTACCTATCTTAAAATAGTTATTTGCTTAATTAGACAAGAAAAAAAATCTATGAAATCAGATCATCCTAATATACAGGCTGCTCCAAAGTGATACATTGAAAACCGCTAGTTTTTCAGTAAATATTGGACTAATTGTTATGATACTTTGCAGTTTGGTTTTAAATAACTTGCTAAGCCAATAGTATTCGTATTTATTCAGAGGCTAAAATCACCCAGTATAACCAAAAACATGAATCGTTCAGTGTCGCGAGCGCAGCTCACCTTGCCCTGTTCGGCGAGCTGGCGCAGCAGCTCGATGTCGTCGGCGCGCGGCGCGAAGAAGGCCCAGCGCACGCGCGGCGGGCAGGCGGCGGCGGCGGCGGGGGCGGGCGCGGCCAGGTTCTGGCGCAGCAGGTCGGCGGCGGCGGCGGCGGCGCCGGGCGCCAGGCCCAGCGCGTCGGCGCGCCGCAGCAGCGGGGACGTCAGCGTCACGTACACGCCGAAGGGCGCGCCCAGCCGCGCCGCGCCCGCGCCGCCCAGCCCCGCGCAGTCCAGCACCACGTCGAACCTGCACAAGCGCAGCGCACCCCCGTTAACCCCTCACCGTTACCATGCACCGCGCACCCGCGGCGCCCGAGAGCGCTTCGAGGACGAGGCGCGTCACAAATGCGGCTCGCAGAGCATTTTTTGCCCACCGAATCGAATTCGAAATATCTTCTTCGCGATTAAATTTCGTGGCACGCCTCTTGTCCGGTCGACATGCTTCGGCCCACCGTAATTTTGCGTTTGACGTGGGTGTTATAGGAGGGTAAAACCAGTTGCAATTATATGATTGACAGAATTCCTTTATTTCTTATAATTTAATTCGTCATAACGGCACCTCACCTCCATCAATGGTCTATTGATGGAGCTACTTATACTTTCAAGAATTGAATTGAATTATCATAATGGCCATCAATCATAGTTTTTTCATTGTGTAGGTATATATTTCATGTTGATTACTTATTATTATTTTTTGGTTTATTTTTATATAATGTTTTCTGTATATGTGTGTCTTCTGTGTTAGTGAATAAATGTCTTCTTTTCTTTTCTTTTTTTTTCTTTTGCCCTAATATTACATAAACATAAGTGTACCTTAACTTTTGGGTTTCCTCAAGGTCTGAGTGTTTCATGGCGAAATACATATCGACGTGTAGGTAGTTAGAATATTTTGAATTGGCACACCACATGCATTCATTCACGTTCCTCATTCATCAACTACTGGATATGCTATTTGATATTGAATGGAAATCGAATGTTCTATATTTATGGGCTGTAGAAAAGCAACAGCTCATATATCGAGAAGCCTGCCGCGAAAACATTGGCACAGAAATGCCGGGTCCATCAACGTTTCTATCTTATGCAAATACAGATGGAAAAGATTCCATGAAGTTTTAGACCGCGAAATGGCCACCTGCGGGCTGCGGGGCGAGCGCTTTCTCTGTAGGTACATCGTGACGCATCTCGGTAAACTATGCGGCGAGCGCCTCGGCCGCGCGACCAACAGAGAGCACGCTCAGTCCCCGCCGCCCGCCGCCCGCCGGCTGGTATACTGACGGGCCGTCCCGGCGCAGCGCGTCCTGGTGGTCGGGCAGGTGGCGGTCGCGCGGCGCGGCGCCCAGCGCGGCGGCGGCGGCCAGCTGGTCGGGCCCCACGGCCGCCACCACCGCGTGCCCCGCGCGCGCCAGCAGCCGCAGCGCCGCCTGCCCCACGCCGCCCAGCCCCAGCAGCAGCACGCGCCGCCCGCCCCGCCCGCCCCCGCCGTCCGGCGCCAGCCCGCCCGCGCGCAGCGCCGCGCACGCCGTCAGCCCCGCGTACAGCGCGCCGCCCGCCTCCAGGTCCGACAGCGCCCGCGGCGCCTCACCCACCTGCGCACGGTACGATCGTCACAGGCACGCTCGTGCATCACACTGTAAAGAGGCCCCTAAAAAAAGTCAATTTACCGCCTGCATCGGGAATTATCCCGTCACATTGGGCGATCCAGTGATTACATTTCGAAGAAATCGAAACTAGGAGAACGTTGCTGGATCATCCATGATCGTGAGTGATCGCGCTGTTTAATAATTTTTAGTTTTACAAATCGAGTTTCGCGTGAACTCGAATCGATAATCATTTATTCGACTCTTATCGAGTGAACCGAGGAGATAGTCACCCAGGAGCGGTCGACGACGACGTACTGCGCGTGCGAGCCGGGGCGGTGCGGCGGCACCACGCCCCAGACGCGCGTGCCGGGCGCCAGGTCTGCGTCGGGCGCCGCGCCCGCCACCGTGCCCGCGAAGTCGCGCCCCGGCACCAGCGGGAACTCCACGCCGCCGCCCGCCAGCCCGCGCAGCGCGCCCAGCACGCGCGCGCCGTACCCGCCTGCGCACACACACGGTCAGTCCGTCCGCGCCGCCGTCGCCACACGCGTCAATCGGGCCACTCACCCACGATGGCCAGATCGATGGGGTTGATGGAGGCGGCGGCCACGCGCACGAGCACGTCCCGGGGCGCGCGGCGCGCGGGGCGGCGCGCGGGCTCCAGGCGCAGCGCGGCGGCGGCGGCGCGCGCGTCCCCGTCGCAGTAGGCGTGCGCGCGCCACGCCGCCATGCGCCCGCCGCCCGGCCGCAGCGCCTCCGCCGCCGCCGCCGCCGCCGTCGCCAGCCCCCGCGAGCCCATCACGACCGCTTCTCCTGAAACATTTCATGTGCTCCTTTAGAGAAAACTGCGGTATCGCAAAATAAAATTCCCATTTTATTAAACAGAGTATTTAAGCTATTTTGTGCGCCATGCTCATCTACCTGCTGCTGTGATGTTGACTTTGTTGTTGTAGGTATAACAATAATATATTTCTTTGTTTAATTTATATGCCAACAGATGTAGCTGTACGGAAAATTATAGCATCCTGAATCGCACTGGCAAGATTTTTCCTGACTATTGACTAATATAAAAAGGGTCTCAAATTTAAATACATTATCATTCACCGAACAACAGTTGTTTGAATACTATGGTGTAGGAATTGAGAATATTTATGTAATTTTTTACCTAATATCTGCAAAACAACAAAGTCACAAAATAATTTAAACACTCTTATTTATTGCCTCTGTAGTACAATCAAGTGCTTAATCCTTTTGAGCACTGCTCATTCTAGTGCCAATTGTATCAAGGGTATAACGACATATGGGCAGCGGTATTTTATAACACATTGGATATTTATTTATTTATTGGTTTGCCAACAGATACAACACTATAAAATTTACAATATAATCTTATGGTGTAATGTAATAACAGAGTGTTTATCCAATTACAGGCAAACACATCATGCATGCATAACATTAATAATTCCTTAACCAATACAATATATCATCAATATAATGGTGATACCTAGTTTATCTACAAAACTAAAAAGTTTCCCTAAATGAGTCAAGATCATAGAAGACTTAAGTATCCAGTTTTAAGTAAGACATTGTTCTTTAATTAGTATTATACCTAAGTAAATTAGAGTTGATCAGTGTGCAGCAGCCATTATATCTTACGTCCTTCACTCGGTCTCTCTCAAATTTTCTCCATACTTACCATTTTCTTGTTATACTGTGTCATTTTTATGAAAATAGGGTCATCAGTTCCCTAGAGCAGTCGGTGGCAGGCGGAGGTAAGAGACAGACAGAGTTATTTTTGCATTTATAATATTAGTAAGGATCAGTAATATTAAACAAGGTGCCGCACTCTTTCAATTATTTCATAATTATTAAAATAATCTAAGTCTGACCCGAATTATAACCTCAACATTTACGCGTAACTAAAAATCTTTGAGGAAATAAATACCTTTGAGTATATTGTTAAATGAAAACAAAGTTTCTCGACGAAATAAACTGATGACTACAACTAATTTCCAATACAACAATATACATTAACTGATGGACGCTTGATTGATATTATATTTAAATTGATATTGTATTGATATGATATGATATGGTATGGAATTATTGACTTGACATGACATTGGCGTTTTTTTTTATCGAATCAAAATCGGTGTAGGCAAAGAAACTATATATACACGCAGTTTTTTTTTTTTTTAACAATACATGTCAAATTTGTGAAGATAACTTGATAAACATACAAGTAGCGAAATATTACTGCATTGAGAATGTTTTTATGCCAACCTTTAAGTCCGCTTGCTTGGCATGATAAAATGTTAATGTATACTAGTTTTATGACAAAAATGATGTTTTAGTTAGATTAAAAAAAAAATACAGAATTTTCTGTATGGCCAATTTTCTTTTGCTTTCAAGTACTGAGGGAGAAAAGTAGTATCAATGACACTGACAATCAGCTGGGCGGGGACCAGTAATGCTCGACCCTATATTGCTCAGCCATCACTGTACGACCTGATAATACGAACTCTTTTTGGATTTGAATTATCAAGTCGTACAATATTAGGTCGTGCATTATTAGGGTGTCCAAATTTTTGCTCGGCCTGTTAATGCTCGACCTGTTATTGTACGACCTAATAATCGGAATCCAATCGAATCGAATGACTATAGATTTGTGTTAGGTTGTGTTAGGTTCAATTGTGACCACAATGCGCGAGCCGAGCGAGCGCAGCGAGCGTGCCGCGGTAGCGGCCGGCGAAGCGCCAGGACCAAATTAAGTTATTTACTACTAAATTTGTTAATATTCGGTGTACACGAAAAACAAATGATCAATGTGAGAACCGATTGCTTGCTGTCAAAAGTGTGCTCCGATTATTAGGTCGTACAATATCAGGTTGTCCAATAACACGTCGAACATTATTGGTACAGGGTGATAAAGCTCGACCCGTATTCCAAGTGACATGTGATTGAATTATCAGGTCGTACAAAATCGGTCGAGCATTGACCAGGTCGTACAATACATACACCCATAGGTGATAGGCCGTCGGGGGCGCCGTCCTCCTTTTCCAATTATTCTTCTAACCAAAAGCGTTCTGCCTGAGTTCTTTACCATAACATAAAGTTATAACTTATCCATTGGAATTTTGCTGCAGGACACGCAAGCGCCAATGAAAAACTGTTTAATAGGGATTACGGACTCATTTCGGAACTAGTAAATTAATTAATGCTGAAGTGCAAAAAAGTGTTCTAAATGGAAATTAATTGCTTATAATAAAAATACAATCATATTTTTCTACAGCAATGGAGTTTTTGAAAAGGAGTTTAGTACATTGTAAACGACGTATTACTGTAGTTAGGACAATACATCAAACTCGAACTGCAGCAAACTCAGATAAGGTATGTGCATGTTATCAAACCTGAAGTGGATAAAATCTAGTATATTATAGTATTTAGTAACCAAAGCACTGTCAAATTCAGATACAATTTACACAAAGAATACACATAAAAATGAAATAAAAGGTACATTACATACTTAGTTAATATTTCATAGGCCATTGGTTCATGAAAATCACGTTCCTCGCTAGTCATCCTTGCACATGTCTAGTGGAAACGCAGCCTTATTCTCTGTATTATAAGTACTACTAACAGTCAGTGCCGAATTAAGACTGATGCCTTAAGCAATCCAAGCCTGTGCCGTCCTTCCCCCCATTCTTAAGTATAACTTAGTATCGATCTGTAAAAAAATATATGTACCTATTTTTTACAAGGAAATAGATCATTATGTATTTTAGAATATTTATAAAAGACAATAGAGATATGGGGAGTTTATTACATACCTACAATAAAAATCTAAGCATTCTTCATTTATTAAATTATTTAAATGTTACTGGTGACTTTTGTGTTTGTGGTGCCCCCCAGACGCAATGCTCTAAGCAATTGCTAAATTTACTTATAGGCTAATCTGGTACTGCTAATAGTCTACCAATACAACAGGACTAGGGCATGCACTTGGTTCTGCGAGTGCCTCAAGGAACCAGGTAATACCCGGTTCCTTTGAGGTTTTTTTATGTATTTGTGGAACCGGGTGCATGCCCTTGGCAGGACAGACAACTGGTTGGTAAAAGATGACCTGATGACCAAGTCACGACCAGATGGCCAAGTGGTTACAGAATCTGATTAAGAAGCTTGAGGTCCTGCGTTCGATTCCTGGCTAGGGCAGATATTTGTGTGAATAATACAATAAATGTTTGTTCACGGGTCTTGGATTTTTAATATGTATGTTTATCCATTGCCTAGTATCCATTGTACAAGCTTTGCTTAGTTTATTTATTTAATACCATTATGTACAACGGTACTTTCAATACCTGGTCTATTATATAATTATTGGATGTTCGAATGGAGACTGAGAAATGTATATTTCAGAATATTTTTTTTTTCATTATGATGGTGGAAGCATTCTACACTTCCTCTTAACGTAGATATAGTTAGTTTTTAGTTTTGTAACTAAGGGAGCCCATACATCCCTGTATTATTATTATTGTAATCTCTTTAATCGTATACTGTAGTTTTTAAGTATTTTATTTGTAATTATTTTATTTTGAAAAAATGACTTTCTGCCAAGTTTCTTGTGGCGCATTCTTCTTGGCAATGATGGTCTTTCCGAAAGCGCTGGTAGTTTAAAAAAATGACGTGTAAAAGTGTCCATTGCGGCCTATTTACTGAATAAATGATTTGAATTTGAATTTGAAAAGACTTTCTATATATGTGGAATAACTTAATTCATCTCGATTTCCAGAGCGATGACGTGACGGAGCGGCGTCGAGCCGACCCGTCAGCCGCGGCGGGGGCGGGAGGCAGCAGCGCGGAGCTGTGCTCGCCGTGCGGCGGCGCGTGGGCGCAGCGCGTGGTGTCGGGGCTGCAGCCCACGGGCGCGCTGCACGTCGGCAACTACTTCGCGGCGCTGCGGCGGCTCGTGCGCCTGCAGGAGGCCGGCGAGGACGCCACGCTCTTCGTCGCGGACCTGCACGCGCTCACCACCAGACACGTACGCTCGCTTTGGAAATCGTTGTTTCACTACACGTACGAGTATTTCACTTTAAGCAAGCAAGGAAAATGCATTAAGTTCTCAGTTTCGGCACACCACTATGAACATTAGACATTCGACTACTATGATCATCGAACAGTGTGGTGTGCTTGGTTGTATTGTTTTTTTCATCTCTCCTGTTCGGCCAAGAAGCTTTTATACAATACTGGAGGTTGAACGCGGAACATCCGTTTGAAACAAGAAATGTTGATCTTTATTACGTCACGAATATATTCCATCTCTTTCTTTAGTTAAGTTAAGAAAGAGATGGAAGTCATTTGTGAAATGTGGAAAAAAGAGATGGAATATTTAAATAAGTAATAAGGGTCAAACTTCTTCATTCGGCATTCAACCTCCAGTATATAAACTCCTTGGTTATGATCAACTAGTTTTTTTTAAAGTCTGCCATGGCAAGCGGCCGGTGCAAAATGGTTGGAGGTCGGATATAAGTTAATTTAATTTAAAATATAAGTTAATTTAATTTAAAATTTCTAGTTTAAATCCAAAATTATCGATCTAAGTTACCACGACAGGTACATAAGGTACCATTTTTTACCCCTTGATTTGAGAAGAAAGATAAATGATATTGTTTATCTTACTAAAATCTTATCAGGATCCGTTGATAGTCCAGAGTTACTAAACAATATCAAATTCTGTGTTCCCAGAGCAGCAATTAGAAATAACTATCGACCTTTGGCGTTACCACATGCAAAAACAAATTATCGTAAAAATTCATACTTTTATCGAGCTGCAAGGTCGATGAACGAACTGTGTCAGCGTTATGAGGATCTAGATCTGTACCGAATAAAACCTGCTGCAGTAAGAAACCGTATAGCATCCAGTTTCTTTGCTCCTCATCCCGGGGCTTAGTCGCCTCTTTGATTATTATTATTTTTTTTTATTTTTTTTCTTGGTTCTAAAGTTTTCTGTTTTGTTTTCCACTTGTTTTATTTTTTTGTTTTGAATTTGTTTACCATTTCTTTGTGTTAATTTGTTCATATCTTCATATTAACTATCTGTGGAAACCTTTAATTGGCTTTATTGTTACTTGTTTTGTAATCCACCTGTATTAGTTAACTTAAGCTGTTGGTTTTCCGAATAAAATAAAATAAAAAAAATAAAAATTATTATTATTCTCTTTTTTATAGTATTTTCCTCACAGTCGTAATGAAAAGTAGAGTGTCTAACTCGGGTGACATTATCCATTTCCTCTCGAACTATTGGCGCTCTCACTTCTTTCGAGCGCTAGAAATATCTCGAGTGAAATGGGTCACTTTCCACTCTCGGTTACCAATCCGCTATTGTGGTTCATGGTTACGGATCTGTTCCAGGATCCGGCCGCGCTCCAGGAGAACAGCCTGGAGCTGGCGGCGCTGGCGCTGGCGGCGGGCTGGCGGCCGGAGCGCGGCGCGCTGTACCTGCAGTCGGCCGTGGGGCGCCACGCCGAGCTGTGCTGGCTGCTGGCGTGCCTGGCCACGCGCGCGCGGCTCGAGGCGCTGCCGGCCTTCCGCGAGAAGGCGGCGGCGCGCCGCGACGTGCCGCTCGGCCTGCTGCTGTACCCCGTGCTGCAGGCCGCCGACGTGCTGCTGCAGCGCGCCACGCTGGTGCCGGTGGGCGCCGACCAGCTGCCGCACCTGCACGTGGCGGCCGCGCTGGCCAGGACCTTCGCCGCGCGCTACGGGCCCGCCTTCCCCGCGCCGCGCGCGCTGCTGCCGGGTGAGCCGCCCCCCTGCCGCCCCCCCTACCGCCCCTGACCGCCCGACCTCACCGCCTCCTCCCGTTACAGAGGACGGCAGCGACCGCGTGCGCAGCCTGCGCGACCCCAGCAAGAAGATGTCCAAGTCGGACCCGGACGAGCGCTCGCGCATCCTGCTGACCGACGACGATGCCACCATCGAGCTCAAGATCCGCAAAGCGGTCACCGACTGCAACCCCGAGGTAAATTTAGTTATCGTTTAGTCGATTAAAAGTCGTTTAGTCGACTTGGGAGTCCATCATTCGAGTGGTTTATCAATTAACTCCGTCGAATCTACCTATTTCCCGCCATTTTATATCACAATATCACTATTTAATGGAAGCATATCCCGGCATCTCCACCATTTTATCGCCACAATTTTTTATAGGGTACCTAGTTAGTGGGAATAGACATATTTCAATTTTCTCTTCGGTACTGTAATGATGGTGGTGGCGGTGCGTGTGCAGGTGACGTGGGAGCCCTCGTCGCGGCCGGGCGTGGCCAACCTGGTGCGGCTGCACTGCCTGGCGGCGGGGCTGGCGCCGGCGGCGGCGGTGGCGGGCGCGGCGGGGCTCACCACGGCGCAGTACAAGCGCGAGGTGGCGGCGGCGCTGGGCGCGGCGCTGCGGGGGCTGCGCGCGCGCCGCGCCGAGCTGCGCGCGCGGCCCCGCCTGCTGCGCGGCGTGCTGGCGGCCGGCGCCGCGCGCGCGCAGCTCCGCGCCGACGAGACCTACGCCGACGTGGCGGCGCGCCTCGGCATCGCCGCGCCCGCCCTGCCCGCCCGCCCCCGCGCCGAACACGAGCGCGCGCGGAACACGCCGCTCTAGCGAACCTTTTTTATTGTAAATAAATAGATCGATTTAAACGTTCATTCATATTTATATTGCTTTCAGTAGACTAACAACATGAACAATAGTAGATTGATAAACGAGGGTGAAAAGTGAAACATTTCACCCGAGATATTTCTGGCGCTCGAACGAAGTGAGAGCATCAATAGTTCAGGGGAAATGGGTAATTTCACCCGAGTTAGACGCTCTACTTTTCATTTCGACTGTGAGGAAAGTAAAGCACTACAAAAAAATGAGAATAATAATAAATTGAATTTACTTACATATATTATATCCAACCTCCAACGGTACCTTTTCGACTGGCCACTTGCCAGGGCCGACTATAAAAAAAAATCGAGTTGATCACAACCAAGGAGCTTAATATACAAAACTGTAGGTTTAACGCCAAACGAAGAAGTTGGACCTTTATTACTTATTTATTTATATATTCCATCTCTTTCGTGCACATTTCATGAATGACTTCCATCTCTTTCTTAACCTAACAAAAAAAAAAGATGGAATATGCTCGTGACGTATTAAAAATCAAATGTCTTGTTTCAAACGGATGTTCGGCGTTCAACCTCCAGTGTTCTATATAAGCTCCTTGGTTACGACGTGCATTTAGATGGCCATGCCGAAACGTGAAAAAAAGTATCATTGACGTAACTCAATTATCTTCGTCTCAGTGGCTAATCGAAAAATTAAAAAAAAATACTTTGCACCCTAGAGATGAAAGAAAACGCAATTTTGCACCCGGTTAATCTACCCATGAAAATTAAACTTTCCGAACAGGAGAGATGAAAAAAAAATTAGGTTCTTGTTCGACCCCATGAATGATTATATAACGTTTTGTCAGCTAGTAGAAGCCAATGAAATGATAACAAATTAAAACTAGACATTAGTACCACCTTTCACAAGTAAAAAAAACATGAATACGTAAATAACGGTTGTACTCATGTGCGCACGAATTTTCGTAGATTAAGGAAAATAAATGAAAAGAAACAGCATGGATTTTATTTTTAAAAATAATAATTCTCATTCACTCCGAATGACCGAATTTATAGTCAAAATCTGTCTAAAAAAATCAATACAATACAATACAAAGACTCTTTATTGTACACCAAAAATAGTAAGTAATACAGACACCAAATACACAATACTATGTACAACACAATACACAATATTACAATACACAATATTACTATGTACAATATTATGTACTATACGATTAATCAGTATTATTTATTTCATTATCGCTCACATATTGTTGAGGAATATATGTAGTCAAATTCCTCCTCTGTTATTTTATCATTCTCATTGTAAACAATTTGCTTCTATGAAGTCCGTGGTGATCACTAATAATAATAATTATTGTTATTATTATTATCCCACGAATAAGTGATAAATAAATGTACAGTCATTCATCACATCAGTCATGTATTGTGAGTCGAAGATTGTGAGCATCTTGCGACGCACTAGTTCCTTTATTTGACGACTAGGTGGCGCTAGGGTCGCAATAATATCTTTAAGTAATACAATAAATACATATTAATATTATGTTTCAAAACAACGAACCGTCACTAACGATCGCAGTATTGTTGTAACGGAACGTTTGGCGGCATCTGTCGGGATTAAAAGTCACTTCGTTGGAAGCATCAATATCTTGTAGTTTTTGCTGTAGCTTAAACAGCGAGTGACATTGACAGTGACATTTGTTTTCAATTCGAGTTTGACAGCTTGATGCTTCATCGTCATCAATGATGTCGGCGGATGTGCGCATACAAATGAGAGCTGCGTGGCAAATAGGCCTCCACCTACGAATCCTGAGGCATCATAGATTTCTTAAGCCAAATGGCTGAACGTTTTTTAATGGAACAACTTTAATCATAGTAAGTTTTTCATTTCTGAGGTTAGTTCAGTGTTTTTTCTGGATTTTTTGATAGTAACAATGGTTAACTCTTTCAGGATATGGAACCCTAATATTTTCTGTCGCCTGGAACATATAATTTCCTTCAGCCATCAACACTGCACTGGTGAGTATCATAAAGACTGGCAATTTCAGTCAACAGTGCTGTAAAAGTTGATATTCAATGCTGACATTTTGTTACAGAAATCTTGAAGTAGTACAGTACTGGATCTAGGGGTGGGAGAAGGAAAATAGATCAATCCTTCGAGGTAAATATTGATGATGCCCTTCCACATGCTCTTAAACCAGTTGTGTCAATGATGGTTGTAACAAATAATGTTTTGTTTCAGGGTTTGTTTATACTTTTGTTCTTTCAAGATACATTTATTCTTTCTATCTGTTCTGAAAGCACCGTACTGTACTCATTTTCATCTCTGTCGCTGTCATCTTCATGCTATGTTGCTATATTGAAGCACTCATCAATATCACATGGAAGCCGAGAGATAGGAGACAAAGTACAGGACAGCCAGACAGTAGAAGCACGGAGTGAGTGTGACCTGTCAGGTTTGAGAAGAGCCCTCCTGTAAGTCATCTTTAAATCTCTCAGCAACCATAAATGCTGTAGTTTAATCATAAAATAAGAAGCAACAAATTGTCCAAACAACGCGAACCGTAACGCGACCCTGTTACTCTTCTGTCTTGGGAGTCTGACCTTACGTCAATACAAATCACCAATGTAAGAACCAGTGTTCAAAACCACCTTTGCTGGAATAAAGACTTTCAGATCAGAAGAGCATTTTTATTTTTATTTGTTGGTCTCACACTCTACCGAGCCACCTTTCAGCTGGCGCCCAACGTGCCGTGCCATGTAATGTTTATAATCCGGGGTGGGAAATGAAACACCCGGATGAGGTATGTACAGGCTTTATTATGCCAACCAATATCCAAAGCTTAAGGACTTAGTCTAGTATAGGTTGATACACTGGTCTTATGCTTATCAACTAGTAGCAGGGTCTTAAAATATACCTAACGCTTGATCGATAACGACTTGGTGACTGTTCTGGTGTGAAAAAATAGAGATTGTCAGGTAAAACGGGGTCAAAGGGAGATAACTCAGCTGCCTGGATCCGGGCCGGAGCGGAGCTGCGTCAGGAGCACGCGACCGATGCCCTGGTGGGCCTCGCGGGGTCTTTAGCCGGTACCAGACACCTCCTGTCGGAGGAGATCGCCGAGCTTCGGTCAACGGTGGACGAATTGCCAACTCCGGAGATCTGGGACGCGACCGCGGTTTCCACACGCGGAGGCTCGTAAACGCAAAACCAGTAAAATCCCTTCGCCGATGGGCGGGCCGCAGTCAATCGCCACGCGTCCGAGGTACGGATTTTGTCACTGTAATACGCTGGACAGCAAATAAATTCGATCGAGAAATACTCGCATATAAAATGGCCTAACGTTTCTGTCGCTCGTGATTGCAATCAAATGACAGTTTTTTTATGTGGAATTTATCATTTGATTGCGATTGTAATACCCCGACCTCAAGGCATATCGAGGCACTGAGGATCCGCAAGCCAAGGGTTCCAGTGTGAGTCGTATGGTCGTCTCGATCGCAAGCTGGCCACCCCGGCGGCGGCGCGGCCGCGGTCGACCGCCTTCCGTCGCCATGGTTACCCAACGTTATAGATGACACAAATAGTGCTGACCTAATAAACTTTCCCGAGTGACGTCTCTTTGATAAATAAGTCGCTTATATTATGCTGTTCGTCAAATAACATTCTATGAAATTAAATTGTTAATATTTTATCCGTCAAATCGAGTCATCGTTCTCGCGAAACGGAAGAAACGATCGTCTCCTGCGACTCGAAACGGCGGAATTACGTAGTTTCGGTCGAAATAAAACTCGGGGCTCGCGTCGACAGTAAAATCGGAGCAGTAGAGTCCCGTGAAGGGAACGATGCAGGTCGGCAGTCGGTCGGAGTGAGGCGGGGAGGGGAGGGGGAGGGCGAGGGGGGCGGCATGAACCGCTACGTGGTGCTGCAGCAGCTGGGCGACGGCACGTACGGGTCGGTGGCGCTGGCGCGGCGCCGCGACACGGGCGAGCACGTGGCCATCAAGCGCATGAAGCGCAAGTACTACTCGTGGGACGAGGCCATGGCGCTGCGCGAGGTGAAGGCGCTGAAGAAGCTGTCGCACGCCAACATCGTGCGCCTGCGCGAGGTGATCCGCGAGGACGACACGCTGTACTTCGTGTTCGAGCACCTGCGCGGCAACCTGTACCAGCTGGTGCGCGGCGGGGGGGCCCCCCGCGAGCCGGCGCGCCGCAACGTGCTGCTGCAGGTGCTGCGCGGGCTGGCGCACATGCACCGCCACGGCTTCTTCCACCGCGACCTCAAGCCCGAGAACCTGCTGTGCTCGGGGCCCGAGCTGGTCAAGATCGCGGACCTGGGGCTGGCGCGCGAGCTGCGCTCCCGCCCGCCCTACACGGCCTACGTGTCCACGCGCTGGTACCGCGCGCCCGAGGTGCTGCTGCGCGACCCCGCCTACGGCGCGCCCGTGGACCTGTGGGCCGTGGGCTGCATCGCCGCCGAGCTGCACACGGCGCGCCCGCTGTTCCCGGGCGCCTCCGAGATCGACCAGCTGCACAGGATCGCGGGCGTGCTGGGCGCGCCGGCCGACTGGCCCGAGGGGCTGGCGCTGGCGCGCGCGCTGCGCTTCCGCTTCCCCGCGGCCGACGGCATCCCGCTGGCGCGCGCCGTGCCGCAGGCCGCGCCCGCCGCGCTGGCGCTGCTGGCCGCGCTGCTGCGGTACCCGCCCCTCCAGCGCCCCACCGCGCAGCAGGCTCTGAGGTACGCCCCCCCTACCCGGCTGGCCTTCCGTCCGAATTGGCTGTCGCGCTAACGATCACTGTTCTTTCTGCAGATTCCCTTACTTCGCAGTCGGCACCGAGCTGGGCGTGCCGCCGCCGATGTCTCATTCTAGAAGGTGACTTTCGATTCCATAAATCGATGATGCGATGTTTTTCGTTAAACTAAATACCTCTAACTACGATCGCTCGGCAGAAGCGGCGCGCACTTGGACGGCGAGGCGTCCCCCCCCGCGCCCCCGCCGCCGCCCGCCGCGCCCGCCAGGGACCACTTCGCGGACATCCTCGGGTGCGTATCCTCTCACGGCTTCGCTATCTGTTACGGATATCGAAATGCTCGTATGAATAATAAAACTTTTTGCAGCGGCGAGGTGGTTCACGAGCCGCGCGAAGAGGAGGCGCTGCGGCGCGTGTCGGGCGTGCTGCGGTCGGCGGGGGGCGCGGGGGGCGGGCGCAGCGTGCTGGCGGCGCTGGGCGGCGCGGGGGGCGCGGCGGGGGCGGCGGGGGCGCCGGGGGCCCGCCCGCTGGGCGCCGCGGCCGCCTACCTGGGCGCCGCGCGCTACGTGGCGGGCGCCAGGATCGACACCTCGCTGTTCCACCCGCTCGCGCTCCGCTCGCACCACGGTACTTCCGATTATACCTAATACCTCTTGTTGTTCTGTATGGACCATTTCACCGATGCAATTTTGTGTAGGTAGAGCGTAAATTGTAAACGATTAAAATAAATTGATTATTCTCACAATGTCGTCAAGTGATAGCGAAAATTATGATGTCGAGCAAAGAAAAAAAGACATACATAATTGATAATCTTTTGCCGTCGAAATCTAGAAAGATTTATTTTTATTTTTTGATTAAATCTTTTTGTAGGTAATAAACTGACTATTTTTTTCTCGCAATCGAAGTGAAATATAGAGTTTTCATCACGAGACTGAAAGTCAATATAAACCCTCGGATAAATAGACACCCTCGCTAAAACTCGGGTGGCTAACCACCTCAGCCATGTATTGGCTTATTTTAGTCCCTCGATAAAAAATATACTATGGTTTGGTTGCAGAAGCCACGACGGTGGGCAGCGGCGCGCCGCGCGTGGACTGGGCCGCCAAGTACCTGCGCTGAGCCGCCGCGCGGGCGACGGGCGACGCCCTTGCGTATATCGCTCCTGAATAGTGCATAGTAAACTTTGATGAATTGTAACAGTTTAATTCATCAAAGCTACTAAAGTACAACAATTATAGAACCAACAAAGCCGTATTAGCCTTTTACGTAGAATCAAAGATACTTACCTTACCTTAGGTACTTACCTAAACCAATTTAGGAAACTGAGAGAAAAAGACAGATTGGAAAAGACTCGGTTAGATACAGTCGCCATCAGATGTTTCGGAGCGACCAAGGTGATCAAAAATATCGAAACTGAACTCTAATCCCTTAACATTAGAGTGCATGTGCTGATATTTTTGACCACCTTGGGCGCTCCGAAATATCTGACTGCGACTGTACAAAGACAACTTTTGCATTGATTGTATGTAGGATCACTGTCTCGTTCCTTGTCGTTTGTTGTTAAAAATGAACACAATCACGTTGGTAGCGGCGCAGCCCAGCAAGATGAATCAAACACTGACATTTAAGGGGAGGGGACCGAACTTGCCCAATTTTGTGACATCAATAAGATTAGCCGTGGGAAGCCGTGCTGGCCTAGTGGTTTGACCTATCGCCTCTCAAGCAGAGGGTCGTGGATTCAAACTCCGGCTCGCACCTCTTGAGTTTTTCGAAATTCATGTGCGGAACTACATTTGAAATTTACCACGAGCTTTGCCGTAACGAAAATATCTTGAGCCTGGGAAATCGAGAAACCTGCACAAACCTGCGAAGCAATTCAATGGTGCGTGTGAAGTTCCCAATCCGCACTAGGCCCGCGTGGGAACTACGGCCCAAGTCCTCTCATTCTGAGAGGAGGCCTGTGCCCAGCAGTCGGACGTATATAGGCTGGGATGATGATGAATAAGATTAGGCTTGATGGTGTAATGTAATAATTGTGCGAGTGAAATAGTTCTGCCAGTTGGAGCCAGTGGGCTTAGAGACCCTCACACACTGACTGACACTTGACAGACATTCAGCCAAGGTCCATGTATGTTGCACGAGCTGTGTGTAGAGTAATCTAACCGTACCTTCTAACTAGGGTCATCAGGTATTTGAATATGTACCAGTTTTAAGAAAAAATAAAAATATACAATTTAAATTGTTTTTTTTTTTCATTCATACCTATATCATTAGATTTGACCCTCATAAACAATGTGCAATCCAGACATTAAAATCAGATTAAAATACCATGGTTGTAATTAAATGAATAAATTTTTATTAAATAAGAAACTGATATAAATCAACTGTTCCTGATGATGATTTATCAATTTCAATGTGTTTTCTATATCCTTCCAGGAACTGCCATTTTTGGTCAGTATCATGGTATGAGGTGATGACCCTTAAGTGCATGTGATAATTAATATAATGGTATCTCACAAATATCATAAATGCGAAAGTAAGTCTGTTAGTTCATCACGTCTATACTGCTGAACCGATTTAGATGAAATTCAGTATACATACAGTTTGAGTCCCAGGGAAGGCCAGTACAGTTTTATCCTGGAAAATTTCGTAGTGCTTGCAGGATAGTGATAACCAAATTCTACGCGGACGGAGTTGCGGGTAACGGCTAGTATATAACGTTTTAAACTTTCGTGATTCTCACTCATAGTCAAAATACCTCGAAGAACTCGCGCTGCTAGGCGAACTTGACACCCCACACTTCAGTCTACTCGTGACCACGGCAACTGTAATGTTGCCGAAACGTCGAGGTAAATATTACTTGTGAAAAATAGCGTGATAAGTCCCATTGTGGTATTTTGACTATGGCTAGTATAATACCTAAGCCACAAAAAATTATATAAAAAAAAAGTCACATAAAACTCAAAAAGTTTTTTATTGATATTGCACATAACTACTGTTAGGTAGCCACTGAATTGCCTGCTTGCACGCACACAGGGTCTACTCATAAACCAACAGGAAGCTTCATTTATCTATCCTCACTCTGCCGTTTCCATTAATCTGCCATGTGATAATAGGTAAATGAAGAATTTCTATTTGGTTCATGAGAAACATATTTCCTGCATCACATCCTTGCACATCTCTGGTGGAAAGCACTCTTAGTGTGATCCATAGCTGCGATACCAGCAGATCCACAGCCAAAAACATACTTATTACTTATACATCCAGTGGAAGAACTATGCCTCTCGACCATAGTTAATGTTTGGTTGTCTCATAGTCACATTATACTGTGCTCATTTACAGCAAGGTCTAAAAGTATCAATAAATAAAATAGATGGAGTACAGCCTATGTTATAAATGAGTGATCACTTTTGTACCTGGTCATTTTCAGTCATTACAAGATTTCGTATGGCTTTTCAAAGATGACATTAAAGTGACGAGGTACGAAAGTGATCACTTATTTATGACGTTGACTGCACATAAAGGCAAAAACAGGCAGACAACTTCATACTATGTATATTATATATTATTTACACATTTCCTTCATATAAAATCTGACAGTGATCAACGTAGAATGTCCGCAGACACAGAGTATGTACACGCGGCCCTCACTCGTACTTGAGGTAGGGCTTGGAGTCGAGCGGCGGCGCGGGCGCGGGCGCGGGCGCGGGCGCGGCGGGCGGCCAGGGCTCCACCCAGTTGAACACGCGCGGCGCCGCGCCCTCCAGCAGCCCCCAGCCCAGCAGCTGCGAGCGCGCGCCGCCCGCCGCGCCCGCGCCCGCGCCCGCGCGCTCGCGCTTGGGCGACGCCGTCGAGATGTTGACCGACACGCCCTTGATGATGTGGTCCTGCCCGCACAGCGCCTGCGCCACCTCGGGGTCCAGGAACGTCACGAAGCTGAACGCGCGGAACGGCTTCGGCACGAACACGTCCGTCACCTGCCCGAAGGCCGCGAAGTACTCGCGCAGGTCGTCGGCCGACAGCGCCTCCGTGCAGCGCCCCACGAACACCTTGCGCGGCGCGCCGCCGCCCTCCTTGCTGTTGGGCACGCGCACGTCGCACCAGCGCCCGTCGATGAGGTGCCGCCGGCCCAGCGCGCGCAGCTGCGCGCCGTACTCCGCGAACTTGATGAAGCCGAAGCCCTTGCTGAGCCCCGTGGCCGCGTCGCGCTTCACCTGCACCATGAGCAGCTCGCCGAAGGCGGAGAAGTACTCGCGCACGGCGTCCTCGCCCGTCTTCCACGGCAGCCCCAGCACGATGAGGTCGGAGCAGCGCGGCCGCGCGCCCGGCGGCGACGGCGAGCCGCGCGCCGAACCGGCCGGGCTGGCGGCGCGGCCGGCGCGCGGGAACGCGCAGAAGTAGCGGTGCGCGGCCCAGCCGCCCGCCGGCGGCGACAGGCGCTGCTCCACGAGGCGCAGCCCGCGCAGGCGGCCGGCGGCGCGGTCGCGGTACTTGAGGCCGCTGGCGCCCGCGAACTGCGCCGCCACGGTGCTCAGCAGCAGCGAGCCGTCCTCCTCGGCCGGCAGCTCGATGGGCTCGTCCGCCTCGCCCTCGCTGACGAGCACGTATTCGACCGACATGACGTTGCGCGCTCGCCCCTGCCTGCTCGATCGCCCTCGCTCACGCGCCGCGCTCGCTCTCGGTCGCAAACCAGACGCGGACGATCCGCATGTTTACATGCCGCCCCGGACCTGCCGGTGCTCGAGAAGCTCGGGGTCTTGCGAGCTAGCAATTTCGCGATTTTGTCTACGCGTTTAGCTCCGATTGCGTGACGTATGACGTGACGTTTCATGTCAAAAATATTTTTCTGTTTCGTTCCGTACCACGCACGCACGCCCCCTCGATTGCGTTTAAATAAAAATTATAGAAATTGTCAACGACCATAGATAACATATTTTTTTGGTTTTGATTACTAATGTTGGTTATTCTGAAATTGTATTAGATTTGCTCAACCGTTCGAAAATGTTTTAAAACAATGTACTATAAAATATTATTGTAATTTTATCCCGTCAGAGTGCAGCACTAGTACATACCATGTTTGTTATTATTATGATTTATGTTTTTTGCTTTGATGTAAATGTAATTTATTTTGTTACTCATAAATATTGTCATGATTTCTATAGGTATTAATATTCTTTGGTCATTGGTGCAGGGTTATTACTCGAAACTCGAAATTCGAAGTTCGTGTCGTGCGGTCCCTCTGACACACTATTTTTAATACGAGAGCGAGAGGGACGTGGTAGCCCTGCTGCTGCTGGCGACGTTGTCATGGCGGTTCGTTTACGCTATGTGCTAGGGTCGCCCCCTACGCGGAGCTTTGCCTAATATGCCCTATCACAAGGTGGAACCTAGAGAGAACCTAGAGGTAGAGGTAGGCCCTATGAAATGAGGATTTCTGAGACAGGCTAGTTGGCGCTAGTATCGTGAGGTCGATACTAACGCTATCTAGCGATGTTATATTATATCGGCCTACCTGCTTATCAACCGCCCGCCCCAACTACGCTACGCCACTGAGACAGGATGGGGTCTAGTTTATTTATGTAAAATGTACCTACTTCCTACTTCGAACGAAGTCAGGAACGGTGCAGAGCTGTGCTATCTGTTGTCAAGTAGCTATAACTATTATAATTCATCTATTTGGTAGCAGATGGCGCCATAAGATGGGCACTGTCTGATAGTAGGTACAGCTACTCGGCAAATGATGGCGCTACAAATCGTCAAATCAAATTGAAATGAAATATTTTACTTGGAATTATAGGTATTATTATTTCCCGGACATTCACTTGTTTTTTTTATCAAAGAAAACAAGGTAAATGACATTAATGTTGATTATGTCGGACAAATTATAGATAGGGTTGTGGTCTCTAAGTTCCTAGGAATAATAATCGAATCATGGAAATTTCGGGCAGATCAAGTATGCAAAAAACGGAGTAAATCAGCTTTTGCGCTAAATAAACTTGCAAAGATCGTAAACACTGATTCCCTGCTAAGATACGGAATACTTAATATTTTGGGGAAATTCTACTGTAGGGAAACAGTGTTTACGATCGGAAGGATCGGAAATTATAAAATTCTATCCTTTCTGTCGCTTTAAATTCTGGGGTAAATTGCTATCTTTGTCCATTCTCATCCTAGCCTGTTCAATAAACGACGGCTTTGATGAAATGTCATTGAACGACGGAGAATCGGCGGCTTCCTGTTCGTTCTCAATATCACCATAGGTACATTGCGGAGGAAAACCTGTAAAACAGCGGTGTTGATGCGGAAAAGTGTTTTAGAAATGGCGGCGCAAATCCATACTAATATATGTATAAATGCGAAAGTGTGTGTGTTTGTATGTTTGTCCGTCTTTCACGTTGAAATGGAGCGTCGGATCGACGTGATTCTTGGCATAGAGATTGGTTAGTAGTTTATGGGTAACATAGGCTACTTTTTATCCCGGAAAATGTACAGCTCCCGAGGGAACAGCGCACGATAACGGAATTCTACGCGGGCGTAACCGCGAGCAAAAGCTAGTAGGTATTTAATAAAATTCCAGATACTTTAAGAAATTAATTTGGCGCAATTCAAAAAGATTGTCATTGGTACTCTTAGATAAATGTTATTAAGTATAACATGGTAAAACGTCAAATAATTTTTAAGTGATAACATTTTAAACGTAAACATAATTATTATTTTAACGTCTTTCTAAATTTTGTTGGACTGTTTTAATTTATTTTTAGTGTTTTGATTTTTCTCTACTTATGATAAGTAGGTATGTAATCTATTTTTTTCTTTGTCTGATCTATATTATGTAAATTGCTGCAATTACTGGGTAATTCCGGGGTCATGAGCAGGAGTAAAAGGGGTGATGGGGACATTCACACTGAGTAACTTTTACTTGGAACCAGCCCCGAAATCGCGAAAAAAAACCATCAAATCAAGAGATAATCGATCGCAAACTATCCGAAATGTATGGAATAGCAGATTTTTTTCAGCCATTTCGTGGCTGGTCCCATAGTAAAAGTTGCTCAGTGTGAATAATGTCCCCATCAGCCCTTTCACTCCACCCAGCATAAAAAAAACACAAACCTATGAAATTTTGTACGCCATGTAGCAGAACATACAGGGTTATATTTTTAAATTTATAACCTGTATCTTTGTTTACTTTGGGGCCCTCTTATTCTGAGAGGAGGCCGGTGCCCAGCAGTGGGACGTATATAAGCTGGAATCTATGTTTAATCGGTTTAAAGAACATTTATTGTCTAAAGAAATTACAATTAACTTCACTTACAAGACAATTTATACAGCTAGAATTACAACAATTATTACGTTTCACAGTAGTTGATACATGCACGGTGACTTAAGTACCTATATTTATACATTGCACAGTGATGGCTATATAATGTTATCCACTATGTATGATTTAACTTTGTTTTTAAAAATATTAAGTGTTTTGCTATCTTTTATAGCTTTTGGTAAATCATTATATAATTTAGCACCTTCATACATCAAATTTTGGTGTCCATACTTGGTTCTAGGGGCTCGTAGTGATATGTGCTCGGCATTTCTTAATTTAATTTTTTGGAAGTTGCTTTTCTTGTTAAATTTTATTTCCGTATGTATTTTATTGTTTAAAATTTTATGTATTAATACACAGGTTTTGTAGGCATATATTTGTTTCAAGTACATGACTTTTGTTTCTTTATATAATTTTTTGGAGGGTGTTAAGAAATCATAGTGAAATAAAGTTTTTAGAATCTTATTCTGCGCAATTTGAAGACCTTTAAGATTGGTCGGTGCCGCATTACCCCAAACTTCCACCAGATACTCTAGATGTGGTTTGACTAAAGAGTTATAGATGGTGACGCGAATGTTCTTAGGGAGACAGCCTACTATTCTATATATTGCCCCCGTCAAAGATGATAGTTTGGGCACGATGCTAGCAATATGGGGCTTCCATGTCAGTTTGCTGTCAAGGATCAATCCTAGGTACCTCTCATGCTCCTTCTCTTCCAGTTTCTCGCCATTTATGTAGAGATGACAATTTTTTTCTAGTTTTTTATTTTTAGCCGAGAAAATTATGTAACAAGTTTTGGTGGTATTTATTGTTAGTAAGTTACGCTGAAACCAATTGAACAATAGATCCAGATCTAGTTGAGCTTGTTGCATGATATCAGAAAGCGAGTCTCCGAAATAAAATAAGCATGTATCATCTGCATATAGAGTTAAATGGCCCCGCAGTCCTGCTTCATGTAGATTGTTAACGTAGATTAAAAATAGTAAAGGACCTAAGATTGATCCCTGTGGCACGCCGTAAGTAATAGGTAATGGAGAACTACTGTATTGTTCTATTTTTACTATCTGGTATCTATTTTTTAAGTAAGATTGAAAAATGCTTAAAGCGCTGCCCGTAATTCCAATTGATTTCAATTTGTTTAGTAATAGGCTATGACTGACTGTATCAAAAGCTTTCTTTAAGTCTATGAATACGCCTAGTGCAATCTTCTTAGAGTCAATATTGTTTTTAATTTTGGTTACCAGGTCAATGGAGGCTGATGATGTGTTACTTTGTGGACGAAAGCCATATTGTCTTTTAAATAGAAAATTAATTGAATCCAAATACCCTGATAGTCTAATATAAATTAGTTTTTCGAATATTTTTGAATTTATAGGCAGTACCGATATGGGACGGTGGTTTCCAGGATCTGACTTTGGGCCCGATTTATAAATAGGGGTCACTTTAGCAATCTTTAAGGAGTCCGGAAATTTGCCTTTCTGAAAGCATTCATTGATACAGTCAGTCAGCTCCTCGACGATGAAACTACTTATACACTTTATGGTCTTAGTATTAATACCATCTGCACCTGCACTGGCATTAGAGTCCAAATTGGAGATGATCTTAGATACTTCTTCTACTGTAGTTGGAGCTAAGTGTTGTAGGTTACCTATGCAGCTATTCGGACCACTAGGCGCCTCATCATCCAGTTTAAATTTTGCCGGAATACTATCGCACAGTTTTGAGCCAATAGTTGTAAAATATTCATTAAAATATTCGCAAATCATTTGTGGTTCTGTTATTGTCCCCGATTGAGTTTGAAGTTTCGAAGGTATGTAATTTGATTTGATTTTGTTTTTAGATAAGGAGTTTATTAGACTCCACGTTTTCTTAGGATTATTGTCACATTTTTCAAAAGCAGTATTATAAAACTTGTTTTTAGTTTTCCTAATAAGAACTGTAAGTTTGTTTCTTTCACGTACGAAGTCCTTGCGTAGCATTTCGTCTTGTGGATTTTTCTTTAGCTTTCGCCATAGAATGTTTCGAGCATTTATTCCAGAAATTATTGTTTTGTTAATCCATTCTTGTCTAGGTAGGTTCATTATTTTTGTTTTTATACATTTGGATCTTTCAATAGTTGTTTTAATTTTCTGTTCTAATTTGGAATAGTCGTGATCTGTACTTGCAAGTTCCACTTCTGTCATGTATATAGGTAGTTTTTTATAGTCTACTGCCTCGTATTTTGTCCTTGTTATTTGTTTGGGTTTTCTTTTTAACAGCTGGAGGTATATCTGTTTGTGATCAGATAACGCTGAGTCTATAATATAAAAGTTGAAAATGTCTTCAATTAGGCTTGTATGGACATGATCCAGGATAGTTTTGCATGTTGTAGTCTCTCGGGTACAATAACTCTCATTAATTTTGTTTATAAGAATGTAGCCAGAATTTTCAATTATAGTTTTATACTGCAGAGCCATTTGGTCAATTGACAACAAGTCGATGTTGAAATCACCGAAGACAATTGATCTTTTATGTTCTTCAAGTTGCTGTTCGAATTTTGTAATAAACTCGTTAAAATTTGTTCGCCCAGGTTTATATATAACTCCGATATTGAGAGACATTTTAGTTAATGTGATCCATAAAAAATTGTTGCCACCAGAGTATTTTTCATGAGTCAAACTATGATCTATACTGTCTCGAACAAAAATTGAAACCCCCCCACCTCTTAAATCAGTTCTGATGTTGTAGTAATGGTAATATCCCGGTATTTGAAAAAGTTTTGCTTCATTTTCTGTTTTTATCCATGTTTCAGTGAGTAAAATCAAATGAGTTGTATCTGGTACAGAGTCCAGGATGCATTGCAGCTCATCCAGTTTTCCCGGTGTCACTATGCTGCGTATATTTGCGTAGAAAAAATTTAATGAATGCGAGCAATGTGGTATTTGCTGGTATTTATCAAATACGGCATAGTTAATGTTAAAAGGCTTACTTGGTTTGTTGTTATCGGTGACAATAGAGGATGTAATTCGATGAGATGTTAATTTAGTATACTTTTCGCAGATTGCCTGTATCCAGCGCACTGTACATGTGTAGGCCCAGCTTTTCTCATGCAGTCCACTGAAGATTTTCTAGACCCAAAATACCGATATTTTTAAGAGCCGGCTTCGAAATCGTTGTGGTATGCCATACATAAAACGACGTCGACACGACATAAAAGAGTGAAAAGCAACGACCAATTAAAGTATGATATTTTATTTCTTCTGTTTCCTGATTTTTAGGCTGATGAAAATCACGCTGATGGTACAGTCAGCTGCAGAGAAAAGGTACCCCCCTGTAACGGCGGTATCCATACTACCGCCATTACAGGGGGGTACCCTTTCTCTGCAGCTGACTGTACTCATGTCCATTCACCCTAGATTTCAGGACTGTAAGATTGTAGCGTTCAGGGACGCAGATAGGCAAGTGTCGGCACAAGATGAATTTAACTTTGACTTCTTTTTATGGTTGTCCACACGAGGAGCTAGGGCACAGTATGTGGGGCGAGTCACCCTGCGGCCGCGCGCGCAGTCCGCCGCAGCCGCCGGCGCGCGCGCACGCGCAGTCGCCCGCGCCGCACGACACGAGAGGAGTCGCGAGTGCCGGTGATAAGGCGACGACACCAGGCCGCCGACACGAGCGATAGTGAGTTTTAGCGAGACCTTAATTGGGGTTTAAGTAGTTCATCAGGTTTGCTAATTAGCCTCTCGTGCGGGACGCCGGCAAGTCAGGACATTATTATTTTTCGACATTTAATTTAACACTATTCGATTTGATGTCTTAGAACACGCGTGAATGCCAGTTGATGTTTACTTGAATTGGTTTCGGTTACGTTTTAATGAAGGATACAGCATATGCGAGTTGCGAGTTGAGTTCTAAGCAGTAAGCCGCAGAGCCGACGCCGGCGCCGCTGCCGCCGCCTCGTCACCCTCGTAGGTACGGCTTAGAGCACCAGCAGACCAGCACTCGGTGTCGTGGGAGATCTATGTACGAAAATGTTTGCATACTGAATGGGATTTATTTGCAAAATTATAGCGGTGTTCAAAGTATTGAACGGTATAATCTACCTCAGTGTAAACGTTATTTAATCAATTGGATTTTGTGCGCACAAACCTATCACCAGACCCCAGACCAGACACCGTATCAGACCCCTCGGTACGCGATTCCAACTAGAAATTCACTTGGGTATGTTATAAATGTATCGAATATGTTTTGGTCACCACTTACAAACACTTATTCGCTATGGTAGAGCCAGTTTAAAATGATTCCAGTGACGTATTTTGTAAAATTTCGACAAAAAAAGGACAGCATCGACTTATTGACGTAAACTCTTTGTGTTAAATAATAATAATAATAATAATAAATTTTTATTTCAGACCAATGATCCATATTATTGTTAGTATAGTTAAAGCTTTCATTGAAAGCTTCAGAGGGAACATCGTAAAACGACTCTACCATATGGTATGTACGTAGATGAAGAATTAATAAGTAAAATTGTAATTTTGTCAGAAAAAATATAAAGTCCGACCAAGGGATAATCGCCATTATCTCAGCTACAAACAAAAACAAATGTAGCCTCTACTGAAACTGAGCATACATAGGTGATTATTGATTTCACTGAACGTGTCTAATGAAATGATAAAACGAACCGCCCTTGCAAGTTCGTTTTGACTGACGGGATTTTATCAAAACACTAAACAAATATGTATAGTGAAACCAAAAATTATTATTTCTTATTTCGTAATTTTACCAAACAGGTGCAAAATGGGTCCACCATTTTTTTTTTATTTGATTGGAAGGCAATCGAGCAAGTGGGTCTCCTGGTGGTAAGAGATTACCACCGCCCATAAACATCTGCAACACCAGGGGTATTGCAGATGTGTTGCTAACGTAGAGGCCTAAGTTGGAATACCTCAAGTGCCAGTAATTTCACCGGCTGTCTTACTCTCCGCGCCGAAACACAACAGTCCAAGCACTCTGCTTCAGCGTGAGCGTGACTAGATTATACATAATCCTGTTTAAATAAATATCTGTCATGATCATTTCCCTGCGACATAGAGATAATTAGGTAAAAGAATAAAATCAATTGAATTATAATAAGTACTACCTACACTACATAAATATGTTGCCTAAAAGAGATCGCTCTTAAGTGATAATGTCGCCTATTGTTAACCTTGTCATTTTCTTTCGTGTACACCTGTTTTCTGTATCGCTTGCTATTGTGGTGTACAGTAAAGAGTCATTGTTGACGCACTGGCATCGCTTAAAGCGCTGCGGGTGTCTGCTGGGTGATCAGATCACACAGCGTTATTCATAAAAAATCCTTAATTGAGGTATGATCGGTCTGTTAGTTAACAGACTGATTAAGCTTGTTTGACGTTTGTCAAGAAGTATGATTCATAAACGCTTGCTAACGGTCTTCTAGTTGTTGAGCTCCTGATAGACTGATTAGACGCGTTATGTTGGCACTCTTGACAAATCAAGGACAAAAAATTGCCTTATCGAGAATTAAAAAAAATAAAATTGACAGCAGAGATGCTTGTTTTCCCGCCATTTCCGATTCGCGTGTTTTAGTAGACCTAAACTAAGTGCCAAAAACCGTAACTATCTTAATCATCCTAATTTTATTTTTTTCGTATTATTAGAGGATTTTTTAATTTAAATTTCTGAAAATAATTTTTCCTGTTTTTTTTTAATCTTTGCGTAAATCTCCTTAAAATATCTTCGGTATGGTTTTTTGCTCTTGTCAAAGTCAGCTGTTCAACTCTGTGGCGGCCATTTTGTGACTTAGCAGGGAGATAAAGGAGGGTCTACGGTCTTCTAACTTTAGCAGAGCCTTGATCAACTGATTAGCGCTAACAGACGTTTATGAATCACGTTTTTTAGCATCGGGACATCAAGGAGCCTTCAAGGAGGCTCTAACTTTTTATGAATAAGGCTGTTAACATCAGGTGACCCACTAGTTCGTATGTCTGGCCTCTCTAACATAAAAAAATTGTAGGTACCTATTGTATTGTTTGTTATTGATGTCCTATTAACAGAACTATTTAATTCAGTGCATAAATGCTTATCGCAACCCAGTATCCCCATATCATATCAAGCTCAGTGTCTAAGGCAAATTACAAAAAGGAAACAAACTTCATCGGTTGACAACACTGAATAAGTAATATGTATTTTTACCTTTACTTATTTAATAGGGCTTACAAAGGTAAACCCTATTAAAGCACACTTTAATAAGGTTTACATTAAAGTGTGGCGCGGCAAACTCGCCACATTCTGAAATGAAGTGCCAGTGTGACTAATGCTGGTGCGCGGCTCTCACGCGCGTCGCGCGTCACCCGACACCGGCGCCGGCGCCGCGCTGCGGTCGCCATGCACCACGCAATCGGCAGCCAATAAATAGACACGCGCATGTGTTTGTTACATATAACAAAACCTACTATACTAATTGTTAGGTATTTAATAAAACTTCCTGTGTACTGAAAGGAAGGCAAATCGTTTTCAGCGCCTGCAGCTAGGCACATTCAACACAAGTAGGTACGCAGAGATATCGTGTGTCTTGTCTGGATGATTTTATTTGACAAGTTTCACATGACATCACAACTTAAGTGTATACAAGTCTCACTTCTGGGCACTAGCCTCCTCTCAGAAGAAGAGGTCTTGAGCAGTTCCCACGCGGGCACGGTGCGAATTGAGTACTTCACACACACTCACTGTTAGATGTGCTTCGCAGGTTGTGCAGGATCGCTCACAATGTTTTCTTTCACCGTAAAGTGCGTAGTGAATTTTAAATGTAATTTCGCACATCCATTTCGAAAAACTCAAAAGTGCGATCGTTTTGAACCCACGATCCGCTCCTCGAGAGACCTATGGGTTGCACGGCTTTTTGAAAAGGATTAGATACTTGAAAAGTTAGAAAAATATGTTTCTTGCATGTTTCTTGTACCTATTGCTCGTGCTATTGCAATTAGTTTCAAAGAGTTAATTTGGTGTCAGCGAGCCGGGCTGCCGTAGCGGGTCCCGGTGCGGCGTGCAGCGCCAAATGGGCCGCCGCGGCACCGCGCGCGGTAATAGCGGGGAGGCGTGGGAACGACGAACAATCTGCGCCAACATATCGCACCGCGTATTAAATTCATTATATAAATTGTGGAGCGCGGCACGCACCGCGCGTGCGCCGCGCCGCCCCCGTAATTGCCGCTGACCCGCGCCGCGACCCGCCCGCCGCCGCGACGCGCCGCGCACGCAGCGCCCGCGCATCCTCGCTCAGCGCCGCTCTGCGCCCGTTGTAGTTTGATCTCATTGCGGCGTTCTATGGCAGCGTCAGCGTCGTCCATACAAGATTCACGCCTGCCCTTAGCGTCTGCGCGGAAACCACCGACCGCTTACTGCTGCTATAAACACTCGCGGTGAGAACACAATTTCACTATTATATTAAAATAATGTTCATTATTATATTGTCGTGGGACGCATATTTGCTGGGATGAACGTTCATTATTATGACTTGCCTCGCCTCGCTATTGTTGGATAAATAATTGAATAGTTAAAATGGCACTGAAGTTTACCTGTACACACGTTAAATGCTCAAAGCACACGAAACATTCTGTTCATTGTTATTATGCGCTCAAAAAATTAAACAAAATTAATCTATTTAGGTTAGGGTCCCACTTGTGACTTTTCTGGTGTTGCAGGTGTCCATGGGCGACGGTAATCGCTCACCATCAGGCGATCCGTCTGCTCGTTTGCCCCCTATAACATAAAAAAAAGTAAAAGTTATATTTTTGTTTTCTCACTCTCGCTGCCGGCGGCGCGCGGCGCGGGCGCAGCGATGAGCGTGCGCAGATAGCGAATAATTTTACCATGTAGCATATAGATACCTGCCTACCTACGAGCAGGTGCCCTTACCTCTAACTTCTAGTACAGTGATCTTTTCAAATTAAATCTGTTCCGTTTCGAAAAGGGTTTAATGAAACACATTCAGAATTTCGCAGAAATTAGTTTGCCGATAGGTAAGGTTTTTCCAGCGCAAAACTGTACGGTTTCTCAAAAGCGTGAAACAGCTTTTTGCGGAGCTTTTTGTTAGAGTAGGTAGCCCAAAATGCCTGGTTGCCAGCGATATAGTGTAAGCACACACTTCTACCTTGGACTAGCTCATAAGTGTAACGTAGTCGACCACAAAATTACCACTAGAGTTAGAATTTATTTTAATCTGACCATCACAAATTTAAATACTTAACCTAAGTGCAAGGTTCTTTAGTTTATTACGGGTCCCTAACAACTGATAATCCGGTTTCGGTACGTCGCGTTGTTTCTAGTCGCGCAGGCACGTCGCGCCGCGTGCGGACCGTGTGATGTGACACTCACATTTTGTCATGCAATTGTACTTCCAAATGTGGAAGCTGGCGAGCGGCTCAGTCAGAGGGGGGAGGGCATTTCCGCGAACCGAGAGCGTCCGAGTGCGCCGCCGCACTCCGGAGCTGGTTTGGCTGGTATTGTCAGAATAGGGCGTGGATCGGAAAACAATCTCGGAGAAATGTAAAAGTACTTGCGATACTTAGTGAAGCCTAATGCGTCCCGTAAGCCTCTGCTGGCCGAAAGGATGAATGGTACTCGCGGCGAGGACGTGGGCCGCTCGCCGCGTTCGCATTCCGCTCGTTTTTGCCGCACGCAGGGAGAAGCGGTCGCGCGGGTGCGCCGTCTAGCGTCCGCCGGTACTGTTGCACTGTTATCAGTCTTATCACGTACCGCGCCGCGCCCCGCACCCGCCGCCTGCGTTTAATTGATCGCCTGTCGCGACGACGCCGCCGCACGCGCTCGCCCGGCTGCAGAGTGATGGTAGGCGACAGTTAACGAACCGACCGCCCCGGGGCGCCCACTTTATCCGGTCTGCACTTAAATTATTTGGCTGAGAGTTGAGACTTATGCTAATTTCACCTCCTGCCCGAGTCGAGCGCGGCCGCGGCGCGGCGCGGGCTCGGCGCGCGCGCACAAAAACCGCCGCCGCGCGGCATTCCGCCGCCCGCGCTCCCCAATGTTCTTGCTCGAGGTATTCGCTTACAGAGTCACAGAGGATAATGTTTGATGAACAAATTGCTTGCTGACTTGAAAATACAGCTTTTCTACTTATTACTTTTGCATGCCAGTAAATATCAATATAAAACAGAAGCGCGCAGTTTTGAGATTGTATGGTAATAGAAAGGTTAGTTTCCCACGAGTCAACTCTTGCTTTTAGCGTTGCTGGTAGCTTGTAGCTGCACAAGCAGCAGACAATGGCGATACTTGTGAAGGAGAGAGTTAGCTTCCCTCGCCGCTATTTAGCCGCGTCATGGCGTGTAACGATGCGCTGCCGGCGCCCGCGCCAATCCGCTCTTCATTATCGTCTTCACCGCACATACTTAGTCGCAAAGAGACAACACAAAGCGATTTATTTGGATTGAAGTGTTACAATGTTACGACACGCTAAATATTTGTAGTAAATGGTCGAGTTAGTCGAACAATACGTGGAAAGCCCCGGCCTGCAGGCTGGGCCAGATTCATTCGGCCAATGTTCTCTCCTGTAGCATCTAACATCTTGGAGTTCCGGTTTGTACGTTACTGTTACAGAGATAGAACGAAAACAGAAAGTAGGATCTGAATCCATACAAAGAAAGGTTGCTTCCGTTCTATTTTTATATCGATTAAACTTACAAAATCATCTCTCGTCCACTCATGGGTTTACTGGTACCTAGAGATATCTTAAAGGGAGAAGTCCGCCTCAAAGTTTGTCGATAGTGCTTTGTTTTTTTTGTACGAAAACAAATTTACCTACATTTATAGAAATTTCAAACTCAGCATAATAAAATAATAGGTAGGTACTCGTAACATAAATATACTCAATGCAGATCAACAATGAATAAAAACTGATGAATCGTAAATCAATTTATTGAAAGAAAAAGCTTTGTTATTTATTTGTCTGTCAGCGGCTGTGCGCCTCTAGCAAGTACTATAGGCCGCAAAAGTGGATGGACAATGGCAAAACATAATCGTCTGACGCCTGAAACGGCGCCATCTATGTGTTCGATGTGTATTAGCGGAATTCACTTATTTACTAACTTGTTAGTTTACCAAAATCCCGCTAGATGGCGCTAGTTTGTTGATTTTTTAAGGGTTCAAAAAATATTTATTTTATCTTCATGTTAGAAAGACAAATTTCAACATCCTACTGCCCATTACACATGTTGTAATTATGTGTATAATCATTCACTTCAACTCTCGTGGCCAGCTAAACATGTGTCCCTGCCAGCTGCCAGGGTGGGACACCGTGGGATGCTACCTTCGTGTAACGACATTTCTGTCTCTTTCGTATTGTGCGAAAGTGTGTGAGAGGGAGAATTTTATTGTTTTCTTTACGGAGACCCATAATATGTTGCTTGTTTTTATCATCGAAACATCAACTTTACTAATCTCCAAGCAGTAAATTTACAAAAACACAAACTCAATATCGTCGCCTAATAGGATTTGAACTCGCGACATACGATTCTGTCGGAGCACTCGCAAACCACTCAGCCACTGATCTGTTATTTGAAGTAATGAAAATTGGATATATAACTCTGGTCGCCTTAAAATTAATCGGTAAGTCATATTTTATGAAACTTAAAGAGGGTAGACTGAAGATCTTCAAACTACCAGGCTGTTTTTATTACTTTGTTTTAAACTTTGCTACCTACTTGTTCAGCTGTTCCTACTTCTCGTTCCATTGTCTCTTTCAAGTTGAATCTGCTTACTATCGTAGTTATTCTTTAAAATGATTAGTTTTCATCGCAATGTTGAAACGATTAAAAGGTGTGATAAAATTAATTTATATAAAGAAGTAAAAAATATTTTAGAAATTTCTAGAGAAACTGGAGTTGATGTGAGTTTTTTTTTACGTTTATCCTATCATTTTTTTTACAACAATTATATTTACATTACATTATTTCATGTTTATTTATATTGTTACAGAAAAAAACAGTTATATTATGGATACAACGATATCGAGACGAATACCTTTTCTGCGGTTTTTGCTGCATCGTCAAAGATCGGTTCGACCACGACTCCTAGATACTATTCAAAACAATACCTACGCGAAACGACGGTGATCTCGTAGTGCCCAACATGGAATCTGGTCGTATAACCGTCAACCATGGGGATGGACGAGTGCTGCTGACCCGGGAGAACTTGTTAGAATACCCAGTCGAGCGAACGGTGGTGATTATGCCAGTTTGCTTCAGGAGACCATGTTGCCCACTGTTAGAATTGTTTATCCAGAAGAACAAGTGCCGTGCATAACGTTCGTGCAAGATAAGTGCTCAATACACCGGTCGCGTATTATGCAAGACTGGTTTGATCAACACAAAAATAGTATTAAAGTAGTTTCTTGTCCTGCCAGATAACCGGATTTTAATCTCATTGAAAATATATGAGGTCTTATTGTCCAACGTTGAGATAACTAAAATGAGCGAACTCCGGAAACGTTAGAAGCTCACTGTGTAAAAATATGGGACAGTATTCGCGGGTCTAATCTGTGTGAAAATCTAGTTGCATCTAAGTGTTCCCGTCTGCAAGCAGTTATCGACAATCATGGTGGTTAAACTAGTTATTAAAATAAAATTGATAGTTTACGTGTAGACCGGGTTATATACTCAAACAATCATGTTATATATAAGTATTATAGAAACCAAAATAATTATCTTTATTTATGATCCTGTAGTATCACTTTGTTACGAAAAGTAATTATTTTATTATTATGAACAAAACATTTAATTACCAATGCCTTAATAGTTTTTTTTCGTGAGATAAGTGTGAAAGTTCAATATAATACGACTGTAATCTTATTATAACTGTTAGTAACACACTACAGTGGATCTACGCCATCAATTATTGTTATGTTTAAAACTGGAAACTTCACTGTTTATATATAATTTATAATAAAGCCTACGAGTCTTATGATAACCCGGTCTCACATAATATATACTTTCAAATACATTTTTTTTATTGTGGTCGCTTCAATCCTCTTTCCAGAAACGGAAATGAATACTTAAGCGAATACCTCAATAAAATCTTAAAATACAAATTTTGGTCAAGTGCTAATTAAATAACTAAAAACCTCACACGACACCCCGAAAATATTTTTGTATTTTTTTTAAGTTAGTTGTTTGCGTTTATTTTTGATAACCTTCATTATTTCTTAAAATATGTATCAGTAGTTCTACTTCATTTCTAACTTTACAGTTGTAATTTGTAATACCAGATTTAGAAGAAAGTCAAACTGACAGCCAAACGCCAGTATTAAATTATCTAAGGGGTATGAAACATTCGTAAAACATTTTTAATTGGCGTATGCATTCGTAATATTTAGACTGGGCACAAACACAACCTGATTTAAAACACCGTGTAATCGATTCTACTCTGGATTCTGAGTAAACTACTTTCTGGTTTTCAGTTATTTAATTAATAATAATATTTAGTATAACATTAATAACAGCACTGCCATATTTAATGAATAGAAATATTGTTTTAGGAATAAAATTTTTTATGTTTTAAACTTCAAAACTTGTATTATTTTTGTTGCAACCTTATCCTTTTTCAGATTGTTTTTTTGTTTCCATGTTAGTCATCTACAAAATTAAAATGTAAAGTAATAAACAAAAAAAAAACAAAAACATAATTCTGAACTGTAGGATACGAACTCGGGTTCATTAAAGAATTTTTCCAAGCAGCCGATCAACTGAGCTATCGGCACATACCAATATGAGGACAAAATATCAATCATATTCATACCGTGCATTAAGCACGCCATCTAGTGCATTTGTGGTGAACAACTAACAAAATCGCCGCCTCTCGTGTGCAAGCGATTATAGAACGTAAGGTGTCCATCCACTTATGCAGGGCCGTGTACATCTAAGTTCATACAATGCAACCGAAGATTTTAGCTGACTAATCTTAACAAAAGAACTAAGTTAATTGCATTAAGCGTATAAGTACATAATTATATTATCCAGCCCAGCATACTGAGCTTGAAAACAAAAAAAAATTTTAGGTCTGTATGTGTGGATTTAGTTAGTAGTAACAGGTACTTAGTATTAGTACTTGCTCATTATTTTGTGGTAGTAAAGGTGCAATAGTACCCTGGGTGCGCGAGATCAACTTGCGCTTGCCTTTTATCCAATTAAACAAAAACTAGCACCTCTTTCCATGCCATGGGCCTGGGCTATGAACTAGTTAATGTACCTACTTGACTATGTTTTGTGCGCAGAGTGGTGGGCGGGCTCGAGCGCCACCGCCATGCCGGCAGCGGCATGCTGCTGCCCGACCAGACGTACGAGGGCGCGTCCCTCGCGTCCGCGCCGCGCGCGTCCGCGACCGCGACCGCGCCGACCGCGCCCGCGCCGCTGCCGGCGCTGCTGCGCGCGCACCGCGTGCGCCCGGACTTCTTCTGCGCCAACCGGCCCCGCCGCTCGCGACAAAGGGACTCGCGCAAGTAAGGTCTATTGCGTAACGTTTCTGACACTCACGATCACAATCAAATAACAGTTTTCGCATACAAAATCTATCATTTGATTGTGATCGCGAGAGAAGTAGCCCCACAATGCTGACCATTCCCGCAGCTTGTGGCTGGAGAGCTGTAGCAATCATGAAAATGCTCAGTAAGCTCGTTTTAAATTAGGTACTTAATAGGTTTTTTATAAATATTTTGGAGAGTTTACCTCGGAAAATGACGCTGTTATGCACCCGAATATTGGGAGCTTATTGAAGGGGGGCATCGCAGTTCGTCCTGTAGAGAGTGTGCTTCGTAAATTGTCTCGTTGAGTAATGGCTGACACGCGCCAGTCGTCTGGTTGTCGATCCAGGCGGCTGCACAATTTCTATTTTTGGCAACGAGACGCAAAACAGGTGATTTTCTAGTACTCGTAGCATGTGTTTCTATTCATATATAAAATTGCAGCTATCCGAAAAATTCAGGCAGACAGTTTTATTCAGTAAAATGTTTTTGACTTTGAAATCAAAATCATTCATGTGTATCATTGTGTTGTGTCATAATACATCAGAACAGCATCGGTTGCGTATATTTAATATGGTTGTGTTGTGGTATTATGGGCTACAATCAGCTACAATGAGTGTTGTCTCCTCTCCGCAGGGCGGCGGCGGCGGAGGGCGCGGGCGAGCCGCGGCGGCGGCCCCGCGGGGCGCCCCTCCCCGCACCCGGTGAGTCGCGCTTGCTTACCTCAGGTCTGAAGCAGCTCAATGACAGGTTTCACTGATAAGCCAGGTAAAGTAGGCTTCATTAGCTGTAGATGTATACCCGGTAAAAGATTTGCTCCATTTGACTTTCGAGTTTTAAAAATCAGTCCCCTGATCTTGATTGAATTGGAAGTTTATTAAACCATACCTACAGAATTATTTTACAACTAGCCGTTACCCGCAACTCTGTCCGCACAGAATCCGTTTATCGTAATCCCTCAGGCAGGAACTAGGCAATTTTTCAGAACAAAAACTATCTGTCTATCCGATCCGATATATACTATCTTTCCGAGACTCAAACTATCTTTATACCGAATTTCATCTAAATAGGTTCAGTGGTTTAGACGTCATGAAATAGGAAACAAACAAACAGACTTACAAAGTTTCGCATTTATAATATTTTAATATTAGTAGGATGAGCAATGAAAAATGATCTTTATACAAATAATTTCACCTCAATATCTCCACGCGTTCCTGAGATGAAGGATCTTGACAGATCGACGGACGGACAGCAAAATGATCGTATAAAGATTTCCTTTTTGCCTTTTGAGGTATGGAACTCTAAAAAATTGCAGTAGGTCGAAGTGTAGCGATTTTATTGGCGAAGATTTACACACAGTGTCACTGAAATATTTTATAGTAAAATGTCTCTACAATAAAATTTTGTACTTAACGGTGAGATTTAGCATGAATAGATAGCTAAACAGCCAGAGTAGAGACGTATGTCAAGATGTCCGCCTTCAACACTGAGCCCGGGCGCCTAATCTTAATCACCTATTGAGCGACATGTCGGACGCGCGCGTCGCCGACTCTTGTCTAATCCAATAAATGTTAAAAGTGGCCGCAGACGACACGCGAGTGTCAATCAATCATGGCGTCGCGGCAGCTCCGTTAGGTTCGCTGTCGCAGCTGGCCGCTGCCGCCGAACTATTTTCCGTAATAAAAGTCAAATCAGACAAGAAGTGTGAGGATGTTTTCTAGTATTTTTTGCAGCACGCGCGGAGCCGGCGCGACGTTATCGCTCGCTTAATTGGCGTTATCGCGCGCCGCCGACAGTGCGAGACTATTGAATTGCACAAGAAATGCACAATATTTATTGTTTAGTTAGCGCACTCGGAATAAGGCTGCGGGTTTTGTTTGGGCACGATTTACTGCGGCGCGAGCGGGGAGATTAGCATCGCTAGAAGGAGCTTTGATGCTGCGGAAATGTAGAGCGGTTAGTTCCGCGCTCGTTTGTAATCACGATCGAATGAAGTGTTCAATTAAATTAAGCTGCGTGCTCCGTAGTCACGGTGTAGATAATTGACTGTGCTATATCGCTAACTAGTTAACTTTAAACGACCAGATGGCTCAGTGGTTAGAGAACCTGACTACGAAGCTTGAGGTCCCGGGTTCGAATCCCGGCCGGGGCAGATATTTGTATGAATAATACGAATGTTTGTTCTCGGGTCTTGGATGTTTAATATTGTATTTAAGTATTCATTTATCTATATAAGTATGTTTATCCGTTGCCTAGTACCCATAGTACAAGCTTTGCTTAGTTTGGGACTAGGTCAATTGGTGTCAAGTGTCCCATGATATTTATTTATTTATTATTTAATAACTGCGTGTAATGGGCGGGCGCCGCGCGGCTCGCGCTCGGCCGCAGTCGCGCGCCGCCCGCAGCTTGCATACGTGACACGCTGCGAGTAGCAGGCATCCAAGGCGAACTGTGATTAGTTATGACTTGTGGTTGCCTGATGGAGAAAAGGAATTAGTGCAGAATGCAATAAAGCCAAATGTTTGCTTAGAGCTCGACTGCGCCGGCGCCGGCAGCGGCGATGGCCGGTGAGTGCGCGGCGCTCTGCTGTTCTGCTTTTATTTTTATGCCTCCTTATAAGTAGCACGAAACAAACGCTGGCACTCCTTGATCCACCAGCTGCTGTTACTACTCGTACTTTTTCAACTTACAAGAAAATTTATAGCTCGTGTTGTGATTGACCCCGGTGTCCTTTGATCCTATCGGCCAGGCGAGGGTGAAGGCTGGTCGTGTCGGTCGCGCGGCAGGCCAGGGTGCATCACACACGTTGTTACCGTTGTTTATTGACCTAAACGTTCCAAGACTTTTAAAACGTAGAACTTTAACCGTAGTGAAAGGCAAAACAACCATAGTGTGTATTAGACATTATATGTAAATAATTAAACTTGGATGTGTAGATAAGGTACAGTTAAGGTGTGACCAAACCGCTGCTTAAAATAAGGAATCGCAGTGACGCATCGTATGCGTACCGTTTTTTTTTGCATGTTTTCCACACCGTTGCTTAAAATCGAAGTGACGTGCCATAAACCTCACGACTTTTGTTCGGTAAAGACTACGAACGGAAAGACCTGAAGCTTACGACACGTCACGTCACTGCGTTTCTGTATTTTAAGCAGCGGTGTGGAGAGCATGCGATAAAAACGGTGCGCATACGCTGCGTCACTGCGATTCCGTGGCGTCACCGTTTTTTGAGCAGCGGTTTGTTCGACCCTTTATACCTAAGTAACGTATTTGGCAGATCCGTAAAAAAGTCGATTGAATATTTTACGCAAGTAAATAATCGACGTCCGTCGGTCATGCGCGGGCGCCGCGGCGATACATAATGCATCGCGCAGCGGACGCCCGCGCTGCCTGTGAGGTGCCGCGCAGTTTTTGTCGGCGGCGGCCAATTGTCCTTACGTACGTCATTGGACGTCGTGGTAGCCTAGTGGTTTAATCTTTGTCCTCTCAAGCTGATCGTGGGTTCAGATCCAGGCTCCAACTTCCGAGTTTTTCAGTAGTTATTCATGTGCGAAATTACATTTGAAACCACAAGTTTTACGGTGAAGGAAAGCATCGTGAAGAAATCTGGATACATTTGCGAAGAAATCGTGTGTGTGAAATTCCTTTGCCCCGTACGTGTCCGATTGGGGACTCAGCCCTAGCTCTCTAATTATAATAGGAGGGCGTGTCGATCGAGCAGAGGGCTATGTGACAGCCTACATCGTCGCGGCTGCTGGCGGCGGCGCGGGCCGGGCGACGCCAGCGCAGGGTTTCGTCGACTCTGGCTCAGTTTTTGCTGCGTCGTGTCTGTGAATAACGGGTTCTGTTTGAAGTGGGGACTGTTACATTGTTTCATTGAACGTCACTCCGGTAAAGGTGAGATTCTTCAACCACAAGCAAGGAGCTATTCCGCGATTATTTCTGTGACAGTACCTATACCTACCTTTGTCAAAAAACTATACCTAGTATACCCCTATAAGTATATGATCCCTATACTATACATATATGATCCCTGCGATACTACATACTACACACGTACAGTATTTATAGAGTGATGTATCCTCGTATGTAGTATGTAGTATCGCAGGGATCATCTCAGAATGACTCTACAGCTCAACAGTAATCCTACTCGTACAGTTGTTACTTTTTCCCCCCAAAAAATTGGGTCATGTATTGTAACCTTACAGCCGATGGCCTGTAATGTTCCACCTTATGTAAACATAGGTTAGTAAGAGGGGCTAAAAGAATTAAACCAATTTTATTAAATTAAGGTAAATTGTAAACAAATGAAGTTAGAAATTGTTAATCTATCCATAAATACGCGAACGAGATTATTGGCAACATTGAGACTGTCAAACGCGAATGTAGGAATAGCACAGCAAAGCCTTCCCTAATCGTTGCTATGGGCCTACGGGCTATTCTTACCTGTCCCCACTATCGCCATCGTCCCCTCCGTCGTCGAGGTTAGCTTATAAATACGACTCCCGTACGATATTAGGGGATTTTTTTCTTCTCTTCGACACGGACTCGAGAGGTTCTCTCTGGATACTTGGTAATTATTTCTATCGTATTTTATTTATTTTTTAATATTTATTTGTGTTATTTTATATAGTGAATTGGTGTGTGGTTTCCCTGCTTTGTGTATCATGGTACCGAAGACCTTTGGTATTATGGTATTCATTGCTGGGAATTGCGTATTGATTCATTATGGGGTTTGGGAATTACAATCAGTTGTGATTTTAAATATTTCTGGAACAGTAGAGGACTTATCGAGTTTCGGCTCAGTAAAAGCCGATTCCTAGGGAATGAGAGCCAGGTCACCTAGCGGTGGTAACGGACAGGCTGGCTTTCCCTGGGAACGTTCTTCAGTGTCAGTGTGCGCCTATGGAGTAAGGGCGGGGTCTGTGTTATACAAGAAGAGACAGGCCTAATTTTCTCCCTGGGTTTTGGAGGGTTTGAGATGCCATACCAGGTGTCCTAAATCAACCAAGACCTTGTCCTCCTTATCTATTTGTTTATCTACCCACATATTTATTCTTCGGCATCGGTATTTGTCTTTCCCAATCCTAACACGACAAATACTGGTGAGCACACGGGTAATAGGAGTAGGAAGCAGAGCCACCCACTCGACGTAGGGGTAATTAGAATAGGGCCACTCATCTCACCAGGTGAGAGACCCCGCGAGTAACCTAAATGTGGAGCCCGGGCTCCTAGCTTGCTGTTCGTGTAGTTCAGTTGGCTAGTTTAGAAGTAGGATAGGATATGGTAGGCTTGTGGGCGTGTTTTGTATAGTATGTTGGATTTGTAATTAATATCTGCTTCGCTTATTTAACCACGCCACATAAAGACAATTGCCAGAGTTCAAGTTAAAACCCAATAAAGAGCACAATAATTAATTCATCTGAATATTGATAGTAATATCGATGGGAATTGCAATAGTAATAACATGATCTCATACCTTAAACTATCTCCTGTGATGTCCGCACTCTTCAGCTATGTACAATTCACTCAGGCGCTAACCTGGTGCTCATATAGGTGATATCTATTTCCCAAATGTCCACCACCTGTAGTATAAAAATAGACACTATGACTTCAACCGCAGTTGAAGCCACATACACATACCATTGATCATAATTGAAGTGTTAACGCTAAGCTTTCAAACCAAGTTGGATAAGCCAACAACCAGTTATATACATCCATACCGACTTCCAATAGGAAGACATATTACCATGCCTCCTGGTGATGATAAGAAAACATATTACCATGCTTACTCCATTATAATGATGATAGGAAAAACATATTACCATGCCTCCGCCATAGGGCTGAATAGCCAGACATATTACCATGCCTTCCGCAGTGGGATGATAAATAGGAAAGACATATTACCATGCCTCCTCCACTGGGCCGCCATAAAACGAACAGATTTGTAAGACCATAGGAAAACTTAGCTTTAACATCGTTGTACCTCATTATATATTAAAGGAATTCGCTAATGCGTTATAAGAGTGAATCACTTGGCTAACCAGCCACCAAGGTATTTAGGCTACTATTTATGTACTTAGCTTTCAGATCAGCTCAGGAGTCAGGACATCACATCACAACATATTTAGCACTTTATTTGGTATAAAACATTTGAAAGTAAACTATGCAAAGAATGTAAAAACAAATGACAGCTCACCATAGTCAATTATAGAAATGGCGGCAATTTGAATCTTCGGATAATGTTGCCATGTACAAAATATTTATGTTTCGCGATCCTTCGCGACACACCCGCCGCCGGCAAGCTACAGAGTTAATGTAGTCATCAGGTGGCTCGTCCATTCTCTGATCTTTTCCAGAGCTCGAACAGCAGCAACTCGTTTTTGGTTTCCTTCTATAGACTGTTCCATGTTATCGTTATCATCTGTAACATCCATGTTTTCATTTGTCTTATCCGTGCTCTCAGTTGTCTCTTTCATAGTTTGTGTCATCTCTGTGTTCGTATCTATTACATCCATAACATCAGCCTCTGGCTGTAAGTTCTTCTCCAATCATCTCCATATTTTCCTCTATGTTTGAATCACAGAGTCTTGAGCTTGTTTCAGGTTCTATGGTGTTGCAAGACAGATTCCCAGGTCTTTCAGTTTCATCGATTTCCAAGGGATACAGCTGTCCGATGGATCTATTGAATGGAGTATTACCAACCATCACCTTTGCAACTCTGCATTGTCCGTCTGCACCTTTAACTAGTTCAACAATCTGTCCCACTTTCCAGTTTAGTCTGTTTTTAGATTCACCTTTTAATTGTACAATATCGCCTAACCTAGGTTGATCATGAGCCTTGACTCTAGGTTGTTTAGGTGAATGTCTGTAGCGTTCTCTTAGGCTTAATAAGTACTGATTCATAAACATGTCTTTGTACTCGTTCATTATTATTTCCCCACGTTTTCATCCTTCAATTAGTTGTTGTTTAGTAGCTGTAGCTGAAGATAAGACTTGTTGACATGTGAATAGCTAAGCATTTTCCAGGTGATAAAAAGTCTGCAGGTTTCAGTACGTATCCCAAGTCTGCACCAACGTAAGTAAGTCCAGACCACTTACTATTGACGACTGCTTCAACTTCTTTGATGACCGTGAGTAATTGATTGTCATATTCAGGTTTGTTATTTATGGTGGTTCCATCTGTTGTTCATCAGTCTTCGGCAGACCCTCCCCCGCCGAGAAAGAATAGGTACGTTTAGTGTGAACTCCAGACAGCCACGAGTCTGGGCTTTCAGTAAGAAACTGTGAGCCATCAAGCCTTTTCATCCTATCCTCTCTCGAAGTGGTCGACTTTGTTCCGATTTATTCCACTCTCTTCGCTATAAAGATGGTAGCAATTTGTCAGACTTACGCCAGTCTATTGTTATTTGATTATCAGTCCACAAAGTTTGATTTTTGTTGAATAAATCTATCTGACAACGAAGTTTATAAGTCTGCATCCGATTAAAGCATCCAACAGTTGAAGACGAGGACTTTGTAGATGGTGTTTTATAGTCGCATTCAATAAGAATGGGCTTGGGAATATGCCAAAAGGTACACGTGAAAATCTTAGATGTAAAAGGTTATCCTCTCCTCAGTAGCCGGGTTATTTGTGTCTAAGGCATAAAATCTGGTTACATCTCTATCTTTTTTGTAGGTTCTTGACCATTTTGTAAATTCTTTGGACAAAGTGCTCTGTTATGATGTCCATATTTACCACAGTGAGGGCAAGTATTCTTCCTTTTGCATAAATTAGCTCTGTGTCCAAATTCGAAACAATTGTAACATCGGTTTTGCAGCTTCGATTTCCTTTCAGTCATAGTCTTGAATTTTGTACATTTATCATTATAGTGAGACTCATGACAGAATACACAAGTGAACTTCTGTCTCTTGTTATAAGTTTCATCAGTTGACTCCATCTTAGGCTCATGCTGTCTCTTTCTTGCAATAGAACAGTTATTGAACGTAAACGTGCTAGGCCTGTAATTCTTGTAACCCTTATTTCCATTTCGGTTGAATCTGGGATTACTGAAGAATTTCTTCGAGCTATTGTCATTTATATGTAACGTTTCAGTCGTGAAATGAATTTCCTTGCTTGTGGATTCAGACGCTCCTTTTGCATCCTCTCTTGCTGAAATAATCAAATTAAGATGCTTCCTCATTTCTTCAATAGTGTCTGCACTCATCTTCATTTTCATCTTATAAATGATGTCTTGAGGAAACTTCTCCATGATTAAAAATCGCAGATGATTATGATCTGTATTTTCTCCCAACGAGCGCAGTACTCTAAGATGTCTCTCAATCTCGTCCAAAATTTTCCTGCAATCCTCTGATTTTTCAACTTTTTCCAATTTATAGAGCGCGGAGTAATGTGCATCAACTATTTTAACTCCTTTTCCATACCTTTCCTTTAAAGTGGTCACAGCAATCTTGTAATTATCATTCGTAGTCTCTAAACCGTCGATCACCGTCCTTGCTTCACCTTTAAGAGAAGCTTTTAGGTATAAAAGTTTGTCAACATCACGAAGGTTTCGTTGATCTATGTTGGAACTGAACTGATCCCAAAATTGGAACCATTCCAAAACGTCTCCCTTAAATGAGGGTAAATGTAATTCTGGTAGTTTGCCTCTGAAGCTGTTCCAGTTTGAAGTTGATGGTCGAGGCTCCTTGTTGGCTTGTACTTTAGTATTAAGTTCGGCTAATGCTTCTTCTCCTTCTAACTGTATGGAAGTGAGAATCGATACTTCATCAGCATTTGGACAGACAGACTGATTAAAATATTGGTATAATTCGATGTTGAATCTGTTTAATATGGATGTTAATTTTGAGACTGTAATTTTAGCTTGTTCAAGCTGATTGTTATTCCATGAACTGGATGAGTACAAACTGAGAGCTTTATCAGACAAGTCTTTAATATTGCTTGCAAATGTGGACAGTCTATTTAAATATATTTCCTTCATAATTTCGAGCAATCGTATTAATCTGTAAGCCAGTCGAACAAAAATATCACAATATGCTCATGTTTAATTTAATATAAGTACACCCTGTATAATTTTAAAGTCAGTATACACCCTTATCAATTAAAGTTACAAGTACAGTGCACACCCTGTATAATTCTTACTCAGTTTTTATATCAGTATTTTTTGATCATAACTATAGTGACCACCCTGTATAATTCCAAAATGTTATATTTTCAAAGTAAATGTTAAAAACTAAAGCATAGTTGATGTAATGATATAATTTAGATTTTTTTATGTAAGTATGCACATTTCTGAACACAAACATGAAATAAAGTATTGACAGATAAATTCTCAAATACCAAAGTCTATAATTATTTATTTACTCAATCAATAAAAATTACTCGACTTAGCTGGAAGCACTGCTGTGCCCCCGGATGAAGCAGTAAAGTATTATTTTCCAAACAAACAATGACTTTAAATTTTCATGTTCAACTTTAAGTAGATAGACACATTATTTTCCATGCATCATTAATTGCACAAAATATATGTAATTCTAATTATGTAAAACTATAAATCAAAGTAATTTTTTTGTTTATTAAGTTATGATGGTATTCTCATTCTTCATTTATTTCAATTTAGTTAACACAAACATAACAAAGTTGTAACATTGACTGTACAGCATAGGTACATAATTATATAAAAATTATAGACCTTGATATCTGTGTATCGATGAATATCATTAATGTTCACCTCAAATTTGGATCATATCACAGTTTCTCTTACTACAATTTTTAATAAGTTTTCACATACCTTAGCACTATGCATTAAGACCTGCCATAATACTGCTACTTGAGCCAATACGCCTTGCTCCTTTAGTACTAAGACTGCTACCGCTCTTAGTCGTCTTAACTGTCGTTGTTGTGTCCTAAGATATCAAAACACATTGTTTTAAAATAGGTTACAACCTCCTCTTTCATACGCCTAATGCGAACTGCCTTCGCAAGTAAATAAAAGTAAGTATGCTAATCTTCAAGCCGATCGGACTACTAGAAGTAGATTGCATTTATTTGCAAGAATGACCCATACAAACATATATCTACATTGCAAGTTAAATAATATTGTAAAAAGTATGAACTTGTACTTTGTCGCTAGCCGCCCGGTCTATGTCCCGAGTCTCAGCCCCGCCGGTAACGAAAACAAACATCTTGGTAGATACCTACTCGGTGTAATTTCACTTGAACACATTTTAGTTCGATTGCCGTATTATGTAGGATCAAAATCTTGCCAATACTTATTATTTATTAAAGTGTTATTACTTCGTAAAGAAGTATAAAGTACATGAACTTTTATTTTAATCTTTGGCTATCTGACCGTAAGAATCCCATAATCCACATAATATAATGCTCACCTGTTGTTTATGCACACTTTCCAAATAGTTTCCACCATCAACACAATTTGTTTTCACCAAAACATAACTTTTTCACACACGATACGTACGAAGTACTTGAAGAAAATTCGGCCATCTTAGAATTTAGAAGCGTCCCGCGCGCTTTCACTTGTTTTGAAAGTATGAGTCAACAACATTATTTTATTTTGTGAAAAATTTCTACCGTTTCTTAAAACTTGCGTAATAATTACTATAAAATAATAATTTCACTTATTAACCAATTTAAGGTCACATTCGTTTCGTTTGGATCAAGAAATAAAATTTTCTTGTTAGAAATCAAGCGGAAGTTTGACGCTGCACATCCGGTTTGGTAACAACTGAACCATTCCGAATTTCTTCAACTAAAATGATGCATTTTATAACTAAATCAGTCCTTTTTATACCTTTTATCATTATACACATAACAAATGTTTCAAATCATGATATTTCCACTCTTATTTTTAAAAATTAATGAATTATAAATAAAATAGCAACTTTTAGTTCCACCAGCTGATCATAGATGTCGTTATGAGTCATGAAATTACATATTGCATTTGTAAGAAATTCATTTTCAGATGCTCTTTACTGAGTTTTTAGTTGTAATTATCACAGCAGAACTGTACTAACTGCAGCAGCTTCACCAATTTCCAATCCTAGCCAGCTGTACATTAATTTTTCAATCTCATTACTCAGTTCCATCATTATTCTTTTTCAGTAGCTATCTTCACCATTTATTTACACCAAATTTATCTCATTCACTCTCTTCACCAAATTTATATCATATACCAGAATATCTCACCACCAATTTTATATCATCATATCCCAGCATCACTCTCCACCAAATTTATGTGGGCGTGTTTTGTATAGTATGTTGGATTTGTAATTAATATCTGCTTCGCTTATTTAACCACGCCACATAAAGACAATTGCCAGAGTTCAAGTTAAAACCCAATAAAGAGCACAATAATTAATTCATCTGAATATTGATAGTAATATCGATGGGAATTGCAATAGTAATAACATGATCTCATACCTTAAACTATCTCCTGTGATGTCCGCACTCTTCAGCTATGTACAATTCACTCAGGCGCTAACCTGGTGCTCATATAGGTGATATCTATTTCCCAAATGTCCACCACCTGTAGTATAAAAATAGACACTATGACTTCAACCGCAGTTGAAGCCACATACACATACCATTGATCATAATTGAAGTGTTAACGCTAAGCTTTCAAACCAAGTTGGATAAGCCAACAACCAGTTATATACATCCATACCGACTTCCAATAGGAAGACATATTACCATGCCTCCTGGTGATGATAAGAAAACATATTACCATGCTTACTCCATTATAATGATGATAGGAAAAACATATTACCATGCCTCCGCCATAGGGCTGAATAGCCAGACATATTACCATGCCTTCCGCAGTGGGATGATAAATAGGAAAGACATATTACCATGCCTCCTCCACTGGGCCGCCATAAAACGAACAGATTTGTAAGACCATAGGAAAACTTAGCTTTAACATCGTTGTACCTCATTATATATTAAAGGAATTCGCTAATGCGTTATAAGAGTGAATCACTTGGCTAACCAGCCACCAAGGTATTTAGGCTACTATTTATGTACTTAGCTTTCAGATCAGCTCAGGAGTCAGGACATCACATCACAACATATTTAGCACTTTATTTGGTATAAAACATTTGAAAGTAAACTATGCAAAGAATGTAAAAACAAATGACAGCTCACCATAGTCAATTATAGAAATGGCGGCAATTTGAATCTTCGGATAATGTTGCCATGTACAAAATATTTATGTTTCGCGATCCTTCGCGACAAGGCTTGATGTCTTGTTTTACTTCCACTTGGTAAGGCGGAAGTTCTATTTGCTCTATCTAATTGATTTGATATTTATTTGTGTGTTAATCGTGTTTTACTTCCACTTGGTAAAATGGAAGTTATGTTTTCTTTATCTACCTACTTGATTTGATATTTATCAATCGTGTTTTACTTCCACTTGGTAAAATGGAAGTTATATTTTCTCTATCTACCTACTTGATTTGATATTTATTTGTGTGTGTTAATTGTGTTTTTTCCCATTAACTATACAGCTACTTACCAATTTGCCTAAGGCTGCTTTTAAGCTTGCCTGCTACATCCAGAACCTAGCCATACTCTTGGTGACATACTTACAATATATTATCTTCTCTGTGCTTACATAGATATTGACAGCTAAATGACTGACTTTGACGTCCGACGAATGAAGGGTTTCAGCGTTTCACTTTCATTCAATGTCCTATGTTACAAACGCTAGTAGCTTCAAATACAAGTGAGACAAAATAATTCAACAACTCACAATGGAATAATAATTTATTTGCTGAAAGTAGAATCTCCTTTGGAAGACTTTGGTCGTTCCTGGCTGCGGACCTTGGGTTGTATGAATCTGTAGTGGCTAATAATATCAACTATTCAAATAGTAATAAGGCTCTACTAAATAACTTATCTTTCATAAACTTACGACGTAAGTCATATTGATTAAGACTAAGGCAGAGCAAGTCAGTGGTTGACGGTACCAGGTGATCCGGAAGCTACTCTTTAATCAATATAATAAACCACTATAAGTTATCCCTAAGTACTGTTGAAGTTGGGTTTGTTACTACAGGAGTATTGTGATCACGGGTTTGATCCAGGAACAGCCTCAGACTATAACTGACTTCCCTTTGAAAATGTCCTCTCTTGTGTAAACATAAGATATGTTCTTATATTTCCTAACAAGGAAAAGGTAGTATGCTCCTTCAGAGTACGCAGAGGAGGCAACGCCCAGTACGGTGACGAAAGCCACTTCCAGAGGCGGGGAGTGGGCCTCTGGACTTTAGCTGCGGTATAAAATACCTTTTCCACATGAACATATCATAGACTATTGACAGGTGACTTTATACAATAACTACATTCTTCACTTGCGCCGTATTTATCTTCTCTTTATTATCCATTTAGACTATATAATAATAGAGCTCTTTTTCCCATTATACTAAACGTACTAAAGGGTTACTTCTAGGACACAACGTAGGATCCTTATTCTAGACCGCTAGCAATCACTTGGCCAATTTTATGACTTAAACAAGGTAAATCGACTTGAGTTTGGTTTAGGTAATTCAAAAGTTGAGACCCAAATTAATATAATAATAAATAAATTCGATTTATAGGCTTCGGTATAGGCTTTAAGTTAGGTTTAAAATGCTTTAGGTAGGTGGAATCGTTACAGTATGGACGTAAATACCTACGTAGACAACTAAATCTTGGAAATATAAGCTCCACCCGCGTGGTATTCGGTTATCGCGCGCTGCTCCGTCAGGAACTGTACATTTTTCCTGGATTCACTCTCGGGCCCATAAACTATTTCTATGCCAAAAATCACGTTAATCCATCGCTCCGTTACGGCGTGAAAGATGGACAAACACACATACACACTTTCGCATTTATAATATTAGTATGGATGGATTTTTATTACAAATTCCGACGGGATCGAAAATGTAAATATTGGACAAAGTCTAATAACTCCGAAACACTTCTTACGAGTGTGCTTATTGTATGGAAGGTTGGTGTAGAGGGTAGGGGTGTTCAACTTTCCACAGCAGTTTTAGTTCCATGCGCGTGGCGCTGTCTCGCGGCGCGCGCGCGCCCCCCGGCGGCGCGGCGCGGCGGCGCCAGGCTGCGCGCGCGCCGCCGGCCCACGAGGTGCGCGCGCGGGCCGCTGGGGGGCGCGCGCGACGCCAAACCACTTACAAATGCGAAAATTCGCAAGTCTATATGTTTGTTTGTTACTTCATCACGTCTAAATAAAAGTATAAAGTAAAGGTAAAGTGTATAAAGTAATTTTCCATAATATTTTGAATGTATAGGTAAAAGCTGATGTGTGTTTTTTTTTTTTAAGCAATTTGCATGTTGATTCGTCGACTGAATACTGGTTCAAAACATGTAGTAATTAAGATCTGTATTTACGTATTCTAAGCAAATAAATCATTCTTATTCTTATTCTTATTCTTATTCTAAGCCACAGTACCTATTTAGATGAATTTCGCTTACTCGGTAGTCTCGGTGAAGGACATAGGATAGTTTTTATCCCGGAAAATTGCATAGTTCCCACGGGATAGCGATAAACGAATTCTGTGCAAACGGAGTCACGAGTAACTAAGTCAGACGCTGTCAAACTAGCTTTTTTGCAGGTGGTAGGACCTTGTGCAAGGTCCGCTCGGATTGCTACCACCATCTTGCTTGCGAATCCTGCCGTGAAGCAGCAGTGCTTGCACTGTTGTGTTTCGGCGTGGAGAGTAAGACAGCCGGCGAAATTACTGGCACTTGAGGTATCGCATCTTAGGCCTCTATGTTAGCAACACATCTGCAATCCCCCTGGTGTTGCAGGTGTCTATGGGCGGAGGTGATGTCTTACCATCAGGAGACCCACTTGCTCGTTCACCATCCAGTCGAATAAAAAAACAAAACGTGTTTGCTAAGTGAGTTTCCAGCAAATAAGATTATACAGATGAGAGGCACCTACCCGGATTTGATAAATAAAGAACGTCTGTCAACTAATAAGACGACCTCGAGAAGACCGTTAACACAAGGAAAGCTACGAACTATATTTTAAAAACAGAATGGAAAGAGAATCACAATTTTTTGAATGCCGAAGAAAACTTGAATTACTAACAATACACTCGTGCTAAACAGCGGGACGGGGTGTGCGCGATGGCAGCGCCGAGGGCCGCTGGGGTCAGGTAAATAATTGCAGTATCATATCAAGCACTCGGGGTTCACAAGCCTCGCTGACAATCGTGCAAACTTCTGCGCGCACACATTAGACCTCAACGGGCGCGCGCGCACTTGTAATACATAGGGAATATATTCAACATCACTCCAAATTAAAACCGGGATTTTTTTAGATAAATCTAAGTGATGTTAGTCATTTTGAAGCATCATAAATATGTGGGTACGTGGGAAGACGGTACAAAACTAGTGCAATCGTTGTTAGAAACAGTTGTAGCGCAAGTAGAGCAAGCTCCAACATACGGCAATTTTTGATTTGCGCTTTGTTTTTTTACATAACGTACTTAGCGCCGCAGGGAATCACTATTTACTTTACATGCTTTTGTCAGCGCAAAAAAAATGGTTACTTATGTCAGTAAAGTAACCATCTAAAATGACTCTACACTGCGTAGGTACAATTTTCTTAGGAGCAGGTTTGTATGAAAACTTCGGAGGACGGTGTACGGCACAATCTTTTTTCGGCAGATTCGGCTTTGGACAGTCCCTCCAACTACATATAAATATGTATACTTTTGTTTGTTTCCACCGTAGAGCCTTCACGCTACGATAAATGGTATATACTGATGCAGTTGTAAGCTTTGAATGTAACGGAGGCTTCGCTGCTGCCTCCGGGGAGGGACGGGGAGGGGAGGGCTCGTGGATCACACAAACAAACCAGTTCTCCCGCGCGCCGCCCGCTCCAAACAAACTTTTGGGTGGCCGTTGAGAAGCTTATCGTGGTCACGATAACAACCAACGAAAACTCGTCAAGTTCAGAGACCGCTCCCCGCTCCGAGAGGCTCGTGAGGGGGGGGCGGGGGGCGCGGGGGGCGCGGGGCGCGCGCGGCAGTTCGCCCGGGGAGGCGCGCGCGAGAGGTCGTCGCTCGCTTGCTCGCTCGTGCGGCGCGGCCGCGGACTGTGATGCGAGCGCGCCGCCCGCCATGGCCACGCTCGGCCTCTCCAAGGTGTTCATCCTCGACAAGTACTTCACCGAGCTGCAGAAGTTCTGGGAGACGGAGAAGAAGCTGCAAGGTGAGCCCCGCGCCGCCCCCGCCCCGCGCCGCTCGTGCTTCGTTAGATCTTTTACTCGAGATGCGTTGCCGAACCTTCACTGCGCGCCGTGCGCTGCACCGAGCCTAAACCTGTTAGCGCGGCCCGCGGCCAGCCCCGGCCCGGGCTGCAGCCCCCGTGCCGCGCGGCGGCGGGCCCCTCGGGCTGCGGGCCCGGCAGCTCGCGACGCAGCGCCGAGGACGCTGTTCTCTCGCGTCGATCACGGATCTGACAAAGCACGCGACTCTACTTTTGCGCAGGTTTATTTGCGTTTATTGACCGCCGACAATTTTGTAGCTAGTAGGTATACTAGTTCAAGACAAAGCTTCAGCAGGTGTTCTCGCAAGGTGGCCGCGCGGCCTGCGCCGGGCGCGGGCCGCGGGCCGCGGGCGCCGCGTCCACTTCTAATAAGGAATGCGGCGTCGGCCCGCGCGCCCTAAAATAAAACAAAAAAATTACGATCTGTCAAACAGCCATAAACACGGCTGCTGACTGTAAGGAACTCTAAAGTTTACAGACAGAATATGTATAATAGCTGCAAGGTTCCTGCTAACTTTTGTTTTGATTTTAAATGTTTGCGTATAAAACAATGCCGCGCGTGACTGGCTGTTAATACATGCGTTGTGTTGTGCATAAACGATAAAGCTGGATAGACATACACTTATATAGGAGGTGAGACGTTTGAGGAAACTATTGAGACTATTCTTTTTCCACGAAGGATGGGATGCAACGAACTAGTTATCTGTAAAAAATACAACCGAATTGATAACCTCCTCCTTTTTTTGAAGTCGGTTAAAAAACTGAAACATTTCAAGTTTTGTATCATTGAAGTTCCTGTTTCTCACAAGAAGAGCAAAATTCGAGAGCTATACAAGGCTGGTTCTGCACAAATTGATTGATTCTATCTCCACTTTACAAAAGTCTAACAATCAATGAACTCAAACCTAGACAGGATAATCATATAAGGTTTTTGGTTCAGTTATCCTATGAGCAAAGCACATCGTGTCGAGGCGCGCTGCAGGGAGGGCGGGAGGCTAAATAGATACAGGTCGTTATGCAAAGCGCAGGAGGCTGCGGCTCGCGGCGGACAGAGCGGGTGGGGGGGCTGCGCCGGAGAGCGCCCATGTTATAAAGCACTCTGCGAGCGCCCGCGACTATTATATTTATTGGACTCTATTCATTTTAAGGCTTTCGAGTTGTGTAACTTCAAAACGAATTCTGTAAACCATCTAGGTACATAAATGAATATTTCGTGGGAAATAAAAATTCACCGCAAAATAATCCGTCAAACCAAAGGTTTGGAAAGAACCTGCGTGTTCGGCAAAAAAGTCAAACTAAGCGAATGTCGGACATATAGCATTATAAATACAATGCTAAATATGCAAACATCAAAGCAACAAATATAGAGTTTTGCAGTTAGCCTTCTTTTGGAAGAGTTGGACGAAACAGTTCTGCTCTGCATTTTCAACCAAAAATAGAGTAGGTAATACCTACTTAGTAAAGACCTTCACATCCATTCAGGTGGACACTATACTCAAATAAAGCATTTCTTTCGTTCAGGGTCAAAGAGTTTATTTCTAGAGACAGCCTAGAGGCCTAGAGCACGAACACATACGAGTAATTATGTGCCTTTTCCATTAGGTATGCAAAGTTTATATTTGCTAGACTTCCTGCGCCCTTTCTATTGCATTGCTAAAGTGAGGTTCGATGGAGCTTTATTTCATTACTAGCTTTTGCCCGCGGCTTCGTCCGCGTGGAATTCCGTTATCGCGCGCTGTTCCCTCGGGAACTGTCCATTTTTCGGAAAAAAATAGCCTAGGTCACTCTCGGGTCCATAAACTATTATTAGTAGTTTAAGAGTGAATAGCAGCCTAAGGTATAAAATATACCTAAACTTGAAATATTCCGTACAAAATACGAAATCACGAGAAAAATTACTTAATTTTTTCATAATGGCTACGGAACCCTATTTCAGGCGTGTCCGACACGCTCTTGGCCGGTTTTTGGCTTTATCTTGTTTTGCCATATATTTCCGCTATTGCGTTGTCTACTTTCGTATGCTAAAATGGCCAATGGACTGTCTACGCATCTGGTAAAACGTTCAAGGGCTGTTCATCATCATCATCATCATCATCATTATCATCAGCCGGAATACACCCACTGCTGGACAAAGGCCTCTCCCATAGAACACTACAATGAACACTCGCCACTTGCATCCACCGGTTTCCCGCAACTGTCACGATGCATGCTCTCAAGGGCTGTTAATAGATACATTTTGTTTCGGAATTCTGGTAGAATTGCTGCAAATACCTGATGGACACTTATAATTGTTCCCCGCGTCGAAGCGTGGCGCGGCGAGTCACCGGCGGCCGGTGTTTTCCTGTTGCGCCGCCTGCGCGCGCGCCGCCGCGCTGACTCACTACTTTTTGCCATCTCACTTATCTTTGTAAGATTTCTGATCCCATGAGATGTTTTCACATTCCTAGGCTTAACCTATTTTGTATGTTTCGACGTGAAAGACGAACAATCACATAAACACACACATTTTCGCATTTATAATATTAGTGTGGATCAATAATACGTAATGCACAATGAATAATGTTAATTTTCTTAAGGCATTGTGTCATCATCATTATCATCAGCCGGAAGACGTCCACTGCTGGACAAAGGCCTCCCCCTTAGAACGCCATAATGAACGACAACTCGCCACTTGCATCCCCTGGTGGGAGGCCTGCCAACGCTTCGTCTTCCGGTTCGTGGTCGCCACTCGAGGACTTTTTCCCGCAACGGTTATCTGTTCTTCGAGCGATGTGGCCCGCCCATTGCCACTTCAATTTGCATATTATTCCAGCTATGTATGTGACTTTCGTTCTTCGATGAATTACCGTATTCCGGATTCTATCGCGCAAAGAAACTCCAAGCATAGCTCTCTCCATAGCTCGTTGCGTGACTCTGAGCCTCTCTAAGAGGCCAACAGTCAAGGACCACGTCTCAGCGCCATAAGTCATCACTGGCAACACACACTGGTCGAAGACTTTAGTCTTCAGGCATTGCGGAATATTGGACGAGAAGACATCACGAAGTTTCCCGAACGCCGCCCATCCGAGTTGGATTCTTCGGGCGACCTCTTTTTCGAAGTTGAACCTACCCAATTGGACAAGTTGTCCAAGGTAAACATAGTGGTCAACAACTTCGAGTGCATCGTTCCCAACGATAACCGGCACGGGTGTGACATGGACATTTGACATTGGCAAGGCATTGTGTACAGCTGTAATACTAACTGCTATTCATTGATTTGGCATAGAGATAGGTTATGGGTCCAAGAGTGACTTTTACCCCGGAAAAATGCATAGTTCCCGAGGCCACGGGCAAAAGCTAGTAATAGGGATGTTGACACCACCAATCAACTGACGTACTTTTATATGAGCTGTCAAAATACAATTCTCCCATAGAGTTTCAATGGCAATAGCGAGTTATGTCGTTATATTGTACCTAATGCTAGTGTTGTGTTGTGTTGTGAATAATGTATTTTCTTTCTTTCTTTCTTTTCTTTCTTTGTAAGTGGTTGTTTGTTCGCCAACTCAATCAACTATTTTATTTGTTTTAAAGCAACAAAAATGTAATTTTACAGAAACTAAAAGGCTAAAATAAACCGTTGTTTTATTGGAATCGTGTCTTCATATTATTTGTTAATGTCGTCAACATTCCTATTATATTTGCCGCATATCGCCGGACGTGATGTGGCCACTTTTTTTATTGATTTCAATTTCTTTCAATGATTTTAATATTTCTACTGCGACTATTCGTTAACCATTTGTTTTATACGGTAAACGTAACCTTACAGCTACTTAGGTCGTACGGTACATACGAAAGCCTCAGACGAGTACATAAGGCAGCTTCTGCCGCGCTGATGATAGACGTCTCTGTCAGCGGCGCGGGCGCAGCGCGCGTACAAGACGCGGCACGCGGCGGCGCGGTTTTTGCGGCGCGGAATGCGCAGGATTGACCGGATGTATTGCTGACAGGCATAGCTAATGCCTCTATGGCAGGCCTTAAGGCCGATGCACGCAAGATGCGTGTGCGTGATATGACACGCACACACAGGTTTTTATTTTATTCGACTGCATGGAAAACGAGCGAGTGGGTCTCCTGGATACACTAGATATGATATGGATTGGTAAGAGATCACCACCGCCCATAAACATCTGCAACACCAGGGGTATTGCAGATGCGTTGCCAACCTAGAGTCCTAAGATAAAGCTGTCTTACTCTCCACGCTGAAACACAACAGTGCAAGCACTGCTGCTTCACGGCAAGATTAGCGAGCAAGATGATGGTAGGAGTCCGGGCGGACCATGCACAAGGTCCTGTGAAGTTCAAATTAAATTTTCGACTAAGTATTTGAAGTTGTCTATACTGGAGTTCTGTTAGTGTAATTTTTTGACTGATTTCTCATCCACCCACTGCTGGGTAAAGGCCTCTTCACTTTCACGCCACTTTGAAAAAGAATTGTATTTTATTGTAATTCTGTTCTTTTAACGCAATAAAAAGGACGTAAACAATAATAACACTGTACCAAAGTTCATTTTATAAGATATTGAAATTGTTGGTATCCGTTATCTCACTCCATAGCCCGGTGATCCTGTCGACAGCATCCCAGCCCCGTAGACCATTCCATGTTCACCAACAGTTTTCCCATAATATATTATACTCGTAATGTCATGGAAGCATAATTAACTTATCAGTATAGTTTTAATTACTGCCGTTTTATCAATGTTAACTCTACAAAATGATTAAATATTAAAGCGCAGTCGATGTCACTGTGTTCCGAACAAAAGACATCAACGGGCGCACGCGCACCGTTATGTACCCTATTCCTCTCGCCGGCACAATCCTATATACTATTGACTTCTTCCATTGAATATCTAGACTTCAAACGAGTTTTTATGAATCACATCTTTTTTCTAGGCTGTTAAGCTGCTAATAATTTTCAAGCAATCTTAGCTGTTATAATTTTCCTTGTTTAACACAGTAGCATCGTGATTTTTGTATAATTTTTCCACCCAACAGCTTAGACTTCAAAGAAGGGAGGGGGGGGGGGCGATTTTCATAATACCAATTTGGTTCCTTATGGGCCACCAAGGAAACTTAAAGCTAGGAGTCGCTACACAGTGTTTATCAAATGACGCTATAATATCGTTGCGAGGTTCTGTGGTTTTAGCACAGAATAGATAATAGTGCAAGTAGTTTTAGTTATTAGTATAGCCCAGTTTGTTTTGCCCTGTAGCACGCTGAAGGTTACCGAAAAAACTCGAAGTTCGTATTGTACCGTCCCTCTGACACCTATACTATTTAATACGAGAGCGAGAGGGACCGCACGACATGAACTCCGAGTTTCGTCACAGATATAGAATACACTAGATTATGCAAATACATCTACTTCGCGTGTCCAAGCCCCGACAAAACTTCGGGGTTGGCCCCATACAAAGACTGACCGTTAACTGACTAATCATGACAGTGACTGACTCGAGCCCACGGCCCGGGCGGCGCATTTGAATCGATTTTGCGCGGACATCGGGGAATTCACATCGCTAATTCGCTCTTGAGACGTCACAGTAGATATAGAAAAGTGACACGGTTAGTTTTCATACAGATTGATTGTTTGCGTTATCTAGTGTAATCTATATCTATGAGTTTCGTAGTAGCCCTAGGCACCGAGCTGCTCTAAATGGAACCCAATAAATTATGCAACGGTCTGCGCCGCCTGTGCTCTATTTAACAGTCGCGAGCTTAAAGCTGCAGCCGGAGCCAGGTTTGCTTTCACAACGTTTTGCAACGGCACGACGTAAGCTTCGATATGCCATCGCCCCACCACGTTCTAAGTGTACTTATTATTGTACAGACATGTCATGACTACAGACACCAAACAATAGCCACAACAAAAGATTTAAAACTGATAATCATTAAATGATGTGGCCGTGGACTTTGATGACGATTCGACACGTTTTTAGCGGGTAGGTGCGTCATCGTCCGATAGACGATGTGAATACGTGGCATCAGAGGGTCTACTATGAAATTTGAAGTTCTTATCATACCTGAGAATCGCACCTCCCTCTCACTCTCGTGTTAAATCCTACTAATAACTATAAATGCGAAAGTTTGTGAGTGAGTGAGTTTATTTGTTACTCCTTCACGCTGTAAACGACTGGACGGATTTGGATGATATTTGGTATGGATATCTGGAACAAAACATACTACTTACTACTTTACTTCCGACTACGGTACTTCAGTATTTACGTAATACCATGTAATACGGTACTTTTTTTCCGATATTCTCACGGGATAGGGATAAAATCTCGAAACAACGCTGGGTTTAGAGTCATGAAATTTGACATGATTGTTTTCAACGTAACGTCAGTAAAAACCACGATTTAACGTTCGGGAATTCCGGCGGGAATTTAATGAATCCCAAAATTTCAAATCAGCTGCTGGATTTAATGAAGTAGCTAATGATTTACGTGAGCGAAGCCGCGGGTAAACACTAGTAATACATACTTATAAATTAACGTCAGCGGAAGGCAAGATCCGAAGTTTGAATTTTGTACTACAAGTTGTGCCAGGGCCTTTTGCATATCAAGGCTATCGTAGACACACTGCACAGTGCACCAGCGGGCGCTGCGCTCACCTAGATAGTGTCACGTGGAGTATTCCCGCTCGCATTGTCTACGTGGTAAGAGCGTGTTTCGCGTGCTGCCGCCGCCGCGCTTTGTTTCGCAGAAGGAGCAGTGCTACTCCGTAACTCGAAACTCGGATTTCTTGTCGTGTAGTCCCTCTCGCTCTCATATTAAATAGTATAAGTGTCAGAGGGACCGCACGACACGAATTTCAAGTTTCGTAGTAGCCCTGCAAGGCTACCACGAAATTCTAAAATCGAAGTTCGTATCGTACCGTCCCGCCTACGCTTATGTTATTTAATACGAGAGTGAGAGGGATGGTACGATACGAACTTTAGTTTCGAGTTTCGTAGTAGCCCTGCTGCTGGCAGCGAGAGGAATCAGTCCCGGCCATCTAAAACGTTCTCCGAATTCGAGCGCGGTGTTGTCGTGGAAGAGGTTACTTTATCGCAATGACTCTGACAAACAAATGTGAATTCCTCGAAGATATCTTTAACGGTTTGCAACTGTGAGAGTAGACTAAATCATTGCGGCGCTTCGAAAAACAAAGTACGTATTTGTCATCCGACTTTGCCATTATTTCTGCTCGAATGTGATCCGACTATTAAGTATTGTAAAGGTTCCATTTTATGTTTCTTTGGTTCGCTTATTTGTAGGTCAGTCACGGATTCAGGTTATTTTTCACATATGATGAGGTCAATCACGGCGCGGAGACCAACACAAGAATTTATTTATTGCAAAAAATCGCAAAGGTATAAAAACTAAGACAGAATATTTCACCGTTTCAGATAAAATCCACTTTCTTTTATGTTCCCATTTCTTATGGACACATTTATCATACTTCAGAAAGACTCGCTTTCGTATAATTACTTTACTTTGTATGGAGCTGAGGAGCGAACTGGCTCTGAAATAGATCACGGCCGCGTCGCGGGCGCCGCTCGTTCAGCGCCTTCTACGGTCGACCGGGATCGTGCGATGGCTTTTTATCGCCTCTCCATAGCAAGGAGCTAGCTTAAGAGCGTACAGCTGCTTGTTGCGATGTCAAAACCGAAAACCGGCCAAGAGCGTGTCGGACACGCCCAAAATAGGGTTTCATAGCCATTACGAAAAAATTAAGTCATATTTTTCTAAGGATTTCGTACTTTGTTCGGAATATTCCAAGTGTAGGTAGTAGTGGTTTTAAAAGACCTATCCAACGATACCCTACACCCCACGATACAAGATCGGATGAGAAAAAAAAAATCACCTTTACTTTGCGTTTATGGGAGGTACTCCAAAAAATTTATTTTTTATTTTTTAATGTAGGTACCATTTTGTCGGCATAGTTGACATATACATTCGTGCAAAATTACAGCTTGCTAGCATTGATAGTCCCTGAGCAAAGCCACGGACGTACGGACGGTCAGAGAGACAGACAGACATGGCGAAACTATACGGGTTCCGTTTTTGCCATTTTGGCTCCGGAACCCTAAAACCAAACTTAAAAGATAGTAAATGTACTTATATATGAGTGTGCCTGCGGCGCCGGCAATTACTGTGCCACCGGCTAGAGCCGCGTTGCGCAAGCGTCGTCTCTGGCTGCAATTATCCAGGTGGCGGCGCGAGCGCTCGCTAGCTCGGAATTTAAATTAATCGGACGATTGACGAGAAACTAACATTCAATTTGTAATGGCACAGCACGGATGGAAGTGATAAAATACATTAGAATGTAACGGTGAACCTGTCAGGTATAATACCGCAAGTCGGCAGCGCGTCAGTGTGGGCCGCATGGGAGGACTCTCGACAGACGCAAAGTGTGGTTGAAGTCATTCGATCTACGATCGGTATACATACGAGAAAATAGGTCATTGGGAGTCGCCGCATCCCGGCGGCGCGCACCTGCGCACACGCCGCATACCGCGGTGTCGGTCCACCTTACACTCACCACTGGTATTTACAACTTAATAACCCCCCCTCCGCTTTACAGACCTCGCTATTGAGCAGATCGGAGCGTAAAAAGCTCTTGCATCGAATTTGTCTCGATAGAGCATGCGTGGTAATGTAGCGCGTTATGGTAAAGCGCCGCGTGCGCACGTTCCTGCGCGCGCGCTGTTTTTGCGCGCTTCGCGCGCTCGGGATGGATCGAGATTTTACACTGCAATATCGTAGGCAGAAAACAATGCGGAACATACTACTAATGGTATTGTACGTTAAGTACATATAATAAGCAGCGAAAATGTGATAATTTTAGGATCTCTACCATGTTTCTTCCTCAACCACTCTTTCAATTTTACCTTTTTTAACACTCAAACTGTATTTAATCACTAATACTTCATGTAGAAGGTGTACTAAGTTCCTTTGAGTATCGTTATCGTTAACATCGCAGAGACGTCTGAAAAGAATTCTTTGTAATTGAACCGCTAGCAATTAAAGCGTAATCTAAAGCGGGCCGCAGAAGGAATGCTGGGAAATGCGGCGGCTGTGAGGAGAGGTGCTAATAGGTTGTAGGTACGAGGAATTGGTGGCAGCGCCTTCCTGCACTACGTTTCTATTACCACCTGCGCGGGCGTTCCCCCTCCACCGGCCAAACAGCCACACAATATACGAGTATGCTGCCATACAGGTATATTTGGCAACATGAAGGTATATCACCAATTTTCAATGCTTCGGTGACATGTCCACGGCCCGACCCGGTCGATGCGCGCGCGCCGGAACCTCACGCCTCTGCGCCGCCACCGCAACCATCCGCAGCATGTTTTGTTCCGATTCTCTGAATAATTTCAAGAGATTCGACAAAAGATAGAAACTGCGTATTTTTTATTGCGGTGATAGGTATTTTAAATTCTCACACACCTCAGTGGTTAAAATTAAAACGAATAGATGTATTTCATTGTGCAGAGTGAGATAGCGGTGCAGCCTGCGGCTAATGAGGCGGAGGCGCCTGTTTATTTATGAGAAAGCTCTGACAAAAATCATAATTGCCTATTCTTTCAGTGTCACTTTTCACGTCTCGTCACTCTAATTGTGACGCAAGGCACACATTGTATCTAATTAGTCACATTTCTTAATTGGTCAGACAGCTTGAGTTCTGCCGTCACCACTTGTCACGGTATATACGTGTGGTGTGCAAATGTTTTAGGGTTTCATACCTTAATTAGCAAAACTAAAACCTTTATAAGATCACTTTGTTGTCCGTTTGTCTGTCGTCCGTTCGTCCTTCTGTCTGTCAAGACCCTTTTCTCAGAAACGTGTGACGCTATCAGCTGAAATTGACATGAAATACTCTATACCTATAAGTACCTATGTACAGTGGAAAAAATAAGGCGGTTCCATACAAATTGCTAGGGAATTAAAACCTGCAGCGTACTTCCAGTAGTCTCAGAAACTTGGAATTTGGTGTGAAGGAGCTCTTGTAGCACATGTGCCCTATAAAAGTCTGAAAAATCTTATTTTATTCTGCTTATATCCGTAACCAATCTAAAACGATCCCATTCGTACTTTTTATACAGAAGCAGAGTTTTACTAACACTGGATGTTTATAGATATCTAAATATTTGTACGGAATCATCGGTGCGCGACTCCGAGTCGCACTTGGTCGGTTTTTAATTTATTTTAGCGCCGAGCTGAGGGTGGATGCGTGTCAGCCCGCCAGGTGACCTCTTTCATCCAAATTAGGAGATCCTCGTCACCACGGATAGTGAGCGGAGATGCGGAGGCTCGGTCGAAAGTGGTCGCGCGGAGAGGCCGCGGCGCGGGCGCAGCGGCCGGTATCTGTCCTTCGATCGCAAGCCAATAAAAAGGTTTTTGACGCTATTCACGCGGTACCCCTTTGAGACGATTGAAACTTTATTCCAGAGGTCGTAAGATTCAGGTTATGTCGGCGCGGGCGCAGCGCTGCGCCGCGCGACCGGTTGTGTCCCCACCCCCCTCCCGCCGCGCCCCGGCCCCCGCGGGCCTTCTTCTCTGCGAGATCAAGTGAATTCCTCAACCGAAAATGTTAATTTAAGCATGACTACTAATTGCTGATAGCTGTTACAATTGTTTTGGCAGGCAGCGAGCTTTGTATAACGATTAGTGGTTGATAAGAACGTGGTGTTGCATTGTATGTAGCGCCAGAAGCGCCAGCTCTACCAACAACTCCATGCAAACAGGTTCTTGATTTTTCCCATTTAAGGCCTAACGGTTCTTCTGGAGCTAGAGTTATTTATGTTAGTAGTAAGATACGTATGCACGAGTTACCGGGGTCTTCGACGTAGCGATATCTTATCTTTTATCTCATATCTTTAAACGAGCAATTCTGCATAGTGTACGCTGTTTGGCAGTCGGATGTAGGGTTTTCAAGGTATGATAGTTAAGGTCATTATGAAGATTTTAGATCACATTTACTATTATGCTACTCGTAAGTATCACCGTTTTCGAGATATTGCCATTTATGTTTTTTTTGAAAAAATACTCGTTTTGCCACTTTTTTTGATTTAAAACCCTGTATAGCCTGTTTTGAGTTAATTTTTTAGTGTTTTACCTTCAATAGTACCTTGGTTCTTCAAAATAAATTCAAATAATTGCCTACTACTGCTAGACTAATAAAAAAACCTCTTTAGACATGACGATTAAAAAAAAACAGATAATTTAAACTTTGCTTTGACTACAAAAAAAGTAACAGCGTGTGGCGCTCAAATTACTTAATTACGTGCCACTTAAAAAGAAAACTGAAAAATTAAGGTATTTCATTGATATTTCCGAAAAAGAGGCCTCGTTGTGGTCAATAATTTTCAGAATGACTCTACCTATCATCCCTTAAAATCCCTAGACCTGACTGCCAAACACCCTGTATGTTTGTTTATTTCGAAAATCTCTCAAACAGCTTTGTTCAAATTTAGCAACAATTTTGTTCTAATTTAGACATAAACACAACAAATTTCCGGAAGAACAATCGATGTATTAACTCTGGAAATGCGTTTTATATATAGTTTTAGTGGTTTTGGGAGTTCCGTACCTAAAAACCAACTCAAAACGAAAAATGGAACCCTCGTAGGATTCGCTTTACTGTCCGTTTCTCTTTTAAAATATATGGGCAGATGGGCTTGTTTATAATTAAAGTATCGCCACTTTATAAATCTTGGTTGTTTGCTTGTACCTATAAAAATAAAAACCGGCCAAGAGCGTGTCGGACACGCCCAAAATAGGGTTCCGTAGCCATTACGAAAAAATTAAGTAATATTTTTCTAAGGATTTCGTATTTTATACGGAATCTTCCAAGTTTAGGTATATTTTATACCCTACGCTGCTATTTACTCATAAACTACTAATAGTTCTCAAGCAAACTTAGCCGTTATAGTTTTCCTTGAAAGTTTGATATACTGACTACCATTATGAATTTTTTCAAATTTTTCGACTCACCGGTTTAGATTTTAGAGGGGGGGGGACGCTCGATTTTTATGAAAATTTGAACTTTAAAGTTGAATATTTCGCAAACAAATGACTGGATCGAAAAATCGTTTTAGCAAACCCCTAATGGTTTTACAATACCTATCCAACGATATCCCACACCATAGGGTTGGATGAGAAAAAAAAAAAACACCGCCACTTTACGTCTATGGGAGGTACCCTAAAAAAAATTGTTTTTGAATTTTTAATTGTACTATTTTGTCGGCATAATTTACCTATATATCCGTGCAAAATTACAGCTTTCTAGCATTGATAGTCTCTGAGCAAAGCCGCGGACGGACAGACAGACAGACAGACGGACAGACAGACAGACAGACATGGCGAAACTATAAGGGTTCCGTTTTTGCCATTTTGGCTCCGGAACCCTAAAAATTGATAATTCGAAAACTATGACATTATACTTGATAAAGTCGAATTCGTTTAAGCTTGCTTGTTAGTTGTTTTAGGCACCTGGTTTAGGTAGGTATTGAATAACAGCGTCGAACGCGATCCGTTTGCTGTTCGCCCTCAGCACGGCGCGCACCCGCCGCGCTGCACTTCTTGCGGCGCAAGCGCACTTTCATTGCAACACGTGTCGCACTCGTGGATTCAAATCACGCGTCACAGTAAGAGTGCTCAGATTTCTCTTTGTTAATACTTATCTCAATAGCAAAGACTGCTTTCGGTTAGATTTCATTAGAACCCTTTCATATTGCATATCTTCGTAGCTTTAAAGCTTACTTATTTGTTGTTGCAGACGCGTCGTCGTCGAACGAAGCGGTGCACTTGCAGCGGCGGCTTCTGAGCCTGAGCTCGGAGCTGGTGACGCTCCGCAACCACTTGCACGTGGGCGCGGCGGGGGCGGGGGGCGCGGCGGGGGCGGGGGGCGCGGCGGGGGGCGCGGCGGGGGCGGCGGGCGGCGCGGGCAAGCCGGGCACGCCGCAGCCGGCCGTGCCGCCGCGCGCGCCGCACCTGCTGCCGCCGCCGGCCCCGCTGGCACCGCCGCCCGCGCACCCAGCTCATCCTCTGCCGCTGCCTGCAGGTAATGGAACGCATTATCATAATGCCATTATGCATCTTACATTAAGCAGTTGCGTGTATTATTCATCTGTAAAGCCAAGAGCTCGCCTCTCTCGCACATCACTGTGGAAACGTTTAAAAGTACATCGTTTCATAGTTTCACTCATATTCCTCGCATGTTTTTGGTGGATGTGCAGTTTTACATTTTATGAGCGAGAGTACACGAAATTGGTAGCCATATCGTAAAACGCGGCCATCTCCGCATTGCCAGCCGTTGCCGTGGCTGGCACACTGTGATTGCACTTGTACCTCCCTAACCTGCATAACGTCTACGCTTCGCTTGACCTGCCTACTTAATTCTCCTCAAGTGACAGTGAGGTGACCACGTATGGCCAGAAAGCAACTTTACGATGTGCCCGGTTGCGCATAGCTAGAAATATCGACGGATAAATTAGATACTCTTCATCGTTCCGTAATGGATGTAACGTGCTTGCACTGAATGCATAGGAAATCGATTGTTTTTAGGAAGCGGAGTCCATACAGAGCCCACTCTGATTGCAGTGGAAGACGAGCATTAAAGTTTAAAGGCCATCGATGTTGACGTAAGTTTGATATCAATTTCAGATAGCCGATGGCGCGGCGGCTGCCCCCCGGCGCCGGCGCCGCCGGTGGCGGGCGCGGCCCCGGGCTCAGCCCCGGCCCCGGGCACGGTCCCGGGCGCCGGCGCGGGCGCGCTGCCCGCCGGAGACGTGGACGACCTGATCCACCTGCGCGGCCCGCTCACGGAGGACGCGGTGGTCCGCGCGCTGCAGGCACGCTTCTACCAAAATAAGTTCTACGTGAGTACCTCATCTGTGTCATCATCGCAATTTGATGATCAAACTACTTTACACACAAAATGGGCCAATATAACTTTAGACTCGCAAAAAATCGAACAAAACTAAACAAATAGAGACGGCTTCACATTTAACCGTTCGTTTTATGGAAAAACGGGAACACTTAGAATTCGTTCTGATCCGAACGCCAAGCTCTGCATGTCATTCAGTTTCATAATATTTTTATGTAAGATTGTATTTACTACATAATAATATGCCTCGATTTAGCATAGATCCTCCACAGTGTTTCATGATATGTATGCATAATCAGTAGCTGATGTTGATGAAAATTTAAGTGGCCTACACGTAGATATCTCCACCGACAAGGTAAAAAGAGATTATGTTTAGATTTTTCGAGCTCTACAACTGTTGATCGACAGTTACTGTTGAGCTGACTGTACCTTTATAATCCTGTCGTATCAACGTCGTCTTTGAACTATTTACGCCGTGTTTACGTCACTTAATTCGGAATGTCTCAAGCCCCGTCCCATATTCTCATTATGGTATGGTGCGCGCGCTCGCTGCTGAGCGCGCGTTTTTTGCGGCGCGTACCTGCGAGCCGCGCGGGCGCAGGTAGCCGGCGCCGGCAGAGCCTCCATTGTCACTTATCAAAGCGTCTCATAGAATATTATGAGTTATATCTTACTGCTCACTTATGTGTATTTCTGTGAAATTGGATCATTCATGGGTTGGAGTTTGTTTTGTATATTTAGTATCACTTCACAGTTGTGGGGAGAATTCTTCTGTTATTTACAGTAAATGAATGAATTATAAAGGCAAACTTTTGTTAATGCTCTTGGCAAAGTACGGTATGTTTCGCGTAATTTAATTCGCAAGCATTGACTTTATATAGTAGGAAAAGTAATTGACCGTTTTCATAAGTATAGTCTCATCTCGTAGTCAGATTTGGTAACAATAACCTTTGAAATGGAAATGCGTAGCTGCCCAGTCTCGGTAACCATTTAAAAAAGGGGAACAAAATGATTGTCTGTCTTGTAGCCAGATTTTACTAAATCCGGTTTCAAAATGGGACTAAAGGATTTACCACTCTACATCTGCTAATTTATTGTGTTTGCTATGTCTCATACCATCTCATACTCATGATTGGCGGTTGATGTCTATATATGTGCGTGCGTTTGCGTGTTGCAGACGTGGATCGGGCCGATCCTGGTGGCGCTGAACGGGTACACGGACAGCGGCAACGCGCTGACGCTGTCGGCGGCGCGCGCGCAGCGGCCCGAGCTGGCGCGCCTCGTGCACGACGCCGTGCGCCAGCAGGCCGACACCGGCTACCCGCAGGCCATCATCCTGTCCGGTACGTGCACTAAAGCACTCAAATACACGCTCGTTTCACCTCGCAATCGAATGGGCCCTAATACAAAAATGAGGGTCTCATTTGACACAATCATCACATCGTCACGTGTTCAAAAATAGTGCGTTTCTATTAAAACGTAATGAAATGATTTCTTTCCATATTATTGTTCTCTTTTTAAATGATATCAAAAATGTCGAATCGTGTGATGCGCAGGCGTGTCGGGGTCGGGCAAGACGTACGCGTCGATGGTGCTGCTGCGGCGGCTGTTCGACGTGGCGGGCGGCGGGCCCGAGACGGACGCGTTCAAGCACCTGGCGGCCGCCTTCACCGTGCTGCGGTCGCTGGGCGCCGCCGCCACGGCCGCCAACGCGCACGCGTCGCGCATCGGCCACTTCATCGAGGTGCAGGTGACGGACGGCGCGCTGTACCGCACCAAGATCCACTGCTACTTCCTGGAGCAGACGCGCGTGGTGCGGCCGCCGCCCGGCGAGCGCAACTACCACATCTTCTACCAGCTGCTGGCCGGCCTGGCGCCCGACGAGCGCGCCGCGCTGCGCCTGGACGGGCTGGGCGCGGCCGACCTGCGGTACCTGGCCGGCGCCGCGCCGCGCCGCCCCGACCCCGACGACGCGCCGCGCTTCCTCGCCTGGAAGACCTGCCTCGGCATCCTCGGCATCCCCTTCCTGGACGTGGTGCGCGTGCTGGCCGCCGTGCTGCTGCTGGGCAACGTGCAGTTCGCGGAGGGCGCGGACGGCGCCGCCGAGCCGGCCGGCGACGGCGCGCTGGCCGCCGCCGCCGCGCTGCTGGGCGTGGCGGCGCCGGCGCTGCAGCGCGGGCTGGCCACGCGCGCGGCGGCCCGCGGGCGCGGCGCGGCGCGCGCCCCCGCCACGCCGGCCGCCGCGGCCGCCGCGCGCGACGCGCTGGCCAAGGCGCTGTACTGCCGCACCGTGGCCACCATCGTGCGGCGCGCCAACTCGCTCAAGCGGCTCGGCTCGACGCTGGGCACGCTGTCGTCGGACTCCAACGAGTCGGTGCACAACCAGGAGGCGGCGTCGCGGCGCGCGGGCGCGGCGGGCGGCGCCGGGGGGCGCGGCCGCGCGGGCGCCAAGTCCATGGCGGCGCTGAACGACGCCGTGCGGCACGCCACGGACGGCTTCGTGGGCATCCTGGACATGTTCGGGTTCGAGGACGCGGCGCCGAGCCGGCTGGAGCACCTGTGCGCCAACCTGTGCGCGGAGACCATGCAGCACTTCTACAACACGCACGTGTTCAAGTCGGCGGCCGAGTCGTGCCGCGAGGAGGCCGTGCCTGCCGCGCTCGAGGTGGACTACGTCGACAACGTGCCCTGCATCGACCTGGTGTCGTCGCTGCGCGGCGGGCTGCTGGCCGCGCTGGACGCCGAGTGCGCGGCGCGCGGCTCGCCCGACCAGTACGTCGCCCGGATCAAGGCCGCCCACAGGTACGTCCCGCTCCCGCTGCAGTCGCGAGCGGTCTCTATTACCTACTGATAATACCTACAACTCTATAAAGTTCTCACCTGGTGTGTTCGCTTGTTGGTACAACAGCTTTGCCGGCTCACCCAGCATGATGGACGTGTGCGTCCAATAATATTGTCAGCGCCGTCACGTTGGTTTCCCCCAATCATTCATTCATTCATCCGCTCGCGTGCCTAGGTACACTGCTATCATGTGGCAATGGCAATCAAAGTGTCCCTATGGCGGTTCAGTTTAGTAGCTTGAAACAATGTAGTGATATCGTGTGGTGTGTCAGGGGCCACCCGCGGCTGGCGGAGCCGCGCGGCGCGCTGGCGGGCGGCGCGGGCGCGGCGCGGCGCTTCGCGGTGCGGCACTACGCGGGCGAGGTGACGTACGACGCCAGCGAGTTCCTGGACGCCAACCGCGACGCCGTGCCCGACGACCTGCTGGCCGCCTTCGACACGCGCGCCTGCGAGTTCGGCTTCGCTACACATCTTTTTGGAACTGAACTCAAGGTAAGTAATTTACTATTTAACTTCCTCAAGAAATTTTATGTTTCTAATCAGTTTTTTAAGGAAATCGGGGTAGTTTTCAGGGTTGCGATGGTACTTCATATTGATACTGAACCTTAATAAAATATAATTCGTATAGTTTGTCCTTCTGTCATAATGATTCTAATTAATTTAATTTAATTACTGTACTTAAATCTGCTTGATTATGATATATCCAAACATGGACGTATATGTAAACAAATGAGAGTTTTCCGACAGGCAAAATATCGCTAGATGGCGTTAGTGTCGTAAGGTCCGTTTGATGTTTCAGTCTTGCTTGCGAAGTTACAATTGACTCAAACGCAAGTCAAACGGACCACACGATATTAACGCCATCTAGCGACATATCTGTAAAATCTGTAAAAATATATTTATTGTAATTTATTTTATAAGCCATTTTAGCATTTGACTAAAATCTTTTGATTAAAAAAGTAAAAATATGTTCTTATTCAAAGTTTCAAAAATATGTACCAAAGACTCTTACTCCGACGCAATAAGGCCGTAGGAACTAGGAACATATTTTTGAGTGGTTCGAATAGACTTCATTTGACTGTAACCTACCTGTGTTTGAGTGTTGCGTCTTGCGTCGCAGGCGCTGGCGGCGGCGGGCGGGCCGTGCGGCGGCGTGTTCCGCGCGTCCCCGACGGCGGCGGCGGCCGAGGGCGGCTCCACGCTGACGCAGGACTTCCACACGCGGCTCGACAACCTGCTGCGCACGCTGGTGCACGCGCGCCCGCACTTCGTGCGCTGCCTGCGCGCCAACCGAGCCGACCAGCCCATGCTCTTCGAGCGGCAGGCCGTCGCCAAACAGGTGACCTCACCAAGGGTTCTACGAGTACTCTGAGCAGATCTCTCGCCTGCGGAAGTCGATTATAGAAGTTAGAAAAAAGTTTTTAATACTAGAACCTACACACATACATATACAACCGAATTGAGAAATTTTGATAACGTCGAATTTCGCTCCGCCGGCAACAGCGTTGTTCTTTTGTCCAAGAAGAACGTCGACTTTGATGATTAAATGGCGCAGGGTCGCTAAGTGCCGTAGGTACTTGTGAGTTTTCAGAAAAGTTGTTGAAACGACTTTTTTAGATTTGGATGGAATTTGATTTTCCTACTCAGAATCAGGAGCACTTTCGATTGTAATAGGAGAAAAAAAACCGGCCAAGAGCGTGTCGGACACGCCCAAAATAGGGTTCCGTAGCCATTACGAAAAAATTAAGTAATATTTTTCTGAGGATTTCGTATTTTATACGGAATCTTCCAAGTTTAGGTATATTTTATACCTTACGCTGCTATTTACTCATTAACTACTAATAATTCTCAAGCAAACATAGCCGTTATAGTTTTCCTTGAAAGTTTGATATACTGACTACCATCCTGAATTTTTTCAAATTTTTCCACCTACCGGTTTAGATTTTAGAGGGGGGGGGGACGCTCGATTTTAATGAAAATTTGCACTTTAAAGTTGAATATTTCGCAAACGCTTTACTGAATCGAAAAATCGTTTTAGCAAACCCATAATGGTTTTGAAATACCTATCCAACGATACCCCACACTATAGGGTTGGATGAGAAAAAAAAAATCACCGCCACTTTACGTCTATGGGAGGTACCCTAAAAAAAATTGTTTTTGATTTTTTTAATTGTACTATTTTGTCGGCATAGTTTACCTATATATCCGTGCAAAATTACAGCTTTCTAGCATTGATAGCCCCTGAGCAAAGCCGCGGACGGACAGACAGACAGACAGACGGACAGACAGACAGACAGACATGGCGAAACTATAAGGGTTCCGTTTTTGCCATTTTGGCTCCGGAACCCTAAAAAGTGACCCAAAATTGTTTATTCCATTACGTTACCTTTTTCATACACATTTTTGTGATGGTAGGTAGGGTAGCGTATACATAATGGATAACACAAAAATTATATGAAAAACCTGAAACACTTTTTTTCCTCTATTACAATCGAAAGTGCTTCTGATTTTGAGTAGGAAAGCGAAACTTCATCCAAATTTAAGAACAAAGCAATTTCATTAACATTTTCTAAAAATGTCCACCTAATGTATCGTCACGGACGTCCACATCCATCGACTGAGAGTCTTGGTCGTTGCAGGTGCGCGCGCTGCAAGTGCTGGAGACGGCGCAGCTGATGGCGAGCGGCTACCCGCACCGCATGCGGTTCCGCGCGTTCGGCGCGCGGTACCGCGCGCTGTGGGGCCGCGGCGCGGGCCCGCGGGACGCGCCCGCCGCGTGCGCCGCCGTGCTGCGCGCCGTGGCCGCGGCCGCCGCGCCGCCCGCGCCCGCCTCGCCCGCCGCCGTGCGCTGGGCCAGCGGCAAGCGGCACGTCTTCCTCAGCGAGGGCATGCGACAGGTAGCCTTCCCTTCATATACTGCAACCGTACAGAATGAATCACTATTTTGATCAAACTATGAGCTTTGATAAAAACTAAACTCTGAACTTTGGCTTCTCTAAAAATATGTATATGCTAAGACGAGACGATAATAAGGAAAAAAAGTGATATGAAAACTCTGATTTACCTACTGGATGCGGGAGCGTTAATATATATCCTCCTAAGTTCTCGCGTACTTTATAAAGTAAAAATTGTTCATTGAATAAAGAATTCTAAGAATATTGAAATAATATCCGAAATAACAAAGCAGATCAACCACGTCTAGGTCTCAAGAACTAAGTTTGTTAAAAAATTCAGGACTCAGGAGCTTAAAACTCTTAATTCAGGTGTTGGAGCGCATGCGGCGCGCGCGGCGGCAGGCGGCGGCGGAGTGCATCCAGGCGGCGTGGCGGCGGCACCGCGCGCGGCCCCGCGCCCGCGCCGCGCCCGCGCCGCCGCGCCCGCGCCCCGCGCCCATCGCCGGCACGCCGCCGCCCGACGCCGCCGACGCCGCGCCGCCCGACGCGCCCGACCCGCCCGGCAAGTGCGACCCCGCGCTCGTCTCGCGCACCTGCTCGCTCTTCGGACTAGACTTGGTGAGTAACTCAGTAGGTTAGCCACTATGCTGTGAGTATGTGGACACCCCAAAAATTACGCGGTACCCATAAAACCATAGCTTTGTAATTTTTTTATCAAATCAGTCGGAATAGACACCTCGCCTCTACTAGGCCTCGTCGCTACTTGCATCCACCAGTTTCCCTTAACTCTCGCGATGTTGTTAGTCCTCCTAGTAGTGGGAGGTCGCCAACGCCTCGCCTTCCTGTTCGTGGTCCCCACGATCTTATTCCTCAACGGCTACGAATTCTATTGCGAACAGAAAAAAACGACGTAGTGCACATAGGAGTATAGAGTATCTTTAGTATGCAAATGAATACCTATTCAATTGTGGCAAAATCGCAGCTCTCATTTAAAAAAATCTGCTAAGAATGCGTATTCTTGGCAATGATAGTTTTCCCAAAGCGCTGGCTGGTAGACTAAAAAAGTGATTGCACAAGAGCCGTTTGCGGCCTACAGATGAAATAACCGTTGTTGTTGCGTTGCGTTGGGCAGGAGCGTCCGCCGCCGCTGCCGCCGCCGCGCGCGTACACGGTGGCGGGCGGCGTGAAGCTGGGCTACCCGCAGACGCGCGGCGTGCTGGCCGACTGGGCCGACGACGCGGCCGCGCTGCGCCTGCGCGCCGGCGACACCGTGCTCGCCGTCGGCGCCGCGCGCCGCGGACACGTCGCCGTGCAGGTAACACACTAGACATGGTAATCTCAACTCCGCGAAGTGATCTGACTCACTAGATCCAGCTCCAGTGTCGGTACCGACTTCTTTATTGACTCCGGTTCTTTCAACCGATGATTAGTTTATCTATGGCCGATCCGGCCCGGCTCGGTTCTGTCTATACCAAGGTCGGTCGGTGGTCGGAGTTAGTAACTCCGGAGTCGATAAGATTTGAAAGGAGTCATTAAGGGATTCGGATCCGCTTGAGGATCTGACTCTTTTGAATCTTCAGAACCGGAGTTACCCATCTCTATAACACAAACTCACACGCACGACAACCCTACCACCGACTTATTAGTGCACGTTCTTATTTGTTCTACGCTACAGTTACAGTCTGTCTGATCACACATGCATGCAAAAACGTACCTTATAAATTGGTAATCATTCTACCTCTTTCAGGTCATCTTACAATAAATAGCCTGTTCGTAACCCTGTAGATAATACCTGCTGGATATAAATGTTGTTTCTACTCATAATGCAGAACAGCACCGTTATAACCAGCAGAGTCCGTAAAGCGCTCGTTGTCCCCAGGTGGGCACGCGCACGGTGTCGGTGCCGCACCGCGTGCTGGCGCCGCCGCGCGCGCCGCCGCCCCGCGCGCCGCCGCCGCCCGCGCCGCCCGCGCCCGCGTAGCGCGCCGGACGACTCAACAGCGTCATCGGCGAACCCCTTCTGCCAGGCTCTAGGGGCCTCAGGGCCTGCCTGAGCCCAGAGCTTATCTTTTAAGATTGCAGCGCCACGACGTGCCCCTCGACGGGCAGGCTCAGCTCTCGCTGACGGACACACTCACCATCTCTTTCTACCTCTGTCTCGTGCAGTGTGACAGAAAGAAGTGGTGAAAAGAAATGTGCTTCCAAGTGTATTAGACAATAGGCTCGGGGGTGCTTCAATAAATGAACCTTGACATCGAAGTCGTAGGTACGCTCGGCAAACAATTAATTATCTATCTTGGCCTTTTTAATCACAAACATTATTGACACCATTATAAATTTGTCTTAAAAAATCATGTAATGACGACGGCCGATAGCAGAGGTAACTTTGTGGACGACTGTTAAAAAGAATCGCACCCCTGATGACAAATAACAAATTCATCTACTCATGAAACGATTTTTGGACAGGCAAGAACATTTTCTACGAAAAACTTTTACTTCAACTAGGCTAAGATTTTTATTACAAAGGCCGCCTTACACATGTTCGTTATTGGCATGCTTTCGTGACAGTAACTAGCATGTGTAACAGTACCTGTAGAGATTATTGCAGTAAACACGCTGCGAACTGATCACATATTACTGTATGCTTATGGTGCCTTATATCGTTAAGTGTAAATAATAGGTATTTATAAGCCGGCGCGGCGGCGGCGCCGGCGCCGGCCCCACAGTATTACGCGCGCGGGCGCCCCGCACGGCTCAGCAGGGCTACTACGAAATTCGAAGTTCGTATCGTACCGTCCTGCCAACGCTTAAGATGCGGTCAAACCGCTGTTTAAAAAACGGTGACGGCACGGAATCGCAGAGACGCAGCGTATGCGCACGGTTTTTATCGCATGCTCTCCACACCGCTGCTTAAAATACGGAATTCCCTTATAAACGTCAGGTCTTTACCGAACAAAAGTCGTGAGGTGCGTATCTTAAGCAGCTGTGTGGAAAGTATGCAAAAAAAAAACGGTGCGCATACGATGCGTCATTGCGATTTGTGCCGTTTTTTAAGCAGCCGCTCCTTAATACGAGTGAAAGGGACGGTACGATACGAGCTTCGATTTTCGAACTTCGTAGTAGCCCTACAGCGCTGCCGGGGCGCCTCATACTAGCATAGTGAACTACCTACGTAGTACGAGCAGTTTCAGAACCACTTTAAACCTTATAGGTACTTAAGTTATTATTACGAATGTTATGTAGAAGCAAACGTCACTTACCTACGTGGCTGGCAATCCTCTGATCTACTGAGCAGAGCCGTGAAGTTAACTTGAAACTACGTAAAAAGCGAATTGCCGTATTACAGTGTTTGTTTCTTATTCATCGATATATTTGTATTAATTAATGAGAAAGAAAGAGGGGACAGAGAGAAAGGTTTCCAGACGTACCAGAGCAGCAAAAAGAGACGAACTAAAGTTTAGTGTACTAAGTAAATTGTTGCAATGTTCAATTATTTTACGTCAAAAATGTAATCAAGACTGTGGCGCTCTCATGTTATTTTTACTCTTATTATCTTTCGATTGGCTAACTTTACAACTTTTTAAAATCAATCGCCACGTAGGTATATATGCGCACACCCCTCTCTCAAGCCTTTCATAAATTGTGCAATGTTTATCATTATCAGTTGTCAGCGTGCGCACTCCGCACTCGCGACGAACTTGCCAACATGAGTCTGATTGTTTATTCGACAAGCGCTAGCCTTAATTATAAAATGTATTAGTCGGTAAGGTATCGTACAAAATAAAAAATATTATATTATAAAATATTCGTGTTTATTTTATTTGTATGGTATGTCGTACACAAAATAAATGAAAACTCTGGAATGTCAAGTACGCGGCTCGGGCGCGTGTGCCGCAACAGAGCGCGGCGCTGTCCGCCCCGACACGCGCGCCTTTTTGCCCACAATACAAATTATACAAGAGAGCGACAGATATAGATTACACTAGATAACGCAAATGCATCTACTTCGCGTGTCCGAACCCCGACCAAACGTCGGGGTTAGCCCCATACAAAGACTGACCGCTAACTGACTAATCATGACAGTGACTGACTTGAGCCCCACGGCGCGGGCGAGCGGCGCATTTGAATCTATTTTGCGCGGACATCGGGAAATTCACATCGCTAATTCGGTCTTGAGACGTCGCAGTAGATATAAAAAAGTGACACGGTTGATTTTCATACAGATTGGGGTGTTTGCGTTATCTAGTGCAGTCTATATCTGTGAAGAGAGCACTCCAAAACATCAACTAAATATCTATTTATTTTCTTTCATATTCTGAAGACAGATCTTACACATTATAAGGCAGTATATACATAAAGCGACGATTCTCGCATACGTTTAATGCGTACATTAATTTCGTATGCTAATTCTCTCGATAGACTAACAACAGTATTTAGAATAAGATATATTAAAAAAAGGCAGTTTATGTTGACGTTTTACAACAATAAATGCACAAAGTTCCAACATGGCGGTGCGGCGGCAGGGGGGCCCGCCGCCCCGCGGGTAACACAACAACAGTAACAATCGATAAAGGTCCCGGAACACATGGAATATCCATTAATATAATACGTATCCGTTTACTATATGTTTCGTTGAGATATCATATCACATTGTGTAGGCGGCGACGCCTTACATAAAAAACGTCCACAAAATGATTTCGAGTCATCACGTGTAAAGGACGCTCGCAACAGCGATGTAGAAAAATATGTCGGAAATGCTTTCGCCGTCGGAGACGACTTCTGACTGATAGGGCGAGGGACGACAGAGGTAGACAGACACGCATGCGGGGGAATCCCCGATCTAATGAAAATTTGGCAACATTCGATTAGTATACAATACATTAATAATATTATTTTAAAACAGATTATACTATACGAAACGCGATATCGCATACATACAATTAACGTGAATTTATCAACTAACTAAACTAAATTTATCATAGTAAATAATTAATACTGTTAAATATAATATACATATAACAGTTCATTCTATAATTTATAAATAGCATTGACACAAAAACGTGCAAATCAAAAATGGCAAAACACCGCGCCGGTCAGGTCGCGCGTCGCTCGCAACTAGTGTCATGTAAAAGTATCCAAAACACGCGGCCCGCGACCTACTAATTAACTTATCACTACGTAAAGTGCATTTGAAACAGGCATACCGTTGGTCTGTGACCTTAAAACTATGTAAATTTAACACAACATTGAGATATTATTCAATATTATAGAGATTAGAGATAATATTAATACAGGCGCACCAGGCGCCACCCGCCGCCGCGAGGCGTTTCGTACGGACCAGGATGACCGCAGGAGTATGGAAGATTACGTTGCTCTCATTGATCTGCCGTATTTTTTATTAAACAAAATGATATTCCTGGCCAAATTGCTTTGGTAGCGTTTCATGATACGCCTAGGAGTTTCATGTGGCAGATTTTACAATCGGGCTAAGAGACATGCATTTTCCGTGAGGTCCTTTTGCGGCGGGCGGCGCCGTGGACGCGCAAGACATAGTAAAGCTTCTAAACATTCAATAAGTATCTATAACACGACATCTATAAGATCTGGTAAACAATGAACGCGAACACGTTAGAGTCGGCGGCGAGTGAACACACGCGGTAAGGCAGTGCGGCGCGCGCTCGGCGGCGCGCTATATTTAGCTCGAGTGCTCCAGTCGCTGATTACAAACTCATAAAAATATAATTCAGACACGTCAAGGCTAGCAATACTGCTTCGTACGCTTTGAGCAGATACATCCCATCACAGCTATTCGCATCGTTTTATAACTAATACTAGAGACGCCACGAACAGAGATCTCACCGAACACCAGATACCGAATATTCGGCCAAACTCTTGGCTGAAGCGCCGAACGTTCGGAGCGGCGACAGATTGCGACTCGCCTCGTAGCAGTGTGTACAACGAGTGAGAGGCTATTTCAGAAGGCGTTTGGAGGAAAAGCGCCCTTCAACAAATGCTGAAAACATTGTTTTATTTCAGCACAATTTGGGTACTTGTGATATTATGTATATTGGTAGAATATGTAAATTAAAAAGTAACCAAATCGCTGGTCGCGAGTGTAACAGTGGCACAAGTCAAAATATTGAAATTAATTTAATATGCTCATATTACTTGTATAAGTCCAGTTGTCAAAACTTTGGTGTGCTTTTTCTCGAAATTTCAATATTTTGACTTGTGCCACTGTTACACTCGGCCAGCGAAATATAAGTAAGCGTATTTTCGTGGCATCTCGACTAACACAAGATGAACGCGGGCGGTCCTGCGGCGCGCTAGTTGTGTATGGGCGTGCTGCACGACGACGGCGGCCGGCGCTCCAGCGGCGAGCGCGGCGTGCGGTCCGCGCCCGCCTCCGCCTCCGCCTCCGCGCCCGCCTCCGCCTCCGCCCCGCCGCCCGCCTCCGCCTCCGCGCCTCCCTCGGCGCCGCACAGCGACGTGAACACGCTGCTGGACGACACCTCCCGCACGTAGCGCCGTTGCTCGGCTGGAATGCATCAAATAAAGCTTATTCATATTTTAATGAATTAAATTATTCTCTTTCAACTTTAAAGAAATCATTATCTTAATTTACACTCAAAATACGTGCGAAATTATGCATTTATTTTTACACTTTGTCTCATTCTCTGCACGGAGGGCCCGAGCAAGAGCCCTGCCAGGGTGTCCACTACAAATAAAAAGAAAACCCTGACCGTATTTCAAAATTTCCCTGACCAATCATGATTAGGTACATTTCAAAGCAGGTTATATGTTTTTTTACTGCCCGAGATACTAAGCTAGACCTACTGATGGGAATTCACTGTACACCCGAACATGCTCACTTTTCCGATGACTGTTTTTAAAGTGCCACTCTTTAATACGTCGCATAGAATTGGGAACGACTGGTGTCAAAATATCGAGTTAAGTTTTGGGAAATCACGAGTATTTTCCCTGACTTTTCGAATTTATAGCAAATTTACTTGATTTTCCCCGACTTTTCAGATAGTGGACACCCTGGCTGCCGCAACCCGCGACCGCTCTGTACTTATCCAAAGATATAGCGCGATGGACTGGATTCGTGGAGCCGCAAACCGCCAGTCCTACCGTTTTAATTCCGTACGACTCTTAATTTTTAGTAGCGGTTTTTTACATACGCAAAAGTCGTAAACAGATTTCGGGGTATAACCAGAATTAACGGCCGGTATAAAATGTGTAAAGTAATAAAGCGGCAGGAGCGGGCGCGGGCCCACGCGGGGATAAAAGCGCGGCCGCAGGACGTGACGCCCGACGATGAGAGAATAACCGATATTAATTCGATCGACCTTCACGGGGAACTGGGGACCAACTAAGAAATTCGAAAATCGAAGTGCGTATCGTACCGTCCCTGTCACTCTCGTATTAAATAATATTAGCGTCAGCGGCACGACAAGATACGAAATTTTGCATTTTGTAGTATAAGGCCTGTACCCTTAGTGTAGGTTTTCGGTTACAAAATACGTTTCGAGCGCTTTTGCGTTAAAATCTCAATTTGTATGGAAACACGAACTGCAGCGCCTCTAGCGGAACGTTTGCGATGTTCGTGTTTCCATACAAATTGAGATTTTAACGCAAACGCGTTCAAGATGTATTTTGTAACCGAAAACTTACACTAAGGGTAGAGTCCGGAGTCCGTGTAGAAAGTCGCGCGGACGCTGCGGCCCGGCGACAGCGCCGGCGGCGCGTCTCTGCGAGGCACTTGTCCCACCGCCAGCGGGTGGCGAGAAAAAGGGTTTTTTTTCTTATTAATTTTTCAGTACAAATTTTCGCTCGCTTCTCGCTACTCAGCGGCGGCGGCAAGTGGGTGCCAACTGCAGGGGCCGAAACAAGTTCCATGGTCGAAAATACTGATTTTACTGACCAAAAATTCAAAAATACTGACCAAATACTGACCATTTCCAAACCGTTTTTCGGGTGAATGGTGTGAAATAAAAACTGATTTCAAAAAAAGAGTAAATTTTAATTTGCTATTTTTTTGAAGTCAGGTGATGCTTCAATATATACGCAGATCATCCACATATATAGAGCATCCAAAGCAGCCCTCAGATATCATCACTGGGCAAATCGAAAATGTAGGATTGGCCAACAGCAAAGGAAAACCAAAAAAATATTTTTGAGTTTGGAAAAATACTGACAATACTGACCGATTTTCAAAAATACTGACTTTTACTGACCAGGTCTAAAAATACTGACTTTTACTGACTTTACTGACCTGTTTCGGCCCCTGCAACTGCCAGCCACCGGTGGCGGGTGAGCACCTCGCACCTCGCACCTCGTATAAGCTCTTGTCGGCTTCTATGAGCGTGTACTCAAAAAACATGGCCGGTATTTTCATGTCGGTGTTATCCGGGCCGGGAAAGACTGTCACCCGCACCCCGCCCCCCGCACTCACCGATCATGTTGTGCAGGTTGTCGATGACGATCTCGGTGTTGTAGGTGGCGTCGACGGCGCGCCGCAGGAACGCCGTCCACGCCCGCAGCTCCCCCTCCTGCGCACACACACTGATTTTAACAAAATGAAAAAAAAAATTGAAAAAATTTATTCGGAGCAAAAAAATAAAAATGAAAAATAAATAAACACATTTTTTTAATAATTAGTCGCTCAATTTTCTATACCAAACCAATTTCACGTTCCTTTTCTAGAGGTAGGTAAATTATTTCTGGTGAAGTATCTCAATAAATACACTCGGGGACAAATTTAGAAAAATTCAAATTCAAATTCATTTATTTACTAAAAAACGCAAAAAACGCAACGCAACAAAACGAGGAACGCAAAAAAAAGTGGAACATTTATTTTTGTTTTTTATTTCTATTTTTCCTGGTCAAGCATTAAGTAGGTATGCGTCATGCTAACTTTTTTATGCGCTCCTCTAAATTTGTCCCTCTGAGTGTAGTAGGTAAGTTCTATTCTGATACATCGTTTTATTTTGACATCTAATAAAGTTCAATAAAATCCTCTCCAGAGGACTTATTTCCTTTCGTAGAAAAAAGAAGCTGCTCTGGCAGGGTGCATAATTTTCAAGGGTAATCGATATTACGACAGGTTCGGTACGGGTTACGGTATTGGCTACGGGTTATCGGTAAAATATCATAATAATATATGCTATAATATTAAATTCGCCAACATTTATTTAGCGCAGATCTATTTTCTTGAAGTACCCAAGCCATTTCTGGGTTCCGTTGTCAACTAGGAACCCTTATAAAGTACAATTCAATAGAATCTGACAATTTTCTACACATTTAACACACCCTAACGTGGGTACGCTTGATTACATATGTCCCTGTTGTTGCAATTATCATCTAAAAGGAATCAAAAAAGAATAATAGTCACATCACAAAGCCCTAAGGCAGCCCGGTGTTCATATTAGTAGGCTGGAATGGAAGTGTCTACAGGATTGTCAGATTCTATTGAATTGGAGTATAGTTTCGTCATGTCTGCCTGTAGCTAAGTCCACACAGCGTGTATTTTGATCAGGTGAGGTGAGGTTTTGCTACATATTGAATATACTCGTACATAGATACCTACAAATATGTACGGAACCTTTGCTGCGTGAGTCAGATTCGCACTTGGCGGGTTTGTTTATTAACATGAACCTTCGCAAAATAACGCTGCAATCATCAATTACACAAGCTTTTATTTAACTAGCAATGTTCGTATGTTTGTAAATATGTAATGTAAGCCGTGATTTAAACTCATGTAAACAATTTTTCGATCACTTCCTACTATGTTGAAATTGTAGTACAATGTACAATGTAGTCCGGTGCAATAATCTGGCAGTAAAATAGCCTAATTGGATAGCTTATAGCCTGGATCGTTTCTGCAGGACGGAATTCAAAGTTGATAGCATCGACTTTAAACTTAGCACGGACATACCTATGTACCTAGTTTGGATGACAATATATAATTAGAAATAAAAAAAGTCGCATTCAAATCGGTCCACCCGTTTAAGAGCTATGCTGCCACAGACAGACACATACAGACACACATAGCGGTCAAACTTATAACACCCCTCTTTTTGCGTCGAGGGTGAAAAATTAAATTTTTAAACATATTATCTCTATAACTAGTTAGTTGATTAAGTTTGACGCCCACAATAGCCTCGTAGCAACGTGCAGCGGCCGTCACACACGCCGGGTGTTCACCGACGAGGCGCGCTCTTAATTAAGTCGTCCAGCCTCGGCTTTATGTCATGATTTCATGAACTAAATGATTTATGATTCGCCAGTGGCCTAGCGAATAGACGTAGGTCAATGAGATCACACAGGATTAATAAATTGCTGCAAATAAAATGGGCCACTGGCGCCTGGGCCCGCGCGTGGGCCCCGCCGACTCCACGCACGTGGGCTCGGGGCCGACCTTCCATTGTCTCTGGTCGTGAAAGCGACTGCCTCGCTGACCCGCGCCCGCGCGCCGCGGGCCCTCGCGCCGGCCTCCCGGCGACACCCGACACCAGCTATCGACCACCGACGAAATGAGGGCGCTCCGCCCGACGCGGGGAAGCCCTATCGGTTCGCTTCCGTGTTTACGTAGGTACTCGTAGTGTATCGCGATCACAGATTAAGGAAGTAAGCAAATCTCAAGCTTACGCGTAGAGCTATAATGTTATACCGTAAAGTAAGAATAGAAAGGTATCGACACGATAAAAGGGTGGTTGTGTGTTATCTACGCAACATATTTACCGATACCATCACCGGACCCGCCAATCAAATCACTACTTCGATTTTCGCTACTCAGTGATAATCAATACGCAGAGAGCAAGCAATTCTCATGAATATGAATAAGTCTGTCGTAAGCTGGCAACAGGAAAACATATCCGTACCTAATATTTACATCAAATGTGGAGCACATAGCAACTAGGTATGCCATATTCATGTCGACCTTTCTATGAATAGAAGTATCGGACCGCTAACACCCGATGATAAAATCCTGACGCAAAAATGACGGAGTTTTTATTACGTATTCAGATGGAACGCGAGCGTCAGTCTTTTTATACCCAATCAACAACATTTAGCAAAAATAGCGAGCCCTTTTAGTGTCTTGGCCGGTAGTACGCGCGCCGCGTATATTTAGCCGTGACGTGACGGTCACGGCCGCGCGCGCGCCGGGCGCCGGCCGCCGCCGCCGGACGAGCCCCCGCGGCTCACCCGAATCACCAATCATTAACTCGATTCGAAAGTGAAACGGAAACGTACGCACAATTGGAGATGCCTTTTATTTTCAGCGCGAGAGGAAAGCTGCCGCTAATTTGCAGTTTGCAGCATTCAGCGAACGGAAGCGGCTAAGTGAGTTATGATCTCGGCGCAATCAGCTTGAATTATTGAATTAAGAACGGAGCGGCGGAGACATCACAGGCCGGGATTAATGGGGGGCGGTACAATTGGTTAATGAGCTGGCAGAAAGTTAGCGCCCACGCGCGGCGCCCACTCCCGCCGCTGCGCGCGCGCCGGCTGGCGCAGCACCCGCCGGCCGCCCGCGACGCGCGAGGGCCGCTACAGCCGCGCACTCAGATAGAAATCTAGGCATTGATTGATTAGTTGATTACGATGAATAAGTTCGAGCTAGAAATGAACTAAACATCTAAACGTCAAACAAAGTCCCTGGGGAAGGTCTAGACTAGAGGGTTCAGAGGTCTTTGTATATCGCACTTGAAAACACAATAGTTTTCACCACTTATTTCTGCCACAGTGAATGATGAGGGTAGAAAGAGATGATAAATTCAATAGCGATCGTCCGGCCGCTAGGCCCTGGTTTCTCTGGCCCGTCACACGCGACCGGCGGCGTTTGGATATAATAATAATAATAATAATAATAATATATTTATTGAATGAATTTCGGTACAAAATAACATAAAATGCAATATTTTACTTAAAATCTATGTAACACTTGTGCCTGAACTAGGATAATTCCTGTATCTCAGGCTAAACGAGCTAACATTTACATACTAAAATACCTAATCACCAAGGAAAAACAAAGTCTGGTGTATAAATATGTAGTATCTACGTAGGAGTTATACTAAATCAAAAAACAAAATTATACTATATCTAGGTACTTAAAATGTATTACCAGGTCAAACATAAATACTTTACGTCAGTGGATTTTTACTGGGTTACAAAAATAGCTGATAAAGACATCTTATGCGTACGAGTATGTCATGTTATAATTTGACCTAAAAATTGTGCGATTGATTCTAAGTGTTAGTAAAATGTGCTTAATGATTGTTAGGATTATAATTACGGTAATGTTAATAAAAACAGATGAAACTTACAGAACTAAAGATATGTAACTAAAACTAAATCATGTTAAGTGCCTTCATAATCTACAGTGCTGATGTATCTTTTTTCAGCTATCATTTTTGCAGGACAGTCAGCGGCTCCTGTTGTGTGATTGCTCGGTTTTTTAAAGCGCAAGCAATTAGGCGGGTAGGCACCGTTAATTTATGTGTCGCACCACATAAATTGACGGTGCCTACCCGCTGCCGGTGACGTTTCAGAGAATTCACCCTTAAACAGTCGTCGGTCACCGGTCGCAGGTGCCGGGTGTCAGAGAAACCAGGGCTTTAGACAATAGAGACGCGGGTCACTGCGATTGTTATTGAGCGCGAAGGTGAAGACCCGCGCGGCTGACCCGCGTGGCCGGCGGCGCGGGCGCAGGTAATTAGCGCGCGATTAATGCCGGCGTCACGTCTGCGGCCGTTCCGCGAAATGGACACCGCGGCCATAGCCTGATGCGACCTCACTACTTTCTTATTCTTTCTTAGCGCCCGTGACCTCCTTTTTAATTATTAATTATCTTTCATCCATGTACGTTTCAAGGCTATTGTAGATTACGACCGAGATCGGGAAAGAAGATGTGTACATTTTGAACGGTAGGGTTGGGTAGGGGGAAATTTGAGTTTTATGCAATTTGGCTGATGAGTAGTACCTAAATTTGATTGTTGCGTACATATTTAACACCGTCCTTTAGTCGTCTAAGGCAGCGCAGCGCAACGCATAGGTAGGTACTTACACCAGATACCTATGTGCAAAAAAAATCATCAAAAAGCTTATTTCGTTGTCCTATTCTCGACGAGCGCTGCTTTTAATTGACTTAACACTTTACTGTTATCCAAATTGAAAACATATTCAGGAAAACAAGTCGTAAGAAATAAAGTACTACCTTCCTGAATCTTGAAATATAAAAGTAGCTAGAAAGTAATAAATAACGAAAGAGCTCCCAGTGAATAAGTTAGTAAAGAGGTCAAAGGTTGCGAGAATCCCTCTGCCTCATAAATAAAAGACGGGGACCTAATTTATTTAGAGCCGCCCGGCGGGAGCGGCGCCCGTAACCGGCAGCCGCGGGCGACGCGATCTCTCAAGGCCCTAAAACAGATGCCCGAACTCGAGGGAAAACGGAACCATGCTAGTTTCAGATTGACACGGTGATCGCGCGCGGGGGCAAGAGTTGCGCTCATGTCATCGGCCGGGGGCGTTTGGTTGACACAAGTGTTTGACGGCCGCGACCGCTGAGCCTGCGCCGGTGTGCGTGGATAATCATTCGTTGAAGTCCTCGCTCATACTTGACACAATTAGATATCTTCTAGTTACATCTAATAGGGTACTCGTCACTTTGGCAATAGACGTAGCACAGTTAGTTCCGCAAAAGCAATCAATTTGCCAAAGTACTTTAGTTACTTAGCGTGAGCTACTCTCGTATTTTCCTTTCTATTAGAGTAACGTTCTTAAGTGGTTGTGAAAGCCCGTTCGGGACTGGTTGGACCAGAAAGCGTCCAGCGCTCGGGAGCGGCATTTAACAAACCGCTCTGGCTAACATTTTTTGCAGAATGAATGAGGAGTATTACGGTTATCGTATCGATCGATAACTACATATGCAAGGGCAAACATTGCTATCATTATCGCATGGCGCGATGTGAATTTAGAGTGCGACGATAGCGAGATAGCGCCGCGACCTGCGCACGGCGACCCACTTTCCACCAATCTTGACATCTTTCTTATTTAGCGTGATTTGCATATTCACTCCCAGAATTACAACGTTAAAAATTCAGCTCCCGCTCGCAGCGAACCGTTCAATTGAATTACATACGCGGAATCCTTGATAGTAATAATGTGAGCAGTAAGTACATTATATCTGTGAAATTGCACGTTTAGAGAAGGTAACCGAAGCCGCCATCTGTAGGAATGTTTTCTATATAGCTGCCCATAAAACTGTTGGTTCAGTTCCGCGCGGCGGCAGGCGCACTCGCAGGGCGCCCACGCGTGGTCCTTCGCCTGCACTTTCACTATCATTAGCGCACAAAGCGCCCGCGCCGCCGCCGCACCGTCATTAGAAAGCGAATTTCCATTTATCCATTTATATGCAAATCCACCACGCAAATACATTATCCACTATTGTGCTCGGCTCTTGTCTGTCGTTTTATTGTGTCACTTTTTCTATTGCGCCTAGCTGCGTGCGTGACAGACGCAAGTTTCAGTTGATTGGTGCTCGGCGTCGTAAAAAGCTGGGGACACGATCTCTCTGACGCGGAGTTAACCGGTCGGGCTCCGCTGTTGAATGCTAGAGTGCCTGCGGAGTGCATTTCATGGTCGGGTGGTCGCGCGCGGCGCCTGCGGTCGCAGCGCGTGCGCCCTCATCGCCGATGCGCAACAACACAACAAAGCCGCACTTGGTGCATGATGCGAACCATTCATTGTATCACGTGTCTAAGGCCGTACGCGCGCTGCATAAGGAAAGCTAGTCTAGACATTTGCACCCATATTATGAATACGTGTGGGCGTGATAAGCAACCTGTACTTCGCAAGTTCGCACACGATAGTGTTACTTATCATTATCACCATATATTTTTCAACAAACATTTACTGTACACTACTTCTATGTTATGACTATGACAATTGAAATCACTAGGTACAGCCCAGACCAGAACTGGTTGAAGTAAACTAGTTTTAAACTCCAGTGTGGAGTAAGTTCGCAGCGCGGCCCACGCCGCCGGCCGAGGTCGGCGACCGCGCGTTATCGACGACATCGCTTGTTTTGTTATTAATTGCAGCACACGCTTATCGATAAGCACCGATAATCATCTGCGCCCGGAATATCACTGACAAAAGGCTTTTACGATCGGAGCTCGCAGCATTGCGTGTTGGTCATTAATTTTCTAGGACAATTCAATTACAAGTCATCCCCAGTGGAGTTTTACACAAAGAACTCTTTAGCTTCGGGTTGGGATATACATGGAAAGTAATTTAGTAAAGTGCAACTGGATAAACGTTTGGCCGTGACCGGGCTCGCCGCAGCGCCCCGGGACGTGCGGAATGACCGCGCGTCCCTCCGCGGCGCGTGCGGCGCGACCAATCGCGGACAATGCGACCGCCACCGACACGCTCCGGAAGCTACAGATGACTAATTGGATTAAAATAAAAGTTCAACAACTTCGCTTCGGATAAGTTTCCTACATACATTTTGTTTGACAGAGCGATTGATCTGAAAAATTTGTTTCATAATGAAATCGCAAGCACCGGCCTGACCTACATCGATCGGTGTTGGGCCTTCCTATTGTCAGCAAATTAATATTCACGTCATGCAGCGAGTCGTGTCGGGTTGCGCAAGTGAACGTTACTGCGCGGCGTGTTTCAGCAGGGACCCGCTCTTATAAATGGAGAATTCAATAAAAAAAGCGTGCGTGTTCATGTCGCACGCGATGCAACCCGCCGCAGCCAAGTACGAAACATAATGGCTGTGACCATTGCCATTTAAGCTTACATAGAGCGATAAACTAAGGCAAACCGACGCGACGGAAGCATAGCTATTAAATATCTCAGACACCCAGACGCATTGTACGTGAAGTGCCAAGTTTACAGCTATATTTCAAAATTCAGAATGCAATTAGATGAAAGAGGACCGCCGGCAGACAACGCGAAACTATTTAAATAAATGAGACCTAACAAGAGCAATTTAATGGTCGGAGAGGGTGGCGGATGCCCGGCTCGGCCGATGTGAAAATAGCGGGTTCAATGACAAGTGCAGCGGCAGACGGGTCGGCGACTCGCCGCGGCAGCGGGCCGCGCCTCGCGCGTAACAGCGGTTGCAAACCCAAAGCACCACATTAGCCGATTTCAAAGCGATTAAACTTTCACTGGGCATGCGAGCAAAACGCGCGTTACGCTGATGCGCCAGTCGTTACGCTCATTGTTTGTTTCTCGTTGCGAAGGAAGTCCCATTCGGATTCGATAATAATGTTCAATCGCTATTCTTTCTATTAAAATGATCCAGCAATGCGGTAAGTGCTGGTGAGTGGAGCTCAGTTTCGTAAGATCATAATAACAAGGAAATGTAGGTAGTGATAATTATGGCACCGGGGACCGTGTTAATTACCGGTGGTTGTAATCAGCACCTCCAGCCGGCTGATGCCGCTTAATTGGCGGCCGCGTGATTTCATCGCCGCCCGCGCCGAATCGTATCGGCTCTGATTGTCGCTATTATCCCACGACAGCGCGGTTCTCATACTCTACAATACGAGGCTGACGTGTACGTTATTTTTAAATTTTTTCTCATAATGAACTATCACAATAACGGCTCAAGTATAATTCTAACGTACGCCGAGGGAGCGGTGACCTGAGCCATGAGGAAGCACTTTAAGAACTAGGGATTTATTTTATTTTACTGTTACTGGGAACTGTAAACTTGTATCAAAGTGAGTTTAACAAAGAAGCTCTAAGCACGATTGTCAAACAGCATAGAACGCGTCATTTGTTTACAAATTTAATGCTAATTCATGCTCTTAATTCGTTGCTCTACCTACATTACAATAATGTAGCGCAACAAGTTATCAAATATCACATTTTACTTTTCACCGAATATGAACGACCAATGTCTGATATCAAGAATTAAACAAACAACTGAACTCATAAAAAACTAATATTTCAAAACAATCGCGCAAATTTACATTTTTACATTTATGGACTGTCGAAATCTTAACCTTTCCATTTGACATTACGTAAAGTCGGTTAAAATATTCTACATATTTCTAGGTATATCAAATAAGCCATATGCAACAAACAGCATAGCATGTACCAGTATCGTGAGGGTAAAACTCAACTAACGTGATATATCGCGCTAACGCGAGCCGGGGTGAACGCCCCGTCCCGGCGCCCTGCTCGGACACAAGCAGTCTCCGCTCGGCAATTACGAGTATCCAGCGCCAACCCAATTACAGGTCGCCCAAACAGCCGGTGACACTGTCCGCTAATTAAACCAATCAATTTACCTCTAACGCAGACTAGAGGTCAATAAAGGGACGCGTCGTGTACCCACACGCTGCGGCGGCCAGGGCAAGGCCGCGCCTAATTGATGCCGGCGGGTCAAGACTTTCACGAGATCATTTTTAGCGATAATGCACGATGATAGATCGCCCATGTGGACCTGTACTGGTTTCATATTCCATCTATTATTTGTGTTTTAAATGATATTGTAACGGATAACTCACGTCTTAAACCGAGTTTAGCTCGACATGTTTCGGGTTATTTCGAAACCCTTCATTACTGGAGCACGCGACTCGGCGGCTGCCGCAACACGCGCACACCCATTATTTGTGTTACATTGTTTGCATTATTTGTGTTTTACTGATATGATAACTATAATGATACGAAAACAAAAGTACGGAAGACGCGAAGCGAAACATCGGCAAATGTAGGTCGCGAGACATACATAAACATGCCACGCGGGTTATGGCGGTCGTTACGGGACTCGGCGCAGGCTTTGGGAGATCACCATTACGTTGAGTACCTGCCTATGTAAAAGGACGCTCTAGCGAAATTAAAGTCTTGAACTTGTTGGTTAGACGGTGAGAATTGTTGGCGTATCTAGTAGGGGTTATTTTTCAGGGGGCCTGGCCTGGATTTTTGTGTAAAGATATCAGTATTATAGAATTTTGAATCGGTATCCCAACAGCCTTGGGTGGGCACTAAACCATACTGGCGTGGGCCAATAATAAATTGTATTTATTTATAGCGGACGGTCCACTGCGTATTTTTATCACGTAGTAACAGATTTCCGTTCACCCCTAGTTGATTCTAGAGCACGATGCGACCTTAAAAATCGTAATCGATGACACGAATGAGCGCGTGAATTACCGATAGCGCGGATTACCAGTTTGAGGACGCCGCGTCGCGCGCCGATAGACGATATCAGACGAAACTGGTTCCTATAAAATCCGCCTACATTATTTCATATTGCTAGCGTAAAAACGGAAAACATTTACCTGCGATCGCTGTGGACATATACTTGAAATAATTTTAGAGGCAGGAAGTAAAGGGCGACGTGTTGACGTGTTTGTACGTCATTAGAACCGACCCTTAAATATGAATTAAAGGTAAACAGGCGCGCGGCGCGGCGCGCGCTCGCTCCGGCTGGGACGTACTCCAGCTCCGGCAATTGGAAATGTCACGCGACCAGCTCTCCAGACTTGACATTTACAGCTGGGCAAGTAAACAGGAAACGGCCCATAAGTAACACGAAAGGGTACTCGATGGTAATTAACAGTGCGGATATCAACTCTGCCTTCCTTGATAGCTTAAAGAAACAGCCGCAGCTTAAAAGGTCATTAGAGGCCAAGTTTAGGGCTGTCTTAATATGTGGTCATTAGTCGTTGACATGATTACAGATAATAAGTAATTTCTGGTGTAATTTGTCTTAAGTGCACGAACGAGGATTTTTTGTCGACCGCAGCTTTGGGAGCCCTTGAGTCGCGTACCCGGAAGCAGGCCTCCGTCGCGCACAGCGAGTGGTTTGTAAAGACTATCATTTGTCACTTGTCATGGTTTTTAGCCAGACGTGGGAACCCGAGACAATCAGCCGGGGGTACCCGAGCGCGAGAACGTTCCACGCGTGATTAAGCAAGCGCGAGGCTTGTAATTACTTAGTGTTTTATAGAGGCAATAAGCTAATGGGGGCGGTTGAACTTTAGCGTCTCAGCCGGAAGGTTGCGGCGCGAGGGACGGTTGTCCGCAGCTCCAACTTCACGGGTCAACGGGCGTGCTAGGGCACTGCGGGACTCCCGACCGTACTTAACTAATGCTTATCTGGGTCGCTATTAATTTAACTCAATCTCGGAAATAATTAGACTGTGTCATTAGACGACGACAACAATGAGGATGAGCGGAGCAGTTTGGCGTTAGTGCGGTCACCTCGGCATAACATTAGATCCGTCCGTTTTGGCATCGAAAACGTCATCAATGCGTAATTAATAAAACAAGTATCTACGCTTACTACCTCTCAAAAGCAATACAACCACGGGCTTACTGCTATCTATTCATAATGTTACCAAGTGACCAACTGGGTGTTTAGTTTAATCTCTCCCTAAATATAGTACGATTCTTATTTTCTTTCATTCTAAAACCTCATTAAATGGGTATTACCTACAGATTATTCTATATAGGCGAGAACTACAAATTATATGCCTAGTTTTCTTTGCCAATGTTCAAGAATTTGTCAGAGGAATAATTCAGACGCGGCGGTTGTTTTGACAAGTTATCATCGTTTACTTTAATCGGCTTTTTATGTAGCACAGGAAGATAGTTCGTAAACTTGGTAGTAAGTTGGTTATTATACACTGTTATACAACAAAGGCGAGCGAAATCTGGTTACAATGAGAAACTAAACGGTCTTTTCAGACGAGCGAGAACTATGTGGTTCTAAGATCACGCGATTTCTGGGCGGTCTTTATTTTTCTGAAAGGGTCTGTTTTGATATGGGCACTATATCTGTCTTTTAAACATGGTCCTCTTAATTATTATTCCAACCCCAAATGATTGCTTTCCATAACATCAGCATGGTACCTAATGTGATGGAAGGGGTGGGGGATAGTATAAGTTTTATTAGGTGGTAGGACCTTGTGCAAGGTCCGCCCGGATTGCTACCACCATCTTGCTCGCTAATCCTGCCGTGAAGCAGCAGTGCTTGCACTGTTGTGTTTCGGCGCGGAGAGTAAGACAGCCGGTGAAATTGCTAGCACTTGAGGTATTCCAACTTAGACCTCTAGGTTGGCAACGCATCTGCAATACCCCTGGTGTTGCAGATGTCTATGGGCGGTGGTGATCTCTTACCACCAGGAGAACCACTTGCTCGTTTGCCTTCCAGTCGTATAAAAAAAAAAAAAAAAGTTTTTGAAGTAGATGTATGTACTGGCATATCTTCAAAGGAAATATAATACAATGAACCAGAGGACACGCCCAGATCTTAGGATGAAATGAAACCAGGCCATTCCAGGGTGAGCACGGCGTGGTTCAGCAGGGCTACTCCGAAACTCGAAACTCGAAGTTCGTGTCTTGCGGTCCCTCTGACACTTCTGCTATTTAATACGAGAGCGAGAGGGACCGCACAACACGAACTTCGAGTTACGAGCATTCTATACCGTATGACAGAAAGAAATGCTGAATAATGTTCCTGGGCGCGTCAGCGTCCTAAGGAAGGTCGCCGGCACTCCGTTATCGAGTCTGGCTGCGGGGGCTTACCATCTTGGCGAGCATCTGGTCCATCTGCGGCTGGTGCGTGGCGGCGAGCAGCGCGCGGATCTGCGCCGCGTTGGCCACGCACTGCGCCATGCAGCGCTGCAGCGCGGCCGCCTGGCGCACCAGCCCCGCGCTCAGCGGGACGTCCTCGCCGCCCCCGCCCCCGCCCCCGCCGCCGCCCGCGCCCCGCAGCACGCCCTCCAGCACGTGCGCGTGCTGCGACACGTAGTCCAGGCAGCGCCGCAGCTCCACCACCTCGCGCCGCTGACGATCTGGACACAACACACCTGATTGCAGTCGCCAGCTCGCAGCCCCCCTCATAGACTAGCTATCTATAAAGGAATCACGTAACTGACTTATTGAAGAACAGACAACGCACAGCTTAACTAAACCGCTGGCGATAAGGAGTACATTCCTTGAAAATCAGGTGCACTAAGAAGGGTTTGGGGCTGTCCATTAATCATGTGAGGCTCGAAAGGGGGGGGGGAGAGGTCCATAAAAAATCACGAAATATCACAAGGGGGGAGGGGGGGTAAAGTAATACATCACGTGTACTTATTTTTTCGGCAAGCGCGCGATACTCAATCGAAAAGCGGCGTTACATGTATTTATTTTTAGTCAAACGCGTACAAAATCGAAAACGGCTTGTAGTGTGAACTTGATTCGCCGTTGCCGTTGTACTAGTACAAAAACTTTTTCGCATTTCTTTCATTATTTTTGTCAGTCAAAAACAAACTGCAACCTTTCTGTCTACCTCTGAACGTTATTATAGTAGTCTTTAATTTTCTATAATAAAATTAGATGATACTTATACCAGTATTTTTTTATAAATAAAAAAATAGATTCTTTGCAGGTACGAAAAAATACACGTGATATAGGGGGGAGAGGGGAGGGGTAGTCTTAAACCTCACCATGTATCACCAAGGGGGAGGGGGGGGTAAAAAAATGCCAAAAAAAAACATCACGTGATTAATGGATGGCCCCTTTTTCCGAATTTCCCATGGGATAAAGCTAGTTTTACATTAATAATAAATGATTCGATTTGACGACAAGGTGCCAGCGGCCACGACAGACCACATCGGGAGTAACATATAAATAAGCGGGCAGAGGTCCTGAAAATCACGTTACTCCATCGGTTTGAAATTTCATCATCATCATCATGTCAGCCGAAAGACGTCCACTGCTGGGCATAGGCCAAGCCCAAGGCTCTCCACTCAGACCGGTCTTGTGCTTTTCGCATCCACCGCGATCCCGCGATCTTAACCAGGTCGTTGCTCCATCTTGTTGGAGGCCTACCGACAGCTCGTCTCCCGGTTCGCGGGTTTGAAATTTGATAATTATAATTTACACTAGCTTTTACCCGCGTGGTATTCGGTTATCGCGCGCTGTTCCCTCGGGAACTGTGCATTTTTCCGGGATAAAAAGTAGCCTATTACTCTCAGGCCCATAAACTATCTCTATACCAAAAATCACGTCGACCAGTCGCTCCCTTACCTTACGTACCCTTAGGAACAAAGACAAACTATTTCTTCAAGTCTAAGGCACTCTTTAAAGTCCGGTGCCTTGCGCAATCTACCATCTCCAAGCTATAGAAGAAATGTTACAACAACTTTACTAGCCAATTTTGTTGAAACCATTCCATTAAATATTGCTCAATAAGGCTAAGATGTAACACCTCATATGCCAGTAATTTTAAGTCATTACTATCCACACTGGAACCACTCCACTGCTGCTTGGTAACAGAATTAGCAAGAAAGATGGTGGTATGGATCCAGATGGACCGGACCCTGACACTTGCGAAATTAATGGATACCTTATAACTAGTAAATACTAGGCAGTTAAATACATACTATCGAGTTATAACTGGTTCGTTAGACCTAAATAAACCAATTTACTTAAACTATGGTTGAGAGCAACGGTCACCATGCATTGAGTTGTTGTCGATGTGTGGGACGATTTCCGCGTCATCACGCGCTCAACGACATAATAAGAAGGGCCCTGGTTTCAGCTAACGTCCCGTGTGTGCTGGAGCCACCAGGTCTTAGTCGGTCAGATGGCAAAAGGCCTGATGGGCTGACCTTGGTGCCATGGCAGAAGGGAAAGTGCCTTCTCTGGGACGCTACCTGCGTCAGCACATTTGCAGCCTCGCACCTGGGTCGAACCACGAGGACCGCGGGAGCTGCTGCGGAATCAGCGGCCCTTAGGAAGCGCGAGAAATATTCAGCCCTCTCCAACTACATATTTGTTGCGCTGGCGGTGGAGACGACCGGTTGTTGGTGTTCGGAGGCTAAGTTGTTTTTCAAAGAGGTAGGACGCCGGCTGCGGGACCGGGGATTAGACTCTCGCTCCGAGTCGTTCTTGATGCAAAGGCTATCTATCGCCGTTCAACGCGGCAACGCGGCAAGCGTGTTGGGCACCTTTGCGTCAGGAACGATTCGAGGCGGTCTTTTTTAATTATATAAAAATGTTATTTAAGTTAGTTAGTAGTATTTAGTTCATTTATTATTTATTTTGTATTGTGTGTGTTATTTAATAAAATTTACTTAAATAAAGACTTTCCATTACTACTTAGCACTTGACAATGGGGGTGTGTCACTCCAACAACTACTTAATGACATTAATATAAATATTTTGTAATGTTCGCAACAAATAGAAAAATTTACTGGATGCAGCAAAAATAAGCAACAATACCTCAATGATGAAATTTCATTTAGCATAAATAAAATTAATCTAAGTTAACTAAAAGTTTTTTTTATTTGACTGGATGGCAAACGAGCAAGTGGGTCTCCTGATAGTAAGAGATCACCACCACCCATAGACACTTGCAACACCAGGGTATTGCAGATGCGTTGCCAACCTAGAGGCCTAAGATGGGATACCTCAAGTGCCAGATTGAGGAAAAACAGGAGGCATTTGCCCAGCCGTGGAACACACTACAAACTAAGTAAAAAAACTGAAAGGTGGATTCAATTATTATAGAAGTGCGAGAACAAATTAAGAAATAATTAGGTAACACACTTTACTATAAATAAATGGGTTACATTTATTAAAACATTGTTGTATACACAACTGTTGTTAAAAAGCAATGTTTTGTTGTAAAAATAAGTTCATAAAAATTATATGTCCATCTCAGATTTTGTTCCTTGAATTACAATTTCTAATAACTAGCACCTGTGTTATCACATGCAAGCAACTTGCTATTAGTCTCAAACAAAAATAAATAAAATAATCTCTCTGTGATTATACAAATTGATTTGTTACATCAATTTTAGTAACTTGCATTTATTTAACTCAGGTCAGAATCGATTTCCAACATTACAAAGATAGTGAATGTAAATATTTTGGACGAGGGTTAGATAGTATTGAGCGGCACTGATAACGTTTGAACTTGTACGCTGGTGCAATATGGAGCACCACCTACCATGGTAATCGTAGATGCGCTGCGCGCGGCGCCGGTACCGCTCCTCCTGCAGCTGGCGCTCCGCCGTCGCAGTCTTGTTCTGCGCCTCCAGGACATCCAGGAATGATGATAACAGCGATTTATGCTCCGGAGCGGTTGTAACGGTTTCTTGCATTTTGTCCACCGATTTCGACTCTTAGAGCAAGCGTAAAAAATATATCTGTTGCCTGTGAAATATATTACTATAAGGTCTAATGGTTTTATTTGAAAACCAGTGAAATAAATGAAATAAGACTACGAAATAAAACTCAAATCAAAATTCAAAACCACACAACCTCCTCGTCAACCGCCCAAACTTCAACTGAGGACATAGACAAAATAGAAAGACGTTAAATGTCAATTGATACCATAAGCAACGCTGCTTTCAGTTCAGTGTTCCCGCCTTAGGATATTCCACCCTAAATTTAGGGTATTTTTACGAGCTTAGGGTATTTTTTGGGGTATAAAATCATTTAGGGTACACATTTTTAAGGTAAAAAATTTCGAATGAAATGTAAGATTTGAAGAAAAAAAAAATAGGTTCTACAGATGACATAGAAGCCAAGACTATAATGGATGCATTCAATGAATGTTTCGAAACGGTGTAGTAGTTAGTAGTTTAGCTATTAGTTTATCAATAAATTGCATTTATTTGCATTGTTTTTATTAAAAATAATTTAGGGTAAAAAAAAGTCCCTAGTTTAAAGAAATTTGGTGTAAAAAAAAATCTTATGTGGCAGCACTGCCGCTTTTTGCGTACCATAAAGTGCAGAAGTTAGAACAATATTGTTATCAAAAATATTTGAATTAATATATTTATTTTGTGCAATAAAGCAAAGAAAACAATAAATGAATTTTTAACTGCTTCGGCAAATTTATTTTGATTAGTTTGTTCATAGATTTAATTAGTTTTCATACCCCGTATGTTCAATATCATACCAAATACATGATTGGCTAAAATTTTCAGCGCTATTTTTCCATTGGTGGTTAAGTTGTCATTAGCTTGCTTTATAAAACCGGGAAGTCTGGGAATGAGAAAGGGAAATTTGAAGCGTTTCGTTTGTCATTCTGAAGCGGCTGTCAAACAAAAGTAATTTCATTCTAAAATCTAAATATTTTGCACGTATTTTAAATATACCTGATAGTCCTGATATTATAACATAATGGCACGCGAAAGCAGCGCTGGATTCGACAGACATATTACTATCTTCTCTCCTGAAGGCAGGCTTTATCAAGTCGGTAAGTCAAGTTTCAACTTTTAGTTCACTAGCGGTTTTTATGGATACTTCGTACCTGCTGTTCTTCCATCAATGACGTCGACGTCTTAAGTAATTGGCTGCAAGCCCTTTGCTTCTCGGCAATCGAGCGGCCAGATTATCCTAGAATTTTATACTTTTTCAGGTTATTATGAGTGACGGGAATATGTTACAGTTGAGATCGAATTCATCTCTTTTTCTAATGAATAGTATAGAATACCAGTATCCATAATAATGTTTCAACTCCTAAGAAAGCTAGCATTGTGTAATGATCATGTATTGAAGTGTAATTGGTTTGTTTCAGAGTATGCGTTGAAGGCAATCAACCAAGGCGGGCTGACGTCGGTGGCGCTGCGTGGCGCGGACTCGGCCGTGGTGGCGGCGCAGCGCAAGGTGCCGGACCGCCTGCTGGACCCCGCCTCCGTCACGCACCTCTTCCCTCTCACCGACAACATTGGATGCGTCATGACTGGCATGATCGGTGAGGACTTCCAACTCATAAAATAGAATAGAATATGGAATAGACAGAACTAAGTTAAGATGAGAAAATTAGACAGCTGTTTGAATGTGTGAAAGAAGTGTGAACACAATCATCTTGGTGAGCCCAGGTGCAAAGGTGTGACAAGCATGGGCAGGGGTGGCTGCTGCCTCCCTATAAAGATGAAGCTGATTAAGCACTGGCACTGACATATGAGGACACTTACATTCTTCCCTTTCCTTTTAGGGTGGCACATTCTTAATTTATGCTGGAAAAAGGAATGCCAACCTAAACCAACTGGTTGCCATAACCAAAGGTATAAATTGGCAGAAGCTTGGGACAAAGATATCTTATTCTATAGATTAGATACTCTTGTTAGGAATTTAAAAATCTGCCCTTGAAAAGTATTTAGCAAATGTAGGGCATATATTTTCAACTTTATTTTGCCCATGGCCCCCTTTGAGATAAATTATTCTAAAGCATTCTTGTTTATTTACTAAGTGATGAATGTCTCAATAATTTATGTGAGCATTCTAGCCACTACCACACTGGAAGCTTTGGGCTTAAAACCACAAAATTTCATAATACCTTATTCACTAATTTTATAATTGCCATGGGCTCATAATACCTAAATGTCAAATTGTCTCATTCTTATAATGAACGAAATTCATTATGACTTTGACTTAAAATGTCATATTCTCTAAATACCTAAAGAGTGAAATGCACATTTCCTTCAAATACCAAATGACCAATATGACAAAATATTAAACTAACTCAAACTGAAAACACCTAAATGTCAAAATGTTTCATTTTTTTGTGCCGAAAGATTAAAAGGAATCTTTTGTAAAAATTTAACAATCTCAGCATAAAACAAATTTAGGTATTTTGACATTTGGTTGTTGGCATTTTATGCTTTGCCATGAAAGTGTTTTGAAGTTTAGGTATTATGAGACTAAGGTATTTCGAAATTCGGCCATATTAAGGTTCCAGTGTTTTCAGGAAAAAAAAATTAGGCATTCTACACTTTAGGTATTTTGAGCCCAAGACGTTTTGAGATCTGGGAATAAGTGATAAAGAGGTAAAATAAAATTGAGTACTTATAAGCTCAAAGCGACTGGAAGCCTCCAATGTCGTCAAAGGATGTTATCGCCCAAGCTGCTAGCTGCAGCTATGATGTAACCAAGTGAGTGTTGTTGCAGCGGACAGCAAGTCTCAGGTGCAGCGCGCCCGCTACGAGGCGGCCAACTGGCAGTACAAGTACGGCTGCCCCGTGCCCGCGCACGTGCTGTGCCGCCGCGTGGCCGACATCTCGCAGGTCTACACGCAGAACGCGGAGATGCGCCCGCTCGGCTGCAGTCAGTACCAGCTTCCATTATACTAGCCGTAGCACTAACACTGCCCACCGTTATGTTTGCTGCTTCAATTCTAATTTTGGAATTTTATTCAATTCTTATGGCAAATTCCGTACATCCAAATACGTTTGATGATTGATGTTAACTTTAATTATGCATTCCACAGGTCAAATGAAGTTCATTTCTCCAGAATGCTAGTAACCTAACTCTTTGTTTAAAAGATAACTAAGAATAAAAACAATTAATTATGCATGAAAAAAAACCTAGTACATGTACAAGTTTTTGACGCTTTCTTAAAGCCTGTTATTTAAAGTGCTTTTAAGGCCGTTCCCTGAGCCAAATACGCAAAACTAGCCCAAGAATGATCCTACTTTTCTACGAAACGTTGATATTTGTAGACGTGGGAAAAATATATATGATTCTTGATTATATTATCTTGTCAACGACAGCTTTCGATACACGATTCATCACACTTCGCTCGATACAATTAATTCCCAAAGTAACCTCCAATGCGAATTTTTATTCCAACTTTACTTGTTTTTTTACTACGTGACACTATGAAACAAAAAATAGAGAAAAATCAATCATAACTTAAATAGTCCTTTGACAGCTTCCGAATTTCAATAATTTGAGGCAATATTTTTAAAATAAATAAAAATCGACAAATTCTATCGTAAAAAGATATTGACTTACGGCCTGCAATGTCTATCTCCGTCATTCTTTCGAAATGTGACAGTGACCGCTGAGCGCTCGTGCTAGACGGACATGTACTAAGTTTCCCCAAAAAAATACAAGATTTTATATAATTTGCCTTGCAAATATATTATTGTAGTGTTACTTGCAAAAACTGTGTTGTGTGTCCTACTGATATACCACCGTGTGCGTGTGTATTATGGGTAACAAACAATTGAATAAGAAGGAAAAATCTCGAAAGACAACTCATAAGATTCTAAAAAACGATGAAACTAACGTAAGTAAAAAAATATATTTATTAAACAGTGAAAATAGTATTTATTTCGTTATAAAATTACTAATTTGCAAATTTAATTTTCTGTGAACAAACCAGAACAAACATTACAATCATGAATATATCATGAATATGCATATAGTTCAGAATTTCACGCTCCACAAATAAGCATTGGTGGCGTAGTGGTTTCACCGATAGAATACATAGGTATTAGGCGACCATAATCAGTCAAATGTGCCGAGAGTTCGAATCACAACTCGTAACTAAGCTTTTTGCTTTTTTATTTCTAGGTAAAAGAGAAAATTTGATATTTTTACAGCCGAACAAAATACAAAATCTTCGGACTCCATCGAGTGAGTATAATTAAATTACTTGACTTATGCTGTTTTATCCCTAGCTACGTAACACAATACAAAACAATTTAGGTATCTTTATTTACAGACTGCAAATGGTGCAAATTTTTGCAGGTGGTAGGACCTTGTGCAAGGTCCGCCCGGATTGCTACCACCATCTTGATCGCTAATCCTGCCGTGAAGCAGCAGTGCTTGCACTGTTGTGTTTCGGCGCGAAGAGTAAGACAGCCGGTGAAATTACTGGCACTTGAGGTATTCCAACTTAGGCCTCTAGGTTGGCAACGCATCTGCAATACCCCTGGTGTTGCAGATGTTCATGGGCGGTGGTGATCTCTTACCACCAGGAGACCCACATGCTCGTTTGCCTTCCAGTCGAATAAAAAAAAATGGTAACGGAATCTCCGATTTTATCAACCGCTTGCACCTGTAGCGAGTAAGTTCTAATCTCCAATAGACTTTATTTATCCTTATAAATTTAAAAATACCTACTTACCTAGGTCGCACGTAAATTCGTGCGTTGCGATAAATACCTTACTACCCACAGCGGCGCGTACCTACGAAAAGAATGGTCGCGTGACCTTAGTTTTTTTTTATTCGACTGGAAGGCAAACGAGCAAGTGGGTCTCTTGGTGGTAAGAGATCACCACCGCCCATAAACATCTGCAACATCAGGGGTATTGCAGATGCGTTGCCAACCTAGAGGCCTAAGTTGGAATACCTCAAGTGCCAGTAATTGCACCGGCTATCTTCCTCTCCGCGCCGAAACACAACAGTGCAAGCACTGCTGCTTTACGGCAGGATTAGCGATCAAGATGGTAATAGCAATCCGGGTGGACCTTGCACAAGGTCCTACCACCTGCAAGTTAGATATAGTGAATTAAAAAACCGGTGAAAACTAAAAACTGGTTAATAACCACATCGACGGATACAAAACCGGTTAACCGGTTTTTTGCAAACTGTTTAAAATTGAAGTATTAGACGATAATTTTACTATTATTGGTTGTTATTGATGTTAACGGCGTATTTTGTGAGATTTAAATATACTCTCTACTAATAAGGGAAGGTGGGTTACAGTGGATCATGGGTAACAGTGGTCCAGTTGAATGAAGTTTTAACTCATTTATTTATTAAATTGTTTAATAGTCTTTTATCACAAGTAAAAACAAAGCTAACACACTAATATAAAATCGCGATGTAAAAAAAAATCAGTTAAAATTCAGTGTAATCAAGTGTAATCAGTTAAAATCAGTGAAATCGTAAAATTATATGATAGAGTTTCATATCCATTATGCCATTGACTCTCACGAGATCACCAACTTTATCACCCGCAAAACATCCGCAGACCATAACCGATCAGTGATCCAGTCCTGCACTGTTGGCACACGCGTAGCTTTGCCTTTTGTTCGCCTTCTTGTCGTCGAATATATTTGACGATGTCTCCCCCCAAAAATGCAATTTCGATTCGTCGTAAAATAAAACTTTTGACCATTGCTCAGGCGTCCAATCTTTGTATTTTTGTATCTTTGTCTTATTATTCAGAGAATAATATTATCCTTTGTATTAAATACATAGCTAGAATAACATTGTTTTAACTTCGCGTACCAGATTTGCGTCTAGGGAATGCAAACCGGTTAAATACCGGTTTTTTGTAACTTTCGGCAGTTATTAACCAAATTGGAAATAGTCCTTAAATATGTGTAAATAGATACCCCAGAATAATCTTGAGACTAGAAAACGACGAATATAGCATGGGAACTTTTTTTTTAAACAAGAATACACACTCGTATTTCTTCGTATAGTGGACAACAAGAAGTTGGTTCATCTTTTTAATTAAATTTCGTCATCAATGTGCTGATAAAACATACGAGCCAAAAGGAAAAATTACTTTCTTATAAAAGAGAAGTTTATTAAAAATCTTGCTTTACATTTATAGTGGTTATATTTCAACAAAACAACAGACTTATAAAGAAAGAAAGAAGAATAAGGGCAAAATACCGAAATACCGGGATACCGGTTTTCAAAATTTGAATACCGGAATAATACCGGTATCGCGATAATACCCAATACCGCATAGCCCTAATATACCGGTCAAAAGTTTAAGTTCATTCTGTGAAATTAGGTTTTCATATTAAATTATATTGATATTGAATAAATAATTTTATAAATAAATGAGTTAAAACTTCATTCCACCGGAATCACAGAAAATATCATTTATTTAGAACTTAAATATGTACTTTTTTACTTACTAGGTGCCCGATGGGAACACACAAATACTCCCAAAATATTAAATTCCGAATTCGCTAATTTTGATTTTCACAATTCCTAAGACATATAATTCCGATTACTTAAAAACACGAATTTCATTTTTCCGAATTTCAAAATATCGATTTTTATATCCAATTTTCAAAACTCCGAAGAATTAAAAGCACGAAATGTTATTGGCCTGAAGTACAGTATTCTGATTAGCAAATTTCCGAAATGACATCGCCAATTCGGAAATATGACATTCGGCAAAATAAACTTCGTGGTTTTATTAATCGGAAACTTGAATTTCGAATCTTGAATAAATATCAATTAATTTAGGTAAATTGAACTGCATAGGATAGGTTAGGTTAGAATTGCGTCAAAGCGCGAAGCGCCTTAACTGCGCGGAATAGGAGCTCCGTGATGCAGAGCTCCATCGAACTTGTAACACATTGCTGAAAATGAATAACAGTATTACTTTTTAGACCAATCTAACCTACATTACCTATCCATAGCTTACGTTTAGAAGTCGGGATTTATTATTGATCTGTGTAATTTAATTCCTCGGAATTTTGAAAATCGGTATTTTAGTAATCGGAATTCGTATTTTTGACATTTCGGTTTATTATTGAGTCGAACTTCTTATTGTTCGATGTATTAAAATTCGGAATTTTGAAAATCGTTATTTAAAAAATGACGATTATTAAGTTTCGGATTTATCAAAAATCGGAATAGTCATAGTAAGACTTTTAAAACATTCGGAATTATAAAAATCGGTATTTTGAAGTTCGTGATTCCGACTTTCGGAATTTCTTAATTCTTCTTTTTCTGAATTTCTTTCGGTATTTATGTAGTGTACCCGTGCCCTATACACCGCAACATTACCTCTCGTTTCGATACTGAGACGATGACTAGTTTGGCAAGCGGGGGCGTAAGAGCAACAACTTCGAATCCACTCACGGGCATGCGTGTAATACACATAAAATTATACCAAAAGATCCACTGTTACCCATGATCCACTGTAACCCACCTTCCCCTATTAATACAGAGTATATTTAAATACTTATTTAAATCTCACAAAATACGCCGTTAACACCAATAGTAAACAAGAATAGTAAAATTATCGTTTTCAAATAGTTTGCAAAAAAACTGCTAAAAACCGGTTAACCAGTTTCGAATCCCTCAATACGGTTATTAACCGATTTTTGGTTTTCACTGGTTTTTTCATTCTCTATTTGCGTCGTAAATTGATTTATCACAAAGTTCTTATAATCTATCGTGCAGGGCTTACTTCTGTTTCTCTCGTTAGTTCTTTGCCACCGGTGCTTTATAGGTACATATGTCCATGACAAATTGTAAATGCTAACACATTTAATATATTTTCAGTTACAAATATCGTTCGATGTGGAGAAGAGGTTCCTGACAAAACAGTTGATCGAAGAATTGTCGCAGCAATTAGTATTTTTTTTACAAAATTACAATCATTTGCAATCATGGACCCTTAGAATGCGGTATTCAAAAGATGCAGTTCGTTGGAGAAGTACCTAAAACATGGGCTAACATCAAAATTTATGTTTCGGTGTAAAAACAATGTTTTTGAAATAAGAGTTGACTTCATTAAAATGAATATTTAATTTACACTATGCTCTATTTTATTACTTCAATTTAACTTTAACGCCATCTATGCGATCCTGCATGCTTTTTTCGGTCTAGTAATACGTTTTACAAATCAGTGTCCTGTTAGTTCAGTTGAGTCGCCACTTCTTACGTGGCGCTGTTGTATCGGCAATAATCGGCATTGTATCGAGGGGCGGGACGGCTGGCGCGGGGGAGGGGCTCGATTTTAGAATTCGTTTGGGTACGGGAACGGCCTTAACCTCAAAATCAATATTTTTTTTAAATTAAATTTTATGAATATTATTTTGAGCATCTACTTTGTGAGATTTCATTTGAGATACGAAATTTTTAAAGGAGAGAAACCGTGTGATCGAAACATTGAGTGGTTCGCAAATCATATGCTATGAGGCGTGTTCACGTATGCAGGTATGATGCTGATCGCGATGGACCCTGAGTCGGGCCCGGCGGTGTACAAGACGGACCCGTCGGGCTACTACTGCGCGTACGCGGCGTGCGCGGCGGGCGCCAAGGCCACGGACGCGGGCGCCTACCTCGAGAAGAAGCTCAAGAAGCGCGCGGCGCTGGCGCCCGACGACGCCGTGCAGCTCGCCGTGGCCTGCCTGCAGCACGTGCTCGCCGTCGACTTCAAGCCCAACGAGATCGAGATCGGGCAGGTCACCAAGGACAACCCCAAGTTCCAGTGAGTGCCCTGCATGTTTGCTTTGTTGTGATTATCCTCATCATGTCAGCCGAAAGAGGTCCACTGCTGGACATAGGATCTCCACTTAGACTAGTCTTGGACTTTCCGCATCCACCGCAATCTCGCGATCTCAACCAGAACCCGATTGCATAATAAAATACAAGCTAATAGTATGATTTTGTATTGAAATTCACTGATATTATTAGCTTATACTTTATTATGCAATTGGGCTCAAGTTGTCACTTCATCTTGTTCGAGATATACTGACAGCTTATGATATTGTCTCATTTGTAGTATTAAGTTTTAGTTTGAAAAATTACACATGAATTAAAATAAACAATTGTGAGAAAGCAGATTTGTGTGCAAGGTAAAAATCGACTAATAGGAAAATGTTGTCTTTCGGCGTGGAGAGAGCCGAGACAGCTGGTCAAATTACTGGCACTTGAGGTAAGTATCCCATCTTACACATCTATGTAGAAGTCGTTTAGAAGTCGTGCTTAGAAGTCGTTTAGAACTCTGATAACTCTTGTTTTTCAAAGTCTTAATTGTGGCAAGATTTTAGTGTTATAAAATTTTAATTTTGTTTTACAGCGTACTCACGGAAAGCGAAATCGAACGACATCTGACGGCCATCGCCGAAAAGGACTAGGGGACCGGGGAAATCAAATATCTGTAATATTTTTAATAAAAACATTTGTTCACACGTCTGATTTTATTTTCTAAATTTTCTCACATCCGGATCCGTCGACGCGATCACTCAGAGCGCGTCGTCGATCAGCATGCCGTCGGTCCCGACGGGGACGTCCCGGACGAGGTCGCGCGGCAGCTCGGGCACGGCGGCGGCGAAGCTGTGCGCGTCGCAGCAGAACACCAGCCCGAGCGCCGGCACCTCGTAGTTGCGCGCGCGCAGCAGTTGGCGCAGCCACGGCGCGCGCGCGCACGCGCTCTCGCAGAACACGGCCGCGCGGATCTCGCTCACCGCCACCAGCGGGTCATTGAGCATCACTAGTGCTAGCGCGCGGCGGCCCGCGCGCACCAGCGTCCACACGTAGCGCGGCACCGGGAACCGGCCCGGCTGGAGGAAGACCTCGCGGCGCGCGCCCGCCTCCGTCCGCAGCGCCATGACGCCGTGCGTGCCGGCCCACACGTCCAGCGGGGCGCCGGCGCCGCGCGCCGCCCGCACGCGTGCCGCCACGTCGGCCTGCAGGTGGCGCAGGTTGCCGCGCGCGACGGCGCGCCACACCAGCACGCGGTTGGACGGGAAGTCGGCCACGCGCAGGTCCTGGTCGGCGAAGTAGTCGGCGGCCAGCAGGTCGGCGGCGCCCAGCTCGTGGCCGGCCAGCGCCGCGTCGTCGGGCCGCAGCAGCTCGCGCAGGCGCCGGTTGAGGCGCGCCTCGTCGCCGAACAGCCGCTCGGCGTCGGCGCGCGCACGCGCGTCGAACAGCTGGTTGAAGTTGCCGAGCAGGCTGCGCGGCGCGGCGCCGTCGCGGTGCGCGGGCAGCGGCAGCGCGCCGGCGCCCGCGCGCGCCCACCGCGGCAGCGCGCGCTCCGCGTCGAAGCACAGCGTGGCGAGGTGCCGCGTGGCCGCGCCGCCCGCCGCCAGCGTCTGGTACGCGCGCCCCTGATGTGGCGGTGCACAGTGCTCCACCTGCGCGTAACATCACGACAGATAAAAGTAATTGCCGATAAAATTCAATCGTCTCAATGCATCGCTCAATGCTTTCGGTGCAAAAAGTTCCACAATTTAAATTTATATTTTAACAATTAAAGCCAAACCCGCACAAATTTACAGACACCTTCTAGTCTATTAGCTAAAAGTAGAGTTGGTAAATATGTAGTACTAGCTTTTGCCCGCGACTTCGTCCGCGTGTAATTTAGTTATCAGGCTATATGTTTTATTTAATTAACCTCCATATTGTATGAAAAACCCCCTCCCTTATTGAAGTCGTCAACACCATACGGATCATTTTAAATGGTGACCACCCATATTTTTAGTGTAGAAATAAGGAAGTCTCATAAAAACTCCCCCCTAATAAGTCGAAAGCTACTTCTTCTTTATTTATACCTACCTACGGCGATAATTTTTATTTGTTATCAGGACTCTTAATACCAATAGGTATATGTATACTTACCTAATAGCAATTCTCATACTGCTAAGTCCAGAAATCAGAAAATTTAAATACAAACTTCACCCCCCATTTTACCCTTTTAGGGCCAATTTTATCCATTTCACCTACATAGATAGTTTTTAATTGTAATCGAAAACTTGTATACCTATATTTTTCATACTTCTAAGTCCAGAAATGAGAAAATTTCCATATAATCTTTACCCTCCATTTTATCCCTTTAGGGGGGGAATTTTATCCATTTCATCTGAACAGATAATTTTTGATTATAATTGAGAACCTATATACCTATTTTCGTAGATCTAATTCCACAAATGAGAAAATTTCCATACAAACTTTACCCCCCCATTTTACACTTTTAGGGGGGAATTTTATCCATTTCGCTTACACAGATAATTTTTAATTATAATCGAGAACCTATACACCTATTTTCATAGTTCTAAGTCCAGAAATGGGAAAATTTCCATACCAACTTTACCCCCCCATTTTACCCCATTAGGGGGGAATTTTATCCATTTCATATACTCAGATAATTTTTGATTGTAATCGAGAACCTATATACCTATTTTCATAGATCTAATTCCAGAAATAAGAAAATTTCCATACAAACTTTACCCCCCCATTTTACACTTTTAGGGGGGAATTTTATCATTTTCGCTTACACAGATAATTTTTAATTGTAATCGAGAACTTATATACCTATTTTCATACTTCTAAGTCCGGAAATGAGAAAATTTCCAAACAAACTTTACCCCCCATTTTACCCCTTTAGGGGGGTATTTTATCCATTTCACCTAAACAGATCATTTTTAATTGTAATCAAGAACTTATACACCTATTTTCATACTTCTAAGTCCAAAAATGACAAAATTGCATATAAGCTTCACCCCCCCATTTCACCCCCTTAGGGGATGAATTTCCAAAAATCCTTTCTTAGTGCTCACTTACATCATAAAAGGAAGCTCTGTACCAAATTTCAAGTTTCTAGGCCCAGCGGTTTGGGCTGTGCGTTGATATATAACCCAGTGAGTCAGGTTTGCCTTTTATCTATCTATATATATATATAAAATATATATATAAAAGGCAAACCTGACTCACTGGGTTATATATCAACGCACAGCCCAAACCGCTGGGCCTAGAAACTTGAAATTTGGTACAGGGGTTCCTTTTGTGATGTAAGTGAGCACTAAGAAAGGATTTTTGGAAATTCGTCCCCTAAGGGGGTGAAATGGGGGTGTGAAGCTTATATGCAATTTTGTCGTTTTTGGACTTAGAACTATGAAAATAGGTGTATAAGTTTTTGATTACAATTAAAAATGATCTGTCTAGGTGAAATGGATAAAATACCCCCCTAAAGGGGTAAAATGGGGGGGTAAAGTTTGTATGGAAATTTTCTCATTTCTGGACTTAGAAGTATGAAAATAGGTATATAGGTTCTCGATTACAATTAAAAATTATCTGTGTAAGCGAAATGGATAAAATTTCCCCCTAAAAGTGTAAAATGGGGGGGTAAAGTTTGTATGGAAATTTTCTCATTTCTGGAATTAGATCTATGAAAATAAGTATATAGGTTCTCGATTACAATCAAAAATTATCTGAGTATATGAAATGGATAAAACTCCCCCCTAATGGGGTAAAATGGGGGGGTAAATTTTGTATGGAAATTTTCCCATTTCTGGACTTAGTACTATGAAAATAGGTGTATAAATTCTCGATTACAATTAAAAATTATCTGTGTAAGCGAAATGGATAAAATTGTAAAATGGGGGGGTAAAGTTTGTATGGAATTTTTCTCATTTCTGGAATTAGATCTATGAAAATAGGTATATAGGTTCTCGATTACAATCAAAAATTATCTGAGTATATGAAATGGATAAAACTCACCCCTAATGGGGTAAAATGGGGGGTAAAGTTTGTATGGGAATTTTCCCATTTCTGGACTTAGAACTATGAAAATAGGTGTTTTAGTTCTCGATTATACTTAAAAAGAGGAGCCAACCATTATAAAACTTTGTACTTTTAGCAACCTTAATAAATAATTTTTCTGCCGGAGTTTCATGACTTGTTCGAGCTTAGTAGCAACACACGTCTGCGGGGCCACAAATTTAAGCTAGCTACCGAACGATCGCACAACAATTCTCGCAGACATTTCTTATGTAATAGAGTGATCAAGACATGGAACAAGCTACCAGAACATGTAGTCTCAGCACTGAATGTTAACCAATTTAAGAACCGACTAGACCAACACATTAATAATACTAAGAATACTTGACCAAGGAACAGCTAGATACAGGCACCTATCAGTTGCTTGCAACTGCCTGCCTGATAATTTATATAATAATAATAATAATAATAATTTTTTTGAATTTTTTGATTACAATTAAAAATTATCTGTCCAGATGAAATGGATAAAATTCCCCCCCTAAAGGGATAAAATGGAGGGTAAAGATTATAAGGAAATTTTCTCATTTCTGGACTTAGAAGTATGAAAATAGGTATACAAGTTCTCGATTACAATTTAAAATTATCTGTGTAGGTGAAATAGATAAAATTATCCCCTAAAGGTGTACAATGGGGGGTAAAGATTATATGGCAATTGTCTCATTTCTGGATTTAGATATATGAAAAATATAGGTATACAAGTTTTCGATTATAATTAAAAACTATCTATGTAGGTGAAATGGATAAAATTACCCCTAAAAGGGTAAAATGGGGGGTGAAGTTTGTATTGAAATTTTCTGATTTCTGGACTTAGCAGTATGAAAATTGCTATTAGGTAAGTATACATATACCTATTGGTATTAAGGGTCCTGATAACAAATAAAAATTATCTCCTTAGGCAAAGATAAAGAAATAAGAAGTAGCTTTCGACTTATTAGGGGGGAGTTTTTATGAGACTTCCTTATTTCTACACTAAAAATATGGCCGGTCACCATTTAAAATGATCCGTATGGTGTTGACGACTTCAATAATGGAGGGGGTTTTTCATACAATATAGAGGTTAATTAAATATAACATATAGCCTGATAACTAAAGTACACGCGGACGAAGTCGCGGGCAAAAGCTAGTATATATATATAGATAGATGTAGGTATAATATGGTATAATAAACGTCCTGGAAAGTAGGAATAGCGCCTGCCGCGAAATTATTGCACAAAGAGAATATAACCACTACGTTTTAGTTTATATTATGGTAATGGTTTGCCATGCAGATTCCATACAAAAGTTTTTTTGTTCTAAGTTGCGCGAGACTGTTATTGCAAACCGTACGATGGGCGTCGCTTGTCACTGCGTGAACCGAGTTTCGTGATATCAGGCGTTCAATCCCTATCAAATACATGCAAATACTGAGGTGAGGCCCACCGTGGTAGTTAAAAACCCTTGATTTTGCGCCGCAAGCATGAACTTGAGATTACTAGAAAGAAACACGTCATAAAAAGTGCGTCAAGCATGTAGTAGCAAACTATCCTGACGAACGGTAGGCAGCCAGTCTATCCATTAGTACCGTACCTCGTGCAGCACGTCCTCAAACAGGTTCTCCTGGCAGCCGAGCTCCAGCAGGTGTCGGAGCGACTGGTCGTGGTCGAGGCGCAGGCGCGGCGGCTCGCAGCGCGCGCGCAGCGCGTCGCGCGTGGGGTAGGCCACGAAGCGCGTCCCGCGGCACGCCAGCGCCAGCGCGGCGCCCGCCGCCACGCGCACGGCGCCGCCCGCCGCGCGGTGCGACTCCACCAGCGGCATCGCGTCCGGCACGCACTCGCGGCATCGCAGCTCGATCACGCACTCCGCTACAACACACCGCAGTCGTCCAGTCGGTGCCCTGACATAAGTATCCACTTTTCTATACAAATAGTATGAAAAAGTGGATACGTAAGTTGGGGAACCGACCGTACAATCAACTTCAGCATAAACTTGTGAGCAATGATCAAAATTATCTGAAAACGCTTGTACGCCGTTAACAATAGAGTTGTGTTCCGATATTTTTGATCAAATTTTTGCTCACAAGTTTATAAACTCGACTGTACAGGGGCACTTTGTGCGAGGCCAAGTTAAGTGTCTTTATAACCACAGTGCGCGCAACGGAACGTCCGATGTCCCAGGTCGGATAAAGAACATATACGAGCCGTAATAGACGGGGCCTGGATGCACGATTTAAATGGCACATATTGGTATGTAAATTAATGGTAAAAGAGCGAAAATATGGGCTTGTTCAATGTAGGTGAAAATGTAATTCTAAGTCGACCGCTTTCAGAAGAAGCGATGCTGATTTACAGGTTTATTAGACAGGCCTTTGCATTCAGAAACGACTTCATTGCAAGGGAGAGCGTAAAATTTGTAATGAGGTGCATATAACGAGGCTCCCCCTGAGGCTGATATAGTCACATTTGTTGTACTAAAGCCTCGTTAAAATACTAGATTGAAAAAAACAAGCGCGAAAATATCACTGAGATTCAATATAATTTACAAGTAGGTACAGTTAGCGACAGAGTAGATACTTACCCCCTTATTCATAAACGACAATCAAACCTATTTTAGTTAAAATGCCGCTAAAATTCGTTTGTCCTTATCTGTCACTTCGACATTTGTATTTGTTAGAAAGGGACAAAGCATTTGTTAGTTAACATAGGCTTGTTAAGTTTTATGAATAAGGGGGTTAGATTTTAAAGTTCTGCTGTTGATTACTACCTAGTACCTACTCGTCAAAAGTACATAATCGTTATAAATAAATAAATACAAATTTCTTGACCTGCGAGTCGCTTAGGTAGGTACTATCATAAAATGATAGGCAAGTCCACAAAAAACTTCATTGTCACTTTAATTTTCAACTTTTATTGACATGAGCACTTGCAGCTATCAACAGCAATGACTACTTCTCAATATTAGAAAGATAGCGGTCTACTCGTGACCACGGCAACTGTAACGTTGCCGAAACGTTGAGGTAAATATTACTTGTGTAAAAACAGCGTGATAGTCCCGTATATGGTATTTTGTTTATGAGTGAGAATCACGAAAGTTTAAAACGTTATAATATTAGAAAGGTACGCAAAATAGTAAATACTTACTTTGATTAGACGATGCCAGCTGTAAGCTGGTCAGCAGCAGCGCGGCTCGCAGCACGCGCACGGCTCCCATGGTGCGACGTGGGCGGTGGGCGGTTGGCAGCGAATGCGGCGCGGCGGAGGCAATGACTGACTCGTCTCGAGCCCGCGACCCGCGATAACCCGCGCACTCAATAACAAACTATTTGTTTAGATCATTCATTAGTGGGCCTCTTTCCTGCTCACTTTAAGGGCACTATTCCAAACTGCTTTGTATCTATGAAGTTAACTAAAGTATTCTGTGTAAAGAATACGTGTTTGTTTCTGAGCTGTGATCAATTTCCTGTCGATTCCAGAATAAACAGTTTGTTTTTGAAGTCTCATTAACTAATTGTTATGTTTTTTTTCCTGATAGCTAATTTATGTGGGTCAATTAGTTATTGTTTACTAGCGTGGTGGCTGTAAGTATTTATTAACGTTCTCATTGTGTAGATAGCGTACAGTCTAGTTCATAAACTTGTGAGCAAAAATTTTATCAAAAATATCTGTACACGCGTCTACGCCGTTAACAATAGAGTCGTTCCGATATTTTCGATCACAAGTTTATGAAATCGACTGTACCTAAAGGGATGTAACTTTAAACAATAGGGAAAATAAATAACACATATATTCGCAGTTTGATATAGACGTTACTTATTGCCCTCCGCAATATATATTTTTTTATATTTGACTGCATGGCAAACGAGCAAATTGCGTCTCCTGATGGTAAGAGATCACCACCGCCCATGATCATCTGCAATACCGGGGGTAGGTATAGCAGATGCGTTGCCAACTTAGAGGCCTAAGATAGGATACCTCAAGTGCCATTAATTTCACCGAATGTCTTACTCTCCACGCCGAAACATAACAGTGCAAGCACTGCTGCTTCACGGCTGGATTAACGAGCAAGACGGTGGTACAATCCGGGCGGACATCGATTCGTATGATAAAATAGTGTTTACTTTTTAATTTTTAGTTGGTTCGATTCCCGGGTGAGACAAGCTATGTTTAGAAGAATTTTGAATGCAGTTTTGTTAAAAATAAAGGAATGTTTCCTTTCAGTACAATTTGCTAACTAAAGGATTTATTAGGGTAGTTGCCCTCCAGGGCCCATAGATATTTTCCATCCTGTACATACGTATACATCAATGAAATACAACTTTTTGCATTTTCATACCAAAATACTAATAGATACTTATTACTATGATTTTTTTAAGAAATGGGCTTCACAAGAGGTCCCTTTATTGTTTGAAGGCGGTGACAAAATAAATGATACAACAGATTACGATAGGTCGTTTAATATGAACATAATATACAATGCCGATGTTTATTTATAAAAGCAGGTAAAAACCGACGACACATACACCGTACGTTAAAATAGGAATTTATGTATTATGTATAAAGTGTATAATCCACGTGTATTAAGTTAACAATATACCGTTACATGGTACCATCTCTGCTTAGGATTCCGTTAAAAATGCATCGGCGTGATCCCAGCGCATTTTTAGCAAAAGCTAGCGTGAATCAAAATAAAATACACCCTAATTCATGTTACGTGTAAGAGAACTAAGGCATCTGCGGCGAGCGCCTGTTGCTTCAGATTGCTGTGGATGTGCAGGTTAAGTAACAAGCAAAATCGGATTATTCGCCGTAGTTTAGTTACTTTAATGGTTCCGCAAAACCGCCCGCTGACTGCGGCCGGCCTCAGACTGTCTTCAAATACTGAACTAAAAATCTGATTCGACAAGCCTGGGACTTTTGTAACCCAGGACTTTGTTTTTCGAATTATAAATTCAATATTATAAAATTAATATCATACTGTATCGTGACTTTTTTACTGTATTTAGTATTATATTTCAAAACGGTCTGAGGCCAGCCTCGGAAACAAGCAAAACTAATAAAAACTGGCCCGACTATCAACTAAAATAAATTAAGTAAAAAATGCGAGTATCCTGGTAGTTAACAGAATGATTAAGATTCGTGGACGATTCGTGTCCGCTGTACTGTGGCAGCCATCTCTATCACTAGGTATTATTGCAAGTAACCAATAATCGTTCCACTCAAGTGCTTTGCGGTTCAGTAAATAATACACATGAGGTCGCTACTTTCTTCGTAACTGCGATATTTGACGAAGGTCCTTAAAAATGACAATAGTTTTGTATTAAACGTATTATTAAATGTTTTCTAGTACTTTTGTCGTACTGTACGGTCTGCAAGATCTCGTAACGTGGTTCAAACTTGTTTTAAACGCTCGTTGAGGGCGAGCGCCCTCGACCTCGCGACCGCGACGCTGCGCTCTCTCAAACCTTGTAAAATATCGAGTCGAAAAGTACGAGCAGAGCACTTACTCGTGTATTTATTGCACGTTACAAATTTATATACAAGCATCATTCACCATTTTATGTTTCAGTAAATATAATAACACAGTTTGAACAACGCATTAAGAATGACGCTAACCTACTATTAATTTTTTGAAATATTTCCTTTTGCACTTTTAAATGTGACGCATCAATATAATAGAAAATTTAAGACTAATAATTGATAGATCGTAAATAGCAAACTTACGCGCTCTTATTATTTTGTGTCGTATCCCTACAGCAATAACTCGTTGCTCTTAATCGCGCTCACACGTATCGATTCGCCATTCATAAAGGTAAACGCATTTTACGCCAATACGATAACGAATTAAGACAATCTATTTAAGTACCTATATACAAATAGCGGCGCTCTATGTTCCCATTGTAATAATAATAAAAGTAACTAGTTGAGAAATAGCTTAACAATGTACCACACCGCGCGACACGTCTGACCTGCGATTATACTAAGCGGTGGATACACAAAGAATGAAATGTGCGAGTCTTCGGCAGTTCACCCAAACCTATCCTTGCGTTTTATTGAAAAGAAACCAGGGCCACTTGATCTTAATACCTATTTTCACATCATATCAAAAGTTTAAAAAAACGATGAGATTTGTCGCCTATCCAATGTTGCGCCGATCGTAACCGACGGCCGGCCGCCGCAGCGTCCGACATCAACTCGTGGAAGATATCACAAGCTCGCTACCACGACCGGAGATTTTTGTTTTTGCACCGAAATTAATAATTATTTGCGACTAGACGAATGACTCCACTGTTCCGCAAGCTCCTAACGTTTAAACACAAAGCGATCTAACGTATTACATTACTTATACGGTAAGTTAAATATAAATATTATCGAAAGCTACGGTCGGCCGCTGGGGCCGAGCGGCGCCGCGCCGGCTGCTCGCGGCTGCGGGCGGCGGGTCGCTCGCGTGTTATTTTGATTGCTAAATCGTTCGGGACAATTATTTTAATGCATTTGTGGTCCACAGCCGCACTTCCCGTGACAATAAACTTTTAACATTATGCATTGTGCTCGCGGTTCTCATGTTTAAAAAATTAACAATTTCAAGTATTATTTGTTATTGGCGATAGGTGCCGGCCGGACTCGATTTAAATATAACTTCACAGGAGCTTTGAGATAATCATACCGGCACCTGTTGCACGAATGACACCAGGGGCGCGTGCGCTGCTAGCGAATGACGCATCAGTATGTCTGTAAAAGGGTACAGAACTTCCCACTAATCCAATAGAATCGTAAACTACTTTCCTTTTTCATTAAGTATTCGCATCGTTAGCGGGGCACGTCGCTCCTGGTGGAGTCCAGTGCTCCCACATCTGTACAAACGACTCAACAACCCAAAACACATCGCCCAGTTTGTAGATAGATATGGCAGCACTGGAGTGTACGAGCAGGGGGCTGCGGCTGTGTGTGTGTGTGTGTGTGTGGGGCCTACGTGCAGCAGGCCTTGGCGGGCGGCGCGCGGGAGGGGCGGCGCTCGACGGCGATGCGCGCGGCGTCGGGGTCGGCGCGCCCGGCCGACTTGTCCAGGATGGCCTCGGCCAGCTCGCTGAAGGCGCGCTCGATGTTCACGTTGGCCTTCGCTGACGTCTCCATGAACCGGATGTTGTGCTCCCGCGCGATCTGCAACCGCCAATAAACCGCTCAACACCACACACAAACATACTCGCGCATGACAATAGAAAATGGTGCCCTTGTTTCATTTCAAGCTTTGATTTTGTATGCGTTTACGTAACTTGAATAACCCGAATGTTACGCATTGTTCTTTTCAGGGTTTCGAACTATGTCATCAAATTTATCTAAATCGGATCAGCAGTTTAAGCGTGAAGAAGTCAGAACAGACAAGACGTGACAGATATACCTTCGTATTTATATTATAACTAGCTTATGCCCGCGACTTCGTCTGCGCGGATCTAAGTTATCGCGCGGTGGCGCCCTCTACCGGAATAAAAGGTATCCTATGTTGATCCTTGGGGTTCAAACTACCTACATACCAAATTTCATCAAAATCGGTTCAATGGTTTCGACGTGAAAGCGTAACAGACAGACAGACAGACAGACAGACAGAGTTACTTTCGCATTTATAAGATTAGTAGTATAGAAAGTAGGGACGTCGATAGGAAAAACTTACCAACTCTATAAACGGTTTACAGATGTACTGAATAATGTTTTGTCATCGTATTTTGTCGGAAAAGTTCATATTTATATTGCTTTCTCAACTAGCTTACTGAAATTTTCTGAAGCTAATTGAGACAGCACGATAAAAACGAACTTATTCGACAAAACACAATGGCAAAACATTATTCAATAAATCACCATGGAGTCCGAAATTAATCTGGGAAATAATTTGCGAGCCATCGATGGACTACTATTACGAAATTGGACATCAACAGTAAACCTTGCCGTGACACAATTCAGCGTGTGGAGTGCAGCCTCGCGAGCATCCGCTCATAAATAATTGAGAAAGTGACATTTCACGTATTTTTACAACCGTCGCGCGGAGGCGATCGACGCACAATCATTAAGAGTTATTCTCAGTGACAACAGCAATTAGAAATGGAATTATTCTAGTTTCATTAACCGTGACTTCGCCCGCGTGCACAGATCTATTATATTATTATTAGTCGGGTATAAAACGCAAGAAAACATTGATTACGGAACCCTAGCAACTACGAAAGGCATGGCGAATGGCAACACACCATCCTGCAACACCGGACACCGTTTGCTGTGATCTTTTAACTAAACTGAATAATTTTTCATTCTTTTGACGATTTTGATGAAATAAACTCTAAATGTTACCCTATATGTATAGATAAACTAGCTTATGCCCGCGACTTCGTCTGCGCGGATCTATATAGGTTATCGCACGGTGGCATCCTCTACCGGAATAAATGGTATCCTATGTTGATCCTTGGGGTTCAAACTATCTCTATACCAAATTTCATCAAAGTCAGTTCAGTGGTTTCGACGTGAAAGCCTAATAGACAGACAGACAGATAGATAGATAGACAGAGTTACTTTCGCATTTATAATATTAGTAGGGATTACAACCGGCCGTCTTTCCCCAATTAGAGGCTCTGGGCACAACATGCTGCATTCGGTAAGCCTCATTTTCAGGCGAGAGTGGAAGCTATCGGTTATCGTTTAGAGTAGGGACTAGGGGGGCCCAATGCATGGGCACGTGCCCGTGTGCCCAGTGGGGAAGAGGGGCCTGATTACAACAGAAAAAAACTGCTTCGACGTAGGCCAAGCCCAAGTAAAACATTAATGTTTCAAAGTCAAAGTCAAAATATCTTTATTCAATTTAGGCTATAACAAGCACTTATGAACGTCAAAAAATTCTACCACCGGTTCAGAAAAACCTCTGTTGAGAAGAATCCGGCAAAAAGCTCAACGAGGTATTTTTTAATTATTTTTTTTGTGATTATCAAACAGACAATTGGTAATTTTCAAAATCAATGTTCAGGATACTATTTCGTAAAAGTTTTTCTTAAATACTTCTCACGTAGGTACAAACATCGATTTTATTACACACATGTATCATGTCCATGTGTGCCTTCGAGCACTGACACACAAGGGCCGAATTATAGCAGGTATAATAAAAATGGTTACTCGCATTAATCAACCAGCAATAGTAAACAATCAGGCCTTCAATCAATAAGCATTGTTATGGTTTCGGGCGCGGCGCTTCTAACGGGAGCAATTAATTCGGCCTCAACTCTGCAATAAACAAAGTAATGAGCTGCTGAGGATGCGCGTCATTTTTCTAGCCGACTTCCTCGCGGGTGGGCGGGATGAGGTAACGCGGGCTCAATGTACTACCACCATCTAATAGAGATTGTAATCCATACTATCCATACTAATATTATAAATGCGAAAGTGTGTTTGTGTGTTTGTATGTTTGTATGTTTGTCCCTCTTTCACGCCGTAACGGAGCGACGGATCGACGTGATTTTTGGCATAGAGATAGTTTATGGGCCCGAGAGTGACATAGGCTACTTTTTATCCCGAAAAAATGCACAGTTCCCGAGGGAACAGCGCGCGATAACCGAATACCGCGCGGGCGGAGCCGCGGGCAAAAGCTAGTAAAGTAATAATACAAACACACTCAAACAGGATAAAAGTCAAGCTATGATAAACGGGATTGAAAGCAATGTTAAATGATATTGTAACGGATAACTTACGTGTTAAATCGAGTTTAGCTCGACTGTTTCGGGCTCAGAACGGTGGCGCGTAGTGCGCGTGTTGCGGCAGCCGCTGAGTCGCGTGCTCCCTTGAAGAAGGGCTACGAAATAGCCCGAAACATGTCGAGCTAAACTCGATTTAAGACGTGAGTTATCCGTTACGAGTAGGTAATGATAAGGAGGTATGAGTGAGTCTCACGGTAGTTTCATGTTCAAAATTGAAAGCAATGTTAAAAATAAAGTTGTGTTAAATACTTGTGCACAGATATCATTTAATAATAATGTAAATCTGTTTAAAAAATATATACCTCATTGAGTGTCTTGCCGGATTCTTTTCAACAGAGGTTTTTCCGAACTGGTGATAGATTTTTTTGACATTCATATCAAGTACTTGTTACAGCCTAAATTGAATAAAGATATTTTGACTTTGACTTTTACGCGTAAACAAGCAAGCGCGATGCAGAATACGCGCAGTTACAAGTTAGTCTTCTGGAAATACGGGGAAGTATCCGAGCAGTTGCCTCTGTCGAGACAGCATTTCCTCACTGGCTGTTAATAGTAACACTACACTGCCAGCGCTGATCCTTGCTCCCGCCTGACTCACGCGGGCCCGCAACACGTGTGCGCGATGCTAATTACTTCAAGCTTTACACAACAACTTAGCGTACATCACGGTCTTATGAGCGCCACTCGGATATTCCGAAAATGTTATTAAATTAGATAACATTAAAAGACTTCAAATTTAGCAGACATATTTCTTGGCAGATATTTATAGAGGTGCAGGTGAGATGAAGGGATTTCCCGAAATTCGCATGATTGTTTGTTCTGCCACAAGAGTAAAGCCACAGGATAGGATAAAGTTAGTAAGTTATAAAGAGATTAATATTAGTTATGCTTACAGCTTCTCCCCTCTCCTTGCTGACTGCGCGCTTCTCCTCCATGTCACACTTGTTGCCGAGGATCATTTTCTCCACATCTTCGTTAGCGTGCTGGAAACACACCACAATGCTCATACTCAGCTTGTGATCAAAAACAAATCTTTCAGTTCAATGATATTGAGCTCCGCAAAGTAACGCCTGATTCAATAAATTACTTAAAACTAGCCATTAATAATAATAATAATAATAATAATAAAATATTTATTCAATAGTTTGCTTACAATTTCTACATACATAGGTACATAACAAATAATAAGTAGGTACAAACTATCAAAAGGGAAAGCGACTCAGCTTAACATTAACTGCGACTTTGTCCGTGCAGAATTCGGTTTTCACTATCCCGTGGGAAGTATGGAATTTTCCTGTCCTTCCCCGGGTGCAAACTATCTGTGTACTAAATTTCATCTAAATCGGTTCAGCGGTTTATGCATGATGAAGAAACAATCAAACAGACTTTTGCATTTGTTATATTAGTGGGATCTTTCATTTTCAAAATAAGCCACAAAGGGTCCTTACTCATGTCCTTTTGCCAAGAAACGGGTTAATAGATTAATACTACTGCCAAACTAAACTACAATACAACTGTACTCGTATTGTTGATTGTTAACCGTTTAGTGTAGTGTTGAATGTAAGCTTGTTAGATATTGTTGCAGCTGCAAGTAATGACTGAATAACTTTTCATACTATAAATAAATTTAAGTTATTTACCAGTACTCATATGAAATTGTCAAGTACCAATGCAACAAATGAATCATTTCCTTATTAAATCTGCAGATTAATGTAAAAGTAGAACAGAATTCTGCAAAGAATAAAACGAGGGCAGGTAAACCTATTCCTTCCCTGATAGTGCACTTTGGTTGCACTTGCATGCATGTAAACCGAGTCCACACAGCAAAGTATATTTTACCAGACTAATTTAGTAGCAGAATTTTATCTTTACTCTTTATTATGTCTTGAGTTAGCTCTGATTTAATTGAGAGAAATATTAAATGTCATTATTAAAAAGTTATTTTTATCTGCCAGCCTTTGAGGTCACAGCAGTGGATGCAGCGCTCACTACTATCATGAGGATAGAGACAACATGCAAGATAACAGTAATAAATCCCTAGATATTTTCCTATTTGTGACAAATATTGCTTGCAGTTATTTTATATCAAATTCAAGGAAAAAACGTTAGTTTAATCTCAACTTCTATAAACAATTACAACACAGTTATGTTATCTCAATGTGTCATTTATAATTTTAGCTGTGATGTTGAGAATTAATTGTGAGCTGAACTGTTAGGTAGAATGAAAAGATATCTGTAAAAATAGATTACAATAAACATATACAGATTATGAATAAGTTTTATTTATATTAAGTATGTACTGCTGCCATACCATGGTCAAATCGATTTATTTTTGCAGATATATCTGCTATTATTTCATTAACCTATGTAATATTATTGTTATTGTACTCAACAGTTCAGTTCATTATTTGCAACATTCCTTCTAAACTATAAATGTAAATAATTCAACAGCAGTTAAACCTTAGTATAGTTTTGCTTGTTGCATTATTGTAAAATGTTATATTACCTATATTTTTTTGATTCAAATGTTTCATGCCATTTGGGCCAGTGGAAATCCATTTTCAGTGATTTTAAAATAGATTATTAACTTCTATTTAAAAGGGGTGTGACCGCTATGTGTGTCTGTATGTCTGTGGCACTATAGCTCTTCAATGGGTGAACCAATTTGGATGCGGTTCTTATTTGAAAACCGGTTTTCTAGCGATGGTTCTTCCACATGTTTTATCAAAATCGGTTCAGCCGTTTTTGAGATATTGAATTTTTATTAATATGAAGACTTAAATATTGACTGCTGGTAATTTATAAGTAAAATATGTATGAGCCATCTCACATGTTAAAAGCGCTTAACATAGTTGCCTCAGTTTGGGTAAAGCAAGTGGTTATTGTTACCTCGTCTATGTTCCGAAGCCACTTGACGATGTCGTCAAAGGTTTTCTCGTTAGTAATATCATAGACCAGCATGATGCCCATGGCACCACGGTAGTACGAGGTGGTGATTGTGTGGAAACGCTCCTGCCCCGCTGTGTCCCAGATCTGCAGCTTTATCTTTTTACCCCGCAGCTCCACCGTCTTGATCTTGAAGTCTATACCTGCGAGACATCACGAGAATAGAAGAAAACCAGTTATGTGGAGTTACTACGCCCAGACAGTAAAATAAATAAATACTGAAGGACGTCAATGTTGAGATCTTATTTTAAGCACTTTTAGGTCACGCGCGAATGTCACTATATAGTAGATATGTAAAAAAACACTTGGATATTTTTAGGAGATACAAAAATGGTTCATACCGATTGTGGAAATAAAAGTGGTCGTGAAATGGTTGTCCGAAAATCTGAATAAAATGCACGTTTTGCCTACGCCGGAGTCCCCGATTAGAAGGAGTTTAAACAATAAATCGTAAGTCTTCTTGGCCATTTTTATGTTATTTTACCCTTTTTGTTAGAAAAATGAGCTAAGCTAAATCCAAAAATCATCCGATCCGAACGGAAATGTGACAGCTCACTGATTGTGTTGCCAGACCAGATAAAAAAAATAGTGATGTTCATGCCATTGAACATGGTCAGAGCTTTTACCGGTTTTTATGGCCGTAGCTTTGTCTGTGGGCTTATGTGGCGTTATTTGCTTGTTTTGTCTTTGTCTTGCGGGTTTGTCTATGGCTTGATTGGCGTTTGGGTTGTGTGTTGTGTTTCGTTCTGTTCTAAAAATCAATAATATAATTATTTCAAAGATTGCTTTAGTGTGAGAAGTGGTCCACGCCTCTACCGTGATTAACATGTAATTTTTACGTAAATGTATGTGTCGTATTAATTCAAGTAAAACGTGACTACAAAATGCATCGCCGTGGCGGGAAGCGTATCCGGATGGATGATCCTCCACCGGAGTACGTGAACCCTATGACGCCGGCTACTCCCATGACGGACTACGGCGGGCAGTCGGTGCACGAGCCGGAGACACCCAATATCAACTATTCGGGGTTCAATGTGGGCACTGTCGCGAACTCTACAGCCGTCGAGCCGCCGCGAGACGAAGATGACTCCCATCACGAGGAAGATGATTTGCGGTCTCCTTCGCCAGCACCCACGAAACGGGTGACCAGGAGCCGAGGACGCGGCGGAGACGGCGGGTACGTGGGGCGACTCGCGGAGTCGCCGCCACCGCCGCCGTTGCGTCCGCGGCGAGGGCGCGGAGGCCGGGGCCGTGGCCGAGGGCGTGGCGCTCCACCTCCCCCGGCTTACTCGCCGCCTCCGATGCTTCTGCCCGGAGACGACGAAAACAGCCTGTATAATATTCTTCGATTTAATAAGACTGCAATTAATGTAAGTACTCTTGTGTAACTAAATTTATTTTTCTTCCCATTCCCTATTCTGGTTTTTAGTAATTTTAACTTGATGAGTTGGTGTAATTGCAGCAAGTAGTGGACATGTGGATTGAGCAGTACAAGAGCAACCGGGAGCATGCGCTAGTGCAGCTGATGCAGTTCTTCATCAACTCTTCGGGCTGCCGCGGCAAGGTGTCGCCCGACATGGCGCAGATGGACCACACGCTGATCATCAAGAAGATGACCCAAGAGTTTGATGAGGTGACATTTAAATTACAATCCTACTTCCTACTAATATTACAGATTTGAAAAATTTTGAACATTGTGTATGTGTGCATGCATAATTAAATTATGTTTGTTACTCCTTCATGTTAAATGGTTGGATAAATGTGTGTATTTAGATAGGTGGACAGAGGCATCTTTACCTACAGTGCAGGGTGTGCGTTGCACATGGGCGCAGCGGTGTTAGGGGTGCCAGCCGCGGCACTTTGTAACTGTTCCATTAACTTTTATTTTTAAATTTTTTTTTTATACAACTGGAAGGCAAACAAGCAAGCGGGTCCATTATGACCGCGCGCTACCTAGATGGCACTAAAGTTATAATTTGCACACAGGTGCTACCTATATGGGCTAAAGACGCCCGACACATCTCAAAATGTCAGCAGCAGTTTAGACCCAGTGGGGTTTAGAGTAGAGAAATTTTGACAGGATCTGCTTTTAATGTTATTTCAATGAAAACTAGTTTCAGTTCAACAACCTGTGTCTAATTTATTGTGCATGCAAAGCTACAGGTAGTCTAGTAAGAATATAAATGTGTGTCCCAACAATTCTAGCTTTCTGTAGCTTCTAGTAACTCTAATTCTTTTCCAGGAAAGTGGAGAATACCCGCTTATAATGTCTGGGCAGACATGGAAGAAGTTCCGTGCAAATTTCTGTGAGTTCATCCAGACACTGGTGAAGATGTGCCAGTACTCCATCATCTATGACCAGTACCTCATGGACAACATCATCTCGTTGCTCACTGGCCTCTCCGACTCGCAAGTGCGAGCCTTCAGGCACACTGCTACATTAGCAGGTAATTTGTTTTAAAATCATGCACAGAATGTACTACACTATAGTTTAGCTGGTAGTGAAGAGGGTTTGGCAAGGGCCAATGCATTTAGTAGGCAGCACGTGGAGGCATGGTGCTTTGTTGCAACTAGCTATTCTGGAATTGACCCAATGCATGCCTATACCACTTACAAGGTGGATGGATGACCTGGTTAAAGCTGCGGGTTCAATGATGCAGGCTGCTGCAAACCAAATTGACTGGAGGTCTATTGGGGGAGGCTTATGACCAACAGTGGACGTCCTATGGCTGAGATGATGATGCCTATACATCTATTAATTTTTGTGCCTGCCTGAAGCAAATTATGGCATAATTTAGGATGATGTAGGAATGTGGGAACTAAAAAATAGCTGCATTCTAGTCTCATCAGCTTTAATATCCTGATTTAAATTAAAAAAAATCATAAAGTCATGGATCCATGTCTTGAGCTTAACCAACCAGGGGTTAAGTGTTATGGAGTGTAAGCAGTTTGTTTATATCATGTTGACTGTATTAATGGTGTGTGTGTGTGTGTGCAGTGATGAAGCTGATGACGGCGCTGGTGGACGTGGCGCTGCTGACGAGCGTGAACTGCGACAACTGTCTGCGGCAGTACGAGGCCGAGCGCCTCAAGGCGCGCGACAAGCGGGCCTCCGAGCGCCTCGAGGTGCTCGTCGCCAAGCGGCAGGAGCTCGAGGAAAACATGGAGGAGATCAAGAACATGCTCTCCTACATGTTCAAGTCTGTCTTTGTGCACCGATACAGGTAAGGCAGGCCTCCACATCCATGTTCAGGGACAACCAACCCCCATTGGAAACCTATTGCATCATTATCAAACAAAGTTTTTGACAAAGTCGCTTAATTAGGTAACAAGTAGTAGTAGTAGTTTTGCAGGTGGTAGGACCTTGTGCAAGGTCCACCCGGATTGCTACCACCATCTTACTCGCTAATCCTGCTGTGAAGCAGCAGTGCTTGCACTGTTGTGTTTCGGCGCGGAGAGTAAGACAGCCGTTGAAATTACTGGCACTTGAGGTATTCCAACTTAGGCCTCTAGGTTGGCAACACATCTGCAATACCCCTGGTGTTGCAGATGTTTATGGGCGGTGGTGATCTCTTAACACCAGGAGACCCACTTGCTCGTTTGGCTTCCAGTCGAATAAAAAAAAAAAAAAAGTAACCCAGCCCAAAAGCCCAGTAGCCCAGGGCTCCACAATCTCACAGTCCACCCTTGTCCATTTCTTTATTCCTTTTGCACTGCGCAGTATAATTAATTGAGTATGATAATTACAGAGATACATTGCCCGACATCAGAGCCATCACGATGGCTGAGATAGGCATCTGGATGGAGAAGTTCCCAGCACACTTCCTTGACGATCTTTATCTCAAGTACATCGGATGGACTTTGCATGACAAGGTACAGTTAACAAAACATTCCGGAGACTATTTTTTGGTACACAATTTGAGGTATCTGAGGCTCCCTTTGAGGCTGATTTAGTCACATTTGATGTACTAAAGTCTTGTTAAAATATTAGATAAAAAAAAGTCAACATGTTTTTGTTAAGGTACTCCGTAATTTATATTAGCAGTTAAGATCAATACAATATATAATAATAGAAGCTAGATTGCTTTTTTTTCTTTTTTTTTTGAAGCTTAAGTTCACCTGTGTGACTATCCCAGCCTCATTCAAAGACTCGATGGCCACATTCATCAAACACTTCTATTGCGATGTCCAGATTATCTGGCTGCAAAGGTGCTTGATGAACCTGTAAGTAAATTAAAATTTCTACTGCATGTTATGATACCGGACAACTCAAAATAATATTCACTGCACCATTGAACAGCTATTTTTAGTCAATACACACTAAACGAAAAAATGTACTTAGTCCTCAATCTTATTGAAATACTTGCTCATAATTAAAAATTTATTCAATGGAACATGACCTGACTGCACAATTTTTTGTTAGGAGCAATGTTAGTGGACTAACTAATACCCAGTACTAGGACACTTCTTCTTCTCAGCCTTCTTCTACCAAATTTTTGATGTAGGCCTCCTTCAACCTCTTCCACTCCGATTTGGCGGAAGAGTCCTATTCCGGGACTAACGATAGCGCCCATAATCCTAGTTAGATGGATTACTTCTCACTCATCAGGACATCTTGGGCAGGTGGATGAGTTAAATGCCTATACCCTTCAACCAACTAGCACATAGTAGGTGTATAATGTGCGTGTAGGTGCCGTGGTGGCCTAGTGGTTTGACCTATCGCCTCTCAAGCAGAGGGTCGTGGGTTCAAATCTTGGCTCGCACCTCTGAGTTTCTCGAAATTCATGTGCCGAATTACATTCGAAATTTACCACGAGCTTTGCGGTGAAGGAAAACATCGTAAGGCAACCTGCACAAACCTGCGAAGCAATTCAATGGTGCGTGTGAAGTTCCCAATCCGCACTGGGCCCGCGTGGGAACTATGGCCCAAGCCCGCTTGTTCTTAGAGGAGGCCTGTGCCCAGCAGTGGGACGTATATAGGCTGGGATGATGATGATGATGAATGTGCGTGTGTCGGCAGGTGGGCGAGGTGCGCCTGCGCTGCCTGCAGGCGCTGCAGCCGCTGTACGAGTGCGAGGAGCTCAAGGGCAAGCTGGAGCTGTTCACGTCCAAGTTCAAGGACCGCATCGTCGCCATGTCGCTCGACAAGGAGACCGAGGTCGCCGTGCACGCCGTGCGGCTCGTCATCGCCATACTCAAGTCAGTGCTAACATTAATGGCCACTTGCAGGAAACACATAATTCTCAAGTGTCAAAATGTATGGAACTGTCAAGCTTAAGCCGGGCTTAACAACTAAATCTAGATTTATTTTTACCTGCAAGTGGGTCTTAGTATCGCTTTTGCCTAAGAGCCTAGGATTGCTATAGGCTGATGATAATGTGTCTAGTGTTATTACACTACCTAACCTAACCAACAAAAAGTTGGAAAACTCCCGACTTTGTCAGTTCAAAGTTCAATATCTCCAAAACAGCTGTACCGATTTTGATGAAACATCTTTAAGAACCATGGCTAGATAACCTGCACTAATGTTGCATGCGCGTCTACGCTGATTGCGCTGCCAAATCCGTTGCGCAACCAAGTGGACACCAGATGAGATACCCCTCCCTTCATAGAGTTGCATTGTTGGTGACGGCGATTGGTGTCTTGGTGAAATATAGCCCTTAGATCTACACAACCTGTGAAGCGATTCTATGGTGTGGGTGAAGTTCCCTATTTGCACTGTGCCTGATAGGAACTAAGGCACAAGCCCTCCTATTTTGAGAGATGGCTTGTGCCCTGCAACGGGTTGTAAGTGGCCTAGGATGATGTATGACAGTTGGATCTTTCTGTGTTTCTAAATATAAAGATAGCGAGGTCCACTCGCCATTGCCACTAACAAAATGTCATCTGTGCTCGCTCCCACTTACGGCTAGTGCACACATAAAACTTTAGCATCTACAAAACAGTTTAGTTTAAGTTGTAGTATGCGCCTTCCCTTTGTCTTCGGGTTTCCAAGGAAAGGTTCACTCTATGTGACTATTGCGTTAGCGTGTTGTCTATACCTTCATAGAGGTGATAAAAGCAATGGAGTAAGTGCGAAGGAGGGGTAATTACACAAAAGATCCCTATGGGTCGAAGTGTATCCACAAGGACCCCTAAATTTAAGATAAGATAAGATAAGATGCCTTAATAGTGTGTGTGTGTTGTCAGGATGCACCCGGACGTGCTGACGGACAAGGACTGCGAGAACGTGTACGAGCTGGTGTACTCGTCGTGCCGCGCGGTGGCGGCGGCGGCGGGCGAGTTCCTCAACGTGCGGCTGTTCCGCGCCGAGCCGCCGCCCGCCGAGCCGCCGCGCTCGCGCCGCGGCAAGCTGAGGCTGCCCAACACGCCGCTCATCCGCGACCTCGTGCAGTTCTTCATCGAGTCGGAGGTAGGTGCAAGAATACCTCTAACTGTACGATAACAGCTTTCCGCTGTACCGTTTGTAGATGGCTGCATTAGATTCTGAAGTACCACTGAAAACTTGTAAAATTTTAGAAATGCTTAAAAACAAAGACACCTTTATTTTTGGCCTGTGAAACAACTTCTGTTTTTAGCGATTGTGCTATTTACTTTGTTAAAAATATGTGTTTTCGTTGGTAATTGAGTGATATTTGTGTATGCAGTTGCACGAGCACGGCGCGTACCTGGTGGACTCCCTGATCGAGTCCAACCCGATGATGAAGGACTGGGAGTGCATGACGGACCTGCTGCTGGAGGAGCCCGGGCCCGGCGAGGAGGCGCTCGACAACCGCCAGGAGTCCTCGCTCATCGAGCTCATGGTGTGCTGCGTCAGACAGGTCACTACACAATTGTAAATTTGCTTTTAGTTGATAAACAACCTTTGATTTTCGTAACACGGGGTATGGGGTGTAAAACGCTGGAGAGTCCCACTCGTGCGCGTGTATTGTAAGGCTATTGGGCTAACCGCGTGGTTTTAGCGGGCTGTCACTTTGCAAGTCATCATCATCATCTCAGCCTATATATGTCCCGTTGTTGGGTAAAAGTCTCCCCTCAGAATGAGAGCGCTCGGTCCATAGTTCCCACGCGAGCCCAGAGCGCCTTTTCAAGTATCGTTTAAGAAAGAGAAGACGCGGTGAAACAGCACGGATAGTCGCACAGTGCTTTCGCAGCCTAAATCTGCGCGTCCACTGCATCGGAATCGGAGCATATGGAGCGGACGGATTTGTCGCTTCGTATAGATCGCTATGGTACTGCGTGCACTGGCACTGGATCGGTATTTCTGCGCCACAGAAATCTATACAAAGCAACAAATCCGTCCGGTCCAGACGGTACGTACGCTCCGACTGTGATGCTGAACCGTGGTGTGTGTTGTCCGTCAGGCGAGCAGCGGCGAGCCGCCGGTGGGGCGCGGGCTGGCGCGCAAGGGCGCGGCGCCGCCGGCGCGCGAGCTGGTGCGCGCGGCGGCCGACGAGCGCGCGCGGCTCACGGCGCACTTCGCGGCCGCGCTGCCCGCGCTGCTCGACAAGTTCGGCGCCGACCCCGAGAAGTTGGCCAACCTCGTCGCCATCCCGCAGTACTTCGAGCCCGAGCTCTACACCACGCACCGCCAGGAGGTAACCGCACCACACACACTGCCCGAACGTACCCAGCGAGAATACTAGACCGAGGCATCAGGATTTGCCCGCCGACACGTTGATGTCTTGATGTAAAAGTAGCCTATTTATTAGAAGAGTTTTAAGTCGTTAACCAAAAAGAGAAACATCAATAAAAACATAACACCTCGCTTCACTCACCATGATCGATTTGCTGAACTCGCACAACGTGGTGTCCCCAGGCCAACCTGACGCTGCTGTTGAACAAGCTGCGCGACATCGTGTCGGTGCAAACTGAGGCGGAGGTGCTGGAGACGTGCGGCCGCACGCTGGAGTACCTGTGCGAGGCGCAGTGCGCCGCCACGCGCCAGTGCGTCGTGGCGCGCGCCACCATCACCGACATGTGCGTCAACCGCTACAAGGAGGCCATCGACGAGTACCGCTCGCTCGTGGAGGGGGTATGTACACGTGACACGTGCGCCTGAAAATAACGTTTTATTAAATACACTGCGTACACCTATGCACACAATGTTGTTTTTATCACAGCGTCCTGTGCGTCTGAAGAGAGTCGAGAAAATTCTTAAGCGTCATGGTCCCATGTATTTTTTGGAGCCTGGCGCTCGACGGGTCAACAACAGCTTTTTCACTTGTCATGCTCGTAAAGTTCGTGTTTATGCTGTATCTAGGCGATATAAAATTACTTTTTATGCTCTAGTGCATAAAATAAAATCTTCGTCTAAGACGAACTTAAGACCAAGGTAATCAGGTGTCAACAGCCACAAACAAAAAAGTTTCTATATATTTTTTTAAATATTTTTTAATTGACATAAAACTAAAAATCAATCATAATAAATCAGTAACATATAAATAACTAGCTTTTGCCCGCCGCTCCGCCCGTAGCCTATGTCACTCTCGGGACCATAAACTATATCTATGCCAAAAATCACGATCCGTCGCTCCGTTACGGCGTGAAAGAGGGACAAACAAACACACTTTCGCATTTATAATATTAGTATGGATGGAATTATTATAATAATGCATAAAAAATAAAAGGTGCATACAAAGTGAATCGTTGTTTCCGCTGTTGCTATTCCATTTCCTCGCCATCAAAGTGAAAAGTAGAGTGTAAAACTCGAGCATTAAACCCATTTTCCCCTCGACGTGTCTATCCACCCTCGCCGTACCGGCTCGGGTGGCTATATGAACGCCTCGGGTAAAATGGCTCGTTTTATGCTCTCGTTTTACAATCTACTATTTTGCTGTCGCTTGATACTTTGTTTGACGAAATATTGCTGAAATGTTCCATAGAAACTATAGGCGCGATTTTCCAACTATGGTGTTGTTAACTGTGTCAAATTTCATTCAAACATCTACATGTTATGGGTGGAAGAGTATCAAAGCTGACACAGACACTCTTCTCTTTGGCAGGGCGAGGAGCCGGACGCCGACGAGGTGTTCAACGTGGTGAACTCCCTGCGCAAGGTGTCCATCATGTACATGTGCCACGACCTCAACGACACGCACATCTGGGACTCGCTCTTCGAGGACCTGCCCAAGTGCCTCAAGCAGACCGACATGCCCGCGCAGGTAACTTGCCGCTGATAACTTCTACTAGTTTACTTTTTGCGTTCATGACGCTCTGTATGTTTTTAGATTGACCTATGTTACGGTGTAGAAAATGACTATTCTTGCACGGAGCTTCTGTAAAACTCTACGCGCATGAAATGAAGTCTCAGCCGCCTCAGAACCATTATTGCATCGCCAAGTAACTACTGGGTAGCGAGCGAGCGTTTCGAACAAATAACCTGACGTTTATGGCGCGTCATCTCCGAGCCACTCATCTCAGTGTGTATGTCCCTCTCAGGCGCTGGTGTACGTGGTGCGGTGCCTGTTCTATTCGCTGTTATGGTCGCTACACGAGTTGGAGGAAAAAGGTGGCGGCGCGGGCGGCGCGGCCGGCTCCGCGCCGGTGCTGGCGCTGCGGGAGCGGCTGCACAGCTACACCGCGCTCTGCAAGGACATCGTGGCGCGCGGACACGAGCCGCAGCTGCGGGAGGAGGTAGGGGGGGGGCTGGAGGAGGAGGGGGGCGGCGCGGGCGGCGCGGCCGGCTCCGCGCCGGTGCTGGCGCTGCGGGAGCGGCTGCACAGCTACACCGCGCTCTGCAAGGACATCGTGGCGCGCGGACACGAGCCGCAGCTGCGGGAGGAGGTAGGGGGGGGGCTGGAGGAGGAGGGGGGCGGCGCGGGCGGCGCGGCCGGCTCCGCGCCGGTGCTGGCGCTGCGGGAGCGGCTGCACAGCTACACCGCGCTCTGCAAGGACATCGTGGCGCGCGGACACGAGCCGCAGCTGCGGGAGGAGGTAGGGGGGGGGCTGGAGGAGGAGGGGGGCGGCGCGGGCGGCGCGGCCGGCTCCGCGCCGGTGCTGGCGCTGCGGGAGCGGCTGCACAGCTACACCGCGCTCTGCAAGGACATCGTGGCGCGCGGACACGAGCCGCAGCTGCGGGAGGAGGTAGGGGGGGGGCTGGAGGAGGAGGGGGGCGGCGCGGGCGGCGCGGCCGGCTCCGCGCCGGTGCTGGCGCTGCGGGAGCGGCTGCACAGCTACACCGCGCTCTGCAAGGACATCGTGGCGCGCGGACACGAGCCGCAGCTGCGGGAGGAGGTAGGGGGGGGCTGGAGGAGGAGGGAGGGGGGCGGCGCGGGCGGCGCGGCCGGCTCCGCGCCGGTGCTGGCGCTGCGGGAGCGGCTGCACAGCTACACCGCGCTCTGCAAGGACATCGTGGCGCGCGGACACGAGCCGCAGCTGCGGGAGGAGGTAGGGGGGGGCTGGAGGAGGAGGGAGGGGGGCGGCGCGGGCGGCGCGGCCGGCTCCGCGCCGGTGCTGGCGCTGCGGGAGCGGCTGCACAGCTACACCGCGCTCTGCAAGGACATCGTGGCGCGCGGACACGAGCCGCAGCTGCGGGAGGAGGTAGGGGGGGGCTGGAGGAGGAGGGAGGGGGGCGGCGCGGGCGGCGCGGCCGGCTCCGCGCCGGTGCTGGCGCTGCGGGAGCGGCTGCACAGCTACACCGCGCTCTGCAAGGACATCGTGGCGCGCGGACACGAGCCGCAGCTGCGGGAGGAGGTAGGGGGGGGGCTGGAGGAGGAGGGGGGCGGCGCGGGCGGCGCGGCCGGCTCCGCGCCGGTGCTGGCGCTGCGGGAGCGGCTGCACAGCTACACCGCGCTCTGCAAGGACATCGTGGCGCGCGGACACGAGCCGCAGCTGCGGGAGGAGGTAGGGGGGGGCTGGAGGAGGAGGGAGGGGGGCGGCGCGGGCGGCGCGGCCGGCTCCGCGCCGGTGCTGGCGCTGCGGGAGCGGCTGCACAGCTACACCGCGCTCTGCAAGGACATCGTGGCGCGCGGACACGAGCCGCAGCTGCGGGAGGAGGTAGGGGGGGGCTGGAGGAGGAGGGAGGGGGGCGGCGCGGGCGGCGCGGCCGGCTCCGCGCCGGTGCTGGCGCTGCGAGAGCGGCTGCACAGCTACACCGCGCTCTGCAAGGACATCGTGGCGCGCGGACACGAGCCGCAGCTGCGGGAGGAGGTAGGGGGGGGCTGGAGGAGGAGGGAGGGGGGCGGCGCGGGCGGCGCGGCCGGCTCCGCGCCGGTGCTGGCGCTGCGGGAGCGGCTGCACAGCTACACCGCGCTCTGCAAGGACATCGTGGCGCGCGGACACGAGCCGCAGCTGCGGGAGGAGGTAGGGGGGGGGCTGGAGGAGGAGGGGGGCGGCGCGGGCGGCGCGGCCGGCTCCGCGCCGGTGCTGGCGCTGCGGGAGCGGCTGCACAGCTACACCGCGCTCTGCAAGGACATCGTGGCGCGCGGACACGAGCCGCAGCTGCGGGAGGAGGTAGGGGGGGGGCTGGAGGAGGAGGGGGGCGGCGCGGGCGGCGCGGCCGGCTCCGCGCCGGTGCTGGCGCTGCGGGAGCGGCTGCACAGCTACACCGCGCTCTGCAAGGACATCGTGGCGCGCGGACACGAGCCGCAGCTGCGGGAGGAGGTAGGGGGGGGCTGGAGGAGGAGGGAGGGGGGCGGCGCGGGCGGCGCGGCCGGCTCCGCGCCGGTGCTGGCGCTGCGGGAGCGGCTGCACAGCTACACCGCGCTCTGCAAGGACATCGTGGCGCGCGGACACGAGCCGCAGCTGCGGGAGGAGGTAGGGGGGGGCTGGAGGAGGAGGGAGGGGGGCGGCGCGGGCGGCGCGGCCGGCTCCGCGCCGGTGCTGGCGCTGCGGGAGCGGCTGCACAGCTACACCGCGCTCTGCAAGGACATCGTGGCGCGCGGACACGAGCCGCAGCTGCGGGAGGAGGTAGGGGGGGGGGCTGGAGGAGGAGGGGGGCGGTACAGCTACATTGCGCAGACATGAGCATTTTTTTACTTTTTCAATCGCCTAAAATAACATTGACGGGTAAGGCTCACAAGCGTTTTTCCCGCCCGTTCCAGTGTGTTATGAATGAATATTGATGCATACGGGTGATGACCCGTTTCTACTAACATAAGGACTAATGCTTCACTTCAAAGAGAAACTACTTGTATCAGAGTTGACGCAAATAGTTATTGTATGCTCTTGAGCCTTACCCTGATACTTTTTGTCCAACGTAATAGACACAGGCATGGGTATGCCTTTCAAAACATAAACTATTAAGATGTGAACCGTGTGTGTCTGTGTGCGACAGGCGTACACGAGCCTGTGCGACCTGCTGATCTTCTTCGCGGAGCAGCTGGGGCGCGGCGGCGCGGGGCTGCGCGCGCTCGTGCTGGAGCCCGACAACGAGCTCCAAGACCTGCTCAACGACTTCATCCAGGAGTTCGTCTTCGTGCAGCACAACTACGGTAGGCCATCATCACCGCCACCCCAACACGAACACGCACGCGACTCTACAAACACTTTGAAGCTCGTTCACACGGAAACATTTTCGTTGGTTTCGATGTAGTGGCATTATTTCAATGCACGCGTTCACACGAGCATAGGGTTACAGGATCCGGCGATGATTGGATGCTGCAAAATCGCGACTGCGAATCGGTCCAGTCGTTGAGCAAAATGCCGGAATCGATTTAGTGCCATTAGTATAGTATTTCAATACCTGCATACGAAGTCGGAGGACGCTATAAAACCGAGCAATCATGTCAACACTATCCGGTTTTGCAGATTTCGATAATAGATTCGACAAAATTTTACACCGTGTGAACGGGCTCTTACACGCGACCGGACCGGTCGGCCAGCTGGCAGCAGAGTTGCTAGCACCCGCAATGAACAAAGAAGTTGCCCGCCGGCTCGGTCGCGCCGCTCGCGCGTTATCGCAACCGGTGCCCGCGTCAAACGAGACTTTGAAACAAATTTTATGAATTAAATTCGGGTTTTGTTGTTAGAACAGCTCGATATTTCGGCACAGTTGCATGCAGTTGAGTCGTCTCGTGATCGTGGCGCATGCTACTGTGCCGAAATATCGAGTTACTCTAAAATCAAAGTACGCGGAAACAAAACCCGAATTTAATTCATAAAATTAGTAATGACCGCGATAGTCTAAAATATTCTGTCAGAAACGAGTGAATGACTTGACTGTCGTTAAAGCATTATGTTACATGAAAATGATGCTAAATACCATTATGTAGATATCTTACAGACCGACCACATCCGCCCGTTCCTTTTTACAATACTCTGTATCGACCGCAATCATTGCTAAGACAATTCACTGAACACAAATTATCGATTAAAACACGCTGGCTGGATTATTTGACTGATATATTAGTTGGTCGCGTGGCATTCTAGGAGACGGCTTTCCAGTTTGCCATCTCATTTTATTGCATTGTGTTTAAAATTCGGAGACCGAGTTGAGCAGTTTGTAATAACATTGTTTCACGGGCTGAGACACTCCCCGTTTCAGTATTTTTCTGACACCAATTTGTTCTAATATAAATTATGTTTCAAACCTAATCCAAACCATGTCTCATTTCAACATATTGACTTTACATATATTTATTATATCTCTAAGGGTATAAATGTTGTGTCACTTGTGTAGCGAAATATCATAATCGTAAGTATTTTCCGTGTGAGATGTTGGTCGCGCGGGTCGACTGCAAGCAGGTTTGAAACACTTTCTACGGGCACGGGAGGAAAGGTTGCAAAATTTGACATCGTCAGGGTGTCCACATTCTGGAAAGTCAGGGAACGTCAGGGAAATGTCAGGGAAGCTTAAGGTGGTCAGGGAAAGTCAGTGAAATCGAGGGGATACCTGGAAAGTCAGGGAAAATTGAGATTTAATCAAAAAATGAGCCACACCCCTGACCTGGGTTTGGGACGCGGTTAGGAGGTGAAGGGGCTATTCACGCAGTGCGCACTTTTGCGGCGGATCCAGAGAATGCGGGTAGCGTCATTGTGAAACTGGATCTGAAGAATTCTTTCAACACATTGGAGAGGGACATTCTATTGAACTCGAAAGTTCATTTAGAGATTTAGCACTAGAGGTGACCACCAAGTGTGAGTTTTTCCCTTGTGGTCAGGAGTCTTGTCCTCTCTTCTCTCTTTTCTCTTCGTTACTTCTGGGCCTCAAGGAGCTTAACACTGACTCATTTTGTTTACTTGGTGCACCCATATTTCTTTCTGCAGTTTCTGAGGCGGTTGAAATTCGCAGGAATCTCCTTCTGTTGGCTAGTGAACGTCTCAAGGTTATTGTCTTCGACGACACAACGGGGCGTATTAAAACCCAAAGTACTCAAAATAGAATTTAATAATCTATATCTATATCTTCTTCTTATCTTCTTCTTCTTCTTCTTATATATAAAAATCAATTGCTGTTCGTTAGTCTCGCTAAAACTCGAGAACGGCTGGACCGATTTGGCTAATTTTTGTTTTGAATTATTTGCGGAAATCCAGGGAAGGTTTAAAAGGTGAGTAAATATGAAAAAAGGGGGCGGTACGAAGTTTGCCGGGTCAGCTAGTAATTAAAAAAAACAGCAAGTATCGTGCGTATAGAAATGCGATGGCGAAGCGAAATAACATACGGTAGATGACAATTATAAAATAAGGCTCAGGGCCTAGCTACGTTGTTGTAATTTTCGTGAAGGTCTTGCATTTCCATCAGGCGCTTGTACAGTTATTAATCCACATGTAGCTCTGGCGCTTCTGCAGAAGTGTTTTGCCGTCCCAAAGGTAACCTACCTCCTGCGTAGGGCCCCAGCTTGGTTGTTCCTCGACGACATCGGTTCATTTGACGCGGCCATTAAGTCGGCGATCGAGTCAATAACCCATGTTTCCCTGAGCGATAACCAATGGGCGCAGGTTGCTGTGCCGATTCGGCACGGGGGCATTGGGGCGCGGCGTTTGCGGGATGTGAGCTTGCCGGCCTTCTTGGCGTCGGCACATGGGGTGGCGGGCTTGGTCGCTAATATTCTATCTCTGGATGGCGACAGGGCAAGCATACCGTAGGTATGTGGCCGACGTCGTGGTGGCGCGGTCGGCTCTCAACCCGGGGTCGACCATGCCTGAGAACCCTGCAATCCAGCGTGGGTGGGATGATGTGGGGTGTAGAGCGACTTTCGATCGTCTCATTGGGGGCGCCACGGGTGCGGATCTCGCGAGACTCTTGGCGGTATCGCGGTCAGAATCAGGGGCATGACTGCACGCGCTACCTTCGCCTCGATTAGGCACTTTGCTCGATAGTGACTCGTTGCTCTCCGCCTGGGCTGCGATGTATGTCAACCTCATGTATGCATCTGCGGTACCATGGTGGAAGCTATACTAGGCGATGTAGAAACTTTGACACCAGAGTTGTCGGGTCGATTATCGAATTGTGTACTTACTTATCAGATATTTTTCATTTTGTTTAAAAACTACTTTACAAATAAAACATTCCTACTTGCCTACTGAATGATTAAATTTGGTCAGGGAAATTTTAAAAAAATGGTCAGGGAAAGTCAGGGAAAAGTCAGGGAATTTTTTTGAACATTAGCTGTGGACACCCTGATCGTGTATTGGTTTTTGAACCTTGTGTATGAAAAATGGGCTGTTTGTTTTACTCTGTCGGGGTCTGGATGTCAGTTTATGTTAAGGATTACTTGTGCCGCTAGTGCAATTACTTTCTGCAACTTATCAATATCTGAACGTTTGTATTATACAGTAACCACTAACATAAGGTTTTTTTTCAAAAGTATTTTTTATTTATTTATCAAGATTTTCGGAAAGAATATCGTTGCCAAAATGAATATGCCGCAGAAAGCTTGGTACTTTAAAAACAAATTCATAATTATTTACTAAACGATAAACCCATTCGTTCCAACTTAAATTATCGCGGTATCTTCGGCAAGTAATGGCACTACGTGGATCTGTCAATGTCGCGCTACGGGTGGTTTAGATCCGATAAACATTTGAGGAGAAAAATATGCATTATTTTCGTAAAAAACTGTAACGCGTTAGTGTACCGGCCCGCCCGGCTCGCGAGGTAGCGGGCGGCGGGCGGGCCGTGGCCGCGCCGCCATAACGGAGCGTGTTTGGTTGCATGTCGCGGCGTCGTGTCGGTCGCGCGGCGCGTCGTGTCTCCGGTAAGCTGCACTCGCACTATCACGACGGCGTATTTTACCTTAGTAATGGCGCGGACGCCCGGCGGCCGGGTCTCGGCAGCGTCCCCGGTCCTCGCGCGTCATGAACGGATGATACGTCAGCGTGGGGCGCGGCCGGCCGCCGCCGCGGCAATAATGCATATTTTTGTCTCTCGCTCTCGCACCGCGACGGTGTGTCGGACGTAACATTACTAAGGGAAAATTGTCACGCCCGCTTGTTTACGTCCGAAACCGACGGCGAGCCCGCGACCGGCGCGCGGCTCGCTCGCTCGCTCGCGGTCTCGGACCGTCTGTTCGTTTTACTAACACAGAATTCTCTTATGATTTGAGCATGTTTTGTGCGTGTACTCGAGTTTTAGTTGCGTCCTCATCGCCATGACTCGGTAGGACGGTCGGATGTCGCCCGGCCGGCGTCGGACCGACATAACATCTCCGACGGCTTGTACTAAGTTGACAGAGTGGCGGCTTGCTCGTAGAGTAGCGATGCATGACTAACGTAGCTGCGTGTCGCGACCGGGCGAGGGCTGTCATTGGTGGTGTTCTAGCTAATCGATGGTTTATACATTTTATTTTTTTATACATTCCTTACTCACATCATTCTGCGAATATTAAAACGGCTTACGAAAGCGACTCAGAGCTGCCACCGGCGAATAGAGACCACGATTCGAACGGCGAGCGTCATCATGGGTTTTCATGACGCAGCTTTTTAATCTGGCCGGTGTCAGCTCTGCGTCGGCTCGAGTCGGGCCGTGGCGCGTGTGGTAACTTGTGGTGGCCCGCAGATGGTCAAGACGAGCGCCGTATCGAGGAGCTGCACAAGCGGCGCAACTTCCTGGCCGCCTACTGCAAGCTGATCGTGTACAACGTGGCGCCCATCCGGCGCGCCGCCGATGTCTTCAAGCACTACATCAAGGCGAGTATCCCCGCCCGTCCGGGGACCAGTAATGCTCAGCCATCACTGTACGACCTGATTATACGAACTCATTTTGGATTTGTATTATCAAGTCGTACAATATTAGGTCGTGCATTATTAGTGTCCAAAATTTAGCTCGGCCTGTCAATGCTCGACCTGTTATTGTACGACATTATAATCGGAATCCAATGGAATTGAATGACTATAGATTTGTGTTAGGTTGTGTTAGGTTCAATTATAACTGCAGCGGCCGGCGAAGCGCCAGGACCAAATTAAGTTATTTTCTACTAAATTTATTATATTCGGTGTACACGAAAAACAAATGATCAATCGTGAGAATCGATTGCTCGCTGTCAAAAGTGTGCTCCGATTATTAGGTCGTCCAATATCAGGTTGTCCAATAGCACCTTGAACATTATCGGTACAGGGTGATAAAGCTCGACCCGTATTCCAAGTGACATGTGATTGAATTATCAGGTCGTATAAAATCGGTCGAGCATTGACCAGGTCGTACAATAACGAGCGCGGTTGTAACGGGTGGTTGGTGTTGCAGTGCTACAACGACTACGGCGACATCATCAAGGCGACGCTGTCGAAGGCGCGCGAGATCAACAAGCTGTCGTGCGCGCTCACCATGCAGCTGGCCATGCAGGCGCTGTACGCCGCGCTGCTGCAGCGACACGCCGCGCCGCACCGCCAGCTGCCCGAGCTGCTGGAGCTGAAGGTACCCCCACCACACCACGCAGGCTGTACGCCGCGCTGCTGCAGCGACACGCCGCGCCGCACCGCCAGCTGCCCGAGCTGCTGGAGCTGAAGGTACCCCCACCACACCACGCAGGCTGTACGCCGCGCTGCTGCAGCGACACGCCGCGCCGCACCGCCAGCTGCCCGAGCTGCTGGAGCTGAAGGTACCCCCACCACACCACGCAGGCTGTACGCCGCGCTGCTGCAGCGACACGCCGCGCCGCACCGCCAGCTGCCCGAGCTGCTGGAGCTGAAGGTACCCCCACCACGCCACGTCACCTCACGTCTAAAGCCCCGTCTCCACCGGGCGCACGGGCTCGGGAGGCAGCCTCGCGAGCCAAATGCTCGGTCGGTGTGGACGTGCCTCAGGACTGTTTGGGCGCACGTTGCCTCGGCCGAGCGTGCCTCGGGGTCGAGCCGTCGGCTGTCGGTAAATGCGACATGCTCAAAGGTGCCTCAGTGTGCGCTGTACGTTCGGTGTGGACGGTGGTGGTTTGGCTCGCGAATGCAATTAGTAAATAACTAGCTTTTACCCGCGGCTTCGCACGCGTAAACTAATCGGTCTGGTAGTTGCACTTGAAATTTTCAGGATTTTAAAAAATTCCCCTGGCAATTTCCAAAATTTATATCGTGGTCTTCCTTCATTGAGGTTGTGTTGTGAATAGCTGTACAAAATTCAAGACTCTAAACCCAGTGCTGAAATTTCAAAAATGTTGCCTACCCAAATTCAAATCATTTATTCAGTAAATAGGCCGCAATGGGCACTTTTATACTTCATTTTTTAAACTACCAGCGCTTTCGGAAAGACCATCATTGCCAAGAAGAATGCGCCGCATGATAGGTACTTGGCAGAAAGTCATTTGTTTTCAAAATAGTTCAAAACTATCCCGTGAGAATATCCGGATAAAAAGTAGCGTATGTGTTATTCTAGACATCGAGTTACCTTCATACCAAATTTCATGACTCTTAGCCCAGCGGTTATTATTTCAAGATTTTATCCCTATCCCGTGGGAATATCGAGATAAAAAGTAGCCTATCTATTATTCCAGAGGTCCAGCTACCTACATACTAAATTTCATGGCTCTAAGCACAGCGGTTGTTATTTCTAGATTTTATCCCTAGGTATCCCGTGGGAATATTGGGCCAAAAAGTGGCCTATGTGTTATTCTAGACGGCCAACTACCTATATACCAAATTTCATGACGCTAAGCGTAGCGGTTATTATTTCAAGATTTTATCCCTATCCCGTGGGAATATCGGGTTAAAAAATAGCATATGTATTATTTCATTGGTCGAGCTACCTACATACCGAATTTCATGGCTCTAGTCCCAGTGGTTGTTATTTCGAGATTTCATCCCTAGGTATCCCGTGGGAATATCGGGTCAAAAAGTCGCCTATGAGTAATTCCAGACGTCCACCTACCTACATACCAAATTTAATGACTCCAAGCCCAGCGGTTGTAATTTCAAGATTTTATCCCTATCCCGTGGGAATATCGGGATAAAAAGTATCCTATGTCCGTCTCCTGGCTCTAAGCTACCTCCCTACCAATTTTCAGCCAAATCTGTTCTGCCGTTCTTGAGTTATAAGTGGTGTAACTAACACGACTTTCTTTTATATACAGGGCGTCCCACGGCGATGCCACATGGAGGGAAAGTACCTTAAATATCATAGATAGGATGTTTTGCTGAAAGAAGGCTTTATTTTATTTTTAAAAGTTAGTAAAACTGCATTCAAAGATTTTTGAATAATTACATGGTTTGACTGGGAATCGAACCCGCTCCACTAGAAAAAAAAACACCCTGTAGTTTTCTCATACCGATCAAAAGGGTTTATTATAAGGATTATTTTTTGCTAAATAACCTAGTGCCGGAAATAAACGGAACACCATAAATTTTAACATTTTTAATAAAAAAAATCAATTTATCAAATGCTCAAAATGAGTTCCATTCTGTTCAATACAAAGACGCACTCTTTTGACTATTTCACTTCCTGTCGATTTTTTGATCATTTTGTGGTGGATATTTATAATGTTAAAATTTATGGTGTTCCGTTTTTTTCCGGCACTAGGTTATTTAGCAAAAAATAATCCTTATAATAAACCCTTTCGATCGGTATGAGAAAACTACAGGGTGTTTTTTTTTTCTAGTGGAGCGGGTTCGATTCCCAGTCAAACCATGTAATTATTCAAAAATCTTTGAATGCAGTTTTACTAACTTTTAAAAATAAAATAAAGCCTTCTTTCAGCAAAACATCCTATCTATGATATTTAAGGTACTTTCCCTCCATGTGGCATCGCCGTGGGACGCCCTGTATATAGATTATTATGATGCTCTTAAAAATTTTTTTATCCACCAACGTCTTGGTCTTTTCTTAAAACTTGAGTTTTTCTTCTTTTTCAAATAATAGAAACAATACTATCCACTCGTGGGACTTGTGGCTCGGTCTGCCTCGCGAAGCACGCCTCAGTGTCTCCGGGCTAAACCGCGAGGCTGGCTCGCGAGGCCAGGCTTGCGAGCCATGCATCCGAGGCCGCCGCGTGAGCCCGTGCGCCCGGTGGAGACGGGGCTTAAAAAGGATCGAATGATTGTCTTTAATCTACATTTATTTCTTTTGTAAAATTAACAATAAAACGTCTGTGTTAGGAGCTGGCGAAGCGGTTCTCGGTGATGTTCGGGCTGGACGCGGTGAAGAACCGCGAGGCGCTGACGGCGCTGCACCGCGCGGGCGTGTCGTTCGCGGCGCTGGACCCGCGCCACCTGCTGTTCCTGGAGCCGCTGGCCGAGCTCTCCAACAAGCTGCTGCGCCAGGACAAGCGGCACGTGCTCAAGGTATGTACTATAAACTAAATAAACAAACTGATCCGTTTGACTGTCGCTGTCACCACTCGTATAAGAAGACCGACGGCAGCAACATACATTTTCTAACACCTACTCGAGCTGGCCACAGACACCTTCTAATGGGGGCTATCGCGAATGAATTTTCCGCTATAGGCGCTAGTGTAGCGTGAGGTCAACGAAATGTCAAATCTCATAGTTTTTGGGTGAGCCACGCGGGTTTATTTATAATTAGAATAATTTTGTGAATATTTTGCATTATCTGAAATTAATTATGGCAATTATGCGATAAGGGGCAATGAACGTCTGTAATTTGAGACAGTTTTGTCTTTCGAAAACTTTTGTCCTCCCTTTTTTCCGAACAAAATGGGATTATCCAATACTGTGGTTGCTCGATATGTTTATGGTACTGTTTTAAGATGTATTAAATTATGATTTTAATTTAAACTTTGTTTTCACGGCCGTTATAACAGACTTTTAAAACCCCACGCAACAGTAGCGCCATCTAGTGAGAGAAAAAACGATAGCCCTCATTGCTTCCGCAACCGCGCCTACGCGGCCGACTAGTGCATGAGCTATCGGAGAGACTCGCGCGGGCCTCCTGAGGATGTTTTTAAAGTCGTTTGTTTCCCCCTTTAGTTCCTGGACGCGAAGATCTCGGCGGGCGCGGGCTGGGGCGAGGAGTGGGCGCCGCTGCAGACGTACCGCGGCTCGCTGCTCACCGACGCGGCCGACGAGCGCCCGCCGCCCGCGCGCCGCCACTACACGCGCAAGAACAGTGAGACCGCACTCTATATACCTGCCTCTACTACTACCAGCGCTAACCAATTTTATGTTTACTGCGACCCTCCAAATTCTGCTTTACGTTTCTTTCGGCACTTCCTGCCACGTGCAATACTCTTTACACACACAGTACAGAACGATACAGTAAAATTGTGGAATTAACATCCTTCAAAATGTGTTTCTGGAAATCTATAACATCATAGCTTTCAAAAAACGGCTTATACTTTCTTTAAAGGCCGGCAGTAGACCGATGACTCTCCTTGAGTGGTTGGTAGTTATAGGCGGTGGTGATAGTTTGTTGTCCCGCATGTTCCTGTTAACCTTCCTCTCATAATAATTACAATACCATTTGTTGTTTGCTGTACAGGAGCAGGACAAGAGCCGGAAGAAGAAGGCGAAGAGAACAACGAGTCCGACGGCGAGCAGCCCGGGTGAGCGCGTAGCTAGCGTACGACCCCCACCACACAACCACAAACACACAGACACGGGCGCTGCGTATTCGAGCTGGTCTCACAGATGATTTAAACGGCTAAGTTGCCAACACTCTTGACGGACTGTTTGAGAATTATTACGTCTCAAACAGCACCAGTGATCTGTTGAAAGTGTTGGCAAGTGTCGCCTGTCAACTCGAATACAAGCCTTAAGACTACCATTTGATACTATCATTATAATAATAATAATAAATGAACATGCGATCGTTACATTGTCCTGTGCTGTTCGTAATCATTATTCTTATTATATAAATATCGTATTTATCACATCGAAGTGTCAAATTAGTTTATTTATGAATTGTAATTTAATGAAATATGTTTTTAATAAAGATCACACTGACATTTTATATGATGTAAATATAATGTATTTATTATAAGTATGTAGCAAAACGGGGCCTTATTAAATATTGATTGTGTAGAAGGTATGGGCGAGCGAATGAAGTAATTTGTTGGTATATTTAGTTAGTGTAGCATTAGAGTAGTTAGCCGCATCCTGTTCAGAAGCAGCCGCCGGCGAGCGAGTTCCCCGCGCCGCATAAGGCCGTGTTTAACACTAACCTAACCTAACTCGTGCAAATTGGCCTATTATCAGATGCTAAGACATCCTCTTAGCACTGCTTCTGGGCGGGACCGCGGGGTATTAATACATTGTTGACTGTTTTTAACGAGAATAATGTGAGTAGTAAGATAATATATTTTTATAATAAATGATTTTTGATATAACATTGTATTTCAATGAAGGAGCACCCTCAACGAGTATGCATGCAGCTGTAGTACTCGGATCAGCGATCTGTAGGAGTTGTGAACATTGACCTCATTGGAGCCGCGTGTGAGCTTATTAATAAAAAGGTCCTTTTGCGAAAATAGTTTGACAGATGGTAAGCGTTCTTCTGTTTCACTCTAGGGCCCCGAATGCCTTGGTGCAAAAAACGCAACCCATAACGTGGGGGATACAGCAATACCGCGTAACTAGCATTTCCATAAGGTATCTGTCAGTGCAGTACAGTCAGCAACGAAAATTCATGAACACATCCAAATATTCAAAAATGCTGCGCACTATAAAGGTTCATATGTAACTGAACAGGCTGTTGTACAAATCTCTGTAGACATTTGGGAATAACAAAGGTCGATGTACATAATTTTGCAAAAGTTGCTGAACATGTTTAATTACGTAATTAGCCTGATCTGTAAGTAGATATTAATAATTGAATTCAGTCATGTTATCATCAAATATTTCAGTGGGTATAAATTGGAGCTATAGGAACGATCTACAAGTAAATCCCCCTCCAATTCCCGCTGGTGTTGCAGGTGTCTATGGGCGGTGGTGATCTCTCACCATCAGGAGACCCACTTGCTCGTTTGCCATCCAGTCGAATAAAAAAAAACACCGAAACCTTGTATGGTATGAAGTAAAACTATTAAATTTATAAAACTGACTTCTACAATCCTGAATAAAGCCTCCACGATCCCTGGGAGTGTAACTTATCCATGAAAGAAAAGAATTTGTAAAATCTATTCGTAAATGACGTGAAACACAATTGAATTGAGAACCTCCCCTTTTTGAAGTCGGTTAAAATTTATAATAGTAAAAAACTGTAAGAAGCGAGAGGCTGGTGTTATAGCTGAGTACTATTATAACAGGCAAAGCCAGGGCAGAGTACTAGTGTTGGTAAAATATCATATATCCACTACGCGGAAGACATGATTCACCCGGTGCACCTGCGGCCGCCTCATCGCATCGCGGGTGGTCAACGCTCCGAACGATGGGAACCTCGGGATTACTTCAATTCGATTCTAACATTGATCGTCTTCACACCTTCGTTAATATTTTTTGTAACTAATTTTAATCAATTTTTATTATTAAATGTGTGCATTTTAAAATAATTCAAAGTTATTTCTCATCGTCGGTCTCCCCTGCTGCTGCATAACGTAATTGGCGCAGTCGAAGTGAATTCTCGATCAGTGCGAAAGACATTTTTTCACAAAAATCGTGCAGTGCGTGGGACTCTAAAATTGAGAACTTTCGTCGCTGAAGTGACTTTCAAGCGCATCGAGAATCCAGAACCTACGAGGCCGCTGCAGGAGGCGTATCCAGACATTGATACAGACAGAGACCGAGAATGAAACTGTGAGTCCTATACTAAAAATTGTCTATATTGTTGCTATTTTCCCAAAAGGTAGTAGTAGTTAAATCAAGATTTTTCATCCTAGATATTTACACCCCCTGGAGACAGAATCTCCTAGGAGGTTAGCTAGAAATAGTACTATAGATTCTAGAAGAAATTTAGAAGCAATCATGCCTAATACTGATCTTGATGCAGTTCACAAAGCTCTGCAGATGGTGCCAACCTTCGATGGCAACCCAAACATTCTAACCAGATTCATTAGCCTATGTGACCAATTAGTGGCCGCTTTCGTTTCGCAGAAAGAAGGCTCGGAGTTACAGAATCTTGCTCTATTAAATGGCATACTAAATAAAGTCACGGGCCCTGCCGCCCGCACTATTAATTCAAGTGGCATTCCTGAAAACTGGGCTGGTATCAAAACGGCTCTAATATAGTAGATTGATAACCAAGGGTGGAAAGTGACCCATTTCACCCGAGATATTTCTGGCGCTCGAACGAAGTGAGAGCGCCAATAGTTCGAGGGGAAATGGGTTATTTCACCCGAGTTAGACACTCTACTTTTCATTTCGACTGTGAGGAAACTAAAATACTACAAAAAGACGAGAATAATAATAAATTGAATTTACTTATACCTATCCAACCTCCAACGGTACCTTTTCAACTGGCCACTTGCCATGCCGAATCGTGAAAAAAAAACGTTATTGACGTAACTCAATTACCTTCGATGTCATGGCTAGCCGAAAAATTAAAAAAAAAATTACTTTCCACCCTAGAGGAGAAAACGCAATTTTCCACCCGGCTATCTACCCATGAAAATTAAACTTTCCGAACAGGAGAGATGAAATAGTCCTTGGAGTGACTAGCAGGTACACCTTTGGGCGAAAGCTTAAAGGCTATTTGTTGGCATTTCAAAAATCTTAATTCCTTTCCTTTCCAGTACTATTTCACAAAACTGCTTTTTGTTTCGTTTTCTTTAAGTTAATTTTTCGTTTTAGCCCGCGTAAGGATGTATACTTGGCAAGAGAGTGCATAATAATAATAATAATAGTAGTAAAATTAATTATGTCTACACGTATCTAATAAATTTATTTTTATGATTTTTAAAGTCACACAATAAATTCGTTTTCTAGTTTACAAATTATCTATTTATTTATGTATTCTTATGTAGTTGATGGTGTGTATTATAGTGGTTATGTCTTTATAACGTTCAGAGGTTTGCCTACGGTGCTGGCTGAAAATCAGCGCTGGGGTGTTTTTAACGCTTCAGCATTATGCTGAGCCAGTGTCCGATTCACAATCGCAATGACACAGACCTTTGTGTTGTTTTTGTACCAAATAGTATTGTTGTCTTGTGTTGTGAATAAATGTATTTTCTTTCTTCTTCTTTCTTTCTTTCAAAATAGTAGATTGATAACCAAGGGTGGAAAGTGACCCATTTCACCGAGATATTTCTGGCGCTCGAACGAAGTGAGAGCGCCAATAGTTCGAGGGGAAATGGGTTATTTCACCCGAGTTAGACACTCTACTTTTCATTTCGACTGTGAGGAAACTAAAATACTACAAAAAACGAGAATAATAATAAATTGAATTTACGTCAACCTATCCAACCTCCAGCGGTACCTTTTCGACTGGCCACTTGCCATGGCCGACTATAAAAAAAAACGTGAAAAAAAAAATCATTGACGTAACTCAATTATCTTCGATGTCGTGGCTAGTATAAATAAATGTACAAAATTATATAAGTTACTAGTAAGTTATAATTACGATATAAATTAATAAGATATAAATAAATTAAATTTATTTATAACCAAACTCCAACCTTTTCACACATTACTTTACTCTTTGCATACTGGCCACTTGCCGCGGCCGACTAGACTGTAATCGAGTTGGCCACGGCATGACCAAAGAGCTTATAATTATATAAACTGGAGATTGCACGCCGAACCAAGAAGTTTGACGTTTATTACGGATGTTCGGCGTTCAACCTCCAGTGTTGTATATAATATTCTTGGTCACGACTTACATCTAGATGGCCATGCCGAAACGTGAAAAAAATGCCTATCATGGCATTATGGCGGGCAGCAGAATAGAGGAAAAATTTTAAATGTTGATATTCTGTAATTTCGAAAAAAATAGACCAATTGTAGAATGTTTTTAATGTGAACCTATTAAGATCGTAATAAACATGTCGTTTAATGTATAGCTGAATTTAGATTACTGAAAGCTTTTATTTTAATAATATGACGTAACTCAATTATCTTCGATGTCGTGGCTAGCCGAAAAATTAAAAAAAATTTACTTTCCACCCTAGAGGAGAAAACGCAATTTTCCACCCGGCTATCTACCCATGAAAATTAAACTTTCAGAACAGGAGAGATGAAAAATATTTTTTCTGATCAAAGAGACGAGACAGCCCTCTATAACGACCTCTCTATGCAATCGCAAGGCTCTAGCACCCCTCAAGAATTTTACGAACGATGCCAAACATTATTCAGTACTATCATGACATACATAACCCTACATGAATCCGTAGGTACCACTATCGAAGCAAAGCGCAACCTATATAAGAAGTTAACAATGCAGGCATTCATTCGCGGGTTGAAAGAACCACTAGGCTCTCGAATTAGATGTATGCGTCCTGAAAGTATCGAAAAGGCACTTGAATTTGTACAAGAAGAGACTAATATAATATATATGCAACAACGTAACCATGTAGTAGCTAATAGGACTCCAGCACCCGAGACAAGACAATTGTCTGAAATTGCTTCTAGGGCCATGCCTATGCAGAACCCACATTCCTTTCAGCCACCGGCACGTATCTGGCAGCCGGCTTCGCAACCCCAACCATGGAGGCCCAGTCCTTTTATGAACCAACCGCCACGTATGCCTACGCGTACTCAGCAAATGTTCCGGGCTTACCCGCCTAACTATAATCCGCAAAGTAACGTTTTCAAATTACAGCCAAGAAACTCTAACCAAGCACCCACGCCGATGAGTGGCGTTAGTCATTTTGCTAACAAAACTCTGCCTCCAACTAACAGCTATTGGCAGAAATCTCAACAACATCAAAATAATCCAACCCCAGCCAACTACAACAAACGTGAAATAAATTTTAATGACTGTACGGAATATAACGAATTTCAGGATTATTCACAATCCTATGACGCAACGGACTATTACGACCCTATGTACAATGACTATGCGAATTACCCATATTATCATGATGAGTGGACTCCCTCCTTCCAAAATCCTGAACCCTTTGCCCTAGACCCACAATCCCAAATGCATGATCAGCCAAGACCTGTAGAATCCGAAGATGATTCAAATATTTTTTTTCGAAAAGCCGTGAAACCCAAAAAATCAAAATAGAAATAAATCTTCAGACACAACGGCATTTGCCTTTCATTTTTTATATTTCGAACCCGCCATTAAAATTTTTGGTAGATACCGGCGCTAATAAATCCTTCATTAGTCCCGAAGCTGTTCGGAAATATTTCTCGGACATTCCACTGACAAATGATCCATTTGAGGTAACAAACGTACATGCAACGACCATTAACAAATATTCTATAACATTACCCTGCTTTCCGGAATTTCGTGACTCTAAAGACATAAAAATGTTCGTATATAAAGGGTATAACCCTGTAAGGATGGCGAAACTGCCTTTGACGAGAAAGTGGTTTTCCTTTGGCTCGGATAATTGTCTTTACATACGTTGTAATTTGACCAAATTTTAGCCCCAAAATGAGCGTGGTTTTTGAGATAATTAAAAAAAAAGGAAAATCGCTTTTATTTTTTATTTACCAAACTAGTGGCCCGATTTTCACGAAATTTTTATATATTATGTAGAAAATTAAGAGCGTTTTTTTCTAAAAAAAAATCCAATTAATTTTATATTTAAGTAAAAAAAAATCATTTTTTTAATATTCATACATTTTTTTTTTTTACTTGCGAGGTGGCGACACCTACCAATATCAGATATATTATGACCCATTTAATACTCTAATACATTTTTTTTTTTTCAAAAACTTTCATTTGGATCATCAGGTTAAAATAAGCGAATTTGTAACATCTCATACAATACATAGCCTTCCCTTTACTACGTACATGGGCGTTTTCAAAAAAAGTTGTTGAAATGACTTTTTTTTAGAAGTGGATGAAATTTGGTATTCCTACTCAGAATCAGGAGCACTTTCGATTATAATAGGAGAAAAAAAATGTCTCAATATTTTTTATTCCATTACGTTACCGTTTTCATACGCGTATCTGTGGCGGTAGTGTAATGGATAACACAAATTTATATGAAAAACCTGGGACACTCTTTTTTCCCATTGCAATCGAAAGTGCTCCTGATTCTGATTAGGAATACCAAATTTCATCTACATCTGACAAAAAAGTCATTTCAACATCTTTTTTTTGAAAACGCCCACCTACGTAACATAGGATTCAATAGTAAGTAGGGTGGGTTGAAAAAAAAAATTTTTTTTATTTTCTTAGCATGGGGGTAGAATTTGTACCTTATGAAAAAAGAAAATTTAAAAAAAAAATTTTTTTATCTAATATTTTGAGGTGGCCCACTCGCTTTTAAAATTAATAATTTATCAAATGAGGTAGTTCCAACAAAAAAAATTTTTTTCGGTCAATCATCGTGGAAGACGTCTAAAAATTGTCGATTGTGATTTTTTTTACTTATAACTTTCATTTTAATACAAAAGAAAGAGAAGTCATTTTTTGATTTTTTACATTAATTACAAAAATAATATAATTTTTTTTTTTTTTACTTTTGATTTCCAATTGGATTTCGAGGGGAGACCCTACAGGTTCTAGAACACTTTTAATATATTTTTTTTTGTACTACTTCATTTAATAGATTATTAATTTTAAAAGGGAGTGGGCCACCTCAAAATATTAAGTAAAATTTTTTTTTTGAAAATTTTTCTTTTTTCATAAGGTACAAATTCTACCCCCGTGCTAAGAAAAAAAAAATTTTTTTTCAACCCACCCTACTATTGAATCCTATGTTACGTAGGTGGGCGTTTTCAAAAAAAAGATGTTGAAATGACTTTTTTGTCAGATGTGGATGAAATTTGGTATTCCTAATCAGAATCAGGAGCACTTTCGATTGCAATAGGAAAAAAAATTGTCCCAGGTTTTTCATATAATTTTGTGTTATCCATGACACTACCGCCACAGACACGCGTATGAAAACGGTAACGTAATGGAATAAAAAATATTGAGACATTTTTTTTCTCCTATTATAATCGAAAGTGCTCCTGATTCTGAGTAGGAATACCAAATTTCATCCACTTCTAAAAAAAAAGTCATTTCAACAACAATAGAATACAATACAATAACTCTTTATTGCGCACCAAAATATAGCAAAAAATTACAGAAAACAGATATACACATAAAGACTCAATAACAACAACAACAACAACAACAACAACAACAACAACAACTTTTTTTGAAAACGCCCATGTACGTAGTAAAGGGAAGGCTATGTATGAGATGTTACAAATTCGCTTATTTTAACCTGATGATCCAAATAAATGTTTTTGAAAAAAATATATGTATTAGAGTATTAAATGGGTCATAATATATCTGATATTGGTAGGTGTCGCCACCTCGCAAGTAAAAAAAAAATTATGAATATTAAAAAAATGATTTTTTTTTACTTAAATATAAAATTAATTGGATATTTTTTTTAGAAAAAAACGCTCTTAATTTTCTACATAATATATAAAAATTTCGTGAAAATCGGGCCACTAGTTTGGTAAATAAAAAATAAAAACGATTTTCCTTTTTTTTTAATTCTCTCAAAAACCGCGCCCATTTTGGGGCTAAAATTTGGTCAAATTAAAACGTATGTAAAGACAATTATCCGAGCCAAAGGAAAACCACTTTCTCGTCAAAGGCAGTTTCGCCATCCTTACAGGGTTATACCCTTTCATGATTATTTCGATGGCCTTATCGGACTTGATTTGCTAACCAGATGGGAAGCAAGAATTGACCTTAAAGAGCACACCCTAATAACTAAATTCGCTATAAATCCCTTAAGGATGCATGACTCGTGTAAGGCAAATTTATATGAGGAAATAATCCCTGCCAATTCATCAAAACTAGTTCAACTTCCTATAAACATGCACGATGGCGACGCCTTAATCAATGAACAAATTGTTTCAAATTGTGAAATAAATGCTTGTATCACGAAAGTGACAAATGAGCGCGGAATACTAGAGATTACAAACCCTACTGAAAATGACGTTATATTTTCTTTAAGCCAACCAATTCACGCGGAAGAAAATAATATTCACATAACAAGTAACGACAAAACCTTAAATCGGTCCAAAGAAGTTTTATCCCGGTTACGCACAAATCACCTTAATCCAGAAGAACGAGCTAACTTAGAACAATTGTGTTCACAATATTCGGACGTATTTTACCTAGATAGTGAACCCCTTACCTTCACTAATAAGATAAAACATAACATTAAGACAACAGACGAAATGCCTATTTACACCAAGAGTTATAGATATCCATAAAATATGTTCACAGGCAGGAAGTTAGGAACCAAATTCAAAAGATGCTTGAACAAAAAATTATTCAGCCATCAGAGTCTGCGTGGAGTTCCCCCATATGGGTAGTTCCAAAAAAAGCCGACGCCTCGGGAAAAACTAAATGGCGATTGGTTGTAGATTTCAGGAAACTTAATGAGAAAACTATAGACGACAAGTATCCTATCCCAAATATAACTGATGTCTTAGACAAATTAGGTCGGTGTCAATATTTCACCACCCTAGACTTAGCTAGCGGCTTCTATCAGGTTGAGATGAACCCAGCGGATATACCAAAAACAGCGTTCAATGTTGAACACGGGCATTTCGAATTCTTGCGGATGCCTATGGGGCTAAAAAACTCACCATCCACATTTCAACGAGTCACGGACAATGTCCTCAAGGGATTACAGATCGAAATTTGCTTGGTATATCTTGACGATATCATAGTTTTTAGCACCAGCCTTCAGGAACATATGATAAATTTAGAAAAAGTGTTTCAACGACTAAGAGAGTCGAACTTTAAAATCCAGATGGACAAGTCCGAGTTCCTAAAATTAGAAACAGCATACTTAGGTCACATAATCAGTCACGAAGGCATCAAACCAAACCCTGATAAGATCGCAGCAATAGAAAAATATCCTATACCAAAAACCAGTAAGCAAATAAAACAGTTCCTAGGATTATTAGGCTACTATAGGAAATTCATACCGGATTTCGCTAGTATAACAAAACCATTAACCCAATGCTTGAAAAAAGGTCAAAAAATTATCATTGATTCAAAGTACGTAGAATGTTTTGAAAAATGCAAGCTTTTACTCACAAACGATCCCATCCTGCAATACCCCGACTTGACTAAAGACTTCATCCTCACAACAGATGCCTCTAATGTAGCCATAGGAGCTATTTTATCCCAAGGTACAGTAGGATCAGATAAACCAATTGCATACGCGTCCCGCACGCTGAACTCTAGTGAACTCAACTATAGCACTATAGAAAAAGAACTCCTAGCGATAGTATGGGCCACCAAATATTTTCGGCCATATCGGTTTGGACGAAAATTTAAGATCTTGACCGATCATAAACCTCTGCAATGGTTTATGAGCTTGAAGGAACCGAATTCTAGACTAACTAGGTGGAAATTAAAGCTAAGTGAATATGACTTCACAGTTATATACAAAAAGGGAAAAATTAACACCAATGCCGATGCATTATCTAGAGTAGAGATATATAACGAAGAAACAAATCATCAAATAAAAAATCAACCGGACTGCACATTGCGCCTTATTAAAGATCAAGCCTACGACGAATCCTGTAAGAAGATATCCGTAACCTTTACAAAAGAAGCCATGGAAAAATTGGATGATAGAAACTACGCACTGGTCTTTCCTGTACCGACAAGAATACACTTGGTCTGCAAACGAGAAGTCTACAATACCTATCATGGAAGTTATCTTGCAACTGTACCTCAAGGATGCATGCTGCAAACACCGCAGTTCACAATTATCAACGTCAATGACCGCGTCGAAGGACAGCCAATCAAAATTATGAAAATACCGACCTTGAAAGAACAATTAAGAGTAATACAACCTGCAATAAACCTAAACACGGTAGACCTCCGAGGCCTTCATGACATAGAAGAAAAAGTCTTGCACCAACAACCAGAGCAGCTTGAAGATATTAGCGATGGAGTACTATACCATACGACCCTACCTTTTTACGGAACACTATCAATCGCTGCGCTGATAACCATAATTATTTTGAGCCGAAACTCCAACATTCTACGTCGTCTACTCTTAAAAGTATCACCACAGCCGAAGACTGACTGCCCCAAGGAAAGCACAGTACGAGATACTTCAGCGACATTTTCACTAAACTTCCTAAAATAGTCGCTGATCTACGGGTGGAGGTGTTATAGCTGAGTACTATTATAACAGGCAAAGCCAGGGCAGAGTACTAGTGTTGGTAAAATATCATATATCCACTACGCGGAAGACATGATTCACCCGGTGCACCTGCGGCCGCCTCATCGCATCGCGGGTGGTCAACGCTCCGAACGATGGGAACCTCGGGATTACTTCAATTCGATTCTAACATTGATCGTCTTCACACCTTCGTTAATATTTTTTGTAACTAATTTTAATCAATTTTTATAATTAAATGTGTGCATTTTAAAATAATTCAAGGTTATTTCTCATCGTCGGTCTCCCCTGCTGCTGCATAACGTAATTCTGGCGTAAACAAATGACATGCAATGATGTCACGACCAAAATGAAAGAGACAATATGATAGTGCTTTACTTTTTTCGGTGATTGTCATCATCAGTCTAAATACGAAAATTGGTTCGGTCATGATCTAAAAAACGACTTTTAGACGACACTAGGTCCAGCAACTTTTGGTAGTCTACTGTTGAGCCACTTTTCGAAATATAATGTACGGCCACTTTTGGAAATTTATATATTGTCCAGCAACTTTTGGAAATAATACTGCCCAGCAACTTTCGGAAGTTTACTGTCAAGCCACTTTTGAAAATATAATGTCCGGTCACTTTTGGAAATAAAGTCTATACCTAGCTACTTTTGGAAATTTATAATGTAAATGAAATTTTATTTGTACCTATGTTCAGTAACTTATATACAATCCATGTGTCTAGTATCTTTTGTAACGTTATTTTGTTCGGCAAGTTTCGTTGCTGACTGTACAAAGTCAGTACTGTTAGTGCAGTGAAAATTATACCTTATGGGAAATGCTAGTTACGTGGTATTGCAGTAACCCTGACCATAAGAATTGCATTTTGCGACACCCTTAGGTTACCTACTACTTCCGAATGTTTTGGGCCGATATAGTTCAAACTTGGCACATAGAAATTTATGTGACCTAAACCAAATGTGTTACGTAAGAAAGAAAGAAAGAAATTATAAATGCGAAAGTGTGTTTGTATGTCTGTCCCTCTTTCACGCCGTAAAGGAGCAACGGATCGACGTGATTTTTGGCATAGAGATAGTTTATGGGCCCGAGAGTGACATAGGCTACTTTTTATCCCGGAAAAATGCACAGTTCCCGAGGGAACAGCGCGCGATAACCGAATACCGCGCGGGCGGAGTCGCGGGCAAAAGCTAGTATATTCATAAACTTTCGCATTTATAATATTACATAGTAGGATTTACTCTAATGGGCTGTTGTTCGAAAAGATACTGCCACCGGAAAACAACACGGGCACAGCACTATAACCCCGCACTTTCACCCCAAACTCAATAACAACCGACTGGCCCCGAGACTAATTTAACGATAAGCAAAATCTCTTGGGAAAATATTTCCACGAAGCGGCTTTTATTTGTATTGAAGAAACAAGATCATTAGGTGACCCTACGGGCGGCGCTAATAGCGGCCGCCAACAGACGGCGCTCTGTTTCCCCGAGCGTTGACTCCGGGAAACCCGCGGGTGACTCGCACGGAGCTGGCTACTCTTGTTAGCAACTAGTGCCCAACACCACCGACATGACAGCCGTATAAAAACTTTGGTCGCAAATGGCGGGGCTGTCACTACAGCCCACCACTGGACACTTCCAGTGGTGTGTTACTTCAAGTCTTTTTGAGTGTACACGATAAAATTTTAACTATTACTTTAGGTAACGTAACTACTTTGTGACATAGGAAAAAAGTAATTGCAAATTTCATGGCAATACGTGTGACAAGGAGGAGGGGGGGGGGTCTAAAAAGGGTTTAGATTAGTGTGACGTACCTATTTTATGGATGACTCCTTATACCTACTAAGTGTGGCTGCCAAATTTGGAGTCTCTAGCTTCAGTGGTTTGTGCGCTGTCTGTCCGTTTGTAAGTAAAAATTCGCTCGCGTGGTTAAAATTATTTGTTCACGCTGGACAAGGTTAGGAGGTGGACAACATCGTCAGTTTTGTGTCTGCGTTGTGTTCTCCAAGTAGCAGCTGTGGTCACTGTGTTTCCTAAATTACCTGCGAAAGGAAATGAGAATAGTGGTGAGTAAACGCCTTTTCTAATATCTATTGAAGATGCCGTCATGTATTTTTTGAATTTAGATAGAGTAGCTTTCCTGGTGCGTAAATAAATTGTATTTAGAAATAATGGGCTTCGTAGTAGTTCTTGTTTTTGCATGTTTTATTAATTTTATTTCATGTATTTATAACTATATATAAATTTGGAAACTTTTTTTCATATGATACATAATTTCTTATTAGGTACTTTACTCATGCATTTTATGTTTTTTTTTTAAGATAAGATAACATTTATTTGCAGCTTGATAGTTTTTTTTTCTATCCACTCGCTTGCTTTGAATTTTGAGTTGAACTCTATTAATACATATAACAAATAAGAGCGTTGACAATGAGTGGGTAGTAGTGGGTACCCATTTGTTTGTTCTTAAAGCGGTAGAATGAATTTGTACAGTTCGTCAATACGCCGTAGAGTTGCCACTTGTCCCGATTTAAATGACATTGTCCCGCTGCCCGAACGCTTATTTATTTATTTATTCATTTAATTACAACTATGGTATTATAATCTAATGTTACAATTAGTATAAAGCAGCTTATCCAGCGAGTCCCAATTTTTTAAAATCAATACCAAATTTTGTGCAGATCTACTTTAAATACTTATTTGTGGAAAGTTTTTCTCTCTACTTTTAAAGTGAAATAAAAGCTGAGTTACAAAATGAATACAACACAGAATTAATAAAATTTTATAGTAGAAAAATTATTCAAAATAAATTTAATTGCAATAGAATTGAGATCATCGATGATCAACGAAATGTTGCGATATTATCCTTCCAAAACGTGGTATTACGTACAAAGCAGACTGAAACGATAACGTTTCTTTCTATTGACTGTCGCACTGTATATAACAGATCTTTTTCTAAGTAATTATCGCACGTAAAACAATTAATAAATGTGGCATGTGTGTGAAAATATGTAATTCTTCTTGCATCTGTTCTAAATTCTGTAGTTTAATATTTCAACAGAACCTTCACCATTAATAATATGTGACCGTCCGTATATAGGTCCCGTCGGCGCATGCGCCTGTCGGTGGTCCACCGGCGCACGCGCCTGCCGCGGCGCCGCGCCGCGCCGCCGTCGCCCGGCTCCACGCCGCCCGGCTCGCTGCCCCTCTCCGACACCCCCCCGCGCACCCCCGTCACCAGGCGCACGAGACAATCCACCAGGAAACCACCAGGACATAGCTCCGTCGAAGATGACAGACAAAAGGAGACCTCTTCGTCCAAACTCGACGGAATCTCCCGGCCGGGTTCTACTTCGGACGCGTCGGACGTCGGCTACGCGAATGTTACGACGCGCAAGAGACGCCGCGAGAGTCCCGACGGTCTGACGGCGGACGACGCCCTCGGGTTCCGTGGCTTCGACCCGCCGCTGCTCGACTCCTCGGGGCCCAGCACTGGCGCTGCTTCGGGTTCTGGCCAGAACGGGAAACGTTCTGAAGAGTCGAAAGTGGTGCGCTCGGGCGCGGGAGTCGCGAAGCGCCCGCGCAGGGTCGGCGTGGCGAGCCTGGCGCCCGCGGACAGCGACCAAGACTCCCTGGACTCTAACAGGTAAAACAACATTTATAAAACCTAGATAACCCCCTGGTTCACCATTCTACTCTACCCCGATGGTGCTCGAAATATTTATTTAAACATATTATACCGGTAACTAATCAGAGAGTGATGTATCTGGCCTTTCCCTAAATCTTAAAAATAAGTACCTACATAGAAGATAATGTTTTTTGAAGGTTACTTTACGTATGATGTATTACGTATAAATCCTCGGTCTGAAAGTAGCAATAAAATTAAATTTCATTTCGACTGTGAGGAAAAATACTACAATAAAGAGAATAACACTAAATTAAATTAACTTATTTAATGCATTAACTCTTTTGTTCAAATTAGTCTGATGAAATTTTCGTTTTCCATACATTGTTCATGATTTCCTATTTCAATAATGTATAGACCCAGCATTAACTGAGCATGAAATACAATCTCTTACCATCAGGAGACCACTTGCTCGTTTGTCATCCAGTCGAATAAAAAAAAAATGAAATACGAATCTTCTATTACGTCCTAAAGTTCTCCCTGTATAACATAAGCTCCCTCATTTTGTACAGAGGTTTATGCCCGGCAGTTAGAGTTCCCTATTATTATTATTATTGCAGCAGGCCGGGCGGCGGCGAGATGCGCGTGCGCGCCGACGTGCACAGCGCGCCCTCGCCCGCGCGTGCGCGCCCCGACCGGTGAGTTACAATTACATCGCAACTGGCCTTTACTAGCTTGCGTAAATCATTAGGTATCCAGTCGAATTTCAGTTTCAGGGTTTTACTACATCTTGGTTTTTATCTATGTTGTAAAAAGACCACCTATGCGAAATACCTATACCAGACTTGTTTACTTAACGATTAAGATTATGGAATATTACATGGAGCCCGAGAGGACTTTGGATATAAAAAGTAACATACGTGTCAGTTACCCTACAAAATCTACATACCAAATCTCGTTTATAACCCGTTCAGTCGGTTTAGCGTGATTGATTAACAAACGCGCACGCACGCACACTCATTAACTGCGTTTTTGACATTAATGGGATACGAATAAACATATTTTCCAGTCAGATGTTGACCGCAAACGCTATCGATTAAATTTATTTCATATTTGAGCAATCTAGTAAGAAGCCCGCATAATTTTGTGAGGATAGCCGTCGAAAAACAAGCGAAGTAGTGTACCTACCTATTTAAATAAACTGTATCAAACTTGTACTTACATACATACTGATTCTCATTAATTTATAGAGAGTACCTATTCCTGGAAAAAATAAAATGACCGGGTTCGACTCCCGGCTGGTATACGAGTATAAGTTTGTTCAGATTTTGATACAGTTTCGATAAAATTCAAAAATCGACGTCACGTTTGTTAAAACTGTGTTGTTCTAAATTTCCCAAATGAGTGGTTGAATGCTGACGCTGTTTGTTGCGCAGCGGCGGCGCCCGGGGCGGCGGCGCGCGCGCCTGCGCCTCGGAATCCACCGGCATACACAGCTACGACTCCGACGACCCCTAAACCACCGCTGAGGAACAACAACGGTTTCACTTACCCCCTTATTCATAAACGACAATCAAACCTATTTTAGTTAAAATGCCGCTAAAATTCGTTTGTCCTTATCTCTCACTTCGACATTTGTATTTGTTAGAAAGGGACAAAGCATTTGTTAGTTAACATAGGCTTGTTAAGTTTTATGAATAAAGGGGTTAATGTCTAACCAGAACATATTTTTTAGAAATGATCCCTAACAAATGTTTCAGGATTTTTATATAACTAACTTAACTAGTTTTACACGATGGTCTTGAAATAAATCCTGAACAGTTTCAGAATAAAATGCATTTGGGTAAATGAGACGATTGTGAAACGAATAATTTGTAAAAATATTGTTGGCGAAATGAAAGGATACCCCAACAGCGAGAGCGTCGCCTTCAGATCCTCCTATCCTACCATGGTAGCGTGAGGCAAACTTTGTCAAAATTCGTCTTACGACCCATGCATGGCAGTATTATTATGAGCAGTGAGTTGAGTACTGAAATTTTTGGACTCTGTTAAGATTCTATAGCTCTACACCTTTTTCTTCGACTGTATTTAATACCGATAACGTATTTGGCGATTTTCTAACTTTAAATGTGTCTAAAGATTACGATGTAAAAACGTATACTTATCTGATATGACTAAGACAAGTATTTTGCAAACTTGCATACACTGAGCGGCACAAAATTTGGCCGACTCTACATACAAAATTGCCTGTTTTTGCATACATTTGGGGGCCAGATTTTTTGCCGCTCAGTATAATATATTTTCATATGTTTTGTTACTAATTTACACGTTGTTGTAAAGAACATTTTGATAATAAATATTAAGTATGGACTTATTAAAATTGTGTAATTTTTTGACCTCGCGCCGCGTTCTTTCTCAGGTGAGTGAGCAGGAAAATATGCACGAGCGATATGTTGCCGCTATGTGTGGGAAATACCGCGACTGATGCAGGGCTGCGCTGATAAAAAACCGATGATCGGGGCAGGCTAAGATTCACTCGTAATTAATTGCCCCCACGTCAGTCTTGCGAGGTCTTGCACAATTTTTCGCACCTATAGGTAATTTGCCCACGAAATTGCAAATACCGTACGGTTCTTCTAAGGATAATGTTATTTGGAAGTCATAATCATAAATGTCATGATCCATTTTAATTTAGATATTTTAAATGGGAGAGGGAGGTACTGTTACTGTGTTGTGTACTGTTGTATCCTAGCATTATAACCGCCGTTCTGTGGTTCGTCACGGCGATTTATTGGTCGACTTTAAAAATGAGTAATTAAATAAGGTGGTATTTTACTGAGATCCTATTGAACCTAGCAGTGACAAGTTACTCAACAACACGTGCAAAACGGCTGCACCTGTACGATACCTATGCAAAGCATGTGATGCGGTTAGCCCTCAAGCACGTGTGGTCGTGGAGTGGTAAGGTTTTTTAATTACTGCAAGAAGTGTAAGTAACTTAAGAACAATGAAACAGTTCTCAAAATTAACTGGTAGACTGTAAATTAAAAACACTTTGCTTTGGTTATATTACTCAGTTCTTCTGAATCGATATGGAAATATAGTCCTTTTAATGATGAGAGGAAAATGCTTGAGGAAGGTTAACTTTGATTACGAGAAATACACATGAGATATCGATAAAGAACATGTTTAAACCTGCTGTAATATAAAATGCAAATTTAAATAGGCAAATCATGGTTTAGTTTGCAGGTGGTACAAGGTCCGCCCGGATTGCTACCACCATCTTGCTCGCTAATCACGCCGTGAAGCAGCAGTGCTTGCACTGTTGTGTTTCGGCGTGGAGAGTAAGATAGCCGGTGAAATTACTGGCACTTGAGGTATTCCATCTTAAGCCTCTAGGTTGGCAACGCATCTGCAATACCCCTGGTGTTGCAGATGTTTATGGGCGGTGGTGATCTCTTACCATCAGGAGACCCACTTGCTCGTTTGCCATCCAGTCGAATAAAAAAAAGTTACAGATGCGATTTTCCAAAGTCAACCTGTATCTGTGGCGGTCAGGTCGGGGGCGATTGAAGATTGTTTACAATTGTGAGTCATTGCGGTGTAGGTGAGGGTGACGATGCCTTATTCTAAAGTAACGGTCCGCAAGGTCGCGGCGTCACCCAATTTGGGTGATCATCACGTGCCGTAACAGTTATCCGACGGAAACAATATGAAAGCTGTTTTAGCGGCGTAGGACGTAGGTATACTTTCCTATGTTCTTTTATAAGTTGAATAAGGCGAGGTAAGTATGACTCCACTTGTTACGGTGGTGCAGCCGTCGTATTTGTAGAACGCCGTGGCACTTGTGCATCAGGAAACGAGTTAAATCATTCGGGTCTCCGTTTAAACATAATAATAGGAGTACCTAAGTAAATTAATGTGAACAAACTAGCTGAGATATGTGGTGCATATAGGAAAAATTCGTGTCTGTGTTCTCCTGTCCAGTGGTGGTGTAGTGGTATAGCACGCGGCACGGAATGCCGAGGACCTGATTCTATTTTTCTGGTATTTCTGTGCATCTGTTTCAGTTTGTATTTTCGATATGTGAGTTTTACGGGATGACCCTAAAAGTAACAAATTTTAGAGTTGAAATAAAAAATACAAAAAGACTCCAAAAAACCAATCTTAAATTAAAGTGGTTTTTTTTTTCGTTTTTTCCTATTGCGAATACCTATACCGTACGCTAATCTGCTTGGTAAAAAAAATCGTCTGTTTTTTGAATCATCATTTGAAACTGAGACTGCATTCTTGATCGAGCAGTCACACAATATCATGAGTCACATAAGGCTTTGAGTTAAATTGCGAATTATTAGTGTTTTAATAGTAGTTTATGTAACTTACATAATGAAGGGCATTAAATACGAGTTTGGGTTTCGGAAACGAGCTCACAGGCGAGTATGCCTAATTATGTACCCACAGTTAAATACATACGTTGCTTTATCTGCAAACATTATAAATTCTCTAAGATGTTACGACCGGAACCGCATGTTACGACCGGCATTGCACCCTAATTAACTTGAGATGAATTATTGAAAAAAAAAATGGCGAAATGAAGTATTTTTTTAAATAAAAGACAAACTAGAGTCGGCCCTAAATGACCATTGGGGAGGACCATCGTTCGAATCGTGCAAAATTTGTAAAAAATCATAAAATTATTGGTAATTTGACTTTTCATTTCGAATAAAACGTCATATCGACTGCTTTGACTATATAAACACTAGACAGAGTCTCTAAGAAGTCTCTAAGATTGTAAAAAAAATATATATAAGGTAAGATTAACGGAATATATCTATTTTTTAATATGATGGAAATATCCTTCATTATGCAAACTCTGATCTTAGCGTAGTATGTAATAAAATAAATTTAATAAAAAAATTTAGGTAATAATTGCTATTTTATACAACAGTTACAAAATACACATACGTGATATGTCAGAAAACAGTTACATAAACCTAATATAAATTTTTTTTTTGGCCAAGCTGAAACGAGACTCATTCAATTAGTTATATTTATTGTATGAATAATACTTAATTCGCCATACTTTACGAGCGAAGTCGTTGCATCTATTATATATATATATATAAAAGGCAAACCTGACTCACTGGGTTATATATCAACGCACAGCCCAAACCGCTGGGCCTAGAAACTTGAAATTTGGTACAGGGGTTTCTTTTATGATGTAAGTGAGCACTAAGAAAGGATTTTTGGAAATTCATCCCCTAAGGGGGTGAAATAGGGGGGTGAAGTTTATATGCAATTTTCTCATTTATGGACTTAGAAGTATGAAAATAGGTTTATAAGTTTTTGATTACAATTAAAAAATCATCTGTGTAAGTGAAATGGTTAAAATTGCCCCCTAAATGGGTAAAATGGGGGGGTAAAGTTTGTATGGAAATTTTCTTATTTCTGGACTTAGAACTATGAAAATAGGTGTACGAGTTCTCGATTACAATTAAAAATGATCTAAGTAAGTGAAATGGATAAAATTGCCCCCTAAATGGGTAAAATGGGGGGTAAAGTTTGTAGAGACATTCTCTTATTTTTGAACTTAGAAGTATGGAAATGAGTGTATAAGTTCTCGATTACAATTATAAATTATTTGTGGAAGTGAAATGGATAAAATTCCCCCCTAGAAGGGTAAAATGGGGGGGTAAAGTTGTATGGAAATTTTCTTATTTCTGGACTTAGAACTATGGGAATAGGTATACAAGTTCTTGATTACAATAAAAAAATATTTGTGTGGGTGAAATGGATAAAATTCCCCCCTAAATGGGTAAAATGGGGGGGTAAAGTTTGTATAGTTTCTGGACTTAGCGGTATGAAAATTGGTCTACTGACATGGTCCTGATAACAAATAAAAATGATCTGCGTAGGCAAAGATAAAGAAAGAAGAAGTAGCGTTCGATTTATTAGGGGGGAGTTTCCATGAGACTTTACTTATTTCTGCGCTAAAAATATGGCTGGTCATAATTTAAAATGATCCGTATGGTGTTGGCGACTTCAGTACGGGAGGGAGTTTTTTATGCAAAATGTACATCTAAAATGTGGAAATTTGAAATTGATATTTAAAATGATGTGTTAAATAAATTTGCAAATAATTATGCAGTACCTAACTTAAAAATTACTCATCGGGTTGTGCATTATAAAATCAATAATATTAAGGAAGCGTAATTTATGTGTTACCTACTAGCTGTTGCCCGCGGCTTCGCCCCCGCTGTATTTTTGTGTATTTTCTTCCATAAAAACCTTCTCCTGATAGTAACAAACACAATAAAAAAAGAATAAGCGAAATCGGATCAGTCGTTCCCGAGTGTTGCGCTTACCAACACATTTTACGATCCATTTTTATTTATATAGATTATCGGTTCTTATTTATTTTTTACCTAATTTACAAAATATTATGTGAAGTGCAATTTCGAATATATACTTCGGGTTCTACAGTTAGATTCGGTTCTCGCCGGAAGCATACGAAATAATTAATTTACTCTCGCGCGTTGCTTAGAACTTTTCATAAACTAGCTTCAAAACTGGTAAAAAATATTGTTTATAGCGAAGTAAGTACTGTAGTAAACTATCACCTATCGTTTACGGCAGTACTTCGCTATACACAGATATACAGATGTCACAATTATAACGGGGGTTAGTTGAAACATATGCCCTAAAAACTAAAGAATACGCGGACGAAGTCGCGGGCAAAAGCTAGTAATGATATAAATTTCCATCACATACTTTCGAGTTAGTACTTTATTTTCAAATTTCGAAAATGTATGCACAAAAAGTAACAATATCAAATTACCTATAATACATTTATTTTTCCGCATAAATCAATATTTTTGCAATAATTTCCTCCAGAATACAGCAGGTCAGGAGTTTTCGTAAATTGCGCGAAACTGCGAGCCCGCGAATTCAAATTTGAAATGTCGAAATTATTATTTATTTTTGCATAGTTGTGTTCCATTTCATACTGTACTGTTGTTGAAACTTGACAGTCTTAAAAATGAATCACCCGCAAAACTACATTCAATTAAAAGGACAATGTTGTGATGTAAATTTCCATCACCATGCAAAGTTAATTATAATAAAACCAATAAAAATAGTAAACGCGTTGGGCACTGGAGTCGTCGTATAGTTTGTGTGCCTTAGCGTGGCCCGCGCGAGGCGGAGGCGTGCCGGCGCCCGCGCAGCCGCCCCCTCCGCCGGGCGGGGCGCCGCGCGCCACACCCCCCGGCCTGCGCGACACTGAAATGCCTGTACTGCATGCGGAGCGCGGTAAACGCGGTACATAATCACTACTCTCTGTTGCCTTAATGTTTAACGCACTAATCACGATCGTTTTCACCACTTCTTTCTATCACACAGTATAACACGAGGGCAGTAAGAGATGGGGAATGCGATTGCGAACGTCAGCGCGTTAGAGAATACGACCTCTGTATTTTAGACTATCTACGAGTATAATAAACGATTACTAATTTTATGAATTAAATTCGGGTTTTGTTCCGTCTTGATTTTAGAGCAGCTCGATATTTAGACACAGTTACATGCGCCATGATCACGAGATGACTGTTCAACTGCGCCGAAATATTGAGCTGCTCTAAAACCAAGGTACGAGGCACAAAACCCGAACTTAATTCATAAAAATACGACATCTGGTTAGCAAATCGTCACTTAAGAAATACCTACTTTTAAAAAGCTCGTAGATCAAAATAGATAATTTTTCTGGGTGCAATTTATAAACATTAAGAATTTCAAAGGGTCAATTATTATTTTGATGACGTATTGATTTAAGATACAAGATTTTTTTTAAGTTCCTGGTAACGGAATTTAGTTGCAAGTTCCTTTTCTTTCATGATTACATCTCTCATTTTCGTTAGCAGCGAAAACTTTAATAGTTTTGATGTAGGTACCTAGTAAGACCTACAATGTCTACCTACGGGGTATACCTACATACGTGTTGTGTATTTGTACCTAGGGATACTAACTACCACCATATTTACGTGAAAGATTAAACAAAAGTGTTAGGTACTAATTCTTAACTCACACTACGAAAAAAACAGAAGAAAACTTTAAATCTCATTAAATTACATACCTAACTCTACGAAACGCTGGTCGTAAGTAACCGAGTTTGTTAAGGTGCAAATCGCTCTTATTGGAAACAACGGTGTACCCCTATCGGGATTCAAAACCTACCTAAATACCTATTTTTTTTATTACAACTAAGTAGGTAGGTAGGTACCTACTTTTTAACATATAAACATCACGCCTGTATTCCCTATTGGGGTAGGCAGAGCAAACGAAACGTTACCGTTTCAGGGCCACTTTTAGCAATGTTAGGTTTAAAGTTTGACAAAAACGGCGACTTAGGATATAGGTATACCATACTGTAGGCGACAGACTAGCAACCTGTCACTATTTTACTTTTTTTAACATGTTAAATAGCTTGACGATGATGTTGAGGCGCTGAAATCTTTCCAGTTCGCTTATCTATTGATATTTGATTTCATGCATGGTCACATCTGCCAATATTTAGTCTCCGACATCTTCGCACGGCTACGTTTATGAAATGCCAAGTCACTGGCGGTGTATTTCATAACATAACTAGTTATTACGCCACGCGTGGGACGGTAAACAAATTAGTCGAATTTCAAGTACACGCGAACCTTGTTCCGCAGCCTTACTAGGAGACCAGAATTAATAAAGCTAACGATGAACTGAACAGCAAATAAGACAAGTAGGTAAGTACCTACACCTAGTTACATAGGCAATCGAACCATACGTGAAACATGTCTGTATTACGATCATTATTTTCCCTAGCAATTGAAACGTAATTCGGCGTCGTTCGCTAGACAATGACTTGTTGATTGTAGATGAACATTATGAATAGTGGGTATATGAGAGCAATTTGTGTGAGGGGGATGTAGGGCATTGAATGGGGCGGGGGAGGGGCGCCCTTGAACTTGCCATGGCCTAGCTTAAGTCCGAGTTGTGGCTGTCGCCACGGCGGGCCGCGCTCGCCGGGCGGCGCCGAGGAACGCTCTGTTTACAGCAATTAGTGGGCCCATGTTTGTGCTTCCGTGTGCTTCGCGGGCAGCTGACGCCACTCGCCATAGCGAGCGCCGCGTGAGCACACACGCTCGGTAAGGCATCTAAACGGGTCGCAACGTGCCCCCAAACTTGTGCAAACACAATGGGACTTCCCTACACCATAAAGAATAGTAAATAAATAAAATCCATGTACCGTCGTCCGTCTTGCTCGGTAAACATTGCTTGAAGTGACAGTCAAACATCCATGGAAAATAGCACTTGGAGTATTTCATAATAGGTATCCATAACTACTTAATATTTTAAACGTGAAAGTGTGTTTACCTATATGTTAGTGTGTTTGTCCGTCTTTCACGCCGTAACGGAGCGACAGATCGACGTGATTTTTGGCATAGAGATAGTTTATGGGCCCGAGAGTGACAGGCTACTTTTTATCCCGGAAAAATGCACAGTTCCCGAGGGAACAGCGCACGATAACCAAATACCACGCGGGCGGAGCCGCGAGCAAAAGCTAGTTTTATCATAAATATAAGATAGACTTTCACCTTAATTGTGTAATTCAAAAACGTCCTACTTACCTAAGTTAACTGACTTTCGTGAACCGAAAGTACCTTAAGTTTTCATGTTTTATTTATTAGAAATGGATGAAAACAACCAGTCTAAGAGTGTTATGAAGGCGGGGTTTGGTTGGCCGCTGGCCGGCGAGCAAAGAGTATAGTCTGGTGGCGTGGCGACGGGGTCGGCGGCGGCGGCGGCGCGGGCGGCGGCCGCTACGTCTGCTACGGCGTAGCGCCGCTACGGCTACGACGCACCTTACGATCAACCTCGTTATCCCATTTAAATTATGTCAATTATTCCACATGTAATAACATTATGTCATCAGTACTCATTACCTACGTTTGTGGATTAAATTATTTCGTCGAAAACTTGAGACGATGTTGAGTGGAAGGGGTGAATATTTACTTATGAAAATTAGAATTACAGACTTAATTTATTTCAGTTTTTTTTTTGTATCGAATTTGAAATAAATACAATTTTCAAAAACTTAGTAATACAACAAATATTTTTCACAATTCAATTTGTGGAAATAATTATAATCCAACGTCACAAAATACAATACCACGGAATAGAAAAAACTAGTACAATACACAAACACTAACCTAGTCAAATAACTCGCCCCTTGCCATTACCGGCACAAAAGTCTCCACAATGCTCGCGGCATTTCCACGTTGGATAGCTATGGATTTTCAAATAGTCAATAACAAAAAATGATAATTATAATCTCTACGTTTGAGATGCTACAGCGGCCGCTACGCCGTAGAGGCGGCGCCCGCGCAGCCGCGCCCGCGAACTCGTTCATTGTGTACACATTTAAATAGGCCTAACTCGCTATTATTTCAGAGACGTTTGTTTGATTTTAAAAATATACCTGTATTACTTATATGAAGCTTATTTGCGATGGAATTTGGAGGGTGAATTTTCTTTATAGGACCCTCTAGCTTGAGCTAATTACGCCAATACCTACAGCCTCATGTAGCGAGAGTAATACGCATTGTTTAATGTCAAGAGATTAAAAGTAACCATTTTTTTATATTCAAGTGGCTTACGCGAAATGAGTACCTACAGCCTAGATTTTTTTTTCAGAAATGTACCGAAATATCTCCGAAGCATTTTAGGTACATTTATTTAGCAAAGACGATAACACTACTTATTGTGCAGTGTTTTAAAACGCTTGCAGTGCAGATCTGTACACACATACATACCAGATTACTGAATAGAATTTAAAAAAATAGCAAAAAAAATTTTTTTTCTTTAGATAAAAGTGTACTTATTCCATTTGGAAATTAACATGAAGTCATAAGTTGGTACCTAATGTTTGAAATTTTCAGAAATACATGATATAGCAGAGCAGGACACTGAAGGCTTGGGCCGTAGCTCCCACGCGGGCATAGCGCGGATGCCATTGAATTGCTGGTATGTGCAAGTTTCCTCACAATGTTTTCGTTCACCGTCAATTTTTTGCGACAGGTGACAAACGAGCTAGTGTGTCAGCTGATGGTAAGTGAGTACACCATAGATACCCGTAACATAGGATTGAAGTTGATTTGGCAGCCTGGAGAGAAAATATACCTATAAGTATCTTTTGGGCCGCTTATTCTTTGGCGTAATGCATGGCAACAAGATCGCGAGCAATAAGGTGACACATTTTCAATTCACGACCAAACAAAATTTAAATTATATCAATGATGTATTGCGCCCTAGCTCAGTATTAGCCTTAGATACAAGCCTGTTGGAAAGTGGTCATGGCCTGTAGGGCAGAGTCTCCTTGGGAAGTGGCATGAAGGGCGGCGGAGCCCGAGGGCCGGCGCCCCGCGGCGCCGCTACCCCGGCCCTCGCGACTCCACAGATCATACATACATAGGTAATTACTTGTGTGGTATACTAATAAACCTGATTATTTTAACTGAAATAGGTGTAGGTAATTGTAGAATATAGAGACGAGACGAAATATTTTACATAATGTAAAACACTGAAGTATAGCTGACGGTTGACGATGTTGAAGTTGTTGTAATCGAAGACACGAGATCAATTTTTAACCGACCTCAAAAAAGGAGGAGGTTCTTTGTACCTATTTTCACCGATTACTAAGTGAATTGTGGACCGATTTTCAAAATTATTTTTTAATCGAAATACCCTTTCGATTAAAAAATAATTTCTGAAGTGCTCCCATTGTCACCAAGTCAAGATGATGAAGAACTGATGATGGGGTCCTAGGGAAAGCTCAAATTTACTGGCACAACTTGTCATAACCAAACGGAGCGAAGAGAAAACATAATACGAATTACTTAAGCACTAACTCCTATGGCAATCGGTACGAAGGATGCTTTAATGCGGGGTTTGCGGAGCAATGTCAAGTAGTTTAGAGTAAATTATCGTAGTAGGCATGCCGCGGAGGCACACAAGCGAGGCAATTAGGCGGCGGCGTCGCCGGCGCCGCGGCGGGAGGGATGTACCTGGGAAAATAGTACTCGTTGTGGATACAACCTGCGAAGCCCCGTACGCCCTAGAAGACTGTCTAACTAATGAAAACAAGTAGAATGAATCACGCCTAGCATTCACTCGCCTCTATTAAAATACAAAAGTTCTGTACAAGACGTTAAAATCAAAATTGAATAAGTATTTCAGGGGGTGTTAAAATCAAAATTGAATAAGTATTTCAGGGGGTGTTTGGTTTAGTTTAAGTGTTTACTTAGTTATGATTGTAATTGTTTTTTAAGGTTTTTTATTCTGGTTGACCATAACATAGATTGGTCGATGTTTAAGCAGCGTCTCCACCAGAGATGTGCTGTGCGAGGATGTGTAAATGAAGCGTTTCTATTGGTTAATGAAAAACATGTCCCTCACCACACATCCTTGCACATTATTGGTGGAAACGCTGCTTTAAAGTGTACAGCGTCTAAAGCGTGACTAAGCTTTAAATCAAAAATTCCGAAAAACGGCTTTAGGAAGGGACATTTCAACCTAAATCAAGCGTTACAACAAATCGCAATCGCATTTATTGCAAATTAATTTCAGCTCATCTCGGCTTATAGTTATAATATAACTACAAGTAACATATTAAATTGTAAAGAGCGCATTCTCGCCAACAAACTGTAATATCAGTTTGGCGAGTGGATATGTAAATTAAGTAAGTGTATGTAATACCTATGAGAAATAAATTAAAAAAAAAAAGTTACTTTGCAGGGCACAGACCTGCTCTCAGGGGCTTGGGTCATAGTTCCCTCGTAATCAGAGCAGACTGTGGTAACTTCAAACACGCCATTGCATCGGATCTCTTCGTGGGTACACAGCCACGCGTGCAGGCTATCACAATGTGTTCATTCACCGTGGGCACGTAAAGCATTCATTCGAAAATAAATTCCGAAAAACTAAGAGATTCGAGTTCAGTCTCGAGCCCGCAACCCTCTGCGTGAGAGGCTACAGACCAAATCACTAAGCCACCACTAGGCTTCTCATGAAATCTATTACAAGTAGCGGCACGAGAGTTTAGCGCTGACCGTTATTGCGCAGAAGTCAAAAGTAAGGTATCACAGGGGGAAGGGCGGGCGTGCGTAGCGCCGCTTGGCTTTCCAGTCGCATTACGTCCCCCGCGCCCATGCACCCATGCGCAGCTATCCCTTCCACGGTTCACACAGCGCTAGACTCTCGTGCCGCTACTTGTATAAAGCGCAGTTTATTATAGGGTGTCTGATAAGACAACAGTTAAAAGACAGGAAATACTTAATTAACAAAAGCGTCAATTAGGGCTGGGAAGTAAGGGGCAGCATGTTGCGTTATCTAATCTTATCTAGCTGGGTGCGTTCGGAAACATTCCCGATCTATTGTAACCTTTTGTTCGTATACTTTAAGAATGCTTCAATGATTTATGCCTCTATTAAGGGATACAGCAGTTTGCACATTTGGCAATTTTACCTTATCTATTAGTCTGTGCTGCTCCTTTGTTCTGTGGAGCGACAAAGGCGGCCGCAACTATTTATTTTAGATAAGCTGATAAGAGGAATGGTTCTCAGGAGTCTAATAAAAGATTGATAAGTACTTATGTGATGTGTTTCAGGCTTGCGAGCCAAAAATTTATCTGTAAGTTCTTAGATTATATTTATTACAATTCTTTGAATAAAAACTATCCAATAAATTAATTAGCCAATAAATTAATTAGCCTTGGTGGCCTAGTGGTTTGACCTATCGCCTCTCAAGCAGAGTATCGCGGGTTCAAACCCCGGCTCGCACCTCTGTTCTTCGAAATTCATGTGCGGAATTACATTTGAAATTTACCACAAGCTTTGCTTTGCTCTGTCACGGCCTGTGCTGCTGCTTTGTCCGCCTTGAGTGACGATGCGGCAAAATGGGACACATAAGTGGCATAAGTGGCACAAGTGGCATCCTAGATAAGTGACTGACCCACCTGTAGTAGAAATGAACAAAATGTTCAATAGGACGAAGCAAAGTAGAGGTATATTATCTGCAAGTACTTATCACAAGAATCATCCAATTATTCTGTGTAGTATATAGTCTGAAGGGTGAACTGAACACTGTAGTAAAGATACGTAAACGACTTGTTTGATATTAAAAATGGAAATCAGTGATTTTTGAACTTATTTCTTTGCTGACCTGATTGGGCCAGATATGATGCCATTTAGATAGCTCTCATCCAAAAGACTAGGGTCGATTTGAAATTGCTCACGCCGGTCCTTAAGTCATCTTAAGTGGTAATCGAAGTATTTTATGGATATTCTGCGTCCCGTTACACCCTGGGGTCAGTGCCAGACTATTTGATGCCCTAAGCTAAGCAATCCACGCCTTTGACATCTCCGCCATCCGTAAGTAGCCGTAACCAGCATTACCTTTTATGTGCTAGCAATTTTTTTTTGGTTCCGTTATGGTCCCCTCCAAGACGAGATGCCCTAAGCAATTGCTTAATTTGCTAAGGATAATCCTACCTGTGGTGTGGTGTGAGCGAGCCCAGCGCCGGGCAGGCTGGCCGGCGACGGCGCCGAGAGCAGCGTGACTCACGGCGGTGATTCACGCCTGCTGGTCGCCCGGTGGCCACACGCAATCGATATCACTTAAGAAGTCTTGTGAAATACCCTAACTGTACATTTAGATTATCACAAGTAGAGGTAGGTAGATTTAATAAAAAAATAAGACAGCAATTTCCAGATATTTTCTTCACTATTGGTATTTTTTGCGAGACAATCACAACTTACAAAACTTAATCCTAAGTGCGAAATAATTTGTAAATTCAATCGCCTTTATTAATCTATAATACTCGTGTACTCGCTGGACAATTTACAGTGACTAGTCCTTGTAGGTATCATAAATATCTTAATTGTAGACTCTACTATAACTCTACAATGTAGAGTGCGCTAGCGTTACGCAGTTAAAACTTGATGCTAAGTTTTTTTCACGTAGTGTCAGTAATACAAAGTACATACTAACTATGGCAAAAGCTGTGCACTTATCTCAGTTGTGTTCTTCATGTTAACATACTTAATATAAGTAAGTGTTATCAGAAGTCGGAAAATCAAGGCAAAAATAGTATAGTTAAAAAATGTGTGAACTACTAGGTGTTGCGTCCGAAGACATAATACCTGTCTCTTCCTCACGCTCCGGGTTACCTACCCAAAAAACATTTTCACTTGCCGCCACTAGTAGGGTGTAAGTAGTTGTTGTACTAGAACACAGTTGACGGACTTTTTTTTAAGTCGGCGGACTTTGTAATAAAAGTTTTTGCTGGTGTTCATTAAACGAGGAGTTAACCAAGTTCAATCAGGATGAGGGTAAAGTGTTACAATGAAATGATCATATTATAATTGTAAAAACAGTTGATTTATTAACCTATATCACAACAATAAAACAGATGCGGCAGCGAGGCCGGGAGGCCGGGCCGCCGCGTCACTGGGCTCTCCTCACCCTCTTCACTAGCTCAACTAATAGCTGCCGGCCGCGGCCGCTGTACATCATAAATACCACTCTGGCATACTGTTCAAAATAAATACTAACACTCGCACAAACACACAGCGGGGCCGCGGGATGGCTCAAATCACAACCATGGAAATTAAATTGTCCTAGTTTTATCAATAAATAAATAAATTACTAGACGATCACTTATGAAGTAGGTGCCGGCGTCGGGAGCACCGACGGCGGTAGGAACTGCGGTGGGTCGGGGCGCGCGCGCGCGCTCGGCAGCGGCGGCGGCGGCGGCGGCGGCGCTAGGACGGGAAGTCGGCGCCGCCGGCCGCGATCATGCACGTGCAGCCCACCGTCACGTCGTACGTCTCGGTGCGGCGCGTGCTGTTGTAGTAGACGAGCGCCGTGTCGCGCACCTCGACGCACTCCATGACGCGGTCGAAGTGCTTGTGGTGACAGCACTCGTTGTCGGGGATGTTCTGCGAGCGGCACCAGTGGTTGGGCGCCTCCTCGCAGCGGATCATCTTGATGCGGCGCGGCACGCGGTCCGGGTCCTCGTCGATCTCCACCTTGAACGGGCACACGGTGCGGTTCAGCACGTCCCGCAGGTTCACGATGCGCGGATTTCCCTCGGCTATCGACATCGTCGCTGCGAACGCGATCGCGAATACTAGGAATTTTTCACTGGACATTTTGTGTCAATGTTTATTTGTGGTGTCGAGAGAGAAGCCGTCGCCCGGTTAGCTGGCTGTACTTGCGAAGGCTCGATTGCGAATAGCATGACTCCTCGTCGAGTCAGGTGCTTAAATAAGAGCTGGGGCCGAACGTGCCGGCGGGCGCGGGGCGGGGACGCCGCACGCCGGGCCCGGCAGACGCGCGCGCGGCGCCGCCGGCGCGGCCGCGCCCCGCGCCCGCCGGCTCGCGACTCGCGACGCGAACTGGCGCTAAACGATTTATTGTGAAAGTGACAAGTGATTAAAAGTATATCGTGTCTCGTGTGCCGCTGGATTACGTGCCGTCCACGATGTGAGCTGTACTAATTTGACTCTACATTAATTGGTCAGTGATGCGGTTTTTACCGCAATTAGGTATCTAATTAAATCAAGATTGAGAATTTTGACGCCGTGTGACGCCTACGATTATGAAAAACCAATTTAGATGATTTATCGAATTTGATACCGGTCGACACCGCGAGTGTTCGCGCTCTACAACAGAACGGAAAGGAGGGCTTAAGAAAAGTAATTTCACACAATAATGTAAGAGTCGTTAAGATATTCCTGGCTTAAAACGTCATCGAAGAGTTTTGCTACTTAGAAGTTAATATGTGACAGTCAGCCTTATTGTTATTCTGATGTCACGGAAAAGCACTTGGTTAACATCTTACAGTATTTATTTTAATTTGGCGCGAAGACTCGCGGTGAGTAGACTACACTGCCTTAGATTTTATGTTAGTTTTATGTTTGTTAGTTTTATGTTTGTTTAGTTTTATGTATGTTTATCCGTTGCCTAGTGTCCATAGTACAAGCTTTGCTTAGTTTGGGACTAGGTCAATTGGTGTCAAGTGTCCCATGATATTTATTTATTTTATTTATTTTATTTAGTTAATGTTTTGTGTTGTTACTAATTATATTAAGAGCAATTGCATAAAGTGTTTTAAAATAAGCGGTACATAGATAAGTAATTAAAATTAACTATATTTAGTTCAAAGATAGAGAAATATAGAGCTCGGAGTTTAGATTAGCATCCTGAGTTTTATTGCTGATAGGTACAGTCAAGTGCAAAAACGTGTAGATACGCGAATAGATATTCCAACCACTCAAAAATAACATATTATTACGACGGCCTTATTACGTTGGAATAAAAATCTGTGGTACATATTTTTGTAAGTTTAGATAGTCCATATTCTTGCGCTCGACTGTGCCCGGCGACTGCTTTTGTGCCCCATTCTGGCGTACTGGGTCGCTCAAGTAAAGTCTGTTGCGTGATTTTGAATTAGGTAAGTAGGCGATAAACGAACATAGATTAAGAATTACTAACAATACATACAGATGTAATAACGTCTGAAATAAAGCTTTATTTAATTTTAATTTTTAGAGTTTATATATTAGATGGATAAATTAAATATTATCTGTACAGAAACGTGTAGACTTATCTGTGCCGGCGGTTGCGCCCGCGCCGCGCGTAGCGATCCCGTAACACTTGCGTGCAAGGTTGTACTGTGTTACCACATAATGCGGTCACTGACCCGCGATGTATTCGGTTCGCCTTTTCTTGACAACGGAAGGTCTTAGTGAGTCCAAATGAGCATTTGATTAAGATTTTTGTAAGTTATAACATATCACAACTATGATTTGCAAAAATGTATATTCCTACGCGTTGTAGAGAGACTGGTTATAATAATTACAAAACAAATGTATGAAATGTATGTCAGATCCATCACATATGTCTAATTATAACTATTTTATTTTAAATTGTAATTTATGTACCTAAGTAAAAAACATTTCATATTTTCGCATAGGAATGGAAGTTGTATTCGTTTTATCTGCAGATCCTCAATTTGATGTCATTGTGGGTATTTTTTTCAATTCAATTTGATTCTTAAGCCACCAGAATCTAGTCGCCATGATATTTATAATATTTTATAAGCATTGCCATAATATACCGATGATTTACTATGATAAAGTTCTTTGGTGGTCCAGGAATGAAATCGATTAACTTTAGCAATACAGACGATTACAAGCGAAGCTTCCAGGTATACCATCATCACATTGGTTCTTCGTTTAAATAAAGAGCCTGACAATACGCACGTAACACAGAGGGCCTACTCCAAAATCCGAAAATCGAAGTTCGTAAGGTACTGTCCCACTCACTCTACGAGTAGTAATTAAATACGTAGTATAAGCTCCAGAGAGACGGAACGACATGAACTTCGATTTTCTAACTTTGTAGTACCTGCTGATGTTAATCGCTGGCGCTATGTTGTGGACGAATTAAAAGCTTCTCTCTCTTTCTGTCTTTGCAGCCATTAGAGTGTTCTAGCATGTCTGTTCTTGTGTTAAACCCTCCCCGCGCGGTGCGTGACGCGCGGGAACTGACCCGCGCAACGCTTGAGGCAGGTCGCGGCTGATAACAGCGCCTCGCACTTGCGATTATAGATAACATATCACGTGTCTCTATCCTCTGGAAAAAGATTTAGAACGTGTTGATTAATACTTTTTTAATCTATGTGCCATCCGTCAAATATGGGGCCCACCCCAAAGTTGGTAATCGTTTGCATGTCGTAAATAAAATAATAATGCAAATAGACGTGTCTGTCAACTGGAAAGTTCGGCTTACGACATATCTAGGGGCACGGCAGTGCCCCCGCCAAGTCGAGCAAAAAAAAACAAAGGCACGGCCGTACCATACTTTTCTCGAAGCCATTCGGGCTATTTTCAACACCCTGTATTTTTGTTTTGGCTAAAGCTAGAACCCTGAATTTTCAGTTACCTATAGGGCCTAATGGGACTTAGATATATTATCAATTACATTCAGTTCGAACACGTAGATTAAGAACTATCACATGTTAAAGTTCCTCAGTTTTGTCACTGACATACCTATACACTGACTTTTGATCATCATAATTCTAAGGTACTTCTAGCAGACCCACAAGCTCCAAATTTTAAACATAATTAGTTTTTAGCCTACATGGTCACAGAAAAATCCAAAATGTTGCAATTTCAGTCACGTTTCAAAGTTATATAAACTGCACAAGTAAGTTTGTAATCCCATATAAATACTAGCGATTACAAAGTTACACAGCAATGACTTTATTGAACGTAGTCGTATTGTATACGTATTAATGTTGAGTCTTAATACCTGAGTATTAAGGGTTAAAATGAAATTGTTTATCTTACTAATGTAATAAGTACCAAAGTTCGTTTGTTTGTGAATGTGTGTGCGATGCGAGTGGACGCGAGGATGGACGATGGAAATTGGAATATGGATGATGGACAATGGATAATGGTCGATGGACGATGGGTAGAAAATGGACGTTGGATGATGGAGTGTGGACGATGGACGATGGATCATCATCATCATCATCATCATCCCAGCCTATATGCGTCCCACTGCTGGGCACAAGCCTCCTCTCAGAATAAGAGGGCTTGGGCCTTAGTTCCCACGCGAGCCCAGTGCGGACGATGGATGGTGGAGGATGAACGACGGACGACGACGAACGACAGAAAACGACGGACGACGACGGATGACGGAAGTTAGACGGGCGAAAGACGAACGACCGACGAAAGACGATGGATGACGACGGAAGTTCGACGACGGACGACAGACGATGACTGACGAGGGAAGTTCGACGACGGACGATGACGGACAATGGACGATGACAGACGACGGACGACGACAGAAGACGAACGCCGACAGACGACGGACAACGAACGATAGACGATGGCGACGACGGACAAAAGACAACGACCGACGATGGACAAGACAACGGACGACGGATGACGGACTATGACCGACGATCGACGACGGATGATGGAGGGTCGACGATGGACGATGTACGATGGACGACAGACGGTAGACGGACGACGGAAATTCAACGATGGGCGACGATGGACGACGGATGACGACCGACGATCGACGACGACGACGACGACGACGACGACGACAGTCGGTACTGACGATGGACTGTAGACGATGAACGAGGATGGACGATGGACGATAACCGAGGATAGACGATGGACGGTGGACGATAGACGAGAATGGATGATGGATAGTGGACGAAGATAGACGATGGATGGCACACGATGGACAAGGATGAACGATGGATGATAGTGGACGATGGACGATGAACGATGAACGAGAATGGACGATGGACGAGAATAGACGATAGACGATAGACGAGGATGGACGATGGACGATGGACAAGGAAGGATAAACAAATGAAGATAGTAGTGCGTTATTACAAGAAGTAGTACCCGAAAAAAAAAGAACTGCCTACAAAAAGTGATGAGATCCCACCAAAAACATTACATGTAAAAAGCTGCAAGTCTCGCAACGCAATGCAGTTCTTGTAATGCTAAAAAGGTTTGAGATGCAATGTTATACCAAGTCGGTTATTTTTGTCAGTACCGGGGGGTTTCCATAGAACTCGATTTTCACCAACTTGCTTATTTTAAAACCATAGAAAAATACAGTTTATAGTTCTCAAATAAAAGTAAACCAAATTATTTTTTAAACACATAATGACTTGGCCATCGCACTCAACCTTTAGTCATTCTCGTATTATGTGTATCACTCAAACTGCAAGGCTGGGGCTAGCGCTATCTTTAATTATAATTACTTGAAATAGCTGACGTTGATGATTATAATTATTATGTCATTATGTAGCCTTGCGATGGCCAATCATTTATGTGTTTAAAAATAATTTGGTTTACTCTTTATTTGAGAACTATAAACTGTATTTTTCTATGGTTTTAAAATAAGCAAGTTGGTGAAAATCGAGTTCTATGGAAACCCCCCGGTACTGACAAAAATAACCGACTTGGTATAACATTGCATCTCAAACCTTTTTAGCATTACAAGAACTGCATTGCGTTGCGAGACTTGCAGCTTTTTACATGTAATGTTTTTGGTGGGATTTATTTGATAGGAACTTGTTTAAAATTTGATAGACCGGAGGCCTTATTGCCCATTATGACGTTTCTGACGTTTATGGGAAATCTGTCATTTGATTGCGATCGCGAGCGCCAGAAACGTTATGCGATACGGCCTTAGTTATTTGGCGCATGATAAATACAAAGCCTCATACCAAACGCTAGAGTATTACCGGAGAAATGACTGATTTACAATTTAATACTTCAGAATAGCCTAGTTTAATATACGGATACCTATAATGTTTTTTTTTAAGTATATTCATTTAATAAAAGCATTTACAATAGTAAAACATTCCTGAAAATGAACTCCACAGTACACGGGATTTCGATCATCGTCCAAAGAGTAGAGACCATGTTGTGTACATACAATGCAACTAAAGACAATTAAATTCACAATCTACATCTAGGCAGCGATTTTTTAAATTATATTTGTGAAAATACCACTTGTTAAAGATCAACTAGTAACCAAATTATTATGTAGAGCTCCAATGCTCTAGTTTCTCGTATTATAACTTAATTACATTTTTTTATTATTGTTGAAAGGTATTTTCACAAATATTTATTTCAGTAATCGGTCTTCTAGCTTGTTGCGTGTAGTTTCGAAGTCTAAATCAAACGGTTAAGCGCATAATGCTAATATAACACACTCGGGCATCAAGCACAAATATAATAATGAATAGTGTTTATTGTTATGAAATACAAATGGACACGCACTTTTGCAGTTGTTTATGATTGTACCAAAAAGTTTAAACAAGTCTTCGAAACACCAACTGTATTTGCGCCAAAAAGGAAGTTCTCTTATTATAATGTTTTATACCTGCGCTTGCGCCGCCGTCTCGGGTTCATTGGCAGATCGCGGCAAGTTCGGACCTGCGGCGCCGGGTCGGCTCTACGACCCTGACAGGTTTTAACCGAACTTCGTATTATGTTACTTTCTCTTTCTAAATTCACTTTCTGTGTGCACTCTAGGGCCGTATTTTAAACCCTTAGATGTCGGACATTGGGTCGTACTCGTAATGTTACTTTTTCATGTCATAACTTGTTTACTAATTTTTGTTCTGACTGTTGCATTGTAGAAAAAAGTAAAGTAAATGTTAACAATGAAGGCTCATTCCTGTTCAGGCTTTTTTCCCTCTAAATGGTGGTTTTGTAGTTTACCCGGTGACTCAATATGCATCAATTAATTTCTGTAACATTATAGTGTTCGCTATACGTATTCCATTCATGAATGAATTCTCAGAAGAAATATACCGAACAGGTCTATAGATTAAAGACAATGTGTGCAACACACGCAAACGAATGGATCATAATTGGGATTCCCGCTGTTCCTCAGAAATGATACTAAGAACAAACGAACTACTTTATCACATGTGTTTTAGTGACGCGTTCATTCATAAATTGTGTAGCTAAATCGGTACTCGCGTGAAGTACGTTACGTATTTAATAGTTCATTATTAACGTGCGTTGCGCAGAATTGGAGTGTTACCGGCACTAGGTCAATAAACTTCACACGGAGATTTACACAGCCTGTGTTTTTTTATGTCTGCGATATTTAAGGGTACGTCAGTAAAGGCCGTAATAAACATACTATCGTATAATAATATTAATTACGATCCTAAACTTAAAATTTATTGCGATATCACTTCATAACACTACAACACTTGGTTACTGCCTACGCTTCTATTACTTTGTAGAAAAAATACACGCTAGGTATAATGCAAATTTATTAAATGTAACGTTATAAATTGAACTCGGTTCCATAAAATGCATGCGAGCAGTTTGTGATGATAATGCACTGCAGGTCATCGACATCTCTACACCAATCTATTTCAATAACGACATGCTAAATTATAATATAAAACTGCTTTATAATTTTTAGGTTTTTATGAACGTAATTAACACATTTCACAAGAGAGTGATTCAAACTATAAAATACCTACTGATCCGACCAAAACTTATAACTTTGAGTAAATCTGGCCATAGTGGCTGACTGGTTTGATGATATTATACGCAAATTAAAATCTTATAGAATACAGATGAAAGTGCTGATTCAAAATCAAGACTCTAAATTGCCTCGTGCCTGTGTTAGATAACGCGTAGTGTAGTGAACTTATTCATCATTTAAAAATTCTATATCTACTGTATCATAAATTATATTACTAAGCGGGTGATTAAGACGTGAATATTAATAAGCATCGGCGCGCGCGTCGCGGGCCGAATTTGCATGTTCAAGGAGTTTTACGTAGTGCCACCGGAATTGAGGTGACGTACAATCGGCCAAATAAGTGGTCTATCGATTTTTAAACAAGTTCATAACAAAAGCTAATACATTTGTTTTGTAACATTTTCCAGAAACATAATTTAGATAATTTATTGATCCTTAAAGTATAATTGTTAAATCAGTGTATCGAACATGGCGGTGTTGTTGCTGTCTCTTGATACGGGGGCCTTAAAATATTTTTTTACATTTTTATTTGACATATCTAAGAAAAACATTTATCAATGTGCCGTCAATTTAGTATTGTATCGTATACATTTGAAAATTACATTTATTTTGTATGAAAAAAAAATTAAATTAACAGCGGCCATATCTTTAAAAAGTAGCAGAACAAGAGTGGCTCAGTTATGTGAGTAAAATCGAACCCTAGTTTTAAAGCTCGCACCGTCGGGCCGGCGTAGACAAAGTTGATCGACGTAAACATTTGGGTATACTAATCATACTACTGTGCTGCGCATCTATCATAACATACTTTTCAACACACCTGCTCGTAAAGTAGGTCTTATTACAGCGTATTTACACTGATAATGCAGAATATTACCCATGCCGTGCCTTTTACATTACATTATCGCACTAGTGCCTTTTCATTACATATCTTTTTAAATATTAGCAAGAAGTATTAATGTTTCGAAAACAGCTAAGTAGTTATTTGCGTAAATATAAAATTCAATTCAAAATGTGATAAATAATTAAAGAATTTCATGAAACTGCTTGTTAGCTTGTTGGTATTTATAATTTGACGGTGTATTTTTAACTATAAATACCCAATTTCAAAATTTATAAATATGTGGCTGATTAGCTACTTTGCCGGTGCCCTTATCTCAGACTTGCGCGCGCATGCAGCGCTGAGCGCGCGAAAAAAAAAATTACGGCCGCCATCTTTTAAATGGGTTTCTGTTTGTTAAGTTTATTTAAATAAATGTGAACTTTTATTTACTTTTCCTCGCAAGTGTGTTGAAAAACGTCGTATGAAACACGTGAGCATTGGTCATTACACTTTTCGTCTCCATTAAGCCTTCGCCTTCGGCTCAGGCTTAAAAACCGACTCGAGTGTAATGACCAACATAGCACACTTGTATCATAATGTACTATTATCTACTCTCATATCGTAATATTCGAATTATAAAATTGAAAACGAGGTTATATTTACATACTTTTTAAACATAATACCGAAATATAAAAAAAACACATTGTAACACTTTTCTTCTAACGAAATAATTTTTTAAACCATTACGATACAGGGCAAATCCAAAAAGTTTATATCGACAAGTTTTGATTCCAATTTTGACTTGTCTGTGGCAGTGCCCGTTTTAGCGCATGCGCGCACATGTCGCACATGCGCAGTGATGTACTGGGTTTTACCGCCATTCCGTTCATACGTTGTCGTTTTGTTGTACAAATTTTCGTGGGAAAATTTTGTTATTGCTTAAAAGTGTCTGATATCAGTGAATGCGAAGAAAATTTGACTCCGCCCGATATTTTAGATGCGGCGAAGGAAATGACTCATAATTTACCAGCGAAGTGAAGGTCCTAGTATAAGTTCTGGTTGCAATGCAGGTAAATTCTTAATGGTTCTTGAACACATGATAGAGGATTTAATATATGAACATGAACGTAGATAAAATATTGTATGCAACTGTACGTTATTAGGCCTTAAAACACTCGTGTGACCCTTTTATGAAACTCGGCTACGCCTCGTTTCATGAAACCACACTCGTGTTATAAGGACCGTAAGGACCCCTATGATACAGTTGCATAAATAGCTAATATCTAGCAGTGTATTGATCTCAAATTTAATTCGCTGTACTCGGGAACATCTCCTTTGTTTGTATTAGTATCTCTTTATTTGTAGTATCTATTAAGTTTTAGCGTATAGTTTAGGCATAAGCTTACAAACTAGAACTGTACTTTTTGTTACTTAAGTACTTAAATTTTTCTACAAAATAAAAGTTCTAATATAAAAAAACAGCATTTTTAACTTCCCTATTAAAGAAAATTAAAAAAATATTACAGTAGAGACATGGAAGCGAGTTTGAAACGAATCAAGCAAGAATCACGAGTAGTGATTAAGTCATTTTGAAATAATTATGTTTTTAAAAGATGAATAAAGCGATAGAATAAATTCGATTCAAAATCAAATAAGGTAATACAAAGTTTAATAACATGATGAGTGTCACGATATTCAATAGCTAGTAACACCCGTTTCACAGAATTAATTCTTAATGCAAATGGAGTCATTTATAGAAAGAAGGCGTCACAAATGAGCGGGACGGGATGTGGTTTAATCCCGATGATTCGTGATGACTTCAGCCTGATCATCAAGAGAACAGACGTAGTCTGTGTTCCGGAAACCACTTTAGTTTTTACTCACGTGTCTCTACGAGGCGAGTGTGTGTTGCGTCACGTGCACATGGTACCACCACGACTGATTGTAATAAATAATAAATTTATGTGAAGTATAAAAGGCCGTGGTGGCCAAGTGATTTGACCTATGACCTCTCAAGCAGAGTATAGTGGGTTCAAACACCGGCTCACACCTCTGAGTTTGTCGGAATTCATGTGCGAAATTACATTTGAAATTTACCAAGAGTTTTACGGTGAAGGAAAACACCGTGAGGAAACCTGCATAACCGGCGAAGCAATTCAATGGTGTGTGAAGTTCCCAATCCGCACTGGGCTCGCATGGGAACTACCTCATTCCGAGAGGAAGCCTGTGCCCAGCAGTGGGACGTATTATAAAATATAGGCTAGGATGATGATGATGATAAAAATGTTACCTACTTCATTAGGAATATTTGCATCGATACATTATATCTATATCATCCTGATGGTAACAGTTGGTACAAGTTGACTTAACCATCAACATGAACTAATAATGCTATGAAAAGTCAGTTTTGTTATTTATATTTATCCTATAATCCATACTATCCATACTATCCATCCATACTAATATTATAAATGCGAAAGTAACTCTGTCTGTCTGTCTGTCTGTCTGTCTGTTACGCTTTCACGCCAAAACCGCTGAACCGATTTGGATGAAATTTGGTACAGAGATAGAATAGACCTTGGGAAAGGACATAGGCTACTTTTTATCCCGATATTCCCACGGGATAGGGATAAAATCTCGAAATAAGAACCTCTGAGCTTAGAGTCATGAAATTTGATATGTAGGTAGTTGGACGTATGGAATAACACATAGGTGACTTTTTGACCCGATATTCCCACGGGATAACTATGGATAAGATCTCGAAATAACAACCGCTGGGCTTAGAGCCATAAAATTTAGTATGTAGGTAGCTGGACCTCTGGAATAACACGAAGGCTACTTTTTATCCTGATATTCTTACGGGATAGGGATAAAATTTCGAAATAAGAACCTCTGGGCTTAGAGTCATGAAATTTGGTATATAGGTAGTTGGACGTATGGAACAACACATAGGTGACTTTAAGACCCAATATTCCTACGGGATAACTAGGGATAAGATCTCGAAATAACAACCGCTGGGCTTAGAGCCATAAAATTTAGTATGTAGGTAGCTGGACCTCTGGAATAACACGAAGGCTACTTTTTATCCTGATATTCTTACGGGATAGGGATAAAATTTCGAAATAAGAACCTCTGGGCTTAGAGTCATGAAATTTGGTATATAGGTAGTTGGACGTATGGAACAACACATAGGTGACTTTAAGACCCAATATTCCTACGGGATAACTAGGGATAAGATCTCGAAATAACAACCGCTGGGCTTAGAGCCATAAAATTTTGTATATAGGTAGCTGGACCTCTGGAATAACACGAAAGCTACTTTTTATCCTGATATTCCCACGGGATAGGGATAAAATTTCGAAATAATAACCGCTGGGCTTAGAGTCATGAAATTTGATATGTAGGGAGCTGCACGTCTGAAATAATACATAAGCGACTTTTTAACCCGAAATTCCCACGGGATATCAAAGGATAAAATCTCGAAGTAACAACCACTGGGCTTAGAGCCATGAAATTTGGTATGTAGGTAGCTGAACCTCTGGAATAACACATAGGCTATTTTTTACCCCGATATTCCCACGGGATAGGAATAAAATTTTGAAATAATAACCGCTGGGCTAAAAGTCATGAAATTTGGTATGTAGGTAGCTGCACGTCTGGAATAACACATACGCTATTTTTATCCCTATACTCCCACGGGATATTTCAATTGCCACTACCAGACCGATTAGTTTACGCGTGCGAAGCCGCGGGTAAATGCTAGTAATATATAGCAATAACTGATACTTAAATTGTGTCAACTGCTGGGTTACGATTCGAGTCAGAAAATTAATAAAGTCAATAAAAAGAAATAAAACAGTACAAATTAAACAAGACGGTTACTTTCTTAGACTGTCACATTTTCCACGTAAAGTGCTTGAGGGTTAAAATTTCGTATATATCTTTATACTTATCATCCGTTCTATTGTTTTACCTGTGAGTTGCGAGTACTTAATATGTCGGACTTTAAAATTTAAAAAGTGGATCAAGTTCAATAATGAAGACACCTGAAACGCGCCGGAGCCGGTCTGCCGAGCCACCAGATAGCGACTAGCAACTGTAATGGAAATATATATCGGTAAGTAGTATGATTCAAATTTATCATCTTCACTATTCTTTTTGGTAAGTATTTTAGTACGTAGCCATAGGTACAATAATATACTTATACCTAACAAATTTAACACTAAGAGTTTGATAAAATAATGTGGCGTTAAACCCTAACGGACGTCCAGGGTTGCCTAGTTAAAATCAGTAACTAGCTTTTCCCCACAATTTCGTTTGCGAAGAGTTTTTTTATCATTATTCTGCGGGAATCATGCAATTTTGACCTAGATACCTCGCACTTCAACAAAAATTAAAAACCTATACTTACCTGTATTATTTCCAATTATTTCTTAAGTGAGTAGCTAACTGTATTTCAAACAAAAAACTATTTTCGTGCTGTCGTACCACTTTCACTATAACCAGTATCTTAACCGCAGGATCTCAAATAATACTACTTCCTAATGAGTGACTTGTCTTCTGTTTATTCAGATGGTTAGGGTGATTCAGGCAGCTTCGTTCAGGTGAGCACAGACAGCATGTAATTCCCAGTGACTAGGTAGATGCCGAACCTTTTCGCAGAATCAACCTAATTACTTACAAGTGCAAGTTTGCTTAGATAACCGCCGAACAAACGAAGCATTCGCTCTGTTTTATTCACCTTCAGAGCATGAAAAATTAAAAAAAAAGAAAATTAAAAAAAATATTCGGGGCAAAAAAATAAACCAAAAATTAATAAAAAATAAACTAAAATACACATTTACTTGCATAAATAAACTTACTTGTATGAATAATGCATACGGCACACACAGCTCGATTTAACAAAAAACTCCTAAAAACATCGCAATTGCTTAACTTTGGTTGGTTTACTATGTTTTCTCTACATAGCGCCACGCTCACTCTGATTAACAACAATACGGCATAATAAATCATTAAGCAGCACTCTAAGGGTGGGTTCTAGGATGGCGTACATTGATAGCAGCATTTCATTTGTATGAAAAAAGGAAAAATCAAAGACTCCGTTATTTTTAAAAGTTGCTAAACTAATGTTGTTTAGTTTGACGAGAACGATCTATGTTTTAATTTTTTGCTCGTATTACAGGCCACATCCGGTAAAAGCCACATAAGTTTTTGTCCTAACCACAACATGTAATTAAAATAAATAACTACCTTGTATATTTGACCCCTAATCTACTTGTAATCAACGGAAGAACGCTATCAAGCGGTCACCGCGTTAACTTTTGTTTTAAATACTTGACTTGAGCAGTCTCAAAAACCAGGCGGTTTAAACCACTTTTTTGTTGGAAAGCCCCGTACTGGGTTTGCCGCCTAATAACGTAGAAATTGTCTAACCGCGCGGCCAATCGGAACGACGCCTCGTTATCTTATTAACATGGAGTTTCTGGCCGACCAATTAGAACGAAATAATGAAAGATTTATAAGGTTCCATATCAATGCAACCACCGTACAGCAAGAAGACTGAAACACTTACCCCCTGTTTCACCATCCATTGATAAAATTTATTTGACGGATAAATGCGATGCCGTCTCTGTTTGTTTTGTTCGAATAGGTGGCAGGTGGTAGGCCCTTGTGCAAGGTCCGCCCGGATTGCTACCACCATCTTGCTCGCTAATCCTGCCGTGAAGCAGCAGTGCTTGCACTGTTGTGTTTCAGCATCGAGAGTAAGACAGCCCGTGAAATTACTGGCACTTGAGGTATCCCATCTTAGGCCTCTAGGTTGGCAACCCCAGGGGTATTGCAGATGTTTATGGGCGGTGGTGATCTCTTACAGACCCACATGCTCGTTTGCCATCCAATCAAATAAAAAAAAATAAAAAAAAGAATAGACGGAGACGGCATCACATTTATCCGTCAAATAAATTTTATCAATGGATGGTGAAACACGGGGTTAAACTAACAATAAAAAACCGGCCAAGAGCGTGTCGGACACGCCCAGAATAGGGTCCCGTAGCCATTACGAAAAAATTAAGTAATATTTTTCTAAGTATTTCGTATTTTATACGGAATCTTCCAAGTTTAGGTATATTTTATACCTTACGCTGCTATTTACTCATAAACTACTAATAATTCTCAAGAAAACTTAGCCATTATAGTTTTCCTTGGAAGTTTGATATACTGACCACCATCCTGAATTTTTTCAAATTTTTCCATCCACCGGTTTAGATTTTAGAGGGGGGGGGGGGACGCTCGATTTTAATGAAAATTTGCACTTTAAAGTTGAATATTTCGCAAACGAATGACTGAATCGAAAAATCGTTTTAGCAAACTACTAATGGTTTTAAAATACCTATCCAACGATACCCCACACTATAGGGTTGGATGAGAAAAAAAAATCACCACCACTTTACGTCTATGGGAGGTACCCTAAAAAAAATTGTTTTTGAATTTTTAATTGCACTGTTTTGTCGGCATGGTTTACTTATATATCCGTGCAAAATTACAGCTTTCTAGCATTGATAGTCTCTGAGCAAAGCCGCGGACGGACAGACAGACAGACAGACAGACAGACAGACGGACGGACAGACAGACAGACAGACAGACATGGCGAAACTATAAGGGTTCCGTTTTTGCCATTTTGGCTCCGGAACCCTAAAAAGTAAATTACGTGGTGACGCGACAGGACCCCAAAAAGCAGTAGAAAATACGAAAGATGTTCGTAAATAAATTTAAAATTTTGTGAACCTAAGCGGTATATATATTCGGCAGAAAAATACAGAGGGGGGGGGGGGGGAAGGGTCGGGAATTGGAATAGATGCTACACTCCGTGAGCTCTTAAAAAAACATTCGGATTTCAGAAGCATTCTTCGGGTATTGACGATGACACGCGATCGTGATATGCGGTTCTGTTATCAACTTGCAAAACTTTTAACAATAACTGTCAGTACAAAATAAACCTTACTGCAATTATAACGGGTGTGGCCTGTAATATAAGCAAATAATTAAAACATACGAGTAGATCATATACTCCTCAAACTGAACAAATAATTATAATTAGTTTTTTAATTTTTATTAGGTACATTTTTAACGATTTAAATCGTTACGTTTAGTTAACGTTTTTATTACATTTTTTAACGATTTAAATCGTTATAGCGATTTCGCGTGACGTTTTCCTTGGTTCTTTTAAAAGAAACTCTAATGACGGTACATAATTTAATTACACTTTGCCTTCCATGAACATGTAGGGTCTCGGCGGCCCTAGAAGAAGAGTAACGAATTAGCCTCGAGCTAAACTTAATTTAAAACGTGAATTATCCGACTTAACTTTTATTTAATTTAGGCACACGTAAATCATTGGTCCAGCAGCTGAATTGGAATCACGGGATTTTGAAAAATTCCCGAAAATTGAATCATGGTTTTCATTAACGTTACATTATAAACAATTTCACACAATAAGGTTTTTGTTTCGCGATTTATCCTTATCTCGTAGGAATATCGGAATAAAAAGTAGCCCATGTTTTATTACAGATGTCCAGCTATCTACATACCATATTTCATCCGAATCCATCCAGCCGTTTAAGCCTGAAGGAGTAACAAACATACTCACTCACTCACTTACTCACAAATTTTCGCATTTATAATATTAGTAGGATGTTTGTCTCCTGTCACGATAGTTTCATGTTCAAAAATGTAGAGTCTAGCTAGGAAAAGTTGAATAGTAAAAAAAAATTTATAACAAAAAATTGAACCGACTACAAAAAACCATGAAAATAATTTTCTACCAGTCTGAAGTGGGAACTATGGCCCAAGCCCTCTCATTCTGAGTGGAGGCCTGTGCCCAGCAGTGGGACGTATATAGGCTGGGACGAAACTGAAGTCGGTGCCTCAGCACGAGCCAGCAGGAGTGGACCTATAGTCGTCTTCTGCACCTACATACCTTATACATACCCATATACATACCCATACTTTATATATTAGACTTCAATCACTCCTGCTGTCTCGTACTGAGGCACCGACTTCAGTTTCGTCCCAGCCTATATACGTCCCACTGCTGGGCACAGGCCTCCACTCAGAATGAGAGGGCTTGGGCCATAGTTCCCACTTCAGACTGGTAGAAAATTATTTTCATGGTTTTTTGTAGTCGGTTCAATTTTTTGTTATAAAATTTTTTTTTCACGCTTTTTAGTGTTAATAATCTAAGATACAATAGCTTAATGTCAAATGCTTGACACCTTTTACGAAAGATTGCTTTTTCTGATGCAGAGACGTTCATTATTGAGGAGTCCTGGTGCTTCACCACCCATTCCATTTTACCATATGCATTACGACGAGCATAAATTGCTTAGCAACTGTGTTAAAGTCGTTGAAATTCAACCCGTTAAGTACTTGTTATTGAGTAGTAGCTCTGTTGGTCAGATGTGGTCTTCATCATCAGTTCCACTTCACCAAATTATGATTTCCAAGAGCAAATGCACGAGTTACTGCAAAATATATCCAAATTACCACAGGTGTCCCTACAACATTTGAAGAGTTCCCTCGATTTCCTTAGGATCCAATCATCAGATCCTGATTTGGTGCTTATGGGACCTAATTGAAAGCATTCCTAGACGATCGCAAAAAAAATTTTTCAAATCGGTTCACAAACGACGGAGTTCTGAGGTAACAAACATAAAAAAAAAATAAAAAAAAATAAAATACAACCGAATTGATAACCTCCTCCTTTTTTTTTAAGTCGGTTAATGACAGTTTATCTGACTGTTTGCTTGTATCTCCGAGCGTTTAATGAAATGCTAATAGTCGCGCGTGCACGCGACCTCGCCGGCTAATGTAAATAAACGGTTCCCAATGTTACGACAGTACAGAGCTCAAATTCCAATTTATATCTACTGTGTGACTCGTTGGTTGGATTCTATAATCTTAACTGTATTAATACATGAGTGAACGAGTCTAGTACTGCTGTTGGACGAGAGCAACGATGCATCTGCGGACAACAATGTTACGGCTGTGCTTAGCGAATTGTTCCGTTAAATAGAGGATATCGCGTGGCCCAAATGAAATGTGTCGTTTTGTTTTTTGGAAACAATCTAGTGTCTACTGCGTGTATTTTTAATACTACCTCAAACTTTAAGGGCAGTTAGTGAAGGCCCTAATAATCACATTTTATTATGTTTTAGTAAAATATTAGACTTATTATTTTCCTTACAAAATTAATTAGCACGCAATGTATCGTTATTCGATACTACTTTGTTTTTATTCAAAACGTCGCACTTGTTGACGTGACAGCTGTCACAGAACGCTTCTCTCTTCTTGTACGCATTACATTGCTGATCGAAAATATTTCAAAAATTAATTACTCTCTGTTAGTTAATTTTAAATTAACAATTTGTTTTGATATCGGTTCACATCACTTAAATCTTCGTCTGGTTACAGTTTGAGGTAATATTAAAAATACACGCTGTGTAAGCTATAATCTATAATGGTGTGTAAACATATGTCTAAAATTATAAAAAGTACGTAATTGGTAAGTTAAAAAATAAATAAAAGTAAAAGTTAGGACAGTTACATGGATTAATTAACATTTCCTAATGGCTGGCCGGATATACTTACCTGGCGCGCGCGGCGCGCGTCTGCGCAGCGTGACTAATATGCGCACGCGCTTCATTCACGAGACGGTGATTCAGCTCCCAAAAACTAATGCAGAATTAAGTATGCTATATTTACAATAAGCTGATTATGATAAAGATTGCCACCCGTTTATGCTAATCTGTAACTAATTTTTCATTCGCTCTTAAACCACGAGGGAATGATTTTGTTTACGCAAAGAAATGGTCGTAAAATGGCGCTTTGCTGTCAGTTTACATACAACAATGCGACAATCCGAGCGTCTCAGCTGCAAAATAAACAGAGAAACTGTCCAAACAGAGAATTCCTCGTTGGTGTCGTGGCTTCTAATGAACTCCATTTTTTTTTATTCGACTGGAAGGCAAACGAGCAAGTGGGTCTCCTGGTGGTAAGAGATCACCACCGCCCATAAACATTTGCAACACCAGGGGTATTGCAGATGCGTTGCCAACCTAGAGGCCTAAGTTGGAATACCTCAAGTACCAGTAATTTCACCGGCTATCTTACTCTCCGCGCCGAAACACAACAGTGCAAGCACTGCTGCTTCACGGCAAGATTAGCGAGCAAGATGGTGGTAGCACTCCGGGCGGACCTTGCACAAGGTCCTACCACCTGCCAAAACATCCATTCCTATTTTGTTACGTAATGTCAAGTGCAAGTCCTAGTTACTCGTATTTTGTGTACGCATCACAATGGCTTGCGTGGTCGGGTGCCCTAGTTGTGAATGGAGCCGCATGCGCCGGCGCGTCACAGACGGCAACCATTCATGGCGTTCGGTCAATGCTTTGTAGGTACGAGCCGTCGCCTTCTCGCCATCGAGCATTTATCTACATATGTAAATGATCGATATTTTTTCTTTACGTCGAATTTCGAATGTTTCTATATTGAGAAGAACGAATTTAGAAAGTTGCAATTAGAAAACTATATATAAGGACGAAATAAATATTATGAAACTAAGACCAAAAAGTCAAGGTTAACTGTCGAAAATTGACTTCAAACTACATAATTATTCACGTGAATGAATAAATCATCAATTGAGCACAAGCAATCAACAAACCACTACAATATTGCGACTTGTTTTTATTTGTATGTTGACTATGTTGTATATAGATTAAATTAATATGAATAAGTATTACAATGATATTACATAAGTACTCGTATATGAAATATCATTAAAGTATTATAAAACTAATTTTTTGTCCTTTACGGATTTCTTGTTTTAGTAATTATCTAGACTGATTCTGCTGTTTGTTGCTGCCATTTTTTTAAATATTTGCGTCAGCTAGAAATATGTGGCAGGTTGAAATGGCGAGCTTTTTGCTGGTGTCAGGTGGCCCGTGCCGTCCCGGCGTGGCACCGCTCACTGACTCAGTGCGGGCAGCCCGGTGAGTGTGCCGTAGTCGTAACGATGCCGATCAGTATTCTGACTATCTCACAGCAGGCAAACTTCCTTCGGTTTTTCCGCTTCCTCACTTTAAAATGATAAGTACTACTGTTAGTTTAAGAGGGTAAACTATCACGTTCTTCCTGTCTCGTTTGTCATATTGTTGTAGCAAGTGCGAACCCGACTGCGCGGTGTACGATTGTGCGACATTCTTATTGAACGTGCAATTCAACCAAATTACGTGCGACGTATCACTATTTGCCTATTCTAGGTACGTAGTGTACGACCATATTTTGCGCAAAACAAATTGTGCGCAAAAGGAACTACAACCAGAAAAGTTTTAGGTTAGGTTAGAACTACATTCTCACTGTTTCAAACCACTTCACTTACATGATTACTTCTTAGTTACTTCGCAAGTATCTACGATGCATTAAAGTCGAGAGAGAGAGAGTCGAGAGACTTACGAACTTCAAAAAATCTACCATATATACTTACGAACTAGACTTACGAACTTCAAAAAATCTACCATGTAAGTACTACACCGGTTCGGAACCTCTATTGAGTGAGATGAATTCCTCAAGAAAGTCAAGAAAGTTTTTTTAAAAAACAGATGTTAACTACTTAATGACTTACATCACAGTACATATTTAACAAAACTACATTTTTAATACAAATAAATAATAGTGCATAGCTGAAAGTGAAATGAATATATAAGCACCCACTTGCTCGTTTGCCATCCAGTCGTATAAAAAAAAAAACAATATTTTACATAAAAAAAAACACATAAATTAACTAAAACGGGCTTCCTCTTCCAATTCCAAAGGCAGCGCAGTGCGGACCATTGTACCCAAGACGCTGGCGGCGTTGCCCCGCTGCATTGCGAGGCTCAGTCTTTGGGCAAAGAAAAAGCCTGCTCTTTGGTCGCCAGAGACACCGATTAGTTTGTCCGACACTTCTTTCATAAACTTTTTTGTGTCGGACGACCAAGGCCCATAGGTTTCAACCGCAAGTGCCGCAAGAAAGTAGTTGTCCTTAAGGCCAGCAAAGTAAGCGTGTGCTGTAACAGCAACAGGCAAAGCGCCAGAACAGAAGCTACATAGTAGGTTGGGTTAGGTTAGAATTGCGACCACAACAGCGCGCGAGCCGAGCGAACGAAGCGAGCGTGCCGCGGTAGCGGCCGGCGAAGTGCCAGAATTTTACTGCTGCCAATAATGGTTAGGTTAATATAGAACTATAATTCATTATATGAGATCCGATTTTATGCAACATATTAGTGAACCATAGAAAAAATACTAACAAAATGTTTGAAAACTTTCAAGCCTGTTGTTTAGGTTGTACTTTGTCAGTAGGTAGAGTATGATACAGTTTTAATAAGGCATAATCTATACAAAAATATGTGCGTAAGTTTTTTATAAGTTAAATAATGTTTGTACCCAGTCAAGTATCGCTTCATCTTTACAAAATTATGGACAGGTTCCGTGTCTTGTTATAATTATTCAAAATTTGATTAATTCATTAATATTTATTAATTTATCGTTAAAAGTGACATACAGGATGTTTTTTTGGGAGCAAAACGGTGTCAGTAATGGGCTACAGCTTATTACTAAAACTGGTTGATATCGTGATCGATGTAAACAAATTCGTTTCTTGGCATTTTAAATGCTGTTTCACGTTTACGTTATAACGCATAAAATATTACACTTTACTTTTTTGCTGTTAACCTTTTTGTTTTTCCTTTTTGTACAATAAAGAGTATAAACAAACAAATAAACAGTTTTCGGCAAGTAGGCTTTAGCATGTGACAAGAAAAAAAAAAACATTTCCCGCTCATTGATAATATAAACTACTAATGAAAAAAAATGTAGTTGATTAATACGGACCTCCGCACAGTTAATGCCTGAATCAATTAATGTATGTACCTATTACTTAAATGTTCTCTGTTTCTTGATGCGATTTGGTGACGTGAGCCCTTCACTTCGGTTGGGATATGAGTGATCTGATCCATTGCAGCAGCGGGCCCATTCGTGGACTTGTAGGGAGAGTGGCTTCTCACCTTCAGGCGGTAGGTAAAGCGCTTTTTCCACACGTAAAAGAGCCAATCAACTTTTTTACCGACACTTTGGGCGTCTCCTGCGTTACCAAAATTGTCTCTGGCGTTACCAAAAAATCGTACTTTCGACAAGATATTTCACAGTTTAATAGGTTGAACTTGCGTAGGATGGCATGTATTCATGGACACATCTATTAAATTACAGAAAAAACATCTGCAATTGTTTGAAAAAAATTGCGGACAGATTAGTGTTGGTAAAAAAGTTGATTGGTCCAAAAAAACATGACCCTGTGACAATTAAAGCACTGATGTAGAAAGATGTGAACTCAGTGGCGGTTGCACCAGCATTGCTGCCTATTGCCTATCGCACCCTTATATTTATATACGCACGTCATTTGCAACGGTAACTTTGACGCAGCATCCCAGCTTGGCCTCTATCTGCTCCAGTGACATTGCAGCGTCGTGAAAGCATGACTCACGTCAAGTGTCATTCATTTCACTTGGATTCTTCATGGATCCCACTGGAAAACAGCGTTTTGCGGCTTGCCGTAATATATTATGCTGAGTGGGGCCCACTTTATACTATTCGATGTTATTTATATGCTTTCCATCTAATGTATTTTTATATGTATCGAATATGTATAAATAAATGTTTCTCTCTCTTTCTCTCTCTCTCTTTTAATTTGATTCCACCAATGATGTTATATGTCACTTTCAACTAGCGGGACCTTACAGTCGCAGCCCAGGACCGCGACGCACGGACGACTGCGAGGCCTATTAAGTTAAGTACGTACTTAGACATTTCTAGTTTTCCAATGTGTTCTAGCTAGCTTTCATTACAATTCATCAGAAATTAAAATTATCAACTTTGGTTGTGATTAAAACATTCCTTTATTTCCAACTTTCTAGACAAAGCCGCGAGCGTATCCTATCCCTATTAATCCCTACTAATATTATAAATGCGAAAGTAACTCTGTCTGCCTGTCTGTCTTTCTGTTACGCTTTCACGTCGAAACCACTAAACCGATTTTGATGAAATTTGGTATATAGGTAGTTTGAACCCTAAGGATCAACATAGGATACCTTTTATTCCGGTAGAGGCCGCTACCGCGCGATAACCAAGATTCGCGCAGACAAAGTCGCGGGCATAAGCTAGTAGTTCATAAACTAGCATTCGCGCGTGCGCAGCGGCCTTGACCCGCGGCCGCCTGACTCACGCGCGATGCGCCCGCGCCGGTGCCGCACGCTTTTTACAAGACGAGCTTCACGAAAGACGATAGAGCAATTATTATGTGTATTTTCCAAACAATTATTTGGTTAGTTGAGCAAAAACGACCGGCAGGTAAAAAGAAGGTCGACTGAATTGAAATCATTCCAAGAACAGCGATAGTTACATAGGGACTTACATCATATGGATCCTGGTTCATGTTCCTTTGAAGTGCTCAACGTTTATTTATTAGCTATCTAAATAGTTTAAATTAAAATTTCTAATATTACAAAAATATCAATTATAAGTAGTACAAGATGCAATCAGTCAAACAGACCGCCCCACGGAATACCAGGCGCAAAGGTGCCCAGTACATTTGCCGCGTTGCCCCGTTGTTAATTAGTGTCAGTGTCCCATAAATACATATTTTTTTACTACACAGACTTTCGCTGCTTAGCCGCTTTTACCGGAGAGAGGACTGCCAGACGGACCGCTCGGCGAGGGGAGGTTTAACTTAGTATGCCAAAGCACATATTAAGCTGACTAAGGAAGGTTTATCTTAAAAGCAATTTTTGTATATTTATTTATTTATTTTGTCGGGTACTAGTCGGGGAGCTCAGGGATGTTTTGTATTGTTGTGGGTTAAAGGGTGTAACATGTTTACATGGTATCTTGAAATATTTATCATTATTTAGGTGTTCATGCCTACGCTTGAACCACAAGTGAGAGATGACACCCTTGTAACTCAGCCTGTTTCTACGCGAATTGTGTCAAGTAGCGCCATCTGTCACGTCATTTGTGAACTAATGATCGCCCGGCACGAGGCGAGAGCGAGCGCCGGCTGCTTGTTCCTCAGTACGCTTTTGTAACTCAGACGGGTCAAACAAGTGCGCGCTTTGCAAGTGAAAACTTGAAAATTCGTAAGTACTCAAATCAAATACACGACAGTTAATACCGCTCGGTGCCCATGGCCCAGCGACGCGACGCAGTTGCCATTATGGCACCGTCATCAAATGTTATTACATACACGACAGTTAATACCGCTCGGTGCCCATGGCCCAGCGACGAGACGCAGTTGCCATTATGGCACCGTCATCAAATGTTATTACATACACGACAGTTAATACCGCTCGGTGCCCATGGCCCAGCGACGAGACGCAGTTGCTATTATGGCACCGTCATATTGTACACGTTTGTACAAGTCATCCGTCGCCCCTCGGGGCGTCGATCGCCGCCTCATTGGGCGCCGCTATTACAGTGCGTCGTCTCACGAGAAGACGATGTCGGCTAACAAGAAGTAAAAACCGCTCGTAGGCCAGCGATGAGACGCAGTTGCCTCCCTAGGCACCGTCACAATGCACTTGTCTGTACAAGTCCGCCGTCGCCTCACGTGGCGACCAGCGTGCGCCCTAGCGGGCCGACGCTAATGCCTCTTTGAGAGCACGTCGTCTCACAAGATGACACGTCGTCGCCTTGGGGGACGACGACTCGCTCACACTTCTTATATGACTTAAACGCCCCGAACTGCTTAACAGCGGCTAATTATTGCTTGCAGATCATGGCGAGTAGGCCAACGATAACGATGGGCGATTTAGCGCAGCAGGTCCCCGAAGACGAAGACGAGCAAGAGGCCTTCACTGCTGTTCTAACTGCGATTCACAACAGTTTTCCTCCTGGGTGGGACCAGTGGAGAGTCCTCGCGCACACCTTTGAGGATTTATTCGGAACTGAGCTGTCGCCAGTCACAGACAGTAAATTAAGGTTCGGGCTACCAACCACTGATTTAGTAAAAGCCTTCTATCCCAACGCCAAAGATCTGACAGAGAGGGCATACAGACACATTCGCAAAATACTAATAACGTGGCCATTAGGAAGAGCGCTTATATACTCACCGCACAGCGTGGTTGAAAAGCTCCATGCTCCATCATACAGACCCTTCATGGATAACATTCGCGAGCTCAAAGCACAGGGCAAACTGACGAACAGAGAAAGAACTTCTAGACTTTTGGCTAAGGAAGAGGGTCATCCTCCGCAAACTTGTAGCACCCCATCCTCAGTGCAATCCAGGGGAAGAGGTTCCAAGCGTCAGCGAGAGCCGGAAGTCAGAGAGAACTCTTCTCCTCCTCCTAAGCGAAGTTCATCAGATCAAGCAACCATGGCTGCCGTCTTGCAACAGCAAATGCTGCTTTTTAATAAACTTGTCGATTTACAGACTGAACAAAACAAAAAATTAGACAATCTGATGTCTACAGCGACAAGAACATCTGCTCTGAACGAATCTTACGAGTCAGTCCCCGATAGCACTCACGATATAACGCCCCAGCAGTCACCAGGCACAGACGAAGGCAACCATGATTTTTATAACACCCAAGACGATGATTCAGACAGTCTAGGTGACGAAGAATTGGCACTGAAAGAAGAAATCGCCAACGCCGAACGGCGTTTAAAACAGTTTCAGTCCGCCAAAACTACTAATAAAACGTCTAGACATTCCACCGAACCACCGGAGACATTAACATTCGATTTTAAACCTCAAACAATAGAATCGGAGGCAAAAATCTCGAAGGCGGACCCAGTCCTAGTTCAGCAAGCCACGGAATGCCAAAGACTAGAAACTGAGGGCTGGAAAAATATACGTTATACGGATGTACAAAAGCAGTTTCAGGCTACACCCGCGTTTTCAGCCCTTAAAGTCAATAATCAATTCGCAGGGATTACGCCAAATTGGTCTTCAGTATCGCTATTAGAAAATACAGACCTAACCCTAGGTGCAATTACTAACGGCCTTCTGCAACAAAGACAAATTTTTGATGACCTATGCGAAAATATGCCACAAGAACTTAAACTCAAAGTCGGACAAGAATTCTTGGCAAACAATTCAAAATTTCGGAAAAGTTCCGATGCTCTTCTGCAATATGTCTGTGGACGCAGAGCAGAAATAATACGACAGAGGAGAGCCATATATAAAATTAAAAATAACAAAGCACTTCATGAAGTTATCCACAGCATACCCCCTTCCAGATCACACTTATTCAAAGAACCGGAACTGTCTCAAACAGTCAAAGATCAGGGCGGAATACACAAGTTTTTTCCATTCAAAAAGACGTACCATCGATCGGCTAGACTCGAAAACAAGACTACTCAAAGATTTGATTTCAAAGAAAGGCGGCCACCGTTCAAAAGAGGGCCGAGACAGGCCAATAAGCCTTTCTTTAATCCCGCACCAACTGTTAACACCAAAAGAAGTCAGCCCTATAACGACAGGGGCGGCAGAAATTCAGGGGGCCAAAACAAGTGGAGGGGGCCCAAAAGAGCATGACTTCAAGGCGGGTCAGTTAATGTTCCATCGGAAAAAGTGGTCGGACTTAGGAGCTCCACCAGGGGTTTTAAAAATATTATCAGGTTACAGAATTCCTTTTCGAATAAAACCACCTTTGGTTGGATTAACGAACCATCAAAAAACTTTCGAAACTCGGAGATCCGGGGAAATGAAAGCCGAAATACAAAAAATGTTAAACAACGGTGCGATCCGTCGCAGCAGCCATCGCACAGGGTTTTTCTCGACCATGTTTCTAAGGGTAAAGTCCGATGGAACAAACCGACCCATCTTCAACCTAAAGAGATTAAATCACTATGTTTACGCCCCAAAATTCAAACTGTTGAACCATTACCGGATATCTTCAGTTCTCAATCCAAACGACTATATGGTAAAAATAGATATATCGCACGCCTACTATCATGTACCAATAATACCAACACATCGCAGATTCCTGTCTCTAGTATACGAGGGACTGATTTACGAGATGACGTGCCTACCGTTCGGTCTGTCAAGCGCACCACACGCTTTTTCGAAAGTGACAAATTGGTTAGCACACTGGTTCAGACAAACAGCGAACATAAAAATGGTAGTTTACCTGGACGATTTTCTCGTAGTACACCAAGATCCAAGAGTCCTAAAGAAACAAGTCAATTTCGTAGTTCAAAAACTAGAAGACTTGGGTTGGTCACTAAACAAATCAAAGTCCCAACTAGAACCTTCACAATGCCTAGAATATTTAGGCATAGTTTGGAGCACGCACGAAAACCGGAAGATGCTTTCAGAAGCAAAAACCATACAAACCAAATTACTGATCCAAAGATTTATAGAGGCAAGACGATGGAGCTGGTTGGATGCAAAAATATTATTAGGAAAACTGAACTTTGCAACATTTACCGTTCCACTAGGGAGACTCCACTGTCGTGCGTTACAGATAGAATCCAACAAACTGCCAAAGTCAAGGCGCCACACGCGCTTTCCTATGACAGACACGGCACTGGCCGAACTGGAATGGTGGATCGAAAATGCAAACAACAACACAGTCATACATCAGCCCAACCCATCCATGTTCATCACGACCGACGCCGCAGACTCGGGTTGGGGTGCAATAGCAAACGATCAGAAACTGTGGGGAAACTGGAAAGGACCTCAAAAACAATGGCACTGCAACCAAAAAGAGCTTTGGGCACTTTACGAAGTCTTAAAGACCATAGGCCCCTCTCTGAAAGGTCAAACAATAATATGGCAAACAGACAACCGAACTGCAGCTGCCTACATAACAAAGCAGGGGGGCACAAAATCAAAAAGACTTTTAGAAACCACAACGCGTATCCTAAACCTGTGCAATCAACATCTCTGCACCCTTATAGCTCGGTATATCCCGGGACCATACAACGGCTTGGCAGACAGCCTCTCCAGAACGAAGAAGCTACCGGAATGGCACCTGAAAGCTCCGATAAGGAGAGAAATTTTTCACAATTTGGGCACTCCGGAAATAGACCTGTTTGCGTCGAAGCGCTCGGCGATTGTGCCAAATTATGTATCAGAGGATGCTACAGATGTAAGAAGTCAATACACAGACGCTTTCAGCCGGCCATGGAGATACACTCTAGGGTGGATTTTTCCTCCTCCGGCTTTGATTCCAAGAGTACTTTATCACCTACAACACTCGGTAGGGGTTTATTTACTGGTAACTCCGGAGTGGCACAAAGCATTCTGGATGTCAGAAGTAAAGAGTCGAGCAATTCAACGACCTTGGCAAATTCCAGATCTCCATCGCCATCTTGTAGACTTGCAGACGAACAGGCCACCGCCAGGAATACACAACCTCAATTTGCAGGTCTGGACAGTACGGGCTGGGCAAACGAACTTGTCAACTGGAACAACGCTGAAATAGAACTGCTTCAAGCCTCTTGGAGAAACTCCACGTTAAAAACTTACCGACCAGCGTGGCTTAGATGGTGCAAATGGGCATCCGAGAACTCTATAAAGACTGAAGATCCAGGGCCGGCTGATTTGGCACGATACCTTTGCCATCTTTACAACGATGTGAAACTAGCACCGAACACCATATTACTTCATAAATCGGTAGTTGCCACGTTTATCAACCCGCATAAAAGTTCTTGCCTAAGTTCACATCCGATTATTGCTCACACAATCAAAGGAATCCTCTCTAAGAAAGCGAAAAACAAAGCCCCTCTAGCATGGAAAGTGGAAGATCTAATTAAATTTATCGAATCCTATAATTTCGACAGTAAGAGTCTATTCGCAGTTTCGCGTCACACAAGTATTCTGTTACTACTAGCTTCGGGTAGAAGAGTACATGATTTGACACTTTTAAGCATAAACCCGGAAAACTTTGAAGAAAATGATGAAGAACTTATTCTATGGCCGAAATATGGCTCCAAAACGGACAACTCTACATACAGGCAATCGGGATGGTCTTTTACAGCAGTGCCAATGGCAAGATTTAATATTTTATATTGGGTAAAACCAGTGGTTGCCCTATCCCAAGAACGCCGAGGCTCAAGACAACTAGAAAGCCTATTTATTACAACTCGAGGGACAGTCAAAGCGGCATCACGTGCTGTAATAGCGGGCTGGATAAAAACTCTTTTTAAAGAGGCGCGAATATCAGCCTCAGCAGGAAGCATCAGAGCCAGCGTAGCCACAAATAACTGGACGCAGGAAAATATGAACATTGATGAGGTCCTCAAACGTGGGAACTGGAGATCGAAAAATACCTTTTTCAATCATTATTTTCGGGAAATTCAATCATCAGCTTCAACAAATAATAATAATAACAATATAAACCTTAGCACATGCTTCTCACCCGTTGGATGATTAGGGAAATTATATTCAGACTGATTGTAATTATAAGATTCTTTAAGACTGATTATCGTAATTCACATACTTATTTGTTAATCATTAGTTATATTTTTCAGTTAATTAAAATGAATAAACAATGTCTTTCAATACATTCTTCTTCTTTTTAATTTATTCACAGTACGCCCGGCACCGCGCCGGCAGAGTTTAAGGCCGTTCCCTGAGCCAAATATGCAAAAGTAGCCCAAGAATGATCCTACTTTTCTACGAAACGTTGATATTTGTAGACGTGGGAAAAATATATATCATTCTTGATTATATTATCTTGTCAAAGACAGCTTTCGATACACGATTCATCACACTTCGCTCGATACAATTAATTCCCAAAGTAACCTCCAATGCGAATTTTTATTCCAACTTTACTTGTTTTTTTACTACGTGACACTATGAAACAAAAAATAGAGAAAAATCTATCATAACTTAAATAGTCCTTTGACAGCTTCCGAATTTCAATAATTTGAGGCAATATTTTTAAAATAAATAAAAATCGACAAATTCTATCGTAAAAAGATATTGACTTACGGCCTGCAATGTCTATCTCCGTCATTCTTTCGAAATGTGACAGTGACCGCTGAGCGCTCGTGCTAGACGGACATGTACTAAGTTTCCCCAAAAAAATACAAGATTTTATTTAATTTGCCTTGCAAATATATTATTGTAGTGTTACTTGTAAAAACTGTGTTGTGTGTCCTAATGATCTACCACCGTGTGCGTGTGTATTATGGGTAACAAACAATTGAACAAGAAGGAAAAATCTCGAAAGACAACCCATAAGATACTAAAAAACGATGGAACTAACGTAAGTAAAAAAATATATTTAATAAACAGTGAAAATAGTATTTATTTCGTTATAAAATTACTGATTTGCAAATTTAATTTTCTCTGAACAAACCAGAACAAACATTACAATCATGAATATGCATATAGTTCAGAATTTCACGCGCCACAGGAAAGCATTGGTGGCGTAGTGGTTTCACCGATAGGATATATAGGAAGTAGGCGACCATATTCAGTCAAATGTGCCGAGAGTTCGAATCACAACTCGTAACTAAGCTTTTTGCTTTTTTATTTTTAGGTAAAAGAGAAAATTTGATATTTTTACAGCCGAACAAAATACAAAATCTTCGGACTCCATCGAGTGAGTATAATTAAATTACTTGACTTATGCTTTTTTATCCCTAGCTACGTAACACAATACACAAAACAATTTAGGTATCTTTATTTACAGACTGCAAATGGTGCAAATTTTTGCAGGTGGTAGGACCTTGTGCAAGGTCCGCCCGGATTGCTACCACCATCTTGATCGCTAATCCTGCCGTGAAGCAGCAGTGCTTGCACTGTTGTGTTTCGGCGCGGAGAGTAAGACAGCCGGTGAAATTACTGGCACTTGAGATATTCCAACTTAGGCCTCTAGGTTGGCAACGCATCTGCAATTCCCCTGGTGTTGCAGATGTTTATGGGCGGTGGTGATCTCTTACCACCAGGTGACCCTCTTGCTCGTTTGCCTTCCAGTCGAATAAAAAAAAATGGTAACAGAATCTCCGATTTTATCAACCGCTGGCACCTGTAGCGAGTAAGTTCTAATCTCCAATAGACTTTATTTATCGTTATAAATTTAAAAATACCTACCTACCTAGGTCGCACGTAAATTCGTGCGTTGCGATAAATACCTTACTACCCACAGCGGCGCGTACCTACGAAAAGAATGGTCGCGTAAACCTTAGTTTTTTTTATTCGACTGGAAGGCATACGAGCAAGAGGGTCTCTTGGTGGTAAGAGATCACCACCGCCCATAAACATCTGCAACATCAGGGGTATTGCAGATGCGTTGCCAACCTAGAGGCCTAAGTTGGAATACCTCAAGTGCCAGTAATTGCACCGGCTATCTTACTCTCCGCGCCGAAACACAACAGTGCAAGCACTGCTGCTTCACGGCAGGATTAGCGATCAAGATGGTGGTAGCAATCGGGGTGGACCTTGCACAAGGTCCTACCACCTGCAAGTTAGATATAGTGAGTTAAAAAACCGGTGAAAATTAAAAACTGGTTAATAACCACATCGACGGATAAAAAACCGGTTAACCGGTTTTTTGCAAACTGTTTAAAATTAAAGTATTAGACGATAATTTTACTATTATTGGTTGTTATTGATGTTAACGGCGTATTTTGTGAGATTTAAATATACTCTCTACTAATAAGGGAAGGTGGGTTACAGTGGATCATGGGTAACAGTGGTCCAGTTTAATGAAGTTTTAACTCATTTATTTATTAAATTGTTTAATAGTCTTTTATCACAAGTAAAAACAAAGCTAACCCACTAATATAAAAATCACGATGTAAAAAAAAAAATCAGTTGAAATTCAGTGTAATCAAGTGTAATCAGTGAAATCGTAAAATTATATGATAGAGTTTCATATCCAATATGCCATTGACTCTCACGAGATCACCAACTTTATTTTTGTTTTTTAACAGTCCTCCACTGTTGGCACACGCGTAGCTTTGCCTTTCGTTCGCCTTCTTGTCGTCGAATATATTTGACGATGTCTCCCCCCAAAAATGCAATTTCGATTCGTCGTAAAATAAAACTTTTGACCACTGCTCAGGCGTCCAATCTTTGTATTTTTGTATCTTTGTCTTATTATTCAGAGAATAATATTATCCTTTGTATTTAATACATAGCTAGAATAACATTGTTTTAACTTCGCGTACCAGATTTGCGTCTAGGGAATGCAAACCGGGTAACAAACCGGTTAAAAACCGGTTATTTATAACTTTCGGCAGTTATTAACCAAATTGGAAATAGTCCTTAAATATGTGTAAATTGCCTAAAATAGATACCCCAGAATAATCTTCAGACTAGAAAACGACGAATATAGCGTGGGAACTTTTTTTTTAAACAAGAATACACACTTGTATTTCTTCGTGTAGTGGACAACAAGAAGTTGGTTCATCTTTTTAATTAAATTTCGTCATCAATGTGCTGATAAAACATACGAGCCAAAAGGAAAAATTACATTGCTGAAACTACAATACCGGTCAAAAGTTTAACTTCATTCTGTGACATTAGGTTTTCACATTAAATTATATTGATATTGAAATATAGCATATACTTTTAATTTATACGTTTCATTGGGCCCATGACTACCCAGTAAGAAAATAAATTCGAGGAATTGTTCTATTGTAAATATAATATTTTCTGTATTTCCTATGAAATTTTATGAATTCCGCAATTATTTAAAATGGGTCCTCAAAGTTGATCTGAGTGTCGAAACTCGTGCTCTTAATGTAGGTCTGTCCAATGAAGGCTTCATGAGTTCACGACACGAAAAATTGCTGAAAAATGAAGGTTTCCTAAACTGCTGTCATAAGTGCTTTGAAACGAAAACGTGATCTTAATTCCAGTCGATTTCGTTTAGGTACGCCAAGTCACGTCAAAAAGCGAAGACAATTTTATTTACGCCCAGAGCAAACGCCGACAAACTCGAACTGCTAAAGAAATTCGCGAAGAACTCAACGCCACCATCAGTCTGTATCCGTTTTGATGGTGGTGGAAGTATGTTACGTAAACAGAATATGGGTAAAAGATTGTAATGGGCTCGAAAATACAGAGATTGAACGCCTGAGCAGTGGTCTAAAGTTTTATTTTACGACGAATCGAAATTGCAATTTTTCGGGGGAGACATCATCAAATGTATTCGACGACAAGAAGGCCAACGAAAGGCAACACTATGCGTGATGCCAACAGTGGAGGTCTGGATAACTGATCAGTTATAGTCTGGAGATGTTTTGCGGGTGATAAGGTTGGTGATTTCGTGAGAGTCAATGGCATAATGGATATGAAACTCTATCATAACATTTTGCAACTTCACGCTTTTCCGTCCAAAAAACGAATTTTAACTGATATTTTTTTGTGATGTTTTATTAGTGGGTTAGGTTTGTTTTTACTTGTAATAAGAGACTATTAAATAATTTTATAAATAAATTAGTTAAAACTTCATTCAACCGGAATCACAGAAAATTTCATTTATTTAGAACTTAAATATGTACTTTTTTACTTACTAGGTGCCCGATGGGAACACACAAATACTCCCAAAATATTAAATTCCGAATTCGCTAATTCCGATTTTCACAATTCCTAAGACATATAATTACGATTACTTAAAAACACGAATTTCATTTTTCCGAATTTCAAAATATCGATTTTTTTATATCCAATTTTTAAAACAGCGAAAAATTAAAAACACGAAATGTTATTGGCCTGAAGTACAGTATTCTGATTAGCAAATTTCCGAAATGACATCGCCAATTCGGAAATATGATATTCGGCAAAATAAACTTCGTGGTTTTAATAATCGGAAACTTGAATTTCGAATCTTGAATAAATATCAATTTATTTAGGTAAATTGAACTGCATAGGACAGGTTAGGTTAGAATTGCGTCAAAGCGCGAAGCGCCTTAACTGCGCGGAATAGGAGCTCGGTGTAACACATTGCTGAAAATGAATAACAGTTATTACTTTTTTAGACCAATCTAACCTACCTAACCTATCCATAGCTTACGTTTAGAAGTCGGGATTTATTATTGATCGGTGTAATGTTACTCGGAATTTTGAAAATCGGTATTTTAGTAATCGGAATTCGTATTTTTGACATTTCGGATTATTATTGAGTCGAACTTCTTATTATTCGATGTATTAAAATTCGGAATTTTGCAAATCGTAATTTAAAAAATGACGATGTTTAAGTTTCGGATTTATAAAAATCGGAATAGTCATAGTAGGACTTTTAAAACATTCGGAATTATAAAAATCGGTATTTTGAAGTTCGTGATTCCGACTTTCGGAATTTCTTAATTCTTCTTTTTCTGAATTTTTTTCGGTATTTATGTAGTGTACCCGTGCCCTATACACCGCAACACTACCTCTCGTTTCGATACTGAGACGATGACTAGTTTGGCAAGCGGGGGCGTAAGAGCAACAACTTCGAATCCACTCACGGGCATGCGTGTAATACACATAAAATTATACCAAAAGATCCACTGTTACCCATGATCCATTGTAACCCACCTTCCCCTATTAATACAGAGTATATTTAAATACTTATTTAAATCTCACAAAATACGCCGTTAACACCAATAGCAACCAAGAATAGTAAAATTATCGTTTTGAAATAGTTTGCAGAAAAACTGCTAAAAACCGGTTAACCAGTTTCGAATCCCTCAATACGGTTATTAACCGATTTTTGGTTTTCACTGGTTTTTTCATTCTCTATTTGCGTCGTAAATTGATTTATCACAAAGTTCTTATAATCTATCGTGCAGGGCTTACTTCTGTTTCTCTCGTTAGTTCTTTGCCACCGGTGCTTTATACAATATGTCCATGACAAATTGTAAATGCTAACACATTTAATATATTTTCAGTTACAAATATCGTTCGATGTGGAAGAAGAGGTTCCTGACAAAACAGTTGATCGAAGAATTGTCGCAGTTATTAGTATTTTTTTTTACAAAATTACGATCTATTTGCAATCATGGACCCTTAGAATGCGGTATTCAAAAGATGCAGTTCGTTGGAGAAGTACCTACCTAAAACGTGGGCTAACATCAAAATTTATGTTTCGGTGTAAAAACAATATTGTTTTTATGAAATAAGAGTTTACTTCATTAAAATGAATATTTAATTTACACTATGCTCTATTTTATTACTTCAATTTGACTTTAACGCCATCTATGCGATCCAGCATGCTTTTTTCGGTCTAGTAATACGTTTTACAAATCAGTGTCCTGTTAGTTCAGTTGAGTCGCCACTTCTTACGTGGCGCTGTTGTATCGGCAATAATCGGCATTGTATCGAGGGGCGGGACGGCTGGCGCGGGGGAGGGGCTCGATTTTAGAATTCGTTTGGGTACGGGAACGGCCTTAAACACGTCTCACTTGTGGTTCAAGCGTAGGCATGAACACCTAAATAGAACCGTTTTTCCCCCGAAGGGTAAAAAACGGATATTTAGGTTTCAGCCGTAGCTTGAACCACACCTAAAGGCCTTGCCGGCTCTGGGTTACGTACTGAGGAACAAGCAGCCGGCGCTCGCTCTCGCCTCGTGCCGGGCGATCATTAGTTCACAAATGACGTGACAGATGGCGCTACTTGACACAATTCGCGTAGAAACAGGCTGAGTTACAAGGGTGTCATCTCTCACTTGTGGTTCAAGCTACGGCTGAAACCTAAATATCCGTTTTTTACCCTTCGGGGGAAAAACGGTTCTATATTCTTAATTAATGTTTATTTATGGGCGCATGTACTTATAATAAATTATCTACATAGCAATATTTAATTCACTGATTAAATGAGAACGAATCCAAATGTACAAACTTTCCTCTATGTAAACACAAACCTATTTTGCGTATACATTAGCAGATTATTATACTTTTAAAATTTATGGTGTTCCTTGTTATCACAAGTCCAAGTGACTAGGTGCCCAAAACTCAAAGTCCCGTTATCGTTGTGAAATGGTCTCCGAGAAAGAGGGCCCGATCTGCGCTGACGCAAGCCGGACATCCTTCAGAGTGCAGCGAGATACTCTGCACGCGCGTCACAGCGGTTCTACTTAATCCTTGTTGGACTCGCCTTCGAACAGTTAACGAGGAAAGTTCATGACTATTTGCTCTCAAGTTTGGGTGAGTCACTCGTGACGACACTCATTTGTTTATCGACGGCGATGGTGCTGCAGCTGGCTTCTGCGGGTTGCTAGCGTGTTTGTGTCGTGTGCTTGTGTGACTCAGAATTAGAAGTAAGTTAGGTACACATCTTTTTAAGATTAGAGTAGGGCTCACCGCTCAGATTGGAGAAATATTAATAAGCTTTTCTAGTTTGGACCTCAGTGTTTCATGGGGCAAGATCACCCATGCGTTGGACGGACCAAGTTAAAAGAAGAAGAAGAAGAATTACTATTTGGGTTTCGTCTAAATAGTTTGATAAATGTTAATATTTTGTTGTTTCATGGCGTACATTTGAATTTCCAGTACTTAATCCAGTTTTTGGTAGATACAGATCATCACAATATGCGGGGTCTGTTAGCTGAATCATGAATGAATTACAAAACCAATAAGTATATTTCTGATGCTGACAAGATGGAGCGACGATCTGGTTAAGATCACGGGATGGAGATGGAGGGACGGGACGATCTGGTTGAGATCGCAGTAGATGCGAAAAGCACAAGACTCTGAGTGGAGAGCCTTGGGGAGGCCTATGTCCAGCAGTGGACGTCTTTCGGCCGATATGATATGATGATGATGATATTTCTGCTATCAAACACGTAGTTGATGGGCCTCAGCGAAGAATAGCAATACAGACATCATGAGGTGCTCCCACAGCGTGGACCTCAAAATTGGATATCGTAATGATGTACAAACTATTTGGCAATATTTCTAATACATTCAAGCATTTGCACAAGGTTGCGTCGCCCGCGCATCCGCGAGCGGCGCGTACACTTCGGCCCGCCGCGCCACGTCCGCGCCGCTGACGCACGCACTGCACTGCTTTCTTCCGAGTAGCTCAGGGTTACCGGGCCGCGTTGCATAACACGTAACGGTTTTGGTTGATTTTCCGTGTGCTTTGTACCGGATTTCAATAGAATTACATTTATTATGCAATTGGGATTGAGTAGTTAAGAAAAATGGCAAAATGTGTAAATAGAGATGGATTCTATGGAAATAATTGGTTCTATCTTTTAATTATCCGTCGGGACTGGTGCAAGCCGTCAAATTGACTGTCTCATTTTGTCTAAATTAGAAATACTTAGTTTAATTTATTAACAAACCAAACAAATTATATTCACTTATTCCAATCTTGTCAAGCTACTAAAATAAAAACAAATACCACAAAAGTCAGACAAATACATAATCAGTCAAATAATCCGCCCCACGTCATACTTACCTTATGCAAAGGTGCCCAATACACTTGCGTTGCCGCGTTGACCCGGGTTGGACAACCTTTGCACCAAAAACGAACCAGCGCGGTGGTTCAAGGCCTCTCTCATGTAGACGGCGCCCCAGTTCTTTAAAAAAATATTAATCAAAATATTAATTTAGTAACATTTGCCAGAAAACGGTTCAAGTTGACAATGTTTCAATGATTTACCTAAATTAATCGTTATAATTTATAATAAAAATAAAAAGTTAAAGTTGTTTCTGAGATCCCGAAATAAATACGTATATAAATATAAGAATAATTGTTTAAAGATGTAACTAAACCCTTTCTCTATAGACTGCACGTTTTTTATTCTATTTCACCGCGACCAACGCATTTGCAGTTGATTAACATTGACTGCTACAAAGGCTTGAACCAATCGATCAGTGATCATTCCAACCGCTGGCAGCCCTGCGCGCGCGCCAGCGATCGCTTTCATCGGCGCGGGGTTTCCCGCGGGGCTTCGACCTGCGCCGGCGGCCCTTCGGGTTTACCGAACGACCCACCTCTACACTTATTTATAGGTATCTACTTATCTCGGTCTGCGGTTCGCGACCTTGCGCTCGGCGCGGGCGCATTGTGGATCGCTAAGTTCACTGTACTATATACCGCCGGCAGTAGCGTGGAGTGAATATTCGCGTTAGTTAACTTGTAAAGTGAGAAGCGTGAGATAAGTATTTATCATCATCTTTTTTTAAATTCGACTGCATGGAAAACGAGTAAGTGGGTCTCCTGATGGTAAGAGATCTCCACCGCCAATAAACATGTGCAACACCAGGGGTATTGCAGATGCGTTGCCAACCAGCAGTAATTTCGCCGGCTGTCTTACTTCAACTGACGCACTGCTGTTTCATCTCGCAAGATTATACAAGCTTAGCAGGGTCATCACTGCGTCACGTAAAAAATTATGATAACCCGATGGGATTCGAGTTGTTGCAGCACCACGCTACTGTCGAAGGTTATGCTACTTAACCGTAAATAAAATGTAACTATGTCGTTCTGTGTCAGTTTAAATGTCCTAAAACGTGCTTTTAATTCATTAACATCCTGTACTTATTTAAATTAGAGTAGACTATAGATAAGTTTATTCGCGGGGCCACCGAAGCCACCACGCGTCCAATAGTATTCGCAACATTCCCTTTTCCTTCTCTTTTTTAACGTTCCAAGGGGGCCTTATAATTTGTATACCATAGGAACACAGCATGCCTTGACTCAGGTCCCTGAGGCAGGTCTGATGAGCAATGTTTGTCTGCATTAGATAATTTAAAATTTTACGGGAAACCTTGATCATTATAATAATACTTAATATGAATTTGATGTAAAAGGTGACCATTAATATGGAACAGTCAGTTTTATATTCAAATCGGAATGCGTTTAATAATGCAAATAGATGGCACAGGGCGTTTTAAATAGATTCGATGCGAGCGAGAGACCGGATCTTTCTCTTTCATTAAAGGTCGCGAGAGGGCCTACTTTGAAATTCGAAAATCGAAGGTCGCATCGTACCGTCCCTCTCACTCTCGTTTTAAAGAGTATAAGTGTCAGTGGGACGGCAAGACACGAAGTTCGAATTTTGCACTTCGTAGTAAAGTGCCAGGAGCTCGGGCTGTCAAGTGAGTGAATTATCACTAATCGCAAAGAAATAAGGCAATTTTGTGCGAAATTGACAATTTTTTTTTTGGTATCAGTAAATCTACACCTAATATTATAATAAATGCCTAATGTAACCTCTTTACATGTCTTTACGCTTAAATGGCTGAACCAATTTAAATTATAACTTTCGTCACCAGTATTTCCAGACAATTATGATATCGGTGTTATCAAGAAAAGTGTTTTTAAAACTTCCTTTAAAGGCCGGCAACAGACCCGTCACACTTTTACTATGCCGTCACTCTCCTTGAATTGTTGGTATTCCTTTTCTAACAGATGACGCGCTTGCTCGTTTGCCTTACTCTCATAAAAATCCTTGGTATGGTGATAGTTTTAGATCCTGGGAAGGAAATTCTAATAATTTATATTCGGAAAAATTCAAACTTCTTGCAGCGCGCGATAAACGAATTCTTCACAGACGATGTCGCGGGCAACAGCTAGTACGTCTTAAATTACCAAGATAGCTTAAGACCTATCGGCTATATTATAAATAAGAAAGTTTGTTCATCAGGAGACCCACTTGCTACTCGTAGATTGCCATCCAGTCGAATAAAAACAATAATAATAAAAACCTGCTTGTTACAGTTTACGCTCAAACCCGATAAACCGATTTAAATTAAAAATAAAATAATAGTTTGAGACTGTGAAAAGAACATATGATAAATGTTTTATCCCAGAAAGTGGCAAAGTTTCCGCGGGGTAGACATAAACAAATGACTTCGCAGATAGAGTCGCGGGCAAAAGCTAGTATACACATAAATGTAGTAAAGTCTGCACCTGCACTTATTCAGATATAAAAATTGCTACATTTGATCCGTTACAAGACGACTTTGAAAGAAAAATAAAAGGAAGAAAATAAATTACTTTAATACTTTAATAATTATTATTTAATTTAATTAAATCATTTTATTTATAATTTTATTATTTAATTTAATAATTATTATTTAGTTTTTTTTTATACTTTGGAGTGTCAAACTGTCCCCGATTGGTCCGGTGGCGTACGCCGCAAGAAGTACTTACATGTAGAGTAGGCTGCGCGCGCGCTGGCGTGACGTCGGCGCGCGTCACGGAGGCGCGACTTGCGAGAACGCTCCCCGCTCCGAACAATACAGCATCCAAAACATCCAAATATTAGGATGCAAAAATAGATCGTCTGACGCTCTTTTGCCTTTATTATATTTGATTATTTGCCATGAGCAATGCTAATGACGTGCGTAAAGTGACGTACCCGCTCTATAGCGGGAATGATGACTCTTTACGATTAAAGAAGGATGTGAAAATTCAAAATGGCGTGTTTTATAAGAGTGCTGTAAAACTTCATGCGCAGGAGCTTCCATAAATTTGATTTGAATATTGTGTTCGCGCGCTAATGACCTGCTAAAAGCTCGAAACAATGGCTCGAGCCACATTAGAGATCTCTAAGTAGGTATTCTGATGAAAAAAAATTGTACCTTCTTATGTTTGAGCATACAAACAAAAACCAATGTTCCGATTTTTCTATGTTCTATACATACATATAGTACACTAGTCGTAATAGAATTTTGAAAAATAAAACTGTAAAAATAAGTGTACTAAATAATCTAAAAATAAAATTTCTGATATTAATAGTGATAATATGCGTAATTTGCTCGAGAGGACATCATTATCATCATCATCAGCCGGACATCCACTGGTGAACAAAGGCCTCCCCCTTAGAACGCCATAATGAACGACAACTTTCCGCTTGCATCCAGCCGTTGCCCGCAATCCTCACGATGTCGTCAGTCCACCTAGTGGGAGGCCTGCCAACGCTTCGTCTTCTGGTTGCCACTCGACAACTTTTCTTCCATAGAAAACAGACCTAGATTAAAACAGCTACATACATAGAAGACGATCAATGGGTAAAGTCAATTAAATAATGTCAATATTATCGAGTGCATGCACTCGTTAAAAAAAAAAATGATGGAAAGGTGCATCAAGTTAGATGAAAAATCAACATCAACAAATTATTGTTTCCCCAATCCGTATGGATCGCAAGCTGTTTCAAGAACTGTAACATTTGCCTTGACACTGCGCAGCTGACGCAAGTAACGGCAAACACGGGTTATGCCGCGGGTGGGAGTATTTATTTAAAATAAATCACACGAAATTACTCAGCACAAATATTGCCTTAAAAAGATATTGACTAAACTAAGAATAAGTTATATTTATGGCATATACCATCATGAATTCCCACGGCTATTTGAAACTTGGCAAGCTACATAAGGCCAGTAATATCTAGCAGTGAATATTTCCAATTATTAAATTGTTGGTTGATTTTTTTTTCATGTGCATTTCAAAATAGCAAATCCAATAGGTACCTACTCGTAGGTATTAACTTTAAAAAATAATTATATGTAGGTATTTAACTTTGATATTTTATAAAACTCAATTAAACACATAAAATATCTTGGTCACGTGGTGACGGCTGATCTCAGAGATGACGAGGATTTGGAAAGGGGACGGCGGGCTTTATCTGTGCGAGCACATGATAGCACGCAAGTTCGCTAGGTGTGCACGTGAAGTGAAAATTACTCTATTTAGATCTTTTTGTACCAGCCTGTATACATGCAGTCTATGGATCAATCACAGTCGCCTCGCATATGAAGTTCTCCATGCCCAATATAATAATGCGTTCAGGGCGGTGCTGGGGCTGCTCTGGCGCTAGTGCCTCGGGCATGTTCTGCGTCTGCGAGGCGCGCGTGGAGGCTATGCTGGTGAGCAGGGTGAGCAGTCCTGGCGATAATTGCCAACAGGATATAACTGCGTCTACACTAATCATGACTGTGCGCTACTTATAAATAACTTATTTAAAACTAATACTTAGTTTTTAAGATTAATAGCAAACGTGTAGGAGTCTCTTAGTTGCTTGAAATAAATGGATGATTATTATTAAAATTAACTAAAACGGACTTCCTCTTCCATCGGCAGCGCTGCGCGGGGCATTGTCCAAGATGCTGGCCGCGTTGCCCCGCTGCAAAAAAGTGAATATTTTTGACTCTAAACATATATGAGATTACTATTTGGAGTCTTTTTGTATTTCAACTCCAAATTTTTGTTTCTTTTACGGTCATCATCTACATCTTAATTTGATTGCGTAATAGCGACATCTCTTGTCGCTGGTGCGCGGATAGTTCCGATGGGAATGTAAAATGTTTCCCGATGAGAAACTAGTAACATAGATGGCGTTAGTGTCGCTGCTAAAGTGACTATGGAAAGAATGCAAGTTGAAATATTGGTGCATGGGAAAAATTCGTGTCTAGTCTCCTGTCCAGCGGTGGTGTAGGGAAATAGCACGCAGCACGGAATGCTGAGGACCTGGGTTCGATTCCCAGCGCTGGTCTATTTTTCTACTTTTTCTGTGCATCCATATTTCGGCTTGTGTTTTCGTGTGAAACATATAAACATATATTTTTGAAATTTATATTTCAAGTTGCAACGTGAATAAAAATCAACGAGTTCGTTGTAAACGCATGTTTGAAATCACCCCACAGTTCAAAGCTACTGCGTGCACTGCACAGAAAGACTGCAACGCCAAGAATTCAAATTCAAATTCAAAATATTTATTGCGCTAAATGTTGTGATAAGATCTTAGAAAGTATAAAACGTTCAACATTTACCCTGTTAGGGCACAGCAATATACAAATAATGAGTATTTACATTCTTTCTTAAAAGAAAAATTAAGCATTTTCATAATAAAAAATTATGAATTTTTAAACAGGAACAATAAAATCATCTTACACCTTTCGCAACATGTTGTAAGTCCGCAAGTGCATCGAGCGGTATGTGCGGCCGCAGCCGGGTCGACGACCCCGGGCATTTTTCGTTATCATTATGCAATCCTTACAGCTCGCTCACAATGCTACGGAATAATTACGAATATTGCACCAAGTTTTGTTATCCGGGACTATGTAACATATGCTTTTTTTTATGGAAAAAAGCAAAAAAAGGTTAAAATAGTGAGTTTTTATATCTTTCTTTAGGTGTCCAGACAATGTCACTCGTCAAGTTTGAATTTTATAATTCGACCTTTAACAACTTTAAATTATATAGTAATACTTTATTGATAAAAGAAACTAAATAATATAAATATTAAACATAACTTTCTAACAATAACTTAAAATAAAATAAAAATTTAACCTAAAACTAAAACAAAGTGTCCAAAGAGTACCTACCCCTTAGGCAAGGTCCCGAAGATGCTGGCAGCGTTTCCTCTTTGAATAGCTAGGCTAATTCTTTGTCCGAGAAAGCTGCCAGCTCTTCGGTCACCTGTGACGTCTACTAACCTTTTATAAATTTCTTTAAAAAGTTTTAAAGCACTAGGACCCCCAATTATATTAAATTTAATATTGTTTTTTTTTGCGATTGGACCAAATAGTTAATTACCAGGTAGAAACAAAAATAGAACTAAAAGTAACTTATTCTAATTCTAAAAACCTACAAATTTTACAAATATCACGTGTCGAAGTTAATGGAAATAAAAGGAAACACGGTGTATATGTACATGTCTAAGACGTTGGCAGGAAGAGCGGATAGTGTTGTTGTGAACACGCGTAGAAAATAAGAATAAGTCTAAGGCCCGGGATTTCAACTGGCGGCAAACCTATATGCTGGTGAATAAATCTTCAACGGAGTCAAAGTGATATGGCCGTAAACCAAGTACGTATGTATTAATAAAACTTTAATTTAAAGGCTTGTCGATAATGCGTGCTTGTTGGATTACGATAGCTTAGGAAAAGTTATAATTCCAGACATCGAAATTTAGGGGAAACAATTTGACGACAAGTAAGAGAGTTTTTGGCGATAAACTCTATTATACATCCGATAAATTTAAATACTAGCTTTTGCCCGCGCCTTCGCCCACATGTATTTCGGTATCGTGCGCTGTTCCTTCGGGCACTGTGTATTTTTCCGGGATAAAAAGTAGCCTATGTCATTCTCTAGCCCATAAACTGTCTCTATGCCAAAAATCACGTCGATCCATCGCTCCGTATCGACATAAAAAATGGACAAACATACAAAAACATAAACGTACAAACACAAACACTTTCGCATTTATAATATTTATCAGATAATGTTCTAGTGTTTTCACACCAAAGCAGATCACAATAATGGTAAGTCGAACCGTCAATTTACAACCCCGTTTATGTCTTTTATACGCGCACTTGACAATCACTTAATCATTTCAAAAGTAGTCAAGTTATCCTCAAGCTACGTGAGTCATCGGTTGCTCAATGAAAGCGTAAGCCAAAGCTGCCCCGTGGCTTTGTAAACATTTGTTGTTAAAAGCTCTGAAAAAGCTTCAATACAAAAAAATGGCGGCGGAAGTTCGGCCGACAATTGGGGCAGTTGACAGTTGCTGGAAGGATGAATGAGGCGCCGGCGCTTGCGCTTTGAGGCTTTTGAGGCGCGCGCGCCGGCGCTCGAGTACCTCGGCAGTGAATGGCTTGCAACTAGAGACGACTCGCACTTGACGGCAGTGAATGGAAACAAAAAAGTGAGTCACTGGTTTTGCTGTTCGTCAGATGTTTGACGTATGAGGTAGTTTTGATTATAATTTTTTACTTCATATTATAATGATTATAATATGAATTATCCACTTCATAGTCTCCAACGTCAGGCACTTTACTATGAAGTGCAAAATTTCGTATATATCTTGCCGTCCCGCTGACACGCTAAAATTATTTAATACGAGTGCGAGAGGGACGGTACGATACGAACTTCGATTTTCGAATTTCGTAGTAGCCCCCAATACCACTACCATGAGTTTACAGTGACCGTACTCGATAGCGACGCCGTAAATTATTTGTACCTCTATAGAGTGTACAGCGCCTCTACAAATAATTTACGTCGTCGCTATCGAGTACGGTCACTGTAAACTCATGGTAGTGGTACATTTATTTGTCAGCGTCAGGTGCTGCGCGGGCGCCGGCGCGGCGCCGCGGCGTCCTGTCCCAGCGGCTGCTGTTATCTTGGGCCTTGGCCTCGTAGGTGGCAATACTTCACGGAACAACTCCGGCAATTAGGTTTGAAAGGAACCGACCCTTGCTCGGCCACAATAATATACAACTCATTGAATAACACGAAAAACAAAGTAAAAGAAGTTTGGAGATAACATAACCTACGGGGGTACACAATGGTGTTATCGGCTTAAGCAATTCTTTCAACTGCAAAGTATTATAAAATAGAAACAAACACCGGACTATACTTTTATCATATCGGGCACCTACTGCAGTTTGTTGTATGAGTCTATTGTGATGTTAATAGAAATTTAACTTAAGATTTTATTTCTCAATTTTTTTAACTGTGTAATATTACGAGTATGACAAGAAATTCGAAAATCGAAGTTCGTGTCGTGCGCCCTCAGACACTTATACTCGTACTATTTAATACGAGAGCGAGAGGGACGGTACGATACGAACTTCGAGTTTCGTAGTAGCCCTGCTGTAACATGTCTCATTACCCTGTCATCGTGTTAACAATGTCCCTTATAACCTTTCAGTGTATCTACAAATGACTTGTCAAGGCCAGGTATTTCGCAACATTTATCAGCAAGTTAGCGTCGTGAGCAAGCACGCCAATTTGGGCAGTGGCGGCGCGGGCGCCGGTTTTCCCTCGCGCCTGCGTCAGCCGCCCACGCCGCTGCAGCGCGCTGCGTCTGCGACGACTCCCGGAGAAAGGCCGATAAGAAACTGTCAAGTCCATTAAGACTAAGACCATCTAAGACTTAAGACTTGCAAGTTGCATTACATTGCGGGGGTGTAAAGCGAATGAGTTTGAAATGGTCATTCGAGCGCGGCAGTGTAGTGTCAAAGCATATACTTACGTGTATTTACCAAGGTATCAAAATATCTATGTAGGTAGGTTAGTGATTAGGTGGTGTATTGGGTGGTAGGTGGTGTATTGGTTGGTGGTTTGTTGCTATTGTTGTGTCTTGTGTTGTGAATAAATGTATTTTCTTTGTTTCTTTCTTTTTGATTACAAATATTTGACTCGATGATTGTAACTTTATTCCCTTGACTGTAGGTAGCTATACCTAATGCTCTTTGGACTTGTTTCTACTGCAGATATAACCTAAATTTAATTAAAGCTGACGAAGAAATGCGACTGAAAAGGCAAAGCTTAGCTGTGAATAATTAACAACAACTAGCTTGCTTATATATACCGTAAAACAACAACTGTCACTGTTTACCTAGCGAAGATGTAATTATAATACTGAAGTCCTTTCTTAGCTGTGTAATCTACTAATTACACTTAGAAAATAGAAGGCGTGTGAATGCACGTAATACGCTTGTTACTCTTCCACATAAAAGCAAACTTAAATCCAATTAAGTTTCAATGGGGTTTACAATTAACAAATATTCTTTATTGATCACCAAAAGCAGTCAGAGACATTACAAAAATAAAAAAATGAGGTAGACAATAGGCGGTCTTATCGCTAAAAAGCGATCTCTTCCAGACAACTTTCAGAGAAATTAATAAATATGAACAGACTAATGTAGGCGGCAGAAATAACAGAAAGGAGAAACGTAGAAAAAAAAAAGTCAAAATTGAAAATATAAACTGAAATATAGATGCACAGAAAAACCAGAAAAATAAAAAGATACAAAAAAAAAACAAATAACCAATCTTAAAAATGTCAAAATCTCAACCGATAGGTCAAGAGCCTTGAATTTTTTGCATGCAATTTGAACAATTTACCGTAATCCAGGTGTAACACACAGCAGCAGCAGTGATGCTAGGGTTTTGCTTTGGACCAGAACCGACAGTGATTCATCGTAATTAAGTTCAAAGTTTACAATTGTCTTGTAAAAACGTTAATTGTCTTAAAAAAAATGTACTTAAATTACATGTATGGTTGTTTTTGATGGAAAATTTCGGTACTTAATGTATGACGTTAGAGAATCGTAAGTAGGCTGATGGTTTCCCGTATGGCGTCGAAACAGATCAGTGGGTTTCCATTTTTTCTAACTATAGGTAGAAAATCCATACTAATATTATAAATGCGAAAGTATGTGTGTTTGTATGTTTGTGTGTTTGTCCGTTTTTCACGCCGTAACGGAGCGACGGATCGACGTGATTTTTGGCATAGAGATAGTTTATGGGCCCGAGAGTGACATAGGCCAAAAGCTAGTACGAGTATATTTATATTCGGCCGCAAATAAATCTATTTTTAGCATGTATACTCGTATGTCTTTCATTTAGCAATAGTATGCGAAATTTGGTCTTGTTGCGACGGGCTCCGAATTGGAATCCATATCCATACTAATATTATAAATGCGAAAGTGTGTGTGTTTGTGTGTATGTTTGTCCGTCTTTCACGTCGAACGAAACGAATCGGCGGATCGACATGATTTTTGGCAAAGAGATAGTTAATGGACCCGGAAGTGACATAGGCTACTTTCATCCCGAAAAAATGCATAGTTCCCGAGGGAACAGCGCGCGATAACCGAATTCCACGCGGGCGAAGCCGCAGGAAAAAGCTAGTTTAACAATAAAATAGATAGGTAATCGTTGTTAGACATATTTGCGACGGAATGTTGACTTAGATTACCTTCCACGGCTGCCCGTGACCATGACGTGGAAGATGCGTCAAAATATCGGGAGCTAGATAATTAACGGAAATCAAATGCAGTCTACCCTCGTAACATACACGTCTATGTACTCGTAATTAAGCCGTGGTAGCCTAGTGGTAGACTTCACACTCGGGAGGACCTCTTCATCATCATCATGTCAGCCGAAAGACGTCCACTGCTGGACATACGCCTCCCCCAAGGCTCTCCACTCAGACCGGTCTTGTGCTTTTCACACCCAATGAGATCCAACGATCTTGACCAGGTCGTCGCTCCAACTTGAGGACCTCTTGTGTTTATCGAAATTCATGTGCAAAATTGCAATTGAAATTTACCACGAGATTTACGGTGAAGGAAAACATCGTGAAGTCTGCACAAAGCGAAGCCAGTATTTATATGCGAGGGTTTCGATCCACAATGGGCCTGCGTGGTAACTACTGCCCTAGCCTTCTCTTTTAAGAGGAAGTCGTATACAGGTTGGGTTGGGTTGATGATGAGTAATTAACCACAAATAATTAAAAATAAGTGGGTAGGGTAGGTATAAAGATTAAAACGGTTTCCAATTGGCTAACGGGTTATTTTTTCAATGGATCTTAATTTTACGGGTTTTTTTAGTTCAGTAAGAAAAAGTTGGTTGGTCAAGCGTGCCAGTTCCTGCACCGGTACCAGTTGAAAGTTCATCCTCATTAGCGCGGGTGCTCCTGCGACCGCAACTATTTATAAACACGATTGATTGAATAACCGAGTAACAGGCACTCGATAGTTTCGAAATCTGCGGCATCGCGATAATTGCTGCGGTTTTGGTTTGACGCGGCCTGCAAATTAGTCAGCAGTTATTTTTTAAGCGACAGATTACCTCATTAGTTGGGCTTTTGTGAGCGTATCTGTTAACACGTTAACTGCGGGGCCATTTTCAATGAACTTTCAGCCAGTGCGTTGGAGACCTATAAGAACTCGTAACCAAGCTTTAGTTCAGTGCGTATGAGACCCAATCAGACTCCTAAAAAATAGATTTCGAAAATAACGTAAATCTCGCTCAAAAAGCTATGTATCGATATGTTTTTTGTTTATAGTTAAAGAGAATCCATTGCTCTATCTTTAGACGAGTTCGCATGCAGTTTTGACATAAATATACAGAGTAAATACAAAACAAACATAGGGTATCGAATGTATCTCAAGCCGCAACTGAAGTAAGTTCGATTTGTGTACGAACTAGTGATGGGATTGGAATAAAACATGAATAGTCGATAACTATTTTTTATTCAAAGAATTTTAACAAGGAAAGTGTTTTTATTTAAAACATGGTATGGAGGGCATAATTGAACGTTTTCTAAAATTTTTATGTTACTTGTCGATGGAGTAACACAATTTGGTATTTCAATAACTTTTTTACATTTTAACTTTTTTTTTATTCGACTGGATGGCAAACGAGCAAATGGGTCTCCTGATAGTAAGAGATCACCACCGCCCATAGACACCTGCAACACCAGGGGGATCTAATTAATTAATTAACTCCGGGTCTAATTAATTTATTAGATCTAAGCCAAAACAAATGGATTTTTTTCTTTTTATGGCACTCATAACTGCTTCATAAACACTTTATTCTTAACGAGGTTTTTTTCCTAAATAACGCGCGGCCTTTCACATCGATACTTCAACAGCACTAAAACAAAATGGTGCGGCGCACGCGCCACTCGTTCTCCCCTTCTTGCGGCTACGAGGCCTGCGATTCAGGAGACTCAAAAGATCGCGTAACGCACCAAATGAATAAAGTTATTACTCAGTGCGTTAGGGACCTAAACGATCTCCAATTTTTATTAATATACTGTTGAATTTAATTTTTAGCAGGAAGCAAGTTTCTATATTTGTCTCCGTCATATTTGTAGTAATTCAGCGGCTATTGCCTCCCGCACAGAGGTGCGAATTACGAAATCGGGTGCCGCACTGAATGAAAGACTCATACGAGATGTTTTAGATCTCATAACGCAGTGAACGTGTTAAGATGATTAAAGGCGTGGGAAAAAGCGTCGATGATTCACAGTCACTGTATTGTGGGGGGTGCATTTCTCGCAGGCCGCACGCGTTTGCCGCACGCCGTCCGTTACTAACCCACTTGGAATGTCGAGCGCAAAAAAACGCTAAGTGATCTATGAATGGCTGCATCCCTAGTTTGACGGAACCTATCCGCCGCATTGTCCACGCCGGACTCATTACGAAATATTGACTAATCTTTACTTAGAAGGCGGAGCGCTTTTTCCATTCAACGATAAAGGCATTCATTTGAACGGCGGGTCACTAATGCTGATAAAACTTTAACAAAAACAGTCGCTTTGTCGGTTTTGAGAATTTATGGCGTCAATGCGTCAATAAAGGTATCTTTTACTTATATTACTTTACGATATTCCTCGCGGTTGCTTATGGGTCATAAATCTGGTATCATCATCATCAGCCAAAAGACGTCCTGACTGATGAACAAAGGCTACAAGTGACTACAATTCACTACTTTTGCATCTAGCATTTGCCCGCAATTCTTGCGACGTCGTCAGTCTACCGAGTGGAAGGCTGCCATCCCTCGCCACCCGGTTCGTGGTCGCCACTCGAAAATCTTTCTTCCCCAACAGTTATCGGTCTGTGAGCGATGTGACCCGGCCATTGTCACTTCAACTTTCATATTCTTGGATTAAATTTTGTATTCCGTATTCTATTGCACAAAAAAATTCCGTGCGTGCTCACAGCTCTTAAACTAGGTAAGTATGTGTCAGCGAATGAATAGTAAGTTTGGTTGGACCTTCAGTAAACCCCACACTAATTGCGTGCAGGTCGCGAGGTCGTAGCGAGCGGCGACAGTGACGTGCGCGCGCATCACTCGCGCCGTCACGCGCACGTCACGCCCGGGGGAGTGGCGCGAGGCCGACGCCACCACAAAATAATGATCAAACAATAGGTGCGCCGGATTTGTATCGTACTGATCAATTAGCTTCCTAATAGTCTTCACTATTTGTTCTCAGGTTGTATTTCGTGAGGAGTGTTTGTTATGTGAAGTAATAGTATCATTGTTTAGTTTAGCTAATTTATCCCTACTTCCCTACTAATATTATAAATGCGAAAGTAACTCTGTCTGTCTGTCTGTCTGTCTATCTGTCTGTCTGTTACGCTTTCACGCCAAAACCGCTGAACCGATTTTGATGAAATTTGGTACAGGGATAGAATAGACCTTGGGAAAGGACATAGGCTATCTTTTATCGCGAAAAAGAGGCTTTAAGGGGTTGAAATAAGGGGTGAAAGTTTATATGGTGGAAGTTCGACGCTGTCGACGATAAAACCATGAAACTTGGAATTTAAGCACTTAATCCATATACTAATACTATAAATGCGAAAGAGTATGTGTTTGTGTGTTTGTATGTATGTTTGTCCGTCTTTCACGCCGTAACGGAGCGACGGATCGACGTGATTTTTTGGCATAGAGAGATAGTTTATGGGCCCGAGAGTGACATGGCTACTTTTTATCCTGGAAAAACACACAGTCCCCGAAGGAAAAGCGCGATAACCGAATACCACGCGGGCGGAGCCGCGGGCAAAAGCTAGTTAATGAACTAAAATAATTTCTTTGCTCACCCGCGACCTTAAGATAGCTAAGTCTATGCAAATTATGCGTGTTCATGCAGTTCCTCCACCTCCACACTGTACGAACACACACAAATTATACAAACCCATCTATCACCACCACCACAACTCACTGACGCGTTTCGAACTCAACCAGAGCTCATCCTCAGAGTGACACAACCGTACACCATGCTACCAGTTGTTAGACCAGTTGTTAGACCAGTTGTTAGTTGTTGTGTCTAACAACTGGTAGCATGGTGTACGGTTGTGTCACTCTGAGGATGAGCTCTGGTTGAGTTCGAAACGCGTCAGTGAGTTGTGGTGGTGGTGATAGATGGGTTTGTGTAATTTGTGTGTGTTCGTACAGTGTGGAGGTGGAGGAACTGCATGAACACGCATAATTTGCATAGACTTAGCTATCTTAAGGTCGCGGGTGAGCAAAGAAATTATTTTAGTTCATTGATATGGACCTCCGCAAAGTAACGCCTGATTCAATAAATTATTTAAAAGCTAGTTAATTAATAAAATTATCTGAGTGCCTAAGTACTTACATCGTGATTTACATAGTTGTCAAGTCAGAAGAGTTTGTAATAAAATTGATAAAAATTCATGAATAAAATAAAAATACCTATGTAATACAAAACTGCTACAAGAAAAAACAATTGTATGGGTTTTTTCCCCATTAATAGTTAAAAGTGACATAAAATTAACCATCAAATTTTCTAAACATTGAATAAGTGTTGAAAATTTATTTAGTCAAATAGAAAATTACGAAATACTAGGAACTTTTAAAATATCTGCAAAGTTAATTAAAAACTACAAAAAAATTAAACATTGACCTTAGTATTTTCTTAAAAGACCCCTTATCTCTTTTTGTGATTTCCTTTTCGGCGCCGCGCTTCGTTTCACTGAAATAAATCTTGAGGAAGTCTTCATACCGCAGAGTGGTAAAGCCTTTAGATTAATTAGTCAAAATAAACTTTATGGCGATTTCTAATTCTTTAAGCCAGTTTGTTATATAACCATTGATAAAAAATATGCGTGTAATTGGGCACTGACCACAAACTTTATTCTTGAAGTTAATGTTGACAAGTACCTACTGATAATTATAATAATTGTTTGTATGGCGGCCGGTTTCCAAAACATCTTGCGATCAATCACGTAATTCAAGTGTTTTCTACGAACGATCTCCACTTTTTGCGCACGCGCGTACAAATGTCATGTGAAATCCAAAATTAAGTGTAGACGAATTTTTTTAAACTCTATTTAGCTAGATTATAATTAAGGCTTGAAATTGTGACGTCCTTTGGGTATCCCCACAGATTTTCCTCATGAGTAGTTTGATAAATTATAGCTCATAAATTACAGTATTGTTCCAAAATGGCTGTCATAGTGGAACAACTGATTTGAAAATAAAACAAACTCATGAGGTAGGTACCATAGATTTTTCAAAACTGATTCATATTTTTTTTTTTCAATAGGCTTACGTTTGGCCTCAATCTCGCTTGATGGAAGGCGAAGATGAGGCCTAAGATGGTACACGTTTGCCTAGAAGGTGTCTGTTCACTTTGACCTTAAAGATGTCCAGATTATAGCGTTCTATTATTATATATTATTGTTTTATTATTATTATTATTATGTTTTATATTCCGGAAGCAACGAGGTGGGTTTGGATGCATATTACCTAAGACCGTTGCTAATCGTAAACAGATAAGTGTAACCTTTAACATCACTCGCAATTAAAGAAAACCGCAAATTTATAATCTGAGTTTTTGCTGCTTGAAATAACATTTGAAATTGTTCTAAGTAAAAATTTCCATGACAATTACAGCTGAAGTGAGATTGTGAGAGGTGACTTGAGTTCGGCGGTGAGGCGCCGACGGGCTTAATTGTTAATACTTAATATAATATACATACAATACAATAAAAATATTTTTTATTGATCACCAAAAGCAGTACAGTGACATTACAAAAATAACAAAATCAGGTAGACAATAGGCGGTATTAGGCGGTATTAGGCGGTAATTGGTTCCAGACAACCAATTACTCAGAAATTAATAAATATGAACAGACAAATTTCTCCCTAAAGATCTCGTTTACTGCAAGAAATATAATTTTCGGGAATAAAAGTAATCTACATAGACTTCAATTATAAACCTTCTGGGTGCCAAATTTCTTCCAAATCCGTCGCACGTGTTAGCCTGAGAGTAACAAAATATACAAAGCATAGTTTTGCATTTACATAACTAGCATTTAGCCAGCGTGAACCATAAGGTCTGCCAGTTGAATTAAAGTCCTGGGATTTGAGTAAATTCCCAGTAATCATAAAAATTACATCGTTGAAATCATTTGCGTTGCATGAAGATAACAAGTGCGAAATTTTCTTGTCTCTCGACCTAGCAGCTTAGATTGTAAGATTTTACATAAGTAGACTTTAAGATCTTGTGGGAATATTGAAGCAAAATGTCTGCTATTTGCAAGATCCGTCCAACCGTTTACCGCAAAGCGTAAGAAACACAGACAAACTTTAATATGTATAATATTGTAATAAAAAAGCAGGATTAATTAGACCAGGAATATTGTATAAGTCCAAAGTTGCATACATCTTTCTAATATGTACATGACATGAAAAAGAACAGGTATGCGAGCTCATTATACGACAAGTGTTGGACCCACGAGGCTGGAGGCACGTACGGCGAACAAAAGCATTTGTTCGGGGGTCAACAGCCGGCGCCCGCGCTGCGCCTGCGCCGCAACACGTACGCACGGGCCCGGGGTGGCCACACTAAAAACTACCCCCGTTTCTACCTAGGTTTATTGCCCAAACACGAGAGGTCCAGCTAACAGAGTGATTACTTTCTGATGCAGCAAATTTTTAAATACACTGGTTTTTATAACCATAGCTGACTTGCAACCAATAGCTGAGCTTACCTTTGATGTTCACTACCGTTCATCTGTTTTACTAACTTGATTAAGTGGATCAATGCGTGGTGCCGTAGCGGGTTGACTCTCACCGGGTTGACAAAATTTTGTACCATCAACCAATATGTCATCAACATAGCTCACAGAATATGCAAGTTGAAGAAGCAACGGGCGGGTGACATCGCTCGAAGAACAGATAGCCGTTGTAGGAGAAAGGTTCTCGAGTGGCGACCACGAACTGGCAGACGAAGCATTGGCAGGCCTCCCACTAGGTAGACCCTAACCAGAGGATGTAGTGGGAAGTTGGCGTTCCATAGATCAAGGAGGCCTCTATTGAACAGTGTTATATACCGCGTGTGGCCTTTAATACGAGCAAAAATTTAAAACATAGACCGTACTCGTCCAACTGAACAACATAAGTTCGGCGACTTTTAAAAATAATGGAGTTTTATTTTCATACAGATTAAATACTGTAATCAATGTGCGCCATAAATCTTCCGTAAAAAAATATCTAAGTATTTATATAAGCTGATTGTGAAAATCGCATTAACATCTGTAGCTCAGTTTAAAAAGATAAGTACAGTGGCAAGTGACTTTACGAGATAACGACGATCATAAAGATCTGTGGAGATTCGATTTGTGGCATTCGAACATGGAGGATGTGAACAATGTTTAATTTTGCTATTTCTGTTTCTTTGGCTAGTTGAAGTATAATTTTGATAGTGTTTTATGCGGCGATTAACCTTAACAGTGAACAGTGATCACAATATTCAATATTGCTCTCGTGTCTGACATTTTTTAATGCGCAAGTTGTCTCCACGTGGTTTCTGGAATTTTGCTATCAAGTTGCAAAAACTACAATCACCGTACAACGTTGCCTCTCGAAAGAGAATACTTTGACATTGGCGAAATTGTCTTATTAATTAGGACAGAAGCCATATTTTAAAAAAGAATAAGAACAAGAATAAAGATCTGTGCTCTGTAACTAAAAACAATCACATTTCTTATGCCTCTTGAGAAAAATACGAGATAATTCTAGTACAGTATGGCAATGTCGCGCATGCGCCGTACGTGCGGCTCAGGCGTGGGCGCGTGCTGCATACTAACACCAGCTCCATTTTCCGTGAACTCGTGAAACATCTTTGCCTAAAACTTGGGAAATTACTTTTGGTTTTCATGCGTCATCCGTTTACAAAAACTTGTAAGATGACTAGTTAAGTATTAGCTGCGATTTGACTGTGACATACACACGATGACGATTACTTGCAAGTATGGTGATGAGATGACTGTTAGCCATTCATGGAGGGAGTTACCCAATAAGACGAACCTAATAGGCAAAAACCTAAACTATGACGTTTGTAACGTAAATAAAGGGCAGCAAGTGTTTATTTACATAGCACGGGCTACCTGATAATTAGGCGTTAATATGTTACGATCTACGATAAGTAAAATAATTATTACAGGAACTTATAAATTTGAAGGTACATTCGCTGACTATTCGTAGAACTACGCATTCCGTTGGGTGTTTTCTTTCTCTGTCACTGTAGCTGTAATAGACTCGCTCATAAGAAGTACAAAAATATAAAAAAGAAGTACTTATTTAAAATGTTCGAATATGGCAACCGTTTAGTATAAAGTTGTGTCTTCCGCCCGTTTGATTTTTATTTATTTGGCAGTCAACCGTAATCTCTAAATTATATTCTAGTTGTTGACAGAATTAAAATTAAAAATGATCGACAGCCATGTTTTTGCAACAATATAAACGCGAATATAAACCCCCCTTATCACCACACAAGACCCAAACGCATCAGACCTCCAACATTAGATCCAAACAAACCCAACGCATGTGCCAAACATATTAATGGTAATTTATTACACATAATTAATTCAAATGGACATATTTCAATCGACTTAATTAAATACGCAATAACAGATAAAAACCCTTTGAAATACCTTCAACGCATAAACTTCCTAATGTTCCGCTACCGTTCCATTATAGCTATTATAAACGGTGCGATGTAACACAACGCGTGTGTTGGAAATTGAACTTTAAAAGTATAAGGAAATAAATAAGTCAAGTTTGCAGCAGGTTTTACAATCCTGCGCACGCGCGGTGACTCCCCGTGCCCGCGCACGAGTCTCGAGGTCGCGTCTTGTATCAAAGTATCACGATAATGACCGCACGCGACCGATAAAACAATTACCTGTTCATTGCGCGGGCGACACGCTTATCGCAAGGCGGTTGATTGGCACCACTCACAATTATAATCATTTTGCTCGGTTTTGAGCGCTCATCCGTGCCCTGCAGTCAGTTAGCAACAAATATGCTGGACATTAGCATTAATGCGAATGAAACCGGTTCGCTTTATTATTTTAATTGTGACCAACAATTTGTTCTAATGATCTCTATTACTAGCTTAGGCTTGCTCTACATCGCAGCGAGAGCGCACAAAGAATCTGTTACATAATCCTGTTTAGTTATTAACCGATTCATTATATACAGTTCAGTTATATATGCTTAACTCGATCCAACAACAATCAACTGACAAAAAAGGTGTCAGACAGAAGGGTAAGACAATTAGGTACATATATGCTTCCAAACATTAGTCAAAGCCACTTTAAGTAATGTGCAAATAGTTTGGTCCATGAGTCGCACTCACACGCGCGTAAAATTTTGACCTATAGTCGCCGTCATAAAGACTACGGCGTTTTAGGTGCTCAAAAATATCTGTACGAGTCCACTTACATAATACAGATGTGGGACATGTTTTTTATGGGATAAAGACCGCTATTAAGTACCTTTATAAAGGTCCCGATATTTGGATATCTACGCGTCTACCTCAATGTTGTGTAAACCGAGCGTTATCTGCCCTCACCGTCCGATTCGCCGTAAATCATTTTAAATCTATCATATAAATACGTTGTTTTTAATGATAAACGGTTAAATACATTATATAAATTTGTTGCGGGACGTTACCTGTATGAGGAGCTCTATTAGTTATTCGAACTTATAATTAAAAGTTTGACACCTTTTCATCACGGTACAATCTACCCATATTGGCTACTACGAAATTCAAAAACCAAATTTCGTATCGTACTGTCTCTCTCATTCTCGCAATAAATAATATTAACGTAAGCGGGACGGCAAGACACGAAATTCTTATTTTGCACTTCTTTGTATAGGGCCTTGTATTGAACTACTCCGATGTTTTTAACATTGTAGCGATGGCTTTAGCTTGAGATTGCAATGCGACGGAGATTATTAACGAATGCTGCTAAACCGGTACCGAGCGGTACGTTGATGTTGTTGTTTACTAACTTTGACCTATCAGCTACCTACAAGGTTTATCACTGGGAACCGGACATGAGCCTGACCTAAGTATCTATCTTAATACCGCTTAACTAATCGAGAGTAGAATGCTTTTTAAAATTTGATTAGATATACCTATCTGTATCAGTATACCTATACTGGCGCCTCTGGCACAGTATATAAATACAAGCCTCTGGCTTTATAAAAATGAATTCATTTGACAGAGTAGGACACACATTGATACTATATCTCTCTAGAATCAATAAAATGGACAGCATTCCTTGTCAGTAACCTTGATCATTATGAGTCACTTCAACTAATAAAGGAAACTTGGTTTTTTTTTCACCTAATTTTCACTTATTTGCTTCATTTCTTTATTATGCTTTATCGTTTTAGGTCTAAGGTATCAAGACAACTGCTGTTCACCTTGCTCCGACGAGCTTTGTCGCTACGATTGATGGATGCAATGGACTAATGCACGCGTTCTGTTCTGTGGAATGTTCCTGGGTAGAGGCCATCATGTTTTAACCTGGGAATCCATAATAACTATGTTGCATAAATGTAATTCTGTGGGCGGAATTCAAAAACTTTAAAACTCGAAAATACCATTCGAGAGTTGTCGAAATCGTAGTAAATTTAAAATACAAGACGAGTAAATAGTTTAAATTTATGAGGTATACTTAGATGAGCTAGAATTAGATGAGTTGTGATTTAGTAACGATTTACAGAATTTTACCACTTTTGAATCGTATTTTCGAGCGATTTGGAATATCATTTGACAGAGGGTATTATCGTTGAGATAATCAAACCTCTTTAAGCAAATGGAGCCAAAGTATTAGACTAAACTAACATAATATTGAAACGAACTAAATATAAACAAATGCATCTAATAATTAACACAGAACAGAACACACTAGTTCAAGAAAGAAGTTTAATCTGTTAGCACTACAGTTGGTTTGAGCTTGGCTCGAACTAGTCGCCCGCAGCAAGGAGTCATACGAATAATTATCAGCAGGTATTCCCGCCTAAGTATTATTATGATAATTTAGAGAATTCTTGACTAAGATGACTGCCCAGTGGTTGGGGAGGTGTAACAGGCAAGTTAAAGGCAAAACAAGTCAGATAAAGACACGTCGTGCCTTAAGAAACACGTCAGTGTGTCCACATTACAACATATTGAAACATAATGATGACTGAAACATGAAATGACTTCATTTTTTAAGTATTTGTATTTACCTAAACGTGGGTTATTAAGTATCTTTGATGATATCTTTGTGAACTTTTTATGTTTGGCCTATAAAATAAAGTTATCTACCTATTTTCTTCACATAGGTAGCTGATTCTCCTGCGTATGGTCTCGGGTGAGCCAATTCATTAATATAGTGTTGTTATAAGTAGGTCATTGATTATGGATCCCCGTAAAGTAACGCCTGATTCAATATATTATCAATTAAAATAAGTAATCATCATCATCATCATCATGTCAGCCGAAAGACGTCCACTGCTGGACATAGGCCTCCCCCAAAACTCTCCACTCAGACCGGTCTTGTGCTCCCGGTCGCGGGAGACGAGCTGTCGGTAGGCCTCCAACAAGATGGAGCGACGACCTGGTTAAGATCGCGGGATCGCGGTGGATGCGAAAAGCACAAAATAAGTAATGATTTAAAGTAATTTGTTACTGCTTATTAATTTAATTAGTTTTCTTGACATTTTTAGTTTGATTTAATTTTAATTTTGTAATTTGACATGTAGATGTAAATAAAGTAAAACTAAAAAAAACAAGGAAAATAACTATGAATATTTAATGCTAAGTTATATTAGTTATTCTATGGCAATGGGTCCTAGGTAATCTCAGCGTCTGCTAGGCACGCCCAGCGATGGTTTACGGTCTATATAGGGGGCTACTACGAAATTCGAAAATCGAAGTTCGTATCGTACAGTCCCTCTCACTCTCGTATTAAATAGTGTTAGCGTCAGCGAAACGGCAAGATACAAGTTCGAATTTTCACTTCGAACTTTCGTAGCCGGACAAAGAAGACCACAAGAAGATGGACGATCGCTACTACAATTACTTCATGGTTACGAAGGCAGGGTACTTCAACTTACACGTGACGAAGTGCAAAAATTTTTCTACATAATATTTAACTTGTAGGTACGCAACTTTTAATATAGTATCGCTTGGTGTACATCGTCGCTACATGTAATCCTTACCATGTATACATCTCAAAATAATCTACGAAGCTGCTAAAACCTAAACTGCATGGCTCTAACTAAATAGTTGGAACTAAGCTTAGTTTAAGGTAACGGCGCCTATTACCGTGGTACTTAAGAAAGTTTTCAAATGAGTCCAAAACATTACGGGTATCGAAGCTCCTTAAGAAACGAGAATAGTTTTTACATTTAACAAATAAAAATTAAACGTTCACTGTTTAACTTTTTGGGCTCATTTCGATTGTTAGTATTTGAAAAAATAATTATTAAATCAAAATACCCAAATCTACTATTACCGTGGTAATGGACAGACTGTAATTCTATTACCGCGAATTCAGCTTTTATTACCGAGGGTATAATTAAACAAAGAAAAAGTTATACGTACAATGTGAAACTATTTTGTGCGCCCAAAATGGTCCCGCCTCAGCATAAATGCAGACTCTACTTTTCGCACTTAATAATTGATTGGAAAGAGACATTAACACAAATTAGTGCTAGGCTCTGTGGTACAATATCCAATACTTTCACAGTCTTTATAAGTATTCCGGTGATAGCGTGTAAAACTGCGTGTGATTCACTAGTCGGAGCGCGGCGCCGCCGTGTCTGCGCTCGCGCCGGCGCCGTCGCGCGGCGTGAGTTATTATGCGATTAAAGTGTAAGCAGGTACAAAATTATGCGTAAATACTTTATAAATTTGCGTATCAAGTAAATGCACAATAAACTTGATTTATTGGATAACAGCGCTTGACAATTTGCTGTCATGCACTGCTGAGGGGCGGGTGGTTTAAAAATTGGTACTTATTATGGTATTGGTACTTATAGCTATTATAATATGTACCTTCATTTGTATGTAAATTCATAATTGCACAAAAAATAATAAACAAACAAGATTTAGTAGGTACAAAGGCTTATAAAGTGGAAATTAAGTTTGAAGCAATGTATTTTCGGGAGTCAGTATTTGGTCGTGGTTGATTTTGTATTAAGAAATTATATTGTTAAAAAAGTTAAAATAATAAAGTATAAGAACTGTAGTTCTATCATGGCTTTAAGGTAATATTATCTATAATTATTTCGGCACTAGGGTTTTTTCGGGGGTTTTTTCGTTGTGAAGAACGCAACTAGATATAAACAACATTACCTACCTACTCAACACAAATAGGTACGAAGTATGGGCTGAGTAGTAGTAGGTATGTATGTGTTTGTTTGCAAGGGCAAAAAATCTTGTTTCACTGTTTAATACAAATACAAATATTCTTTATTGCACACCATAAAGCAGTACAAAAACTGAATTATAAACACAGATACAGGGTAGGCAATAGGCGGTCTTATCGCTTAAAAGCGATCTCTTCCAGACAACCATTTGGGTTGGTTTAATTTATACATCTTAACTGATTTTAACATTATTTATGAAACAAATTTCTAATTTTGTTTTGATGTCACTTTTTCCTAATGATTACCTAAACATAGAAATTCAACTAATTCATATATATAGACGGCCGGATCTCTTCATTAATTAATTTTATGATATGATCTCGTAATTGGTAGAAGTGTGAGGTTACGGCATAGGTCGTTTACGTGCGCACGCGCCGCTCCAGTTTCGGCGCATCCTGCAGCGCGTCCGTTATTGCGGCGCAAGCGCGTCATGGATCGCGACGCACGCTGAAATTACACCCGAAATTTGACGGTTGCGTGGTCTCACTTCAAACAAAGATTTCGTGAAAATAAGATGTCATCTTAATAGGTCATCGCTGGGTGATGAATTTATTCGCGCGACCATGTGATCAAAACTAATTTATATACCTAAAGTATCAAGTAAATATGTACGCATGCGATGCGGACTTGAAAGCAGTTTTGTTGCGCGATGAAATAGCATCTCACGAGCAATAGCCAATAATAGAACTGTGTCACTGATCATAACCGGCATAAACGGGTTCTTCCTCTTTTCTTCTCTTCAGACCAATATGACCTGACTGACTTTCTATGTAATTTATACCCGTTACCTATTAAAATTTAGAGAAATTAATAAGTTTAATAAAGTTTGTTCGAAAAAGCTCTATCCGTCAGAGGACAATTTTGCCAGCATCTAATGGGTTTTGCCGTTGTTCGGTAAAAAAAAGTCTGAGAAACTAAATAATGAGAGGTACCTAATGATGGATAAATGATGAAAGGACGAATCTGAAAATATATTAATATAGCGTATGTGCCAATTGATTAAATTGATTGATTGATTGAGACGAGTGGAATAAGAAAGGGGAGGCTTTTTGCCCTGCAGTAGGACACATTATAAGTTATAAAAAAAAGGTGCCAATTGGTCTGAGGAGAAGAAAAGAGGAAGAGCCCGTATATGCCAATGAGTGCCTAGTAACTTAAAACCAACAAAATATTTTACGACAGACGAAATTTTATGACAATTAGGGACTGTTTCACCATACATTGATTAGTGTTAACTGACGGTTAAATGTGATGCCGTCTCCTTTTATTCGAACAAAACAAATAGAGAGGGCATCACAGTTAACCGTCAGTTAACATGAATCAATGGATGGTGAAACAGCCCCTTAGACAGTCGAAACGCACGTTTTTGCAAACTTTTTAATAAAACTTTGAAAGTGGCCTATTTTGAACGGCTAAATATATTGCAATGATTCTTACAACTAATTATGATGGGAAAAGAAAAACGAAAAGACGATCGAAGAAAGAAGTTGTGGTAACGAAATATCAGAGACTGACATAGATAGCGTCTACTGTAAAAATTAGTTATAATAATAATAATAATAATAATAATATCATGGGACACTTGACACCAATTGACCTAGTCCCAAACTAAGCAAAGCTTGTACTATGGGTACTAGGCAACGGATAAACATACTTATATAGATAAATAAATACTTAAATACATATTAAACATCCAAGACCCGAGAACAAACATTCGTATTATTCATACAAATATCTGCCCCGGCCGGGATTCGAACCCGGGACCTCAAGCTTCGTAGTCAGGTTCTCTAACCACTTAGCCATCCGGTCGTCAGAGAGACACCATAAGAAGTTCCATATATTTTAAGGCTTTAAGATAAAACATCGAATGAACACCACTCAATTATTGAACAAGCATTTTACTTATTCACTCATTTCTAATTGCAGTTGGTTAATAAAAGTTGCTTGGTCTAGTTGATCGAAATGTGGTTGATCGTAGTTGATGCAACAGCGATGTGGCGTGAGGGTCGCGCGAGTTGTCCACGAGTGGGGGTGTATGGCATGACACAGGTGGGGTCGGACTTGCCGGCCTTGTGGTGGAGCGGGGGATGGCGTGAGGGCCGGCCTTTGCACGCAGCTGATTGTCAAGTTGACTGGATGTCAGTTGCATGATGTTGTCTAAACCAATTATGAAGGGGCATAAGATTTTTTGCAGATTTTCGTTCATGTGAGCAAAAGGTAAATTATTTCTGTGAAATTTGTGAAAGTGTTGTATTTTTTTCGATAGATGTGAAATGAATCAAAAAGAAGCATCCAAAAAAATCACGAATTATTTTTGAACTATAAATGAACAGAAAAAAAAAGAAGACATTTATTCACTAACACAGAAGACACACATATACAGAAAACATTATACAAAAATAAACCAAAAAATAATAATAAGAAATCAACATGAAATATATACCTACACAATTTTGTACAAATGGATGGATCTGTCGGCTGCCGATCGTAAAATCCGCCTCGTCACGAAATTACTAGACATATCGTGAAATGGCGCCATTTCATGATATTATTAAAAGTTGGCCAGGCATATGACGATGTGCCTGAGAAACAATACGACAGATTGATTAGGGCAACGCATTCGTCGATATTCCTAGCTCTATACCGGGCACATCGTGATATGCCGAAAAAAAAATTTAATGAAATGAAATGAAAATTTATTGCGTATGAATTAAGGTTTTAAGTAACTACGATGAGCGAGGCGAGCAGTGGTTAGTATGAATTGTTACGAACGAAGTGAAGCGAGCGTGTCGCGGCAGCGGCCGGCGAAGTGCCAAAACCGATATGGCGGCGTTTCATGATATGCCTAGGAATTTCATGATCTGCCTAGGAATTTTATGATCTGCCTAAACGTCAATAGGTAAATTGTTCTTTATTATGAAATACCTGCCACGTTGGCACATGCCACGTTGGCAGGAATTTCATAATAAAGAAACACGTAGATAATTTCCTCAGCTGCGAACAATTTCATAACGATTTTGATTACGTCCGAGTATTCCCCAGTTAGTCAGTCGCGAGTCGATCTCGCATCGGTATCTCGATGTATTATTATATTTAATAATAGTAGAGTCATAAGACAAGATTCGAGGAAAAATATAGAATTTAGTGATAAAGTGGGGAATCTTGGCGCGTGCCAGCGCCTGCGGCGGACTGACCCAACACGCAAGCGCTAGATGACAATCTCCAAGGAAAAAGCCGACCGTTTACCTCCATTGAAACCATGAATGAGCTTAGCGATACGAGTACAAGCTTACAATGATACGAGTACATACCATATACTCGTAAGAAGGAAATTCGACATGTTGATTTATTTGACCGGTTCCCAATGACGTGTCGAGTTTTACTGTTAGCATTCTTGCATTATAAATGAGGAAACTTGCCGTGAATTTTCCCGCGAAACTTGATTAAGATTGTGTAGGCTGCTTAGTCGCGGGTTTTTGTGTTGCGCAAACTGGTTAACTATGTTTAGCGGCATAGAATCGTACACAATGATGCAAGTATAAGCTTAGCTTAGTTTGGGACTGAGTCAATTGGTGTCAATTATCCCAAGATATATTTTTTATAAACAAGGTGCAAAAAATTATGTAGGTATCAATATTTTTGGACCTGATGATGTAGTCAGTGCTAAGATATCAATGTCAGCGGCCGATCGTAAAATCTGCCAGATCAAAAGGTTCCTAGCCATGTCGTGAAATGGCGCCATTTCATGAAATGGCTAAGGGACATCCGTCATATCGTTCAAAACTCACCGTTTGACGATTTGCCTAGTGATGATGTTTAGGCAGATCATGAAATTCCTAGGCATATCATGAAACGCCGCCATTTCATGTGCCACGCGTGTGCGCGTGTTGCGGCAGCCGCCGAGTCGCGTGCTCCCTTGAAGAAGGGCTACGAAATAGCCCGAAACATGTCGAGCTAAACTCGATTTAAGACGTGAGTTATCCATTACAATATCATTTAATATTGAAAAAGTTTGTTGGTTTTTGGAGAAAACTTAAAAAAATAATTTGCCCAGTAAAAACAGCCTTTTGAAGAGGATTTTCTTAACTAGATATCATACTGGCAGCTTATCGATACATTTACAACAAAAATTAAAAAAAAAAACGATCGATTGACATTTACTAATGACAACGACATTCACTTATCTTGACTGAGAGTATTTATAAATCTTGTCAGCTAAATGCACAGGCTGATTATGTTTGGACAAAATATTAATAGGCTGTTTTGGTTGGAAAATAAAAACGAAAAAATTCGTACTTATATATATTTTTTAATTTATATTTAAATTTATTTATATTTATTTATTTATATTTATTTATTTATATTTATTTATTATTATTATTTATTTATTTTATTGTAAGATAACGTCTCTCGTCGTCTTAATGCATGGTACCTAATTTGTTTTTTTTTTATAAATCTAAAGACTTGAAGTGATTGTTACAGAGCACTGTAACGCAAAAAACAGCTAGCACTTATCACTCTGTATACCTAGTATGTACAAAAAAACATACGAGTATGTACCTATGTAGATAAGAGAGCGCAGCGATCGTCGTTGTGGTTTGGCGATTTTTTTATACAGATTTTATGACATTTCTATTCTACCTAATGGTTAATTCCTCAATGTATCATCCGATAAAATTTACGAGGCACTAAACAAATTAAAGTAGGTAAAACATGATTGAATGAAAAATTACACTACGTGTGGGATTAGCCGGTAAAGCACTGGTCCCACCGCGAGCTAGTAAGCTATGAGCTATCGGCTATTTTCTAGCCCAAGAAACGAACAAAAGATAATCGCTTCCGTGTACATAAAAGAGAGAGTTATATTTTTATAGTTCATAGCTGGCTGTTCACACTGCCGGCGAGGATACTCTCCCACCGCCCGACGAGTAAGCGATAATTCCATAGAATTGTTTACTAGCCGCCCGCCGATTGTCAACTGTTTCTAGTACAGAATTTTACTAGTTGACCGCCGAGCTCGCCGATAGCTGGCGGTGGGACCACTGTCTACTAGTTGACTGCAGCGATAAGCTATCGACTATAAAACTAGCTCAACGGTACTCGAGCTGAGCTAGTGCAGCGAGTAATCGCCCGTCGCACGCAAACACTCGCTTATAGCCGAGCGTCTAAACTAGCAAAACTATATTCGCTTCTCGCCTCTCGCCCACTCGTTTGTAGTTTATAGTTTTACTCGCTAATAGTTTGTAGCCGCCGGTGGGACCAGTGCCTAAGGTTCGCGCGCGTCGCGGTCGAAGATCTCTGTCAACTGCTAACTTTAAAATATTCACGTATTTTAATCCCTCGAATAAATTTGAATGAATTTCCATACTCTTTGATTTAAAATAAGTTTACTTAAGGTATAAACTTGTTCCATTTTTACCCGACTACAGAAAAACCAAAGGGAAAAGATTTTAAAAGCTTATGTAATACCTATGTTTGTTGTAGTTATGTATATTACGTAGCGTAGTAGTAAACTTGTCACATTTAATAAACGAGATGTCAATCGATTTTTTACTAAGAATAGTTCGGGTGACTTAAGGTCTACATTATAAGTGAATGAACTCATGACTGACTTGGATGATTCCACGGGCGTTTCAACTACTGTCAGTCCTTTGATTGAGATTTTAAGAATTGGAAGGCAGATTGTTTTTAATTATGACGTAAATACAATACAATACAAATACAAATACTCTTTATTGTACACCAGAAGTAATAAGTGATACAATAGCTTCTGTACACAGGCATATGAATTATGTACTTGTTAATATTAAACAGCTAGGGACTGACAGCGGTTCAGACGCTCGTAGATTCACCCACTTACATTAAAGTCATTTTACGATAGTCCGTGGGACACTTGCAATTATAATTGATGATTCATTCATACATCGTGTGTTTGAAAGAAAAGAAAAAATAAACATTTATTCGTGACATTTTACAAATCAAAGAGGAAGAAAAAAAAAAGAAAAGGAAAATCATCATAAAAATAAAGAGTTACAATACAATACAACCGTCCGTGCGTGTGCGTGATGGACAAACCGTGTGTGTTTGTCCGTCTTTCACGCCGTAACGGAGCGATGGATCGACGTGATTTTTGATATAGAGATAGTTTATGGGCCCAAAAGTGACATAGGCTACTTTATATCCCGGAAAAATGCACAGTTCCCGAGAGAACAGCGCGTGATAACCGAATACCACGCGGGCGGAGTCGCGGGCAAAAGCTAGTAAAGAATAATGGCAAAAAGTCAATAGTGGTTTTTTTTTTACTATGGTTTATATATCTACTGCCATAGCCAGGAATCATTGTCAAATATCTACCATAAAACTGAGTGAGAAAGAGAAAATAGTTAAAATGAAAATTTATAAGTCCAACGGCGGAAAAACTAAAAAGAAAAAATCAAACCTCATAACTAGTAGGCTTGAATTCTGTTGGATCATCATCCCAGCCTATATACGTCCCACTGCTAGGCCCAAGCCTCTTCTCACAGCAACAGGGCTTGGGCCATAGTTCCCACGCAGGCCCAGTGCGGATTGGGAAGTTCACACGCACCATTGAATTGCTTCGCAGGTTTGTGCAGGTTTCCTCCCGGTATTTTCCTTTACCGCAAAGCTCGTGGTAAAGTCAAATTTAATTCCGCACATGAATTTCGAAAAACTCAGAGGTGCGAGCCAGGGTTTGAATCCACGATCCTCTGCTTGAGAGGCGATAGCTCAAACTACCAGGCAGGCCACCACGGCTTTATGTTGGATCCATATTAATATTATAAATGCGAAAGTCTGTTTGTATGTTTGTGTGTTTGTATGTTTGTCCCTCTTTAACGGAGCGACGGATCGACGTGATTTTTGGCATAGAGATAGATTATGGGCCCGAGAGTGACATAGACTACTTTTTATCCCGGAAAAATGCACAGTTCCCGAGGGAACAGCGCGCGATAACCGAATACCGCGCGGGCGGAGCCGCGGGCAAAATCTAGTATATGTATAAAAGAAATAAAATCCTATGATAATTAGGAATATTTGCAAGTTCAAAATTAAATGTCGGGACTCAAAGCTGGGACTTTTCGAGTCAATCACAATTTTAATGGGTTGAACCCTCTATATTCCGCATTACGATTTTTTTACATTAGTATCGATAAAAAACAGCTCATTATTTTTAACTGTTTTAGGTAAGTAGTTGAGTTTTTAATTTTTAAATTCTCATTCAGTTAGGTACCATGAGCACGAATCATGACTTAACAAAATTGTGGTTCGCTTGTACTTTTATCCATGGCGCCGCGATTTTTTGTAGGTGTCTAATGGTATCTCATGGGATTTAGTTTTTAATAGTAGATTGTACAACAAGAGCATAAAATGAGCCATTTACCCGAGGCGTTCATATAGCCATCCGAGCCGGTACGGCGAGGGTGGATAGACACGTCGAGGGGAAAATGGGTTTAATGCTCGAGTTTTACACTCTGCTTTTCACTTCGATGGCGAAGAAATGAAATAGTAACAGTGGAAACAATGATTCACTTTCTATGTACCGTTTATTTTTAATGCATTAATATAATAATTCCATTATATTAATTTTACTGATTTATTATGATTGATTGGATTGATTTTTAGTTTTATATAAATTAAAAATTATTTATAAAATAAATATTGAAACTTTTTTGTTCGTGGCTGGTGGCACCTGATTACCTTGGTCTTGAGTTGGTATTAGACGAAGTTTATTTTATGCACTAGAGCAAAAAAAGTCATTTTATGTCGCCTAGATACAGCATAAACAAGAACTTTACGAGCATGAGAAGTGAATAGTAGATTGTACAACAAGAGCATAAAACGGGCCATTTCACCCGAGGCGTTCATATAGCCACCCGAGCCGGTACGGCGAGGGTGGATAAACACGTCGAGGGTAAAATGGGTTTAATGCTCGAGTTTTACACTCTGCTTTTCACTTCGATGGCGAGGAAATGAAATAGCAACAGTGGAAACAATGATTCTCTTTCTATGTACCTTTTATTTTTATGCACTATTATAATAATTCCATTATTTTAATTTTACTGAATTATTATGATCGATTAGATTGATTTTTAGTTTTATATAAATTAAAAATTATTTAAAAAAAATTATAGAAACTTTTTTGTTTGTGGCTGCTGACACTTGATTACCTTGGTCTTGAGTTGGTATTAGACGAAGATTTTATTTTATGCACTAGAACATAAAAAGTCATTTTATGTCGCCTAGATACAGCATAAACTCGAACTTTACGAGCATGAGAAGTGAAAAAGTTATTTTATCCATGGCGCCGCGATTTTTTGTAGGTGTCTAGCGGTATCTAATGGGATTTAGTTTTTGATAGTTATCAGTAACACTTTGATCCTCAAGCGAAGAACGACATGACATGCAGTATTACATGCTGCTTGGCATGTTAATTACGTAGCACAACAGGTGAGGTGTCGCTGACGCCGAACAAGGCGGTGTTATGTCAACATCAAACATATTATGCACTTCCGTATAAGGACGGATAACGCGCCCGGTCACGCGACACGAGGGATAACCCACTTGATAAATTCTAGGAGGCATAAGAATCATTCACAGTTCCGTTCAAGCAGCTTTTAATTTCGTCTCTCTCATATTTCACTGGGTAGACAAGGCACGCTGAAATTCTACGAGAAATGAGTGTCGCCGTTTGGCTAGTTCTAGTGTTGGTACAAGGTGTAAATATTTACTTTTACTCGGGGAAACACGGCTGACTCAGCCGTGGTTGTTTCAGGTTGGCGGCTGAAACGCGCGGTCATGCTCTGGCGCAATATTGGTTGTTTCCATTGCCTTGTGGTGATGAATACTTTTGTAAACAAGGCTTTTAAGGTTAAAAGTAAAATATATGTGTAACTTTAGATAGAATGGGAGATTGCAAAGAAACAAAATTCTCGTGGGAAATCCTGAACATCGGAATAAAAAGTGTCTATGCGCTGTTGCCGACGTCCGCCATCTACACACTTAATTTCATCTGTCTAAACGTTTCACACATACATGGTACAGAAGTTTTCGTATTTACGAGTATAATGTTAGTTGTGAAATGAGTACTGATTCAATACAATATTTTAGATTATCGCGGTCATTACTAATTTTATGAATTAAACTAGCTTTTCCCCGAGCTCCGCCCGCATGGTATTCGGTTATCACGCGCTGTTCCCTCAGGAACTGTGCATTTTTCGGGATAAAACGTAGCCTATGTCACTCTCGAGCTCATAAACTATCTCTATGCCAAAAATCACTTCGATCCGTCGCTCCGTTACGGCGTAAAAGTCGGGCAAACACACAAACATACAAACACACATTCGCATTTATAATATTAGTATGGATTCGAGTTTTGTTGTTAGAAAGAGGGTAGATCGGTTACGTCCGATTTATTTTTCTGACTGACAGTTATACCAGCATACCAGCAATTCTCCAGTCGTCTCGTGATCACGGCGCATGCAACTGTGCCGAAATATCGAGCTGCTCTAAAATCAAGGTACGCGGAACAAAACCAAAATTTAAATTCATAAAATGAGTTTTTTAAATTTAAATCATATTACTCGAGAATAGCACTCTAAACTCGTTAAGGTATAGTTATTGTTAGAAAACTACAACTCAAATCTTAAAACTTTCAACTAAGTATATGCAGTATCAAGAAGAATAAGGGGCTGTTTCATCATCCATTGATTAGTATTAACTGACAGTTAAATGTGATGCCGTCTCCGTCTATTCAAACAAAACAAATAGAGACACCTCTATTTGTTTTGTTTGAATAGACGGAGACGGCATCACATTTAACTGTCAGTTAATACTAATCAATGGATGATGAAACAGCCCCTTAGACTTTTAATTTTGTGCTATCTATTCTTGTATTTTAGATTCAGCCCAATATTTCACCACTATCCTGACCCATTAAGTGAATAATGGTACGATTTAAGGTTTCACAAGTGCAGGCTCCAGAAGGTTTATTGTACTTGTAATGAGGTATGTACATTCCATCGTAGTTATGTTAATGAACAACAATATTAGATTATGCCACTCAGCGTGACTGGCAAACCGCGGGCGGATGCGTTTAACAAATAGAGCCTAATAATCAGTCCTGATAGCTATCATCGCCCATTGTATCAAGTTATTGATCATTCTGAGGACGTCAGCGCGTGCGCAGGTTGCGGTCACGCGTTCAAAGAATTTCAAAATCACTGGTTTTTGTAGCTCGCGGAACTTTGGACTCCCCCAGGACGGTGCTAGGCTAGAGCAAAGATTTACTTACCTACAAGACACGTGATTGATGCCAGAGAACCTTACCGGCCCACGAACGATTGCTCGTGATTGGCAGTGCGGCGAGTATTTTCTCTGTACATTGCGTGGCTGTGACGCTCGCTGCTCAATGGTTACTTGCCAGCACACGCAATGTACAGAACAAAGTAAACTTGTGTGTTTCTTCTCAGTTTCCTATGTGCTAGTTCAGAGGGTGAGATAGAATTAGTTTTGCAGTGAGACAAAATGACAGATGACGTCTTCACACACCTTCGTGGGTTCGAATGAGTACACGAATTTTAAAGAATTTGCACCAGAGTCACTGCTTTGTGACTTGAGGTGGAGGTGTGAACTGTGGTGAAGTCACTGCTGACGCCGGGTTTGTTCACAAACACGTCGGCTACTGAATCAACGCCCTCGCTTACGTACGAAGCCAAAGCGGTTGCTTTCGTTGAACTAGTATTGAAAAACGGATTATGAAACAAGAGCCGGATTTGTCTATAATTGAAAATAAGTTTTTGGTAAATTTCATTTTTAATACAAGCTTTATTTGCTGTAAAGGCAACTTTTATTTTTGCTGAGTGTGCTCGTCATATTGTTACCCAAACTACATTTGCATACCAAATTTCAAGTCGATGCCATTAATCGTTGAAGAGTTCCGTCCTGATATGTTAATGGTTGGTTGTAGTTATTGTCACGCAATTTATATAAGTATACCAAATTTCAAGTCAATACATCCACTGGAAGTTGGTTGAATTTAACTTGCAAGATTTGATTAAGTACAGACAGACAGACAGCGGGACAGGTGAAACTAAATAAAAGCTTGTAATGACCAGCACGAGTCCTCTATTGAGTCTTATGCTACTGTGCAGTTGAGAACGAAGACTAATTTAAGCTAGCTGGCTCAGTAGCAGCAAATTCGCTGTAGTGTGGTTAAATTGTACCTAATGATAGAAAAAAAAACCTATAGGTACTTAAATTGAAAATTTCCATCGTAAAAATCCATCACCCCTTGCAAGCCAGTATCAGTCAATAAGAAATCAGACCGTGTAATTGAATCAAGACAAGTTTTTTAGTCCTGTTGTTATTTGTTCTTAGCAAAAATCCAAACAAGTTTTTAGACGAATTTTGAGGAATCTTTAAAAATACTACTTACTTGCATTATTCCTCTGTAGTTCCAAGATCTGACTCAACGGCGTATAAATCTGATATTTATATACTTTCACTCAAATAACTTTCCATTACTGTAATTGCAATACGATGTTGATTATTTCCAACGTATCTATGCCAATGTGTGTTCAGCCAAGGTCCCGTGATGGCCTCCGCTGACCGCAAGGAGCTGCGCCTCGCAGCGAAAGAGAAACATCTGTCGAGTTAGCACGCCGCCGCTAAATCAAACTCCTTCGATCATGTATATTCAAATTATTAATTCACAGTTGAAACCACAGACGAGGAAACAGTGGCCAGTATTTGTTTACATTCTGCGGCCATTCACCTTTGGTATACAAGTTTCAATGATCGCAATGTTCGAGACATTAGACGACTGGGAATGGTGTCGAGTCCTTGTTTTTGAAAGCTGCCGTCAGCCGTGGCATGCCACGTATTTCCGGAGAGCGGCGTGCGTCATGTGGCCCGCGCCTGAGCCGCTTGGCAACACCAATTTCTGCCACACCCCCATTACATTGACCAGCCCATTCTTACCATCGTTTAAACTCACCATATGAAGCAGGCAATGTAGGATTAATCTCGCTGTTTGAACCTGACTTGACCTGACAAAATGCACATTGCATCTGAGACTGGAATTTCCGGCGATGGAGCCCAAAGCCACGCGTCTGGTACCTTAGTATTGTGCCCTCTTTACAAGTATCAGCGGACACATCATTATAAGCTGTGCATTGCTGTTTTCAGACTGTACAACTTACTTATTCCTCAAGGGATCGGTCTCTGAGAGACTACGTTTCCGAGCGTTCCATTGGTTGGCAGTGCAGCAGTGAGGGGCGGTGAGCCGAAACCGGCGCCCGCGCGTGTAAATACTAACCGCAGGGTGCGTCGCGCCGCCATAATCTTGCGAGGTTTCATGCATTCATTTCTAATGTAATTGAATTTTTTTCCCACGGCCAACGTCTTTGGGTGGTACGTGTAAGTTTTTTAAATTGTATTTTAAGTTTTTGTCCTAAAGTAATAAGTTTGTTGAAGAGCAAGACTGTTGCCCCATTATTTGCTTGTTTGGCTTTAAAAAATGAAAATGTGACTTTTTGTATTGAATATTTTTTTAATAAGTTTTAAATCCGGTATGTTATGCTTATGTTACTAGACTAGCACACAAAGTAACCGTTTTATGGCCGATTTTATTACCTTTCGCACCTGGCTGCAGCCATGCAGCGGCGCCTGCGTCGCGTAATAAACACCACATATTTGCTCTACAACGTAACTCGCATGATTCAAGAACAATAAATAAACCAGGATATTGATTTTCATCACAGCCAAACAATGAGTGGTCGCGGCGGCTTTGAGATCGAAGTGCGTGATTTCGTGTAAACCACTGTATGCGTCAACGCATCGGGGTGGGCTTGGGTTTGAGGGGGATAGGGGGGGTGTGCCGGGTGGTATACTGTCACGCTAGTTACGCGGCGAGATTGCAAATCCGTGGCAGCGAACTCGTGGGAGAGATCCGCTTTGAGTCACTGCGGTCAGGAACGCCGCCGGGTTGCCTATTAATACATAGACTGTGATGCACCGCCGTTGCCTATTAATAGATTCTGACGCAGCTTATTGACAGGGAGCGATTAAAATGCAGTATTGCAGCTTGAATGGGCTGATATAGTGAGGGGACGAAGTAAAATTTTATAAAAAAAAAAGGTGGGTGTGAATTAGAAACCTAAGTTGTTACGAACACAGTGATAAGGCAGTTAAGACTTACGAGTAGGTACTGCATGTGTCAAGAACAGCATTAACATTAACTGACTAGGTGACTGACACACAAAGCAGACCCCAAAACGTAGAGACTTGAATTTTTGTTTACAAACACCTTGACTGACTGTAATAACTGTAACGTATGTAATAAGTGCACAAAAAGGGATTTTTCTATCATGTCAGAATTTTGTATTCGTTTTAAAACAAGCGCACATTAAGTACTATATCTGATAGATGCTCTTGTTTTGCTTAATCAATTAATAAGAACGAAATATGTAGGTATAATGATAGTCTACAAAAACTACACACGTGTTATTTGTAGATGCGTCATGCGTTTCAATTTGATACGATCCTGTAGATTTCTTACAAAATTAGGGTTAAATGGCTCCGTATAGATTACAAAACCTCCAAATAAACCTTTGGCCCTTGTGAAAGCATGCCTACGTGACGCCAGTGGCCCAGAGCGGGCTCAAAGGGCCGAGAGCCCACAATGTACTACGAGTAATACTGGCCTTGTACTACGAAGTTCCAAATTCGATATTGGTCTCGCTCACGCTAATAGTATTTCATATGAGTGAGAGGAGCGGTATGATAAGAATATCGAATTTCAGAGTATATCCCCGCTGAGGTATAGCCATGCGCAAGCGCAGCCGTGCCTCCAAGCACGCGCGCATGTTCACCATAGTCATTGGGATGGTGGGATGCACTCGTTTATGTAATTTATGGACATTTCTATGAAATCTGTGTGGCATGGAGTTTTCTTTTGAATTATTTAATTTTATGCGGTTAACTACTTTTTTTTATTTTTTATAATACGTATCAAAAGGAAAAGGGACCATATTATTGATATTGGTAGCGGGTAGACTTGATTTTCTTATATCACTAGTGTTTACCTGCAGTTTCTCAGACTAGATCACAGAATAACCAATAGTACTACCGTACAGAAGGGACTCTCTCGAACAAAAGTCAAGTTTAGGTGTAAATCGTTGTCTACTCTTACGACATGCACGCGAAATTGTAACTTATAATGTTACACGAGCGTGCATATTCCGTTGGGCACCGCTGACACGAAACAGGTTTGGCGTCAACAGCGCAGGGTTTCCACTCTCCGATGAATAAAGATAACAATGGGTATTAATATGAATTAAATAAGCTATCTTTAATAAATAAGTAAATACACTTTAAAAGCTAAAGCTACAAAAGAACAATATTTTATCAGCAACAGCAACCATTTTTAACAGACTTCAAAAAAGGTGGAGGTTCTATGTTTTTGGAAAAGTTGCATTATATTAAAAAAAAATATATATATTCTTCCAGTTTTTCGTCCACCGGGCCACCGTTTTCTCGTTCTCGCTCGAAGTAATCCCTCAAACGAATTAAGTACAAACTCCCGACTCTAGGAGTTCAAAACAGTCTTTTTTGGACCGTTTCAGCATTTTGCCGAAAAATAACAACAAATTTAGCGAGAAACAGTAACAAAAGTCAACAACAATAATAATAGAAATGAACAATGACAAATACAATGCAAAGAAAATGCAACGGAAACTCGACTCGTATACACGGCAGACGCACTCGTACCTACTGACAATGATACTGACAGGTACTGGCCACAAGAGGCACAAGATGGTTGCGGCCGCTTCCCAAATAGCCGCATTTACAAAATCTTGCAAGTTTTGTTTAAAAATTTAAAATATCTTAGTTCATTGTTATCGAATAATGAACCGCTGCAATTGCCGATTTATTTATTTATTTATTCCAAGAAAATAAAAAATCCGATAACATTGCGTCATTTAAAAAATAAATATTTTTCTATCGTATTCGATGGAGGCTATTTAACAGACACTGATATTGCTATATATTCTTAAAAAGAACAGTTTTAGATTTTTTTGATTATTTTGTTTCAAAACAGAAATTATTTTTAAAAAACATTTTGCGAACATAGTATGCGTAATTCGGAAAATTTTCAAATGTCACAGAACTCATCATAGGTGAAAAATACAATAAGCGGCTACCCTTTGCCGCGAACCCCACGGTTAGGTCGCCGGCCGAACGTACCTAAACTGCGGAGTGTCCAACCCCTGACTAGATTTGGTGTTTAGATAGCTGGAAGACTGAAATAACACATGGGCTACTTTTCATCACCAAATTCTCGCGGAATCGGGATAAAATCCAAAAATTTCAACCTCGGGTAAAATCCAAAAATTTCAACCACTGAGATTAGAGACATGAAATTCAGCGTTGTTTTTTTATGCAAAATGAATGCAAGTTATGATGTAATTTTTTAAGAACTCTCGCGGAATTGTTGCGGAATCCTATAGGAATTGAATTGCTATAGGTCTAAGCTTATGCCAAGGCGCGTGTAAAGTTTAGTCTCGAATAAACTTTGTAATATTCCAAATGTCAGGTGAAACATTCTAATCATCGTGACTCGACTAATTAAATAGATAAACTTAGTCAATATTAATGAGCTTATTCAAAGCTCATTTTCATTAGGTACTGACGTATTTTATTTTAAAACAAGTCAGCCTCTTATGATTATTGATTGATAGTTTTGTTTTAGAGATACTTAGCTAAATATCTTGATATGCTCAGAAACCAGGAAGGCCACATTTAAACTGAACCTCTATACCCACGACTACGAGCGTCACAACGAGCGTGTTCTCTATCCATTGCGCAGCAGAGACTCTCGTCGCCCAGTGGTCACTTGGCAGTGCACGCAATGAACGGAAAATGCCGCATCGCCGATCACACATAGCGCGTAGCCGAGGCTGACCGCAGTCAATTCGGTACCTAAATTTGATCAAAAAACATGGTTTGAAATCATGTGGGTTAAAGGTTGGGTTTTTAATAAAGCTGCATCTAGAATACTGAGGTTAGAAACTTGTGGGATTAATGGAACAAATTTTAATCAAGAAAGTTTAGACATATTCTCTTCATACATACTAAGTACATGAATTTGAAAGAAAGACGCACGGTCGGTTGATTTATTGAGATCAACGTAGACACCAACGCCCCTGTAACCGACGGGGATAAAAAACGCATCAACGTTAAAAATAATAACCTCAAATCTAATATGTCAAGTTTGGAAATAGCCGCACGCAAATCAAACAGCAGCGGCCGCGCCTCTTGTGAAGCTCGTTGCAAGCCGTGCGTGCTGTTGGGCTCAGAAGTGCATACAAGAGGCCCTCGCCCTCGCCACGGCCCTCGGCCTACGTGACTGTGTGCACGCGCCTCCAAAATACATATTTTTTACCCATTTTTAGGGCTCATTTCCGAGCCGATTGCGATTAGAACGAGGTTGGGATTGCTCTCCGCGTCGAGTGTACTATCAATACACTTACCAAATGTTTTTTGTGGTGAGAAACCATTTGAATTTCAAATATTTGGAATATAATTTTTATTGGTAATTTACTTTGTACCTATAATTATTTTGTCCTTTAGAAACATTTCGATAGAAGTAAAGGACTTGTGTAGCGCCAAATATCTGTATAGCTAAGTGAAAAACTTAAATGCCTAGGAACGTATGTATTAGTAACGTGTCCGTATAGATAACGTTCCATATTCGAAAAATTATTTGAGCTTCGTGTCAATTCTGTGCACTCTATGGCACACGAAACTTTACCGCTTCGGAGCCAATTTTAGCAATTTTAAGGTTTAAAGTTGACAAAAATGTCACAATAGTGACTGGTTGTAAGGTTCCTAGCCTGTCGCATACGGCACACCTATATCCTATGTCACCTCTTACGATGTCCGCGGAAGATATGGAGAGGTGTAATTTTAACCCGACAGCACATGGGGTCATTTACTTAAGTTTTTCATCTATAAACGATTACACTGATCACATGAGGTGCCACGGTGAACTACGTATTGTTGCAGCGCGACTTATTCACCCGTGACCCGGAATCTACCGAATAAGTTTTAACAGCTATACTTATCAATACTTATCATTTAATTTAGTCTCAAGTCATTCATTTAATTTCATGCTGTGTGCTGAAGACGGGTGTGCGTACGATGAGATAGATACTGTCGTTTTATCGCCTTTCACAAATTAATTGCGTGGGCTGTATTGGTATAGTATTCTCTTAAACACATATTTGTTATACTTCATTTGTTTTCTTTGTTCTGTCTATTGTAAACATCATCAGTTTTATTTCTTACCCTGGAAAGCAATTGGATTGGAAGCGTAGGAGTAACGCCTACACTTTGATATTTTAAGAAATTGTAAGGATTATACGGATATTGAAATTTTGGATGGGTTATGTTATCATAATTAAGTAGACTGCGTGAATTTTTTGTCCTGGACCTTTAGAAACATAAAATAGCATGTGGCTACCTAAATAGTTATGTGGCGCCTGTCTAAAGAATGAATTAAATTGTGCGCGGTGTCGCGAGTAAAAATTGGCGACTAACTATAATGAGTTGGCAAGAGCCATTTTTTTGTGAAAGCAATCGAAATTTATAGCCAGGCATTTAGTTGCTAGTTAACTTCATGTGCCTCATGCTTTAATAGTGCTTCATGGTTTAATAGTGCCTGGACTATTCGATAAGTCTATGCTTATGTCTAAGTCTGTGTCGAATAGTCAGGGCACTATTAACTACATGCACAATGATTCACATTCGGGCTTCCCGACAGATGGGACAAATACGTCACAAGTCGGGATCGAGGACGGGCCGGAGCATTACGCGTTAGTCACTGCAAACTAATACATTTTACAGGATCTGCACACGTTACGCTGTTACGCTGCACACGTTATTTCAGAGCAATTCTGTTAATGTTCGTAGAATCATGAGTGGGATAACTGAACGAGATCCCGTAGTTACTGCGTCATTGTCGTCATTTGAGTTTCCAAGATCATTAATATCTATTATATAGATATCTATTGACCTATCAAATAATACTGCGATGGCTGAAAGGCACAGAGCCTAAACCATCGGAGCTAGAGTCTCCAAATGTGGCACACGTATTGTCTTACATCATAGAGTTAATAGAAAGGAAGAAGAGAAGGGACAATTAAAGATGGGATTATTAGTTTGGGGCTGGGTCAATTATTGGTGTAATTTGTCCCAAGATATTATTATTGAAAAATCCTCGCACAGCACGACTCTCACGGAAACAGCTGAGCGGAGGAGGCTATTTAATTTAAGTAAGTAAATGAAGCTATTGGTTCATGAAAAACACATTCCTCGCAACACATCCTCGCACAGTTCTCTTTGAAACGTAGCCTAACAGCGAACACAAGGTTACCGAGCGTTGTGTTTGTATTTGAATTTAGTTATCGTACTCCCGTAAGATAGAAAGAAAGGGAGACGTGTCGTAGATGGGTGGACGACATCGAAAATATAGCAGGCATTACTTGGAGAAGGAAGGCACATGATCGTACTCTATGGAAAGCTTTAGGGGAGGCCTATGCTGGGAAAGCAACTTAATCTTCTCGGAACCGGTATCCAGTGAAACTTAATATGTAAGAAAATGTTTAGTGTAAGTTTAATGAATAAAGGCTTTTATTATTATTATTAACGTACTTCCAGGCGGGGGGAGCATCTTCACCCTTATGTGGTTAGCGTTCCATTGGCCCGCACGAAGCGGTTTGCTTCATCTTTCATAATGCGAACTGCTAAGGAATGGAATTCGCTTCCGTCGGCTGTATTTCCGTATAAATACAATCGAGGGCTCGTCAAGGCTAGAGTGAATAGGCTGTTACTGAACCAGTGAGATACACCTTTGGCCTCATCTGTACTTAATATCAGGTGAGATAGGGGTCAATCACGGTCAGTTAAATGTAAAAAAAAGTTTGGGACATTTAGGTTACTACTATGTCAAAATATATGAGACAAATAAGTTTAAATACCTTCTGATATTGCTGTGCCCTAAAAATAGAATCAGACGGTTTCTTTTTGTTCATCTTTGTGTTTCATTTTGCATTCTCTCGAAATGAAAACCGTGGTGGCCTAATGGCTTTTCGAAATTCATGTGCGAAATATCATTTAACATTTACCATGATCTTTACGGTGAAGGAAAACATCGTGAGGTGCACACACCGAAGAAATTCAATGGTACAGAAGTTCCTAAGGGGACAGTTTTAATTTAAGTAATTTTTTAGTTTGTTGTTCTATAATATACTTATTTTTAAGTTTAGATGATTTCATTGGTATTTACTTTTTTCTCTTTTTACTAAAATAAAAATAATAATTTGTGAAAATAATTTGTAGCGTGTCAGTGCATCATACGTATAGTTTGACGTTGTTTACTGATAATTCGTGTGACTAATGTAATGTCGAGTATCTAACCGGGAGTAGAAGTGCTGCATCATTGCGGGACCTCGTTGAATCAGCATCGGCAATCAGCCACTTAAAGCGTCTGCTAACTGCATCGCGCGTGCGCATGACGTATCAATTAGATCGACGACAACGACCCAGGCTGTGACTGCGCATCCAAAATAGCGTGCACATCATCACTCGCTGAAATGATATTTGATTCAGGATAATTCTGGTTAGACTGAATACCATAAACTTGCGGCGTTTGCTTTTGAAACGATGGTACCGTGGTCAACAAACAAAAGTCTTAAAAGACTTGTCTAGGAGGTCAATTTTGGCCTCCGGGGGCTCTAGAGCTGGGGGTTACGTCGCGCAAAGAATAGGGATAGCTATTCAAAGAGGTAATGCGGCCTGCGTTCTAGGATCCATGCCAGCGACATCTCTTGACGACGTGTTTGCCTTATAAAATAATGATAAATAGGTATTAAGTTAAGTTAGTTAATAATTATACATTAAAAATATTGTAAATCTGTCAATAAAATAATTAAAACCTGACGGTAGGTTATTTAGAAACGAAAGTAGAATAAATTAGGTACGATAATTTTCAGAGCGGTTGTCAAGAGGTTGTAACCCCCGATGCAAAAAGTTGGTTGTTATAAGAATGATGTGTGTCTGTCTGTGGCATCATAGCATCCAAACGGATGGATCGATTGTCAGTAAGTCATTACTCCTCTATAGGTATAGATTTAGGTTTAGATAAATTCCGCTTCAATGAGCAAAGAGACCTAACGAATTCATAGACAAGATAAGAAAAACCCTGCTAGTTATCGATTAACAGCAAAAAAGCAGGTTTACTAAAATCCTAAATTGTTAAAATAAAGTGGAAGGCGGCGGGAATACCAGAATAATTAATTAGTGTTAATGTAAATGGAAAATCGGTGGCCAGCACGTCGAATCGGGGAGATTGGGGTTTGTTGTGGCGAATCGGCGGACAATGGCGGTGTTTCCCTGCGCGTGCGCGTGCGCCGGTCAACGGCCGCTGCAGCGCCCAAAAAACAATGCGGGCGGTGGCTGCTGCTGATGCAGTTACTACGCTCGTGGAGCGGTTGTTCACCCACACCCACCAGTCTGGAAGGATCAGCGGTACCTGACAATAGCTACTCGGACACACCTCGCTGTCAACTCGCTGCACATGCCACTTTTTTACATCAAACTGACCGTTGACCCCTTTCTCAGCGAATGTAAAGTCTGAGGGAATTTTTGCCTGTTTTATTTTTAAATAAACTAGGTATCATGTGTGATGCAAAGTAGTAAAGTGACAATAAATGGAAGTGTAATTTCGTAGAAGTTTTTTTTCGTAGAAGGAATGTAAAATTATATTTGATGTTGCCAGATTTATGGTTGATATTGCGTTGATATTTTAGCGACGGGCACCGGAGCAGAGGTAGGCCTAAAAGAAGGTGGCGGGACGATTTGGAGCAATTCCAGCCGGACTGGCAACAGTTTGCCGAAGCTAGAGACGAGTGGAAGGAGAAAAGGGAGGCCTTTGCCCAGCAGTGGGACACTATAATAGGCTAATTAAAAATATTGGCCTATGTGTGGGGGAGGCCTATGTCCAACAGTAGACGCCATACCGCGAGTTGCTAGTGCTAGATTATCACCTATACTTGGCACTAATATTATAAACGCGAAAGTTTGTAAGATTGCAGGGGAAAATATCTGGATCTACTGGACGAATTTTGCTTAAATTCTGTATGCAGATAGTTAGAGTCTAGGAGAAGAACATAGAATAGTTTTATCTCGGAAAATTGCATAGCTCCCGCGGGATAGCGATAAAAGAATACATGCAACAGCTAGTGTTTTATATTTCAAGTGCCACAGTTCCAAAGTTTCGTTGTAGCTATTAGCGCTGAACCTTTTGGACCTTCTTTGATCTTTCAATGTCAAAATATCTTTCTACAATTTAGGATTATTACCTATAACAAGTAGATAGATAATTGTGAACCTATGTTAAGGAGAATTTGGCAAGGAACTTAACAAACAAATCACAATTATTACCTGATGAAGTAAGTAAAAAAGATCTGCAAGAGACACCGGTTCATTTATCAGTTCCGTTGGCTTGACTGTACGATTTGATTGCATCGATAGCCTTAGCGACGCGCGGTCTAAGCGGTGAGCGCCCCTGTCACGAGGCGCCGACTGGACTTGCCTCGGCCGCGTCACGGTTAATGTGGTAACTGATAAGGGAAAACCTTCAATTCACAGTGCCCAAAGTTAACAGCAGGTTATTCAGATGTACCTATATACCTAGTAATTTTGAAAAGGAACTTTAAAACTTACACCCTGGTCGCCCTAGTGTGATATTACTATGCAAATTTTGTTTTTTTTTTACGAGAAAAACCAGAAAAACAGGCCGTGCCTGTTTTACCGGTTTTAATTGTTTTGATCAAGCCTAATGTAACGTATCGATTTCGAGCCGTTAAATAATTAAGAGCACGAGCATTTGTAGAGGCTGGAAAGTAAGCAATAGAAAAAGTCGTATCGTACTATGAAATATTTAGATTTATAATATTTAGATAGGACCTATTAGCGTAACGTGCTACATTATTGTCGTGTTTTGCGAGCCATTAACGAGTCATATACCTGAGCAATGAAAAAAATATATTTCTATCAGATTAAAAAAGCTTAGATCATAAAATTGATAATTTCTGATAACCTAGCTCGTAGGTCATCAATCATAAATTAAACATAATTTGCAACAGTCTGAAACCAAGAGTTGCAAAAACCGTTTCAACAGCAATAAATAACAGATTCGACACGTCATCGTATGCACCGGAGTGTCGAAATATTACTCAGAAATATGAAAACCATGTCCGGTGAGACGGTTCCCATAAACCGAGACCACCCTTGCCTCTCGCTCGACTTTAAATTACCCGCCACAATCTTAAATCTAAGCCGATGTTTCGATTGTTCTGAGAAAGGATGTTTGAGAGCAACCGTTGAATTGTGGGCTAGGGGCGTAGTTCGGGGAAGCGCAGAGTGCAGGCTTCAGCAATGGTGCAGCGGATACCGTTATAGTGCAACCTACAGGGGGATTAGAATGGAATTAATAGTATCGTTAAATTATACAAAGAATATCTTAGTAGGTAGGTTGGTACGGTGTCTCATAGCATGAAATGAACACAAGTTATCTGTGAAGTAGGTAATTTAAAGTTCAATAGTCGGGACCCATTCAAAATCGTGTCCATCTCTAAAATTATCAGTATGTATCTATGTAAACTCTTTATGGCAGATAAAAATAAAAATACAAATAGTACACGGAGAGGAAAACAAAGGAGAGCTTATCCCTAAAAAGGGATCTCTTCCAGCTAACCTAGTTAAGAGAAGACAATTTGTAGAGCATAAGCAGACAGTGACAATTAGGTGCGGTAAAGAGAAAAAACAGAAATACTCAAAAGAGAGAAAATAAATACATTTTTTTTAATCCAAGACAAAACAAATAGATAATATCAATAACAATTAAAAAAGCATCAGTCATGCGAATGGGTCCCGACTGTTGAACTCTAAGTCACTTAACAGAGTTGTAGACCACAAGACTTGTTTTTCTTTACAGTTTTTCTAAGACAGTCAAGTTTTTGCTTATTGCTAACTCTTATTGCAATACGTAAACTACGAATATAACCTGCAAATCATCCAACCTGCATAATCCGAGTACAAAAGTGGACACTTCATTTGCCCATTGCGGTTCATTGAGAAAAAGCTCGTAGTTATGCCGCACCCCTTATAAGGGCGCGGCCGCAGACTGTGAGTCACTGCTTCCCTGAACGGGATGGCGGCGCCTGCGCAGGATGCAGCGGCGCCCTTTGCTGCACTCGCACCCATACACGAGGAAAGAGGCTTTAATTAGATACGTAGAATTGCTGTTTTGTGGTTTTTTTTTGTAGTTTCCCAGATAACAATATTAAAATCCATACTAATATTATAAATGCGAAAATGTGTTTGTACGTTTGTCCGACTTTCACGCAGTAACGGAGCGACGGATCGACGTGATTTTTGGCATAGAGATAGTTTATAGGCCTGAGAGTGACAAAGGCTACTTTTTATCCCGGAAAAATGCACAGTTCCCGAGGGAACAGCGCGCAATAACCGAATACCACGCGGGCGGAGCCGCGGGCAAAAGCTAGTACTGTATATTTACTAGCAAATACTAGGTATTCTTCGTGGTTAGTTAACTGACCGTCAACTTTATGAAAATTCAGTTTTTTATAACTACTACCTTGGGTACGTATATGCAAAGGGATGGAAGAACGCATCGCCTAGAACTTTATGGAAAACCAAATCTATGTAACGTCGTCTTATTTATATAAATTTCACACGAAAACACAAGCCGAAACATGAATGCACAGAAAAACCAGAAAAAATAGACCAGCGCTGGGAATCGAACCCAGGTCCTCAGCATTCCGTGCTGCGTGCGTTCCCCTACACCACCACTGGACAGGAGACTAGACACGAATTTTTCCTATGCACCCATATTTCAACTTGGATTCTTATTAGTCACTTTAGCAGCGACACTAACGCCATCTATGATCTACGTTCTCAACGAGAAACATTTTTCACTCCCATCATGTTTCATGTTTCGGCTTGTGTTTTCGTGTGAAATTTATATAAACTTTCACGGGATGACCGTAAAAGAAACAAAAATTTGGAGTTGAAATAAAAAATACAAAAAGACTCCAAATCGTAATCTTGTCGTCTTATTTATTTATTACTTACTATCTGTTGCTCTTGTCTGTGAAGAATACGTTTGTTGCTGTCAAAGTCAAATAATAAATAAAATAAATAATAATTTAGACCTATGAATATCAAAAAAAAAATCTGCCAGCGGTTCGGCTGTCTCGCGGAAACTATGCAATTTTTCGGAATAAATGGGTTACAAAATTTCCGCGTGCCAAATTTCATTCAAAGCTGTTAAGCCGGTTTAGCGCGAAAATCCTCACAAAATTCTGCGTTTATAATCTTAATACGATTTCTTTTCCTTCGACAAACTGAAGGAAATCCAATCAAACAAAAAATTAGCTAAACTAGTTTTAAGACGTGAGTTATCCGTTACAATATCATTTAATATGAATGAGTCTCACGGTAGTTTCATGTTAAGTTTCGCTAATAGATTGAATAGTATTTATTCCATTAATTGGCTATTATTTCAAGAAGTAATTGAAAGGCTACCGCCCGATTTTAAAGTCGTATGAAAAGATTGAACCGACACAGAATACCCAATGTCGTTGCATTGCTGGAATATCTTTTGCCAGTGATTAATTCAAAGGACAGGACAATGGAAGTTTAAGTTTTTTACTGCACGGAATAAAAGCTTTGTGACGCAAGTTTTCAAAAGCTTCCACGAAGGGTAAACCCTCTGATTTATGCCATGGAAAGCTTTCAGATTATTGAGAATGGTGACTAAGACTCGTTCACGGAATATAAGCGCAAGCATTTTTCAAGAGGACTAAATGACGTACTGTATTTATGTTTTTATTTATGTAAGTATGTGTAAATAGTATTTTATGCAAAGAGAACTATATGTACTGTATTTATGTTTTTATTTAAGTAAGTATGTGCAAATAGTATTTTATGCAACAGTTTTATATAATAGGGTTCAAAAACTGGCCAAGAGCGTGCCAGACATGCCCGAAATAGGGTTCCGTAGCCATTACGAAAAAAAAAGTTTAGTTAGTAATAATTCTCAAGAAAACTTAACCGTCATATTTTTCCTTGTAAGTTTGATATACTTACTATCATCCTGAATTTTTTCAAATTTTTACGCCCACCGATTTAGATCTTAGAGGGCGGGAGGGACGCTCGATTTTTTCATGAATTTGTTTATTTTATAATTTACAATACCATAAATTATCTTTTTTTATTTGTAAAATTTTCAAAAAAACACAACTCGAAATGATGTGAGGAGATGACGGTCGATCTTTTAGGACCTCAAGTACCTACCCGGTTTCATCGGTTCCATCCACCCTAGTGCTTATTAACGGTTCGTTATAATCCTGTCATTTATGTAATACTTAAATTAAATCTGTTATATTAACTTTCTGGTAGCGTAAATTGATGACTAAATCACTACCTACGTGTGATAATAAACACGTTGCCGTCATTTGTAACGCTAGTCATTGCTGACTTTTTTTGCACGAAATACCTAACTGCACCGACACCATTTTCTACGAGCTCGGTTCACGGCTACGGAAAATTAAAAATGACAACCTGTCGCGGATAACTTTGTTTTTCATAAACGATGACGGCCAAATGGCCATATAGCATTGGCAGAGGGGAAATAGATGCAAAGGCTCATCCCTAATCCCTAACTATTCATAGTTTTTTTTGAATTTTTTATATTTTTGTTTTGTATAATTTTAATTTTACAGCGCATTGGTGTTTAACTGTACCTAATGCTGTAATTTTTTGTCGGAATAAATAAATAAATAATAATAAATAAATCCCGTCTTAAATTATCTAAACGCTGTAGGTAATAATAATAAAATACCAAAATAAAAAAAATGGTAATTAATTCAATAACTTTTTTAGCTCGAAAACTGATGTTCTCGATTTAAAACGCTATTTTCAAAAACCCAATATGCAAATGATAATTATAATCTACGTAACGTAAAAGCGCTACGTATCATATTGCCCCGCGACCGGTTCTGGCGTAAATATACGCGACACAATATAACTGGCCAGTATGTTAATGTTGTTATTGAGATTAACCGCCGGCCGGCGTGCGCGCAAGGCCGTGGGAAAAACGTGTGCGAGCTTAGAAACATATGCTCGTTTAAAAATAAGTTAGTATAGGCCTCTAGGTTGGCAACGCATCTGCAATACCCCTGGTACCACCACCAGGAGACCCACTTCCTCGTTTACTTGCCTTCCAGTCGAATAAAAAAAAAAGTTTTTGTAAAAAAGTCATCCAGACTACAGTTGTCCACGGGAGACCAGAAGGGCTACTCCGAAACACGAAACTCGAAGTTCGTATCGTGCCGTCTCTCTCACTCTCATATTAAATGACATAAGCGTAGGCGGGGCGGTACGATACGAACTTCGATTTTCGAATTTCGTGGTAGTCTTGCTGACGGGCGTTTTAGGACATAGGTACTCGTGTAGTAGTAATACAGCAACAGGGGGTCTACCAAAACAGTAAAATAATATTGTTCCTTTCTTTTTTTTTTTTTTTGGTTCTTTGTTAACTACTATTGTATTTAGATTAAGATTTTATTTACAAACTTTTTTAACACCAAATAAATCTATTCTATTCTTTCTTCTCACTGTGCATAAATTACTATTCGGCTATCTTTAAGTTATCCTTTCCTGTTTAGGTTAGCTTGAAAAGATCCCTTTTAGAAATAAGTTCGCCTTTGTACTCTTTTTGTTTCGTTTTCTTTTTGTATTATTTTTGTGTTATGTACAATAAAGGACATATTTACATACATACATTTTAAAGTGGTTACGAGAAAAAGGTTGGGAACCTCTGGTCTAGTCGGTCGAGTTGCTAAGTGGGTGAAATTCGATATGCACTATTTGGCCTTAATACAAACAAATATTGCAAGTCATAAGTACAAAAGATTTTTTATTTAAAATAGTTTGCTCTCTTACTTAGCTGAATTAATTTTCACTAAACGAAGTAAAAAAATCTACGGCGAAATCTTTGAGGCTATCTAGGAACAGACTTGACTAACCTACATATTATTATCCCTGTTTGCGTTATTTGGCGTTAAAAATAATTAAGCAAAAAATCCTCAAACTTAGTTTGTTCAACAAAGTTTAGTTACTTTTTTTATTGCAAAATCTGGTGTTTTCCCACGCATACAAACAAGGTTTCCTCATTGCAAAAAAAACCTAGGTAAATCAAGAGAATGCACGTCAGCTGTTTCCACGCTGCGCCTGCGGGTTATCCTCGTGAACGCAACGCACGCGCCGCTACGATGGTTATTACTGCCCACGGTGTAATTATGCTCTTAGGTATTCCAATATCAACAAAATCATACATACCAAGATAAAGGTTGTAATTGTCACATGTTATCACATTTTTATCATCGTCTCGGTCTTTTAGAATAAAAGGGCTTGGACCGTAGTTACCACGCACCGCCCATAAACATCTGCAACACCAAGGGTATTGCAGATGCGTTGCCAACTTAGAGGCCTAAAGATGGGATGCCTCGATTGCCAGTAATTTCACCGGCTATCTTACTCCACGCCGAAACACAACAGTGCAAGCACTGCTGCTTCACGGCAGGATTAGCGAGCAAGATGGTGGTAGCAATCCGGGCGGACCTTGCACAAGGTCCTACCACCTGCAAGGTCCTACCATCTCATGACATGCCTAAAACTTGGACAGGCAGCGGCTGAGAAACAATACGGCAGATCGATTAGAGCAACGCATTCGTCGATATTCCTAGCTATATATACCGGGCACATCGATACCTTGCTTGGGGCTCAAAGGGCGTAAAGGCCATATGGGCATATACATAGATGTTGATGATTTTAGTATTTCTTTTACGCATATAACCTGTTGTAGGATTACACTGTTAAGTCAACGACAAGTTTTCTTAGTGACCGATACACACTTAAGATAACTCTCTATCTCAAAAACAACTGAATCGATTTTGATAAACTTGCACTGATTTTTAAGTGTGACTATTTGTGAAAAATTATTGTACCTAATTTGAATTACACTTTTCGAAATATGCGCGGACAAACAGACAGGCTACATACACTTATGAAATTTATCACATATATGTTTAGAAAGAATAAAATAATTTTAAATACTAAACTATAAACTAGCATAATTGATCAGATATGTACCTACCTATACCTACTTCGAAATTTACAGCCTCCTTTTTCATTAAAAATTTTATTCGTAAAGAGTATTCGCTTATTCGTATTTGTTTGTAAATATTTTTAATAAAAATCCATGGTGCAATATTTAATTGCTTTTGCTTCATTAACAACAGATGTTTCTGACGAAATAAAGGTCATCTTTGCATCATGTGTCGCTGTAAAATAGCGAGCTTCAAGCTCTGACCAATTAAAAAGTATATATATATATCCTTACTAATTATAAATGAGAAAGTGAATAATGTTTGCTTGTTTGTTATGCTTTCACACTTAAAGTACCTAAAAGATCGTGACCCGTGGCCGTATTGCCCTCAGAGTAAGTAAACACTAGTTTATGTTATTGCTAGCGTTTCTGGTGCTCGCGATCGCAATCAAGTTTTTGTATTCATACGAAATCTGTCATTTGATTGCTATCGCGAGCGTCTGTAGCATTAGGTAATAAGTACGGCCTCCAATTGGAAATCTAGGACACAGGATAGTTTTTGATGTTTTTATGCCGGAAAATTCTATAGCTCCCACAGAAAAGCGATGAACAAATTCTTCGCAGACGAAGTAAGGGGCAACTGCAAGTTATTAATTAGTACATTATTTTGTATGGGAGAGGCCTATGTCCAACATTGGACGTCCTGCGGCTAGTAAAGATTGTGTGTGAATATTCAAGGTGCATAGGTATTAGGTACTGCTAATGCCAAATGGTGCAATTGGCCACATATACCACGGAAATACCAAACTAGGTTTAATCTTTTTTCCGTACAAAGTGCCCACCCGCATGCGGCGTCCAGGTGGGAGGCAATGCACTTGCATTACACGCAATGATGAGTAATGAATTAACTACAAGTGTAATAAACTAGAATCTTAAACGGTTCAAGAGGATCTCGATGGCGTTGCGATTGCAACTTTGTAGCGCTAATCTTTGGGTACAAAGTTAATGACACTGTAATAGATGTGTGTCGTTTTGAGAAGGAAAGTTGGTTAGATAAGTAGTTTAACGTCAGTCGCAGAGAGATGCGGGCGCGTGCGCCGGGAAATCCGCGGGGAACGGGGAGAAAGATTTCCAGTGGAAATCCCGGATATATAAGTTCCCGTGTGAAAGTAAATTTGTATGAAAACATTAAAGTCTCGTCGTTGCATGACGACCGGATGGACAAGTGGTCAGAAAACCTGACTATGCTTCAGGTCCCGGGTTCCTCCGGTCCCAGATCGCCGATCTTCAGTCGGGCAGATATTTTTATGACTACGAATGTTTGGTCTCGGGTCTTGAAATAAGTATATTTATAATATATTATAAATATGTATTTAACAATCAATATACTTAATTGTTTATCCGCCACCTGTGCTCTAAATATTTCAAGAAGTTACAATTTACAAGCGGTAATCTTTGTTTCATCATCCCAGCCTATTTACGTCCTACTGCCAGCAGTGCCCAGGCACAGGCCTCCTTTCAGAATAAGAGGGCTTGGGCCGTAGTTCTTACGCGGGCTCAGTGCGGATTGGGAACTTTACCCATAGGATTGGATCAACTGATGTGAAATGTCTTATAATAGGTACACTTATTTTGTCTTTAATTTCATAAAAATAGGAAACCGGCAAGTGCGAGTCAAGTGTTTCGTCACATCGTATATTTTCACCATTACTTATTTAGGTAGTTCGAGCGACAAAAACGCGAAAATATAAACACGTTGCTCACATACAGGCAACTGTTACTGTCTCCTGTTTTTCACTTGTTTTTTTTTTATTAGTTTATCAATATACTTTATTAATAGGCAAGGCACCCATAATAATTGACTGTTTCATTATTTTTTATTCGACTGGAAGGCAAACGAGCAAGTGGGTCTCCTGGCGGTAAGAGATCACCACCGCCCATAAACATCTGCAACACCAGGGGTATTGCAGATGCGTTGCCAACCTAGAGGCCTAAGTTGGAATACCTCAAGTGCCCGTAATTTCACCGGCTATCTTACTCTTCGCGCCGAACCACAAGCACTGCTGCTTCACGGCAGGATTAGCGAGCAAAATGGTGGTAGCAATCCTGGCGGACCTTGCACAAGATCCTACCACCTGCAAAAACAGCATATTTACTCAATTACAGTTCAAAAAGATACAGCGGAGCCGTATAAAAGCTAGTCCCATTGGCACCCCCAGAACGCGAAATCTTAAAAAATATTTAGGAATATAAAATATGATCCTTGTACTTTATTAGCTTAGCGCAGCATGCCCGCTAATTAATTTTTTACTCGCGCACCGCTTCAGCTACCCTAGTGGACACGTTGCCTTAAACCACTACATGTAAATAACCTGTGATAGGTAATCTCAAGTAATCTGGTTCACGATGGGTTCATGGTTGAAATCTTAAAATCCTGCTTAAATCTGAACTACTAGCACCACCTCTTGTAAAGTCACGTAGTTATAATGTTTCTAATACTGCAAGATAGATGGCGTTGATGATCATGCTCCTTCCTTCCAAGAGATGGAGCTTTAATAGATTTAGTATGTCGGATATTTAGTTTAAATGAAATTGTATGTTCATTTAAAAAAACTCTTAATTTGATTGAGATAAGACAGCATCCGTTTTTTATCCATTTTTGTATAATTAAGTTTAGGTTAGATCCCTTTTAGGGATAAGTTCGCCTTTGTACTCTTTTGATTTGTTGTTTTTTTTCTTTTTGTATTACTTTGTGTTTTATGTACAATAAAGTATTTACATACATACATTAAGTGTTTTAATTTTTGTTTTTGTTTTAATTTTATCGTTAGTGTAATTTTTATTAGTTTTAATTAATTTTAATGTAATGTGTTTTATGAAGAGAGCGTTGGATCTATTATATTAAATTAAAACATTCGTCGGTTGTGTTTATTACTGGTTTCATAATCGTATACCTTTATTTGCCCGAATTTCACTTGCCATACTAACGTTTGCCATAAAATATAAAGAAGCATGCTGTTTTCAGGATTTTTTAAATGTCGTTCTATAGAATGCAGTATATTCTATAGAAATAAATTATTTTATGGCAAATGAATATTATGGAAAACGATACAATATGGCATATGAAATTCGGTCAAACGATAGAGAACCTTTCATAATTCCTACTAGAAATAAAATCACATAAAAATAACTATGTTTTTTTATTACGACTTAAATTCATTGGAAGCACAGATTCATACGCACTACATGCTCATAAATATTTAACACCTTATTTGTAAAGGATCAGTTAATACAACATCAAAGATGCAGGTTGCTGCATCTGTTACAGCAGCAGTTACAAATACAAATAACTTTATTTCGCTTGAAATACGGTACAAGAGATGTTAATTAAATAAAAACAATATTGGTTCACATATTTAAGGTATACTAATCAAAACCCGACGCCACGCCACGCTTGCACACGCTCTCCGATGCGTGTCAACTAATCAGTCCCATATAATTATGGTCAGGTCATCATCATCATCATCAGCCGGAATACTTCCACTGCTTGACAAAGCCCTTCCCCTTAGAACGCCACAATGAACAACAACTCGCCACTTGCATCCACCGCTTTTACGCAACTCTCACGATGCCGTCAGTCCACCTGGTGGGAGGCCTGCCAACGCTACTTCCGGTTCGTGGTCATCTGAGGACTTTTCTCCCCTAACGGTTATCTGTTCTTCGAGCGATGTGGCCTGCCCATTGCCACTTCAATTTGCATAAGATAAGGTCAGGTGCAGATAGAAACATGCGTCAGTCGACGTGGCGTGGCGTCGCGTTTTAATGAGGCTATCGCGTATAAATTTGCCGCTAGAGGCGCTAGTGTAGGTCTGCGTAATGTCAAAATCTCATAGTTTTTGGGTGTGCTACGCGGATTTATTTATAATTATAATAATTTTGTGAATATTTTGCATTATCTGAAATTAATTATGGCAACGCATGTTAAGGGGCAATGAATGTCTGTGTTTCGAGACAGTTTTGTTTTTCGGAAAGTTTTCCTCCTTTTTTTCCGAAAAAAACGGGACTAAGCAACACTGGTTGCTCGATATTTGTATGGTATGGTTTTAAGCTGTATTAAATATGATTTTAATCTCAACTTTGTTTTCACGCCCGTAATAACAGACTTTAAAAGCTACAAAAAATCACGCAACAGTGGCGCCATCTAGAAAGTATTATTATTCAATTATTTTTTTTGTAATTTTTTGTTTAATTGTGTATTGTAGTTTTTAAGTATTTTATTTCTAATTATTTTATTTTGAAAAAATGTCTTTCTGTCAAGTTTCTTGCGGCGCATTCTTCTTGGCAATGATGGTCTTTCCGAAAGCGCTGGTAGTTTAAAAAAAATGACGTGTAAAAGTGCCCATTGCGGCCTATTTACTGAATAAATGATTTGAATTCGAATTTGAAAAAAGACAAAAAACGATAGCCCCCCTTATGTTCCCTTTATTGTCAGTTGGCGTATGTGAAGAGCTCGTAGTCGCGCACAGTGAAGTTGTAGTCGGGCGCCAGCGAGCCGGCGGCGTCGGGCGCGCCGTACGAGTGGAGGTTGCTGTAGCTGTCGCTGTTGCAGTTACAATTACTGGACAGAAGCAGGTCTGCGCCCGCGCCGAAGATTGGGCCGCAGCTGGAAAGTAAGTTAATGATGTCACTCGCACTGTAGTTTTCAGGGCCTAAGAGCTTCAAGAGCTCAAGTATAGTTCATACGGACCTCTGTAAATAATAATAATAAATAATAAATTCACTTATTTCGGGCAACTTGACTACAATGACTACAATACAAAATACCTTACAGACTTGTTACGTACGCTACGTGCCTCCGGATCTCTAAATCTAGCGACATCGCAACCGAGCTGCGTTAGCTGACGAAGCGAACGTGCCAGCGCCGCGTGAGCACGAAACACGAGGCGCTGGCTGACCAAGCACCGCGCGCCAGCGGCGGACGCAGCCTCCAAGTGTTAGTCAATTGCTAGCATCGCATTGGCTCAGGCTCTTAGGTTAAGTAAGGCTTAAGAACTTCTTTTAATGTAATTTTTATATTTTAATTAAATTAATTCCATTTAATTGGGTTTTTGGACTCTTCGCCTGCAACTTCCATATTTGACTAACATACCATAAAACGCACACACATAAACACAAAGTAACGCTGTAATAGTATATTATTGTCGTGGCCTGGAAGTAGGCTGAGCTCGCGAGTCCGTTTAATTAGTTAAACCAAGCCAAATAAAAATATACAATGTAAGACCTTCCTGTACTGGATTCTGGCAAATAAATACTTTTGACTTTTGCCAGTAATTGCCATTCCAGCCGAGACTAATATAAAGCTTTTCTCAAAAATGGTGAAGGAAAAAACGAAATTAGAATAAACCTTTTCTCAACAAAATAAATTATGACATTTAATTGTATTCCCACAAAACTTTTCATGCTTCCAGACTTTTTTCATTAAAAAAAAGCAGCAATGTATTTTTCACCGAAAACACCACAAGCTGTTTCAGATCCAATAAAAAAGTCTGGAGTTCCAACAAAATAACTGATAGCGGCCATTTGAGTTGGCTGTATACGATTGGAAGCTTAGTAAATAGTTATCTCACTAACATACACACACAGTACAGTACACAACACAGTTCGCTGCTTAAATACAAAAGGGTCACAATTAAAAAATATATATATTTTGATTGTAATAGTTGCACGTTAAATAACATATGTAATGTAATAATTGCGATGATTTTTTTTATTTTAATTTGTGGCCCTTTTGTATTTAAGCGAGTTATAATATTTAGTTCCGCTATTCGATACTAGATGGCGCTACGGGTCGGCACAAACTACAACCACTGTTTTGTCTAATTTGTGGCCCTTTTGTATTTAAGCGAGTTATAATATTTAGTTCCGCTATTCGATACTAGATGGCGCTACAGGTCGGCACAAACTACAACCACTGTTTTGTCTAATTTGTGGCCCTTTTGTATTTAAGCGAGTTATAATATTTAGTTCCGCTATTCGATACTAAATGGCGCTACGGGTCGGCACACACTACAACCACTGTTTTGTCTAATTTGTGGCCCTTTTGTATTTAAGCGAGTAATATTTAGTTCCGCTATTCGATACTAGATGGCGCTACGGGTCGCCACAAACTTTAACCACTATTGACTACTGACTCGGGATGGTAGCACAACGCGAAGGCCTTCTTGAGCAGCGGGTGCTTCTGCGGCGGCGGCGAGTGCGGGGAGTGGGGGGCGGGCTGCGGCGCGGGCAGCGCGAACAGGAAGGCGCGCTCGGCCGGCACGTAGCCGCCCGCGCCGCCGCCGCTCCAGCCCGCCTCGGAGAACCCGCCTATCACCTCGCCGCGGGGCAGCTGCAATCACACATTATGATACACTAGCCTGTACCCGCGGGTGCCCACGCGCAAACCATAAAGTCATTAAGGGGCTGTTTTACCATCCATTGATTAGTGTTAACTGACGGTTAAATGTAATGCCGTCTAAAAGAAAGAAAGAAAGAAAAAGAAAATACATTTATTCACAACACAAGACACAACAATATCATTAAGTAAAAATAGACAACACATAGGAAATTATGCATCTCTATTTGTTTTGTTCGAATAGAAGGAGACGGCATCACTTTTAACCATCAGTTGACATTAATCAAGGAATGGTGAAACAGCCCCTAAGACTTGCAGGAAAAGTGCAATGAGGGCTAGTCTAATTGACAGCCGAAATATCGATAGATGGTGTTAGTATGTAAACTAAATGAGGCAATTTATAGCAAGACCATAACGTCAAATGGACCTCAAGATATTAACGCCATCTAGCGATATTTTGCCTGTCAATTAGCCCTCATTACAAGGCTGTAAATGAACGAGTTGGAAGTCAATCGAGTGCCGTAATGTATTGCAACTTGCACAGTTTTCTCGCAAGTCTAAACTGGACTTTAAGACGAGTTTTGACTCACAAGAAAAATCATACAAGTTGCATTACATTGCGGCGCTCGATTGACCACTAAACCACGTTGTCTTTACGGCATCGCAATGTAATGCAACTTGCACGATTTTCCTTGCAAGTATAAACTCGGCTTTACATTTTGAAACGCTTTATTTATTTATTTAGGTTTGCCAACAGCCAGGTATGCCAACAATTGGAAGAGTATACGGTATATACGACCAATACGGTATTTGACTATCTTGTATATGTTTTTTAAATTAAAATTACACAGTGCCTGTTATCGAATAGAGAAACAATTTTTAAGCTACCTTTACAAATAACAAAGCTATAAAGGTCTGAAATTCAAGATTAGACAGAGAAAGATACTATCATGTGACGTCACACGTCAGTACCGCCATACTTGCTGCATAGAGAAAAGCGTTTGAGAAAGACAGGTATATAGATTTTTCAAAAAATCGTTATAAATCCAATTTTCAACCGATTTAAGTTTTCTCTTTGCTATTGCTAAACACTGTCTGTGTATATATTTTTTCATAATAATATTAAGATATGGCAAACTCAGAAGTTGTCAAATATCGTATTACAGGCAAACACACACACACACAGGGGGTTAGATGGGACAGAAACGAGAGAGTAGTAGTGACCTGCACGAGCAGCAGCACGGGCGCGACGTTGTCGCAGTGCTTGTGGAAGGCGCTGGCCGCGAACCCGTGCGACGACGCGCGGAACACCAGCCGCCACGCCTGCTTGCCGCGCCCCACCCTGACAACACAGCGACAACACTATTTACCGCCACGGATAATACCGACATGGAAATACCTACCCGACATTTCATGTACACGCCGATACAAACCGAGCATAGAGAAAGAATCCGGCCCTCACCCCCTCTTTCCAGTAGCTTGAACTTATGTTGGCCTTCAAAACTAAACGATAACAAACAGCACATGCTTATCGAGGACGCTTGGCGCATGTGTTGAAAGTCTTAAATCAGGAGTTCTATAATTGTTGATGTTCAGTTAAAAAACATAAAAAAATTGTTGTGCTCACAAGTTTTTTTCCCTTTTTCTTTTATGCTCCTCTCTTTTCAAAGATTAGGTAAGAGAGCCCCCTGAGGTCCGGGGCCCTGGTGCAGTGCACCATCTAGCCATACGATAGCTACGCCACTGGTTTCAGACTTTCCCGTACTGAACGATCTAAATGGACATACGTCCTGCTGCTAGGCACAGGCCTTCCCTCAGAATGCCAGAACAAAGTTATGATTCCATATTTCCTTTTGAGGAAGAACTGTGCGATGTTACTAGAGCACGAAATAAGACAGCAGTTAACAGTATTAAAATTATACATAAGAAGTTGTTGCCATGTTCAAGCATTTTACCTTTGACTCAAAAATTAGATGCTTATCAAAAAGACCGCATTACTTTCTCTATATTATACTCAAAGCATACGCAAGGAAAAATCTAGCAATAGTGTACATAATGTCCCTAGCGTCGCTCGGCCGTCCTATCGGTCCATACCAGTTGTTGATGACGGCTTGGTACGCGCTCTTGTCCGCCTGCAGTATGGTGGATCCCGCGAACATGTTCACCGCCAGTCTGGAAACAGGTTGAGCATATTGTATGTCGAGTTTTTAATGCGAATAAACACGTATTTTGCTCTAGATTTTTCATCACACTTGCTTGTAAGGAGTATCGTAGCATGAAGGCTAACTTGGTGGCAACTCTCTAAATAAAACCTAAGGACCTTTTTGCGTATTACGCCTAGGGGCGCAGTGTATTTGATGTGTACAATCACCAGCATTAACATCTGCCACAGCGGAACGTACAAAAATATGTGACACGTCCTTCCGGCCCTAGAAATAGAGTCGTATCAGATATTTATGCACGCTTGTTGTGTCAAATATTGGTGCTGGTGACTGTACTATTGGGCGTGAAGTTGCCGAGTTGAGCAGTAGCCCCTCCGGCCCCTCAGTAAGCTCAGTAAGGGTCTTCTACTGCAATCTGTTGCTGCTCCCATAGCTGCGTGAACGGTATCAAGATTTTTTGTGAAAAATTATTATGTACATTTTGTCTTACAATAGTTATTTGTGTCACAAGCGAATGTATTTATGGCGAAGGCGGTATATAAGTTGGATCCAGAATAGGGAAGGATCCTACAATAGAATCCTGAGCGTAGCGAGGGATTCAAGTGTTAACGCCCAAGATGAAAATAATTTTTCACACCGAGCATTAAGAAACTTGAAAAAAAAAAAACAAACAATTCTAAATATAATTAATGACCAAAACTTCAAGAAATTGCAGTTGCAACAAAAAAACTTTAAATAACCCTCCTTCTTCGCAGTCGGGTAAAAACCTTGAACAGAAATGTTTGCTTCCTGACGTCAGGGAACAAAAATTGGTTTTCTGTATCATAAATGTAATGAAAGACATTGCATGTCGCACAAGTGGTATGGAATTACGAACATCCACTTATTAAAGCCCTCAATCTTAGACTTCAGGCTGACTAGACTCGTTCTTAATCCTTACTGACCTGGGTCTCGTCCGGCTGTCGTCGCGCGCGGCGGCGTGCGGCGCGGTGAGCGCGGCGCGCCGGTAGCGCTCCAGAGACAGCTCCATGGGCACGGCGCCCGTCGGCTCCACCTCCTCCGCGAACACGCAACTGTCTGCGACACAAGTTAATTAGAACGGGATAGAAAGAGTGACACGGTTTAACACACAAAATGTTTTCGATGCATTCGTCACTTTACCAAGTACTTACTTACTTAAGTACTTACTTTAGAGGTTGGTAGAGGTTTGATTTACAGATTTAGCGCCATGTAGTACGGAAAAAAACTAATAAAAAATCTATGATAATGTCGTGTTGGTTGCTAGTCAGTGTCGCCATCTTGTGGAGGAAGGAAATAATTGGGATTCAGCGATAAGGCCGCCTGATTGCTTACCTTGTAATTTTTTCTCTGTGTATCTGTTTCCTGTATCGCTTACTATTTCTGGTGTAAAGTCAAGGGCAAAAATATGTGTACACTTCAGTACCTGTCAATTTAACCACTGTGAAAGTTCAAATATGACGAAAATAGACAAGGTAACTAAAGTGTATACATATTAATTGAGCGCTCACCTATCAGCAGCAGCCGCACGTGCGTCATGAGCGGCGCGAGGTGCAGACAGACGCGCGCGCGCTCCTCCTCGGTCCAGTGCGCGCACGGCTGCGTGACGCCGGCGCGCTGCTTGGCCCACGCCAGGGCGCATCGCCACACTTCTTCCTCCTCCAAGCACAGCTGCCGATTACCACAAAACGAGGCTAAGTGTACCGTAACGGGGATAAGCGTAGCTTCAACGAGATGAGCTGATGACCCGGTTTATGTACGAATTCACGATGGATGCAAAATTGCTTAAATAATTTATTTTCCAAAGCTCATCTTAGGATAAGCGCTCATGACTATTTTCAGCTCCCCATAAGTCACATAAACGAGATAAAAGAATGGGGAAAAGAATTTACATTTATTTTCTTTTCATATTGTCCCGAATAAAACATCTCGCATACTAGACGGCCACGATCAGTGGCCGCAACGACCAGATAAACTTAAGAAACGGCCAGTTGGCCGTTGCGGCAAAGTACGCGACATTCATTATGGTTTCTTTTGTTAATTTTAGGCTTTGCGGCCACTAGTCGTTCGTCTTGTGCGTGAGATGCTTGCCTAGATATTGTTTTTTTCTTGAGACTTACAAAGTCGGAGGAGATGAGTTTGATGAGCGCGTCTTTAGGCAGGTTGAGGAAGGCGTTGGTGCGCACACAGTCGGCCGCGCGCTCGCCGATGAACGCCACGCAGCGCTCCAGGAACGACGCCGCGCTCTTGCCGCCTACAACACACGACCGCCAACCATATAATATAACCTAGCGTTAGAAATTCTTTCCTTCACGAGAAGCATTGGCAATCTTAACCAGAGCAATGCAAGAAAAATCGTGCAAGTTGCATTACATTGCGAGGCCGTAAAGCCAACTAGTTCGTAGTGCTCAATCGAGCGCCGCATTGTAATGTAACTTGCACGATTTTTTTGTGATTTTTTGCAAGTCTAGTTTAGAGTTTGCCCTGAAAACCATTTTGGAACACAACGCCATCTAGTGATTACAGACGAAGTTTTGAGAACTGAGGTACTTTTTTTTTAATCGACTGGAGGGCAAACGAGCAACTGGGTGTCCTGGTGGTAAGAGATCACCACCGCCCATAAACATCTGCAACACCAGGGGTATTGCAGATGCGTTGCCAACCTAGAAGCCTGAGATGGAATACCTCAAGTGCCAGTAATTTCACCGACTGTCTTACTCTCCACGCCGAAACACAACAGTGCAAGCACTGCTGCTTAACAGCAGGATAAGGGAGCAAGATGGTAGTAGCAATCCAGGCGGACCTTGCACAAGGTCCTACCACCTCCTACTTCATAGTAATGCTAGTTCTTGTTTAAAGTTACAATATTATACAACAGGAATACATTACCAGAATAATGATATTAAGAATCTTACCAATATCTCAATTATCTGTGTAGAAACACCATGTTCCATCTAAATCTGCAGCTTCAGCAGTTATTCAAAACATCATCGCAAATTTTGTCATTTTTACCACATTTAGATGGTATAATTGTGTGTACACATTTCTAAAATCAGTCCTTTTCTAAAATATCTACTATCAAACAGACAAAAGAGTTACTTTCTTCTATTCTTGGTCGAGCTTGTTTTTGAATATATTTGGCTATTACACAGACCTCTGTATAATTTGATTTGTGTAATATATAAAATAGTGCATTCATAGTACAAAAAAGTTTACTTTCCAAAAGGGACCCAATTTCTTGTGCCCCCCAGGGTCCCAGTCAGGTAAATATAATGAACATCCTTATTAAACAAAAATTTTACTTTTTATGTATTGACTTGCGATATATTACTGTGTTGTCTTTTTTAATTGAAACTATGAAATATTGTGTTGACAAATGAGATTAAAGTTTGAATTCTTGCAACTCGGAGCCAATTTATAGTCTCTGAAATATTACACCTTAAATTGCTGCAAATCCATTCATCGAGACATTGACAAAATGAAATAGAGACCACTGTTATATTGGCATAACATACCATTTAACTCATTGATGGACAGTATGCTTATAGGCATCCCAATATAAGGCTTAACAATGTTTAATTGTTTGTTTGTTTGTTTATTATTATTGAAAGTAGTGTCCAACAATGTGTTAATTATATTGAGCTAGTACACTCTTAATGAATGACAGATAGACTGCATTTCCACAAGAGATGTGCGAGGTGTATGTTTTTCATAAACCAATAGAAATGCTTCATTTACGTGTCCTCGCTCCACTCAGCAGTTTCCTCTAGAGCTGTGCTGGCCAAGGATAGGTAAATGAAGAATTTCTATGGTTCACGAAAACACATTCCTTACAGCACACTCGCACATCTCTGGTGGAAACACTGTCTTAAAACTGATTGACTAAAAATCTAGCCCTCAAATGTATGCAGTTATAGGTAATTTTGTATGTAAAGTGGGCCAAATTCTGTGCCACTGAGAATATATTATCATATGCAAATATATATTAGTAACGGAAACAACACTATTCAGTAGTGGCATCATTGTCAAATTCATTTCAGGAACTACACCTCTATGTGGTGTTGTGAATGATTAGCAGTGTACTGCGGGGCTACTATGAAACTCTAGGTTCATATACCATCGCTCGTACCATCCCTCTCTCTCATGTTGTATAAGTGTTAGAGGGACTGCACTACACGAACTTCGAGTTTTGTAGTAGCCCTGCTGAGCTCATGCTCAAACTATTATTATTTAAGTGGCGATACTTATGGCCAATGTCAATATAACTGTAACTTTCATATTCTAAATAGTTACTGCGTTATTTCATAATAAATGGTAGGCAGTTGTTATGAACCAAATACTGTGTAACTGCTTACAATACATACTGGACCAACCTAAACAGAGATCTTCAAGTTTTAGAATATTAATAATTATTTACAGGCTGAGACAGAGGACAGAAATAAAACCCGTGTTAGATATTACTTAAATTTAATAAAAATTTTGACAGCATCGTGCCACTTGCTCTTACAAGATAAAGGGTTCAGTTACTTAATACGCAAAGGTACTGCGACACACTTTATACGCTAGGAATGATTGTCCTCTTCACTTGTTTGTAGCTTCGAATAACATAACCTAAAATTACACTGCAGCGTTCGGGTTGACGTTTTGGATAAGCGTAATATTATCTCCTTTCATCATTATTCTTCCGATTTGCTTCCTCTTTTTGGTCTTCATATGCACTTCTTCAGCTTCGTCCAGTACAATATTCATGTATTCATCGAAGCCGACAATGTGACCCTCGATCCGTAGATTTACGTTTTCGTACAACCAAACTTGGACTCTGCTTCTATTTTGTAAATATCTGAAGATAAGGTTGATGGGCTGTACCATCACCTTCTGAACTTTCGGTGGGCCTTTGTATGCCATGTTTTATTTGGTATTCTCTTGCTTGTGGAATAAATTACAAGAAACACGGCGGGAATACCGGCTCCGCTTACGCTGTCAAGATGCGATTTTCGAAACGAAGCCAAAATTGGCATAGACAAACAATATGGCCGACGTAGTGTTGTGCCATGATAAACAGTTATCGGTTTTATGTGTGTTCGAGACACTTACTAAAACGTCGAATGCACGCAAGGATTATAAAATAAATCGAGTAAATATTTACGATTGTCATTTTAATTGGGGATGTCTAAAAAAAATTACCCATAGTTTTTATATTATTTTTGTATAGAATAGTCAATTATAAGAAACTAATTTCAATATTTTTTCATTTAGTTCGCTACTTTTATCAAAATTAATTATTGAAACTATTTTGGTTGATGACGTCATAGTTTGATAAAGTGCTACCACATGGTTGATTGGTTCATGACTTTGCCATATGTAGCACCCGCTTTTTTTATTTATTCTTTATCTGTGGTCAAGCTTAGTGTCAACCAACTTTCACTATTGTCAATGTCAATCCGTTCCATCCTCTCCTCGTTCGTAATGTTTTATCGTATAACGCGCTGAACTGCTTTTCCCTGGATTCCGATTACCCTAATATACTCGTCGACCTATGCTACCTTGGACTGAAAACTTGCCTCTGGATACCGAGATGAATAACACTAATCGTAATAGCAAAAAAGTTTTTGTGCACGTAAACAAGAACTTGAAAAGGCTATGGTGTTATAATTAGATATCGATGTCGATTCAAAACGCCAGTATTATTGCTGTGAAGATCATCTAAATGTAAGTATTTCATTTTTTTCATTTTCACTAACCTTCGAATATAACTATTGTCGTATTTGTAGAAGATGCACTACCTATCATACATGAAACTTGAGTCATGTTTGATTTGTGTTGTAGTGCAGTAAAAAGGGCCGAGAATTCCAGATATTACATACTTAATTAATGATTTTGCATATGAGTCACAAAATACCAACTTTAGAAAATGGTATAGTATTATTTTAATAATAAAAATTAGAATAATGTACTTGCTGTTTTCTCACATAACATAATATTGCGGCATAGTTAGGAAATTTCACCAGCACTCTGGGTCCATGCCACAGGGGAGGTTTATAGATAATTAATTGTTTTAGATTGGGTTCAGTTTACATTTCTATACTAATATTATAAAGAGGTAAAATAAATAATGCAGTTTTTTATGTACCCATGTAATTTAGTTTTCATCCTATTAGGCTTCTGTACCATGAATCTATATTTTTTTTTTTTTTTTTATAGCTTTAAGAAGATTTAGAAAATTACCAATACTGGAAGTTAATGACAGGACGGCCCAAACTAAAATCTACAACAAGCCTCCGTGGCATGTAGGTCAAGCAGTATTAGTAATATACCTCCAACAGGTGTTGAAATCCCTGGATCATCACAGGTATTATTTACAATATATTTGAAATTGTTATCTTAGGCAAGTGCTAACTAAAGACCTTTTTTTTGTAGGTAGTTGTATCCTCAATCTCAGTTAATTTAAATTTCTAAAAACATCTCTATCACTCTCTCCCAAGATCTTCAAAACATGTTGACCATTCTTTACCTATTTTAATCATAAATTATTTTTACAGCATGAAACATCAGAACTCCGAAGACTTTTTCTGCAAGATAATGTACTCTCAAAACCATCTGAAGTTCGTTCTCGCAAAATAGTTCCTAGTCGGATAAGTACAATAAATGCTGCAAAAGATGAAAAAATATTGTGCCAGTGCAAACAACTTCAACATCAATAGTGTGTACTCTGGTATCAAGCCTAGTAAAGCAGAAGTAATAATGACAAAAGTAATAGCAAGTCTCAGAGTTTAGATTTTTAAAACCCCATTCTGTCATAAACCATAAACATGTAAGTTACATGAACCATATTGTTGTAATAGCAAGTGGTTTGATGAATTTGCAAAGTGAAATAATAAAAAGTGAATAAACAGCCAAAATAGTTTTATTGTACTTTCAATCTTGAAACTACTCGCATTATATTAAGCGATAAGGCCGCCTATTGCTTACCTTGTAATTTTATCTGTGTACCTGTTTATCTGTATTGCTTATTATTTCTGGTGTACAATAAAGAGTATTTGTATTGTATTGTATATTTTCTTCAGTATCACCTTGTCTAGTTAACTTTTTTCATGCATAGCATTTTAACAACCAGGGCCCAACAAGCTAATAATATTAGTGAATTTCAATACAAAATCGCTAATACTATTAGCTTGTATTTTATTATGCAATAGGGCCCAGATGGCCTATAAGTGGTCAGAGACCCTGATTATGAAGCTTGGGGTCCCGGGTTCGATTCCCATGTCGGGGCAAGAGAAACAAATGTACAATAAATCACGTATCAGAGTGGAACCTTATCGTTGCAAATGTCATGTTGACATTCCATACATCTGTGTTAAAAAATACCTTGAAATTGATTGTGAAAAGGTTCTACTCTGGTACGTAATTCAGTTTCCCTGTCTACAGTCGAACCTTTTGTTGTCTGACCCATCATAGAACATTTTCAAAGTAATAGTCATGTTGATTTTTCTTTGTCAAGCAATGCAATGTCACTGATATTTTCAGTGAAAAGGTTCCTTTCACAGTGGGTTACGATCCAGTAGATTTGACTGTAGAAGGGTGAAATTGTCCTTTAATAGGATCTCTTTCAGTTAAGCTATGAAAAAAGTAATATTATAAGTTTTGAAGAGGCTATTTATTCTAGCAAAATGAAAATAGAACATACTTTTTAGGATACTTTGTCCCTGTTTTATTAATATAACAGAACAGGCTTTCACTTAATCTAGGATAGAGCACTTGCCAATAGTTTTGGAAATATGTATTACTCCCAGAATTCTATGGACTTTTTGACAAGCTCATCTATATAGTCCTGTTCATAATTAACTCAGAGCATAATTATGTATTTTCTTATTTGTTTTCAAAGGGAAGCATAGGTTGTAGTAAGTGCAGAAAGATCGGTGTCCGGGGCTAAGCCAAGTAGTTTTCAAAGGGAAGCGTAGGTTGTCGTAAGTGCAGAAAGATCGGTGTCCGGGGCCAAGCCAAGTAGTTTTCAAAGGGAAACGTTGGTTATCGTACGTGCAGAAAGATCGGTATCCGGGGCCAAGCCAAGTTGTTTCCAAAGGTATGCGTAGGTTGTCGTAAGTGCAGAATGATCGGCGTCCGTGTTAAAGAAAGGTACAATTCATTCAGAGAAGCTTATCCGAATCCGGTATAAACACAGCCAGGGTATTTTACTTTGATTCATCTCAATACAATATTCGTCGCAAAACAAGCAAGAATGACAATTGACAGTAATGACACTTTACCGGCACTGTCAGTGCCAGATGTCAGATTGCCGGCGGCCGGTCTAAATCAAACTCCGTAGTACAATCCACGCGTAAATTGTGAAGAATTCTAACCACACATAATTAAGTACGATTTGGACCGGTCACGTAATTTACACCAATGTCAAATGAAGGTCATTGCTTATTTGTTAAATAATAAATTCATTACGTTATATTAAAATTAAATAACTACAGAAACAGAGTTAAAAAGCATTTATCTCGAAATGGTTTTCGATTTACTGTACATTGCAAAAAAATAGACATCCCCAATTGTTTTAATTAAATTTTAAGGCAGAATAAATTACAGACATTTGTAAATATTACATGTTATTTATCTTGTTATTTTTATAAAATTATATTATTTTAGCACTTATATATACTTAACGTCGATAACATCTAGGTATTCATAAATTATTTTGTCTTATAAATAGGTATATTAGAATCTCAAGAGGGAAGCCAGCTTTTTAAATGTGTTAGAAAAAATGGATATCTAAGCAGTCAAAAGTTACTCATTAAATTTCAGAACACGTGTACAATTATGTAGTACAAAATCCTAATAAAAAATTATCAAACAACTCAAAATTTCACGCATTGTCATAGCAAAAAGTGTGCGATGGCCGGGAATCGAACCCGGATCAACTGCTTGGAAGGCAACTATGCTGACCATTACACCACCATCGCAACTTGTCAGGCAGTCGAAATTTAATATCAAAATCAAAATTGATATTACCTGGCCGATCCTGAATGTCCATTGCGGCTGCAAGCAAGGTGCAAGCGCTTTCCACACTCAAAGTAGAAGTTACGTGGTCCTCACAGGCTGCTCGAAGGTCTTCCACGCCCATATCCGCCGCCAAGGTCATCATTTCAAAAACTCCTGAATCTTGAAGTAACAACTGAGAATAAAAACAGAAAAAAAACCATTGATAATGATAATTATTTTGAAGCAAATTATCGTAGTAATTTGCCTAACTCCTTAGGCTTAAGCGCCATCTATGTGAAAATAAGAGAAACTTATATACATTGGCTATGGAACTATCAAGCTCTTTCAATAGTTCCATTGGCAAAGTACAGATGTCGCACAAAACAATTCTTCATAACAGTGGATCTCTGTTTCGCTCAGATAAAGATAACGAAAAAATTTCTTGGATATAACTTTTACTCATAGAATAAACTGTACCATCCTTTACAAAGGCATAGAAAATTACCTGGGTACCTTGGCAAGTGGCAGCACTTATTATGAACTTCACTGTGTAGAAATGATTGAGCGAGTTTTTTTTATTTTTCAAACAGAGAAAGGGAATAATGAACTACAATATTACTTTATTTCGTCGCTGCCAAAAAATGTTACACTAGCCGGTTATTCACGGCACTACCATCGCCGAGAAACTAGCGCCCGCTATAATTTTTTCCTCTTTTGTTTTAGGCTGAAAAGCGATTCATCTGATTGAACAGTAGCACTAAGAATAGAAGTTATTTATTATTCATAGATAGTCATAGATTAACTATTTAGATAAAAAAAAAACATCATAACACAGCAGCGCCATCTGATGTGCGATAGAATTACTATTAGTTCTAATTTTAACCATCCACCACGCGTCTAAGTCGAGCCCTGCTTCTCACCTTGCCCGTGTAAACGTATTGTATGAAGAGCCGAAAGGTGTCGGGCTGCACGTGGGGTAAACGGATGACGGCGGGTGCACCCTGGGGCGCCGCGCAGCCCGGGGGCGCCACCGCGAACCCTGGGGGCGCCCCCGCCGCCCCGGGGGGCGCCACCACGGCACCGGGAATGCGGCATAGCTCGCCGCGCTTCGTGTTTTGGAAACTTGCGCACCTGAAAAAAAGATTTATCTTAAATACGAGCATATAGTCCTTTCAATCGTTCAAAGGTTAACTGGAAGAGATCCCTTTAAGGGATAAGTTCGCCTTTGTACATGTCTTTCTCTTCTAAATTGTAAATTTCATATGTTTTATATGTACAATAAAGAGTTACAATACAATACAATACAATATATAGGTACGAGGAACTAATGCTGAACGCCATAAAACATCGTTTCAGTATCTCAGATATAGGACATTCTCATATCATAATTATAATTGCGCACCTGAAAAAAAGATTTATCTTAAATACGAGGAACTAATGCTGAACGCGATTAAACATCGTTTCAATATCTCAGAATTCTCAGATATAGGACATTCTCATATCATAATTATAATTATAATAAATATTTTTATGACCAGTAAAAAATTTAAAGTTAGATAGAACAGATTGTGAAACTTTCAAAAACGCGTCGCCGAGGCGCGTTTGTATCGATTGATACAAGCGCGATACACACGCGAATGTATGGTTGATCTATGGATAGAGGCGATCTCAACATCGAAGGTATGCTTTAAAAAAAAAAGATATGCAAAGGCTCTTACAGTTGGTTGGAAAGAGTTTAGAAACTGTTGTTGTTTGAACTTACCGAATTTACAAAATATAGATGGATTCCATAGTTTTCTAAGCAACGCTTTTTGGAATTACATAACTAGAAAACAGTAGGTATTCGATCGAGCACCGTTCGTTACAAATCTAAAGAGCTCAAATTAAATTTTCAACTACGTAGTCGAAAACAACCTCTACCAGTGCCTACAGCTTTTCTAAAGACCAAGATTACCCCGGTCCAAGAAGTTTGAAAGTTTTGAGACTTCGAATACCTGCGCTGCAGCCGAGTCATCCCCGTTAATGCTCGATTGTCACCCGCTGAGAAATTTACTAATTTACTGCCAAACTTCCAACCTGTCATGCATTTTAGTGCTAAGAGACTTACGGAATGCGCGGAATTCGGCGGCTGCATCGCAGTTGTGTCATTAGAATATCTACTAACAATTTACTATGAGGAAGCGATTGAAATATACAGGATAATATCATAAAAATAGATTCTGGAGTATTTCAACCAATGATATGGTACGTTCAAACAAATCCAGTATCAGTTTCGACCCTATTAGCGCAGAGTTTGGACATGGAATAGCCCATGCTGAAGTCAAGTACCTATAACGGTCTTTTTTTATCGATTTTCAAAACGGTGGAGCCATGGGGGATGAAATGTAAATTACAGATGCGTGAGGCATGATACAGTTCGCTAAGCCACTTATCATTTAACCGGGTAGTACATATAGGTAGAACAGACGTCAAAAATATGGTCATTGACTAATACCTATTGACTGTTTTTTACTTTCGTGATCGCGCGAACCGAAGAGACACCACAACAGTTTGCTTGGTTCTTTGTTGGGGAATTAGGAATAAACGAACTGAAAAACGAAGTCAGCCTCCATTCAACTACTAATTGGTCTAAAGTAGCAAGTAGCCAAGTGGCAAGCTACAGTACAAGTTCGGTAGCGGGAGCGCTTCGCTTTGGCTTCGCTAAAATCTATTAAAGTTGTAGCGGCACTTGATGGGCAATCAGTTACTGATGAGTGCCGCCAGGGGGCGCGGAGGTCGCTCTACTAGACTGGCTCACAAAGTATATTGTTATAACTGAACTGATTCAAACTAGCCCGAAGTTTCCCTCTTTTCTTTTGAAGTTATAGATACCTCCTTTCAGTTTCAGATCGGTCTACAATTTTAGAAATGCATTAACGGTCTTCCTAGTTTTCATCCTGTGCGGCTGTCACAAATTGAAAGCACTTCAAGATGTTCTAAATCTCACAGCCAACAGTAAATCTGGAATAATCAATGATGAATGAACTAATCAGTTTCACTGCTTTAGTTAATCTCTATTTGATGTAAACTAAATCAATTCGTTGAAATGAGTCGCTCACCGGCGCTAGTGCCGCCCCGCGCGTGTTCCACCAAATTGTTTCACTCCAAATTCAATCACGACGCTTACACGCTCAGGAAAAGCTAATCCGTTTGATTACCGCTGGCTGATGCAATGATAGACTGGTAATATCGCATAATTAAGGAATGATGGTAAGTAGAGCTATTTTAGGGCATATTGGAGTCTCTAGGTCCCTAGGTTTTAGGGGGTCGGGATGTAATAAGGGAATGTCGTTGACAATGAAAACTAATTTTGAAGAAGGACAGTACTGAATGTAAATCTGTCAGATCAGACGCCGTATTTACTAATATGGTTAACTATTTTTTAATCGAGCATGTTGCATGTTCTATGGTTCCGTAGGAAAAATGTCAAGACTTCTTTTTCAAGTCGATTTATCTTTAATTTATTAATGCATAATGTTTGTAATGAACACTTAATAACTGTACAGGAGGCCCTTGCTTTTGGGAAGTTTGAATAATATGTAGTAAGTACTTATTTTGCCGTCAAGTAGGCCAATGCAATTATGATCATCAAACGTTTGCCAAACAGCGCAATGTGCTCCATCGATCGCTTCAAAAAGACGGCAAATAATTAATCTCAAATGGACTTGATTAGTCCGCTGCGCTGTCGCCCAAAATCTACTTAAAAACAAAATGTTTATAGAAACAAAGTTGTTGAGAGACCCCCAATGAGATTACGAGGGTCTCGGGGCTCTCCGATCGGGATTGTGGGAAGTAATTAATTTATTGGCAAATTATCGCACAATCGCGGGTAGTCGCACATTCAAGGCGTTTAATCACTCGACGGCGTGATTAATTTAAGTCTGTGGCTGTGCCCTGAGCCTGTGTCGTGAATTTTTGCGTGATATCATTAATCTTGGTTGGCTCGCGGAGACACGGCGGCGGCAAAGAATCTGCTGCGGAGAAGCGTCTTCTCGATGTTTAACACACGAGTGAGCAAAGAAGTGAAAAGCCAATATTTAATTTTATTTACATTCAGGATTTTCCCCCGTAATTTGCTCCAGCATATAATTATAATGATCAGAAAGTCATTAAGCTTGTAATATTTATTTATACCATCAAATGGAGCGTATATTTTTGTAAAGAATAAAATAACATTTTAACATGTTATGCTTAATTACAAAATTTCGCCTAACCACCGCTCAAAAGCTTATTCACGATGAATTCATCGGAATAAGTAATTAACATATGCGCGGAACAATAGCCATGTACAAATACTCCATCCTAGCATGCTCTTTTTACCGTGGTTTCCCAGCACCCGCTCCTATCAGGTCTTTTTGGAGTGAGCAAGTCGGATATTGTTGCTGGTCGGATAAAGGTTTCGGTGCTAGCTAGCACCTCTGGTAATTTGATATTAATCTCATCTCGATGTTGTCGTCGCCAGATGTTGCTAATGGAGGCTGTTGGAGCAAAAACCTCTTTTTTGTCAAGACGCTGAAAGGTAGGAAAATGCTGCGTCAACTTGCCAACTCATGCTTTCGACTTGTGAATGTGACAGTAAAGGGAAAAGATTCCACAAAAACCGCGGTGTGGTTTCTTATAAATCGTGTCATAAACGTGGCATAATTAATAATCTAGAAATAAGGTACGCCGAGTAGGGTTATTTATAGAAAACCACCTGTTTTTCTTTTCTGTTCTTTTATTTTTACTGGACTAAGCTTATATTGCGTGTGACTTTCTCAGATATGAGCCGAGACTACGATTAAAAAATAGTTAAAAATAATTAATAAATTAACTGGGACTGTGTATATAATCTGTTGACAGTGTCTATCTAAAGCACCAACTTCTAAGGAAGATTAAAAATGCAAACCTTATTTCATGTATACCTTATTTATAAATTACAACTATGTTATTAAGAAAAACTTTCGTGGCATCAAAGTATTTCGATTCATCTTGTCTGGACCAAAGTTCCCGAATCCACTATTGTCGAGTCTTGCCTCTTGTCAAGTCTTGTCAAGAATCTATGGAACAAACATTAATATTCTTCGAGCCTTCGACACGTGTCTGAGACAGCTGATAATTGCCCGGCTTCTCGCACCACTTCGTAGATCTATAACGACGTACATCCCAAACAACCGTGACTGGTAATACGTCCTTTTGGATGGCGAGGTAGTCAGCCCCACTGGTTTTTTCGTACGGACACTGATCAGCACCGTAATTGAATTAGCTGTCGTGTGAAGCTAATTACGGGGTTTCTGCGCCGCATGCCAGGCGTTGAATTGAGTGACATGGCCCAATTAAATGGGATTATACGATAAAAGCAAGAAAACATTTCATAGACCTGTGCCTCTAGTGTGGCGGTTTCACAAAACATTCGTTTACTATTCGAAGACGTAAATTGAGCGTTCGATCGTCGATACGTAACCGGCACATGTCCACGGTGCGGCGTCGTCACCCGTTTTCGTTATGCCTCCTCTACATATCGACGGATGCGTCGGCAGATTGTATCTGCGGAAGCGTCCGCAGAGGTGTAGGGGGTGGTTTTTGCTTGTCTGTGGTAGGTATTTAACGTCGGCCGATGCATCTGCCACTCATCCGTTTGGTGTCGGTTTTTCGACACGGATCAAAGGGTGACAGCGCAAACGTACCGCGCCTGTCCACACGTCTGCCGATGTGTGGACGGATCGCAATTTATCCGAAGATATGGTTGCGGATCCATCTGCCGACGCATCCGTCGATATGTAGAGGAGGCATTACGATACGCGGACGAAATAGTTTACGTAGCAAACCTACACTCACAAAAGTTGTTGCGCAAACTTTCCGCTAGAGTAGAGGCGCTGTCCGTGTTTACAAACAAATTGAGATTTTAACGCGAACACGATCGAGACGTATTTTGTGAACGGGAATGTCAAAATGTTAAAGTTGACGAGGTGTAGCTGAAAGATTGACTAAAGGAAGTAAGATAGGCCTATGTATGAGAGTTTTATGGTGTCAAAGAAATACGGAATACCTGTTCTCAAGAGGGGTTCAGAAAGAAAATCACGCAATATTGTCGTGGACATCTAAATCCGTCGATAATAGTCGAGAATAGGTGTGCACATTGAACGTAGCCTAACAAAAAGACGAAAACAGAATCCTTTTATAGTAAGAGACAATGCCTGAAAAGTGCATCTCTTTGTGATGTACAACGTACGCAGAGCAAATGCAATCAATGATTCTGAATCAATCCTGGACCACAGCTGAAATACGAAAGCAATGTTTGTGTGTTCCATCGTGGTTCCATCGAATCAAATTATGTAAGTAGAAGCTAACCTTTCGAACTTATGAAAATTTACTCTTCAACCTGGATAATTTTAATGACAATTATACGAATTCTCTGTAGTAGAGTAATACTAAAGAAACAAAACGAAAAACAAGATTTATTTGTATTTATAGTGGTTTTATGAAAGGGTTTATTTAAATTAATTGTTTGGTTCGCGTGACTGTGTTTGATTCGATTATTCCTAATGATTGAATAACATAGATAGTGTAAAATATTATAATGTAGCCTGGGGTAGTCTCCGGACTCGCAACTACATTTTTAAAATTGATAAATTCGCATCATAATCATCCATACTAATATTATAAATGCAAAAGTGTGTGTTTTTGTATGTTTGTGCGTATGTTTGTCCGTCTTTCACGTCCAAACGGAGCGACGGATCGACATGATTTATGGCATAGAGATAGTTTATGTGCCAGAGAGTGACATAGGCTAATTTTTATCCCGGAAAAATGCACAGTTTCTGAGGGAACAGCGCGCGATAGCCGAATTCCACGCGGGCGAAGCCGCGGGCAAAAGCTAGTACCTACATAATAAGAAAAGTTACAGAATTCCAAAAGTTAAGTTAGCTTGACTATACTTTGACTGAGTTCTCAATGATTCAACCCCGTACAGTCAGCTGTCGATGGTGTGATGTGATACGCCGTTAATTACGATACGAGTTGCTGAGTCGAGTGTACCGACAAGGTAATGATGTGGCCTGGCGTGCCAGGCACAGGCGATCTAACTTTTAATAGCATGCTGGCTGCAGGCTTTGTTACATAAGTGAAATCTTAAATAGAGTATGTTTCAGGCTGTAAGTATGGATTTAAAGTGAAAAAAATGGAGCAAAACGACGCACTACACTAGCTGGTCCGATTTGGCTTGTCAACGGCCGCAATTGTGACCACAATTTCTATCTCTGAAACGGCATAAGATAAAAATGTTAAGACAATGTACGTGGCCTCGGATATCTTATAAGATTTAGTAAAAATACCTATATTTCAGATGTTATTGAAAGATGTACATGCAACAGCAACGAATTAGCGTTTGTGGAACGCTCTAATTGATCTACAAACGGCTCCACTCCCTAATTAATAAAAAGAAAAAGAAGAAGAAGGTATTATAGATCATTTCATGCTCCAAAACTGCTGTTGACTACCTACTTCAAAATTTTGTCATATTCACGCAATTCTAACGCTAAACTTTTTAAATTAAAATGATGATATGCAAGACCTCGCTTCAGTTTCAGATTATGAAACCAAGCAAACACGGTATAGTAAAAAATTTACACAGACCCTACCATGCATCAATATCACTTATGGCAAGAAAGATACACGCAGCCGTGAAACTTGTTGTTTCTTCCCCTAAAATTGGTAATCGCTCAAGAACAAGTGGCTGAGTAAACTCCGTGGCATGATTGATGCGTGCTCGCGCAGCCGCCATTTGCATCGCGATTACACTCGCCAGGGATGTAATTAATCAAGTGGGTCACATCACACACTTCGCCTGTAAGTCCTCGCGAAATGGTAAATGATATTGGTACATTAAGGTGATTAATTTTGTCATCGTCTCTAGTTTCTTTATGTTCCAGTGTTGGGCTTAAGTCTCCAATTAAAATAAGAGGGCTTGGGCTAATTCAATGCTGATTCAAATCTCACACATGTCTAACTATATGCAGTAAATTCGCACTTGAATTCAATTCAAATGTGCGGGACAGGGTTCAAACGTACGATCTTCTGAAACAACTAGACAGCTACGGCTTAGTGTGGATTGGGAACTTCACACACCATTGAATTGAGGAGCCATCAAGCTGAGACTGGTATCAAATATTTACTCAAATCAGCAAACCCTTGAAGCTCTGAAAAAAACAAACTATAGCGAAGTGGGGAAGGGCGGATACAAGGCTTAACTTAGTTTAAAGCATCCACTACACCACCCGTGAAAGTTCTTCGAAGTATGACGAAGTGTGACATACTATGCATGGTGTTATTCGAAGTCAGACTCTCTAAGCTCACGTCTTCGACAAATTTCGATCAAGTTCGCTAGTTAGCACAAGCTTTAAATGCATCTGCCATTGGCAACATCAATAGTGGCCAATTCGAAAAACGTTTATCAAACATAATCGAATAATGTCTATCAAAGCCGCAAATGAACACTCACGCGGTTCGTAATTCTTATAATTGGATTCCAGTCGTATTTCGCGAGGGTGACAGTGGTGACAGCTTCAATATTAAAAGTACATTCCGGAAATAAAGTAAGTAGCGTGATACATTTTTATTTTATTTAAAGAGAGATTGTTAATCGCTAGCGCTATTTCATGAACTGTAGACTTTGGTCTTATCTTGTTAGTAAATTCGGATCCGGTGGTGTTGCCAACTCGGGCTAAGGACGGTAATCTGCACGCGAGCCTGGCAACATTCTAATTTGGCGCCATTCAGACACGCGACTGTCGGTGCAAATTACAGCGCTCTTTGCACAGCAATTAAGATCTGCCACGACTAATACCACTGTCTCTTTCTAACTAAGGCACTAAGTAAGAGACGCAATCATCGACTAGAGTGAGGAAACGAAGGTGCTAACCGTCCTGCACTTTCCTAATGATCTTGCAGTACATTTCAAATTTCGAATCAGCGTCGTATTGAACGTTGACTCTGAATCGTTAGCGTTGATTGGTGGGTTTGGTGTCGCAAAAATGTCCGGATTGGTTCACTGAATGCAGCCTAATTTAGTGAATTCGGTATTTCGGTTAGTTGGATTAGCGACTTTTGAAATTCCGAACGTGGTGAAAGAAATGTTAATTTGGTTCTTACCTATATAAAATTGACGCCAATGGGGTTCATATTGGCTCATATAAATACAATTTTTATTCGATTCTTTATAATAATACCGCTTAATAATCATAATCATCATTTTACCGAAAATTGTTTGTTATATGTTTTTTAAATAATTATTTTACTAAATGTTATTGCCTAAATCGATATATTGAATAGTGACATAGACATTTATAATGATCATTAGGATGTAAAATTGGGAATAGATTTTCGATGTTTCAATTTTTTATGAACTTTGGCGCACCCATTTTATATGTAAGTAACAGGTACTTATGAGTTACGCAGTCTCCAAGTCACATATGAGAATTTTTAAGAACATACTCGTATGATATTTGCTGGGATTTTTATCAGGTTTCTCATTCGTGCTCGTAGCAACCGGCAAATAGCGCTAGAAGCGCGGAATGCAATCCTAGAATTGCTTTACTGAATTTTCATTGAAGGTATGAAAGAAGGGGGGATTGTGTGCCCGACACTTATTTTTGCAGCGCGTATGGAAGATAAGTGCAGTTTACTGCAATTGCAGCTATTGTGGTAATTGAAAAATGGGCTTTTTAAGTGTATCTTTCTATCCCAATTATTTTCACTTTTCTGCTCTCTCATTTGTAGTTAAGTAAAGAAGGATCTCTTTCGGTTTCCTGTGAAACCGAATAAAGGCAAACGTCAGTTTAAAATTTTATGGATTAGAATTCTAGGACCATTGTAGGTGGAATGTTTAAGGTTGGAATGTAGTGTCTGTAACAGCCCTTAAATATCGAATACCCGAATGAGAAATATTTATATATAGAAAATCGATACACCTTTTGGGTTAAGCCTTTGTGTTATCTTTGATCCCGTTCACCGCGCATCAAAGTTAAAAATGGCTCATGAGCCATGACACAAGGCTGCGAGCTAAAGTATAATTAATGTGGTCCGCAACTAGTGGGTGCTGCAGCGCGTTACGTACGGCGCTCTGCGCCAATACGCGCGCGACATCCGGCCGCTTGTGCAAAGCGTTCAATTCATGTTTTTGCCACAAAGCCACATTGTCGTCTGAAGTTTAATAATTAAAGTTGAATTTGTGTGTTTTGCCGCCTCGCTCGCGTCGCTGTATTGTTTCGTTTACTATTTATTATTCGCGCCGCTTGCTGTAAGAGCGGTGACTATGGTTTCACATTGTTACAGGACATCCAATCCACGTCAAAAAGAGAAAACTTCTTCAAAACTTATTTTATAACATTATAAAATATATTAGCCTTGAACATTTTTGCCCCTGCACTACATAATCTAACTAGATCTAATACTAAATTATAATCATAAATACTGTTTCAAATCCCTCTACGAAAACACAAAGTACACGGTTTAACTTGCACGAATAGCACAAACGCCGCAAAAAATCGAGACCAAATCTGAACCGACATGTTACAGTTTCTCCAAATCGCAAAAATCCTGGCCGCCACATCGAGCGGCTCGCTAGAGCCGGAGTTGTAATTGCGATCTGTCAGTTTACTTGTTTGTTTGTTTCCCCGATAGGTGCCGCTGCCGCACCGTGCTCCATTCAACACGCATTTGCGAAAGCATTGTTTTTTCCCAAACTTTTCTCGTTATTCTGTGAGCGTCGTTTTGAGTTAAGCCTTCTTTGCGTGCGGCGTCCGAAATGCCATAGGCGATGTCGGCAAATGTTTTTATGGAGGGCTGGAGCCGCCTGGAGCATTTTAGATTTCAGTCAGATCAAGATCAGATCGCATTAATCAGCTAATTTATGTGTCATAGTATCCCTACACTGCCAACACCGGTGACTGTTGTTTTTTTATGTAATAGCAGACAAACGAGCAGACGGTTCACCTGATGTTAGGTAAGTGATTACCGTCGCCCATAGACATCCGCAGCACCATCAGGACTGCAGATGCGTTGCCGGCCTTGCAAGAAATGGTACACTCGTTATTTGAAGGTAACCATGAAAAGTCAAAGAAAGAAAGGTAGCATGAAATAAACAGAGACGGCATCACATTTAACTGTCAGTTAACACTACGCAATGGATGGTGAACAGCCCCTTAATCTATCTATCTAATACCTTTAAAAGAGCAATTCTTTTATATAAATATACTTAATATAATATAATTAGAATCTCGGGATCGGGAGTAGGGGATGACAAATCGATCTAGCTTGGTCATCTCTGGGAAAACGCTTACCCACCAAAAACATTACATGTAAAAAGCTGCAAGTCTCGCAACGTAATGCAGTTCTTGTAATGCTAAAAAGGTTTGAGATGCAATGTTATACCAAGTCGGTTATTTTTGTCAGTACCGGGGGGTTTCCATAAAACTCGATTTTCACCAACTTGCTTATTTTAAAACCATAGAAAAATACAGTTTATAGTTCTCAAATAAAGAGTAAACCAAATTATTTTTAAACACATAAATGACTTGGCCATCGCAAGGCTACATAATGACATAAGAATTATAATCATCAACGTCAGCTATTTCAAGTAATTATAATTAAAGATAGCGCTAGTCCCAGCCTTGCAGTTTGAGTGATACAGTTAATACGAGAATGACTAAAGGTTGAGTGCGATGGCCAAGTCATTATGTGTTTAAAAAATAATTTGGTTTACTCTTTATTTGAGAACTATAAACTGTATTTTTCTATGGTTTTAAAATAAGCAAGTTGGTGAAAATCGAGTTTTATGGAAACCCCCCGGTACTGACAAAAATAACCGACTTGGTATAACATTGCATCTCAAACCTTTTTAGCATTACAAGAACTGCATTACGTTGCGAGACTTGCAGCTTTTTACATGTAATGTTTTTGGTGGGATCTCATCACTTTTTGTAGGCTGTTCTTTTTTTTTCGGGTACTTCTTCTTGTAATAACGCACTACTATCTTCATTTGTTTATCCTTCCTTGTCAATCGTCCATCGTCCATCCTCGTCTATCGTCTATCGTCCATTCTCATCCATCGTCCATTCTCGTTCATCGTTCATCGTCCATCGTCCACTATCATCCATCGTTCATCCTTGTCCATCGTGTGCCATCCATCGTCTATCCTCGTCCACTATCCATCATCCATTCTCGTCTATCGTCCACCGTCCATCGTCTATCCTCGGTTATCGTCCATCGTCCATCCTCGTTCATCGTCTACAGTCCATCGTCCGTACCAACTGTCGTCGTCGTCGTCGTCGTCGTCGTCGATCGTCGGTCGTCATCCGTCGTCCATCGTCGCCCATCGTTGAACTTCCGTCGTCCGTCTACCGTCTGTCGTCCATCGTACATCGTCCATCGTCCACCCTCCATCATCCGTCGTCGATCGTCGGTCATCGTCCGTCATCCGTCGTCCGTTGTCTTGTCCGTCGTCGGTCGTCGTCTTTTGTCCGTCGTCGCCATCGTCTATCGTTCGTTGTCCGTCGTCTGTCGGCGTTCGTCGTCTGTCGTCGTCCGTCGTCTGTCATCGTCCGTTGTCCGTCATCGTCCGTCGTCGAACTTCCCTCGTCAGTCATCGTCTGTCGTCCGTCGTCGAACTTCCGTCGTCATCCATCGTCTTTCGTCGGTCGTTCGTCTTTCGCCCGTCTAACTTCCGTCATCCGTCGTCGTCCGTCATTTTCTGTCGTCCGTCGTCGTCCGTCGTTCATCCTCCACCATCCATCGTCCGCACTGGGCTCGCGTGGGAACTAAGGCCCAAGCCCTCTTATTCTAAGAGGAGGCTTGTGCCCAGCAGTGGGACGCATATAGGCTGGGATGATGATGATGATGATGATGATCCATCGTCCGTCGCCCATCGTCCATCGTCCACACTCCATCGTCCAACGTCCATTTTCTACCCATCGTCCATCGACCATTATCCATTGTCCATCATCCATATTCCAATTTCCATCGTCCATCCTCGCGTCCACTCGCATCGCACACACATTCACAAACAAACGAACTTTGGTACTTATTACATTAGTAAGATAAACAATTTCATTTTAACCCTTAATACTCAGGTATTAAGACTCAACATTAATACGTATACAATACGACTACGTTCAATAAAGTCATTGCTGTGTAACTTTGTAATCGCTAGTATTTATATGGTATTACAAACTTACTTGTGCAGTTTATATAACTTTGAAACGTGACTGAAATTGCAACATTTTGGATTTTTCTGTGACTATGTAGGCTAAAAACTAATTATATTTAAAATTTGGAGCTTGTGGGTCTGCTAGAAGTACCTTAGAATTATGATGATCAAAAGTCAGTGTATAGGTATTAGGGCGTGCAAAACCGGACAGTTGTCAAAACCGGTTTTGAATTGCGGTTTTGAGAGCCCAAAACCGGAAACCGGTTTTTTCCCCGGTTTTGGCAATATTTTTAAATATTTTTTTATTACGGTAGTAATGGTAGAATTTGAACAATTAAATCATATTCGTAGATAGTTTTATATACACACAATAAAAATAAAAAATAATTATTATAATTACAATATTGAAAAAATGAAAAAATATTTATTTTATGAAAAACATTCTTACAAAATTAAGGGTTGGGGCTTCCTATTAAGTAAATATTATACTTGTATCAGGAAGCCCCGCAATATAATCAGAACATTACGAACTGCATTTAAAAAAATAATCAGTTATGTTGAGCATTATTAATAATTATTATTTTCAATTACTTTATTACTTTAATCTGTAATTAACGCGATTAATACATGAAATAACTACCTACCGAATAATTCGTTTAAGTTTGTATCCGTATATCTATTGTTAATCTTACCTATTTTGAGGGTATTCTGGCAAAACAGAATAAGTGCAATTTTTTTAAAAGTCACAATAGTAGTAGTTACAGTTGTTTTCTGCTTTATTTATCTAGCAAAACCGTATAAAAAATAAACCACTGTCTTATCCGGTTCTGTCAGAATATCCTCGATTTATTTAAACCTGTGCTTTTAAAACAGTTGCTTCATTGACCAATTACGTATTTGACTATCTGCAAATTTACCCACATGATTTTTGGGTGAGTTGATGCTGTTGACCACTTGCGTTTTTGACCACTTGATACTAACCGATCCGTCGCTCCGTTACGGTGTGACAGACACAAACATACAAACACACTTTCGCATTTATATTATTAGTATGGATGGATGGGGTTTTGCATTCGAAAAAAGTTGATTTAAATCAAAATGTAGGTACGTCAATCAATAATAGAAAAACCGGAGGTAACTCCGGTTTTGTGTTTCAAAACCGGTTTTGAAAAATCGATGAATATTGTGTGTTTTGCACGCCCTAATAGGTATGTCAGTGACAAAACTGAGGAACTTTAACATGTGATAGTTCTTAATCTACGTGTTCGAACTGAATGTAATTGATAATATATCTAAGTCCCATTAGGCCCTATAGGTAACTGAAAATTCAGGGTTCTAGCTTTAGCCATAACAAAAATACAGGGTGTTGAAAATAGCCTGAATGGCTTCGAGAAAAGTATGGTACGGCCGTGCCTTTGTTTTTTTTTGCTCGACTTGGCGGGGGCACTGCCGTGCCCCCAGATTAACGAGTTTTAGCCAGAGCAATGCTTAGTCGCCGAGGTACTTTCTCGTAAATGTTAATTATAACTGAGCTTTTACTATAGTCACACAAATTTCCACAGGATGTCATCTCGACAATCCATCCGCTTTCCCGTAACACGATCACCACTAATACCAATACAATTTTCTTCTCCATTAACCTCATTTAGTTACCAGAATCTAAAATCTAAAATCTGGTCGTCGTGACTATCAACATCCATTATGAAATGAGTTTGGTCACTATGCACTAGTAATGGCTGGGCTAATGGATGCTGGGGTGAGGCAAATTCTCCGCAATTAGACTTTCTGAACACTGTGTGTCTCAATTTTTTAAGTAATCCGGTAGTTGCATAGGCAAAATAGGTCTAAGCGTGTGTTCCAATCATGATGTTTCCAGATCAGTGCAGTCATTCACGATCATCTTCGGCTTCTAAAAATAAACCAACAGTAAAATTTAACATTACTGCCTCACATTGACTAAAATATTCACCAAACGCAAAACACAGAGTCTCCAAGACACAACAATGAACTCTACAAGCATTACTATAGATACAAGGCACAGCACTGGCAGCTGGAAAACGTGTTTGCTAGTAAGTGTAACCCGTGAGATGGGCTGAATTTGGAAGCGCTTGCCATTAATCACTCGCCACTGTAATTAAGCTTCGAATCATCCTCCGGCGAACTGACAAACCCTTGTTGATGAACGAAGATACTGTATTGTCTAACGCTCTTAGATACGTTCGCGATTGTATTCACCATTTCTTTCTCTTTCTTTACCCTCATCTTATAGGTACAGTGTGACAGAAAGAAGTAGTAAAAAAAGTGTGATTTCAACCGTGTTACACAATAAAACATCACACGCACATCACATAACAGTATGTGTAGGTTTGAATTTCAACCTTCTCAATACTCAGAAATTTCAAAATGACAAAATTAACTGCTTTTAGTGATGATAATCACATTTTATCATCAGCCGGAAAAATTCCATTATTGAACAAAGCTCTGTATCCGTTGGTTGCCTAAAATTAAATCTTGTAATATCGTCAAAACAATTAAGTATCTGTTACATTTCAATTTCGATTCATTCATTTTATACAATTCTTCAAGGCGATTTCCAAAAATATCGAAAGTATTTTCCAGTGCATAAATCGTTATTTGGAATTACGCTAATGTGGTGTGGGTTGCTCCTTTGTTAGTATTAAGCATAAACGTGGCTAGTGGCACAAAGCCTATTCCATCCAAAGCAGACTAAACTGAATCATGATTACTAAATACGCGCTCAGAAATTACTCCAATCCATAAGCGAGTTGAATTCCAGCTCTGCCGTCATCCATCTCTTTCAAACTCATATAGTAGCAGAAGGAGCGACAGGGAAGGCGGTTTTCCGCGATGATACGACAGGTTAATGAGTCGCGAATTAGTGCGTGATGAAGCGAAAGGATTAGAGGGTGAATACCTACATAGATAAATGTTTTTGGGTCAATCTAACAGCTCCACAGATGGGCGAGGGTGAGCGTAGCTATATAAATGAACTGAATGGTCGGTTTATGTTACAAAATTATCTGTTCTGTGGGTAAATAAACGTGTTTAAGGTCCGCTTGCACGGTCTAGGGTTAAAAACAAAGTTCCTCAAAGATCCTAGATTACGGATGCTGATTTCACGCATTTTGACATTATTTTAGCCCTGAGTTAGCCACTCAGGGTTAAGTTAACTTTGGTCCGCGCAAGCACGTCTAAGAGCGCTATGCAAAACTACCAATTATGTTTTACAAATCACTACCCATTCCGTAAGAGTTCCATTACGATGGCTTTCGAAGCAAAGGAGATCGAAAAGAAGATGGCGAGACGATAATGGACACGTAAGTGGCAGTTTGACCAAGACCAGTTAGAGTAGCGGAAAGAAAGAAAGTCCTTTGCTCAACATTCAGTCAGACTATTTCAGACACTCAATAGGCTTTAAAAGAATGAGGCAGGCGTTGCTTTAAGTCATGAATTAAAACGCTAAATTATAATAGGTAAATGATAAACCATGAACGCACTTGCGGAGTATTTAAACGCTTGTCTAAATTTAATTTCCTGTGACTTACGCGAAGAGCTAACTTATAACTGGCTCAAGATGTGATTAACCAAGTATCCAAACCACGTAATTTCATAAATTCCAGACAAATTTGCAAAATTGATGGTCGTGCATAAACACGTAAATATTAATTATGCGCTTATCGAGCTGCGACTCGCAAGATTGATCGAGCGCAGCGAGGCGCCATAGTAAAGCGAGAATTGTCACTCCACGGGAGCTCTGCGAGTTCTGCGACAAGCAAAATTGTTGCTGTAGTTATTGGCATTTGAAATTTCTAAACGTATTGCATAACACTACTAATATTGAAGAAGAAGGAACAAAGAAGAAGAGATTACCTAAATATTAGTGTGTAGTGGTGCGGGCGGTGCCGATCGTTGGGCTTATGTGATCAAACAACAATAAAAACAATGAATCTGAACACACACAACACTGAAAAAAAGGATAGTTGAACTAGTTAGGCTACATAACAGTGACGCTTAGCCGAAATTTACTAATTGGGAACCACAATAATGTTAAAATAATATTGCAAAACTGATTTTGTAAGACATCACCTAACTTTTAGCTACTAGTACGCCTTAGTTTTGTAGTCACTCAAGTTATGTTACAAGCAAAAGTAACTTTTTTGTTGCTTTTAGCAATTTTTTTTTTCAGTAAACTGACGTTGAGTTTCACAGCGAACTGCAAAAAGTGAAGTTTTGCAAGTTAACCGCGTTATTTTATTTTTTGCCATTGATTATTGTCGCACGTAAGATCTGCTTTTGTTCGCTAAAGAAAATCTTGAAAACGAGTTATGGGGGTAAAGGTGGATAAACGATATAAACTCAGTCTATTTTTAACTCTCGACGCAAAAAAGGGGTTATAAATTTGACTGCTATGTCTGTACCTAACATCAAAGCTCTCAAGCAAATGGGCCTTCTTTGATGTGATTTTTTACCTCGAAAGCCAGGTGAAACCGAAATGTTTCTTGGCTAAGTTTCTTTAAAATCCGTTTAAAAAGCTTTGAAAAATTTCATTTTTTTGTTTTTTCTTTGTGGTTACGTTAATACAGATCAAAATTACAGCTAAAAGTCGCACCACACCAAACATGAAATACAATATACATAAATGTAAGTAGGTAACTAATCCTTCTAAAAGGTGTTTTGGCACTAATTTTTAACAAACACAAAAAAATACCCTATAAACCTGTACTACTCCTTCCTATTCTACTGTGGCCACAAAACTCGGATCTCAGAGTTTTAATATTAATCATCCCAGTTTCAGGAGTAGCTCCAGCTGTGGCCGGTAATTTGTTTCCGGATGAGCCATTATACAGCCAATATGGCAGGTAACGCTGTTAAGTCCGCTGCACGGCTTTGTTATGGCTGTTGGAAAAACCTGCGGCCTGATTGTACCCCTAAAAGCGATGTGCAATTATCCAAGTTTCCCTAAAGTCAAAGTCAAAATCTCTTTATTCAATTTAGGCTACGATAAGCACTTATGAGTTAGCACTTAAAAGTTACCCGCGGCTGTTCGCAATTATCCAAGTTTCCCTAGTTACCTGCGGCTGCTTTTTTTTGTCATGTTAATGCTGGTCATTGCTAGGTAATCAATTTTTAATACGAGTATTACCAAGACGAAGTTAAGCTTTTGGTTTTAATGAGACGAGATGAAATGTGACATTTTTCTTGCTGTTTTGCCATTACACAATAAACAATAAAGATGATAGTTAACAGAGTGTTACTGGCTCAGTGTACCTCTTTGGCCTCACCGTTTTTTTTTCTGACACAGAATTAGGCCTGCAATCACGAGTAATATCCAGGTCATCGGTCAGCCACTACTTAGTTTTTTTTGAATTGTTTGTTGCCAGCCAGTCTGCGTGAGTACAACAAAGAGGCTACATAAGTCATTCCAAAAAAATAAATAATTTCCAGACAAAGATTACCAGCCAGCCAGTGGCAAGTCCTCAACAGAAACGCCCCCTATACAAACTCCTAACAGCCATATGTTCCCGTCTCTTCCACAAAGGATACCCAACAAACGTGTTTACATCTCCGAACTTCCATCTAATAGAAGAACTAATAAAAAGTATGATGACTGCGTTAAAGTCGTGTCGTATATCAAGTCAAATAGAACTTTGTAAGCGCGTTGAGTTATTTTTCCAATTTCGTCTTTACAAATAGATTCAGGAGAAGTTTCCGCATAACTTGCGAACCGTTCGACTCCGAAAGAGTTTGCATCCATATAGTTTCATAGACACTTGAGTCCCTTTGGTGTTTTGGGTTCAGCGTGTAGTTTGTCGGGGCTGGACCACATGTCACACATTTGCATACAGATTGAAGGTTTTCTGCAGAGTTGACCGGTTGTGGACGATATCGATGGGTTTAGTGCCGCTTTTGATGGAAACTGGGCTCTTGAAACTATTTTTTTAGGCTCTCTAATAGCCTTAGAATCAGATAGATGGAAATAGGTCTACTGTGTGTGTATGGCTTTGACATCGAAAAAGCCACTTGAGGTACCTAGTATAAGCCAAGACTCAAGAATATTCTTATATCATGAACGTAGTACTTAGATACGTATAAATGGATAATTAATGTGCTTATATAATCGCTCTTGCAATATTTATATGGAATTTTAATACTTAGGCATCATAATTAAAATTTATGACAGCTTAATAATGAAAATAAACTATGTCGTTACCCAAGTCGATATTTTTTTTTACATTATTATGTGACAAAAGCGTGTTAAACTATATTTTCGCTTAGGTAGATATATCACCAAAATGATACTAAGTAACGTATAGTTATAATAAAACCTGATGTTTTTATGGGTAAAAAAATGAAATTTAAGTTCGCCGACATAGATACAATATCAATCAATAAAACACAAAAAGATAAATCAGGAGTTTTACCGTTACAGTGCCATCTAGCGTAGAAATAAAAGTTACTCTACTTCATTCATAGATGGCGCTGGTAGTCACACTCTAGAACGCAAATCGAAACGAATGCAAAAACAGTTATGAATATTTATTCCTAGACTTTACTTAGTCTTTAGCGCATTAGCGAACTTCAGACGCTTCAGCGAATTACGCTGTCTTCGCGTTGCTGGTTCATTTACATTTGAAATAGAGATAATGTGCAGTCATGAAAGGCAGCTCCGCTTTGAGCATAATCAGAATTATAGGGTGGGAGTAAATAGCTGAGACTTTTCTACTATCTCTACAAGCTTAACCGGAAATAGAGTACCTAAGGTACGAGTGCTCGTCACCGTCAAAATAGTAAGTACTTACTTAGTTGGTTGGTATTTTTTTATCTTAGGTAAGGTATGCATTAGCAAAAGAGTTGACAGCAGGGCGTCATCTATTGGGCAATAACTTGTCGAACGTATCATGATTCTAAAGATCGAAGGTTGTAATTGTTAATTACTAGATGTCGTAAGATCGCAAGTACCTATGCTGAACACTTTTACGTTTAAGAAAAAATACCAACCAGCCAGATTTTTTTTTACTCTTGTTAGTTATAATTAACATAAATAAAAATACCTACCTACTCAAATTCGAAAAAATTTCGAAAACAATGTACTTGGTAAAATCAAACTGAAAATACCTTGTCACTTACTTCCACAATGAAGACGAATCAATACAGAAATCTAACGTGGCAAAAAAAAAAACATTTCTAGAGAGCAGCAGTTTGATGTTTTTAGACAGATATATGATAGATAAAATAAGATGTTTAATTTCGACCTCACTCGTATCTCCCGTATGGTCTAGTGGCTAGGATACCTGGCTTTCACCCAGGAGGCTCGGGTTCGATTCCCGGTACGGGAAATCTTTTTGTATTTTTTACCTGGTTAATAAAATGATTCTGTGCGCATAAATTTTTTCTTCCGATGTTCCAAGGATGAATACTATGTCTGCTGAATCTTGATCTTCAGATAATCGTTGCAAGTCTCTGAGGAGGCCGGGCAAACCGGCCCGCTCAACCGACGCGGCGCAGCACGCACCGGGGACTCGGCTCGCCATTGATGCTTATGGGTTTTTTTTGTGCTCACAAATGACCAAAATCAGCAAAAACTTGAGTTCCACACTTGTCAATAACGAGATAAGATTGTGAGTAAATTGATTTGCACTTTTGATTGGTGATATCGTACACGTAAATTAACTGAATGTTATTAGCAAACTACCTAGTTTCTCAACCACTTAGGTAGGTATACAAACAATAACAAACACGAACAAAGTTATTACACTATTTCCACATTAAACACGTTCGATTTTAAAACTTAAAACAGCACTAGGATAACAGTTTAATTCATTATTTTCCCATTTAAACAAATAAAGCCGACGTATTTACAAAATAAAGCTTTCGCACGAACTCTACTTGTCAACATAACCTCAAAATTCTACAGCTCGAAGCGAAGCCTCGAATCGAGTCATACCTTAATAAACAGAACACGAGTTTTCCAACAATGGGAGTTACAGGGACGAATATCTAAGAAGCGAACAACACAGTGTCACTTTTAAGGAATCTGTGTCCAAAAAAGTTAAGGGGCCATTGAAAGCTTCAAACAGGTTTCTCAGGTAAACATTATTTTGTATTGCTGTCTCAGTCGTACCTTCCTTTATGACAGTGAGCTTATATTAACATATTTCAGACACTTCGTCAGCCGCCTTCGTGGCGCAATCGGTTAGCGCGTTCGGCTGTTAACCGAAAGGTTGGTGGTTCGAGTCCACCCGGGGGCGATGCTTTTTGCATTTTTGCTCTCGATTTTTATGTCTTCGATTTGTGCTTCAATTCAATCTAAATGATTCACCGGACCAGCCACCAGTCCCTCTCACTCGAGTTTCGTATTAGCCCTGCAACATAATATATTTTTGGCCAATTAACAGTCATCCCGCCCACGGTGTCATTTTTAAACATTTTTATTTTTTATTTATTATTTCTTTATTAAGCCACAACTTTCAAAACTACAACTTACAAATACCTATTTTCGCCAAACTGCTAAGCAGTTTGTTGGCGAAGACAGCATTCTTTTTTTTAAAAACAATTACTAATCTTATATTACTACTACTTTTTTACTAGCTTTTGCCTGCGGCTTCGCCCGCGTGGAATTCGATTATCGCGTGCTTTTTTACCCCTTTAGAGAGAAATTTTATCCATTTCACCTACACAGATAATTTTTAATTGTAATCGAGAATAATTACACCTATTTTCATACTTCTAAGTCCAGAAATTAGAAAATTTCCATACAAATTTTGCCTCCCATTTACATCTAAGTCCAGAATTGAGAATGTTCCATATAAGCTTCACCCCCCCATTTCACTTAGGGGATGAATTTCTAAAAATCCTTTCTTAGTGCTCACTTACATCATAAAAAGAACCTCTGTACCAAATTTCACGTTTCTAGGCCCAGCGGTTTGGGCTGTGCGTTGATATATAACCCAGTGAGTCAGGTTTGCCTTTTATATATATAGATTACTTAACTTATTATACTTATTATACTATTTTATTTATTTATTTTGGTGTTTTCCAAAAGTTCACCATTTTGTTTAGGTAACTAACTTTTTTTTAAATGTGAAAGCCCAAAAGTTTTCGTATTTTGAATGTAAAAAGCATTCTATGGAAATTTTATTTTTATTCAAATAGTAAATATTAAAAACAAGTACAAACTCAGGTTTTCCAATATCATAAAAACTTCTCTAGTTCCCGACTATTCTGACGGTATACCTCAAGTCTCGAATCACTTTCAATTTCCCAAAAAAAAAACAATGGTTCCTATCTTAAGTGGGTGTTTTTACTCGGTCAGTATCCTGAGATTTCTTGAAGTTTAAGAAAATGAGATAAGTATGGCAACCCTACATTGGGTTGACTAAATCAGTGAATCATATCTAAAAGCATTAATAAACATTCCTACGAACCATAAAATGGTCCTTCAACCCGGATTATACTCAATTTAATTTAAGATTTGAACTAACGGTCAAATTGTAACAAACGTTTCTAGGTATTTCGAACACAAATTGACTAAAAATACCTACATGTACATTTATTAGCGGTATTTATTATATTTTTAGTATATGTAGAAGTTAGCACAGTTTTAAATAGTTTCATTGTTTCATAAACGTGTGCAAATTTCACCGTTAAGTTTCAAATGTTAAAATAAATAGAGTATAGTTGAGACCCCGCCTAACTATGTCACTTCTCTACATCGAATCACCACTTGTGCATTTTGTCAGCAAAGTTCATTACGTTGCAGCCTACAGCTGTCACTGCACGGCACAATGCAAGTTGTGCGACAATTGCGACACCCGCGCAGGCGCAGGAAGCGCTGACTGGCACTTCGGAAATTGCAACCACTCGGCCAACGGTCGGAATGTTCGGCATTTGAAAGCTGGAACTGCGGAGGCGGCTGAATTGTTGTGGGGATATGCTTAGTAAATAGCGTGTTATGTGCCTGTATTGGTAACACGACATGTTAGATTAGTAAGAGAGAATTAATTTTAATGGTTATTCGGAGTCCGAAATATTCTTTGAAAATCATTTCTTGACAGAATTAAAAAATGGCTTCATTTACTTATCCCTAAGTAGAATAGTAAAATGACGAAATCAACCAAAAAAGACAACTCGTTACATTTCACCAGATTTGTTTGATGATTTGAAAAAAATCATAAAACATGTCGGTAAGTTGACAAAATGAACTCGGCATAGTCTACTCTTTCAGTCTCTTCTGTAATTGTGATTTGGTTCAGTGAAGTGACATAAGTTAACATACCTACCTCGTTACAATTGCGAAACTACGTTCCAATGTTTGACACACCGTCGACACAAGTCTAAAAACGATTTTCAACCTCGCTTTGCGAAGAGACCCTACTCCCGACATTCCTCAGATGGCACCACATCCTGGAACATATCCCGTCTCCCCTAAATCGCTCTTCGACGCGGCTCCTTCATAATTTCCCGCGTGTTTGTCCGTAATGTAAATCGATGGCCGGTAACTACCTCACCGACGGAGTAATTGCTTTCTGCTTAATATTAACGTCTATGTTCTTTAGTCGGTATACGCTCATATACCTTAGTCTTAGGGCTGCCACTGCATTTGTGCCGATATCCTTGCTGTTTGTTGCAACAGGCGACTAGGCCGTAGACAGTGGGCAGCAGCCCTCTCTGTTGCCAGTGAACTCCGGACTCCAGCACTACAGTGTGGAAGGCAGGCAAGGCCAAACTATCACTCTGTATTACCAAGAGAGTCGTCGTCACGATTCATCATTATTATTAAATTTACTGGTCATCTGACGTCACGTCACGACCACACTTTCAAGAGTGATAGCGACTTAAAACAGAAGAAAATTATTACTAAGTATTTTTGTAAGCAGATAATTTGTTCCACCGCTTAGATTAGATTCTAATCTTTTCTTCATTCTAATGTTCTTATCATTAGAACATTCAGTTTTGGCAACCATAAGTAACTCTGTAAACTATAAAGGCTTAACTCCCGCTACGAAGTCATTCTAATTCCAACTCTGCAGAGTTGTAAGAAAATCTACAATAAAACTTTTATTTGCCATCATAAGATAGTGTCGTGAACAACGATGGTTTGTTGTGCGTTGACGGGTTGATGGTGCCGATTTTATTCGACTTTGTTATTGTGTCAGGGTTAGCGCGCAACGTTCTTAAAATAGTGGGACTTTTTGAACCCTGACGCAGAATGAGGGTTGCTTGCGTTATCGATGACGCATTTTGTATTGATAAATGTTAGTAAGGGTTTATACTACTTCTTATTCCGGTATTACTCAAATTCTGCAGTACCTACCTAGTTCGCACCAACGAAAATAATAGGACAGTTTGTTTGTTTTTTTGTTCACGATTTGTTGTGTACGGGTGAATAGAATATTCGAGCGTTTCAACCGGTCGGTTAAACGTCAATATCATCCCATTTATGTGTTTTCTGTTTTTTTATCTTATCTTAAATGATGATTAGTGATAATTTGCCAAAACTAAGTATTAAGACCCACTTGCAGGTAAAAATAAATCTAGATTTAGTTGTTAAGCCTGGCTTAAGCTTGACAGTTCCATACATGTTGACACTACTAAGCTAAGCTTAACGCTAACTCGAGAATTATGTGTTTCCTGCAAGTGGCCATAAGTTATGAACTTTTAGGCAGATTTAGGTATATGGTGCGTGGCATAGTCATCAAATTACACCGATTTTCGTATACGTGTGTATTTTTACCTTTAACGATGTAAGTAATGGAAATTCCCAAGGCAATCTAGAAAAATATTGTATTTTTAAACAGCCACAGTTAATGCTTTCAGATAAGCTATTTTAAATATGCCTATCTATTGATAAAACAGTAAGGTATCACGTTTCGTTGTTGGTTGTTTTCGGCTGTATATTTGGATGTTTTAATGGTGGGTCAATGAGTCAGAGGTCGGGTGGCAGCGTGATATCTCCCGCGTGACCGGTGAGTGGCGTGCGCGGGCGCATGTCCAAGCAAGGCCGTCTCTACCATAACTGGCGCAGTACCTACATGCACACTTTCATATTAAACCGTTTAATAAGATTGATTCACCGGCACTTGCGTGAATGCCAATCTATCTTCGAATCGAATCCTTTTAGACCACACAAGAACTTAATGCAAGTTACCATTGTCCCTCATAGTTAAAGTTAAAGTGTGATTGTTTTTTGGAGTTTTTTTGTATTTTTTATTTGAACTCATTTTATATTGTTTGGTTGGGGGGACAGACAGACGGACAGCCTGGTTACAGCAATAGGGTTCCATTTATCATTATCACTCTTTGAATACAGAGTTAAAAATGACGTAGGTTTTATTTATATCCATTCTGTGTACAAGAAAGGTATTCCTTAAAGTGCGTGTGGCATTTTTAATAACAGTGAAAAACTGATGGACGTTGATATTTTTAATTGTTGACTTGAGATGCTGAAGAAGGCTTTCAAGTAACCAGGCTTTAGGTTGGGTAGTAGTTAGTATTTTTCAAACTATTTGTATCATCTTTTTCCTTGTAATAGCTGTCTGTTAAGGGGTATACCTTTAAGGAAACTATATGTCTAGATTTTGTTAATTTAATTATGTTGATAATTCTGTATAAGACTGTTTGTTTCTTATAAATAAAAATAAAAAATCCTGTAGGTATCACTATTTTTGGTATAATAATCCATTTCGCATTTTCTTTATAAAAATCTTCAAAAAATCTTAAAGCTCCTTATTCTTCCGATTCCGTTCAATTTGCATTAATTTGATTAAGCCTCATAAAAAAAAAGGTTAGAAACTTCTATCGTCGTTCACAAATAATTTCATTCCATAACAAAACTGCGGGCTCTGGGCCCTCGTACAAAACTGCGAACAACAAATAAAATTATAATAATTCCAACAATCTCGACAATGATCCTTGAGGGGCCCAATTAACCCAGCCGCTGCTGCGGTGATCGGCCCACAAAAGAATCAATTAACGCAAAGCAAGACAACAATATTGCACTCGAGCTCTTCAGCTTGCACCTTGCCAAGGGCTAAGGAAAACTAGATACGGACGGTGTATAGAAAACAATTATTTTTTATACGGTGAAGAAGTAAATACCTAAAGTAGATGCTCAAAAGACATTCTGCTGTTTTTGCTGTAAATATTTGATGACCATTGATTTATCAGTTAGGTAATAACGTGTCATATCACGTGGAAGTAATAATTCATAGTATCAATGTCATTATCTTGTTCATGATAGGTGCCTACTAGTATTAATTAAATAACTGGATAAGACCCAATTACAAATCGTAATTTGCAAAGTTACCTTTCATTCCGAATAGCTTTGGTTGCGGGATACAGGCCGCCCCCCAGAATGAAAGAACTTAGCAGGTAGTTTTCACGTGGGCACAGTGCTGATTAGAAACTTCACACATGTTGCTAAAAGTGCTTTGGTTTTCTCAAAAGATTTAACGAGCTTTAGAATCTCTGCTTGAAATGTCAAAACACCACGGTTCTTTTAATAAGGTTAAGAAATAATGTCATCGTGTTTGAAAATTTTCTTTTCGGAATATAATTTAATACATGTCTCAAAAGCACCTTCGCATCACCTTCGTCCCCCACAAAACTAAAGTTATTCTTTGCCAGTTCTGAAGTCGGCGGCGACGCCCGCGCCTTCGGCCCTTCCCTTTGACGCGCAGATCAAAGCGCACGCTTCTATTAGCCCTGATTACAGCGCAGCACTCGAGCCCCCCGAGCCCCCGGCCCGCGCCGGCCCATTGTCACCCGCGAGCGGCGGAGGGTTAAGATGCGTTCTAGTGCCATTGCTAGTTTCATAAATTAGCTTTGATGCGTCTGAGGGTTTTAGAGTTAAGGTTTTGTTAAGCGTGGTGTGTTGTGGATGAATATGTAATGCTCTCGGGAGATTGCAGTGTATGGCCACTAGAATGATAGGTTTGATTTCTACCAGAGGGCCTACTCCGAAATTCGAAAATCGAAGTTCGTACCATACCATCCTTCTTACTATCGTAAATAGAGTCAGAGGCACGGAATGACACGAGCTTCGATTTTCGAATTTCGTAGTAGCCCCGCAAGCTACCCAAATTTTTTGTCATGTCAGTGATGAGATGACAAGTAATAGCAACGATTGTCTATTACTAGCTGCGAGGTGTTTTTTTTTTTATACGACTAGACGGCAAACAAGCAAGTGGGTCTCCTGATGGTAAGAGATCACCACCGCCCATAAACATCTGCAACACCAGGGGTATTGCAGATGCGTTGCCAACCTAGAGGTGTAAGTATTCGAAGGTTGGCCTTCACAAAAATGCTACCTCCACTCTACTGGCCTGGCATCCTTATTGTTGAATGAATCTACGGCGTAGACCAGGTATAACCAGTAAGTAATTTGAATTGATAAATAAAATTTGACTTGATATGACATTGGTTTTTGGTTCTTGAGTACTTATGCCCACTTGCTGGAAACACATAAATCTCGAGTTAGCGTTAAGCTTAGTTTAGTAGTGTCAAAATGTATGAAACTGTCAAGCTTAAGCCAGGTTTAACAACTAAATCTAGATTTATTTTTACCTGCAAGTGTGTCTTAATGTTTTTCTTCTCTGATTACTTGTAATAAAGTAACTCAGTAGTACATTCGTCTACTGAGATATGTAGTACAGTCAAGGGCAAAAAAGGGACACTTGGAACATGTTTTTGTCCAATTAACAGTCATCCCGCCCACGGTGTTATTTTTAAACATTTTTAATTTTTACTTACAAATATTTTCCTCGCATTGCTAAGCAGTTTGTTGGCGAAAACAGCACTCTTTTTTTTATAAACAACTAGCTTATGCCCGCGACTTCGTCTGCGCGGACCTAGGTTATCGCGCGGTGGCGCCCTCTACCGGAATAAAAAGTATCCTATGTTGATCCTTGGGGCTTAAATCGGTTCAGCAGTTTCGACGTGAAAGCGTAACAGACAGACAGACAGACAGAGTTACTTTCGCATTTATAATATTATAGTAGGGATACACTTTAGTATCTTGTTACTTTAACCACTGTGACAGTTCATATAATATGGCAGTTCAAATACCTATGACGAAAATAAACAAGGTACTAAAGTGTATAAGTACATATTTTTGCCCTTGACTTTATCTAGATATAGACACCAGCTCATACAGAACAGATAATAGTACCGTACCAGCATTAATATCTGGCACACCGGAGCGTACAAAAATATCTGGTCTAACTCGTACCGGCCCGGCCCTTGAAATGGAGTTGTGTCATAGATATTTATGCACGCTTTGTTGAGTAACATATTGGTGTTGGGTGTTGGTAAGTGTACGTATGTAAGTACATACTTTATCACCTAAAAATTTTAAGTAGGTAAGTTTTTTTAGTTCAATGTAAGTACTTCCACGAAATGAGTTACTCTATAAATCTATGAGTAGAATATAATCGTCGTCTCTTGTATGAAAGTGAAATAATGCGTACAAATATATTATCTACTTTGTGGTACAAAACTGGAACCATGGCGGTTAAAAGCGGAACTAACAGCAGCTATACAAAAAACATGAAGACAGTGCTGCCACGGAATAAAATATAATGAACGCGGCGAAATAGTTTTTGTGCGCCATCGCGAGATAAAAAAGTTCGTCTCGGCGCGGCGTCTTTATTGATTGAATGGCGTTAATATTTTGTTTTATTTTACTCAATATCAGTGTTACGGAAACTGATGCCAAATTTTGCACTGCTCGTCAGTTGCGTTGGTGGTGTAATGGTCAGCATAGTTGCCTTCCAAGCAGTTGATCCGGGTTCGATTCCCGGCCAACGCACACTTTTTGCTTTTTTTTAAATCCCATTTTATTATAAAATTATTTTTTGGGAGATAAAGAAACATTGTAATATGTATGTCGATGGACAGTTTGCTATACTTTAAAAAAAGTAAACACTTGAAAAGTAATTTTGGGTCTTGATGTTTACATTTATTTGGGGTTCATTTCCGATGGAAGTGTTTACATTCTCGGATCTTCGCTTTTCGTAAAATGGGATTCATACCCTTGTCTGACGAATAGGTAATCGTTTCTTGGCTACAATGTCACATATCTCTGAAGACAATCTATCCTTGGCGAGACAGTCATGTCTAACGTTAGGTAGGTATTTATACCATAGAGTACTATTAATGGTCTCATGCACGTCTCTTTTTAACCTTTTCTCATACTGTGTGACAGAAATAAGTGGTTAAAAAGATCGGGAAGGCCTCTGGTTATTACGGATGAAGAAAACTATCGTCACATTGAATGCAATTTCGCATGTACCTAAGTAAATTTTAATTGAAATGGAATGGACTCTCGAAAGTATAAAATTGCTCCATTATTTATATAGGCGTTAAGTAACAAAATCACATTTAATACCTTAAAACCGAACCATAAAAATATCCAGCATGCCACAGCGTTGCGTAGTCCCGTTTTGTTCGAAAAAAAAAAAGTTTTGTAGTTCTCACGCCGACCCAATGCGGATTGGGAACTTTACACGCACCATTGAATTGCTTCGCAGAATGTGCAGGTGTCCTCACGGTGCTTTCCTTAGCCGTAAAGCTCGCAGTAAATTTCAAATTTTGTTTTACAGAAAAAGATGAATACTTACGTCAGTCAGGGATATAAGTTAACTGAATTGACAAATCAGAAGAAAACTAAAAAAATAATAATTTGTGTAGAGGTATTTTATGGAGAAACGTGTCCTCCTTAAACGAGTTTTTAATTTGGTAAAAAAAGGTAATATAACCTTAAAAATAATATTTATCGTTGTCATCACATTATAGTCACCCTATTTCATGTACCCGCAGTTTCGACACGTCTGCAATTAGGGCCAAATTGCGCGGAATACAGCCTGTTTGCTCGCAGCACCGGAAATTGTCTACTGTCAATATTGGGGCTGACTGTACCCTTGTGCAAACTTACGCTGCCCCCGACTAACGCGACGTGAACTCTTGTGACCACGAGTTAGAGTGGAATTTAGAGGATTTTTATTTGTTGTAACGTGTCAGGTAAATTGGTAAAAGTTTTCTCGTTCTTATAATTGTGTATGATGGTCTTGTAGGTAGGGGAGACAAACTAAATATTGGTGTAATGGTGTGTGCACTATTGTGCTACCTATCGACCGATATTTTGGCTGTATATGTCAGTTATCTTTCTAATTACTAAACTATTGGTCTACCTTGCATTTGGTGTCTGTGAAAATTTATATTGAACTAGCTTTTGCCCGCGGCTTCGCTGGCGTAGAATCAGGATATCGCGTGCTGTCCCCACGGGGACTGTGCATTTTCCGGGATAAAAAGTAGCCTATGATGTTACTCTCTGGCCCATAAACTATCACTATGCTAAAAATCACGTCGATCCGTCGCTCCGTTTCAACGTGAAAGACGGACAAACAAACACACAAACATACATACACACACACTTTCGCATTTATAATAGAACTAGCTTTTGCCCGCGGCTCCGCCGGCGTGGAATCCGCTTATCGCGCGCTGTTCCCTCGGGAACTGTGCATTTTCCGGGATAAAAAGTAGCCTATGTCACTCTCGGGCCCATAAACTATCTCTATGCCAAAAATCACGTCAATCCGTCGCTTCGTTACGGCGTGAAAGACGGACAAACACACAAACATACAAACACACTTTGGCATTTATATATTAGTAAGTATGGATAAATTATTTGAATTTAGATTGAATGATATTACCCAACATATCTACACACATATGCACGCGTAGACACATTTTCTTAGAAAAGCACTGTCGTGGCACTTTGCGTCTACTCCTAGTTAGTGGATATGACATGCTCATAGTAATGAAATTACATACAATATACGATAGAAAACGGCACCAAAACAACAGCATTATACTCACCATTTTACTCGTAGTTAGTATAGCACCGATAGACATTGGCAGCCACTTATAACTCCCATTTTCTATTATCATTGTATTCAGTTCCATTATGAAAACCGTGCGACATTTAACTTCTCGTATTGTTTCACGCCAGAAGGCCAAACGAAGGTCAGGCTAATCGCCCCCTCGGCATCAGGCGGGATCGCCACCACCCGGACAAAGGGCAATCTTTGTAAATACAGAATTATCTAATCGTTCCAGGCATTTATTATTGGCCGGGCCGGTTTTGATTGCTTGAGGGCTTGTACTTCTTTGTCGTAAAGTTGTATTGCTTATTCAATTCAGTTTAGCACAAATATACACTTTTTGAGTCATTTAATTTCGATTCAATGGGACGCTCATCCTGATATGAAATAGCACTCAAAGTACTTTAGTAACTTTCTACTACATTATTTTTTATTTTTGGTTCACTTTAAGGCAACAGATCAGAGGCGTCTCTAGCCCTTGTAGCGCTCGTGTGCAAACATTACCTTAGCGCCCCCTAGTAAGCCCGTGGAAATGTAAATGTAAAATGGAATGGGCACAAAGTGCAAGTAACAGCACATCAAGTTACCACAAACTGTCAATTTTCCCCAATGGATAATAAACTCCATTGTTTGGAGATTAAATCTGAAGAAGATATTGGTCGGTTTTGGATACCATGATGGCTGATGATGGCTGGCATGATGATGGCTGTTGACTGTATTTAGAATTATCCAGGCTGTTCTGGTGTTTACCCTAACAAACCAAAACGGGCTAAATTATTAAATCAATTTACCAGAATTTTTATTTTAAAGTCAAAGTCAAAGTCAAAATCTCTTTATTCAATTTAAGCTATAACAAGCACTTATGAACGTCAAAAAAAATCTACCACCGGTTCGGAAAAAACCTCTGTTGAGAAGATTCCGGCAAGAAACTCAACGAGTTATTTTTTTAAGACTCTGTTTATGTTTTCATTATTTTTTACTATTAAAAGCCCTACCCGGTACTTATAAATAAATAATTTCTAATTTTAATGCAACTAAGCGCTGTACTCTTCAAGTTTGAAAATGAAAAGCGCAGAAAAGGATTCTTTTATCGCGCAACTTTTCATACGAACGCAGTTAGACCGCTATCTCCGCAATGCGATGTCAAACAGAGATACAGGCAATGCTGAAAGGATCTGGGTCGCGCCCGCGGCGCCCCTGCCGGAATATTCTGGAAGCTTGATAAGCTCCAGCCTAGCTGGGTAACCCATGCCATGCTCACGATTGGCTCGATAAAACTCGTGGGATGTGTGATGGCATAAATATTGGTAACGTTCGGGAAAATTTGAAGCGTTTTAAAGTCACGTTCTGGTATGTTATCATTCTATTATATTATAAATGCGATGTGAAGATGTGTGAGTGTTAGACATTCTTTCATACTAAAGCCCTGTCCAACTGTGGGCAGATACAAACGAAAGTTTGATACCTGCACTGTGGCTTTTTTGATTTCCGACAACTTCGACGTCGGCCAGCGGAGCGAGGTGTTACCATGTGTTACTTTAACACAAAGTCATTGTCAATATTGTCAAGTAAAATTGTCATAACAAAGTTCAATGGGTGATGAAATTTAATCAAACATAGCTGAGAATTACCGCAAGCATTTCCTTGCGGTAATTCTCAGCTATGTTTCACGTAAAAAATAACACACCGAAACCGGACCATCCGTTTGAGAGATTACACCCCTCTTTTACGTCGGAGGTGAAAAAGGATCGTGCATGACACAACTAAGGAGACGATTATTTTTCAGACGCTCCCAGAATAAGCGCAGGAGCAGCGAGATGAATTCCTAGACGTAAACACGACTGGCCGCGACATGCCAAAGAGTGTTTGCGCTGTGTTACCATTGCAACTCGACTTTCAGCTCCACGAAGCTATAAAGGTCAATGTATTGTACACTGCGTCCATCGCCTAACTTTGCCTAAAAGTTCATTGCCACTAGTACCACAAAAATTATAAAGGTATAATTCCAATAATTGAATACGCACTATACCATTAAGCGATTCGAACACGATCCGGGAGTAACGCAAAGAAGTCGCATAAAAAATGTATCTCAAAAATGCGTCAGTAATGAACTTTTCGGCAGATTTATCTACCCCTGCCGTTTAGTTGCTGCTGTTAGCCTTGAGTGCGATCGGCTTATTTACGTGACGGCAGTGATGACAAGTATTGTATTTTATGGTAAACGTTGTGTATACCTAGTGCCATCCAACGAAGAGGCGTGATTTTATCAAAACTAGATATTAATGACATTGTAATATGAACCACGGCACGCGTCATCGTGAATGACTCTACTCTACCTATATACACCGACTTGCTTGCTAATCCTGCAGTAAAGCAGAGCAGAAGTGCTTGCACTGTTGTGTTTCGACGTGGAGAGTAAGACAGCCGCTGAAATTACTAGCACTTGAGTTATCCCATCTCAGTCCTCTAGGTTAGCAACCCATCTGCAATACCCCTGGTGTTGCTATTGTTTATGGGCGGTGGTGACCTCTTACCATCAGGAGACCCACATGCTCGTTTGCTATCCAGTTGAATAAAAAAAAAATTAAGCGGTGTCTAGTGACCAGCATATCTCAAACTATGGATTGTTTATCGGTTCCCGCGGGATAGCGATAAACACATTCTTCACAGAGCTGCTGACAACAGCTAGCACCTAATAAAAAAATAAGCCTGTAGTTATTATACAAAAAACTAACTGTATAGTATCTAATAAACAGGTTGTAAATAGCTGGCAAACGCTAGGTGCCTATGATACAAAGTTAAACTCACATACATAAGCACACAACATCGGCATAGTTGGGCTGCGTGCTTCCCAACGTCAACATACTCTGGTGAAAGTCGTAAAACATCAATAGCTTGAGCGAGGCAAACGTCAAAGCTCCGCAGTCGAGAGCTAATTCCGCTCAAAGCGGTAATTAGCGCCATCTAGCGACGTATTGTTACATGATTTCGCTACTGACATCAAAGGCCTACTTGCACTGAGACTTCAGAGTTTGAGGACCATTGGCGCTCGAGAGTAGTACTGTGGAGATTGATTGAGGACGAGATAAATAAAATTATAATTTAGACGCATCCGCAACAATTATTCTGCACTAGTTGTTGCCCGCAACTCCGTCCGCGTAGAATTCGTTTATCGCTATCCCGCTGAAACCATGCAATTTTCCTGGGATAAAAACTATCCTGTTTCCTGCCCCGGGACTCAAACTATCTAAATATTGAATTCCATCTAAATCGCTTCAGTGGTTTAGACGTGATAAAGGTAACAAATAACATACAGACTTATAAATTTTTGCATTTATAATATCAGTTTCGGTGACTATACCACACCCATAATTATTATGGGTACGAACTTGAAACCTGGATGCTATGTTAAAATTCTTTCACCTGCTATGTTATAAGCGAGTAACTCAAGCTATTTCATTCCGGGGAACGCATAAAGTTCCCACGGGATGCAGAAAAGTTCCAAGCAACGGCAATTTAGTTACAGTACATTTTTCCCCATATAAATTAGACCAGTAGCGCCATCTCTCGACACTACGCGTCAACCGCAAAACAATAATGTAGCGACGCGAATACAATTCCGAAATGCGACTCTATCAAAAAACACACTTTATTTTAGCTCTGGAAGCTAGTTCAATTTTTTTATATTACATTATTATACGTTTATAAACAATCAACACAATTGAATTGACAAATAAGTGACGTCATAACTACAGTACAAAATCTATGGGAGAGCCGTGTTCTGACAGCTCATAAAATATTGACTTATAAATTAGGTAGTCGGGCAAAAATGGCTTTTCAAGAAATACTTTTCCATTTTGTTTTCTAACCACAAAAGTATAATTAAAAACAAAACCCTCCTTCGGGTAGCTGGGTGAAAAGACTTTGATTTAATAATTATTGAAAAAACATACCTTCCCAAGAAGTTTCACGAGACAAATAATACCGACACATTCCTTCCTCCAAAACGTTAACTGAATTCGCCAATATTTTCATAGGGCGGCCGTCCACTGAGCGTTTTCTTTTTGTCTCCCAGGCAAGGCAATAGTTATAAGTGGGCAGTCGATGCCTCGCAATCAGAGGCGGCGCGGCACATCAAAGCATGCTTCTAATGGCTTTTAAGGAGGGGCGAGAGGGGGCGAAGGGGGCAACCCTACATTGCGAACTTTCAAGTTATACATTGGTGGTTTAATTTGGACGCGCTTTGAGCTATGTGTGGTAAGAAGAGCGATGTATGTGGAATCCTAGTGCATGCTGAAGTGGTAAGGGTTGCGTGCATGAGTTTTTGTCTCATCACTTGTTTTCTAATGAAAGCCACTCGAGCTGATGTTTGAGGCGCGGTCGTTTGGCAATTTCTGGCGGAATATTTATGGTGTTTGCTGTGGATTTTCCAAGCGCTTGCTCGATTTTTGGCTGGTTAGTAAAGTTGACAAATTGGGGAAATTCTCGATTAGATCGAAAAGAGCCGTGGTCATATTTGACCAGTGCTTTCAGCAGGAGGTTCAAGGGAATCGCGTGCACTTTTGAGTGCTGGCAATTAATAAACAAGCACCTTTGACTTTTCGAAGTAACTTCATAAAACATGAGGTTTTTGGTGGAGGAAAACATCGTGCGATTTAGAGGTTTGTACCCGGGTACTGAATATCGAATGTTAAAATATCGAATAAGTATATTAAAATATCGAATTGGTCATAATATCGAAACGTTTATTTTCTGAAACTGAAAACTTTTCAGGATTGATTAAAACTGCATCGTATAGAACCCCTTAGGTTAGGGTAGATTTATAACAATCTAAAAAAAGGTGTAAGTAAGTATAAAAAACAACACAACACAAATACTCTTAACAAAAATACCTTTTCGATATTATGAACCATTCGATATTTCAATACATTCGGTATTTTAACATTCGATATTCAGATACGTAGCCTTGTACCCAGCTGTGGGACATGTATAGGCCGGAGATGATTAAAAGCTACATAAATCTGAAATGGGAAGACAGAATTGCTCCCCAAAGTAACTCTACTTAAGTCTGCCTTGAGCCATACTTAATTGGAGTTTATAGCGGAGGTGGCAGAGGCGGATACGGAAGTAAAAAGCTTTGCTTCCGCGGAGGCGGAGGTTGATAGAGGTGAAGGTAAAAGTGAAAATGGACAAAATATAATAATAAGCCTTTCTTTCCTTAACTTTCCACTGTAAAAAACCTACATTCTAAATTATATTAATCTAATTTATGAGTCAAGGCCCCTTTCCGGGTGCTTACAGGCCTCCTCCAGTTGTCTCCATGCTTTACTTGTCCAGTTTTTGGGTTGTAGTCGTGATCTCCTCTCGGTGACGAGCCGTGGTGGGAGAATAAGAGGGGGAGGCGCTAGTTGCTACTTATTTTGGTTTTGGTTACCATCCTGTGTTTGAGAAGTATTCTTGTCCCGATATTTGAATGTTGGAGCTTTTATGAGAAAGTTGTCCATGTTATATGTTTTGTTAATCGGACAAAATATATTGGAGCCAATTTCCCACAAATTGGTGACTTTTTTCAAAAATTAGAACAACACTATCAGAACAGCCACAGAGTAAGGCAGCCGGTGAAATGACTGGCACTTGAGGTATCCCATTTTAGGCCTCTAGGTTGTCAACGCATCTGCAATCCCCCAGGTGTTGCAGGTGTCTATGGGCGGTGGTGATCTCTTACCATTAGGAGGCCCACTTGCTCGTTTACCATCCAGTCGAATAAAAAAAAAAAGATCAGCACGAAACCTATTTGCTCGGATATCGCTAAAGCATGGACTTGCACAGCAGGACAAAGCAAGTGCGTTGCGATAGTCTGTCTTTGATTGCGGTTAATCTAGATCTAGGGCCATCGCACCACAGCTTGCATCGCGGTGTAAGAGTCATTGTCCAACGAAACTGAATCGAGGGATACCTTGCGCAGGGTGGGGGGACGAGGCGTGAGCGAAGAGCGGGTATTGTAATATGTAAGCAAATACGCATTTCTTTCGAACAACTACATATTTGCGGCACTTGCAATAGAAAGTTTGGGCCCATGGTCGTCCGACACAAAAAAGTTTGTAAAAGATGTGTTGGACAAGCTCTTCGGCGTCTTAGAAGACCATAGGACTGGTACCTTCTTTGCCCAGCGCCTAAGTTTGGCAGTGCAGAAGAGCAATGCGGCCTCCGTCCTGGGGACGATGCCCCAAGTGAGCGATTTCCAGGGTATTTTTAATTTGTAATTTTTAGTTTTGTAAAATATTGGTTTGTTTAGTTATTTTGCTTTGTCATAAAAGTAAATGGTTTATTTTCTGTAAAATATCAGCAAGGGATCGACAAAGAATCACTGATAATCATGGTAGAAACAATACCGTCGTTTTATACGTGACGAATCAAAACTCTTCTTTTTTCTAAATCGCTCTCCCCATGTCCCTTGCGCCAGTCCAACCCATCATTGTGCATTCCCTTTGGCACTCGCTCCCCTCTCCGAAGAGATCTTAACGCTCACAAACTTTCCGATTCCAAACTACAAACCAACTTGCCTTGCGTTGCTTGTGCTACAGTCAACGACCATTGTACTGTACCGTCAAAGAAGAGTTGACTGAATGATTGACTGATATAAATAATAACTCTTATTCTACAGATAGACCGTAAAGGGTTCCTTTACATGTGTTTTCTCTAAACTATACTATCAACACTCTTGGAAGGATCATCATTACCAAGAAGAATGCGCCGCAAAAACTTGGCAGAAGTAACAGTCATCTTTACCATTAGAAGCCTTAAAGCTAGCAAAACGAAGTAAAGAAATTACCTAAAAAAAACAATAAAAATGACGTTCTTTTAATAAAAAATAGGCTTACGTTTGGCCTCAATCTCGCTTGATGGAAGGCGAAGATGAGGCCTATGATGGTACAAGTTTGCCTATGGTGTCTGTTCATTTGTCCTTAAAGATGTCCAGATTATAGCGTAACGTAGGTTAAATATACTGTGCGGCAAAAAATCTGCCCCTCAAATGTATGCAGAATCGGTAATTTTGTGTGAAGGGTGGGCCAAATTTCTTGCCGCTGAGTATATCTATCTAGTATTACAGGGTTGTATGGGTTTCTTTATTGTTTTCTTATTTATTTCCACATAAAATGTAACAAAAAGGTAAACAGGTATCGAAGCTTGACAGTTCTTTGATTGTCGCATCCATGTCAGCGGGCCGCTTCCGAGCCGGTGGGCGCGTTCTTTCATCTTTGTTTCTGCTCGTAATACGTTTTGAATACGCTTTGAACATGTCGACAAAGGGATTTGATAAAAATAAGGCCGTGACGTTCTTTGCACGGTACCTTGTTGTTAGAAATTAGGATACAAATTATCGTCAACTGGTAACTCTACCAGTGGTAGCTGCTATACATAGATATCAGTGATTTTTCAAATTATTATCATCATAATCATGGGACGTCCACTGTTGGACATAGACCTCCCCCATAAACCTACAGCTGCTTCGGTTGGAAGAATCCTGTATTCACTGTGAACGTACGAGTATACAAGGTGACCTTAGCCTGTGGACAAATAATGAAACCATGGATAAGACTGATATTCAGCAATATCTTAAAATAGTTATTTGCTTAATTAGACAAGAAAAAAAATAAGATCATCCAAATACACAGGTTGCTCTAAAGTGATACATTGAAAATAGTTAGTTTTTCGGTAAATATTGTGTACTGATTGTTATGATACTATTGCAGTTTGGTTTTAAATAGCTTGCTAAGCCAGTAGTATTCATATTTTTGTCCAGAGGCTAAGGTCACCCAGTATTATCATCATCATATCAGCCATAGGACGTCCACTGTTGGACATAGGCCTCCCCCATATACCTCTAGTTGCTTCGATTGGAAGCGGCTTGCATCCACCTTGAACCCGCGGCTTTAACCAGGTCATTCGAGCATCTCGTTGGTAGACATCCTGCGCTGCGTTTGCGGATCCTCGGGTATATAAGTAGCTTTAACCAGGTCAACCGTCCATCTCGTTAGTAGACGTCCTAAGCTCACCTAGCCCGTCGTATATTTAGAATATACGTAGATATAGGAAATTCATACTTTAAGGCAAAGCAGATTTATGAGAAGTCAAAATCAAAATAATCTTTATTTAATTTAGGTTATAACAAAGTGGTGTAGAAAACAAGTGGTTGAGCAGTCATTAGTATGACTGTCAAAAAAATCTAATATCGGTTCGGAAAAACCGAAAAATCTCTGTTGACATGAAACTGGCAAGAAATTCAACAGGGTGTATTTTTTTCAAGATTCAAATGCTTTAATAACTTATGTACATCAAGTGCATTTACCAACATTATATATAAGTATACACTAGATCGCTATTAATTGTGTAAAGGATCGACAAAGCAGATCGATATTATTTCCAAACATCTAAGCCTGAGACATTAAAATGTTCTTAGCAACGATTTGAATTTATGTATTTGATCGGTAATATTTTTGTAATAAAAATTATATGCAGTTTCTCAGAAATGACATTTTGCTTTAAGCCAGTCTGTAAAATGGAACTTTAAGGTTTTCTATGGTCATTTTTCTTACATACATACATGCATGTACGTAAGGATGCATGTAGGTATGTATAGATGCATGTATGTAAGAAAAATTATCACAGGAAAGCCCATGCGCTTAGTGATACTTTTAAACAAAAAGGACCCACTTGTGTTTGTTTTTATAAAAAAAACTTACTCATTCTCTATTGCTCTTTAACCCTACCGTGAAGTAGCAGTGCTTGCACTGTTGTATTTCGGCGTGGAGAGTAAGACAGCCGGTGGAATTACTGGCACTTGAAGTGTTTCATCTGAGGCTTCTAGGTTGGCAAGGCATCTGCAACACCCCTGATGTTGCGGATATTTATGTGCAGTGGTGATCTCTTACCATCAGGAGACCCACTTGCTCATTGTTTACATACTAATCGATTGTGTTAATAGTTCAAATATTTTAGAGCAATAAGATAGCTCTAATGTTTACGAAGATGCAATGCAATTTTTAGCAAACCTTCTTCAACTCAAGATCGATTCTTTATGGGTAGTCTAAAGTTCGCCCAGACGCACGAACATGCACCCCTGGTATTACCTTCCCTCGAGTTTTTCATCTCTTTCACACCATAGCCATCCCCTATCGCCCTCGCATTTTGTGCAAACGTCATTGCGTGGCGCATTGTCTGCCTTCAAAATACAAGCTGATACCGACCATGAGTAGTAAAATGTAGAGTCTATTTTTGGAGGAAATTCGAGCCCAGAAACGAAATTGGCATTTACATGAACAGGAGAAAAGCGAGTTTTCCACAGCAGAATTCGAAAATGGAATAGAAATGTATAAAGCGACCGAGTTAGATTTGCCGTTCGCCGGTCGTCGAAGATTCCGAACGCAGCAGGAATAAGGTTAGAAGTTGTGATAGAATTGATTTGAGGAGTGTATAATTAAGTTTGCCGCTTTGTGCCTCCGCCGAGCGCCGCATTCGATGACATGTACGGGCACGCGAACGTTTTTGTTCCATTTTCAGTTTTTTAAATTACGGAATTGACATGTTTGTGACATTAGTTTTAAATGGCAACACCGATGTTAGTGGCCAGTGTCTTGTGGACGTAATGTGAAGCAGTAAGAAGGTTGCATACAAGGTTGTGAATTAGTCGGTGGCCTGTAATTTCGTATACGATTAGTATTAAGATTAAGAGAGTGTAATTAGTTTTAACTTTATGTTAATAGTTAAGTGCATTGGAAGGAGCAAAAGCTGAAACAAAACTTGGGAAACTGGGATCAAGTAAGTGAATTTTCATAAAATCTGTGTAAATATTAAAATGTAATCAAATTCGTATGAAATCGTAATGAAGATGTCATGAAAAAGGCTGTAGTGGTGTAGTGCGGCGTCGGTTCGTTGACCCCGTTGCCACGGCGACGGAGGCACGCGGGCGGGCCCGGGCGGCGAGCATAGCGTGTTTGCATCCTTTGCTTATTTAGACACAGGAAAGATTATGCGATATTAATGGATAGCCTTTGGCTGTTTGTGGGGCAGAGTGGCTCCTTCCGATATTTCGATAATCTCGAACGATTTCTATCTACGTGCAAGTCTTTATTTGCGATATCTTTATGACTTTTATAGACTTTAATAGCAGGTTTGACATCATATGGAAGCTGATATATCCTACTAATATTACAGATGCGTTTTTTACGGGCTTTGTGTGTTTGTGTGTGTGTTTTAACTCTTTAACACTAAAAACTACGTATGTAGAGCTGGATTTCGGTAACGATATTCCTACGTTCTTTATCATCCCAGCCTATATACGTCCCACTGCTGGGCATAGGCCTCCTCATAGAATGAGAGGGCTTGGGCCATAGTTCCCACGCGGGCCCAGTGCGGATTGGGAACTTCACACGCACCATTGAATTGCTTCACTGGTTTGTGCAGGTTTCCTCACGTCACGATGTTTTCCTTCACCGCAAAGCTCGTGGTAAATTCAAATGTAATTCCGCACATGAATTTCGAAAAACTCAGAGGTGCGAGCGGGGTTTGAACCCATGATCCTCTGTTTGAGAGGCGACTGGACAAACCACTAGGCCACCACGGCTTACGTTTTTTATAATGTAAATGAAAACTACCATGTGCTACCCACATGCTCGTTTGCCTTCCAGTCGAATAAAAAAAAAATGTAATTTCTTATACCTACGACTTTAGTGAAATTCTGGAAATTCAAATCAACTATCAAATCCATTGGTTCACGTGCAAAGTCGTGGCTATAAGGACTAGTAATAATGTAAAGTCTAAAAGGACTAAAAGGCTACGGCGTAGCACTAAACGTAGATACCCGTTACACTTTTTCTCCCTCATCGAATCGAAAACCACATTCAATTTTCATGCTCCATATCGCGCTGCGGTCACACCTCATCATCGCTATACCACAGACAAAAAATGGTCATTTATAAAGGCTGACCAAGAGTATAAAAAACCCGACGCGAGGGCAGCACTTCTACGTTTTATATTGCAACATTCTTTACACAGCCGGCTTTCGTTTTTTCTTAAGACAGCCGGTAAAATTACTGGCACTTGAGGTATTCCATCTTAGGCCTCTAGGTTGGCAACGCATCTGCAATACCCCTGGTGTTGCAGATGTTTATGGGCGGTGGTGATCTCTTACCACCAGGAGACCCACTTGCTCGTTTGCCTTCCAGTCGAATAAAAAAAAAAACACTTACTATACGATACCAACGATACCTACCAGTCATATTGACAACGGTGTCGGTGATGTTATTTTAAGGAATATTTTCTAATCCCTCGGACTTTTTCCATGAAAAATACTCGTATACATTGTGAATTATTTTCCTTCCAAGGCTATGGATAATCTTCGGCATTTTAACGCGCAAAACTACAAAATACCTAACAACGTTAAACTTTGAGAGCATTAGACAGATGACATTTAAATTTAGTGTTACCAGTGCAAGAAATGAGTTCTATTGGTTTTCCGCAATCTTTCAGCCTTACTCTCGGTTACGCGTGAATCGGTTTTTCCAAGCTTTTATTAATTTAACTTTAAAAAAAAACGATTAATAAAAACAAGGTCTTAGATTTCTAGCTAACAGGAATGATACAAGCTCAATAGTTAGTACCCAGAAGGTTAGGTAACGACTGGTCCAATCTCCAAACTGGATAACAAAAAATGTTTTTCCAATGATCTCAAACTATTCTCCGATCGATTCAACTTAATTGTGAATAGATAACAGATAGATGGACTTTTGCGTAATATTTATTTTATTTTTATTTTTATACCATATAGGTTTGCGTTTGGCCACAATCACGCCTGATGGAAATCGAGGATGAGGCCTACGATGTAGCGCGCTTGCCTAGTAAATGCTCATTCGCCCTGGACTATATTATTAGCACGGATTGGGCGCGGCGCGGGAAGTAGGTATCGCTGTTTCATAATGGATGAAAGATTTTTTTTTGAAACTGTAAACTATTCAGAATACACTTCAGGACTTTCCTGTAGAACCCTATAGATTAGGTTAGTTTTATAACAATCTTCAATTACTTGCAGTTAAACAAAACCGTTTGTAAATGAATCAATTAGAAAAATTTGGCGAAAATTTAGAGAACTAATCGCGTGTCTCGTTACATTGCGGGGCCTGGCGGCTAAGCGGCCATGGTTTCTTATGTGACCGACCATCAACGGCAGTGTACTGCAACTAGCATTATATCTCACCATCTAAATAAGCTTTAGTTTACGAGCGTTTCGCGTGGCGAGCTGAGCGATACGAGCACAAGCGCGGTTACTGCTTTTGTTACCGTCAAATAAATCTACGTTAGCCAAAATGGTGTTTGAATAAAATTATGTGCGACTTTACGGATTAATGGGAGCCGTTTTGCGTTAAAACAATGGTGGTTAGTATTGGCATGAACATAGAGCGGCGACGACAAAAACATAGAGTCATATGAGTCGTTATTTAAGCAAAGATTAAGTTAATGAGAGGTAAATATAAAAAAAAAACCGTATACGAACTCAACTATAAGTTCATCACCTGAGTAACACAACGATCACACACATCTATATCTGTTAGGGTACCATCAGCCAAATAAGCGTTCTATCAATTTTTAAACAAATTCCTGTCAAATTAATTATGTCGCAAAAGTCAAATTTTCAAATTGATAGACAGTCTATTAACTGGTATAGTGTGGTGTGTGGTTGTGAAAGTTGAATTTGTGTGATTGGAAAAAATGTTTTTCATGCATTTTTTTTTTCTAACTCAAACGTAGCTGTTTCGCACGACTTGGCCTCACTACTTGGCGGAGGAGCAAGACAGATATTCCATTTATTTTAACATTTTAACATGGACCTCCGCAAATTATTCTTCGTAGTAGCCCTATTGAAGCGTAATATCTAACATGCGAACTCACGCGATCACATTGTCACGCGGTCACATTTATTATTATTATTATTATTGTTATTATTATTGGCCATCTTTTTCTGTCATTATCCCGTACCGTATGACAGAAACCTACCGGTACTATTGTACCGTTTTTGTCAAACTTAAAACCTAAAATTGGTAAAAGTGGCTCCGAAGCGGTAACGTTTCGTGTGCTCTGCATACCCCATTTGGGAATACAGGCGTGATGTTTGTGTGCGTGCGTGTGTGTGTGTATGACAGAAAGAAATGGTAAATTATTATTGCGAATGCATTAGGCTGTTCCCTCTGGTGTCACATAAAATTAAAACCATACCTTTAGCGCTAATCGCTTTATGGTAACCCGAGCCGCCTAACACCTTCGGTACACGGCCCGGTAATGAACGGATACGTTACCGGACGCCGTTCCGGGAACCGAACCCGAGCTGGTGCTAGGGTTACTTCACACCTTGAGGTGATAGCCTTTAATTTTAGTAATTTGATCACCTAATTGTCGCTTCATTTTCATTTAATTTTGTTCGCTTGTCCTTGTCTATGCTTTAAATGTTTAATGGCCACTTGCTGGAAACACATTTGCATACGTTTTTATAATAAAATTCCAAAAAATATTACTGAAGAAACTGATACAAAATTTAAATCTACTGTCAAAAAGACATTAATATCTAAGGCTTATTATAAAGTTAAAGATTATATCATGGACAGGGATATTTGGAAATAATTCCGATCCGCACTAGCGATCCCTTCAAATAGTGAACCTACTGTGTTAAAAATAAAATTGTGTTAAATACTTGTAATGTATAGTACATAGATGTCATTTATAAATATTGTGAATCTGTTTTTAAAAAAAAAAAATACCTCGTTGAGTTTCTTGCCGGATTCTTCTCAACAGAGGTTTTTTTCCGAACCGGTGGTAGATTAAAAAAATGACGTGTAAAAGTGCCCATTGCGGCCTATTTGCTGAATAAATGATTTGACTTTGACTTTGACATAAATCTCGAGTTAGCGTTAAGCTTAGTTTAGTAGTGTCAAAATGCATGGAACTGTCAAGCTTAAGCCAGGCTTAACAACTAAATCTAGATTTATTTTTACCTGCAAGTGGGTCTTATGGCCACTTGCTGGAAACACATAAATCTCGAGTTAGCGTTAAGCTTAGTTTAGTAGTGGAAAAATGTTTGGAACTGTCAAGATTAAGCCAGGTTTAACTACTAAATCTAGATTTACTTTACCTGCAAGGCGGTCTAAGACCCACTTGCAGTAAACACATAAATCTCGAGTTAGTGTTAAGCTCAGTTTAGTAGTGTCAATTTCATACGTATTACCGTAGCCGAGAAATCTACAGGGTACTTTACTACCGGTTGTTCTAGAAACATGGAATTTACGAGTAGTATAACAGTAGCTCATATAGTACAACCATTACAAAAAGTCTGAAAAACTTAAATTTTATCTACTGCATCCCTCTGGGCTGTTGCAACTTTTTACCTCTTCAAAGATAGAATTTTATAAACTCTTCAGTTCGTTAAATTAAGGGACTGTTTTACCATCCATTGAACTGACGGTTAAATGTGAGTCGTCTCTATTTGTTTTCTTCGAATAGACTTAGACGGTATTACATTTAACAGTCAGTTAACACTAATCAATGGATGGTGAAACATCCCCTAAATGTTAAAGAATTTAAAAAGTGGAAATTTCCTTTAAACGGCAGATTTCTATTTAAAATAAAGATATATAACAAAGCTGAACTGCTATATTATAAACGTACGCGTTCAGCCTCATTGTCCCGAAAAACGGACTCCCAAGAAAGCCCACAAAAAGGACAAGTCCGACCTCCAACATAATGGCTTATTCCCCTCATTATATCAATTTTTGTTTAATTAAGAGCGGGGACAAAAGGCGCGCTTTCGCTTTTTTGTTTCCGCTTATTTTTGTGGACAAACGGAGATAAGTTGGGGTTTAATTTGTATTGTGGTGGCTTCATTTGTTTTTAGCGGCCGAAGACGGTAAGAAAACTGTGAATGGGGTGAATAAAACTTTGACAAAGAGCATTTATTACAAACTAGCTTTTGCCCGGGCCTATCTGCGCAGGAATTGTTTACTGCGATCTCGGAGCTTACAATTTTCCGGGATAGAATTATCTTAAGTACTTTTCACCGTGATTAGTTATGTTATAAGCATGAAAGCGTAACAAACAAACTCCCATTCTAAATAATATATACAGTATTTTTGGATTTTTATGAAATGGTTGAGCAATGTGACTTGAAAACGTAAACACAAACTCGTGAGCTCTGCAGCCCACAGTACCGCTACCATGAGTTTATACAGTGACTGTACTCGATAGCTACGGCGTAAATTATTTGTAAGGAGAATCGTATAGCGCCTCTACAAATAATTTACGCCGTCGCTATCGAGCACGGTCACTGTAAACTCATGGTAGTGGTACAGAACGCCACTATACCACGCGCCATATAAATGTGCCTAAAAGTTCATTACTTAATACTCAGTTTTGACGCATTTTTGAGATAAATTTTTTATGCGACATCTTTACGTTACTCCCCGATTGTGTTCAAATCGCTTAACGATATAGTGCCTATTCAATTATTGTACCTTTATAGTTTTTTGTGGTACTACGAATAGTCGTGGCAATGAACTTTTAGGCAAAGTTAGGCGGCGGAAGGTATTTTTCATCACTATCAGCTTGAAGATGTCCACTGCTGAACAAAGGCACCCGTCCCCCTTAGATCGCCCACAATAAACAAAAACTCGCCACTTGCATCTACCGGTTGCCCGCAACGCTCGCGATATTATCAGTCCACCACTGATAACACTGCCTGCCTGTCTTCGGTTCGCAGTCATCATTCGAGGTTTTTTCTCCCCAAACAATTATAGTTCTCCGACCGATGTGGTCGGCCCATGGCCACTTCAATTTGCCGCTTTGAGCTATGTCGGTGACTTTAGTCACAGTATATATATATATAAGCTGAAGCAGTATGGAAGCTACGAACAAATCGATCGAAACGAACACACACACAGACGCGCGCTCTACGCGGCCTCTGAGGGGGTCTCGCGGTACTGCAGTGCAGCAGGTTCGTAGCTTCCATACTGCTTTAGCTTATTTAATATACTGTGCTTTAGTGTTAGTATTTATTAATGGAGCCAAATTATTAAGTAATCTAGAAGTAAGTACCTTTAAGATATGTAAATCATATCCAAAATTAATAATTTCTCATTACTTCCGAGGCGCCTCGCTGCCGCCAGCGCCTCAAAGCGATGGATCGTAATTAACAACAACGTTAATTACCGCTTACTTTCAGACTCTTCCATCCCGCCATATATAGTGGCGTGGCGTGGTATACTACGCCACGCCTACGCCACGCCACACTATGCAGTCTTAATTAACATTGCGTTCTGGATTTTCAAAGTAGCATTTAGTTTTTCCGCTTTTTAAATTGTCCCGTAAGGCGTTCGTAAGTCTTGCATTTTATTTTCGATTTTTTTTCTTGTAATTAAAGCTTCGCGAATTTACCAAGGATATGGAAAGACGTTGTAATTTCTGCTCTTTCAATAATTTACATTATCATACAATTTTTCTTTTCCCTTGACTTTTTTTTTCATTTTATTAATTACCGATTCATTATTTAATTTTCATTAATATTCTGGTACTTAGGGGAATTGAATAATAATTGCTCCACGGGGACTAAATTGTTGTATAATAAATTGTATCAATCGAAATTATTTTTTAACATAATTTTGAACTGTTTTTAATTTAAATTATATATTTTATATCTGCAAAATTATTTGTCCTTTCTACCTTCAGGGTTATGGTTTACTCTTGCCTTCCACACCGCAGAGCTGGAGCTCGTAGTTGATAACATAGAGCGCTTCTGTCCACTTTCATATTATCAAGTCTTTTTGGCATCTCTTATGTATGACACCCATGGAAAGAAATGGGTTCATCCTATTCCAAAACTGGACACAGCAGTTTCAGATACCACTTCAACTGACAAAATCCGACGGATACACTGATGAAACTAGAGAAAAAAAAGTTCATCGAAATTGAGCAGTAATCTACGTTGATGACATTATATCCTTCTCCCTAATGTCTACTAAAAAATGCATAGAACTTTAATGGAAAATCCCTGTACGGCTAGAAATGGTTAATTTTTGCGTGGATTTTCCACGGGGGTGTTGGCGCAATATTTACCCTTGAAAAAGTTTGAAGGTATCCCGTCACGTGCGACGCACTTCACACCCTCGTCTGCGCAGTTACAGGGTTGCCATTGCCTGCGTATAAAGGATACGCTATAATACTCAAAAGAATTTTATACTCTTTCCACAAGATACAGACCACAAGATATAGACCACAAGATATGCACGTTATCCCTTATTATTATTACTAACATAGGTATAAGATTTTGTGACTAATAATATGGACTATGTAATTGTCTGAATAAAGAGTTTAATTATTAAATACTAGCCAAAGAAAATAGGGACTAAGTGAATTTTGTGATATAGTGGCCCAGGCATCATTATTATAACACCAGACGAATTTCTAGAACAGGGATATTGTATATCTTAGATATACATTAATTTTGTGATAAGCGGTACCGTAATATAAATGATATGTTACTAAACAGCTGTAAAACTGGGGCCAGTTTCCAATGATAGAGATGTTTCTATCACGAGTATAAGAGTCCTTATGTGACTGACATACAACTAAATTTTAGACGACCAGGTGGCCTAGCTAGTGGTTAGAGAACCTGACTACGAAGCTTGAGGTCCCGGGTTCGATTCCGGTGTCGGGGCAGATATTTGTATGAAAAATACGAATGTTTGTTTTCGGGTCTTGGGTGTTTAATATGTATTTTTAAGTATGTGTCTATCTATATAATTATATTTATCCGTTGCTTAGTACCCATAACACAAGCTTACTTTGGGACTAGGTCAATTGGTGTGAATTGTACCGTGATATTTATTTATTTTATTAAATCTGGTTAATTTTTGCTAGTTGGGCAGCATTTTCGTAAATAAAATCGGAATGCGTTGCCAACCCTACCGCCTTGCACGTAGCAAATAAGCTTGTGTGTAATTAGGCTTAGAAATTACCGCGAGGCATCTCGGCTGGAAGCTGAACTTTCAACTTTTTTATAAATTAAGCGTCGGCGCCGACTTACAGAGCTTTTTGTCCGGAAACTTGCCTTACAAATCTAGAGCTTCTAATTAGGTGTTAATATATGTCCAAGCTTTGAATACGAGTAGGTGCATGTTTTTTAGAAACTTGTTTTTGTGATGGTTTTAGCTGCAGACGAAATTTTATAAAGTACAGAGTGCTCAAAGTACTGCTGGAGTTTTTCAAGACTTATTATGGCTATACCATAGTGTTGCCAAAGACTAAAGTCTCCTGCATTATATAGTTACTTTAATTACATACAGGTTGTTAGATTAATAGAGGATAGAAGCGCTTAGGACGTTCTACTGGTCAAGTGATTTTTTGATTGATTAATATGATTTAGCCACAATAAATAGGTAGGTATAGGTCTTTTTTACACAGAACTGGGTTTAATTTGAATCACGCCTCATGACAAGCGAAGATGATGGGGAATAATGATGACACATTGCGCATAATTTTCAGCTGTTTATCTACTTATTACCTATTGTTTTTGGCCGCGGCTTCGGCCGCGTGGAATTCGGTTTTCGCGCGCTATTCCCTCGGGAACTGCATTTTCCGGGATAAAAAGTAACCTATATCACTCTCTGACCAATAAACTATCTCCATGCCAAAAATCAATTCAATTCGTCACTCCGTTTCGACGTGAAAGATAAACATACAAACACACACTTTCGCATTTATAATATTACTATGGATTCTTGAGAGACCGCCTAGTGACATTGGATACACCAACCAAATTTTTTTTTATGTATTATCTAAAAGTGGCATCTTTCTTTGCTAATGATAGGTATAAGTTTGTTGGATCTAAGTTAAATTGTACCGTTTGTGCCCAAATAAACACTAAGGCCGTCTTGCAGAAAAAAATAAATCTAGATTTAGTAGTTAATCCAGGCTTAAATTGACAGTATTTTTTAATCACTGTATCTTTTGATTTATTAATTTCATTGATAAATTGACGTGTTTCTAAGATAAATCCAATACATGTATAAGTAGGTAAGTAGTTTCTTTTTTTTTCTTTTGAGGTATGTAATCCCAAGGAAGACCAGCAGCGCCATTGGCACGGGCAGCATTATGCTGCTTTGGAACCATTTCGTGACCGTGATACGTATTTCTTACTTTTCTTGTTTTTTTTTGTGTAGTCGTCACGAATAAATGTTTTTTTTTTCCTTCTTTATCTTGTGGCAATTTAGTTACGCCACGGCATTGACAGCCAGGTCAATCAACTGTTGTTCGCGCCAAATAAAGTGGTCCACAATTTATGTCAAACGCTCTTCGTAAACGAACCTCGTCACGGAGCGACTTGCGCAAACAGCGGAATGGGTTTACAGCCGCGATTGTTTTACGACAGTCGGGTAATTCGTTTACGACCGCCGGAGTTGGGTGCTGTCGTTCCAACCGGGTAGGGTCGGACGCAATCGGCAGCGATTTGTCAACACGCTGTGAATGGAAACGTACCTCGTAACTAATCCGTCCTCACTGATATCATAGTTTATCATCATCATCATCATCCCAGCCTATATACAGGGTCTTTAACCATGGGGCTTTTAATTGAGGGTTCAATTCTACTCGCATAACTAAGCTACTTTTGTTTTGTAATATTTTGAAATAGGTACCTAACTTGAATTTAGATCATTTATTTGGTCCTCAAAGTTCAATAGTTAAATCAGTTGCGGTGTTATCGCTGTCTTTTGTTACGGGGGGCTTTAAATATTTTTTGACATTTATTTGACATCTCTAAGAGAAACATTTATCAACGCACTGTCAGCTTGGTATTGTATTGCATACACTGAAAATTACATTTAATCTGTATGAAAAGAAAACAATATTTTTAAAAAGGTGCAGAACAAAAGTCGCTCCGTTATGCTACTATCAAACCTTGTATTCAAAGCCCCGTGGTCAGAGACGCCCTGTATGTCCCCCTGTTGGGTACAGGCCTCCTCTCACAATGAGAGGGCTTATCATAGTTATGAGAAATTGTCGAAATTTCCAAAAACGCCATGTTTTGGCTGTTATTGAGTTAAGGGTTCGGCTACACGCTCGATCAACTTGCGCAAATTCTAAATTGAGCAAGAAAGCATGTTTTTTTTATTCGACTGGATGGAAAACGAGCAAGTGGGTCTCCTGATGGTAAGACATCACCACCGCCCATAAACAACTGCAACGCCAGGGGTATTGTAGATGCGTTGCCAACCTAGAGGCCAAAGATGGGATATCTCAAGTGCCAGTAATTTCACAGGCTGTCTTACTCTCCACGCCGAAACACAATAGTGCAAGCACTGCTGCTTCACGGCAGGATTAGCGAGCAAGATGGTGGTAGCAATCCGGGCGGACTTTGCACAAGGTCCTACCACCTATGCGTTAAGACGGTAAAAAGGTCTACCGCACAAATTGCTTTTCAGGCATAAGCCGTTTGTGCATGCAAGTCGCTACGTGTACTGTCTATATGTATAAAATTTATATATTTAGGTACTCATCAATACAAAAAGCAACAGATTACAAATGAGTACATATTGTACCTATTTTTTTCAATTAAAATATTTAAGAAATCTTCATAGTTTTTCTACCCATTTACAAATCGTCGCTACAATTCAAGTCCAATTTACAACCGTAAATTGGCATATTGTTATAGAGGGTCCATATTTTATGCTCCAGTAACACAAAGTTCTACGTTACATTTATCAAATAAATCAAATTAAACCTTATCTTGTTCTGCTCATGGTCGAAATCAGAGTGCGTGAAAATGTGATAGAGTATTACTACAGATATGTCAAAGAACGGCGTCCGATTCATTGGTATCAAAGTGACAGGTCACTGTACAGTCACGCACACGCGTCACGCACGCCGGGAATAAAATAAGAAGCAACTATAAATTGCACTTTTGTTCCAGATTGTACAAGCTTGTGGACCAGTGGGAGCTGTAAAGGTAGGAGGTGATTTAGTAAAAATTGTTTAGACTGCCGAAATATGTAAAAATAAGCGGAATGTATATAAACTCCGTGACCAATTTATATGTTATGGTAGTTGTGGCCCACGTAGCATTCAGTTTTCACTATCCCGTGGCTATGCGTCTTTATAACTTTATTCTTTTCGCGGTGTCAAGCAAAAAACAGAACTTAACATTAACAGATGCTTACAAAACGTACCAAATCAGCTTGCTTCCTGGGCCACCGCCACCATGCAGCCATGTCATAACACATGTACACAACGAATAAATTAGTTGACTGTATGTATGATAACAAAATATTTATTTATTTATTCGTATGGCTTAATATTAAATACAATCGTTCAAGTTCATAATATAATATCCATATTCTGTATCCATTGGATTGCGTCGTTGTCAAGGGTAAGCAGGTCTGGTGATGATAGTAATTACAACGCAAACTATAGCTTCGCCTAGCTTATCGTCCTGTGCACCCTGTCCCACGGTCCCTCGCGGCAGGGGCGCGCAACCCCACTTCATTACGTGTACCCTCCAAATTGCATCGCACGTGTGCCGCCTGCCGAACGGTTGGACACCCCTGGCGGATGCCGGCGTAATCCCGAACAAGTTGGCCGCCCCTGGAATTTATAGTTTTATTATGAATTATGTTGTTCGAGTGTTACGGCTGTTAAATTTGTCAATAATATTATTTATTATACATATAGAGGTTTTTTTTGGTTAATTGTTTAGCGTGTGTACTATCGTGTACCAACTGAATCGTAACCTACAGTGGGTGGGTGGGGTAAACCGGCTAAGAGCGTGTCGGACACGCCCGAAATAGGGTTCCGTAGCCATTACGAAAAAATTAATCATATTTTTGTAAGGATTTCGTATTGTGTACAGAATATTCCAAGTTTAGGTATATTTTATACCTTAGGCTGCTATTTCATCTTAAACTTTTAATAATTCTCAAGAAAACTGAACCGTTATAGTTTTCCTTGTAAATATGATATACCGGTTTAGATTTTAGAGGGGGACGCTAGATTTTAATGAAAATTTGCACTTTAAAGTTGAATATTTTGCGAACAAATCACAGAATCGCCGCATTACGCTAACATCCTATCAATATCCCGTATTAATTCCAAACCCACTGCGAGCTCCACATTGTTTACATTGACGCCCTGACTCTCCAAGACGTCCCCGGTCTCCAAGGAAATCACCTCAACGACACCCCAAATGTTTATTCAGGCGTCCAGCCAACCGCGTGACGGTTTTGATCTAGCGCAGCGCCACGCATGCGCGAATGAGTCATGCAAGAAAACTATGATATACCATTTTTCACAGGTACCTATTTCACTGAAAAATCGTGAGCATTTTCCCCTGACGCAAAAAGAGGGGTGTTATAAGTTTGACCGCTATATGTGTCTGTGTGTCTGTCTGTGGCACCGTAGCTCTTAAACGGGTGGACCGATTTGAATGCGATTTCTTTTATTTGAAAGCAGGTTTTTTAGCAATGGTTCTTAGATGTGTTTCGTGCGGTTCGAAACGGTTCAGCAGTTTTTGAGATATTGAACTGTGAAATGACAAAGTCGGGGGTTTTTGTTGGTTAGGTCAGTTTTTTATTCGACTGGATGGAAAACGAGCAAGTGGGTCTCCTGATGGTAAGAGATCTCCACCGCCCATAAACATCTGCAACACCAGGGGTATTGCGGATGCGTTGCTAACCTAGGCCTAAGATGGGATACCTCAAGTGCCAGTAATTTCACCGGCTGTCTTACTCTCCACGCTGAAACACAACAGTGCAAGCACTGAAAGATTGTGGTAGCAATCCGGGCGGAACTTGCACAAGGTCCTACCACCTGCAAAACCTGCTGCACGTAGGTATACCTATACATTAAAACTTCATTTAAAAGCTGAATTCTTCAGTTATTTATTTGAAACAGATCTTTTAGATGTAACCGTTAAATTAGCACAATTTTAACTTGGTTCGAGAGCTCTATGTCTGGGAATATTGCTCAAGGCGGATCGACGGCATTATGCGAAGTGATTAAGGCAAAAAGACAGACGTTTCTTTGATATAAGATTGGTCTGTGGATAGAAAATAAATAGAAAAGTTATTCAGTCTGTATCTGATACCTACTTCGTAATTCCTAAATTAAAAAAATAATGAATGCTGAGTATACTAAGAGTTACAGTTGAACCTGACGGTGTCTTGTTGTCTCAAGTTTCAAATTGCTATAAAATAAGTTTTTTATTAAAATATTTTGCAATAGCGCTTCTTTATTAGTTGAAAAGAGAGAGCTGTAGATCTCTACTACTCTACTAGTATTTTAAATTCACCAATTTCGCAGATGTGACTCCAAAAACGGGTACCCTGAAGTCAAATCGATACAGATTGGTGTAAGTTTCCGAGCCACAGGGGTCGCGACAAATCGCCGCGTCGGAGTGATGCATGGCCGGCGGCGCGTGCGCCCCTCCACTGAACGATGAGATATAGCCGCTGGACAGCCATAGAGACTGTTGCTAACACAAATGCTTTGCAGCCGACAACTGTTGGGTGTCAAAAGTAATCGTCAAGTTCATACAATTACAATTTGAACTTTGAGGTTAATGAACTAAAAGAATTTCCTTGCTCACCCGCGACCTTACGATAGCTAAGCTTATGCAAAATATGCGTGTTCATGCAGTTCCTCCATCTCCACACTGTAAGAACACACACAAATCACACAAACCCATATATCACCTTCAGAGTAACACAACCATACACCTTGCTACCAGTTGTTAGACTACTCTACTCTAGATGGACCTCCACAAAGTAACGCTTGATTCAAAAAATTACTTTGACGTTAACGTTTAACCCCCTTATTCATAAAACTTAACAAGCCTATGTTAACTAACAAATGCTTTGTCCCTTTCTAACAAATACAAATGTCGAAGTGACAGATAAGGACAAACGAATTTTAGCGGCATTTTAACTAAAATAGGTTTGATTGTCGTTTATGAATAAGGGGGTTTAACTTTATTGATTTTCACTCATAGTCAAAATACCACAAACGGAAGTCCCGTTTGTCACGGTAAAACACACGAGTAATATTAACCTCGACGTTTCGACCACATTGCAGTGGCCGTGGTCACGAGTAGACTGAAGTATAGGGTGTCAAGTCTGCCTAGCAGCGCGAGTCCTTCGAACTACCCGCACTTGATCACAAAAAGTAAAAGTAGTAGTTTATAAGGTAGTTCCTATATATATCAATAGATCAATTATTCGTCCTCAAAATCCAAAAAGAATACATTTTGAAATTTTTGGAGCCATTTTCGAAATCATCGAATAAATTAACTTACTTTTAATTATCTACGATTTGGCTTTATATCCTGTACATCATCATTGTAACTGGTGACGCCATAATCTAAAATTATGTAAGAACAAAATGCAATGACATTATATGTTACTATCGTATTTAGAAGCTCACTGACAAAATGCATAACGGAGGTACAATAATTAGCAATGATACTGTCGTAATTTAGAGGCTCACTGATAGCAATCATGCAGCTGTGAACAGTGAGCTTCTAAATACAATGTAACATATAATATCATTGGCTGTGAATCACTTAGTCTGGTGGGCGTTTGCTTTACAAATGTATCTATAATGTGAACAACGCTTAAAACTGTATACCTCTGTAGGTATAACGTGATGAAACTATTAAAAAAAGTGCACTAAAATACGCTTGCCCCTTTAGTATTTTCTAAAGCTCCGCTCACAAAAGCTCCGAAACGTTCACATTTATCTTAACGTTAATTTCTATGAAGCAGCGTTTCGCTAAACAGACAGCCAAGAAGCCTATATTTCAGAAAAACAACCCCCGAGGCGTAATCAGGGAGGCGGCTTGTTTGCGAATCTTTCTACACTTTACCTTTAGGACTGTTTGTGATTATAATTGGACCCCCGCCCCCCGCGCCCCGCGAAAGTAATTAAAAAATAATCGAGAGCGTGATTTATTTGAAAAGTTTCCGGTTTGATCCAGTAGCGAGAAAATTAAGTATTGTTAGAATTTATTCCTTAATTACGTCATTTCAAGTTCCCGGGCCGTGCTTAGAGTTGAGGCTGATTTGTTTGCAAGGAGACAAATAATTTACAAGCTTTTAATAAGGGGAATGGCTCCTCGTTTATAAAGAAATCTGTGAAAAGCTGTGAAACGGGGCGGCGTTTCCTCAAAAGACATCATAAGTACTCAGAGACACGCAAGCTAACTTTGCATAAATACAAAAAAGTCTCTTCGCCTTGGCTTCAACTTTTTGCCCTTAGGTACCATCAAGAGACCTTTTCGAGCTTCATTGACCTGCTCTACAATCAAGTCATAATATTGGCATGACCATTGTCCGAAACAAATTATTAGGTACTATAGTTATTATTGAGTCCAGTGCGAAACCTGCTGCTAAACTTGAGGTTTTATGTTAAAGAGTTAATGACGAAAACGAAAATCATATGCTTTCGTCCCGTCCGTTTGTCTGTTTGGAGAACATTAAAACAATTATTGAAGAGGACACTGAAGCAGAACAAATTAAGTAGGTCATCAATTGTGTAATGAATAATCAAAAATATTAAGATTTTTCTTCTTATCCTCGATGGTTAAATTTACACACACTGGCCTGGTTTATCACAGTTTATAGGTTGACAAGTTGTATTACATTGCGGCTGGTAAAGCGAACGAGTTCGAAATGGTCGCAATATGATGCAAATAGCACTATTTTTCCTGCTGTTCTAAACTGGACTTAACAGCGCGCATTCAATATTTTACACATTTTTAAGAGAACTCATAAAAATTTGGCACATCGCGATCGCCCCCGGCGGCGGGATTCGCAAAAAGAACAACTTGCCTCCAACTGGAAACAATTTGCATAATATTTGCATTCGAGCCGGGCTTTTATTTAACGCCGCTTTGTCCGCGGGTGTTCGGGAACGCTCGGGAACATTCGGAAGTGCTCGGGAAGAAAGTTTTTTTTAAATTGATAAATATACTTTTTGACGGAAGCGTTTATGCCACTGAACGAAGATATTCTTTATTAGCTAGAGCAGCGAGAAGGAAATGGCGATGAGAGGGCCACATAATGTCGCGAGTTCGCGACGGGGACAACCATTGGGCAAAGTTAGTACTTGATAAAAGAAATGTGGGCAGACCGCCTGATCGATGGTCCGATGAGATTGTGGAGACAGCAGGACCGGTCGGGAAGAGAGAGACAGATAGTCGATCTGGATGGAGAAAGGTTGGAGAGGCGTTTGCCCAAAGGTAGGCGAAAACACGCTGAAGAAGAAGAAGAAGAAGAGAAGGGATACTTGAATGGATGGACACCCAAAATCGAGGCCATATTGTTTAGAAAGAGATGGTGCGATCGCGAATATCAGCGTGTTAGACAATAGAACCTCAGGACAATAGTAATGTCGGTATACCACTTACACGATTGGGTCGATGATCTGGTCAAAATTACAGGAAAGGATGGGGCAAGGAAGACACAAGACCGAAAAAGTGGCGGTGGCAGGCAAGGAGCCGAAGAAAAGAGAAAGAAAGATGTGGTTTAGGTGACAGTACAAGTCAGCAAAAATAATAGCATTAAAAAACTTACAAATGGAGTAAAAAGTTGGCTGGTCTTTTGTATATCAGATATTTACACTACTTCGGTATATTACAGTCAATAGGAATACTAAGTATTGCTATTGATACAGAAATGAAAGAATACTTTAAAAGCGCACATGAAATGCAAGTGATGGTCATAAAAAAGTGTAGTGCAGCGTTTCTCAAACTGTATTATGCCCTGGATCGGTTATTTTACTTAATGTTTCCCCATAGTGACCCATCACAAGTTCTCTAACCGTTCTAGGACATACAGATAAACAAAAACAACTCAATATCTAACCTATGTGTCACCACCACCACTCTGGCAAAGTCAAAATGTCTTCAACAAGAACACATTATGTCAAAAACCTACCACAAGTTCGGAAATACTTCTGTTGAAAGTAATCCGGCAAAAACTCACAATATTTATAACAACTAACCTTTTTGACACAGTAGATTCGCTACTTGGAAGTAGGTAAGGATCAGGATTATTTCCAAACATCTCTGTCCAAGGTATAAACTATTAGACAAACACAATTTTTAGTGAATCACGGTTATTTGAATTAGCTAATATTTATATCGGGAGTTTACTGAAGTACAAAATAATAGTAATACAAAATTAGTGTTTCGTGCTCAGTTAATGCTGCTGGGTAATATAATTCATTAACTCTTTTGTTGAAATAAGTCCGATAAAATTTGCGGTTTCCATACATTGTTCACGATTTATTATAATAATAATAATAATAAATAATAAATATAACGGGACAATTCACACCAATTGACCTAGTCCCAAAGTAAGCTTAGCAAAGCTTGTGTTATGGGTACTAAGCAACGGATAAACATAATTATATAGATAGATACATACTTAAATACATATTAAACACCCAAGACCCGAGAACAAACATTCGTATTTTTCATACAAATATCTGCCCCGACACGGGAATCGAACCCGGGACCTCAAGCTTCGTAGTCAGGGTCTGTAACCACTAGGCCATCTGGTCGTCTAATTATTTCAATAATGTATAAAAACCACAATTTTTTCAGGCTTATTTCAACAAAAGAGTAATAATAATAATACAATACAATACCTACTGCTGGGTAATATAATGCACTCTGCAACTCTTTTGTTGAAATAAGTCCGATAAAATTTGCGGTTTCCATACATTGTTCATGATTTATTATTTCAATAATGTATAGAAACCACATTTTTTTCAGGCTTATTTCAACAAAAGAGTTAATGCATTATATTACCCAGCATTAACTCCTAGATTTCACCCTGTATTAATGAGACAATATGACTCCGTTATATTACATCGTGGGGGATACTATTTGGGAAACGCTGGTGTAGTGCGTAATTGGCGCGTATTTCGGCGCTTGCGCGAGGTGTCGGGCCGCGCTGGAGGGCACTCCGCATATTGCGGCCGCGCAGTGCATAAGGCACAGCAGGGAAAATGACCCTTTTTTGAATGTCAAATACAAATAGACGCACAAGCAAACCCGGCGAGCTTTTACGTCCCCGTATTCGATGGATCACATGAAAATAAAATTTATGTTTTTATCCGGGACACAGAATCAAATGCCTTCTTTACGCCGATGATCAAGTATTACTTACATCGTCGGCTGAAGATTTGCAAGGGATGGTAACTATTATGAATGATGCTTTAGAGAGACAGGGAATGAAAGTGAACGTAAAAAAGACGAAAGTTATGGTATTTGAAAAGGAAGAGAACGTAACGGAAGTGTGTGTCCGGATTGGTGACGAAAACTTGAATGAATTTGTGTACCTGCGATCGATGTTTACTAGGGATGGAAAGTGTGAGAGTGATATTGAAAGGAGAGTAAATGCTGGTAACATAGTGAATGGAGCGTTGCACACTTTTATGAATAGCCAGAAAATCTCCAAAAGAGCTCGTCTGGCTGTGCATAGAGGGGTGCTGGTACCAACACTCATGTATGGAAGTGAAAGTTGGGTGTGGCAGGAGAGGCATCAGAGTAGAATAAATGCGGTAGAAATGAGAGCGTTAAGAAGTATGTTAGATGTGAAACTGAGTGACAGAATTAGAAATAGTTTGATAAGGGAACGCTGTGGTGTAAATGAAGGTATAATCACACGGATTGAGAAAGGTATGCTTGGATGGTTTGGGCATGTGGAGAGAATGAGTGAAAACAGATTGACTAAGCAGATCTATAAGACGAGCGTGAATGGGAACGTTGGGAGAGGAAGACCTAGACAAACGTATCACGATCAAATTGGGGACATTCTGAAGAAAGGTCGGGTCAGGAGTACTCTAAACCGACGTGCATGCATGAAAAGATTGATGAATGTAGAAGAAGCGAGAGTTGTATGCCAGAATCGTAGCAAGTGGAAGGATGTAGTCTCTGCCTACCCCGTTGGGAAAGAGACGTGATTTTATGTATTATGTATGTAACTAATGAGTGCAAATTAATAAGCAATAGAGTGCACAACAGCTTTCCTTGTCAATGCGGATGTCATTCTTACTACATATCTCTAAGTATGATATCCGTCGAGACGTATAAAAATTAAAAAATACATATCATCGCTCTTAAGCGATAAGGCCGCCTATTGCTTACCTTGTAATTTTATCTGTGTACCTGTTTTTCTGTATCGCTTATTATTTCTGGTGTACAATAAAGAGTATTTGTATTGTATTGTATCATCTCCTGGACGTAACGTAGATCGTCTTCGTGAAACTAAACAACATTGGTTTAGCGACTTTCAAGAATAATGGATTTTTTAATTTTCCCTTTTTTCATCCAAATTAAATACTGCTATCAATGGCGTACATTGATAGCAGTATTTAATTTGTATGAAAAAATCCTGTAACACAACTGACATCACCTGTCACGCTACAAACACCAAGCATTTTGCTTTGAATTGCTTCTTCGAATAAACTTAAAAGTGTACTAAAAATTAAAAACTAATTATCTTTAAAAGTCGCTGAACTAATGTTGTTCAGTTTGAGGAGTATGATCTATTTTGATTATTTGTTCATATTACAGGCCACAGCCGGTATAATTTTAGTAACGATTGTAGCACTATATGGATTCACTGAAAATCAGCGTCGTTGCACTATCTGCGGCGATACATGCTGAGTCTCCTTTTTGAGACCACAGTCAACACTGTAATAGGTATTAATATACTTACCTACTATTATATTAAGTAATTTCTGTAAAAATGTTGTTGCGTTGTGTGTTTCAAATAAATATTTCTTTCTTTCTTTCACTTGTAACTTTTGTGGCACAAGAGCCTGCTGTGAGTCTGTCTCCCTTACAGCATCTCCATCATTTTTTTTTCTATTTAAACTCTCGGGTCCCACATAGAGCCACGGTACTCTCCGGAGCGCTACTCCGCTTGCTATGTTTTTACAAGATATGTTCTAGAGTATTATGAGTCGCATATGCTCGCATTTGTTAGCCATTAATTGCTGATTTGGGACCATTTCGTGACATATTTGTTTTTTCTTTATTTTTATTTTTTTATCCATTGTTCTTAATGTTTTTCACGAATAAATGTTTTCTTTCTTTTTTTCTTTCATCATCATCATCATCAAGCGGTGGATGCGAAAAGCACAAGACCGGTTTGAGTGGAGAGCCTTGGGGGAGGCCTATGTCCAGCAGTGGACGTCTTTCGGCTGACATGATGATGATGACGATAACATCCAACACTAAAACTATATATTATGTTCCCCTCTTGAAGCAGTGAAAAAACTTCTAAATCAACGCAATCAAAAGTTAAGGGCGTTATACAGGTGTTTTTACCACCAATTGCCGTAACTGAAAAACCTAAAGGGCACAAAGAGTAACTTTTCGGCACTCCATCGGAACTAACCGCTCACCCGGACAAGAGATATCGTTAGCAATTATAGTCCAGTAACTTTATACATCGGCAGTATGCGTCAAATCCGGTAGTTCTGAATTTTTGCACTCTTGTTTATGATGTTGTCCTAATGAAAAATCCAATTTTGTGACCTCGAGCGCCGAACGCAACTTTGTCAAAAATCGAAAAAACCGCGAAAAAAACGTATTTTTTTCAAATTTTGGCGATTATAACACTAAAGAACTAGTGTTTGAAAAAACTTTCTTAAAACGTTTTAAAGAAGACTAAATTTGCTACAATGTGATACAAGAATTGTCTCTGTGGATCCAATAGTTTCCAAGATGAAGCCTTTCAAAGTTTATCATTTTTACGAACTTCGCAATTTTTTGCGATTCTGTCGTTCTGAATGAATTTTGACCCTGATTATACTATCGAAGCCCTGTACTTTTATGATAGGATGTTAAAAAAGATAATGAGGAGTGTGAACGATGATGTTAAAGCTAAGCTACGAATAATGAAGTAAATAAAAAAGAAAAGTACAACAGAAGTTAATAAGTTTATTTGTTAGGAAATTGAGTAATATTCAAAATCAAAAAATCAAATTAATTTGGCCCTTTTGGAAGGTCCCGGTTGAGGTTCGTTCGTATCTGGATCGGCGTATTGGGATGGCATATCCGCATCAGGGGATGGTAATGAATCGTCGACGTTTTGTGCCGTCAAGTCATCCTCCATTTCGACATCGGACAGATCGTCGCCTTCTAGGATTTTACTACTGCAACATCAGATATATTGTCACAAGAGGCCTCGCTGCAGTGCCTACAGACTGATGAGTATTTTAATCCTGTCTTCCTGCAGCTGCACGCGATCCCACAACCCTTCGTGCAGCCGCAAGTAATCATCTGCAAGAGGTGTTGTGGGGCTGCATCTCTGGTCATCGTTTTGGGATTGAGGCTTTGTGGTGTGTATATAGCCACCCCCAGGGTTAAGTGTGACTCCCAACCACACCTGTACCTGTAAGAAGATTGTACATGAGAATAGAAAATGATGAATGATATGTTATGTGAATTACTGATGCAAGGACAAATTTTTACCTGATGGTATGTCCGCAAGGAGTGAAATCGAGCAGAGTCTCTTGTGGGAGGTAACCTGGCTAGATTGAAGCTGGTTTTCGTCGCAGCTCTAGCGAATAGTCGGTACCGCAGCTCGTCAAGGTTATATGTGTTGTGGTTGCCTAAATTGCGAAGTTCGAAAAAATGATAAACTTTGAAAGGCTTAATCTTAGAAACTATTGGGTCCACAGAGACAATGCTAGTATCATGTTGTAGCAAATTTAGTCTTCTTTAAAACGTTCTAAGAAAGTTTTTTCAAACACTAGTCCTTTAGGGTTATAATCGCCAAAATTTGAAAAAAATATCGATTTTTTCGCGGTTTTTTCGATTTTTGACAAAGTTGCGTTCGGCGCTCGAGGTCACAAACTTGGATTATTCATAAGGCCAACATCATAAACAAGTCTGCAAAATTTCAGAACTACCGGATTTGACGCATACTGCTCCCATACTTTCAGGCGACAAAGTTACTGGATTATTAAATTAAGATTTGTTTTTGGAAAAAAAGCTTTCCAAAAAAACAATCTTAGAATCAGAGGAAGTCGACACGACTAGCTGGATCTATGACATTATAATATCACTATATGATATCACTTCATGGAAGTATGGAAAATGTCACAGGTTGGAAACCAGGTCATTGCAGGCACCGGCACCTAGTTCCATCAGTGATATTGGTGCGGCCATTGGCTGCTGGCCATGGGATACTAAGACCTGGGGAGGTGCTTTTTGCAGGTGATAGGACCTTGTGCAAGGTCCGCCCGGATTGCTACCACCGTCTTGCTCGCTAATCCTGCCGTGAAGCAGCAGTGCTTGCATTGTTGTGTTTCGGCGCGGAGAGTAAGACAGCCGGTGAAATTACTGGCACTTGAGGTATTCCAACATAGGCCTCTAGGTTGGCAACGCATCTGCAATACCCCTGGTGCTGCAGATGTTTATGGGCGGTGGTGATCTCTTACCACCAGGAGACCCACTTGCTCGTTTTCCTTCCAGTCGAATAAAAAAAAACCTATAAATTTGTAAGGAACTCTCAGTGCGCAAATCTGACTCAAACTAGATCAGTTTTTTTATAAGCTTTTTCAATGATTTGATGAAGTAATGAGCCAGTTTTTGATTTCGAAGGAAATGCAGCCTTCATTTATTTCACTCAGCGGCTGTCCAAAAATGTGCAAAATAGTAATTGAAGTTGATAAATGAATTATGAATTAATTATTATTTGTCAATATAATAAATAAAATAATACAATATAAGTATGTATATTGTTACTTGAGATGAGTCTCAGATAGTCAAAGTCATACATTCGAATATTGACCACGTCCACGTATTTTAATACATACCTAGGTCATGCTTAAGCTTAACTAACTTTTCCGCATGCTAAATAAGTACACAAGACAACAGTCAGGTTCATACTTCACCTTTCAACTCACGGTGCATATTACGCAGCCATCTCCATTAGTCAATATACCGTTGCGTCGTCGTAGAGGCAACTACGGGAAAGCCTACGGCGTAGCACTCCGCTACGCCGCCCGGGACGTAGCATGTGTTGCGAATGTAAAATATGGGAAAGGCAGCAATTCCACCATGTTTTGATACTGAAATTAAATGTTGGGAATTTATTACTTTTAATTTTAGTAGGGAGTTTAAGGAGGGGGGGGGGGCGGAAGACGAAGCGTTGGCAGGCCTCCCACCAGGTGGACTGACGACATCGTGAGAGTTGCGGGAAACCGGTGGATGCAAGTGGCGAGTAGTCGTTCATAGTGGCGTTCTATGGGGGAGGTCTTTGTCCAGCAGTGGACGTTTTCCAGCTGATGATGAAGTAGGGGGTTTGTCTTATATTAATTTTTATCCCGAATAAATGCACAGTTCACGAAGAAACAGCGTGCGACAAATGAATCCTACGCGGGCGAAGCCGCGGGCAAAAGCTAGTTAATTATATATTTGGCAGCTTATGTTTGTGGCGGAGTGAGATGGGAGATACGGCACGCGCCGTCCTCTGTGACATAATCGAGGGGATCGCTTCATTTATCCGACGGCGGGGCGGGAGGTTCCACTAGGGCGCTGGTTCAGTTGAGATAAAACTTTATCATAAGAATAAATAAATCTGTTTAGGGCTCCGTAGAAGAAGAAACCTTGTAAATATAAAATTTCTTGTCTCTCTATCCGTGTATGTGAGCTGAAATATCTATCATATCATGTCATATAGGTAGCAGAGGGTCGTGGGTTCAAACGTGGGTGATTTTTTTTCTCATCCAACCTGAGAGTGTGGGGTATCGTTGGATACTTCTTTTGAAATCATTAAGGGGTTGCTAAAACGATTTATACAAAATATTGAACTTTAAAGTGCAAATTTTCATTAAAATCAAGTGTCCCCCCCCCCCTCCTCTAAAATCGAAACTGGTGAGTGGAAAAATTAGAAAAAATTCAGGATGGTAGTAAGTATATCAAACTTACAAGGAACATAACGGTTTAGAGTTCTTGAGAATTATGAGTAGTTTAAGAGTAAATAGCAGCCTAAGGTATACAATATACGTAAACTTGCAATATTCCGTACAAATTACGAAATCCTTACAAAAATATGACTGAATTTTTTCGCAATGGCTACGGAACCCTATCTCGGGCGTGTCAGACAACACGCTCTTGTTTACATTTTTTTTTATTCGATTGGATGGCAAACGAGCATATGGGTCTCCTGGTAAGAGATCACCACCGCCCATAAACATCTGCAACACCAGGGGTATTGCAGATGCGATGCCAACCTAGAGGCCTATATTATAAAACTCACTTAACCCAACTTATAGGGTTCTACAGGATAGTCCTGAAATATATCCTGAATAGTTTACAGATTAAGAAAAAAGTCATTCGTCGATCTGATCGTCGATCGCTGGTCACTGATGATGAAATATGTAATATCTAATCAACTTGCAATCGCATTCTACATTAGTGTAACTTACCTAAATAATGAGACTTCGCCACCTAATATGCATTATGATACCTAATTTAATAAATGGGTCTCTCGCAGGACACCGCTTAACCCCGCCTGTGACGGTCACCTACAATATTAACCATCCACCACCTTAATAATACACCTACCTCCCCTCCTAACCCCATCCCATAAAGTCTCGAATCCCTCGACTTGCCTGAACAATACAATTTGTGTGATAAACTAGTTGCATATTTTATAATGGCCGCTGCGTTAGCATTGCGTTTGCAGCAGCTCTTATTACGATAGTGTTAGAGTTGTGTTTCCAGTGATGGTGTTAAAAGGTTGTCAAGGCTCAGTGGCCAGGCTTTGTCAAGCGGTCAGTGAGAAAATAAGAAGAAGCGGCGCCATCTGCCGGCTGTGGACGGAACTGCGTGAAATTTTGATCAGGATTATGACGCTTATAAGCCTACTGGAGCTTCAGAGGGAATCAGGACCATTATGTGTGCAAATACTCATTTTCGACGCGTCGCTGGGAGAATAAAGAATTCGTCCATTTTTGGGTGTCGGATTGTAGACTTTTCAGGCGGAATGATGAAATAATGTGAAAGAAAAGGGTTTTAATGGTCTGCATGAAAGGAAATAAATGTCTGTCATTGGACTGCCAAGTTAATATAAGATAAATAATCGCGTTAGATATTCGAATTGGCGCTTAATCACATTAATACATATAAAATGTGTAACAAGTCGGTGTATGTATGTAAATAAAAAGTAAAAATTTGAGGAAAACTGTTACTAGGTGTATTCATAGTGGAATAGAAACCAACACACTGATTTTTGGAATTACCTATTGGCTGTTATTGTAGGTTTTATCCTGTGAAGATAATCATAATTAATTTAAAATCACTCGTCTTGTAGACCCCTTCCTTCTCTAAACTGCATTGTTCCCAAAGACAAGTTAAAAGGAAGTGGAGTGTCCGCTAACGCAATCAGCCGGCAGGTGGCGTCTCAGACTACGATAAAATACATTTACACCGGAATCTGATTCAATAAACTCGGCTACTGTACTTTGTTCCCGAAGTACTTTTACAAACCTTTCCTCTACAGTGAAAAAATGGCGATAAAGAGTCATGCTCAGAGTTTCTCGCGCGATAGAATCCGGAAAACGAAAAATCGCCGAAGAATAAAGTCATCGACATAGCTCGAAGAATATGCTGAATATGCAAGTGGCAATGGGCGGACCACATCGTTTGTAGAACAGATAACTGTTGGGGGAGAGAAGTCCTAGTGGCGGCCACAAACTTGAAAACCTTGTATTGGCAGGCTTTGCACTAGTTGAACTGATGACGTCACGGGAGTTTCGGGCAACCGGGGATATAAGTGGCGACTTGTTGTTCATTGTGGTGCTCTAGTGATTGCATAAAATGAACCGCTAACAATCGGATCTTTCGGCTCTAAACGAATTCCACGATGTTATTCTTGGTGATCCCCAAAATATCAGAATTTCAATGCAACAGGAAGGGTTTAGGTACAGCCAACCAATTTAATAGAACCTTGATTAATTTGATTGAACCTGTAGATAGATGATAGAACTATGCTATCCATACTTATTAGTATGGATATTATACCTAATGCGAAAGTGTATTTGTGTATTTGTCCGTCTTTCACGCCGTAACGGAGCGACGGATCGTCGTGATTTTTGGCACAGAGATAGTTTATGGGCCCGAGAGTGACATAGGCTACTTTTTATCCCGGAATAATGCACAGTTCCCGAGGGAACAGCGCGCGATAACCGAATACCACGCGGGCGAAGCCGCGGGCAAAAGCTAGTAGTAAATAATTTTAGTTTGTCTTTAGCAATGCTTATTGGATGAAAGTTGGATGAAGTAAAATGTAGCAATGACAAGGTTCTGCGGTGGCCTAGGGATCAAATTGGTTGGCTGTACGTGTGTGAAGCCGCAGGAAAAGTTTAGGTACTTGCATTCAAATGTAAAATGAACTCTATTTAAGCTACACTGCACCGCGCTGGCCAAATTCTACAAAATTCCCCGAACAAAGAACGCACGGTCAATTTCGCGGCGAAACAGCGACAACTCGTTTATCAGCAGAAGGGCTACTCCGAAACACGAAATTCGAAGTTCGTATCGTACCGTCCCTCTCGCTCTCGTATTAAATAACATAAGCGTAGGCGGGACGGGACGATACGAACTTCTATTTTCGATTTTCGTGGTAGCCTTCCTGTATATGCTAACGAGCGAACTATGCTCGAGCGCTTAGCGAAACTTCGAGCATTTGGCAGTGCTTGAATATGCTAAGCGATAATTTGTGCTGCGACGATTGAGCTCGAATCGCGTGGGAGCTTTTAAACTATTTGCATAGTTTTTAACTGATTTATTTATGTAACTAGCTTTTGCCCGCGGCTCCGCCCGCGTGGTATTCGGTTATCGCGCGCTGTTCCCTAGGAAACTGTGCATTTTTCCTGTATAAAAAGTAGCCTATGTCACTCTCGGTCCCATAAACTATCTCTATGCCAAAAATCACGTCGATCCGTGGCTCCGTTACGGCGTGAAAGACAAACAAACATACAAACACACTTTCGCATTTATAATTAGTAAGTATTAGTATGGATAGCTGTTTCCCGCGACTTCGTTCGCGTAGATTCCTTTATCGCTATCTCGCTGGGAACTACGCAATTTTCCGAGATAAAAACTATCCTATGTTCTTTCCGGGACTCCCAAACTATCTGTGTACAGCCGTTTAGACATAATTGAGTGACAAATATCCAAACATATTCACAAATTTACACAGTAGTAGTAGGATTTCGTTGCTGCAATCTGCATCTGCTCCTACAATATGATTCAACCAAGCATCTTAAAGAAGTCGAGGGTATAAGTGCACAATATTTTTTATACAGTTTTGCTAGATAAACAAAGCAGAAAACATTGAGTATGCCTGTGTATGTAACTTTGAAAAAAATGCTCTTATTCGGTTTTGCCAGAATACCCTCGAAGTATTAGTTTATTTAGCTGAGTAAATACTTTTCGGTGACAATGACAATGCACAAAATATTATATACCTACTAAGTTTTAGTAATATATACAATACCAACCAACGTGTATGCAATGGACAGTTGCAATCGATTTATAATGCCAGTCAAAGTTTTAGCGCACACAGCTAGACGTACAAATAAATAAAAAGCGTAATAGTAAATAACATGTAGGATATGTTAGATTTGGAGCACGGCAAATATTGACGCGCGCTCAGCCGTGATATTGGGCGGGTCAGAGGACACTGCATCTTTGAAGGTAGATCTATACACTTTAATGTTGACTACTCACTGAAATGTTGCAATTTCGGGTGAGCAAACATGGATAAAATAAAAAGAGTCTTTGTCGTGCTCCCTTGCTTAAAGAAAATGTAACTATACTTATGGCGATAGAGCTAGGGATATTTAAATATAAACTTCGTTCCAAAATATTTATTTAAAAAATGATTCATCTAAATTGAAATAGAAATTAATTTACAAATCTCACGGCACATTGGAAACGAGTTCACTTGGTCCAACATACAATACATACTAGTAAGCAATGATTGTGATAATGGTATGTACTAACCAACGAATAAACATACTTGAATATCATACAAATAAAGATATTTATAGAATAACTAGCTTTTGCCCGCGGCTCTACCCGTGTGGTATTCGGTTATCGCGCGCTGTTCCCTCGAGAACTGTGCATTTCTCCGGGATAATCAGTAGCCTATGTCACTCTCGGTCCCATAAACTATCTTTATGCCAAAAATCACGTCGATCCGTGGCTCCGTTGCTCCATGGCTATCTCTATGCCAAAAATCACGACGATCCATCGCTCCGTTACGGCGTGAAAGCGTAACAAACAAACAAACAAACTCACTTTCCCCTTTATAATAGTAAGGATACATTTAAGTATTTAACTCCCAGACCGAAAAAAAAATTGTACGATTTCATTGTAAATAAAGTCATATCTACCAACTTGTAAAGAAAGAAAAAGAAAGAATGAAAATACTTTTATTTAAAGCCATAAAAACAAACAAGACATACCTACATGACGCTAAACACGTAACGTGTGTGTAAAGTTTTTGAGCAAATAAATAACTACTATAATTATTGAAATCTTTGTACCTACACATTGTTTGTGTTGTTACTGCTTATTGTTACGAGAAGTGACTGCTCTACTAATGATATGTTCACATTGTTGCCCTACTTTTTGGGGTTCAATTGTAACGAAGGTAATTTAGTCATGTCGACCCTCTTTTTGCAAGCAACGAAAATTTTGCGTACACTAAACTGTTATGTTTTATGTAAAAAGTACATAATTTTGTAAGTTCTATGATTTGTCGAATTTAGCTAGATAAACTTTCAAAATCTAGAGAGCAATGTTTCTATCTTCTTCTTCTTCTCTTTTAAAATATGGCTTTCTATCCTAATTAATAGGACAATTTCGCCAGTGTCAAAGTACTCTCTTTGAGAGGGACGTTGTACGGTGATTGTAGTTTTTGCAACTTGATAGTATAATTCCAGAAACGACGTGGTGGCAACTTGCGCATTTAAGGATAATCGCCGCATAAAACACTATCAAAATTACACTCCAACTAGCCAAAGAAACAGGAATAGTAAAATTAGATATTGTCAACATCCGCCATGTTCGAATGCTACAAATCGAATCAATGTTTCTATCTACCATTTAGTAAAAGGAAATGACAGTTACTTCTGATATCTGTATAGAATAAAATGCATTTTTAAATCAACTCGTTCATAGATTAAAGTCTAGAAACAAGGACCGTTATGGTTCTTGTCTAGAAATATGAATTTTAGAACGAGTGTTTGTCATACAACGTTTATAAGAATAAGATGAAATTTTGGGTTCCATCAAAATTTCTATATATAAAACCCAGCATTTCAATTCGACCGTCAGATCTGGTTAAGGCTAGCGAAACCGCGGGTAAAAGCTAGTACAAAGCAATCAAGCCTAGTGAACCAAAAGATTTGCACAACAGACAACAGGGCTCGCTAGTCATGCAGACAAATTAGTATTGTCATACCCAATTGGAATATATCTTGTAAACAAATGACCGTCGCGCCGGCCAGCGCGCTTCGTTAGACGGCAAAAACTGGGGGCTCCACGGCTGGCTATTGCCGTGTGACATATTTTTCCTGTCCCTGGATGTAGTTGGGGAAAACGGTTGAGGCAGTTTTAACGGGGAGTAGAGGTCCAATTTAATAAAAATTAGGTGTCATCAGCCAAATAAGTGGTCTATCATTTTTTAAACAAGATCCTATCAAATGAATGTGTCGCTAAAGTCGAATTTTTCAAGTTGACAGACACGTTTAGGCATTATTGTTTTGTGATATGCAAACCACAACACTAAACCACATATTTGTTTATTTGGCTGATGGTACGTAAAGTTTGAAAGGAATAATATAAATACATAATGGTAATTTGATTAATTAAATGAAATCGATAACCTTACAGGGTTGTCATTATACTGGTTATTCGGGAGAAGTGAGCAACGCCAACCCCACCGGTTTCTGTGAGCCATGGCCATTAGTTAGTAAGATAAACTTTTTTTTAATGTTGAACACAGTACGAGTAAGCTTGTATTAAAAATTAAAGTATTGCCTTTGAGATAAGAATCCCTAAAATTTCCCTAAAAAATACTGCCCTCCTAGGACAAAAGGTATCCTTAAACCCGCAGCTTTGACCAGGCCCTCCGTCTATCTCGTTAAATAAACAGTTATAGGTATGAGTGAGTGGTGAGTGAGTAAGTGAATGGGATCGCGGTGGATGCGAAAAGCACAAGACCGGTCTGAGTGGAGAGCCTTGGGGGAGGCCTATGTCCAGCAGTGGACGTCTTTCGGCTGACATGATATGATGATGATAAGGTAAAAGTGAATCATCTGTTGGCTATAAACTGCTATACCGAGACATGATTTCACGAGTGAGTTAATGACAGCGTCCGCAGCCCTTCATATACGTAATTAGCCCTGCATTTGCATCGTGAGCTCGCAGCCACCAGCAGGGCTACTACGAAACTCGAAGTTCGTATCGTACCGTCCCTCTCACTCTCGTATTAAATAGTATAAGTATCAGAGGGACCGCACGACACGAACTTCGAGTTTCGAGTTTCGTACCCCCTGCCCTGCAGATACAACACTTGCCTGGTTACTAATGGGCAATATGGGGAAGGACTGTGGTTTAACCCGCGATGAAAGAAGAGGGGTGTTATATTTGATGACGATGTCTGTTTGTCTGTCTGTCTGTGACATTTAAACTCTCAAATAAATACCGATTTTGATGCCTTTTTCTACGTGAAAGCGAGCTTTTTTTCATTATAATAGATTCAGAGATTTTTGAGATGTTGCACTTTGGAAGGAAAATTTCGGGAGTTTTTAATTTTACGAATATAAATATAATTTATTTGTCAATCATAGACTTGTCACACAATGTTGCACCCAAGGAATACAAATTTAAATGTCTTGTAAGTAGGCACATTTCATCATCATCATGTCAGCCGAAAGACGTCCACTGCTGGACATAGGCCTCCCCGAAGGCTCTCCACATGCAGGCACATTTAGTCATGCAGTAAACTAAATAAAGTCTAAAATGTTGCCAAACTATCACGCATATACTTGCTACGATTCTGGCATACAAGTCTTGCTTCCTCTACATTCATCAATCTTTTCATGCATGCACGTCTCGGTGCATCGGTGCGTAGGTGTCGGTGGTAGTGTATTTTGTTATTGTTAACTATTAATGAGTTATGCCTTTCGCTCTGATAGGACACCCTTTGAACATTTCGCCAATATCTAGGACGCGTCAGCCTATTCCCTTCCACAAGCGTTAACAACAAGCACAACAAGTACACTTGATTAGCCCTTGCATAATTCTAACGGGAATTGCCGCCATTTTGAATATTGCACGACCTCTGGCCGGCTCCCAAATATTATGCATAGCGTGATCATATCGCGCTTTATTGCCAACCAAAGTTGTTATTAAAAAAGTTATGAGGTTTTGCATGAGAAACGGCATGTCAGACGGAGATTTGAAAACATTGTCTTTGGAAAGTAGGTGTGATTTTGATTGTTTTCCGGAGTTTTAACGGTTATTGATTATGATTTTATTGTTTTAATGAGGGACTGTGCTACTAAAAGCAGTGAGGTAGCGTTGGATTGGGAGAATGTTTATTAAATTAATGATTGTGACGAGGGTCATAATTACTACGAGTGTATAATACAGTCTGATTTGAATAGATGTGTGGGGGGAGGCTCCAATAGAGAGATCTCTCTCCAGGCAGGTGTCATGCCTGGGGACCGAAGTCCGAAGGACGAACGTCGGTAGTTTTATATACGCGTACGAGTTGTGAAACTTCAATAGCGCGATGTAGAACATGTTTGTAGTTTCTATAATTATGTGCTCACTAGATGGCGCTAGGAATAGCTACAGATGTGTGTATTACAAACTAGCTGTTGCAGTTGCTCGCGACTCCGCAATGCAATTTTCAGGGATAAAAACTATCTTAAGTTTCCAGAGTCTCATACTATACCTATTACCAAATTTCTGTTGTAATGAGGGTTTTCACAGAGGCAAAATATCACTAGATGGCGTTAGTATCGAGAGGTCTGTTTGACGTCTGCTCATGATTGGTTCAAAAACTTGACGTTTGACGTGGCTCATTTGAGCCAATCGCAAGTAAACCTCAAACGTCAAAATGGACCTCACGATACTACGCCATCTAGCGATATTTCGCCTCTGTGAAAACCCTTATTATATCAAAACATATGGAACTACTAGCGCCATCTAGGCTACGGTATGTAAACTATACGTTTTGTAATAAAAATACAATAGAAATAAAGTTAGTCTGCACTGAATAACCGACGTGTTTGTAAGTACTTCAATTTCATCTGGTTTAAGCGTAAGAGTAAAAATGGACTAGTTCTTAATTTTGTGCCTCTGGTGTATATTATTTGTCAGTTAATCACATTTTTTTTTAAGTTTTGAGTTTAGGTAATTATGAGTCAGAAATCTCAAAATATTTTGTAAGCAGATATCTTTTTTTTTCAGATAATTTTGGAGAAAGCTATTGCTGCTGCGACGGAACTTTTGGTGAGCATATTCAAAACATGTTGTGTAGTATTATGTAGTAGTCTAATAAGCGTTCTCGATTATTTGATAGTTCAAAATACAATTAATTAAGAGAAGTCTCTTCGTTCCATTCTCTATACAAACGTAGTCCAAAGGCCGTATTGCCTAATGTTTCTGACACTCGTGATCGTAATTAAATGACAGATTTCGCATACAAAAGCTGTAATTTGATTGCGATCGCGACTGTCAGAAACGTTAGGCAATAAGGCCTCTGGTTTCATTTGAAAACTATGCAACATAAGTAGATAAAATATTGCTAGACGTAATTATCTATGCCTGTGGTTTTCAGATTTTCATATAAATGTGTTGTATCAGAATTACAGGAGCTCAAAGTCGACAAAAAAAGATGTCAACTTTGCACGGGAATTACAGACTATTGAAATATTTTTTAAAAAATCTAAAAAACCACAGGCATAGAAAATATAATGAAGATCTTGACTGTGGAATATCATTGATTTCTGTGCTATACTTTTCGTATAATATGAGGACTACGCGAAACCCAAAATCCAACCGCCCAAATCTTGAAAAGCCTACAGCTATCTCGATATACATTAGAGGGAAGCGGAGAAGCGTAACAAATATTTAGCTGCCACCAAAAGATATATCTTATAGCACTAAGAAAGATAAATCTAGTGTTAGCCTAAGCAGCATAATGCTGTCTTTAGTCTGAGCAGCATTTGGATCAACTCTCAGAAAAAACTGGTCAATCTTGTATGCAAAACTGCCGCTATTTTCACGCAAGAGCGAATCCGCTTATATTTCTGCGTCACAAACCCTGGTCACAGTTAAACTTGACGTAGTATTTTATGTATAATACTTTAAATAAAGCGGGTACAGTCGCGTCGAGGGGAGCTAACTCGGTTACGGCGGCCATGATTCGATTCAGCACTTTTATCGACTCGGATTGCTCCAGACGGCATTTGCATGTGCAAGGAAGCTTTGTCGCGTCTGCTGAGGAGATGGATGTTCTGTTTTAATACAGTTCCAGTACATCTATGAGTCACCCGTGGCGCTATGTTGCTCAAAACCTACTACTATTTCTATATGTTGGTAATATAAATGCAAAAAGTTTACATGTTTTGATGTTTGTTACGTTCACGCAAAAACTCGGATCCTGTTGGATGGCATTATTATCAAATGTGATATAAGAAAGAAAGAATAAATTTATTTACTAAACTTCAGCACTACAAAAAAGAAACAATAATAATATTACAATTAAGCATAACTTATTCTTTTCAGTCGAAGATCAGGGTCTCTTTTTAACCCCCGACGCAAAAAGAGGGGTGTTATAAGTTTGACCACTATGTGGTCTGTATATGTATCTGTCTCTGGCACTGTAGCTCTTAAACGGGTGGATCAATTTGAATGCGGTTTTTTTTATTTGATAGCAAGTTTTCTAGCAATGTATCTTAGACATGTTTCATCAAAATCGGTTCAGCCATTTTTGAGATATATTGAACTTTAAAGTGACAAAGTCGGGGGTTTTCCAAGTTTTTGCTGGTTAGGTTATTACCATCAGCTTTATAAGGTCTTAGGACAGGTTTTTCAAAAATGAACCTCGGTCTACATCTCGTAGTAATGTTTTATGAATATGTGTTGTGCCATAGGTAGCCATTGCAACTTAAAGTCGCAATGGAAGACGTTTCGGGTAATTCCAGGAACTTTCCGAGAAGGTCGTGCAACGGTCCGTGACGTCGTTAAAACTAGATGGACTAAAAAAAGTTTCAGAAATAAACAAGCTACGTGTCCAACTTCAATGAGGCTCATCCTTCGGAATCGTTGTTGCTTAGAAAATAAAGTGCGATTTGGCTAATAATTTACTAAGAACTTTCAAACAGTCGATTTTAACTTTAAGGTGTATTGTTTTAAGGTTGCTTTTTATTGCTCTTAGTTGTAAGCTGGGGTTGTGCCCTCTAGAGCCCCTTGGGATTGTCCGGTAAACGTGTTAGTCATGACGTTTCATTTGTTTTCTGAATCGGATAGTGCGCATGTGGGCATTGATGAGGTTTGAACAGATGACGAGCTTTCACACTCCGACGAGTTTGCTGGGATACCTAGTTTTTGCGAGCGATAGTAAATAAACGTGTTTAATTTTGTGCTAATACTAAACTGTAATTGTAATTTTTTGGTGTAGAAAAAGTATAAAATAAGTTTCAATTTTAAGATGTCGGATTGTACTCGGAGGTATTTTTTCGACTTACTTTATAACGAGAAAACTGTCAAATAAATAGAAAAAATAATATAAATAAATATTTCTGAAGCTTGATGAGAACAAATACTTTTGACAAGATTTATTTGTCCAATTACTTTTAATAACTATAAAATTGCCTGAATTTCTATCAAAAACCCTTCCAGTCCTTAGCAAATTTTAAACCAAGTAAAAATGTGGGTGAAATTCGACTAACAAGATTCGACCCAAACAAAAGAAACTTTACGATTTACAAGACTAGTAAACAACATCGTGGGCATTAAGATGATATAATTTCGTCGCACTATCAAAACATACAGCATCTGCCAAAACGTTGCTACTTCCGAGTGATGACATAACCCTTACCACCACAATATCAAGAAACAAATAAGCTAAAAATCAGTTCACTCGGTCGAGTGACCACACTTTTCTCGTAAACCGTGTCGTCTCCATCAAACGGCCATAAACGACACCCTTCAAGGGCCAACAACATCGATAGTTAACAAAGTGGGGACGAGCGTCGGTTGGTTTTATGGACTCTACTAATCGGATATAGCGCGGACAGTGATTGGCAAGAAAACCTGTAGATTTACCCCGTTTGGTTTGCATTAAGTATGAAAATTTGAGTATTTCATCCAAATACCCATTGAGTTTTTAATTTTTTACAACGTACAATTAATCGTTATTAACACAACAATCCCTACTAATATTATAAATGAGAAAGTAACTCTGTCTGTCTGTCTGTCTGTCTGTTACGTTTTCACGTCGAAACCACTGAACCGATTTTGATGAAATTTGGTACATAGGTAGTTTGAGCCCCAAGGATAAACATAGGATACCTTTTATTCCGGTAGAGGGCGCCACCGCGCGATAACCTGTATCCTTGCAGACGAAGTCGCGGGCATAAGCTAGTATGTAATATGGGCTCTCTGGTGTCAACTGGGACGATAATGTTATGTGGGTGTGAAAATACGACAAAAAGGTTCAAGAAAAGGTAAGCGGTGCTCAGCCTTCTTTTTTTTTCGGCTTGGCAGGGGCACTTCCGGGCCCCCGATAGTAAGCAATACACATACAAATAATAAAGGTACTCTACGAAGTCGCTTATTTTGAAAATGAAACTCCAGTGAGACTCACTTATATTAAATTATATTTTAACGGATAAATCGAGTCTTATATCGAGTTTAGTTCGGCATGTTTTGGGCTATTTCGTAGCCCTTCTTCAAGGGAGCACGCGACTTGGCGGCTGCCGCAACACGCGCACTACGCGCCACCGCTCTGCTCGCGCGACTGTTCGACGAAACTTTCGTCGCCTATTACCTAGGTACTTTAGACCAATTTTTGGTTTGCCCTCTATGGTCTCTCACGTAGATGATCATTTGTTGAGTAATTTTTTAAACTGTTAAACTACTGTTTTTATAACAAGTTTAATTTCTCAAAAACTTCAAGAAACGTCTTAAAACGATTATTTCTAAACGTAAACCGTTTATTGCACCTGTTATATTTTATGATTATTGGCAATTACGTTTAACTACCACTGCACATTTTTATTTTCCAGCGCAATAACGGCCATTTCAAAAGGTGCATTCGGACTTAAATCGTAAATACCCACAAAACTAAAATAAGCAGTAATTCATTCGCATCATTTTTAAACTAGAACTATACCAGAGGCATTTTGCCTCACGTTCTGACTTTCGCAATCAAATGACAGTTTTCACGTACAAAAACTGTCATTTGATTACGATCGCAAAAGCCAGAAACGTTAGGCAATATGGCCTCTAGTTTATATAGTTAATTAACTAAATGTAAATAAACTTCAGCTACAATATTTGGTACAGTCATTAGCACAAATATCTGACACAAAAGCGTGCATAAATATCTGATACCACTCTATTACTAGGGCCGGAAGGATGTGTGAGATATTTGTGGCAAATTTTAATGCTGGTGACTGTACATTCAAGGTTTTTTATACATTTTACTTATCTATGTTGTAAGAGGCGACCGAGGATATAGGTTAAAGTATGCTACTAAAATTGCTAAAAGTGCCTCCGAAGCGGTAACGTTTCGTGTGCTCTGCCTACCCCATTTAGAAATACAGGCGTGATGTTTGTGTATGTGTTACTTATCTATCATTGTAATACAAACTAGACAAGTGTATTTCAATACAGAAATGTAAATGTTTAGATATTTTAATGGGGCAATTTCAATATTTAAGACACTAATTGACGTATTTTTGTTTACATTTAGTTAAATACCTACCCAAACCAAGTATAAAACTAGCTTCACGTAAACAAGAGAGCTTTTTAACTTCACACAAGAATATTTAAATCAAATACAGCTTTATCTCGATTTGAGAGAGTTTAAATATGCAATAAGGACTAAGGACATAGTATAAAACAGTAAGTAGTCTGCAATGAACGAGACGTGACTCTCATTCGGTCTAAGCCAATTTTAATTTTGGAAGCTTACACTGCTTACTGCTAGCGTAACGTACGGGTAGAGCCATAAAGGAAGAATAATTGCTCATTATAGTCGTAATCTTTGGGTTGTACTTTTGGTCGTGTTATCTCATCGGTTTAGTCTACTACAGGTAGCTGCTTGTGCGATCCGCGAAGAGCTCTCAGACCCGAGATTATTATCATTGTGAATCAGACGTCCAAGGTATTGGTCTATTGGAAGGTCCGTTGAAGGTCATAGTATCATTGTTCATAAATTTCCCTCGAAGATTATTAAATAGCAATGAGCAGGCCATATTGCTCGAAGAACGGATAACTATTGTAGGAGAAACCGCGAACTGCGGTGTGAGGTCTACCGACGACGATTACCGTTAACTAATGTTTTTTTCGGCAGCGGACGTCTGGTTGATGATGAATACATAAACGAATTTGGGTCATCAGATAATAAGCAATGTCTGCCGCATATGGGCAGTCACCTGCATAATATCTGCCACAGCGGAGCCTGCAAAAATATCTGATACGTCCTACCTGACCTAGAAATAGAGTCGTATCAGATATTTACGCACGCTTTGTGTCAGATATTGGTAGTGGTGACTGGACACTCATGACTCCGTGCCATTGCTGTTTTACTGTAATTTTACTGTGTCAGGGCGGCAGATGGTTGACAAAGCGCAGTTCTGCTTGGCAGCTTTCAAGCTTTCAAAGTTAGCCGCCGCAGATTTTTTCGCTAACTTCGACTGGGACTTATTATTCTAGCGTGTCTTTCGTATTTAAATTGAACATTTTTCGAGTTGGGAGTACAAAATGCACTTGTACTGGAGTTTAACAATGGATGACTCGCCGTCATAGGAATTGTAAAGGCTTCCAGCGGTTGCCTTTATTTAGACGTAGTTACGAAGGAAATTGTGGAAAAAGTTATACCTACCACACAATGAAACTTTATTGAACACAATGTAGAAAGCAATAAAGAAAATAGCCTTTGCAGGTGGTAGAACCTTGTGCAAGGTCCACCCGGATTGCTACCATCATCTTGCTCGCTAATCCTGCCGTGAAGCAGCAGTGCCTGCACTGTTGTTTCAGCGTGGAGAGTAAGACAGCCGGTGAAATTACTGGAACTTGAGGTATTCCATCTTAGGCTTCTAGGTTGGCAACGCATCTAAAATACCCTTGGTTTTGCAGATGTTTATGGACTGTGGTGATCTCATACCACCAGGAGACCCACTTGCTCGTTTGCCTTCCAGTCGAATAAAAAAATATCGAGCTAAGAATCACTGAAAGTAAACTGCACCAACATCATACTATTTATTATTTATTATTATTTATTTATTTATTTACTATCTATCCATTTGAGAGCTACGACACAGTATATATTTATATATAGAAATACTACAGTACCGCGAGTCCCCTTAAAGGCCGTGTAGAGCGCGCGTCTGTGTGAGTGTGTTCGTTTTGATCGTAGCTTCGTAGCTTCCATACTGTTTTACCTTATACATATACTGCGGCTTCGATGACTCAGGCATATAGACAGGCATATAAACATGCATATAGGCAGGCATAGACAGGTAGACAGACATCGGTATCATCCTTACGTCTCCCCTCTTTTTGAGTCGGAGCTTCGTTCTCCACACACATATTTTTCTTCCCAAATTAATCAGAAGCTGGTGAACAGACACTGTCCTCACCTACTCGTATTGTGTCGGCGCAGGCACTCGCTAGCCGTGAGCTTAATCGCTCGCCACAAACTAACTATGCTCAGAATAGATAGAAAAAGCAATACAAAGTAAATGCTGCCAGCATTCTTGGAACCATAGCACAGGGGCCTTTTTTAGATTTATTTTAGTTTTTAGAAAGAAGAAGAAGAAGAAAATACATTTATTCGCAAAAGTAACTTAAAGTAATTTAAATTAAACGATACGTAAATGACTCAAACAAAGAAAGCAGTTTTTTAATTATTATTAAGTTTTTATTGTTTAAATAATTTTAAATGTGTTGTGTTTAAGACATTTTAAACGTGAGTCAAATGAACATAGGATAAACGTCGTTAGGATTTTCATGTACTAGTTTTGTACATTAGAAATTTTAAACGAAGTTCAACTGAACATCGGACATGTACTCGTATCTTTAGGAAATTTGTAAGTACAATATAAATTTTTATTTTCGCAGTTTTGTCTTTAGGAATATCGTATTTAGAAATTTGCATTTTCGAAATCTTACTACGGAGACGTTTATTTACCTATTGCAGATTATACAATACAGGCGAGTTCTTAAACTTGTGAGCATAAATATGATGAAAAATATCTGAGCACGCTTCGACGCCTATAACAATAGAGTCGTTTCAGATATTTTTGATAAAATTTTTGCTCACTGTTTATGAACTTGACTATATAACAACTCTGTATTTTACACCAACACAATATAGTACGTATAAGCTGTACAAAAAACACAGGCACAGTATGTATATATATAAGCTAAAGGAGTATGGAAACTACGAAGCTACGATCATGCAGTACCGCGAGACCCCTTAGAGGCCGTGTAGAGCGCGCGTCTGTGTGAGAGTGTTCGTTTCGATCGATTTGTTCGTAGTTTCCATACTGCTTTAGCTTATATATATAATGTGACACAGGTATATAGAGATTTTCTAAAGTAAGCAATATTTTGTTAGCTTTAAATTCTTCCTTTACTGCGTCTGCCAGCACTATGGCAAACTGCCATAAGTATAAAAGGCAATAAAACCAAAAATCGTCCGTCACCGATTTCCAATCGCTCGATACTCGATGCACCGATAGCTCTATTCGTGTACCAGTTACTCGCATTCGATGGGATGTAGATACTCGTATCGATGATAGGACGATATTTTTACGACTATTTTTGAAGCTGTGCAGCTCTGGGGCAATAGGAGAGAATACTATTCGTGTATTTGGACTGTAGAAGTGTTTTTGCTTAGGAAAAGTCAGATTTTTTGTTGTATTACCAGTACCAAACATGGAACAAAAGCTGCTTAAAAGGACTTAACGCTTACAGAGGCACACAGCGAGACTCAAAGTCAGTTCTGTATGTTAATGATATTTCAGATATCATTTTTTCAGTACTATTTTACCACTGACTAGTTTTCCATCCGATAGAAAAACCTACATCAATTTCAAATATTATGAGATAAATTATAGCCATTGTACAATATTATTTTCGAACGCTTTCACAAAAATTTACCACTTGCAATTGGAAAGTTATGTCAGCTTATTGTACATTCGGTAGAATAAGGGCGTAATTCCACTTTTAGTATATTAACTCAGTTTCGATTTTTAGGGTCTTAGCCTCTTAGTCTTTAGAATGTATTGATATTAAAATAATACTTTCCAGTTACTGGTTAAATGTATGAAACGTGTACAACTTTATTGCCAATTTTATGTACCACATTTTATAGGCATATAGGCAATTACGCTCTTTACTAACGAAGATACTTATACGATATTAACTCAGTTTTCGATTTTTAAATAATTATGATTATCGTTTTTTGACATGTTCAAAAACATGAAACTACCGTGAGACTCACTCATATTAAATGATATTGTAAAGGATAACTCATGTCATAAATCGAGTTTAGCTAGACATGTTTCGTGCTATTTCGTAGCCCTTCTTCAAGGGAGCACGCGACTCAGCGGCTGCCGCAACACGCGCACTACAACCCGAAACATGTCGAGCTAAACTCGATTTAAGACGCGAGTTATCTGTTACAATATTATTTAATTATGCCCTTGTTGTACTAAAGTAGGTATGTTTAACTTTCCGATTGAACCACTTCGTGCATAAAAAGGACTAAGTTCACTACAACCTTAATAAATAATAAAGTTGCTGAAAGAAGTGCAAAGGATCAAAGGCCAAGTTCCGCGAGTCCTCCGGGATGCTGGCGGAGCTGGGACTGTGTCGTGGCTCTGTTACAGGCGACACTACTCTGCCGCCTTAAGGAGAAAAACCATAAGTGATATTTTTTGCAAATTTTTTCTCAGTATTTTTTCCTGAGTACGAGGCTGGTGAAAATAAAATTTTGCAAAAAATGTCACTTATGGTTTTTCCTGTGCCCGCCAGCAGATATTATTTATACCTCGCGTGTAAACAGTTTCTAAAGAATTATTAAGTTTTGATTTTAATTAAGTGGGACCATGATGATCCAATTACCGGTGATCTATAGAGCCTCTTTTTTTTTATTCAACTGATTGGCAAACGAGCAAGCGGGTTTCTCTGTTGTTAATATTATCCCCAGTTCTGGGCCACACATGACACATTGTATATATTATTATGAGCCAAGTCTACTCATTACTAATTATTAGTTACAAATGTCGGTTTGTTGCACACTTACACGTCATCATCATCATCATCATCCCAGCCTATATACGTCCATTGCTGGGCACATGCCTCCTCTCAGAACAAGAGGGCTTGGGCCATAGTTCCTACGCGGGCCCAGTGCGGATTGGGAATTTACACGTAGCACCTTTAAAATTGAAATAAATATTTAAAATTGTTTCAGTTTAATTTTAAAGGTGCGACGTATTTTGTTCCTCACACAAAAACCGACCATGAACCTACCTACCTAGGGCCAGTCTGTATCATTTAAATCAAATTATACAGTTCGAATTAGATCGAGAATTCTAGACTCAAAACGCAGGCGCCGCTGGCAAATGCTCTATGGGGAATAGCCTCATACTATTCTACCTATAGATTAGACTTGGATAGAGCGGAATACGGTATCCGTGGAGAGCGGGATTGCGATGCGGGATCGCGGGATGCGGGAATCCCGGTAGTTAAGCTGCTTGCTCCGGTGCGCTGTCCGCGTCACGTCGATAAATCGCACATGCGGGTAGTTAGTTGTTAGGTATCGACAGCGAATTCGATTGCAGACACAAGTCTTTGATTTTTTTTAAGCAGTAGGTAAGTAGTAAAATTAGTAGTGGTAAACTAGTTATGACGACCTCTCAAGCCAAATGGTCGTAGATTCAAACGCAGAGCTCTATTTCTGAATTTTTACTATTGGCAACGTTGAATATTTACCGAAAGATCAGATGTGATGCATAGTGCATCTATCTGACTTGATAATTTCTTGGGCATTTAGAACAACCAAATGTTTTTGTTCATCATCATCATGTCCGCCGAAAGACGTCCACTGCTGGACATAGGCCTCCCCCAAGGCTCTCCACTCAGACCGGTCTTGTGCTTTTCGCATCCACCGCGAGCCAGCGATCTTAACCAGGTCGTCGCTCCGTCTTGTCGGAGGCCTACCGACAGCTCGTCTCCCGGTCCGCGGACGCCATTCGAGAACCTTTTGACCCCATCGGCCATCAGTTCTGCGAGCAATGTGTCAGGCCTTTTACCCCTCACTAGCTAGTGAGCGAGTTTGTTAATTATTTTAACTTGTTAATCAGAGCGGTTTTGGACGTGGTCATAGATACTTGTAGTTTAAATTTGATATAAATTATGTACATAATCCTTATAATAACGAAAGAAGATAAAACATGTGCATCAAGAAAAAAATTTTTTCATACGATGTCGGATCTCCCAAGTATAGTCAAGGAATTTAATTCATAGGCCGCCATGGAACCTTTTCAAAGGAAAAGTCATTACGACTTTCCTTGTTAATTAATGCGATGTCACTATGACGTTTACTGTGAAATGGTTCCATGGTGGCCAATGAATTAAACTCCTCGACCTTACTCTATCGTACCTCGAGATTCTCGAATTTCTTAAAACTTACGGTTTCTCTTCTGTTTGACCAATACGTAAGCTAAGTGTATTGAAGAACCCCATCTTGTACGTTTTCGCGATATAAGACGCACCGCTAAGCCGCGCCAGCGCCGTAATCAATCAGGAGGGCTTACTTCCCCCACCACATATCGGAGGAAGGCATTAATCAATTGGAAGTCTTCAATTTGTTGTAGGTACACTTTATTACACATATATGTATTGTATGGATATTAGCAGTTGGAGATGATAAAAAAGGATTTATTGTATGAAATTGGAACCTTTTTTAGGGTTCCGTAGCCAAAATGGCAAAAAAGGAACCCTTATAGTTTCGCCATGTCCGTCTGTCTGTCTGTCCGTCCGCGGCTTTGTTCAGATACTATTAGATTTGTCAGAGACTTTGTATTCTTTTGGTTTGTTGTTTTCTTTTTGTATTACTTTATGTTTTATGTACAATAAAGTATTTACATACATACATTCTCGTACTATCAATGGCTAGAAAGCTGGAATTTTGCACGAATATATATGTAAACTATGCTGACAAAACAGTACAATACAATCATGTAACATCACCTTAATCAACCAATTAACTCTTCTCATCAAAGTCTATCACAAAAACTAGTAGGTAAGTAATTAAAAAATCTTTATCTCATTCCTTTTCTATTAAAAACCATCCACCATTAGAGGAAAAGTGAAATCTATTGAGGTACAGCCATTCAGCGACTGCAGCTCTGTAAAGCCTTTGCAACCTCCGATTGTGAGCGCTGGATTCGCTTGGTGAGACGAAGACTGTTGAATGAACGTATTGAATTGTGCGGTTTCTCAATAGAAAAATGAAAAATTGAATTTTCTGTAGGATACGCGGTTGCTTTTAAAGCCTTAGTTTTTGCCGAAGGTTGTTGCAGTTCAAAAAGTTTGTTGACATTTATGAGAAGGGAGACGTTTTCAAATAGGGATGTTGACACCACCAATCAACTGACGTAGTTTTTATGAGCTGTCAAAGCACAATCATCCCATAGAGTTTCAATGGCAATAGCGACGAATGACGTCATAAGTCGCTATTTGTTCGCCAACTCAATCAAGTAACTATTTATTTGTATTAAAGCAACAAAAAATCTAATTTTACAGTAAATCGAAAATTTATGTGGTTTTCAGGGCTAAAATAAAGCGCTTTTTTACTGGAGTCATATGCCATCGAATTATTTTTTAATGGTGTCAACATCCTTATTGCCTCAACTATCATAAGTGCTAGCGTGCGTAGGTTTGAAAATATAAGTAAAGCAGAGTTTAGACTTGCAAGAAAAATCGTGTAAGTTGCATTACATTGCGAGGCCGTAAAGCCAACGAGCTTGTAGCGGTCAATCCAGCGCCGCAATGTAATGCTACTTGCATGATTTTTCTTGAAAGTCTAAACTCGGCTTAAGATTTGTTATTTAAAAAGAGTTATTAAAATAAGTGAGAGCAAACGAGCAAGTGGGTTACCTGATAGAAAGCAATTTGATAAATTTAAACAGATAGTTGGGCTAGTCTAACTAGACTTTTGTTTGCATCCACAGTATACGCTGAGCCCAATCCATTTATCACACTTTCTTAGTTAAATGAAATGAAAATTTGTTGCATATGAAATTAAGGTTTTAGATTGCAGTTGCATATGCTTAAAGGTAAGTTTCACTTAACCCTACCTTTACAGGTGTACACGCAGTTAAAAAATAAATACAGAATAAATATGTTACATGCTAGGTACATTGGTATGTTATATGTTATGTTATATGTAATTATAACTTTAGTGTGTGAACTATCTTCCTTTTATTAATAATATTATATTGTTTATTCTAAGGGGGTGTTTCACCACCCATTGATTAGTTTTATTTGACGGATAAATGTGATGGTAAGTGTGTTAATAAAGGTTTTTAATATTCTATTCTTGTATTATTTGTTAATAAATAGTCTTGTTGAGGTCTTCAGTGGTTTATTTTAGTAAAATAATTTACAAGAGAAATATCTTAATATTAACACGACCGGCTAGGTCAGAGGTCGGAGGCCAAGGGGTGCAGTGTTGCCAACACACAAATAATGACATTTACTTTTTTTTTTAAATTACGTTCCAATACATCATCCCCTTTAAACAAACAATTTTTTATTTAAAATTAATGGGGATTAAATTATTAAGGTAAGTTTTACAACTCAAAATATTTTAAAACTGTTAAACAAATTCAAATTTAATATTTCTTATTATTATAGTAACTATAACTCCAAAGTTTAAAACAAAACAAAAATTTTAATTTCTTAAAACAAAATAACATCTTGTTATACTCTTCCTCCCCTCCTAAGGATCAAAACTACACAATGCAAAATGTTATACACTTATAACATAACATCATCTTAAATTACCTTGCAGCTACTCGTTCAACCAGCTTAAGTGAGGTAGAGAACTATAGTACAGAGCAAGCCCGTCTTGGGGGATCATCAAGTTATGCTGGTCGGATATAGAAAGAGGTTCTTGTGTACAGCACATTATTATTATCTACTAAGTCATAAGCTCTATATCCATTACTACTAATAATTTTACCTTGGAGCCATGTTTTGTCATTCATGTCTTTCTTAAACCATACATTTTGCCCTGCAATAAACTCTTTTTTATATCTACTTGTTTTATTATAATTTTTGGCATTGCGGTTTGCAATTTTATTAAATTCTGGCTGAACATTTAAATTAATTTTAGGTTTTAAATATTGGTGGGACACTAATAATTTTGTTTTTAAATTTCTATTCATTAAAAGTTGAGCTGGTGAAAAATTTGTGCCAGACACAGGTGAGGATCTATACTGTAACAATGCTAATCTAAAATCAGTCTTATCTTCACAGCATTTAATTAATATTTTCTTACAAATTTGGACGGCTCGTTCAGACATCCCATTAGATTGAGCATACCTTGGGCTTGAAAAGGTAAATTTAAAACCAAAATCTGAAGCAAATTTCTTACATTCTTTAGAGTCAAAAGGTACATGGTCAGACACTATTTCACTTGGTATTCCAAAGTTTGAAAATACATCTATTAAACAATTAATTACTGAACTTGCGCTTTTATTAGGCATTAATTTCATATCTATCCATTTAGAAAAATAATCTGCAATTACCAAGTAATTTTTATTTTTAAATTCCATGATGTCTACACCCAGTTTTGAAAAGGGTAAGTCTGGTACCTCATGTGATAATAGGGGCTCTTTAATATTATTATTTTGGTAAGTTTGACATACAAAACACTTTTTTATGAATTCTTCCAAATGGTTATCCATTTTAGGCCAGTAATACATATTCCTAGCTAATTGCTTCATTTTTGTTGTGCCTAAATGACCCTCATGTAATTTGTGCATGATAGATGATCTTAATGACTTAGGTATCATTAATCTGGATTTAAAAAATACTAAACCTTCATCAGTTGTGATATCACCTCTTAATTTGTAATAAAACCTTAAGTCATCAGGAACATCTTTAATATTTTCAGGCCAACCATTAATAGTATAGCCTATGAGTTTTAATAACTCATCATCCTGTGATGTATTTAATATTAGTTCACTTTTCTGCTCATCTGTACACTGTAAGTAGCGAGCAAGACCTACACAGTGAATAACTTCATACATATAAGTGTCATCAGTATCACTAACATTCATGAAAGAGCGAGACAGAAAGTCGGCTATGTACATTAATTTTCCTTTTAAATAGGTGAACTCTATGTCATATTTTAATAGTTTTAATTTTAATCTTTGTAGTCTGGGTGACGGTATATCATGTATGTGTTTCTTTAATAAACTCTCTAATGGTTTGTGATCATTTAATATTTGACACTTATTACCATAAATAAAATAGTGAAATTTTTTAGTTGCCCAGACAACACTTAATAGTTCTTTTTCTATTTGTGAAAATCTTTGCTCAGAGGGAGTTAAACTTCTTGAAGCATAGCAGACTGGTTTGCCATTTTGTAACAAGCAACAGCCAAGTCCGTCTTTTGAAGCATCACACTGTAGTACTATGGGTAATTTAGTGTTAAAATTTTGTAAAATGGGTGCCTCTGTTATTATTTTCTTAATATTATTAAATACTGTTTCATGTACTGAGGTCCACAACCAAGTTACATCCTTTTTTAATAAAAGGTGGAGAGGCGATGCAATAGTAGCCATGTTAGGAACAAATTTTCTTAAATAATTGACCATACCGAGGAATATCTGTAATTCCTTCTTATTAGTTGGACTTTTAATACTGTTAATGGCATCAACCCTTTCCGGATCAATTTGCATGCCCTGTCCAGAAAAAATGTGACCAAAATATTTCACTTCGGTTAATCGATATTGAAATTTGTTTTTATTAAATCTGACATTATGTTCTTTGGCACGTTCAAATACTTTATTTAATACTTCGTCATGTTCCTGCTGAGAATTTCCACATATTAAAAGGTCATCACAATAAACTACCACACCGGGAATGTCACCAAAAGCTGTTTCGCTGTATCTTTGGAACACTTCGGGGGCTACAGAAATTCCAAAAGGACATCTTAAAAACTTATAGCAGCCATAAGGGCTATTAAAAGTACACAAGTCGCTAGACTTTTCTGTTAATTTAATATTATAAAAACCATCGGACAGATCTAGTACTGAAAAATACTTTTTATTACTTAATTTAGGTACAATCTCATCCAATGTCGGTATTAAATGGTGTTCTCTAATTAACACTTTATTTAAATCTTTGGGATCTAGACAAATTCTTAATGAACCATCTTTCTTTTCGATAATGACAAGATTACTCACAAAACTTTTTGGGTGTTCGACCTTAGCAATTACTTGTTGATCCTCCAGAGACTTCAGCTTCTCCGCAAGGCGAGTCATCAGCGCGTTAGGCACTCGACGTGGTGGTCTCACTACTGGTTCTACTCCTGGCTGAACGCGTAGCTCCAATGGGTTTTTAAATTCACCCACACCCTGAAAAAGTTGAGCATTTTTGTTAATAATTAATTCCTTGTCATTTGAGGTATCAGTTTTGACTGTATTAATATTATTGTTTTTTAAAAGTTTTAATTGTAATAATGACTTCAGTCCTAAAATTGGTTTAGCTTTCTCCTTTATTACTAGGAACTCAGACTCAAAACTGTCCTCATCATTCTTAGTATAGACTTTTAATATTACTTTTCCTATTGGCATTAAGTGCCTACCACCGAAGACCTCTATTATTGTTTTTGTCTCAGATATTTTAATATTATTTTCATCATCGACAAGTTTATTGAGATCGTGCTGTGAGATCACATTGATCTGCGCACCTGTGTCACACTTAAAAGACACTCTTTTATTATTAACCCTTAATAGCTCTGTCCATTCATTTTTACTGAGATCTATGGAGCAGACTAGTCATAAATCATGAATATTATTGTCTGAATCACTCTCATTATTATTAATATTATGCACCTTCTTATTATAAGTGCAGCCAACGCTAAAGTGGTTGAGCTTTTGGCATTTGCCACAAGTTTTACCATAAGCCGGACAATTTTTTGGCCCATGCTCGGTTTTGCATTTCAGACACATGTAATGTTTGCTGTTATATTTTTTACTATGGAAGTTATTATTATTACTATTGGATACATTCGGCTTTTTTAATCTATGATACTTATCTTTATTACTATTGTTGGAGTGTGAGTGTTGGGACTGGGACTGCGACTGCGACTGGACTGCGAGCACCTCTCTGGACGGACTGTTCAGTGTCTTGATGTGTTCTTTGGAGAGCTCCGCTGATCTGCAGACTTCAATTGCGCGCTCAAGGCTTAGATCCTTGATTTCTAACAGTTTCTGTTGTGTGCGCCTATCCCTAACTCCAATCACGATTCTGTCACGTAGCATTCTGTCCTTCATTTCTTCGAAGTTGCAATTTTCCGCGATTTTTCTGATGCACGTGTAGAATGAGTCGAATGTTTCGTCTTCTTCCTGGTTTCTTTTATTAAAGTTGAAGCTGTTAATCACCTCGTTTTGTTTCGGCTTGAAGTAACTGTCGAATATCTTAATTATATCTTCGAGTTTCGCCTTTTCTTGGTCGTCTTCGGTTTTTAATACGTTAAAGTACAGTTCTTGTGCCTTGTACCCTATGCAGTTAATTAATATTGCGCCTTTTCTCGTCTCTGACAACTTTTCAAAACCCGCCGCTGTGATGAAATTGCGAAACGAGTGCTTAAACCTCTGCCATTGAGGCCAGCAGTTGTCAAGATTTTCTAAGTTCAAACCTTGAGGCAAGGTATATTGAACGGCACCTGCGTGGGCTATGGACTCTATTTGAGGCTCTTCTTCAGTCATTCTTAATATTAATTGTGTACTTTGGTAAATACCTCGTCTTCGCCGGTTCGCCGGTTCGCCGTGACACGTGTGAGGGAATCTTCAAAAATCTTCTTAATCTTCGTTCTTCTCCGGCTGCGCCATGTATTATTTGTTAATAAATAGTCTTGTTGAGGTCTTCAGTGGTTTATTTTAGTAAAATAATTTACAAGAGAAATATCTTAATATTAACACGACCGGCTAGGTCAGAGGTCGGAGGCCAAGGATCTATACTATACTGTAACAATGCTAATGCTAATCTAAAATCAGTCTTATCTTCACAGCATTTAATTAATATTTTCTTACAAATTTGGACGGCTCGTTCAGACATCCCATTAGATTGAGCATACCTTGGGCTTGAAAAGGTAAATTTAAAACCAAAATCTGAAGCAAATTTCTTACATTCTTTAGAGTCAAAAGGTACATGGTCAGACACTATTTCACTTGGTATTCCAAAGTTTGAAAATACATCTATTAAACAATTAATTACTGAACTTGCGCTTTTATTAGGCATTAATTTCATATCTATCCATTTAGAAAAATAATCTGCAATTACCAAGTAATTTTTATTTTTAAATTCCATGATGTCTACACCCAGTTTTGAAAAGGGTAAGTCTGGTACCTCATGTGATAATAGGGGCTCTTTAATATTATTATTTTGGTAAGTTTGACATACAAAACACTTTTTTATGAATTCTTCCAAATGGTTATCCATTTTAGGCCAGTAATACATATTCCTAGCTAATTGCTTCATTTTTGTTGTGCCTAAATGACCCTCATGTAATTTGTGCATGATAGATGATCTTAATGACTTAGGTATCATTAATCTGGATTTAAAAAATACTAAACCTTCATCAGTTGTGATATCACCTCTTAATTTGTAATAAAACCTTAAGTCATCAGGAACATCTTTAATATTTTCAGGCCAACCATTAATAGTATAGCCTATGAGTTTTAATAACTCATCATCCTGTGATGTATTTAATATTAGTTCACTTTTCTGCTCATCTGTACACTGTAAGTAGCGAGCAAGACCTACACAGTGAATAACTTCATACATATAAGTGTCATCAGTATCACTAACATTCATGAAAGAGCGAGACAGAAAGTCGGCTATGTACATTAATTTTCCTTTTAAATAGGTGAACTCTATGTCATATTTTAATAGTTTTAATTTTAATCTTTGTAGTCTGGGTGACGGTATATCATGTATGTGTTTCTTTAATAAACTCTCTAATGGTTTGTGATCATTTAATATTTGACACTTATTACCATAAATAAAATAGTGAAATTTTTTAGTTGCCCAGACAACACTTAATAGTTCTTTTTCTATTTGTGAAAATCTTTGCTCAGAGGGAGTTAAACTTCTTGAAGCATAGCAGACTGGTTTGCCATTTTGTAACAAGCAACAGCCAAGTCCGTCTTTTGAAGCATCACACTGTAGTACTATGGGTAATTTAGTGTTAAAATTTTGTAAAATGGGTGCCTCTGTTATTATTTTCTTAATATTATTAAATACTGTTTCATGTACTGAGGTCCACAACCAAGTTACATCCTTTTTTAATAAAAGGTGGAGAGGCGATGCAATAGTAGCCATGTTAGGAACAAATTTTCTTAAATAATTGACCATACCGAGGAATATCTGTAATTCCTTCTTATTAGTTGGACTTTTAATACTGTTAATGGCATCAACCCTTTCCGGATCAATTTGCATGCCCTGTCCAGAAAAAATGTGACCAAAATATTTCACTTCGGTTAATCGATATTGAAATTTGTTTTTATTAAATCTGACATTATGTTCTTTGGCACGTTCAAATACTTTATTTAATACTTCGTCATGTTCCTGCTGAGAATTTCCACATATTAAAAGGTCATCACAATAAACTACCACACCGGGAATGTCACCAAAAGCTGTTTCGCTGTATCTTTGGAACACTTCGGGGGCTACAGAAATTCCAAAAGGACATCTTAAAAACTTATAGCAGCCATAAGGGCTATTAAAAGTACACAAGTCGCTAGACTTTTCTGTTAATTTAATATTATAAAAACCATCGGACAGATCTAGTACTGAAAAATACTTTTTATTACTTAATTTAGGTACAATCTCATCCAATGTCGGTATTAAATGGTGTTCTCTAATTAACACTTTATTTAAATCTTTGGGATCTAGACAAATTCTTAATGAACCATCTTTCTTTTCGATAATGACAAGATTACTCACAAAACTTTTTGGGTGTTCGACCTTAGCAATTACTTGTTGATCCTCCAGAGACTTCAGCTTCTCCGCAAGGCGAGTCATCAGCGCGTTAGGCACTCGACGTGGTGGTCTCACTACTGGTTCTACTCCTGGCTGAACGCGTAGCTCCAATGGGTTTTTAAATTCACCCACACCCTGAAAAAGTTGAGCATTTTTGTTAATAATTAATTCCTTGTCATTTGAGGTATCAGTTTTGACTGTATTAATATTATTGTTTTTTAAAAGTTTTAATTGTAATAATGACTTCAGTCCTAAAATTGGTTTAGCTTTCTCCTTTATTACTAGGAACTCAGACTCAAAACTGTCCTCATCATTCTTAGTATAGACTTTTAATATTACTTTTCCTATTGGCATTAAGTGCCTACCACCGAAGACCTCTATTATTGTTTTTGTCTCAGATATTTTAATATTATTTTCATCATCGACAAGTTTATTGAGATCGTGCTGTGAGATCACATTGATCTGCGCACCTGTGTCACACTTAAAAGACACTCTTTTATTATTAACCCTTAATAGCTCTGTCCATTCATTTTTACTGAGATCTATGGAGCAGACTAGTCATAAATCATGAATATTATTGTCTGAATCACTCTCATTATTATTAATATTATGCACCTTCTTATTATAAGTGCAGCCAACGCTAAAGTGGTTGAGCTTTTGGCATTTGCCACAAGTTTTACCATAAGCCGGACAATTTTTTGGCCCATGCTCGGTTTTGCATTTCAGACACATGTAATGTTTGCTGTTATATTTTTTACTATGGAAGTTATTATTATTACTATTGGATACATTCGGCTTTTTTAATCTATGATACTTATCTTTATTACTATTGTTGGAGTGTGAGTGTTGGGACTGGGACTGCGACTGCGACTGGACTGCGAGCACCTCTCTGGACGGACTGTTCAGTGTCTTGATGTGTTCTTTGGAGAGCTCCGCTGATCTGCAGACTTCAATTGCGCGCTCAAGGCTTAGATCCTTGATTTCTAACAGTTTCTGTTGTGTGCGCCTATCCCTAACTCCAATCACGATTCTGTCACGTAGCATTCTGTCCTTCATTTCTTCGAAGTTGCAATTTTCCGCGATTTTTCTGATGCACGTGTAGAATGAGTCGAATGTTTCGTCTTCTTCCTGGTTTCTTTTATTAAAGTTGAAGCTGTTAATCACCTCGTTTTGTTTCGGCTTGAAGTAACTGTCGAATATCTTAATTATATCTTCGAGTTTCGCCTTTTCTTGGTCGTCTTCGGTTTTTAATACGTTAAAGTACAGTTCTTGTGCCTTGTACCCTATGCAGTTAATTAATATTGCGCCTTTTCTCGTCTCTGACAACTTTTCAAAACCCGCCGCTGTGATGAAATTGCGAAACGAGTGCTTAAACCTCTGCCATTGAGGCCAGCAGTTGTCAAGATTTTCTAAGTTCAAACCTTGAGGCAAGGTATATTGAACGGCACCTGCGTGGGCTATGGACTCTATTTGAGGCTCTTCTTCAGTCATTCTTAATATTAATTGTGTACTTTGGTAAATACCTCGTCTTCGCCGGTTCGCCGGTTCGCCGTGACACGTGTGAGGGAATCTTCAAAAATCTTCTTAATCTTCGTTCTTCTCCGGCTGCGCCATGTATTATTTGTTAATAAATAGTCTTGTTGAGGTCTTCAGTGGTTTATTTTAGTAAAATAATTTACAAGAGAAATATCTTAATATTAACACGACCGGCTAGGTCAGAGGTCGGAGGCCAAGGGGTGCAGTGTTGCCAACACACAAATAATGACATTTACTTTTTTTTTTAAATTACGTTCCAATACAATTCTAACCACCTGTAAGTTCAGTACAAAGTCTACAACATCAAAGGTTTTTAATAATATTGTGTTGATTAAACTACAACACATCTGGTAAAATATTCGGAATTAACTTTAAAACACGTTGTAATTTTACCCATTTCAACAATGGTTGAATAAATTGTAATTTTAAAACGTTTCGCTTTGAACTTACAACTGTACAAAACTGCATTAATATTAAATGTCCAGACGAGCACACCCAAGTGATTAATTATTTTAGACGAACTTTATGTATTACGTACTCCTGCTCCGTGTAGGTTCACGGTTTTTGAGGTATTGCTTAGCGTACAGTCCGAGCCATGTTCTGCCGCCTTAAGGAGAAAAACAGTAAGTGTTTTTTTTTACAAAATTTACTTTTCACCAGCCCCATACTCAGGAAAAAAAACTGAGTACAAGGGTGGTGTACGATACCGTACATAGAAAGCATGTTAAGTAAATGTAGCTAGATATGGTTCAAGTTAGTTGTACGGCAACCGCCCACGCAATAGCGTCTAAAAAATTGTATGAAAATTGGAAGTGGAAATACAGTCATTTTAAATTTATGTTCGGCGTTTCCTTCCAACCAAGACCTGCGCCGTTCAGGTGGTGAAAAGTCAATTTTGCAAAAAATGTCACTTATGGTTTTTCTCCTTAAGGCGGCAGTGTTACAAAGAAAACCGACAAAGGCTGAGTTGCACTCGCGCTCTGTACCCTTAGTGTAAATTTTTGGTTACAAAATACGTCTCGATCGCGTTCGCGTTAAAATCTCAATTTCTATGGAAACACGAACAGCGCCTCTAGCGGAACGTTTCCATACAAATTGAGATTTTAACGCAAACGCGATTGAGACGTATTTTGTAACCGAAAACTTACACTAAGGGTACTGCAAGTTTTTACGTGCATCTGTAAAAAATAAAAGTTTCTACAAAAATTAAAGTGATTGTTTGAGAACGCGTTTCTCAGAAAAAGTTTAATAAAATGAAATGGTTCTGTACGGGTTATGTTTCCTTTTGAAGCACGAAACCTAATTGAAAAATTATCTAGACGACGGGCAAAATCTCTTTCAATGTTTAAATCTATGCTTAGGCACTGGTCCCACCGGCGGCTACAAGCTATTAGCGAGTAAAACTATAAACTACAAACGAGTGGGCGAGAGGCGAGAAGCGAGTATAGTTTTGCTAGTTTAGACGCTCGGCTATAAGCGAGTGTTTGCGTGCGACGGGCGATTACTCGCTGCACTAGCTCAGCCGGAGGGCTATTCGCCAATGACCTATACGATGTACAGTCGAGGTCGAATATAGTTACCCCCTTATTCATAAACGACAATCAAACCTATTTTAGTTAAAATGCCGCTAAAATTCGTTTGTCCTTATCTGTCACTTCGACATTTGTATTTGTTAGAAAGGGACAAAGCATTTGTTAGTTAACATAGGCTTGTTAAGTTTTATGAATAAGGGGGTTAGTGTTTAATTTTCCCTGTACTATTATCCCTGTATTACTATTTAATTATTTTTTTGTAATTTTTTGTTAAATTGTTTACTGTAGTTTTTAAGTATTTTATTTGTAATTATTTTATTTTGAAAAAATGACTTTCTGCCAAGTTTCTTGCGGCGCATTCTTCTTGGCAATGATGGTCTTTCCGAAAGCGCTGGCAGTTTAAAAAAATGACATGTAAAAGTACCCATTGCGGCCTATTTACTGAATAAATGATTTGAACACACTAGCTAGTTTGACTCACTGTATTCTTTTCTGAAATAATTAATTTTTTGCATCCAAATTTTTCTTGTCATTCTTTTTAAAATATTCCTTTTTTTCTTCCGTCTCTTCAAAATTGCCACTGCCACTACACACACGCTTTTATAAAATACATCATCATCGTCATCCGAACTTGACAATAAAGATAGTTCGTATGATTGTTTTAAATTCATTGTATATACGTGCACTCGCATCCACTTTGAAAGGTAGAATGATCGCTCTGATCGCCAAGCAGGCTTCGGCGAGTACCGTTGTCCTAGTTTTATAGTCGATAGCTTATCGCTGCGGTCAACTAGTAAACAGTGGTCCCACCGCCAGCTATCGGCGAGCTCGGCGGTCAACTAGTAAAATTCTGTACTAGAAACAGATGACAATCGGCGGGCGGCTAGTAAACAATTGTATGGAATTATCGCTTACTCGCCGGGCGGTGGGATAGTATCCTCGCCGGCAGTGTGAACAGCCAGCTATGAACTATAAAAATATAACTCTCTCTTTTATGTACACGGAAGCGATTATCTTTTGTTCGTTTCTTGGGCTAGAAAATAGCCGATAGCTCATAGCTTACTAGCTCGCGGTGGGACCAGTGCCTTAAAGAGCACTATCTGTCATCATGTAATACAATCCGTGAGCTTTTAGAAAACCCTTCGGGTTTCGGGGGAAATCGGAAGAATTCGTTAGTAAAAAATGACAATTGTTTTTTTGACTCAGTAGCAATCCATCACGCGTAGAGTGCACTCGTTGTGTTTTCATTGATGTATATAGAGCAGTTAAAACCACCAATTGCATATATTTATTTAGGTAGTTTGTTATTTTTCGGAAATAGATTTCCATGGCGAGTCAACTTAAGCAGGGTATGTCTGTAAATAGCCAATCACTGGAAATTGATTACAATATATTTATAAATATTTTGTATATAAGTTGAATTTTTTAAGAAAAAAGTGGTCGTAAATATTTTAATAAGGTACTAGACCGTGTTATAGAAGCAACGGGGATTTCGAAAAGTGCATTAAAAAAAATATAAAACGAAAGCAGACCAAAAAAATTCATTTGACATACCCAAGAGAAGTAGATACAGTATAATAACAGCTCTATATAATTCCAAACAAAAGTACTGTGTTGAGGCGGGATGTTCTCAATTTAAATTGACGATGGAAGAATTCGAAAATGCTGATTTTGTTTTATTTGTATCATGACAAAAAGTCATATTGTATTAAAATTAGAAAAAGATAAAGAAGCGTAATATTATTGTAGTAAGGTTCATTTTGTACTGATGGTTATTCTTTACTTAACTTTTTACGGTAACTTTGAAAAGTTTTGCAAGTTGATAACAGAACAGAACCGCGTATCACGATCGCGTGTCATCGTCAATACCCGAAGCATGCTTCTAAAATCCGAAGGTTTTTTTAAGATCTCACGGACTGTAATTAGCTTTATCCTAGCTTATTTATTTATTCGTTTATTTATATGTGACTGTTTATCCCGTTTACTATTTTTATTTTAGACGTGTAGTATATGTGCAATCATGTGTATGTGTAGATGTGTTTTTGTTGCTTTTTCTGATCTACTGTTAATGCACCACCTGCTGTAAACTAGTCCTTCCTTCTTTCTGTAAAAAGGTTGCCTGGAAGAGATCGCTCTTAAGCGATAAGGCCGCCTATTGCTTACCTTGTAATTTTCTCTGTGTACCTGTCTTCTGTATCGCTTACTATTTCTGGTGTACAATAAAGAGTATTTGTATTGTATTTGTATTGTATTGTTCTTTTATGTTTTCGTAAATTAAGTGAATACTTAATTAAACAAGTACCTAGCGAACGTTCAAAATGAAAAAGAATCTAATTTATCGGATTAAAAAAGTATTGTCTTCGCATTGGCTACCTAATCTACTATTTAATTTCTTGTTCTGTGTCATACTTTGTAATATAGCATGCCAACGTGGTCGACTGTACTACTTGTGTTCATAAATCAGGTCCCGCAACAAATAGGTGCGTGTTAACACCGCCCCTCCACCAGGCACCCCATAAACTAATGCCCAACTCTGTTTTACCTATACGGAAGAGAATTATGGTTATTTTCAATGGAATAAAGAGCAGATTTTTCATTACATATACCGGCTATGGCCTGTGATATAAGCAAACTAGCTTTTGCCAGCGGCTCCGCCCGCGTGGTATTCGATTATTGCGCGCTGTTCCCTCGGGAACCGTGCCTTTTTCCGGGATAAAAAGTAGCCTATATCACTCTCGGGCCCATAAACTATCTCTATGCCAAAAATCATGTCGATCCGTGTCTCCGTTACGGCGTGAAAGACGGACAAACGTACAAACACACAAACATACTTTCGCATTTATAATAATTAGTAAGGAAGTTTAAGTATGGATTATTTACGCGGAACAGTATTTCATTTATTTAGCTGAGTTCGTAAGTGAGTGAGGTTTACAATAGTGTATGTCTGCTTGTAGTGTAGGTGTCGCAGCAGTTAAATAAGTTGAAACAACGGTTAGACACCAATAACATCCCACTAAGTCCACTAATAAATGCGGAAGTTTGTAAGTCTGTCTGTTTATTTATTTTTTTGTTTGTAAAGTATCATCACGTCTATAGGTAGAGTCATTCACGATGACATGCCGTGATTCTTATTACAATGTCATTAATGTCTAACTTTGACAAAATCACCCGTCGTTGTGGATGGCACTAAGTATAAACCGCTGAACCAAGTTAGATGTAATTTGTAACACAGATAGTTTGCGTCCCGGGGAAGGAGGAAGTATAGTTTTTATCCCGAAAATTTCATAGTTCCCGCGCGATAGCGAAAACCGGATTCTACGCGGGCGGAATCACGGGTAACGGCTAGTCTATTTAGTCTATTCTTACATATATCCTATGGCCGATGCATGAGGTCAAAAGGTTCTCGAATGGCGTCTGCGCCATGCCGACGAACTGTCGGTAAGCCTCTAACAAGATGGAGCGACGACCTGGCTAAGATCGCAGGATCGCGGTGGATGCAAAAAGCACAAGACCAGTCTGAGTGGAGAGCCTCGGGGGAGGCCTATGTCCAGCAGTGGACGTCTTTCGGCTGACATGATGATGATGACATATATCCTATGTATTTCAGAATTGTTAGGTATTCTGGCTTGGTTATCTCCGGAAGCGAGTGCGGCCGGAAGCTGTGTGCGCCGGCGCCGCTCCGTGCGAGATGCCTGAGTGACGATGAGATAACGAAGGATATAGGAAAGGATATGCCTAGATTAGATATGGGATATAAGGAACATGAATGCACGGCGGCTGTAGTCAATATTGTACAGCATATTCGTATGGTCAACATGACTGTAACCATAAAACAAATAATACGCGTAAGATGATTACAAATGTTATCGTTTGTATTTTATTCCACAATTAATGTCTTTTCCAGTCTTCGTAGATTTTCGTAGATTAAGGTTTGAAAGTGTGCTTTCTGAGAAACTACCATTTTGAGACTGTGCAACTTTTAGGAAAAGTATTCACCTGCCAAACTAATCCTCTAAAGAAGTTCTTCTTACATTAGAGTGTAAATTTCGGGAAAGTGGGTTTAAAGCCTAAGCCAATCCTACAACTGGAATACACCGGTGTTGCCTCCTCAGACATTTTTTTTACCCTAATGATACGCGAAATTAGCCTGAATTAGGCACTTTTATTATTTTTTTAACAATAAATATTTTAAAAACAAACACCAAAACAACAAACAAACATACACCAAATACCCAAATAAACATTAAACTTAAACTTAAAAATAAAAACATTTGACGACCAGATGGCCCAGTGGTTAGAGCACCTGACTACGAAGCTTGAGGTCCCGGGTTCGAATCCCGGCCGGGGCAGATATTTGTATGAATAATACGAATGTTTGTTCTCGGGTCTTGGATGTTTAATATGTATTTAAGTATGTATTTATCTATATAAGTATGTTTATCCGTTGCCTTGTGTCCATAACACAAGCTTTGCTAAGCTTACTTTGGGACTAGGTCAATTGGTGTGAATTGTCCCGTGATATTTTTTTTTTTTATTATTATAAAAACAGCAAAAAAATGCGATTTATTTATAAACTAATAGCTGAACTACTATACAGTTTCGGAAAATTCTTGGAATGCAGCCATTAGTCTTGGCTTCTATGTCATCTTCAGTATTTTTTTTCTTGAATCTATACATTTTATTCGAAAACTTTTACCCTAAAAAATACCCTAAATAATTTTCTACCCCAAAAAATATCCTAAACGCGTAAAAATACCCTAAATTTAAGGTAAATTACCCTGGGGACACTGGAATACACCGACGTACGTAACAACCGGCATAACATGCAACTATTTATTGACCGATCTTAACCCTCTCGCTGCAGCGGCACTGGATGAGCAGTAAGTCTGGCGAGCGGGGCGCGAGCACGTCGCAGGCGCCGGCTGCTAGTTCCCGGCTCGGCAAACAACACAGGGGATAAATACAGTAGGTTTGTTCACCGGGAAAATGTTAAAATACCTTTTAACTGAAAAGTGGGTGGCCTTTCTCGAGCACCATCACGACGATTAGGACAGGTGTTTTTATACGATAAGGGGAAAATAAGTCAAGGGTTACATGATGGAAAACCATCATCGCCGTCCATGGAGACTATTGGAGACGCACAATTGTAATGCTATAATTATTTTTTTGTTGGAATAAAAAAAATCAGCTTGATCTACCCGTAACCGATGGCTACCCGCATATGCCGCACTTACATTCAGCTAAGGTGAGCAGATAAGTGATCTGAGAACTGGGCAGGACGAGTGTGTAAACACGATACTACTCATGCCACTGCCATTGTCCAAGAGCAAATAAATCACCTCACCTTCCAGTACACTTCAACACATCCCAGACAGCTGTTTTAAATCCACTATGTCCCGGGTTCGCATCTGCGCCGCTCGCACGCCGGGATCAGACGCACGCGCTAATCCGGCTCGGGATTACGGCAGTTGCAGCGGAAATTAATAGATGGCGCTGTAATCAATGCAAAGACCCATCAATTATGCGATGCTTTTAGGATGAGGCGTTTGCAGTGTTGTCTTTGCTTGCGAAATGAGTGTTAAGTTCTTAAGGCGGCGTTGAAGTATGTAGTGAGAATGGAAACTTATTACAAAGGTTCTCTAGGTATTAAATACAATACAATACAATACAAATACTCTTTATTGTACACCAGAAATAATAAGCGATATGGAAAACATACACAGAGAAAATTACAAGGTAAGCAATAGGCGGCCTTATCGTTTAAGAGCGATCTCTTCTAGGCAACCTTTTTACAGAAAGAAAATATTGTTTGCCTTGGCACTTGGTTGACACTTGTGTCTACTATTAATTTACATAAGTACATACGTAGATATCTAATGTACTTGTATCAAGGTCAACCACAATGAATGATTCAAAATGTGAATAAAAGAGCAGATTAAGGGGCTGTTTCAACATCCATTGATTAATTTAATTTGATGGATAATTGTGATGCCGTCTCCGTCTATTCGAACAAAACAAACAGGGACGGCATCACATTTATCCGTCAGAAAAATTTAATCAATGGTTGGTGAAATAGGGGGTAACCCTATCAAATTATTACAGTTTCCTACTGATATTGATCGCTATTCGGCTATTGACAGATAATTCTGAAACATATTGCTTCACTTCAGTATTTTTGCGATACTTAACTTTCCTTACGCTTCAATAAATTTAAAATAATTTAAGTGAAAATTGTGTCACACCATGAACATTATGTATGAATAATATAATTATAATAAAAATAGTCATAATTATAATAATCTTATTATATACCATTCTGTACAATTAATTGGAAAGGAGGTGATACACAATTTCGGAAACACACTGCAAGCATCGGTGGTTCAGTGGTAGAATGCTCGCCTGCCACGCGGGCGGCCCGGGTTCGATTCCCGGCCGATGCAACCTTTTTTAATGTTATTTTTCAGTTTTTTTTTAATGTTCTTCACGACATAATTATTTGGGAATTCCCACGGGAATTTTTAGTGCATAAAGGAATTTTGGACGAAATTTGGTAGAATGAAGATAGATGGAACTCCAGAATAATACATATTTTACCGTAAAATTATATTATTATTATCCTAAAATTACCATTGGATCGGGATACAATTCCAAAATGTCGACTTTTCAACAAACAAAAACAACTTCTTTCTTATTCAACTGGATGGCAAACGAGCAAGTGGGTCTCTTGATGGTAAGAGATTATCACCGCCCATAGACACCTGCAACACCAGGGAGATTGCAGATGCATTGCCAACCTAGAGGCCTAAGATGGGATACCTTAAGTGGCAGTAATTTCATCGGCTGTCTTACTCTCCACTTAATTTCTAGGTTTAACTGTTTAATGCTAGGTACTTAAATTTATTAAAAGTCGCCACGACATACGTGTAGACTCAATAAAACCGAACATAAAGATTAAATAATAATTCTTAGTCGTTTTATATCACATACGTTTAATTTAATCCAAACATAGGTTTCCTTGAACCTACGAACACGACTTCACTCAAGCGCGAGCGCCTGGCCGCGCGAAATAGCAAAATTCATCCAGTTAGACAAATATTGCTCAGCTACTACACCAAATTGGCGATTCTGAATTGTGCATTGGATTTTATCTTGCGCCTTGATGCGAGAAACGTAGTGATCGCAATATGATTTTCCAGAGGATAGTTTTATGAAGAAATTTATAGGTATATCTGTAAATTTCTACCAAATTTCGTCAGCTGAATGATTTCGTACATTTGAATTGGATTTATAAGAAATGAAAATTAATTTTATTTTACAATAAATGGTAAGATGTTTTCTAGTGGGAATCGGACAGTACCTATTAAATACCACTCTTTAATAAACAGCTCAAAGATAGTTATTATGATATGTAGCTAACTAGGTAGTCTCAGTTATATTGCGTCTATAAATAGGAATACAAAGTAGCCAATGACAATAGGTACCTAGGTATAAGTACATGTTTTTGTTATTTTATTTGTCACATGTACTTATACATATAATAATATGCTAGGCATTTATCAACCTCCACCCGCATGTCAATAAGCAATGTACCCAGCAATGTATCAGCTATGCTATATCAACAAGTAAATAACCCATTAAAACCGGCGAAGAGTGTGTCGGACACGCCCAAAATAGGGTTCCGTAGCCATTACGAAAAAAATAAGTAGTATTTTTCTAAGGATTTCGTATTTTATACGGAATCTTCCAAGTTTAGGCACAGAATAGATAATAGTACAAGTAGTTTAGGTATATTTTATACCTTACGCTGCTATTTACTCATAAACTACTGATAATTCTCAAGCAAACTTAGCCGTTATAGTTTTCCTTGGAAGTTTGATATACTGACTACCGATTTTAATGAAAATTTGCACTTTAAAGTTGAATATTTCGCAAACAAACTGAATCGAAAAATCGCTGTAGCAAACCCCTAATGGTTTTAAAATACCTATTCAACGATACCCCACACTACAGCGTTGTATGAGAAAAAAAAAATTACCGCCACTTTAAGTCTATGGGAGGTACCCTAAAAAAAAATATTTTGAATTTTTAATTGTACTATTTTATCGGCATAGTTTACCTATATATCCATGCAAAATAACAGCTTTCTAGTATTGATAGTCCCTGAGCAAAGCCGCGGACTGACAGACTGACAGACAGACAGACATGGCGAAACTATAAGGGTTCCGTTTTTGCCATTTTGGCTCCGGGACCCTAAAAAGGACACTTAGGTACACTATCGTGCCATTTCATCAATATTATTAACTAAATCTCCAATATATTGCCATTAGTAAACCGCAATCCCTTCGTTATTCTAAAGCACAGAGCCCCGACACGTCTTCCGAAGAGGGTTTAATTAAAAATATGTCAGCCACCCCAAGGGGCTTAGGGTGAAGGTATTAGAGAATGTTGTCGCACGGTGAGCGGTGAGCCTTTAGGAAATTAGGTGCAACGTTCCCTTGCACTGTAACTTTCAACCCGTGGGTGCAATGCGGAATTAATTGGAAGATTTTATAATGCTGTCTGGTTTTAAAATTCCTGCGCAAAAAGGAGGGTGTCACCCATAAGTTTGATTGAAGCCAATGTCAGTTTGTATGTCTGTTTGTGGCATTTTAGCTTGCAAACGGATGGACCGATTTCGAGTTTTTTGCGGTGGTTTTAGCTATGTTTAATCAGGATCGGTTCAGCCATTTTTGAGATATTTAACTTTAAAACGACAATGTATGGGGTTGCTCAACTTTTTTAAGTTGTTTGGGTAATTTCAGAGAACCTTAGGTATAAGTATTACCTACAATATTAGTACCTACTTAAACTCTGGCCAGAGAAAGCTGTCGTCGCATTTTTACGAAACTTTAATCTGGTATGATTTTTGACTGTCAAAAGTATCATATTTGGCTGATGGTACTAAAGTTTTTCGACCATGTCTCGAGCGAAATGATTACTCCGTAGAGGGATTATCCAGGAGTGAAAAGCACTAGACCACGTGTGAGATCACTCATGAGATAGACTGCCTGGATCGGCGAATTAAACTATCTCTATTATCAGCTAATAGACTAACCCCCTTATTCATAAACGACAATCAAACCTATTTTAGTTAAAATGCCGCTAAAATTCGTTTGTCCTTATCTGTCACTTCGACATTTGTATTTGTTAGAAAGGGACAAAGCATTTGTTAGTTAACATAGGCTTGTTAAGTTTTATGAATAAGGGGGTAAGAGACTGCTTTACCATCCATTGATTAGTGTTAACTGACGGTTAAATGTGAAGTCGTCTTCATCTATTCGAACAAAACAAATAGAGAGACACGGCATCACGTTTATCCGTCAGTAAGTAGTGAATTATAATTTCGCTTTAAAAGTGTCAAAAAGTCAACTTCAGCTTTATTTTTTGCGGTGCCTCTAGACTACTGGAGGTTGGCTATCTTATCTCTCGCCAGAAAAAACAGTTCTTCCACACTGGTGACACCGGTCCACTCTCTGCTGTTTCGGAGCCACGATTTCTTTCTTCTTCCGACGCGTCTTTTCCCCCTCAATTTTTCCCATTATTATTGTTCAGATAATATTATCATATCGTTAAAATCTATGATTTGTTTAGCAATGCAAATGTTACAAACTACATACCTTAAAACATAAAGCCCGTGACAGCAGCAGCGCCCTACCATTTCAAAAGCATGCACAAGCATACCAGCATTAAATAGAGTAATTTGACACGTTTTATACGATTCTAATGACGTCTAAATAAATGCAGTGAGTGTCCCCTGCATTTAGTGGGCCATTAAAGGCCATGCAGCGCTTGCAGTGCCCTTGCCGTGGGGGGTCGATTATGAAGTGTAAAAACTAAATTGGACATAAAAATAAACCCCTCGCTATCGAATGTGTCGTAAAAGTTAACGAGTGGAAAATAACACGAGTTGACTTGTTTAATTGTTGTAAGTACTCATGGGGCAACGATGTTGTAGACCAAAGATTAGTAGTGAAATGTTTCGGGTATTCTTGACTTTCTTTGAGTCACCTACTAAAGTGCTACTACTTCCTACGATGGCTTAGCAATCCAAAGAGGACCTTGGCGTCCTACACACTAAAGAACGACACTCTGCTCTGCACTAGGCCACGCCTCGCCACTTTGGCTGCTGGAGCTGGACGATCTACCACTGTGCGTTTCTTTCGGCACGTCCTGCTACGTACAGTGAAACTGTGGAATCAACTGCAGGTGGTAGGACCTTGTGCATGGTCCGCCTGAATTGCTACCACCATATTGCTCGCTAATCCTGCCGTGAAGCAGCAGTGCTTGCACTGTTATGTTTCGGCCTGGAGAAAAAGACAGCCGGTGAAATGTCTACGCGAGTGCCCTCGCGTAATGCTCTGTTTGAACTACAGGATCTTACATTGATATCTCCAAATCCACCGTTCGAGTTACTGTGGTTGTAAATTGGTTCGATTGACGACAATAAACAGTCCATCGAGTCAGATTGCAGCCACGCTCCACTCACGGGGCAGGGGCATAAAACTTTTATTCACCCATAAAACTAAGCAGTCGTCCTTGCTTACAGCAAATTGATTTAGTGCGTGCACGCACGATAGCTGGTCGGTTAGGACAAGTGTAATTTAACAACCCCTTTAAATTTAATTTTAAACACCCACATACTCAAGATGAAATATACTTTAAACAGACTTACAGACAAACATGCTTATATGACATGTGCCTGTTCGTGGCATAATTTTTGTTAGTCTCTCTAAAATTTACCACTAGCTTTACGATTAAGGAAAATATCGCGAGGAAACCTATACAAACCTATATGAAATTAAGATTGTTTTTATTTGTAATCTTTTTGTAATTTTTTTATTTCAATTACAAATTTAAAATTAATAATATAATAATAATAAATAATAAAATCTTTATTCAATAAGACAAAATTGCACAAAGTAGGAATAAACAATTAACACGAAGGCATAGGTTAAACATAGCACAATTAAATAAGTTGAGTCCTGACTCACAAACTAGGCAAGGCCTGTATCTTGTAAGTCAGTGTTCGTCACGTATGCGAGCTAATAGAGTAGAGTAATGCTATTGAATATATAAAAATAAATAAAAATAATTAAATTTAAATTGGTCTTATTTTTCTGGTTTTTCTGTGCATCTATATTTCAGTTTGTATTTTTAAACCTATATGAATCAATTCAATGGTTTGTGTGAAGTTCCCAATTCGCATTGTGCCAGCGTGGGAACTAGGTACGCCCCAAGCAATGGGACGTATTATGGCCTGGGATGATTGAGTGTGGATTTATTTTCTCCTCTTTCTGCGCATATATGTATAATAATGTATATTGTATTAATTTTTAGGCTAGAAAGCCGCTTTTTTCACATCATGACTTTACACCTGCTTTACACGTAAGTTTGTACTTAACTAGTATATACGTAAAATACATACTTACATATACATACATACAAATCATGAGCCTCAATGGAACCATTTCACAGTAAACGTCATAGTGATATCGCATTGTTGTTTTCAAAGTTCTTTATTAATAACAGAATAGGTACATATTGGATCGAATATAATTGCTACTTAACAACTATATCAATTTGCATAAAATTAAGGGTACTTACAGGCTATTGACGCCTCTTAAAGTTGACGGCAGGCGTATACATTTGTTATGACCACAGTAATTAGATTAAAAGAGATTCACTGCACATACAATGTCTAACATAATGACCAATGCAGGCGCATAACTTTGTTTCAGTTATTGCTTATAGCATAATTCTTTTGGAACACAAACCACCACACCTGGGTCTAAATTTGCACAACAAACCACAAGCAAATAAAATTAGGTAGTGAATTCCAATACAAAATCACCAACAAAACCAGCCAGCAATTTGTTGTGCAATTTGGGTCCCATCTTATTAACTAATAATTAAAATAGAGGGTAACAATAAAGTGACACTTCGGAGCTAGCTAACGCCATCGACCACTAATGGGAAGCGTGCGGCGCTACCCCGCCTCCCGCCGCGGTACTGCGTGCGGCGAGCGAGGGGGCCGGCCGCATCGCCGCGGGTCTCAGTAGACTGGTCATCGTGTTGCAACGCTGAGCCGTACGCGTCGTCATACGGGAATAATACGTAGTGATGGGGCAATTTATAAGTGCCATATCTGTCGATATAAGATAGATCTTCTACTTTGGTCTGTCCTATCGAAGCTATCAATGCGTTAGGATGGTGTTTATTTTTGCTAAAGAATTTTAAAGTTTGTTTTAATATGAACTGACGAATAGTAGGAAAGTTAATAGAAATATGAAGTTTACGTAAGTTAGTAAGGAATGGTGTGTTAAATGCGATTTTAATAGCTTTATTTTGAATAGTCTGTAAATGTTGGTAGTTTAGGTTACAAGTGCTACTCCAGACTGGGCAAGCATAAGTAATAGATGGTCTAACCAGTGTGGCATAAATTCTTAATTTTGTTGCTGAACTGAGGTTACTTCGCCTGTTTAAGACAGGACCCAATGCTCCCATTGCTTGAACGCCTTTGATACGTAGATGTGATATGTGCTTTGACCAGTTCAGTTTGGTATCCATATTTAAACCTAGATAACGGACTGAGGTACTCCAGGGTATTTTAAACCCAGATATTTTCAGCTGTCTTTTGGGAGGTTTTCGTTGGCGAGTAAACATGATCGCTTCTGTTTTCGTTTCATTGAGCTTTAATTTCCATTTGGAGAAAAAATTATGAAGTGAATCAAGCGACATTTGAAGCCGTCCCAGGATCAAATCGGTATCTTTAGATGATGTGAAAGGGGCCGTATCATCAGCAAAACATGCAAGTTTGGTACGATTTTGAATGGGCATATCATGCAGAAATATCAGAAATAGGTACGGTCCAAGGATTGAGCCCTGCGGTACACCAGCGGGTACCGATTTGCAGGAAGATTTAGTGTCACTAATGTGGACGACAAATCGCCGATCCAGCAGGTAGGATTGTAGCAATCTAACCAAGAGCAGAGGTACCCCACACACAATGAGCTTGTGTATTAGACCCTCGTGCCAAACCGTATCAAAAGCTTTTTCTATATCCAGCAATACCATACCAGTTGACTCATTAAGGTTAAGATGGTGTGCAATATGTTCTGCAACTCTGGCTAGTTGCTGTGTTGTGGAGTGGGCGGCTCTAAACCCAAATTGCTCTTGGAGTATACGCCCTTTCGTTGCGGTTTGTAATCGTGCAAGGATTATTTTTTCAAAAAGCTTACCCAGTCCAGGAAGTAAACTAATCGGACGATAACTACTCGGGATAGAACTATCTTTGTTTGGCTTAGGCAGGGCAATTACCTTCGCAGTTTTCCAGATTTTGGGAAAGTATCCTAGAGCAAGGCAACCATTAAAAATTTTAGTGAGATAGACTACAGCCTTCTGTGACAAGTTTTTGAGAAGAAGGTTATGTATATCATCGTCCCCAGGTGCTTTGCGGGCGTTTAGTTGGTGGAGACATTTCCAAACTTCTCTAGGACGTGTAAGATGGCACAACTGAGGGATCTCAAAACTTCTCAGCTCGTCAATGGATTTGCTTACATCTTTCTCGACGCCAGGGCTACGCCAGTCAAGAGTTAGACGCATATTGTCACAGAAAGCTTCAGCCAGCACCTCACATTGCTCCGCTGGATCACTAGTTTTAGTCCCATCAGAAAGTGTTAACGCAGGGATGCAGGTAGAATTGGGTTTAAATGACTTTACAACTCGCCATATATCATGACCAGGGTTGTCTGCTCTAGACAGCCTGTCGTTCCAAATTTTGTCTTGATGACACTTAATAGCTAGATGAATATCTTTTTGGACTGAGTGAATAACCGAACGAAGGTGCGTTTTAGTAGGGCCACTGGGCATGTTTGAGTCAACACGACGCAGTTTATTTTTGTAGCGAATCAGACTCTTAATGTGTCTAGGCAACCTAGAGGAATTTGTATTTTGAGTGCAGCTTGGAACACTAACGTCTCTAGCTGCAAGCACGCAAGCTTGAAATGCTTCAATGGAATAATTTATTTGTTCAACTGTAGTGTAAGTGCACGACGATAAACTTAAATTGGCGTCGATGTGTGTCCGGTAGCTATTCCAGTTAGCTTTTTTGTAGTTGAATATTTGTTTGGTCGGTTTACACTCCGCGTTATTCCCTATCGAGAATCTTACCGGTAAGTGATTTGAGGACATTGCAGGTATTGCTGCAACATTATCAATACTATGAATGTTCAACGCAAGTATTAAGTCTGGATTACTTGGCGATAAGTCAGCCCGATAGTTAACTTGAGACGGTGTTTTTGATGCAAAAATATTATAGTCATGATCAAGCATGTGGGAAAAAAGGACTCTGCCGCGAGTATTACGTGAGCCACTATGCCAATGTTCGTGATTCGCGTTCAGGTCACCCATGATCAGTACATGGCTGCCAAGCGCAAAAAGTATATCCAGATCACTACGTAAGAGTGGGAGATTAGGCGACTGATAAACAGAGAAAATGAAGTGATCGATGCCTGACACTTTTACTTTAATGCCAACGACTTCTAAATGTCTTGTTTTGTCCACATAGATAGGTGTGTGAATAATGTTCTCCCTTACGAAGATTGCCACGCCTTGACCACGACCAGACACATGCCTGTCCTGGCGATAGCACCGGTAAAGAGGTGTATTTAACACAGCTTTGGGGGAGAGCCTAGTTTCGCATATACCAAAGATATCGACAGATAAGGCACTTACCAATTCAAGTAGTTCATGAATTTTAGTTCGCAAACCATCAGCATTCCATGTTACGAATCGTGTAATATCTAAACTACACATTGTAATGATTCATATGCATCATGACTAGCATCACTTTTTCCATAATAGTGGTGCACGCAGTGAAGTCACTTCTGAGATTTTGAATTAAGGTCATGATCTGCAGTATTTCCTTATCCGTTTCATCATCCGTTCTTGAATGCCCTGTTGGTGGTGGTCCCCAGGCATTTTTATCAGCACGCTGACCTGGTTCATTGATAACTTGCTGTCGAGGATGGTGATCATTTAAATTTTGCTTTGAATCCCAGAACTTTCTTTTCGGAATATTACGTTCGTTCAACTTCTTTTTCTGTATTTTCGAGAGGTATTCTAGCCGAACGGGGCATTTGCCGTAGTTTGCCGGATGTTCTTCATTACAGTTGCAGCACTTTGCAGGTTCAGTGCGATCTTTTTTACTGCAGTCAGCGGTGGCATGGTCCGATGTACACTTAACGCAACGTGGTGATAAGTTGCAATTACGCGATGAATGGCCAAATCTTTGGCACCTGAAGCATTGAGTGCCAGTTGTACGATTGGGTTTATATTTTTCTATTCTGATCACGCAGTGGCACAAATACTTGATCTTACGGAATTTGGTTATATCTGTACCTGCTGGCAATTGGACCATGAAGGGTGGATTAGCAGATGATGTATTTTTAGATTTCAGTTTGGTGACAGTGGCGCCTGAGAATCCAAGGTTATTTAATTCAGCTGGCAGCTCATCTTCAACGTGGGCAGATAAACCTTTAATAACTACCTTAGGCGATTGTTCATCTTTACGCGTAAATGTAGTAAATGGCGCATTTTCTTCCAACAACCCTTTCTTGAGGGCTTGATGGGCTGCAGATGAATAGCACATGATTGCTACTGTGTTGTTATTTCCATACTGAAGGTGAAATTGGTTGGTATGTTTTGAAACCATGTCTTTAATGCATCCATGTGTCCAGTTTGGTTGGATGTTTAAGAAAATTCCCGGAATGCGCCCAGTCTTTTTGGGATGGGTTGTAGCATTTCTGTACTTGACATTGGATGCATCAGTAGCATCAGCCTGATCATCAAGGTCCAGCTCCTCGTACCGGTTTTCAGTCGATATCGCATTAATTAACAAGGAAAATCGTGATGACTTTTTCTATGAAAAGGTTCCATGGTGGCGCATGAATTAAAATCCTTGACCACTCCTAGACCGTTTATACTTTTTAAAAACATCCAAGAATGTCGTCACCGTCGTAAAACCCGGATTAATAAGTCGAGCAGATTTGTTTTGACTTTTTGCCAAAGTCATAAATGGCGAATGGGCAGTCCGGGCCCGATACCTTCCGAAAGCCGTTTGTTTGAGAGCAGCGTTTCTCGATAAAAATCTGTTTACTATGCACTTACAATAAAGTATTGACGTCGTATAGTAAAGAATAGACAGCCATGTTTGATTTAATTTGTTTTGTTATAAAAATCTTGGAAAAATCTGCCAAGTTGTTATAAAATTATAAAGGTCTCGTTTTTTAATTAAAATAAAATAAAAGATTATAATTTTTTTCATTCAACTGGATGGCATGTGGCCTTCTGATGGTATGAGATCACCACCGCCCATAGACACCTGCAACACCAGGGATATTGCAGATGCGTTGCCAACCTAGAGGCCTGAGATGGGATGCCTCAAGTGCCAGTAATTTCACCGGCTGTCTTACTCTCCACGCCGAAACACAACAGTGCAAGCACTGCTGCTTTACGGCAGGATTAGTGAGCAAGATGGTGGTAGCAATCCGGGCGGACCTTGCACGAGGTCCTATCACCTGCAAAATAATTAAATAAGAATACAAAATAAGTATCAAAAAACTTTTATATAATAAATAATTTAATTTTTAAGTCATAATTAAATCGATAGGTACATAAAATGTCAAGTGCTTCTCTTGTAGTATATTTATTATCAACATAATAAAATGCTTTTTCTAACAAAAGGAATTTCAGTCGACGGCTGAACATTTTCATCACTCAAATTCAAGGTAGAGTCTAGTTACATACGTTCAAATTAAAAGCCTATTAAGTAATTCAGGTCTACGTTCCACAGGAAACATGTCTAATGTAATTATCAATTAACCAATGGATTAACCATGGATACATGAATTAACCCATAGTACCTATAGTACTGCTTTTCACAACACACCAACGTCTACGTAGTATCAGTGTATCTCCAACGCCGCCCGCCCTAACTTTGATCGCTACGGGCTTTGGGCGCTCACTCGCTCGCTAGCGACCGCGGCGACCGCCCGCCCTCGCGCCGCGACGACTCGGCTACGAACACGACACGACATGACTTCGAGTGAGTGACTGTGAATGACGGAAACTTTAAAAACTAGATTGTAATTTTGTCTTTACAAATTTTTCTTAGTATTTTTTAAATAATCTGTGTAAGTAGATACGGTATAATAGTAGATGTGTTTAATAATAATCATAAAATAACGGTTAAAAATATCGATCAATTTAAACAATCGTTAAGCAGTTAACCCGGTGTTAAACATTACAAACAAACGTGGTGTCGACGGACTTATGAAGCGACAGGGCTGTTTGAAATTGTACTTTGATTGTTGGCAATAAGGTCGGTAGTGGGTTGTTGGGAGGCGGAAGGGAGTAAATATTTACGGAGCCGGAGGTGAGGGAATGTACGCGCCGAGTCAGGTGAGCTTCCGATACTTGCTGTGCATTTTGTTATTAGGCTTAAGGGTTCTGTATGTACCTCAGTCGGTTAAAACGGAGCTTTGACGTACGTCACTTGCATTAATAATATCTGCCACTGCGTGCAAAAATATCTGCAATTTCCTGCTGGCGCTAGAAATAGAGTCGTGTCAGATATTTACGAGTACTGCAGGTGGTAGGACCTTGTGCAAGGTCCGCCCGGATTGCTACCACCATCTTGCTCGCTAATCCTGCCTTGAAGCAATAGTGCTTGCACTGTTGTGTTTCGGCGCGGAGAGTAAGACAGCCGATGAAATTACTGGCACTTGAGGTTGGCAACGCATCAGCAATACCCCTGGTGTTGCAGATGTTTATGGGCGGTGGTGATCTCTTACCACCAGGAGACCCACTTGCTCGTTTGCCTTCCAGTAGTATAAAAAAAAAAGTATGTACGCTTTGTTATATCAGATATTGGTGCTGGTGGCAAAATGTGTTATATTTGTACTTCAATGATTCTATGAGTAGGTAAAATACGTCATTATGCGCACAAACTAACCAAAAAACGTAAAGGCAATGTTTATTTTGAAAAAAATACTTTCTGCCAAGTTTCCTGAGGCGTATTCTTCTTGGCAAAAAAGCGCTGGTATATAGTTGAAAACAATTACGTGTAAAGTGCCCATTGCGGCCTATTTACTGAATAAATGATTCGCATTTGAATTTTTTACAAGACTCAATAAAATCGGAACAGTGCACATTACTAGGAAAGATCACTTGTGGAAAAATAAGCAATACAAAAGCGTTACACATTCTATTTCTCTTACACCTTCTATGTCCCAACCTGACCGGAAATCCTTAATATAACTCAATTTAGCAGCCATAACTAATCAGGGCAAGAAACAGGTATTTACCGCGCGTGGTCGGTAATCAGATGATTGCCTCATTACTGGCCCGCGAATGATGACCGGACGGTTGAATGCGGTAATGGAATTAGCGGAGCTGCAACCGCGTTTACTAGGGTTTTGTGTGATCAGCAAAGGAAAAGGGTAAAGGTTCGGGAAGACGAGATTAATGTGGAGAATTTTTGCGAGCTTTCAAGGAAAGAGGTAGCATGGGTACGCTGATGAAATGACTTTCTGCTAAGTTTCTAGCGGCGCATTCTTCTTGGCAATGATGGTCTTTCCGATAGCGCTAGTTTAAAAAAAATGACGTGTAAAATAAAAGTGCCCATTGCGGCCTATTTCCTGAATAAATGATTTTGTTTTTTTTTTTGCTTAGACCAGTCATACTCGATTGTTAACTCCCGTTGCAAAAAAGGGGGATTATAAGATTTACGCTAATGTTTCTCTGACTGTATGTCTGTGGCATCGTAGCTACCAAACGGAAGGACCGATTTAGATTTAGATTTTTTTTTACGTGAAAGCGAATGAATGAGTGAATGAATGAAACTTTTATTGCTTGAATATTGCGACGTTTTATTAAAATCATAATGAAGAATGAGAGAGCTTGCGTTGTTCTCACACGGACTCAGTACGGATTAGGAACTTCACATAGACTATTGTATGCCTGCGCAGATGTATGCCGGTGTGTGTTTTCCTTCACCGTAAATTTCATGGTAAATATCTCACATAAATTCCGAAAAACTCAGAGAGCCCGGGTTCGAATCAACGACTCTCTACTCTCTGCTTGAAAGGTTCCACTCTACTAGGTCACCACGGTCTATATTCTATTCGTATGTTTAGGTATAGGTGAAATTTCATACAAATTAAAATACTTACCGTAAGTTCTAGGTAGGTATGCCAAAATATATATATTTTTTTAAATTATAAATAACTCTAGTAATACAAAAAGTACATTTTGCAATTCAGACAAAAGATAAAATCCCACCTAAGCCATAATATACATTCATTCACGGAACAAAAAACCTCGATAAAACCAATAGGCGTTCCATTATGAATACAATATTTATAAACAGAAAATCTCAAAATCTTAACCCGACTTTCGCTATTAAATTCAGTTCGTGTAAGCAAAAATCGAATATTGAAATTTCAGTCCACATAATACAGTGTAGTAGAGCGGCCGGCATTGCTATGCGTCCCTCGTACACGCCGCCATTCGGTCTTCCGCTCACTTGTTCTTTCGTTCATTCTTTCATTCATGAGTGAAGGCTCTCGGACGGCACTAGCTGCTTTGTTTGTTGGTTTTTCTTTCCTTTTGCTGGTCTTTTGGCGACGCGTGCTAAATAAAAGACGTGGAGAAAACATTTTAGGCGGAAAACGATGCAGCTTTAAAAATAGGTATGAAAAAAATCCTTTTATAGTAACAGTTAAAATAATGATAATAATCTGTCTCTGCATTTCAGTATCTGTTTGCTTTTTAACTATTTTGATGAACGTATGCAACTGGGTACTTTAAGTTTCCTGGGATGGTCCATATTATTTTTATTGACAGTAAATTTATAATGTAGCTCAGTCCTGTAGATTTTTTTTTATTCGACTGGATGGCAAACGAGCAAGTGGGTTTCCTGATGGTAGAAGATCACCACCGCCCATAAATATTGCAACATCAGGGGTATTGATAGATATTTTTTTTCACTTGCCGTTTTTTTGTAAAAATAAATTGAAGCAAGCATACGTTTTGTGATATTAATAAGTAGGTTTTATGCCTTCTTTTCAAATTACAGCTTTCTAGCATTGATAGTCTCTGAGCAAAGCCGCGGACGGACAGACAGACATGGCGAAACTATAAGGGTTCCGTTTTTGCCATTTTGGCTACGAAACCCTAAAAAATCGGGCAGTCGGGTGTTTTGGATGAATTCTTTGTAAGTAACGCACCAAACAGTTGACCTCATCATCATCAGCCTATGTTCGTCCACTGCTGGACGTAGGCCTCTCCCATGGCACGCCACTGAGCACGATCATTCATTGACATAATAAGAATTTCCACAAAATTAAGCAAAAGAGATTTTAATCTCGTTTCTCCGCAAGTTATAACTTTATCGTTAAACGTTCCGCTAGCACTCGGGCGCTCGAGTGGAGAGTGCTCGGCGCAAGTGGGCACACGCTGCTGTCATAGTAAAAGAGAACAAGTAACGCTACATGTACAGTCACCAGCACCAATATCTGATGAAACAAACGTGCATAAATACACTCGCGGTCAAAGAAAACGGGTCAGTATGAAAAACTAGAATATCTCCTAAAATAATAGAGCTAGGAGCATGAATTAAACTGTATATTGTAGATAATTCTATAATTAATAAAACGACATGATAGGTTTGAAAGTTATTCATTTGTTTACTCTAATTACGTACAAAACAAAATATTTACAAATTTTACGTAGAAAAATTAACACTTGGTACCTCACATTACAACAGAAAAAACAAACTTTAAGCCAAATTAATTCTTCGTATTGCCTTCACGGGCTCTTTTTAAAGCTTCCAGATGATTGGGCATGCTCTTCATTAGGTTTTTTATTCGATTTTGCGGGATATTGATTCATCCTTCCACTAACGCATGTTTCAGGTCTCTAAGTGTAGCTAAAGCGGAGTTTCGATTTCTTACATGCCTTCCAAGCTCGTCCCATTAGAGCATGAATACCGGTATTCGATAATATCGAAAAACCGGAATATCGGAGCAAAATCCCGATATTGGCAAAACCGGTATTGGCATTGTATAATACCGATATTTCGATAATTTCGATATTGATCTCTAAATACCAATTATGTTGTTTTTTAATAAAGTATTACAGTCTGAACACTCAAAAGTCGCAAAAGTCACAAATTCATCAATACTTGTTTAATGAATATTATTATTTAAAATAAAACAAATTAGAATCTACTATTTATAAAGATTACCAATGTGGCCTATAAGAAAACCGCGTGTCATTACGTGGCGTGGCGTGGTGTATATCTGCACCTGGCCATAGTAAATGGCAAATAATTTTTACAACTGTTATTAAAACATTAGGAATGTTATTATGATCATTTGAAAAAAATAATGGGCAGTTATTTTATTTTTTGGTGGTTGGTAAATTACCATAGCATATTATGTTCTCTGTGCCATAGCAGTAAAACATTCTTGTCTCATTTAGACAGTAACAAAAGTGTATCATCATACGGAGTATCTCAAAATTTGTATAAAAATACTTTACATGTTTGTTGACTGTAATTTGAAATAATCTTAGATACCTTTGAAATAATCTTAGCTACCTACTCGTACTTAAGATTGTCGGAACCGGAAAGGCTTAGGAAGTGGGAAACTCATTAATTTTACTTTTATAATACGAATATCGAAAAAATACCGAAATACCGGAATACCGGAATACCGGTATTAGAATTTTCAATATCGAAAAAATACCGGTATTGCAAAAAACGTCCGATATTAGATGCTCTACGTCCCATACATGCTCGATCGGATTTAAGCCCGGACTTCTCGAGGGTCAGTTCATAAAAATGATACCAACGTCGTCAAAGTAATCATTTACAATTTGAGCTGTGTATGGCCTGGCGTTTTCATGCATGAACATGGGATTTTCACCCATATTAATTAAGTATGGACCGTCATGCTCATTAAGAATCTCTTCTACATATCTTGCACTAGTTAGCGTACCATTTTTTATGAAGACTTACTCCATGTGAGTCTCTGAAGAGATTCCAGCTCAGGCCACAATAGACCGACCGTCAAACTACACTTTTTCCTCAAAATAAGCTCGAGTAAAACGTTCACCTGGCCGATTGTAAGCTCTTCGCCGCCCATCATGTGCATAGAGCATAAATCTGGATTCATCAGAAAACATATTTTTTGCCAATTCTACGTCTGCCCACCATCTGTGTTCGCGGGCGTAAATCAATCTTGCTGTTCGCTGCCCCTTTTCAAGTTTTGGGCCATTTGCCGATCTACGTGGGGTCAAATTAGCTTCTTGTAGCCGCCGCCTTACAGTCCACTCGCTTATGTCATCTTTTCGAGTCTCTCGAAGTTGATTTTGGACTTCAACAGCCGTGAGGTGCCGATTTCGGAGCATGGTTGTAACAATAAATTGATCTTCTCGAGCTGCAGTACATCTCGGTCTGCTGGTTCCTGGTCTTCTAATGTTCTGCCCAGTTTCTCGGAAACGTTGGACGACTCTCTGCACGGTAGAAAGTGACATGCCAACAGTTCTCGCTATTCTTCTCTGAATTCCGCCTTCTTCTAACATAGTGACGATACGTGTACATTCTTCTTGTGTCAGCCACATGATAGTAAATCAAGAATGATCAAGAAAGACAACAATGAGTGCCTTTTATCATTATGCTTTGACAGATTGAAAATAAAAGTGAGAAAACAGGCAAAAGAAAACAAGTGCAATTTTAATTTAGACCCTCATTACAGTTTTTTTTAATTTTAACTTTTTCCAGCGACCATGTAAAACATTTGAAGGTTGTATTTAATACAATATTAAATTCTCTTTAATATAGAGTCAGTTTCGTATAAGTAAACCATTTCATTTTCAGAATTTTATGGTTTTCGTCACTGACCCGTATTATTTGACCGCGAGTGTATCTGATATGACTCTTATTTGTAAGGCCGGATTGACATGTCAGATATTTTTGCACGCTTGTGTTGCATCAGATATTGGTGCTGGTGACTGTACCTATATGTCCTTGCACAGCCCATCTCTGCTAGAAACAGCTGAGCGGAGCGAGGCGAGGTATGAAGCGTCTCTATTGGTTCATGAAAAACAGATAGCTCGTAACACATTCTCGCAAATCTCTGTTGGAAACGCAGCCTTAATGCCTTGATCACACTTTTTTTATTCGACTGGATGGCAAACGAGCAAGTGGGTTTCCTGATGGTAAAAGGTCACCACCGCCCATAAACATCAACACCAGGGGTATTGCAAAAGCTAGTAAATTCATAAATGCCAGAATTCTTGAGGCAAAACGGGCACAACACACATGAAATAAAACATCCGAATTGTGAACTGGCTACCTTTTTTTAAGTCGTTTTAAAACTAGAAACATTCCGACTTACCCCCAAGACCCGACCTACTCACATGTCCAACAAGACTGAATTAGGATTCCTCACGCGCACCAATCACAGCCCATTGTGCGGCCGATTAGATTACGCGCGCGCGCTGATTGGCCGATGTTTGGACCTATTTGTTGGACATCTTCGAGGAAACTTTTATTACAATAGCCCAATATTAAATAAAATGGTTTGTTTTCAAGTTTAAATAAAATGAAATAAATATGAATAAAAAACCGGCCAAGAGCGTGTCGGACACGCCCGAAATAGGGTTCCGTAGCCATTACGAAAAAATAAGTACCTAATATTTTTCTAAGGATTTCGTATGTTATACGGAATCTTCCAAGTTTAGGTATATATTTTACCTTGGGCTGCTATTTTTACTCTTAAACTAATACTAACTAATAATTCTCAAGCAAACTTAGCCGTTATAGTTTTCCTTGAAAATTTTATATATGTAATTACTACCATAGGTACTGAATTTTTTAAAAATTTTCCATCTACCGGTTTAGATTTTAGAGGGCGGGGGGCGCTAGATTTTAATGAAAATTTGCACTTTAAAGTTGAATATTTTGCAAACAAATCACTAAATCAAGCCCAAGCCCTCTCATTTTGGGAGGAGGGCTGTGCAATGGGATGCATGTTGGCTCGGATGATGATGATGATTGATTACAAACTGATATCAATTTGTCGCACGGAAACATATTAGCAAATTAATCACTGATGATGGCATAATCATTTAAGCTGCGCACAAAGTCATTCGCGAGATTAATCATCAGTCAGTGGAGCCATCTGGCGATCGATCAGCAAACGTGTCGACGTGACATGCCAGTAGGGGGTAGTGGTATCGACACTTTTACATTGGAGTTCTATAAGCTGAATAATCATCTGTGCTGTATATTTTTAAAAGAAGGTTAATAACACATAACTTTTATTTATTGAAAACAAACCGGTCAAGTACGAGTCGGTTTCGGTCTCAACATCAAATTGATTAGGTCTAACGTGTTTAAATTCATAATCATAAAGAAAACACGCTGATAGAAAAAACAATGAGTTTTTATTTTTTCCCTAAGAACGACTAACGCTTGACAGGTTTTTTGTTATTGGTTGATACCTATGCAGTTATTTATCTCTATTAGGTAGCATTCTAAATTTGGGGTTTGTATATTCAAACGTTAGCAAAATAGGTACCTAATCAAAACAAAAATTAAATACGTTTCTTGGATGGCGACCGCCTAATTTCTTTATTTTTTCTCATTTACAATTTGATGATAATGAAAGGTGACCGACTTTTATTTAACAGTTCTTCAATTCCGTCACGGATCTCTAAATTGCAACCAATATTGTTTACCAAAAGGCTGTTCAGATGTACAAAATAGCAACAATACTATTGTTCGCACAACTGTGACCTGCGTCTCTACATCCCATCCCACAATAAGCCATTTGAAACCCTTTACAAAGCGTATAAAAGCCATATGGAACGCTAAAATAACTTGGTACAGTCGGACACGTATGATAAATGAGTTTCGAGTAAACGCAGATGTAGTCGATACCACGCGTCCATCATCATTGTACTTGCGCTTTGCGTGGTGACAAATACAAATATGTACATACAGTGAGTTGGCATTAAATGCCATTTGGCGAATTCTGTTCAGAAGACTACTACAAAATTCGAAAATCGAAGCTTATATCGTACCGTCTCGCTCACTATCGTATTAAATAATATAAGCGGCAGAGGGACGGCAAGATTCGAAGTTCGAATTTCGCATTTCATAGTACAGGGCCAGCTATCATCGAGCTACTCTATTGTAGAAATAATTGAACAAGCGCTGATTAATTTAGTAAATGGCAGTTTTGGATGATAAAATAAATAGCTCGAATTATGGTTTCGTTGTTATAGCGGTTGGAATAATAGTTGAGTTTATTGTCAACAAAATAGCTGTGTTAATGTGGTTTGGTGAACGAGGGTGTGATGATTGAACATTATTTTAATAAATAAAATACGAAAACCTAACTAAACCGTCTGGTTTCGTCTAACTAATCTATATATATCAAAAGAAGCATCGTGAGAAGTGCCCAGTCTGGGGGATAAAGTTCTTGGCTCGATTCCATAAATAAAGATGATAAACAACTTTTTTTTCGATTATTGTTTCGGGTTATATTAAAGTTTCCATGACGTTTTACAGTAAGACAAATACGAATGTAATGTAAATTAAATACCATAGAAACAAATGAAATAAAAAAAAAAACATATTAAATCGTTTTACTGCTGAGAGAAAGCTTATGTCGTTCATAGTAGCAAGTCATGGTGGCAAAAACTTTAACATGTAGGATCCCTTATACGGTCAAATAAAACTCAATCGCGTACTATGTAGGTTTGAACCTTTGTGATACGATGTTATTCAGTTTCCTCGACTCACCTGAGACGTTGTCCGTCTGTTTGTCTCCCAGTCTGTCTGTCTATAGTCTGTCAAGACACTTTTTAGTGACTCGTGGACTCGTCGTTTACATACTTGCTGTCATACAGCAAAAGTAAGGGATGTTTTTGTGCCCTTCTAAAAAATAGTTTTACATCTAAGTAAAGTGAAGTAAAGTAAAAAGTATTTATTCAGTCCACCACAAAGTACTTACAATACAGAGACAGTAAGAAAAACACGACCTTAAACTATAGCTGGTAGACTTATGCGGTCTAAGTCCTTCAAACGAGTGGTGCGATTTCTATTTTCAATATTTATAAAAACGCGTTCCCAAATTCGCAACTAATCGCACCGTGACTCACATCATAACTAAATGGTAAATAATGCAGGCAGCCCCCACCGAATAAATTATATTACATATTCCCTCAGAAAACTACAGGGACAATATAAAGCGAAGAATCGAACTTATTTTAATATAAATCGAAAATGCCCCGTGACTGACGTATATTCACGCTGGCAATTAAAAGGGGTGGGCAGGGCTGTCATCCATCACCGGGGATTAAAGGGGACACTATTATTATTAGCGATTCCGATAACCGGATCAATCCGGTTTTTGTCGGTTCAAACTGGATTTTTCGAGCAATTTTAATTTTCGCCGGCTGTATTAAGCTTTTGTTGGATGGAGAGTCCAATGTGATTTTAAAAGGTAGCGTGTTGGTATACCGGGTGCTATGATAACAGTGGCGCTATCTGGCGTTTAAATATCATGTTTTTTTTTCATAAAAGAGCGGGAGGTCAATCAAAAAAGCAACATCTGAGTGCGAGCGATCTCTACATTACTTATTTTGACAGATTTCCTCAAGGACCTATTTCGACATTTTTGCCTTGTCCAGGCGAAACATAAGATTGAAACAACATCATGCCTCTAATGTCTAGTAAAACTTCATAGTTGTGCAATGGATTTACTTCATAATCAAACTTAATCCTATTTATGTTGGTAAATCAAAGAACATAATATGTATATCTATTCCCATCAACTGCATTGCTGTGATTGCTTCTAATCAGGTGGTCCGCATTCTCTTTTGCTCGAAAAAATCTCGTATCATATCATCGATACAAATAGATCATTATCATACAAAGGTTTTGTAATGTTCTGTAATTTATTAATACAAGCGTTACTTTACAAAATATATTTTTAGCGAAGAAGCAAAGTAAATTTGTAGTTTATTGTTTTACCACTGTGTCTAACCCATGTACCCTTCTTTTTTGGAGACTTTACGGCCGAAATTCTCCAAGTTTGAGGCTAAAAAACAAGTTTTTTTTCTGTTGCCATTCTGAAATGTAAAAAGCGAATAACTCGCAAAACGAATTAAGTAAATCCCATTGAAGTGGACAAACGAATTAAAATAATCCAAACAGTTCGGAGTTCTCTGTATTCTTTGCCTCCGGGTGCCTTCAGATTTAATATAACATCGCTCGGTGACAGAAGTCCTGGACTTTCGTAATTTACATAATTAAATTATATCCTTTTGAATTTCTTGGTAGTTCAGGGGATAATTGAGAAATCTTTTTAGAAAGTTACTTTCTCCACAAAGCCAAAGATGCTAAAAAATTGCGTTATTTTAAGCTGTGATTGTGAGGCAATCAATGATGACAGATGTTTAAAATTGAATTCAGGAGTTATGCGGGTACACATAGATTTCATTGCAACTGCGACCTCACTGCAACTGTGCATTTAAAAAAAAAGTGTACCCTATCGATTTTCGATGATAGTTTAAAAAAATGTCCCCAAAAAATTTCTGTTTTGCGACGTTTTTTTTTCATACACTGTACATATAAAACTGACTTGTAAAATTTTGAATGAAAAACTGGGGACATTTTTTTGAACAATCGGAATCGATTGTGCTCTTGATTCAGAATAGAAAAAACCATATTGTTGCCAAAATTACAAAAAAATACGGAAATGGTACCTACACTTTTTTTGAAAACGCCCATCTGCGGGCTGATCATGACCATACACTACAATTGCAGCTAGCGTGCAATTTACGTGAAATTGTGCTGACGGCAATGGAAATGCAATGAAAAATGTATGGGGAGCTGGTACTTGCGGTTGCGTTGCATATTATAACTCAGTCCGTTTGCATTTGCTTTGTGGAGGAAAAAAGATAAATGCTGTTAGAATAAGACCGTGTATGTCTGACGAAATGAAAATCCGAAATGTATCCTGTAAAAAACCGAGAGACAAGCAGCTGTGGTTATATTTATCAATGGCATTTATTTTACTACTAGCTTTTGCCCGCGGCTCCGCCTGCGTTGCATTTGGTTATCGCGCGCTGTTCCCTCGGGAACTGTGCATTTTCCGGAATAAAAAGTAGCTTATGTATGTCACTCTCGGGCCCATAAACTATCTCTATGCCAAAAATCACGTCGACCCGTCGCTCCGTTACGGCGTGAAAGACGGACAAACACAAAAACACACAAACATACAAACACACTTTCGCATTTATAATATTAGTATGGATTATTATAATAATAATTTTAAGTAAGTAAGTAGGGGTACAGTCAGCTGCAGAGAAAGGGAACCCCCCTGTAATGGCGGTAGTATGGATACCGCCGTTATAGGGGGGTACCTTTTCTCTGCAGCTGACTGTACATAGATGCTCAAGAAAAACAACCTCTTTAAAGCGACAATACAAAAAACACTTATCACTTCCTCTTTCTGTAAGAAGAGTGTCTTCCCGCACAGGCTTCCTGTGTTGTGCCATAAATAATACGAGCATTTGTGCCATGAATATCACTTAGCGGGACGGATCGCAGGCGCAACCTCGGCAGTATGTTTCAGTTGATTTACCTAACGAATGGGTTCTTGGAGTTTATATATGGTGATAAGATGAGGCACCCGAATATATAGTACAGTCATCTACTTTAATATCTGCTACAGTGGAACGTGCATAAATATGTGAGACGTCCTAACGACCCTAGAAATAGAGTTGTATCAGGTATTTATGCACTCTTTGCTGTGTCACATATTGGTGCTGGTGACTGTAAAACTAGAATGTCAATGACGCTCGGAACTGGTCGGTGTTCTTCGTTTTCCTGAAGGTTCACAAGCTTTTTTTGCTAACTATACTTTTTATTGACTATACTTGCATCGTACGTAACTCAAACTACATTTGCATACCAAATTTCAAATCGATGCCATTCACCGTTGAAGAGTTCCATCCTGCGTAGACAATCCTTCTCAGACTACTAGGATGTAACTACCAGATTATTGCATTGTCACTCGATTTACAGAAGTATTCCAAATTTCAAGTCGATCTGGAAGTCGGTCAAATTTAACTTGCAAGATTTGATTACAGATAGACAGACGACAGACAGACAGCGGGACAGGGAAACTACATAAAAGCTTATAAACTGATCTTCTGTTTCAAGTTAAACGACTTTGCACACTATTTAGTTTAATTGTAGATGACAGCACCAATCCCTTCGCGTACTTTTATGAGCAATTAAAACACGATTCTTTCATAAATGGATCGATCTTGTAGGTATGATATTAACTAGTTCATGCCAGTCAAAATAAATAATAACATATTATTTGAACTAAAAGTGTTGTTAGTCAATATAAAATGTGGCATTGATAGACTTTGCTGTCAGCTATTACTTCTTGAGTAGAGACCGTTCTCGGCATACGTAGTATAGGACCCCGTTCGGCCAGGGCCCAGTTTCTCGAGGCATATCAGACTTATAATTTAGTGTTTTGTCTCATTTTCTCATACGATTTATGGGACAAAACACTAACAGGGTCCAAGTAGAGTAGGTACTTAGGTAACGATCTGCGCAAGGCCGCTGTCAGAAGCTGCATGCGTCGAGCCGAAGACAGAGCGCAGCGCATTGGAACTCATTGGGGGAGGCCTATGCTCAGCAGTGGACTGCTATATGGATTATGATGATGAGTCCTTCAGTTTAATCAAAGCTGTCGAAACGCTTGCACTACACAAATAGTAATGTCAGACACACATGTATCTCCCAAACCATACAACTAACAAAATGGCGGAAACAATGTTCCTCACACTTTTCTCATTATCTGTTTAATAGCTGCAGAACACGACAGTCCGCTGGCGCAAATTACTTGGAGCGCGAAGCCCGCAATTTCCGGGTTCTTTTGTTACCTTTGTTGTTTAGAAAAGAGACGAGTGAATGTTAACGGAACGTACGAGTGCTTTAATAATTACTTTTCGATATCTGTTTTTTTAAAACCACGGAACATTTGATATCAATTGACCTACATAGTCCGTGCGTGCTTGCGTGCGTGCGTGCGTGCGTGCATGTGTGCGTGCGTGCGTGCGTGCGTGTGTGTGTGTGTGTGTGTTGTGTGTTTCAATTACTTTTGTGAGATTTTTTTTGGGATAAATTTATCATATATTTAAATGATGAAGAATACTATAATATTAAACCTTTGTACTCTTTTGATTTGTTGTTTTCTTTTTGTATTACTTTGTGTTCTATGTACAATAAAGTATTTACCTACATACATACATTAAGTTTCACCATGTTTCACCTAGTCCTAGAAGTAGGCACTAAACTGAAAACTTTATTATTTCGATTTCTTTGTATCCAGTTAAGGTTCCTCATGAGAAACTTACTTTTTCTTTCACGAAATCGCGTTGGATGCGGAAAGCACAAGACTGGTCCGAGTGAAGAACCTTGGGGGCCTATGTCCAGCAGTGGACGTCATGATGATGATGAGTACTTCTCTGGAAACAGCAATTTTCTTCTTAGATTTGAAACTGATCAGCATATTTTGATCTCTATCCCACCTGATGGTAATTGCAGATGAGGCGGAAAAATTACGTAACTGGTGCATTATATTGCTACGAGTAAAAAGTCCCGTTGCACGTTACCTTCGTTCCGGCTTATTCTTTATTAAAATTCTTCACTTACCCCTCCTTATCAGTTAGGGCGGTTAGTAATGACCCCGACATTTCACCCGTTATCACTCGCACTCAGAGCCGCAAAACGTCGCGGATTCATTTTTTAAGCCCACAGAGAGCTTTCGAATTATTCACGGGACCGAAAGAAATAGCACCCATGTAGGATGAGAAATGTTGCTCGGAGGGTCTGTATCTTTATACCTCACGTCTAGTAGAGTGTGTATAGCTCCGACACTATACGTTGATACTTAAATGATAATAAAAAGAAAAAAACCGGTCAATTGCGAATGGGACTCGCGCACCAACGGTTCCTTACCTATAGGCATAATAATAATAATAAAACACAATAACTATATCTACGTTCAGTGGAAGTGTAGAATGCTTCCACCGTCAAAATTAAAAAAATAAATAATAATAATTTCTTTCTGAAATATAAATTTCAGCCTGAAATTTTCAGGTCAAGTAACCACTAAGCTTTTGGATTCTTAAGGCAAGCTCACGTCTGCCGCCCCCAAAGTTAGCTCACACCCACTCATGTCATGCTCTGAAAGGAGATCGGTACCGAGGACATGGTATTGCTTCCGTCCGTTCACATAAGCCTATGGGATCGTCTTGGGAACTTCGAGCCAAGCGAATTAGCTCGTTGAAGTGCCAATGGGCAGGCCATATAACACGGAGAACATATGGCTGTCGGGGCTGAAAAGTTCTCCAACGGAGACAAGTATGTATGTACTTACATAATATTATGTAGAATCCCGATTAGTTATTCATACGCATAAAGATTTCGTAAGCATAATGCTTGAAACGCTCCGTTATCACGGGTTATTAATGACAGCAAGAGGTTCTGAATGCTGTCGGAAGAGGCGCTTCCCTGCTAATGTACGGCAGTGATGCGGCGGAAATACAAGGGTTGAGGTGTTGCGGCGTTTGTCCCGAAAACAGGTTGGGGATGGGATGAAATTTCATCATAAATCACTTAGAGCTGTTACATATTAGGCGCTGAAGAAATGCGCTTTGAAAACGCGCGTTTAAGGAATATGACTCGACGACAATTAACGTCTCGGAAAACGAAACATTTTGTAAAAAGCGATGAGGAGTTATAATCTTAAGTTATTGTAATATATTTAGATTGACTATTTTTAGTAGTGGCAATGGACGGGCCACATCGCTCGAAGAACAGATAACCGTTGTGGGAGAAAAGTTCTCGAGTGGCGACCACGAACCGGAAGACGAAGCGTTGGCAGACCTCCCACCAGGTGGACTGACGATATCGTGAGAATTGCGGGAAACCGGTGGATGCAAGTGGCGAGTTGTCGTTCATTATGGCGTTCTAAGGGGGAGGCCTTTGTCCAGCAGTGGACGTCCTCCGGCTGATGATGATGATGATGACTAGTTTTATCTACACTATAATGCAAAAAAATATTTGATTACAAAAAAACAATGAAAAACATAAACAATCAAAATAACGAGCCTTTTGGACCTCGGGGTCGAAAGATTGCAAAAGCTAGTTCATGATCGCAAAGCGTGGCGTAATCTGGTGTTGCAGGCCAAAACGCACTTTGGGTCACTGCGCCCTGGTAGTAAATGTATGTAAAACAATGAAGACAGTCATCATCATGAGCCAGTAGTCGTCTACCTTATCTCTATACTATTTTTGGGGCTTCTATCACTCCTGCTAACTCACGCTAAGACAAACGACTTAGACTTCAAACTGGCAGAAAATTAATCTCAACGGTTTTTTGGTATCAGATACTTTTTTGTTATAAAATTTTGCTAAACGAAAATTTGATCGATTAAATTTACATCTATAACCATTCCTTATATTCTTCACTTCTCCGAAGGCCGGAGAACCCAATATCCACCCACGGTTCTCCAAGTTTAATTACTCGCATTCGTTCCCTTGATTTACGGGAATATGCCCTCCTGATTTACAACCTACATTTTTACCTGAACCAATAAAGGATATTGTGGTTTAACACGTTAGTTTTAAGGGCTAGTTTTGAGGTGTGGTTTTATTGGTTCGGAATCGTTAATTGTCGAGATGTGGCGATAGTGTGCTGTTTCGTCGTGCGAAGGGTTGTTTTATAGCTTGTTTTTAAAAGGGAAATATTAGTGAAAATACAGGTTTGGTCAATACGTTTACCTTTATTTATAGGTTCCAAGTCACTTTATACAATTTAATTTAAAAAATAAAGGAATAATAAAATCATAAAAAGGGACTACTAATCTTCAACAAGTTTCATCAAGTAACTTAAACTATAAACAAGAAAATAACTACTACTACTATTTACTTTATTTATCTGATATTTTATAGCAGAACACCTGTCTAAAGATTTGTCATTGGAATTTTTCATTTCGAAAAGTTTATCAATTACAATTTAAAAAAAATCGGCCAAGTGCAAGGCGGACTCGCTCACCGAGGTTTCTGTATTAATTTGTAGCTATCTATGAATATGGAGTCTTAGCAGGTCCTAAGCAAAATGTATGCAGTATGAGATTATTAAAGATGCTTACTGACCTAAACAGACAGAGCAGACAAACATAAAAAATATTTTTTTCATTTTTTTTCTTATTGACTGTACGAGTCGCATATATCGCACACCTAGGTCAAAGGCGTATCAACTCAAAATAATGTATCATTTTAAATTAAATCTTTCAGAAAGCTAATAAAGCCTAAATTAAAATGGTGTAGATACTTATTAAAAGTAATAAGCACACTTAGATCAAAAGCGTATCAACTCAAAGGAGTTGATACGCTTTTGATCTAGGTGTGCGATATTTAAGAGTTACTTTCATACCAACTCAAGGTTCAAGGACAATCAAGAGTACCTTATCGGTTTTCCAGCTACGGCAATTTGCATGGAAATACCTTTTTAATGACAGTATCTTTTGATTGCTTTGACTTTTTTACCCCCGACGCAAAAAGAGGGGTGTTATAGGTAAGTTTGACCGCCGCTATGTGACCTGTGTGTCTGTATGTCGTGTGTCTATCTGTGGCACCGCAGCTCTTAAACGGGTGGACCTATTTGAATGTGGTTTTTTGTTTGAAATCAGGTTTTGTAGCGATGGTTATTAGACATGTTTCATCAAAATCGGTTAAATCGTTTTTGAGATATTGCCGTTTGTAGTAACAAAGTCGGGGATTTGCCGACTTTATTGTTGGTTAAATAGAAATAGAAAAAAATAGAAATAGAAAAACGTTTATTCACATTTCACAAATTACATAAATAAATACACAAAATAAACAAGTATAAAGAAATGACAGTATTTGTGAAATCGCAAAACGGTCTCAGCTCAGCATAGTGCTGGCCGTAGAGGCCAACGCTGGTCTTCCGCTGTGACCGCTTGGCGCTTGGCGAGCTTGGTTAGGTTATCAGTTTCACTGCTCCAAGAGGCAGCAGACTTGAGTTTTGATATTAATTTCAACTTGATATCTCCACGCATTTCTGAGAAATATAGAGCCTTGACAGACGGACGACGTTAACGTGTTTAGTTTTAATTTTGTAACTAAGGGATCCCATACATCCCTGTGTTATCATTATTTTTCATGTATTTTTTTATTTTATACTGCAGTTTTTAAGTATTTTATCTGTAAATATTTATTTAGAAAAAATGACTTTCTGAGAAGTTTTTTACGGCTCATTATTCTAATCTAAGCAATGATGGTGTTTCCGAGATCGCTGGTAGTTTAAAAAAAATACGCGTAAAAGTGCCCATCGCGGCCTAAGTATTTAAATAATAAATGATTTGAATTTGGACAGCAAAATGATCCTATAAGGGTCCGTTTTTTTCCTTTCCAGGTACAGAGCTCAAAAACCTGAAAAAAAAAATACTAACAATTCAAACTCCAATGTCTCAAAAACGGCTGAGCCGATTATACTGAATCATAGCTTGAAACCACGCCAAGGAAACTTGCCATGGGGCAAAAAAATCGCAAAAAATTAGTCCATCCGTTTGAGAGCTACAATGCTATATAGACAGACAGCAGACACATAGACATTGGCGTCAAACTTATTACAACACCCCTTTTTGCGTCGGGAGTCGGATATTTAGTCAAACTAACAACCACCTGTCGAAATACTCCGGAATATTCGGAAAACACCTTTTTATTAACAGCCAAGAGCAGGTGCGAGAAAAAATGATTACTTACTTACGATTACTCAATCCATAAGCAGCCCAAAGCTCGACAAAAGCTCCCGCTGTCCTTGGGACGGATGAGCATTTGCATAAAAAGCTCGCGACGTCACGGAGTTAATGCCGGCGCGAGCTTTCGGCAGCTTTTGCTTGTGAATTATTGGGTGGAATTCTGTATGAGATTGCTACTTAGTTGAAGCGAGGTTAGAAGTCTTTGGGGCAAGTATTTTCCGTAGCTCAGTGACCTTTTTAACCCGACGCGAGGGTGATATAAGTTAGACATTCTGTGCGTCTGTGGCAACATGGCTTCCAAGCAGATGGACTGTTTTATTAAAGAGTTATTTTTTAATTGAAAGCTAGTTTAATCGAGATGGTTCTTTGCTATGAGACATTTAACTTTAAAATATTTGGAAATAATACCGATTAGCATTAGCGATCCCTTCAAATAGCGAACCTACTGTGTTAAAAATTCGTGTTTTTTTTTATTCGACTGAAGGCAAACGAGGCCTAAGTTGGAATACCCAAAGTGCCAGTAATTTCACCGGCTGTCTTACTCTCCGCGCCGAAACACAACAGTGCAAGCACTGCTGCTTCACGGCAGGATTATCGAGCTAGATGGTGGTAGCAATCCGGGCGGACCTTGCACAAGGTCCTACCACCTGTTGGTCCTGCCTGTTACGTAAATTTAATAATAATCTGTTTTAAAAAAAATACCTCGTTGAGTTTCTCGCCGGATTCTTCTCAACAGAGGTTTTTCCGAACCGCTGGTAGACTTTTTGACATTCATAAGTGCTTGTTATAGCCTAAATTCAATAAAGATATTTTAACTTTGACTTTGAATTAGTTTTAAATAAAAATGTAACTAGCTGATTATGGAAAATTTTAATTAACCGACTTTAGTTCGTAAGTAACTCTTGCCTGCGGCTACGTCTACCAAAAATTGGTTTATCTATCACTATCCTATATCTCACTATAGCGAGGGTAGATCGAAGACGTAACAGATAACCAGCTAAACTTTCACATCTGTCAGTAAAGTTAATGCAAGTAAAAAAAGCTGAATCGCCAGCGTTGTTTGGTTGGGTTGCTTATAACTTTAAGTTGTTTTGGTTGCAAAACAGCTTTCCACAGTCGGGCGAGACTCACATACATATAATCTCCATCAGAATCCATTACCACGCAGGGATGTATGTCTGTCCCGTGCCGATCGATCCCGGGACCGTCCCTCGGGAACTAAGATGCTTTTTTTGCGGGTAGTCTGGCTTTATTGATCTTAGTGCACTCGTGTAGTGAGGTGTGATCTTGTGTTTGCTTTTAAGAAAATATTTTGTAGAAATATATTTAAGTATTTAAAAAATTCCGTAATACCGTTGTAGCCTAATAGTATGATTTAGGACATCTGAAATATAGGGTCGTAGGTTCAAGCCCGGATGTGAATATATATTTTTTTAATTTACCACGAGGTCAAAGTCAAAGTCAAAATCTCTTTATTCAATTTAGGCTGTAGCAAGCACTTATGAACGTCAAAAAAAATCTACCACCGGTTCGGAAAAACCTCTGTTGAGAAGAATCCGGCAAGAAACTCAACGAGGTACTTTTTTTTTTAAGAACAGATTCACAATATTTATAAATGATATCTACATATATACATTACAAGTATTTTACACAACTTTATTTTTAACACAGTAGGTTCGCTATTTGAAGGGATCGCTTATGCGGATCGGAATTATTTCCAAAGGTTTTCAGTAAAGGTAGTTACCGCGAGGAAAATTGTGTCCAAGTGCGAAGCGGACATATTGAATTGACCCATGTCAGCGGTGAAAGCCAGGGACAGTGAAAGTGTTAAATATCATGCTGCACTATTTTGAACCTGTTGTACCTACTACCCACTTATGAGTTTCATGTAACGAGCTTTGCAATAAGGTTCACCACTAAACTAACTTCAAAACGAGACGACAAATATCGATACCTTCTGTTTCAAAGTCAAAGTCAAAATATTTTTATTCAATATCATTCTCTCTCTCAATATTAGGTTATAACAAGCACTTATGAATGTCAAAAAAATCTACCCCCGGTTTATTAAAAAAAAACCAGAGAAGTAAAAATACATACTTACATTGTTATGCTGTTCAGGTACAAAATAGCAAGCATTTTCGCCCGATGGTCCGTAGCAATACACCGTAGCGCTACGGCGTAGCACAATGGGTCTACGGCGTAGAGCCTCCGCTGGACCGCGGCCAAGCGGAGCGCGGAGGCCTTCGCCAAATGAAACACTTCGGATATTTGAGAGCCGTATTGTTGATTTATGTATAAAGAGTATTGATCGGAAGATTTTGTTCTGTTAAAGGTTGCACGTGTTCTTAAAGGACTTCGCATCACCATAAAGGCTGACTAGAAGTATAAAAAACCTCGCCATGTTGTGGAAAACCAATAGAACTAATTTTTGGCACTGGCAACACTAGATTTAAATCTCATCTGTGTATTGCTATCAAAGTTTAACGTTGGGGATTCGATTTGTGGCATTCGAACATGGCGGATGTAGTCAATATTTAATTTTGCTATTTCTGTTTCTTTGGCTAGTTGAAGTATAATTTTGATAGTGTTTTATGCGGCGATTAACCTTAACAGTGAACAGTGATCACAAAATTCTATACTGCTCTCGTGCTTGACATTTTTTAATGCGCAAGTTGTTTCCACGTGGTTTCTGGAATTTTACTATCAAGTTACAAAAACTACAATCACCGTACAACGTTGCCTCTCGAAAGAGAATATTTAGACACTGGCGAAATTGTCCTATTAATTAAAACAGAAGCCATATTTAAAAAAAGAAGAAGAAGTTTAACGTTGTTTGCGCATGGTATATTTAAGTGTTATTTTGTGTTTTTGTGCGTTACAATGCCGAAAATTATCCATAGCCTTGGAAGGAAAATAATTCATAATGCATAAAAGTATTTGACAGAAAAATACTGAGGGATTATAAAATATTCCTTTGAATAACATCACCGACACCGTTGTCAATATGACTGGTATCGTATAGTAAGTGTAAAGAATGTTGCAATATAAAACGTAGAAGTGCTGCCCTCGCGCCAGGTTTTTTTATATTCCTGGTCAGAAATTCCGAAAAGCTCAGAGGTGCAAGCCCAACCTTGAACTGACGACCCTCGAAAACTCAACTCGATGTTTCCAGTACAGTACTCGATTTTGCAAGGTGTTACAGAGCGCGGTGACCGCACCGCCTGCGTTCGAATCGACCAAACTGTTTTGTTACGTCCAATAGCTATTGTTCAGCAGCTTGCACCACGACTGCGGGTGTGACAGGCTGTAACGAAACGATTAACTAAATAGAACCGATTTATATCAAAGGGTTTCTAGGGATGATCTGTCACTTTTGTCAAAATACACAGCAAGACTTAAAGTGTTGACCGACGCTTAGTGCTTTTTACGTAACTTTGATTATAAAATGAATCTGGGATATTTAAACAAGTGGTTGGTAATGGCAACATAATATTTAGGACTAGCTTAGGTATGTCCGCTACTTCGTCTGTGCGGACCTAGGTTATCGCGCGGTGACGCCTTCTAACGGAATAAAAGGTATCCTATGTTGATCCTTGGGGCTTAAACTATCTTTACACCAAATTTCATCAAAATCGGTTCAGTGGTTTATACGTGAAAACGTAACAGACATACAGACTGACAGACAGACAGAGTTACTTTCGCATTTATAATTATTAAGTAGGGATTAATTTAATTTTGGTTATCAAAATGTTTTCACATAATGATCGATGTTTTAGTGTGTCAATGCTGGGACTATATTTTGAACCAAAAATCCTGATGAACTTATAAAGGGCTGAGTTTCAAAGCCATTTTAATTATACACATACAATTATACTACAATACAATACAATACAAAGACTCTTTATTGTCTCTTTCTATCTACATCAACAGCTCCTATAAATACCTAAACAGAAAATAACGTAGTATTTTTTACGTCCGTTGTACGGAAAGAATAGCCATTGGTTTCAACTGTATTGCTTCCAGTAATTGCATTCGTTCAATTTTCGTGACCAACTCCATTAGATATCAATTTGGGTACATTTTATATTGTTCGGAGTGTACCTTCTGCTGGGGGAATGTGTGCAATTGAGGATACGTTTGTTCGATACAATTTGTGGGGGATAATTTAGTCGTTGATGCGTTAGTAAAAATGGAATGGCGGTGTTGATTTGATTCCACGGTTTGTTATTTCTTAACCCCCGATCAAAGAGTGAATTTCACTCACAATTAAAATACCACAAACGGGACTTATTACGCTAAATACACCAGTAATATTTACTCGAAGATTTCAACCGCATTACAGTGGCCGTAGTCACGAGTAGAATGAAAGTGTAGGGTGTCAAGTCTGCTAGCAGCGCGAGTCCTTCGAACTACCCGCACTTGATCTGGTAGAAGGGTCAGGAGGGGTGTAACAGTCCAATTTTAGTCTTTTCACACATATTCCTATCATCTCCCGGTTTTCGAAAATCTGGTCAGAACGTTTCTTCAAACTTCCACCTTCTCGGCCTTTACTCGTTATAAATTATTCCCGATTTTTGGAACCCTTTCGACCAATGTCACTTAAACATTGTAAAACTTTTGGCTGCATCCGACCACTTAATTAACTCACTTATAAAACTACTAACTTTTGCCTGAGGCTTCGCCCGCGTGGGATTCGGTTCTCACGCGCTATTCCCTCGGGAACTATGTTTTTTCGAGATAAAAAGTAGCCTATATCACTCTCTGGCCGCTAAACTATCTCTATGCCAAAAATCACGTTGATCCGTCGCTCCGTTTCGACGTGAAAGACGGACAAACATACACACAAACAAAGAAACACATTTTACAGTCACAATTCTTTGCTACATATTCGCTGCGCTTCAGTAAAATCCTTTCCACTAAATCTCTAAGATCTAACGTCCTCAAAGACGTCATAAACTCAGTCTCATCAAAGTCGCCGAAGCGTTTGCTCGTCAGTTTTATCCACGTCGTGCTTTACGACATGGCTTACACGGCAAAACGGTGCTATATGAAATGGCAATGAAATCTAAAGTGTTAGAGTAGAACGCGTGGTAGTGGGTCAATGACTTTTGGCTCGCGTATTCTGCAGGGCTACTACGAAACTTGAAAATCGAAGTTCGTATCGTACCGTCGCTCTCACTCTCGTATTAAATGATATAAGCGTCAGCGGGACGGTAAGATACGAACTTCGCGTTTCGTGGTGGCTCAACAGTGTAGTTCTCGTATGTATTTATTTACTAGCTTTCGTGAGCATACGAAAACGCCATCAAAAGACATTTTAGCAGCCAGATATGGTTCTGTTTTGGGGCCAAAAAGGTTTGGGATTTTGTGGTCAGCCATGATAGTCTAGTGGTTTGACCTACGACTGCTTCAGCAGACGATCGTGGGTTCAAATCGGGACTTGCACCTCATTGAGTTTTTTGAAAATGATGCGTTAAATTTAGTTCTAAATTTACCGTTATACCGTGAGCATTTTGGTCTAGAATAAATAACGTGAGGAAATCTGTTTCATTTGTGTGTGCAAATCGGGTTTTAATCAGGTTTGCGTGGAAATTACTACTCAAGTTTTTTTATTCTGAAATAAAGCCTTTTTGGAGTAGTGGAACTGTTTGGAATGTAGGCCAAAATGCCAATCTACACTAATATTATAAATGCGAAAGTGTGTTTGTGTATTTGTATGTTTGTATATTTGTCCATCTTTCACACCGTAACGGAGCGACTTATCGACTTGATTTTTGGCATAGAGATAGTTTATGGGCCCGAAAGTGACATAGGCTACTTTTATCCCAGAAAAATGTACAGTTCCCGAGGGAACAGCGCGCGATAACCGAATACCGCGCGGGCGTAGCCGCGGGCAAAAGCTAGTAGATAATAATAGTATAATTAAAAAAATAAAATCAAGAACCAAAGTTTAAAAGTACAGCTATGCGTACAATACAAAAGTGGACGTGCACTTTTGTCGTTAAGTGTACACCTTTAGAACGGACCCAACAGTAGCTGAACGATAGAATTCGTAATGTAACGCAATTGTAGTGGCGCTCATGCGGCGGCGAGCGCGCATATGCCGACGACAGGATAGGCACGGGCCCCTGTTAAAGTTATCGATGTCGATAAAATACATAAAACTGTATTTGCGAATACCGAATAAATTATCTTATTCTTATTCTTACATACATTTACACGAGTTTATTTAGATTCATGTCACGTAATTTTATCTTTAGCTTCTAACCACGGCTTCGCTCTTGTTGAAACTGGGGTTGAAATTGCGACTTTACTAGCTTTACACTCATATTTTTTTATCTTTGATTTTTTTGTCTAAATATATTTCGATGAAAACAAGCGGTAGAGAGTTTTAAATGCACACAGTATAACGTATCATATCTTTGTAATGAATGAGTTTTTACATACGTTTGGTTTAAATGTACACGGGACCTACGGCACTATTTATGTATGGTCGGCTCCCTTACTTATGTTATGTATCCACTTTTTCATACTAGTTGCTAAGAAATGGATACATACTTATGTTAGGGCACCGAAAGTACTGCGGGAACCAATATTTTTATCGGGATAAAAAGTGGCCTGTGTGTTAAGTTGGAGTGGGTATAGATTATCTTTATCTATCTATTTGAAATTTAATGCAAAGACGTCCAGCTTTTTTGGCGTCAAGAAGTAATAAATATACACCATACTCACAAATGTACACGCACTTTTTTCTTATACCATTATGAGGATTTATTTGTTTGCTTCAAGTAAACTTTGTGCAAAACGAGCTGCGTAAATCGGTTTTACTCTAAAATCCTATTTTTCAATCGCAAAAATTACACTCGCTTCAACCAAACTAAAGAGTTCACAATTAACTTATTATTTGTATACCTCATCATCATCATCATCATCAGCCGGAAGATGTCCACTTCTCCTCCTTAGGCAGTTAGTCAGGCCTCCCCCTTAGAACGCCATAATGAACGACAACTCGCCTGGTGGGAGGCCTGGTGGGAGGTCTGCCAACGCTTCGTCTTCCGGTTCGTGGTCGCCACTCGAGGACTTTTATCTCCCAACGGTTATCTGTTCTTCAAGCGATGTAGCCCGCCCATTGCCACTTCAATTTGCGTATTTTTCCAGCTACCTAGCTAGCTTTTTTTTGTATACCTACCTAATAAAATTTACATAAAACTCTAACACAGTGGGTGCGGTTAGTGTACGACCCCGTATTTGTCAACCTAGAATGAACGACACTTACTACTGCATGAACCGATAGTTAAAACCATTGTAGCAATTACGTGAACATTTGAATTATCAGGCCATATATTTTTGTAGATCATTTTGGATCTAGTTGATATACTTTCTTTGTTACTTAGAATAAGTATAAATTCTGATAAGAAAAATCTACCACGAACGGGACTTCATCATCATCATCATGTCAGCCGAAAGACGTCCACTACTGAACATAGGCTTCCCCCAAGGCTCTCCACACCGGTCTTGTGCTTTTCGTGGCGGATGCGAAACGGGACTTATCACGCTAAAATACGCGAGTAATATCTATCTCAACGATTCAACCACATCAAGTGCGGGTAATTTGAAGGACTCGCGCTGCTAGGTATTTCAGTCTACTTGTCGGCCACTGTAATGTAATCTGGTTGAAACTTCGAGGTAAATATTACTACTCTGTGTAAGCGAGATAAGTCCCGTTTGTGATATTTTGACAATGAGTGAAAATCACGAAAGTTTAAAACTTTATAAGGAAAATCTACGCGGACAATCTTGCAACCATCAGTTTACTATTCAACTGAAAACAATAAAATTTACAAGCTCCCAAATTTTCTTTTTACTGTACCGCTGACCTCATTCGCGCTGGCATCCAGCCAAACCCCAACTTTCAGGAAAACTCCCGTTTTGAAATTCATTCCGTTAAAATCGTTTCCTTACATTCCCGCAAACATTACCATAATAACAGATATTATACCCGACCCAATTATGCGCAATCAAAACATCGATACTATCTCATCGATAACGATCTCCGCCCTGCCGCCCCTCACTGCTTGTCATTAAGGGTGATCCATCAAAACGTCCGCCTGGATTTAGGGTGGGTCGCGCGTGCGCTCGCCCCGCAGACGGGGAGAGGGGGTAACAAACAAAATTAGATATTCGTGCGGTGTCCCCGCAAAGTGGTGAGAGTGCGCTCTGATTGATTGCTTTTACAACGATTTACATTTTTTATACGAATGTATGTTTCAGTACGTTTGATGTAGCGTCAAATATATGTCTTAAAATACGAGCAATTTTAAAATTGATCCGGTATATTCCAGCAGGTTCGTCTTGCTTGCGATTGGCACGCTTAAACGTGACGTAAATACTATAAATACTAATATTATAAATGCGAAAGTAACTCTGTCTGTCTGTCTGTCTGTCTGTTACGCTTTCACGCCAAAACCGCTGAACCGATTTTGATGAAACTTGGTACAGAGATAGACTAGACCTTGGGAAAGAACATAGGCTATTTTTTATTCCGAAAAAAAGGCTTAAAGGGGTTGAAATAGGGGATGAAAGTTTATATCGACGGTGAAGTACCAAGACCTTCTAACTGATAAATCTCGAACATGCAACTTGGTTTTAATTAGGGGGTGCTAAGGTCGTCAATCGCATGTCAAAGGTCTTTCAGTTAGGAGGTATTGGTTCTTCACCGTCGATATGAAAGTTCGTCATTTTTAAAGATAAGCCATAAAACTTGGCATTTAGGCAGTTAATAAGAAATAAATAGATATTTGTTCGAGCGTTTTTGAAAATTCGACCTGTGAGGGGGTGAAATACGGGATGAAAGTTTATATGGAAGTTCGTCATTTTTAAACATAAAACCATGGAACTTGATATTTAGGCAGTTAATTAGAAATAAGTAGATATCCGTTCGAGCGTTTTTGAAAATTCTACCTGTGAGTTGGTGAAATAGGGGATGAAAGTTTATATGGATGGTCGTCATTATCGAAGATAAATTGAAGAATCTTTATAAAACTTGGCATCTAGGCATTTAGTAAGAAGTAATTAGATAATAGTTCGAGCATTTTTGAAAATTTGGCCTGTGAGGGGATGAAATAGGGAATGGAATTTTATATGGAAGGAAGGCAAAATATTTCCCAAAATAACTATTCAACGCGGACGGAGTCGCGGGCAAAAGCTAGTGTCAAAATATTATCAAACAGACCTCACGATATTGGCGCCAATTAAGAGCGTTTTCACATTATCCGATCCGATATCTGTATCGGACTACGATGGACGACACCCGATATTCGACATCATGTGCTGTTTTCATATATTTTCGACAATTGTTCCGATACGGCCGGCTCCAAATGGCCGCCAATCGAGTCCTGTGCACACAGAGACAATTTAGAAACACGCATAGCACATATACAAACATTATCGTCCGACAGCCCACGGGCGTTGATGGTGCCGCCAACATATCGGTGTCGGCTCCGATATCCGATACCTGGCACTTGAGGTATTCCAAACTTAGGCCTCTAGGTTGACAACGCATCTGCAATACCCCTGGTGTTGCGGATGTTTATGGGCGATAGTGATCTCTTACCACCAGGAGACCACTTGCTCGTTTACCTTCCAGTCCAATAAAAAAAAATATCGGGCCGGACAGTGTGAACGACAGGTACATATTTCATACATTTTACTTGGTCCCATATCGAATCATCGTCCGATACCGATACCGGATCGGACAATGTGAAAACGCTCAAAAAGTCTGTACAGATGGACTCCATCTGTAACGTGTAACAGACTGCCCACATTGGAACTGCAATGACAAATATTTATATGAGCAGTTGGCAGTTACGTTGCAGTTGTAATGCGGTCCGACTGTAGGTACGTGCCCTAACTAACTAACCTAACAATGAAAAACTTTTCAGCGTTTCTTTTACAGTAACTACAACGTTACTGCTCTGCTTGCGGAAAAGGAAGGTAAAATGTTATATAATATTATTGCAACAATCTAGTGTTTCTTTTCTTTTTTAAAAGGGGACCCGACACTCAACTAATTATGTGTCTAATGTAATTAAGTTAGAAAATAATTGTTGGAAATTTGATAGCAGAAATTCTTAGTTTAGCTTTACCTTGAGGTCAATGAACTTTCATGTTGATTTCGCGTGCCGGGTAATTGGAGGTCTGCGTTTCTTGGTAATGTTTATGTCTCAACGGTTTCGGTTGAAGAGAAGGTTCGTCATGATCATATCTGGCACTTCATACATCCCAGAGGTCGGCATAGGTTTATTCTCAGCTTGAGAGGGCTTGGCCTGTAGTTACTAAGTGAGTCATAATAATAATAATAATTCATAATAATTCATTTATTCGTTCGTCAAAATGCAAATTAGAAACATTACGCACAAAATTTCAAATGAAATGTAATACTTACACTTAAAGGTGTACTTTTCGGCTTGAGCACACTATTCTTGGGGTTGCTTGAGAGGTCGTGGGTGAAACCGCTAAGAAACCCTCTGCTAGCGCTCTCTGCATCTTCATGATACCTACAAATTTGTACGGAACTCTCCGTACACGAATCCGACTCGCACTTAGCCGGTTTTTTTTTAATGCAAGATAATAAAGTGAAATATTAAGAGTAGGTTTTTTATATACGCGGGGGGCAAACGATGCTGGCCACCTGATGGGATGTAATCACCGCTGTCCATAGAAACTAGCAACACGAGGGGTATCACAGGTGCGTTGCCACCCTTTGAAGTACTGATGGGCTTGTTTTTTAAAGATCTCTAAGTTGTACTTACCGCACCGGGAATGCTGTCCCAGGAAGCTGATTCCATGATTTTACCCGACTGCAAAGAGAGGTATTGTCGCGCGTATTTTTTTAAGATGAAGTACCATCAACCAAATATGTGGTCTACCACCCTAAAGTTGATAATCGTTTGCATGTCATAAAACAATAATGCCAATAGACGTATCTGTCAACTTGAAAATTCGACTTTAGCGCCAAATTCATTTGATAGGAACTTGTTTAAAAATTGATATACCACTTATTTGGCTGATGGTGCCTTGGTTTTTCAGAGAAGCTCGATATTTCGGCACAGTCGCATGCGCCATGATCACGAGATGTCTGGACTGGTTTCTCGAAAACCAAGGTACGCGAACAAAACCCGAATTTAAATCATATAAGTAATTACCGCGATAGCACATGAGCTAAAGCAGTATGGAAGCTACGAAGCAACACGGCCTGCAGTACCGCGAGACCCCCTTAGAGGCCGTGTAGAGCGCGCGTCTGTGTGAGTGTGTTCGTTTCCATCGATTTGTCTGTAGCTTCCATACTGCTTTATCTTACATGTATACTGCGGCGATGGTCTAAAATATTCTGCTTTCAGTTCTTACATTATTTGCGGTATCCAAACACTAATTCAACAATATTTCTGCCCGATACCATCCTCAAACACTTCTAGTTCCTTTTGAAACAACTTCAATCTACAGACTTTGCTGGTAACTTCAAGCACTAAAGATTCACCTCGACGAGAACCCAGACAGCACTTGGTACAAGTTTTAATAAAATTGCAATTTATACTCGATCGGGAATCTTACTAGCGAAGTTCCAGCCAGTTAGTGAGTTCGTAAAGTTACAGAACAAGAAATGCGCGGCGCAACTCATTTGGATAGGAAACAAAGAAATATTATTCAATATACTACTAAATACGTAGATAGATAGTTTCCTTTTAGGGTTCCGTACGTCAGCTGACAAAAGCCAGCTCAAATCCTGTTTATAGTCACAATGTTTTAAGCCGAGTTTAGACTTGCAAAACAAAACGTGCAAGTTGCATTACATTGCGTGGCCGAAAAGCCAACGAGTTTGTTGTGGTCAATCGGGCGCCGCAATGTAGGTAATGTAACTTGCACGATTTTTCTTGCAAGTCTAAACTCGGCCTTAAACTTTTTTATTTTTTTCTAGCTTCTCTTAAATCAAGGTACGCAGAAAAAAACCGAAGTTAAATCATAATTAATCATAAAATGTATTTCGTGTATTTCGGGAACGATTTTAACAAATCCGATGAAACACTATGCCAGAGGCCGTATTGTCTAACGCGCAGATGTTCGCAATCGCATTCACCATCTCTTTCTACCCTCTTCTTATACCTTGCAACAGAAATGGTGAAAACGCACACACAAACAAACATCACGCCTGTTCCCAAATGGGGTAGGCAGAGCGGTGGCAGAGCACACGAAATATCGCTTCGGGGCTACTTTTAGCAGTTTTAGGTTTAAGTTTGACAAAAACGATACAACAGTGACAGGTTGCTAGCCTGTCGCCTACGGTATACCTTAATTAAACTATATCCTCAGTCGCCTCTTATGATATCGACTGAAGAAATGTCCCGCCGGAAGACCAGCGCTGATTCCATCCCAGGAGTCCGCATTTATGCTGAGGCGGGACCTTTTCACTCACACATACAAAATTATATAGGTATTACTAGAGTTTGCCCGCGGCTCCGCCCGCGTGGTATTAGGTTCTCGCGCGCTGTTCCCTCGGGAACTGTGTATTTTTCCGGGATAAAAAGTAGCCTATGTCACTCTCAGGCCCATAAACTATCTCTATGCAAATAAAATATATTTCTATTTCTATTTCTATGCCAAAAATCACGTCGATCCGTCGTTCCGTTACGGTGTGAAAGCGTAACAAACAAACAAACAAACTCACTTTCCCCTTTAAGTAAGGATAAAGGATTTTGTATTTTAACTATTTTTGTAACGTTTGTTTGTAACTATTACGCGTGTGTTGAATAAACTTTTTTCATTTCATTTCAAATGAAGAGGTGTAATTCTAACCCGACACCACACGGTATTGTGATTTAAAACGTATTAGACAATAGGCCTCAGGAAACGAGGGCCGAAACATTTCCATTTTCAATACTCTGTCACAACACAACGGAGGGCTATCATTACGCCGACTTATTAAATAACCGTGCGTTGGGACATTTACCTGTTTTCCTTTGTTTTCCGTTCTTTGAACAAAAGGCGAGCGGTTCGTTAAAGGTCTTTGACCGGCTTCAGAAAGCTCCAATTATAAGTATAATGACTATTGATTTTCGATAGTATTTAAATGTGAGGGTTTCAAGTTGAAAGTACGTGGAAAACCGATGTTAGAGTTGACGGGGAGTAACAGGTTTCTAGGTAAAATTTATTTGAAAACGAAAAAAGTTTTCTGTAATTTTTTGATATATTTTGGTGTGCAATAAAGAGTTATTGTATTGTATTGTATTGTATTGTTTTGCGGGTACTTTTCGGGATTCAACTCGAAACCGCAATGTGTGGCTAGACGCACCAAGAACCGTACTAAGGGGACACGTGGTGCATTTGGTAGAGCACTGGGCGGATATCTCGTCTGGTGTGCACAGCTGAAAAAAAAGCATTTTTTAACCCCCGACGCAAAAAGAGGGGTGTTATAAGTTTGACCGCTATGTGTGTCTGTGTGTCTGTGTGTCTGTGTGTCTGTGTGTCTGTATGTCTGTGTGTCTGTCTGTGGCACCGTAGCTCTTAAGCGAGTAGACCGATTTGAATGCGGTTTTTTTTATATGAAAGCTGGTTTTCTAGCGATGGTTCTTAGACATGTTTTATTAAAATCGGTTCAGCCGTTTCAAGATCATCAGCTTTTTTGTTCGCTGCGGTAGGAATCTTAGACGCATAATGGGTATTTACTTTACTTTCAAGCATATTTGGGACCTAAAATTTGAAACACCCATGTATGCTATTTAACTATGCAAGATTCTTCAGTTCTCGGCCTGATGCTGCAGCCAGGATATCCAGAACACTAGTAGATACACTCTTGATAAAACCATAGCAGATATATCGTGTTTGGATTCGTTTCGATCAGTATTTGATTCTACATACAATGCAATGGTGGCAACAGGATGAGCTGATGCTGCAGCCAGGATATCCAGCACATTAGTAAAAAATAATAGCACATATGTCGTGTTTGGATTCGTTTTGATCAGGAATTGATTCTACATACAATGCAGTGGTGGCAACACGACGAGCTGTTTAAAAAACATGAAATAAAAAAAATAAAAAAATTAAAATTTTTAAAAACCCCCGACAAAAAAAGCCGCCAAAAAAGGACAACTAAAAAGTAAAAAATAATTATGCACTACCTAGTTGTTGCCCGCGACTTCATCTGAGAACAATTCGTTTATCCCTATCCCGCTGGGACTATGCTGATTTCCCGCAAAATTAGCCTTAGTTAATTTAGTATAAGTACCTAGTAATTTTTTTTTTATCTAAGCGTCGTCGGTGTCGGGGGACCGCTAAGGTGAATACTTTAAAAAATACAACAGATGTACTTTAGTTTCCTCTTAACCTTAGCGGTCCCCCGACACCGACGACGCTTAGATAAAAAAAATATTACTAGGTACTTATACTAAATTAACTAAGGCTAATTTTGCGGGAAATCAGCATAGTCCCAGCGGGATAGGGATAAACGAATTGTTCTCAGATGAAGTCGCGGGCAACAACTAGGTAGTGCATAATTATTTTTTACTTTTTAGTTGTCCTTTTTTGGCGGCTTTTTTTGTCGGGGGTTTTTAAAAATTTTAATTTTTTTATTTTTTTAAATCTTAGACTTTGTTGAACACACGTAACTACCGCTAATAAAAACAGATTATATGAATTTGTTACTGGCAATGGGGTCCTTGAATATAATTTATTTAGGTTTACTTATATGTTATGATTGTCAACTTGAGTGGAGACTGGCGTCTTGGCAAACGTAGTGTAGGACGCCCTCCGGACAGGTCCCTGTGGAGTGACGATCTGCGAGATGCTGCTGGTAGAAGCTAAATGCGTCTAGCCGAGAACAGGGCGCAATGGCGCTCTTTGGGGGAAGCTATGTCCAGCAGTGGACTGCTATGGGCTGCTGATGATGATTATCAACTTGTCTAAACACGCAAAGATAAGCGAGTAAGTAGGTGGTGGTAATCCGGCTGTATTTTGCACAAGTCCTTGTTACTCGTAAAATTTTCTGAGCTTATGTTAATAAAGTTTTATGTTTGTTTCAGGTTACGCATTAAATCGAAAAGGAACCTCAGAATCGGTAAGCAACCTAAGTAAATTATGTGCATCACATATTATGTGGTATAAAATATTCAAGCATACATTTTTTGATAGTGGGCCCGCGTGGGAACTATGGCCCAAGCCCTCTCATTCGGAGAGGAGGCCTGTGCCCAGCAGTGGGACGTATATAGGCTGGGATGATGATGATGATATTTTTTGTAGATTTTAGCAGGGAGCGGCAGCTGCCCCCCACCTAGAGTTACCTAATGTAAAGCAACCAAACCTAAGTCCTTGACTTGACTTGCTTGAAGCTTGATCGATCATTTTTGACGTCGAAACAGAAACTCGAATCAATTCACCAATTGCAATAAATACCTACAATTCATACTTTTCTCTTTCACTACATCAACAACTCGGGTAAAGAAAAGGCAACCAAGAACATAACTAGAACTATTTCACGTGACAACTTCGAGTGTCATTACTAATGACTCATAAAGCGTTGTATAGTGATACATCGTTATACCGGTATTTAGTAGGCACTTAATGTAACAAGAAACACTGGTCTGCTGGCGTGTACAACCGGAATTAGTGAGACCTGAGGGAAGCCACGTGCTCCCATCCTTACTTATAGTCCAGACTAAGACATCTCGCAACGTCGCGATAAAACAGTAGTATTTACTGGGTAAAATAATGTATTCTACCGGGTGTGACCTGTAAGACCGGCAAATAATGAAAACATAGATCGTACTCGTCAAACTGAACAACATTAGTTCAGCGAGTTTTAAAAATAATTCGTTTTTAGGGTTCTGGAGCCAAAATGGCAAAAACGGAATCCTTATAGTTTCATCAAGTCCGTCTGTCTGTCTGTCTGTCTCTCCGTCCGTCTGTGTCACAGACATTTTACGAAAACTACAAGATGCATATCAATAAAATTTGGAGTAGGTAGAGATGTTTTGTCAAAGCCGTTATTTAGTTTTGTAGTTAAATTACAAAAATAAATAATTATAGGGGGAGCACTCCATACACGTAACAGAAATTGAAAAAAAAAATTAACTCTCATCAACTAGTCTGAGGTTACTTTACTTCTCCGCTAAAACAAAACGATTTTTAGCAGTGAAGCAAGTTTTAGTGAAAGTTCTTTTTGAGATGCCCGTGACTACATCCGTGTAGAAGGGCATTTTCATAAAAAAGTGTAGGTACACTTTCTTTTTTTTTTCAATTTAGAAAAAAAAATAGTTTTTCCTACTCTCGAATCTCGAATCTCGGTCGTTTATGATGGTTTCAAAAAATGTCCCAGTCAAAAATTATAGTTTTGTGACGTTTCCATACAAATATGGGCGTCAAAAAACTGACTCATAATTTTTTTATCACAAAATTAAATACATTTTGAAAGAAAAGGTCTACCTTTCCATCGTCTACGATTTTTTTAAAAACGCCCAGAATACTTTTATCGCGATCCCACGGGAACTATGCGATTTTTCAGGATAAAAACTATCTTATAATGTCCTTGCCCGAGATTCAAACTATCTGTGGGCCAATCAACTTTTTTACCGACACTAATCTGTCCGCGAAATTTTTCAAACAATTGCAGATTTTTGTGAGTAAACATGTTTTTTCTGTAATTTAATAGATGGTGTAATGAATGCATGCCATCCTACGTAAGTTCAACCTATTAAACCGTGAAATATCTTGTTGGAAGTACGACTTTTTGGTACCTACCGCCAGAGACAATTTTGGTAACGCAGGAGACGCCCAAAGTGTCGGTAAAATAGTTGATTGACCGCTGTATACCGAATTTCATCTAAACCGGTTTAGCGGTTTAGAGATGAATAGGTAACAAACAAACAAACTTACAAACTTTAGCATAATATTAGTGGGATTTGTTCGATTACATCTGTCCAGTACGTCGTGGCCTATGAATACAGCGCGCGGTGCGCCCGCGCAGTAATCCGAACCGCGTGCGCACACAGGGCCATTATGCGGCTATCACAGATCATAGGGTTACATCGACTTGTCCGTATCGGCGCGCGTGTGGTCCTTCCGTCCGTTTGTTCTGGAAATAGCAGCCTATTGTTATTGTATTACGATATAAGAAATATGTCGTCTTTTTATGGAGTACTTAGCTTTACCCGCGACTTTGCTTGTGTAAACGATTAGAGATCTGATGATGCAGTCGAATTAAAAATCCTGTATTTTATTAAATTATCTACCATGGGAATTTCCAAAGATTACTGGTTAGAATGGTGTTTTACATAGATTCTGTAGGAATGTTTGGGTAAAAAGTAGCCTATGTATAGGTATATTATTTCAGGCATCCGACTATACACTTAGTATATACCAAATGTCAAATTAATCTGCCCAGGTGTTTTAAGGTGAATCGTTCAAAACTCACTGTTTAACGATTTGCCTAGTGACGTTTAGGCAGATCATAAAATTCCTATGGTCTGTCCCATAATTCGAGATAATAAAATGACAGTGTGAAATGTCAAACGTAAAAATAATGTGGCCAGCATAAAACGAACAGTGCGGCTCCGTGATTCCGGTTTCGTAAATAACCGATAAAAATGTATATTTTACGATAGCAAAAATAACATTAAAGTATTCAATATACTACTTCCTATTTTAAAAATATAAATACACTTTTACGATAAAGTGATAAAATCTAAGCACTGATAGAGTTAAAGAAGGGCAGAGAGGCTTACCAACATGTAGTGTGGAGACGGAAGTGAAGACAATGATGCAATGGTTAATGGAAATGAACACACGAATTTAGAATGATGTACGCGAACACTTAGCACTGTTATTTTATTATTTAGTATGATATTTGGCACCATGAGACGTATAGTTGTTCAGTTTTTTATTGCGAGTGACATGACATGATATAAACAGTTGGTAGCCTAGTAACGCCCATAGACTTTTTAACTAGTGCTATACAACCTTAACAAGCACAGGTACAAAACAGGTAAAATACAGTGTTCATCACTTAGTGCCAACGTAAAAAAATATAATACAGAGAGGCTATTACAAAACTAGAAAAACGAAGTCCGTATGGCAGCGTCCCTTTTACTCGAGTATTGAATGAGAAAAGCGTCAGCGGGACGGCAACATACGAAGTTCGAAGTTGGAGGCCTACCGACAGCTCGTCTCCCGGTCCGCGGACGCCATTCGAGAACCTTCTGACCCCATCGGCCATCAGTCCTGCGTGCAATGTGCCTCGCCCACTGCCACTTCAGTTTCGCAATTCTTCGGGCTATGTCAGTAACCTTAGTTCTACTGCGGATATCATCATTTCGGGGTTGTACGTTGATTTGGAGACATTTTGATAGAATTTCGTTTAACAGATATTTTTTCTCATAATTGTCGTTTCATAGAATAATCAATACGCAGAAAATTTATTTTGAAGAAATTTAAACCATTGTTTTTTGTTAGAAATATAATTTTTTATTTAGATATTCATATCATAGAATAAGAAATCAAATATTCATTATTCTCATATTATTTAGTTAATGGAAAAATTACTATCAAGAAAAACATGAAATTCGTTTTCTGATGTGGTCTCAGTTCTAACCTAACCTAAACTACATTTCTAGTACATAACGAGTCGTTTCGGAGGGGGTCGCTGCAGGTCTACTACGGAACTCGAAGTTCGTGTCGTGCGGTCTCTCACACTTATACTATTTAATACGAGAGCGAGAGGGACCGCATGACACGAATAAATGGATATATGAATGAATGAAATGGAAATAATTCTACAATTACTACTTGGAATACCAAGTAAACATACGAAGAGCAAATATTATATGAAATATTTTCTGCGAAACGAAATTCTATGAAAATTCTCTCTGTGAAAGAAGGGAACACCTATTAAGTGTATTTTCAGCTTCTTATGGCAATGATCTTACTTAGAATTTAATTGAAACTTAAACATGTTGATGTTTAAGTTTCAATTTTATAAAAAGTCGAAATATCTCCAAAACTGTCGCATTTTTATTAGACCTATTTTGCCTTTTCTAGAATATCCTAAGTGTCCTACATGTTATTACATCATGGATCCGTTCATATCTTAATATTTTATGACATACATATATTGGTACACAGGTACCTACAAAATGTTTCGGTGATTACCGGTTGCGGCACATCACTATTTATGAGACGCAAAAAACAGGTAACACATGAAACGTCATTTTATTATCTAGAATTATGGGACAGACATCATGAAACGCCGCTATATAGTATCTGGCACTTCGCCGGCCGCTGCCGCGGCCCGCTCGTTTCGCTCGCTTCTGCTCATGCGTAGTGGTCACAATTTATACTAACCACTCTTCGTTTCGCTCGTCGTACCTAAATTTTTCGTTTTTTCAGTATATCACGATATGCCCGGTATAAAGCTCTGAATATTGACGAATGCGTTACTCTAATCGATCTGCCGTACCTATTGATTCTCAGGCGCATTTTTACTTAAAAAATATTGTGCCCGCATTCAAACTCAAACTCTTTATTGTATTAAAATGTTGTGATGAAGATCTTAAACAGTATGAAATAAAATGAAAAGTATGAAAAGTATAGTTAAAGTATGGTGGTAAAGTATGATTGTAATTTTAACACACTTCTCTACATCTGTCTGACTAACGTTCATATGCTCAATAACTCGAGCATTTAAAAAAAAAGTCAATTAGTAAATTGAGTTGTCCCAACTTATCTGTGAGAACAAAAACTAAATTCTGAGATGCACTCGAGATGGGCAGATATCGGCTACCTGCTGCACTTGAGGACGCCGCGCCGTCGCCGGCGCAGGTCGCCATTACTACATAACTTTAGAATAAAATAAAGCAAAAAACCGGCCGGGGAGTTTAGAGGGGGGACGCTCGATTTTTATGAAAATTTGCACCTATCCAACGACACCCCACACTATAAGGTTGGATGAGAAAAAAAACCACCCCCACTTTATAACGTCTATCGGAGGTAACCTAAAAAAAATACACGCACCATTGCATTGCTTCGCAGGTTTGTGCAGATTTCCTCACGATGTTTCCCTTTACATGAATTTCGAAAAACTCAAAGATGCGAGCCGGGGTTTGGACCCACGATCCACTGCTTGAGAGGCGATAGGCCAAACCGCTCGGCTACCACGGCTTTTGCGGCATACTTGAAACACTGGCGCTGCAAGCTGATTCCAAAGATTCACAGTGCATGGCAAAAAGTTTCGCAAGAAATGAATCCATCCATCCATAGCAGCCCTTAGTTCGTCCGTCTTCGGACATTGGCCTCCTCTCCATTTCTCCACGCCTGGTGATCGACAGCCATATGCATCCAACTTCCACCTGCCTGTCGGCATAGATATCGTCCTTCCACCTCATTGGTGGTCTCCCTCTACTGCAAGTGTTTTCACGAGGTCTCCACTGGAGTGTTCGCCTCGCCCAACGATCGTGGTTCATCCTGGCAATATGCAAGAAATGAGTAGCAATGTGGTGAAGTAATGAAGGCGAAAATAAAAAGTCGGTTGCGAATAGTGTGATGAAGAAACTTAGCAGCAGGCTAGATGGGAACAACTCCGCAGACTCCGCGTGATAAAACACAAAGTAACAACTTGTTCACTTTCATACTTTAAGGCTAACAGCTAGCTTGCTTATGTATACTCTAAGCTAACAGCATACCGAAATGTTTATTTATTGTCCCCATTACTTTACTACTCAAATAACAGAGCGTATACAAAAAGTGTAATAAATCACGGCGCAAAAAACAAGACCAGTGCAAAAAAATAAAAACAGCGCAAATGCCTTGGCGCCCTTCTTTCGTCAAGTTGCTGATAACTTCCTGCTTGCTGATAAAATGCATTAAGCAGACGCTATCTAGCACTTGAGTTTTTTTCACTGGCAAGGTACAAGTGTGTATTTTTTCTATGTTTTTTTGTTGATCGGTCGTCCGTCTTTACCGCTGCAATGTGGTCAAAACGTTGAGGTAATGGTAGCAATAAATACGAGTAGTAGTTGTGATTAAGCTCCGAGGTATATTAGTTATCAATATTTTATGTTATCCATACTAATATTATAAATGCGGAAGTGTGTTTGTCCGTCTTTAAAGCCGTAACGGAGCGACGGATCGACGTGATTTTTGGCGTAAAGATAGTTTATGGGCCCGAGAATGACAAAAGCTACTTTTTATCCCGGAAAAATGCACAGTTCTCGAGGGAACAGCGCGCGATAACCGAATACCACGCGGGCGGAGCCGCGGGCAAAAGCTACTTTTTTATAAACTTTCAGGACATTTTTAATTAAATTATATAATTGTATAAACTTTTATTGAATCCTATTATAATTAACTATCGTTAGTACCCTAAAATGATTACGATTGATAAACTTAATTCCATTCTAACAGCACAGAATAACCAATAGTACTCTAACAGTAAGTAAATTTCCATTAAAATTTTCTTTTATATAACGATTCCTTTTATATAAGTTTGGTTCAAATAAATTACACTACCCGGGTTTGAACCCACATTCCTCTGCTCGAGAGGCCATAGGTCAAACCACTAAGCCACCAAGTTTAATAAAAGCTTGTAAAAAACACGAATCTCGTCCAAAAGAGCAAACACAAGGCGACGTCAACAGCATACAAATTTCTTCATTTGTTCCCGGCCTCATAATGAACAAAATTAAAATATGCATTATTCCGTCATAATCATAACAATGGAAATTAATTAGCAATTACAGAAGGAGAGCGTTTCGGGAGATGGGACGGGGCTGAGAGGACTGCAGCGAGGGCGGCGCGCGGGCCCGTTACACCACGATATGGCCCCTCAGTGTCCGAACTAAACTAGTATTTGCAACCGAAAACAAAACGTAATTTCGGTTTGTGTTTAAACTAGCTTTTGCCCGCGGCTTCGCCCGCGTGGTAGTCGGTTATCGCGTGCTGTTCCCTCAGGAACTGTGCATTTTTCCGGAATAAAAAGTATGTCACTCTTGGGCCCATAAGCTATCTCTATGCCAAAAATCACGTCGATCCGTCGCTCCGTTACGGCGTGAAAGACGGACAAACATACAAACACACTTTCGCATTTATAATATTACCTAGTATGGATATGGATTCTATTATGAAAAAATGACTTTTTGCCATGTTTCTTGTGGCGCATTCTTCTTGGCAATGATGGTCTTTCCGAAAGCGCTGGTAGTTTAAAAAATGACGTGTAAATTGCCCATTTTGGCCTATTTACTGACTAAATGATTTGAATTTGAAAAATTGAAAAAGTGTTTTTTTTTTAAACAATAACTTTTTTCCGTCCAAACAATGCGAACACGCGCAAATCAAGACCCGAAAGCACTTAAGGCACTCGATTTGATTGATTGTTAATTTCTCCGACGTTCGGCAGAAAAATAACAGAAATAAGGCTCCGGTGCCCATTACTGGGCCTTGTTTATATTAAGGCCTGTAGGCTCGTGATTTATCGCGGCGTAGGTGCACCGTGTGGGTTTGATTTGTTGACCCACTCGCTGTGAGGTTGTTTGTGGGAAATTCTGTTTTTGCAAAGGGTTCTTGTTCATTGAATCTGACAGGCTTTGGCAATACATACAGAAATGGTATCAGGAGGAAAAGAAACATAAAGAAAGAAAGAAAAAAACAATTTGGAGTGGAATTCCCTGCCTGCGATTGTGTTTCCTGAACACTACAATTTGGCCGCTTTCAAGTCCAGGGTGAATGAGCATTTACTAGGTAAGCGTGCTCCATCGTAGGCCTCTTCTTCGCTTTCCATCAGGCGTGATTGTGGCCAAACGCAAGCCTATATTGTATAAAAAAAAAATATTACCACAAACACAAATAAAGAAAATTATGTAAAAATTAACTATATACGATCGATCAATGTTAGCATCAGCGTCAGATGTTACTAGAAAAGGCCTATAGCTTTTCCTTCTAAGGCAGTCAGGCAGCAGGTATGTAGGCAAATAGTGAATACATAATACGGTTCTGAGCGTCTCGCATTGATAAGCTCAAGTGACAATTCTATTTCTTTTCTTATAAGGTACTTTTCTGCCGTGCTCGAACTAAAAGACGGCTAAGGGACTTTTGGCCAAAATTGAGATGGCTTAGACTCATCGATGCGGCTTTTTTTTCTCTTTCGATCTGTATTAAAAAGTCAATTTTGGCCAAAATGTCACTTAGCCGTCTTTTAGTTCGAGCACGGCAGTTTTGTAATAAGGTATCCCAGTGTTTGACATGTTAATGCCCAATAGATGACACCCCGCTATCATCTCTAATTGCTAATGATATAAAATTAAAGATGGCTACTGCTGGAACAGTGAGTACTCGCCTATTTATTGCCTACGCGCTAACCAATTGAGATGCATCAAACACCCATAAAAAGCACAATTTGTTACCCGCATACTAAGTGTATTTGCTATGCACTAGATGGCGTTGCCGCTTATGGCCGCCATTTGCATAGCGCGATGAAGACATTCACGCGAACTGGCTAGCTGAATAAAACTGCTATCAAATGCGTTCCGCGGTACACGCTCGCTGCATTCGAGTGCGAGTTGACTGCGATATTATGCGTGAGCTGTTTGTGAATCAGAAAGGATGATAAACTTTGGGAGTCTCTCTATATAGCGCTATCATTACGGCAGTCATTTGTTTAAAGGAAAAATAAATGCAGATGTATGTCTTTGTGTAAAATCTGTCCGCGACTCGTACCTGAGTGTTTCCACTGCTGTGTTTGAGTGCGGAGAATAAGGAAGCCTATCCATGATTCATATTTCTTTAAATCCCTAGTGCAAAAATGCTTCTTAGCCATGGTTCATTAAGAAGATGTAAATGAAAATTGTTTCGGTAATCATTATTCCTATTATTATAATGTCTTCCCCGATAGGGAATCAGACCCAAGCTTTGTAGTCAATTAAAGACATCCTGCATATACTCGTAAGTTACCACGAAAAAATCGAAATGATTTCACCCCAGTAATAAATAAAGTTGCGAGCTTAGATGAATAATTTAAGGTTGCGAGTCTTCCGCAATCCCAGCGTAAGACAAAATAATGAATTGGTATTTTAGTATTCTCACCATAGTACAGGGTATACACTGTACCTAAGGACACGTCGCAAAGTACACGAAGCCTTAACATTACGCGATGATAAAGCTGTGGCCGAGCGTGTCCCTTGCACTTTTATTTTGCACGCAGGAGACAATAATATTAGCGTGTGGAACAAGTCACGAGATTTAAAATTTTAGGCTTGTTTAAAAAACGAGTATATTGGTCTCAATGAATCTGTGATACCCCTCGTGTTGCAAGTGATTGTTTCCCATTAGGTGACATACTCGTACATGCTGCTTTTCCCCATATTAAATAAAAAAATATAAATTTATCAGCCTCTAGCCACATCTGTCTAGAGCACGTGGATCATTCAACTAGATAGTGAAATTAGTAGTTTTTTTTTAAAACACGACTGGGCAAATGAATATGCAGTCACCTGATGTAAAGCAATAACCCGCATAGATGACACCCTCCCAATTTGGGATCCAATTTGGGTGGTGGCGTGGTCGGCTCTCAATCCGGGGGCGACCGTGCCTGAGAACCCTACAGTCCAGCGTGGGTGGGATGATGTGGGGTGTAGAGCGACTCTCGATCGTCTCATTGGGGGCGCCACGGGTGCGGATCTCGCGAGACTCTTGGCGGTATCGCGGTCAGAATCAGGGGCATGGCTGCACGCGCTACCTTCGCCTCAATTAGGCACTCTGCTGGATAGTGACTCGTTGCGTGTGTCAGTGGCTCTCCGCCTGGGTTGCGATGTATGTCAACCTCATGTATGCATCTGCGGTACCATGGTGGAGGCTAACGGTCATCACGCATTGAGTTGCCGTCGATGTGCTGGCAGGCACCCGCGTCACCATGCTCTCAACGATATTGTCCAAAGAGCCCTCAGGTCGGCTGGCGTTCCATCCGTGCTTGAGCCACCGGGCCTTAGCCGTACGGACGGCAAGCGGCCCGATGGCCTGACGTTGGTGCCGTGGGAGAGTGGGCGGTGTTTGGTGTGGGACGCTACGTGTGTCAGTACCTTCGCCGCCTCCCATCTCGGTCGCACTATACGCGCAGCGGGAGCGGCGGCCGAATCTCAGGCGGCAGTGAAGCGGGAGAAGTATGCCCCGTTGGGTTCGGGGTATATATTCATTCCCTTGGCGGTGGAAACGACGGGCTGCTGGGGAGCGGATGCAAAGCGTTTTGTGTGTGATTTGGGCCGTCGACTCAGGCAAAAAGGGGAGGACCCTCGCTCCGAGTCATTTCTGATGCAAAGGCTGTCCATAGCTATCCAACGTGGTAATGCCGCGAGCGTTATGGGCACCTTTGCGCCGGGAATGGCAAGGGGCGAATTATTTGACTAGGTTAGTGTTTATTGTGGGTTTTTTATTGTGTTAGGTTAGTATTTAATATTGTATTGTGTTTTTTCCATAGTTAAATATTTTGATATTGTTGTTATTGTAAATATTGTTGTGTACCTGTTTTTTATTTTGTAAATAAATTCTTATTATTTCTCGGAGATTAACAAAGACAATAAAAGATGTTTAATCCTTGAGAGGCGCATGTTGGCTCGTTGTAAATGGTAACACTTGGCTACAATCACTTTGGCTCTTAAAAAGTATTAAGAAAAACTGGAAGGGTCGTTAATATTTTTTTATGCCAACAATCCGCTGAGACCGGATTTTTAGAACAGCTTTTATGGCAAAGTCCTTACATCGTACTGAGGAGTCGTTGCCACGATATTTGTACCAACTTTAAATACTGATTTATATTGTGCTTGTGAGACACTTTGTAGGTAATAGAATCTGTGCTACAGCTTTATTATCTTTAACCTGTGTAGGTCGTTCCTATAGAGGTTGCTGGGCATTATTTAGATCTCTTTCCCACAGTGACAAGACTGACTGTAGTTCCCACGGATATCTAGTACGTATTGTAAACTTCAGGCCGTGTTCAAACCAAACTGTCAGCCGCGGACGTTACGCAGTTTATTGTATTAGTTTATTGTATTTCCATATATATTCACGTTTTAGTTCACATCTACTAACCGACAATACGTTAATACGTTACAGTGAGCCTCTGAGCCTGCTCACAATCGGCCGCTGACAGTCAGTTAAAGTCAAAGTCAAAGTCGAAATCTCTTTATTCAATTTAGGCTATAACAAGCACTTATGAACGTCAAAAAATCTACCTACCACCGGTTCGGAAAAAACCTCTGTTGAGAAGAATCCGGCAAGAAACTCAACGAGGTATGTTTTCTTTAAATAGATTCACAATTTTTATAAATGATATCTATATACTATACATTACAAGTATTTAACACAATTTTATTTTTAAGATAGGTTTGAACAGGGCCTCATACACGACATGTGTTTCCCTTTTCCATAAAGCTCGTGGTTAATTTTAAGTGTACTATGTAGGTGATTCCACAACTAAATTTCGTCTCTTTCGATTTCGAGACCCATGGTCCGTGGGGCCCAGGAGCACTAAGTCTCTTCAAAGAAATGTCGAAGAGGTTTATCGAAGCCACCGGTGACCGAAGAGCTGGCAGCTACCTCGCTCAAAGAATTAGCCTAGCGATTCAACGAGGAAATGCTGCCAGCATCTTCGGCACAATGCCGCAGGGCAGGGGCCTTTTTATAGTTTAGTTTTGAATATAGTTTTTAATTTAGTTTGTAATATTTAGTATTATTTCTGCGTTTTGATTTATTTCTATCTTAATAAACATTGTAATTTCGAAAAGAATCATATATGTGAAAGCCCAAATAGAGACCAACGAATCCGCAATTCTCTTGAAAGGCTAAGTCTGTATAGACTATACTAGACTAGAAGCATAACACGAGGATAACGCTAAACTTACTCCAAGAAAATACACCTCATTCCTCCATCCATCACTATTCATGCTGCTACGTTCCCAAGATGGCTGATGTCGAAGGTCAACCACCCCTTTTAGGGTTACAAGCAAATTACGCCCAATCAAAGTTGCCCGAAAACTAAGTTGCGAATACCTTTCAGGGAATATCTTGGCGGAGAGAAACCGGAAATGAGGTGCGCTTCCGGCAGGCCGGCGTTTCCGGTGGCGCGTCCGGTACAGATTTACTGCCTCAAACCGCTGTCTGTTTGGGAACTTGTTTATTTGAGGCAGAATTCCTAGCGCCAGCTTTTGTTCCAGAATATGTTCATAGTCTTAGGATATTTATGAAGGAGAAATGTGAAAGCACCGATGAGGAGTACGTAAAAATGGCGGGAAACCATTGGATGCGAGTGGCACGAAACTCATAGTCGAGGAGATAATTGGGGAACACCTCAAGTCAGCAGTGCATGTCTTCCGGCTGAAATGATGACAATGATAGATAGATAGATTGTCTTATCAATTAGTGAAAATTACATTAAATTTCATACAAAATGACTAACTGTAAAGAATTCACAACAAATTTCAAGTCGATGCTATTACCCGTTGAAGAGTTCTGTCCTGCGGAGACGATCCCGGCTGGACTACCAGAATGTCACTACTATATTTGTTGTATTGTCACTCGATTTACATAAGTGTTCCAAATTTCCAGTCAATCTGACTACTACTTACTAATAAAAACCTCTAAATAAACTATCTGTCTACCTCTACTTTGAGTGTTAACAAGATAATTTGAAAATACGTTAAGTAATTCTGGATTTAGAAACAGTCTCTTCGAAAACAACACTTAAATTAAGGGTAGTTTTTTGCTTCTGCATGTAAAATAAATAATTCACTAGTGTTTTGTTACTAATAAATAGGATCTAATTATCTGACTACTTATTTGAAGTTGGTCAAATTTTACGTGCAAGATTTGATTACAACAGACAGACAGACCGACCGGTGAAACTAAATAAGCTTGTAAAATACGTTCAGACGAAAACAGAACCTCCTCTTTTGCTGTATCGGCTAAAAAGGGTAAGTGTAGACTTCAACCAGCGGCCCTTCCTGCCCCTGCGATTTGTCAGCTAAGCCCTGGCTACAAATAGCGGTGATATATCGCGGGTTTGCCTGAGCGATGCGCGCGATTGCGATACAAGCCGATGGAAATCGACGGCAACATGTTGCCGAGAATTTATTCCAGGTAAAAAAGTGAAGGCAGCTGGATTTCATTAGTTTGGAACAGATAGGTGGAAAATGAAATCACAGTACTTACCCAAATCCTTAATTTAGTTAGATGTTTGTAATTTATTTCAATAAACGCAGTATATACAGTAAGAGTTTGCTGGTGGTAGGACCTTGTGCAAGGTCCGCCCGGATTGCTACCACCATCTTGCTCGCTAATCTTGCCGTGAAGCAGCAGTGCTTGCACAGCAGTGCTTCGGCGTGGAGAGTAAGACCGCCAGTGAAATTAATGGCACTTGAGGTATTCCGTCTTACTTAGGCCTCTAGGTTGGCAACGCATCTGCAATACCCCTGGTGTTGCATATGTTTAAGGGCGGAGGTGATCTCTTACCATCAGGAGACCCACTTGCTCGTTCGCCATTCAGTCGAATAAAATCTGCATCGAACAAGTTAACAATATCTCTATATAAAAGTATATGTATATAAAACAATCAAACAAATGAAACAAAACCCGAAATCCCTACGTGAGCCGCCATTAATTAAAATCCTTCGTTAGGCACAGCTTAGATTAGTTCGGCAGCGATACGTAATGAAAAATGCAGATAAGAACAAAATGGCGGCAAGCCCAGCTTCCTGTCCTCAGGGCCCCGAGATAGTGCTACGTAAGGCAGGTGTGCTTAACTCACTAATACTACACCAAAGACTAGAATATGTAAGACAGAAGTCTCACACGAGTACAGATCTGTTGACTAATGTTTTTCGATCGCATTTAGTCGGATTTTTTATGCACACACTCACACACAAAGCCCGTCAAAAATGAATGAAAATTAAAAATGTGGTCTCATAGAACACTTCTTAGCAAATAACTTAATGTGTCTACTCCAATAATTATTCGTGATGTAGGTACTTTTACGAGTATATTATTTTAAAAACGAATTAATGTTTATTAACGGTTTTTAAAGAAAATTAAAGTCCATCTATAACGAATAATTATTGGAGTAGACACATTAACTTATATATTAATCTATCAGAATACATTTAAAATTTTCATTATATTTTTATGGAATAATCGAGAAAAAGTAACAAAAATGCAACATTGCCAGCTCTGCAGGTATAAACGCTCTTAAGGTTGCATGCGCTTTCCAAGGATTACTAATGTATGGCCAAAAAACTTTTCCCAAAGTATCACATCCCAAAAAATTTTACCTAAATTATCATTTGGCAAAAAATCATTTGGCAAAAAAACTTACCGCAAATTTACAGTTAATAAATTTTTATTTGGCAAATTATTGTTTCGCAAATAATTACTTAGTCATGTTTCATATTACCAAGTAATATTTGGTAAAATGTATCGTTTGTCATAATGTACTCTTCCCAAAATATCGCATGACACAATAACCTACTTTTCTGGGAACAGTTTGTTTCTGTGGAGGGGCGCAGTTCTAACCTAACCTAACCTACTTTTTTGATAGCAGTTCGTTTTTGCGGGGGACGCAGTTTTAACCTATAATCTAACCTACTTTTCTGGTAGCAGTCCGTTTTCTGTGGGGAACGCAGTCTAACCTCATCTACTTTTCTGATAGCAGTTCGTTTCTGTGGAAGACGCAGTTCTAACATAAGCTACTTTTCTGGTAGCAGTTGGTTTTTCTGGTTGGTTTGTGCGAAATGACATTTTGAACAAACATTTTTTTGGAATACAATATTTGCCAATATAAAACGTTTGCTTAATAAACATTTGTCGTAATAAAATTTGACAAACTAAAATTATGCCAAATGATAATTTGACCAAATGAATAAAATGCGAAATGTAAATATGCCAAAGATTTGTTTGGGAAATAAAACTATTGCGATAAGTTTTTTGGGAAGTGAAATTTGGCGAAAAATATTTTGGCAAAACGGCAGTACACCGCCTTCCAAAGACGCGGATTAGAAAGTCAAGAATCGTTCGATGACGTTAATTGACAAGATTTCATTTTTTCAACACGTGTAAATTACTATAGGAATCGAAAGAGTTTTGCCTCCTGAACATGGCAAAATATTTATTATAATTTATTTCTCCATATTAAAAAAAATACAAAATAATTAAAAAATGTATCTGAATTTGCCAATACTACGACATAATAGATATTTTCCTTTGCCTTTTGCACCAGAAAAAGGAGCTGTCATAATTTTGACAACGTCTACTTCAGATTTACGCATGATTTACGTGATCTTTTTTTTAATAGAGACTAGACAAAAGTAATGGATCTATTATATCGTAGTTTTGGAGTTAAGCCTTTTTCGAATAAGCACATCTTAAAAAATTTTTAATAAATTAATTAATAATCGTAGCGAAATTTAAAAAATATCAGCGTCTTTCTATTTCCAAGCAGAATACAGAGAACAAATCAAATTATAGTCTTAGAAATATGAAATGTTGTCAATTGAAATTTACATCACATTATCAAATTAGGCAAGTGCAAGGGGAGCAAGGCAACCCGTTAATTCAAAATATTGTTGTAAGTCTTATCCTGCAAGTAAAGAAAGAAATAAAGAAAGAAAGAAAATAATTTGTTTATAACAGCAATGACACATTAAGGTTAGGAAAAAGAACAATAAGAAGTGTTGCCGCTATAAAAAGGTCCTGGCTCAGTGTATCGCTAGTTGAAAACCAGCACTGGTCTTCCGCCGGGCTACGGAAGATTGAAATTACGAAGTCACACAAGTCTGCCCTGTTTTCACAAAAACGCTCCTAATCTCCACACAGAGACGTGTCGCTTCTCCGAATAGTTTAATCTACGTTGGAAATAAATCAGGATCGGACCGGGCTTACAGAACAAAGGTGCGCGTGCACACTTATTGACAGTAATGATCCTGCGGCGTCTACCTACCGGTCTGGGGGTACGGAAATTAATGCTTACTCGTATATTTAAAGGGTAGAGATGCTCTTAAAGGACTTATAAGTCTTATAACAGTTAACAGGAGACGGAAATTGTAACGATCACCTTATGGAATCTTAAATAATTAAATGTTTTTATAAGAGAAAAAGTGTCAGCTGATGGCCAGTGAGCATCACTAGTTATTATGGACAACTGACAAGAGAATAGGGATGTTGACACCACCAATCAACTGACGTACTTTTTATGAGCTGTCAAAACACAATTCTCCCATACAGCTTCAATGGCAATCGCGAATTATGACGTCACTATCCGGCAACTCAATCAAATAACTATTCATTTGTTTTAAAGCAACAAATAAATCAAATTTTACAGTAAATCGAAAATTAATCTGGTTTTCAATGCTAAAATAAAGCGTTTTTTACTGGAGTTGTGCCTTCGATTTAACTTTTAATGGCGTCATCATCCTTATTGCGGATGCGTTGCTGAACTAGAAGACTATAAGACAGAATATTATGTGCGAAATATTTTACTGGCTGTCATACTCTTCACACTGAAATACTGCAGCGCAAGCACTAACTACGGTTTAGACCCTATCTTTCTGAGAACATATAGGCCAAGTACTTTCATACGATGCGTCGCATTCTTCGTTTAATTGACAACTTTGTGACAGGATTTTTTAACCTCCAACGCAGTGTTATAAATTATCCAATGTCTGTCAGTCTATGGCGTCGTAGCTCTAAAACAATTATTTTACATAAAATCGAGTTTGCTTGTTGTGGTTCTTAGCTATGTTTCATTGAAATCAGTTTAGCCGTTTTTGAAATATTCAACTTTGAAATGGACAGGGTTTTTTGTACTTTTCTAATTTTTTCTCAAAAACAACCGTGCTGACTGATACCTATAGTCCACCCGTAGAATATAACATTTTGTGTCCCCAACAGATCTCCAGTAGATAAATAACGCATTCATTATCTCCCATGTCTTGCACGCATCTCTAAAAAGGTCGGAAGTGTGTATTTTCTCTCGGATATTGTTATGTCCATAGCCTACGGGACCCTCGCAGAACCGCGTGTTATGGGGCCCATTGACAATATTTTTTCACTTTCTCTCTATTGCTTGATATTTTGCTGGCATTTTTCTTCGTTGGACAACCGTAATGGATTATTTATGTTTATGAAATCATTTGCTTTTGTCAGTTAGCTAAGATAATTCTCAGGATAATCATCATCATCATCAGCCGGAACATCAACAGGTTGCCCGCTTCTCACGAATGCCAGTCCACCCTGTTCCCCACCCACCTTCATGATCCATCCATTCCATCCATCATTCCGTTTTTTTTTCACGTGGCACATATTTATTATTTATTCGTGAGAATTGCGGGTAACCGGTGGATGCAAGTGGCGAGTTGTCGTTCATTGTGGCGTTCTAGGGGCCTTTGTTCAGCAGTGGACGGCATTTGGCTGATGATGATGATGAAATATTTATGATATCGTTTAGCCGTTGCTGGTTACGTGGCATTAGCCATTGTTGGTTACCAGACATCGGCCGTTGTTGGTGACAAGGTATTAGCCGTTGCTGGTTACGTGGCATTAGCCATTGTTGGTTACCAGACATCGGCCGTTATTGGTGACACGGTATTAGCCGTTGCTGGTTACGTGGCATTAGCCATTGTTGGTTACGAGGCATTTAGACCTAGTTTCATAGACGATATCATAGCATAACCTCTTTCTCATATCCCACCACGGTAGAACCATTCATGTGGGTGAAGACCAAAAAGCTGCACACCGTTAAAGCTGCGTTAGCAGTTAGTTATATTATTAGTTATATAGTTATAAAACTACCTGCTAACGCAGCTTTAACGGTGTCCAACTTTTTGGTCTTCACCCTTGTATGATCCAATTCAATTTGCAAGAACAATATTCCCAACATATTGACCCGGAACAGTTTCCGTATCGCTTCCGAACACCTACTTCTGGGTCGGAGTGGCATGTGAAGCTTAAGCACCGCAGCCCCAACCCTTCCAGTTCATTGACCCCGCTAAATCACGCCGTCCGACCGGCTGACCGTCCGATCCAGCCGGGTACGACGTCCAATCTGCATGCCGGAATTTATTGAGAAAACTGGGTACGGTTTTCATCGACTCCTTTCTTTCTAGAGGTTCATGACTTAACAGGACTACATTACCTACCACATCTTCCCCACATTACATTTTACGAGTACATCCATACTAATATTATATATGCGAAAGTGTGTTTGTATGTTTGTGTTTGTCCGTCTTTTACGCCGTAACGGACTGACGGTTCGACGTGATTTTTAGCATAGAGATAGTTTATGAGCCCGAGAGTGACATAGGCTACTTTTTATCCCGGAAAAATGTACAGTTCCCGACGGAACAGCTCGCGATAACCGAATACCACGCGAGCGGAGCCGCGGGCAAAAGCTAGTCACTTTTATAATTTAATATTCACTCGTTAGAGAGATTATCATACAAATTACATTAGACCACGATAGTCCACGCAAGAATTCAAACTAATATATAAAACATAAATAATGACAATAACAAAGACAAAAACCGGCCAAGTGCGAGACGAACTCGCGCACGAAGGGTTCCGTACCATCTATACAACATTCATTAAACATTAGCAAAAAACGGCAAAAAATCACGTTTGTTTGTATGGGAGCCCCCTTAAATATTTATTTTATTGTTTTCATTGTTTGTTGTTATAGCGGCCACAGTTATACATAATCTGTGGAAATTTCAACTATCTAACTGCCACGGTTCATGAGATACAGCCTTTTGACAGACGGACGGACAGCGAAGTCTTAGTAAGGGTTTCCATTTTGCCCTTAGGTACGGAACCCTAAAAATGATTTTCAGCTATTAATATTATTATTAGTTATTATACTAAAAATTAGATCCAAGTTGGTCAAAAATAAACCTATTATTATTATTATTAATCAGTACTTGCCTTGCTTTCAAATAAAAAAACAGCATTCAAACTGGGCACCTGTTTAAGAGCTACGGTGCACAGTTAGACACACATAGCGGTCAAACTTATAACACCCCTCTTGCATCGGGCGTTAAAAACAATACCAACTCACACGAACAAAATAAAAGAGTCCGGTAATGGTCAGTATGATTGTAGCGTCGCCTTACGAGGTTTACCGGCTAGGGATGTCGAAAATGAAAAAATATATCGTTAATCAAAGAGCGGTTATTAAAGTCTTTTTAGGAAAACCCCGACGATATCCTACAAGTGAACTTTTCAAGGAGTTGGGCGTCTTGAGTGTTCGAAGACTATTTTTGCTGCGAGCTACCTTGTACGTACATAGGCACTGCGGGCATCTGCCTGCACAACGTGCTACTAGACTAAGGAAAATCTACAGGTTCCCTAAACCCCGCGTTAATACCGCTTTTGCAAAGAGATTTTCAGTATTTCTCTTTCCACATGTGTATAACAAAATCGCACAAAAATTGACATATGGCACTGTAATTTTAATGAGGCAAAAAGGCGTATTAATGACTTGTTATTGACGAGGAGTTATGATGAGTCAGAGGACTTTCTGAAGTATTGAACTACTTGGTGGTCGTCCTGTCTTATTTTTCTGATTTCATGAGTTTGTTACACTCTTCTTCCTCCACGTTGAACGTGCTCGTTTACACACACACACACACACACACACACACACACACACACACACACACACACACACACACACACACACACACACACACACACACACACACACACACACACACACACACACACACACACACACAAACACACACACACACACGCGCGTAAACTCAATCACATATACATTACTTATTCTTTACCCTTTTCCATTCGCTAAAAATAAAATGTAAAATTGGGATTAATACACTCGAGAGCAAAAGTATCGGGTCACTAACATTTGCTTCAATATCTTAGAAACGAATAAAGCTGTCGTATTGAAATAAATTGAAACTTATAGACAATTTAATGTTACTTAAATAAAATGCATAACATTTATTACTGATCATTTATTTTATTTTGTTTAAAACGAAAAGTTAAAAATGGCGTCAATTTGCTTGCAAAACCAAAACTGAAAATCTTTAAGATTTTATATTTACAAGTAGTTGTAATGCAGTTTAGTACTTGGTATTACTCCCACGTGCTGTATGCACTGCTGCAATGCGATTCGGCATGCTGTACACCAAGTTTCTGAAACGCTGTTGGGGAATGTTCTCCCATTCCTCTACCAAAGCATGTTTCAAGTCATGAAGCGTAATTGAAGGAGGATCTCGCTGTCTCACACGTCGTCGGAGCTCGTCCCAGGCGTGCTCGATCGGGTTAAGGTCGGGGCTACGTGCTGGCCACACCATGAGACGAATACTCACCTCATCAAGGTAGGTTTGCACTACACGAGCAGTGTGGGGACGGGCGATATCGTGCATAAAGATAGCATTCTCACCGAGTCTTGCCATAAATGGACCGACGTGCTCGTTAATGATTTCATCCGCGTATCTTACGCCATTAAGAGTAACGTTTTCGGTCAGTACTAGCTCTGTTCGGCTATCCGCAGAAATTCTAGCCCACACGAGTACCGAACCACCACCGTACGCCACCTTTTCTTCAATACAGGCTTGCATAAATCTTTCTCCTGGTCTGCTGTGCTGTATACCTTTGCCCTTCCGTCGTTTACAGCATAAATTTTGATTCGTCCGAGAACATGACATTTGGCCAAGTTTGAATCGTCCAATCTGAGTGTTCGCGTGCATAAATTTGTCTTGCTATACGATGGTGCCGTTCAAGTTTCGGACCATTTGCGGGTCTAAATGGTTTCAAATTACCTTCAGAAAGTCGCCGTCTTACAGTCCAAGCAGTAGGGTTGCTTCCACCAAGCCCTAAAAATGTTGAGTCAATGCTGTTCCCGTAAGAAATCGATTTCGCAGCATAGTGTTGCCTAGATATCGATCTTCCCATTCCGTTGTACACCAGGGTCTGCCTGTTATTGATCTGCGTAGGTTCAAAGCAGTGTCTAGAAACCGCTGGTGAACACGCTGGACTGTAGACAACGATACACCGACTATTCTTGCTGTTTCTTGCTGACTTGTCCCATTTTCCAGCAGCGTGAGGATTCTCGTACATTCCTCGGGTGTGAGTGACATAATTACTACTTTGATAATGACTATTGGATACTTGGGAGACTTCTTATAAACACATTTTAAGACAAAACAAAAACAAAAGCAAAGATATTTGCGAAAATTAGAAGTTCTAATTTGAGAAAAAAGCGATCATTTTGTTTATAACTTTTTTAATGGCATTACTTCACGTCAACCAATAAATTTTTATACGTGTAATGAAGGGTTATTAAATTGTCTATAAGGTTCAATTTATTTCAATTCGATAGCTTTATTCGTTTTCAAGATATTAAAGTAAACGTTAGTGACCCGAAACTTTTGCTCTCGAGTGTATTACCATGTTGAATTAAGAGCCGCACTTTCTGTTAATTCTCTAAGATCTGGATCTCCACGACACAGGCTGTGCCTAGTGTGGAGATCACTGCTTCTCTTGTATTGTTGAATTAATTTTTATGGTCAATAAATACATTATTATTATTATTATTATTATATCGATATTAGCGTCGATATATCAACGGAAAAATATCGATATATTGATTAAATCTCAATAAACACTCACTAAAGTATTTTACCAGTATTCCTTTTTATTAGACGAAATTACAAAAATATCAAGAACTAAAAGGCTACCTTCTACAGTCATAGACAAAATAGTTCTTTTTTTTCGTTCGTTCCTATCTTCTACAGTTTCAGATTTCAGCGACTTAAGTGCCATAAGAATTAAAAAAATATCGTTTTTGATACAATTTTCGATACTGGATATTTTCTATCGATATATCGTTACGAAATATATCGCCCAAAAATATCGATATATTGAATTGAAAATATCGATATATCGATGTATCGATATTTATTCGACATCCCTATTACCGGCCACCTGTAACTTGCCGGTTAAACTTTCATACCAGCGTTTGTGCATTTTTGATGCCACTCGACCAGGCAAGAAGTGTTTGTAATGTATGTTACGGAAGAAATATAGGCGTATTGGAGGCTTTGTAAGTGTCAGGTATGTAGTGTGCGGAGACAAGTGTGTGTATGTGTTTTATAAATTAAAAATTACACAATGCCTATTATCGAATAGAGAAACAATTTTTAAGCTACTTTACAAATAACAAAGTTATAAAGGTTTGAAATTGAAGATTAGACAGAAAAAGACATACTCATGGCATGTGACATCACACGCCAGTACCGCCATACTAGCTGCATAGAGAAAAGCGTTAGAGAAAGAGGAAAATCCAATTTTCAACCGATTTAAGTTTTTTCTTCGCTAAACACTGTCTGTATATATATATATTTTCATAATAATGTTAAGAAATGGCAAATTCAGAAGTTGTCAAATACCGTATTCTGGTATGAAAATATTTGTGAGAAATAAATGTCATGTAAATAATTAAGGAATTATACGTGATGGATTGATGTTCTTCTATTATTATTGGCCGTGTTTCAGATGCCCTTTCGTATGTCTTCAAGATTTTAGATACGTCATTGAATTAATTGGAATTGGAAGCCGTGGTGGCCTAGTGGTTTGATCAATGGCCTATCAAGTAGACGATCGTGGATTCAAGCCCGGACTCACGTCTCTGAGTTTTCGAAATTCATGTGCAAAACTGCATTCGAACTTTACCACGAGCTTTACCTGCACAAACCTATGAAGCAATTCGATAGTGTGTGTGAAGTTCTCAATCCGCTCTGGTCCTGCGCGGGAACTACAGCCCAAGCTCTCTCATTCAAAAACGAGCCCTATACCTAGCAGTGGCACGTATAAAGTCGGGAGACGATGTAAATATATTTAAAAACAACTCACTCGCACTGTGACAAAACTATGGTCCCATAATAGTCATAAACCACAGATATAGACTTCACTAGATTACGCAAATGCATCTACTTCGCTTGTCCGAACCCCGACCAAACGTGTCGGGGTTGGCCCCATACAAAGACTGACCGCTAACTGACTAATCTGGCTACTCGAGCCCTACGGCGTGGGCGGGCGGCGCATTTGAATCTATTTTGCGCGAATATCGGGGAATTCACATCGATAATAGGGATCATGACGCCATTAAAAAATAATTCGAAGTCACAACTCCAGTAAAGAAACGCTTTATTTTAGCCCTGAAAACCAGATTAATGTTCGATTTACTGTAAGATTAGATTTTTGGTTGCTGTAAAACAAATAAATAGTTAGTTGATTGAGTTGCCGGATAATGACGTCATAATTCGCTATTGCCATTGAAACTCTATGGGAGAATTGTGTTTTGACAGCTCATAAAAAGTACGTCAGTTGATTGGTGGTGTCAACATCCCTATTCGCTCTTGAGACGTCCCAGTAGATATAAAAAAGTAACACGGTTGATTTTCATACAGATTGAGGTGTTTGCGTTATCTAGCGTAATCTATATCTGTGTCATAAACTCTCTAATATTACTATCAATATAGCTCTTTAACTTCAAATAAAACGGCACTACATTCCAATCAATCGGAACAGGTGGCTCTTAAACCGCCGGGTAACCTTCCGGATAACCGTTCCGGATAATATTCCCATTCGCACGAGCCGGTCGATCCGGGTGTCGCCGGTAAGATGGCGCCGTAACGGCCCAATGATGGGGCACGATGTGCTTTCTGTGTACCTTCGTGATGGCCCATAGGAAAGATTGTAGCGGAAATGGTAAGAAATCTGTAGTTTTCTTTGAGGATTTTCTAACAGGTACAGGTAACCCTTTGGGCCTTTTACCACATATTATTTGAACATGTATCTTCTTGTTTATATATTTTTTTATTCGACTGGATGTCAAACGAGCAAGTGGGCCTCCTGATGGTAAGAGAACACCATCCCGCAACACCAGGGGTACTGAAGATGCGTTGCCAACCTAGAGGCCTAAGATGGGATACCTCAAGTGCCAGTAATTTCACCGACTGTCACTCTCCACGCCGAAACACAAGATGGTGGTAGCAGTCCGGGCGGACCTTGCACAAAGTCCTACCACCTGCAAATATTTATGGTCGGTATTTATGGTTTATTCTTAAGGTTAATTAATGTTTTTTTTTATTTATTTATTTCTTTCTAACAGTTGTAGAGGAGCAGGACTTCTTGACAGGTTTATATCGTATCACTTAATGTAATGTTTGTTCTATTGTCGGTTGTTCTGCTTGTTAATTATACTGAAACCATTCTGTTTTCTGAAAATTTATAAAATAAATCTAACCTTTACTGAAATTTGCACACGTTTTTAAATTAAACAATGAAACTATTTAAAATTGTGTTAACTTCTATAGTCAAAATATAATAAATACCGTTAATAAATATACTTGTAGGTATTTTTAAGTCAATTTGTGTTCGAAATACCGAGAAACGTGTGTTACAATTTGACCGTTAATTCAAATCTTAAATTAAATGGAGAATTACCTTAGAATAACCCATTGACGACCGGATGGCTAAGTGGTTAGAGAACTTGACTACGAAGCTTGAGGTCCCGGGTTCGAATCCCGGCCGGGGCAGATATTTGTATGAATAACACGAATGTTTGTTCTCGGGTCTTGGATGTTTAATATGTATTTAAGTATTTATTTAGGACGGCCGGATGGCCTAGTGGTTAGAGAACCTGACTACGAAGCCTGAGGTCCCGGGTTCGAATCCCGGCCGGGGCAAATATTTGTATGATGAATACGAATGTTTGGTCTCGGGTCTTGGATGTTTAATATGTATTTAAGTATGTATTTATCTATATAAGTATGTTTATCCGTTGCTTAGTACCCATAACACAAGCTTTGCTAAGCTTACTTTGGGACTAAGTCAATTGGTGTGAATTGTCCCGTGATATTTATTTTTTATTTTATTTATTTATCTATATAAGTATGTTTATCCGTTGCCTAGTGTCCATAGTACAAGCTTTGCTTAGTTTGGGACTAGGTCAATTGGTGACAAGTGTCCCATGATATTTATTTATTTTTTATTTATTTATTCTAAGTAACCAACGCAGGAGTTCTGAAATATATTCAGTTACTGGTATAGGAGAATCTATCATTAAGAAGAACAACGTTAGACGATACGATAGGCTCCTCTTTCTAACACAAGTATCCCTAAACTTACTAGGAAGTCCTAACCTTGATTCCGTGTTGTAAATTTTTCACTTTGACCTTAAAGATGTCCAGATTATAGCGTTCCGGAAAAACTGTCCTCGGCATTGTTATTCACTCCCTCGCACCGCTCTTGACTCGCACCAATCAATTACCGCGTCGATGTCTATTTCCTATGCGACTCCGGTATTCTTGCGGAGTGCGGTGTTCCTTCGCCGTTAACGTAAATACCGATTCATTTGCCGTCGATTTTAGTGCACTTACATTCTATTTCTATTGCCGAGTGTATCTCAAATGTTAAATGATATTGTAACGGATAACTTACGTCTTAAATCGAGTTTAGCTCGGGTTATTTGTTTCGGGCTAGTTCGTAGCCCTTCTTCAGAGGAGCTCGCGACTCGGCGGCTGCCGCAACACGCGCACCAATTCCGCCGTCCGTCACAATATCATTTAATACACCTTAGTTATAAATCTTAAATAATAAAGACTATTAGCTAAATAATTATAAAATTATTGTAATGTTATTCTGATTTATAATAAACAGTTTAATTTTTTTTATATGAGTGAGTCTCACGGTAGTTTCCAATAACTAAGTAGGTACATGATGTTTCATTTTTATTGTTACACGAACAATAATCATCATCTCAGCCTATATACGTCCCACAGCTGAGCACAGCCCTCCTCTCTTTGTGAGAGGGCTTGGACTGTAGTTCCCTCGCGGGCCCAGTGCAGATTAGGTACTTTAGACATACTTAAATACTGCGTAGGTTTGTGTAGGTTTCCTCACTCTGTTTTCTATCATCGTAAAGCTCGTATACCACTCACTTCAGCTTTTGTGGCATTTCACGCGTTCGTTTTTAAGCCATCAACGTCACACGGTTCATGAAAGATATGTAAAGTGCAGAACTACCACAAATTTTCAAGTTCATATATAACCCAGCCCAGCTACAACTTCGCGGTGTGACGAAAGAATTCTCTAAACATTGCGCGGCTTAGACTCTCACCGCGCCGCGTTTGACTTGCAGAGTACGCAATGTATTACCGCGACGGAGTGCAGTCGTGGCAAGTCGTAAAGCATTTAGGGGTTGCCTTAAAATCCGGCGCAGACGTTTTTACGAAGGTTCACGATAAGACCAGAGGCAATGGGGCGTGGGGACTTCGCCGATAGGGGTACGCGGTTTATGAACATGGACTTTAAAAAACTGGAGAAATCTTTTTTACTAAGTATATCATTGATAAGAGTCGTTGCGGTTGGTAAGTTTAGGTTATTTTTGTGTGTATGTTTGTTATCCATTATTTTATATTCAACTTAAATGTACTTACCGTAATAAGAAGACAATGAAATAACCTAACCAATAAAAAGTAGGAAAACCAAAACCACGTTTAAAAATGGCCGAACTGATTGTGATGAAACATGTCTAAGAACCATCGCTAGAAAACCTGCTACCCACCAAAAACATTACATGTAAAAAGCTGCAAGTTTCGCAACGCAATGCAGTTCTTGTAATGCTAAAAAGGTTTGAGATGCAATGTTATACCAAGTCGGTTATTTTTGTCAGTACCGGGGGGTTTCCATAGAACTCGATTTTCACCAACTTGCTTATTTTAAAACCATAGAAAAATACAGTTTATAGTTCTCAAATAAAGAGTAAACCAAATTATTTTTTAACACATAAATGACTTGGCCATCGCAAGACATAATGACATAAGAATTATAATCATCAACGTCAGCTATTTAAAGTAATTCTAATTAAAGATAGCGCTATCCCCAGCCTTGCAGTTTGAGTGATACACATAATACGAGAATGACTAAAGGTTGAGTGCGATGGCCAAGTCATTATGTGTTTAAAAAATAATTTGGTTTACTCTTTATTTGAGAACTATAAACTGTATTTTTCTATGGTTTTAAAATAAGCAAGTTGGTGAAAATCGAGTTCTATGGAAACCCCCCGGTACTGACAAAAATAACCGACTTGGTATAACATTGCATCTCAAACCTTTTTAGCATTACAAGAACTGCATTGCGTTGCGAGACTTGCAGCTTTTTACATGTAATGTTTTTGGTGGGATCTCATCACTTTTTGTAGGCAGTTCTTTTTTTTCGGGTACTACTTCTTGTAATAACGCATTACTATCTTCATTTGTTCATCCTTCCTTGTCCATCGTCCATCGTCCATTCTCGTCCATCGTCGCCCATTGTTGAACTTCCGTCGTCCGTCTACCGTCTGTCGTCCATCGTACATCTTCCATCGTCCACCCTCCATCATCCGTCATCGATCGTCGGTCATCGTCCGTCATCCGTTGTCTTGTCCGTCGTCGGTCGTCGTCTTTTGTCCGTCGTCGCCATCGTCTATCGTTCGTTGTCCGTCGTCTGTCGGCGTTCGTCGTCTGTCGTCGTCCGTCGTCTGTCATCGTCCGTTGTCCGTTATCGTCCGTCGTCGAACTTCCCTCGTCAGTCATCGTCTGTCGTCCGTCGTCGAACTTCCGTCGTCATCCATCGTCTTTCGTCGGTCGTTCGTCTTTCGCCCGTCTAACTTCCGTCATCCGTCGTCGTCCGTCGTTTTCTGTCGTCCGTCGTCGTCCATCGTTCATCCTCCACCATCCATCGTCCGCACTGGGCTCGCGTGGGAACTAAGGCCCAAGCCCTATTATTCTGAGAGGAGGCTTGTGCCCAGCAGTGGGACGCATATAGGCTGGGATGATGATGATGATCCATCGTCCGTCGCCCATCGTCCATCGTCCACACTCCATCGTCCAACGTCCATTTTCTACCCATCGTCCATCGACCATTATCCATTGTCCATCGTCCATCCTCGCGTCCACTCGCATCGCACAAACATTCACAAACAAACTAACTTTGGTACTTATTACATTAGTAAGATAAACAATTTCATTTTAACCCTTAATACTCAGGTATTAAGACTCAACATTAATACGTATACAATACGACTACGTTCAATAAAGTCATTGCTGTGTAACTTTGTAATCGCTAGTATTTATATGGGATTACAAACTTACTTGTGCGGTTTGTATAACTTTGAAACGTGACTGAAATTGCAACATTTTGGATTTTTTCGTGACCATGTAGGCTAAAAACTAACTATGTTTAAAATTTGGACCTTGTGGGTCTGCTAGAAGTACCTTAGAATTATGATGATCAAAAGTCAGTGTGTAGGTATGTCAGTGACAAAACTGAGGAACTTTAACATGTGATAGTTCTTAATCTACGTGTTCAAACTGAATGTTATTGATAATATATCTAAGTCCCATTAGGCCCTATAGGTAACTGAAAATTCAGGGTTCTAGCTTTAGCCATAACAAAAATACAGGGTGATGAAAATAGCCTGAATGGCTTCGAGAAATGTATGGTACGGCCGTGCCTTTGTTTTTTTTTGCTCGACTTGGCGGGGGCACTACCGTGCCCCCAGATGAAATGAAAAAAACCGCATTCAAATCTGTCTACCCGTTTAAGAGCTACGGTGCCACAGACAGACACACAGATACACAGACACACAGGCAGACATACAGACACACATAGCGGTCAAACTTATAACACCCCTTTTTTGCGTCGGGGGTTAATAAAAAATAAAATGTTGGAACCGGGAATCGAATTCGGCTCTTCGCCAGCTCTGGCGCGTGCTCTACCCCTACACCGCCTCCAAGCTCTAAAATGCGAAATTTCTCAAACAGTGAATGTGTAGCAATGTACATATATGTTTTATTTAATAATTTAAGTAAAGTAATTCTTAACGGGAAGATCTTACTGGCCTATAATTTGTTTTTATGTACAATAAAGTGTTTTAAAATACAAAAGAGTAAAATTTTCTGAACTTTGACAGAGATAGTTTACTGCCTATGTAGATTAACATGGCGGTATTCTTATCCCAGATAGTTTTTCCAGAATAGCGACTAACAAATTTTTCACAAACGACAACGCGATCAACAGATATGCAGTTAAAAAACATACAAGTTAAATTCGTCGTCAAAACCGAAAATATGAAATTTTATTTCTATGCATATCTTTGACATTTCGACATGGTTTCTCATATAATAAGTCTGTCAGTTAAGCATAACTCAGCGGGAACTGCGGTCACAATCTTGTGATCTTTAGACACGAACAGTCACACAAACATCGCTTCCTATTTGTAGAGTGACAGCACCTACTTAACTGAAACTCCAAAACAATTTATAACAATCGTTTCTCATTAACTACGTTCACATTTAAACATTTTAGAAAACAGCTTTGACATCGTTTCTTCGGAACTACAGAACTAAATATTATTAGAAATGTTACAGTTGTATTTAATTTCCTTCTAGCAATTTCTTCTGTACAAACAACATATAAAATGGGAGCGCCAAAGTTCGCATACTCTTCGCTAGTCATACCGTAATTTTTTTGCGAATCGTCATTTGTCCAAAATACACATACAAAATATACATTCGAACTTCCAGTAAGTATGCGAACCTTCTCAAATCTACTTCATTTGACTTAACTAATGTCCCCTGATAGTTAAAGAAATAAAAAAACAACCTTACAACAACATTTATTTAATATGAAAAAACAACCTCTTCACATGCTGATAGCCCAAGAGAAAATACAAAATAATGCATGTAAACACACAACATACATTTTCATTTTCAAGCCCTCGAAAATTTCTCTACAAGAGAAACCTATTAGTACTCATTACTGTCCCAATACTTGTCATTTTTAATTTAATGTTATTAGCAATAGAGGGCGTTTATTTATTTTTTTGTTTTTCTTTACTGGGAAACAAGCAGCATAAATATTAAAAAAAAAACCTCGTTGAGTTTCTTGCCGGATTCTTCTCAACAGAGGTTTTTTCCGAACCGGTGGTAGATTTTTTGACGTTCATAAGTGCTTATCATAGCCTAAATTGAATAAAGAGATTTTGACTTTGACTTTGACTTTGATTACAAACTACAGTGATACATATCATTATTAAAAAGGCCACAAGGTTTACCTTACCACGCTTGCCTATTTAATGTTATCTGAAATTGACTCTACATTTTTTTTTTTCTCCAACGCAACATGTCACAGCCAATTAGCTCCCGTCCGCCAGGTCGCGTCGGGTTGCGCGCGCGCCGACGTTCTCCGCTTTCACGACTTTTTCGTCTTGTTTCTGCTGTGTTCCGTGTTGACGGTCGAATTCGCCAGAAGTGTCGTGTAGGTGTTTCTTTAAGTGTCGTGTTAAGAAATTAGGGCGTTTTTTAACAGATGATTATGGTGCCAACAAATCTTTGACTTAATTTAATTTCGCTAGTTGACTTATAGGGAAAATATGTTATGGGCAGGTACAATCTCGTTTAAGGATACAAACAAAAATAATTTTTAACTTCTCATGCCCATAAAATTCGTGTTTATTCGTGTCTAGGCGCCATAAAAATTTATATTATATTTATTTATTTTTCAATAATTTTTAATTTGTATAAAACTAAAAATCAATCAAGTAAACCAAATTAAATTAATAAAACTATATATTAATAATTATATTAGCAATGAATGAAAAATAAAAGATACCTAGTAAGTGTTATGTTTAACCTGTTGTTATTTCATCTACTTGCAATCGAAGTGAAAAGCAAAGTGTAAAACTCGAGCATCAAACTCATTTTCCCCTCCCCGTATCGGCTCGGGTGGCTATAAGAACGTCTCGGGTAAAATGGCTCGTTTTATGCTCTTGTTATACAAATGTTGTTTGTCCAGGCAATAATCGGTGCTAAGCCAGCTGCATTCTCTGAAGGGCTCTCAGTCGGCTAGTAGGTCACAATCTCCTAATCCAAGGCCGCAGACATTACGGACAATGTCCTACTTATCATCCCAACACACCGACAGACAGTTATGCGCATTATATCATTGTTTATGTCTTGAGAACACTGTACGCTTTTGACCCTTCTCACCACGTTCATCCTTGCAATAGCCATCACCCTTAATAAAATCGAATAGGTATAATTTTTGGTTAACCTAGCGAAGAAAGTAAAGTTGGCTACAAATATATCTATACAATCCCCAAGGACTTTGACTTAAGGGCATAGAATTCCTTTACGAAGGTACTACGAAAGTGTTATGTTTGGGATGTTGTTATTTAGGTCACGTATGGGGATTGGTAGGTTTCCCTTGTTCAGGAAAGAGTAAAGTGTTTAGTTTATGCAGAAGGGTGCGGGTTCGAACTTGGTGGGTTCATTAGGGATGGTATAATCTTGGGAAGGCATGTGCAGCATAGCTTATACGTTAAATTAAACTAAACATAGCATGAAGCTACCGTGAAACTCACTCATATTAAATGAGATTGCAATGGGTCGCGTGCTCCTTTGAAGAAGGGCTACGAAATAGCCCGAAACAGTCGATCTAAACTTGATTCAAGGCGTGAGTTATCCGTTGCAATATCATTTGAACAAAGTATGCTGGTGTAAGAAAACTAATTTGATTGATTCACGCATAATTTGGTGGAGGTCAACTACAATATTCTTAGCTTTCTTCTCCGCTACCAGCCGTGTACTAGAAGTTTAAGCGGCACATCCATGTTTATATACAAAAACCATCCTCCTCCCACATAAGCCCAACGAACGTCACACAAAAACTAACACGTTTCGAGCTCACAACGAGTTCATTCTCAAAGCTAAACCTAAGCGCACGCCGCACATCCTTTGCCAAACAAAGCGAATGTCGTACACATTCAACACGACACTGTAAAACTATTAGGCTCAATAGGGCTCAATTTTCGCTGTTTGTGCGCTAATAACGCTAATTTTCACTTTTCCCGCAACATTTTTATTTTAGGAAAATTAGGTTAATCCTTTTAATTAAATTAAGGGGCTTAAAGCACTTCACATCGTAATCTTATTAGAAGGTATTAATAAAAAACCGACGTTGCTCTACTTTAATTGGCAATTACCTCGCTTCTTACAAAATCGTTATGAAGTTGACGGAACTTAGTTCCGCTACCCTCCGGCAGATGGCGCTGGGAGTTGGTTAATTAGTCTGTTCTCGCTGTATCAAGTTGTTTTCATGTATTTTGCATTATTTTCCCGCACAAAGCCAATTGGTAACAATGTTCCGAGTTTGAATGTTTGACAGCGGCGATCGTTTTGCTGTTGGCTTGATGAGGAAGTTTTTGGTTCTGTTCGAGTATTGTCAGTCAGTTCCTGTTTTATGAATGGAGCGTGAACAAAGAAAACTTTTGCTATTTTATGTAAAATGACACCATTAAGTAGCGTTGAAAAAGGGGGAAAAGATGTGACGAGTGGTGAAAATTCAGTCAACCATAATGGCAATCTCTTTAAATCGTTGAGAGAATTGTGTTAGGTATACCTAAAGTTTGTTTAAAAAAAAAAATCTGCCAAGTTTCTTGCAGCTCGCGATGTATTCTTCTTGGCAGTGATAAAGTAGATAAAAATGACATAGAAAACAGTCTTTACGGCCTTTTTACAGAATACATGTTTAGATTTAGATTTTTTAGAAGCCAGTCGTATGACGGTTAGAAAAGGAAAGCTGCAAAAAAGTTCGGGCTAACATCCTACGCATGGAACATGTCAAATCGCGTATATTGTTTAAGAATTACAAAGTTTACTTAGACCTTTTTAACTTTTTTTATTTTTTTATTTATTTTAACTTAACGGGAAACATCTGCTGCTAAAAACAAGACATCCCCCATAATGTAACGCTACACCTTACATTAACAACATTTTACAAGCGTAGCATTTTTAGGGTTCCGTAGCCAAAATGGCAAAAATGGAACCATTATAGTTTAGCCACGTCCGTCTGTCTGTCCGTCTGTCCGTCCGTCCGCGACTTTGCTCAGGAACTATCAATGCTAGAAAGCTGTAATTTTGCGCGAATATATATGCAAACTATGTCGACAAAATGGCACAATAAAAATTCAAAAATATTCAACTTTAAAGCGCAAATTTTCATTAAAATCGAGCGTCCCCCCCCCCTTTAAAATCTAAACTGGTGGATGGAAAATTTGAAAAAATTCAGGATGGTAGTAAGTATATCAAACTTACAAGGAAAACTATAACGGTTAAGTTTACTTGATAATTATTAGTAGTTTAAGAGTAAATAGCAGCCTAAGGTATAATATAAACCTAAACTTTAAATATTCCGTACAAAATACGAAATCCTTAGAAAAATATTGCTTAATTTTTTCGTAATGGCTACGGAACCCTATTTTTGGCGTGTCCGATACGCTCTTGGACGGTTTTTAGAGTCACCATCTCGCTGACAGTGTAACGTATTTTTGAAGACCCCTAATCAAGCTCGCGTTACATATTAGTGAATACATTTGATCGTTTTCAATTCAGTTTGATTTTGAAAAGTTGCCCCATCGATTGTGTAAACCATTCGAGCAGTTGCATTTAGATTCCGGGACTCCGGGGAAGAAATTGTTTTCTATGCAGATTTCTTCCTGTGACTCAATTTCGTTACAAAACTTATGTATAATAGCCTGGATTCATGTCCCACTGCTGGGCAAAGACCGCCCCCCATGTCTCCCGATCCAAAGCAGCGTGAGGCCAGAGGCCAGTCGTCGAGAAATATGTCCAGGTCGTCCCGCCACCGCCGTCTGGGCCTACTCCGCCATCGCCATCCGTCTTGTGGCACTCAGTGGCATTTTTAGCTTACCACAGTGGATGCATTCGGCTGACATGGCGAAAACAAAACTTGTTTTTTTTTTAATTAAAGTTTTTGCACTGTATCGTATCTTAAATGTGAGTATAAGTATCGTAGGTACAGGATTTTCTAACATCTTCTGTATTATTATGTGTCTAACAAACGAAGATGAATCATACGTGTGATAGCATCGGAAAAGGTAACTAGCCTACTTGTCCTGTGGCATCTACATCAACGAATCGTCCCTAAAATGAAATTACCTTCCATGAAGCTTCATCAGCGATGTAAAAGCGATCAAATGTCATTTTTTACACGTAACACAATCCCAGCAGACCCGCGTCAAGCAAATTGGATTCGTCCGGGACTATTACGGGCAGGCGGCGACGTTGGAGCCAAATTTCATATTTACTTGATACTATATTTTTTGTGTGTCATGCGCGGCGGGCCGGGAGACAGGCGGACGGTAACGCTCACGGATTAGGAACGGTTAGCATGTTCTGGAATTTACCATTTGAGCTTTCAATACCAGTAAAGTAATTATAAGCTCAAGCTCGCTTGGGCTCTCTCTCTCTTTCTCTCTCTCTCTCTTTCTAAGAGAAGAGAAATTAAGTACTGAATTACGGTTACTTCAAATCAGATCTATATCCTGAAATTTTCACCACAGTATTTCTGCTCTATATAATCCTCACACTGAAATACTTAACTCAGCTATACACACACACACAAATATCACGTCTGTCAAAGTCAAAGTCAAAGTCAAAATCTCTTTATTCAATTTAGGCTATGACAAGCACTTATGAGAAAGATTCAATTTGTGGCATTCGAAGATGGCGGATGTGGGCCATGTCCTATTTTGGTATTTCTGCTTCTTTGGCTAGTTGAAGTATAATTTTGATAGTGTTTTATGCGGCGATTAACCTTAACAGTGAACAGTGATCACAAAATTCGATATTGCTCTCGTGTCTGACATTTTTTAATGCGCAAGTTGTTTCCGCGTGGTTTTTGGAATTTTGCTATCAAGTTGCAAAAACTACAATCACCGTACTACGTGAAGAAGAATATATTTATCTTTTTTTAACTGACATTGGCCCAAGCCTTAAAGGCCGCCATTAAGGAGAATAATAATAAGCACTTATGAATGTCAAAAAATCTACCACCGGTTCGGAAAAAAACCTCTGTTGAGAAGAATCCGGCAAGAAACTCAACGAGGTTTTTTTTTTTAAAAACAGATTCACAATATTTATAAATGATATCTATGTACTATACATTACAAGTATTTAACACAATTTTATTCTTAACACAGTAGGTTCACTATTTGAAGGGATCGCTAGTGCGGATCGGAATTATTTCCAAATATCCCTGTCCATGATATAATCGTTAACTTTATAATAAGCCTTAGATATTAATGTCAAATACTTGATCAAGTATTACTTGCATCGTCGGCTGATGATTTGCAAGGGATGGTAACTATTATGAATGATGCTTTAGAGAGACTGGGAATGAAAGTGAATGTAAAAAAGACGAAAGTTATGGTATTTGAAAAGGAAGAGAACGTAACGGAAGTGTGTGTCCGGATTGGAGACGAAAACTTGGAGCAAGTGAATGAATTTGTGTACCTGGGATCGATGTTTACTAGGGATGGAAAGTGTGAAAGTGATATTGAAAGGAGAGTAAATGCTGGTAACATAGTGAATGGAGCGTTGCACACTTTTATGAATAGCCAGAAAATCTCCAAAAGAGCTCGTCTGGCTGTGCATAGAACACTCATGTATGGAAGTGAAGGTTGGGTGTGGCAGGAGAGGCATCAGAGTAGAATAAATGCGGTAGAAATGAGAGCGTTAAGAAGTATGTTAGATGTGAAATTGAGTGACAGAATTAGAAATAGTGCGATAAGGGAACGCTGTGGTGTAAATGAAGGTATAGTCACACGGATTGAGAAAGGTATGCTTGGATGGTTTGGGCATGTGGAGAGAATGAGTGAAAACAGATTGACTAAGCAGATCTATAAGACGAGCGTGAATGGGAACGTTGGGAGAGGAAGACCTAGACGAACGTACCACGATCAAATCGGGGACATTCTGAAGAAAGGTCGGGTCAGGAGTACTCTAAACCGACGTGCTTGCATGAAAAGATTGATGAATGTAGAGGAAGCGAGAGTTGTATGCCAGAATCGTAGCAAGTGGAAGAATCGTAGCAGTCTCTGCCTACCCCGTTAGGAAAGAGGCGTGATTTTATGTATGTATGTATGTTCTTCAGTAATATTTTTTGGTATTTTATTATAAAAACGTATGCAACTTCCCAAAAACGACTTTTTGGTTTTAGCCAGTCTGTAAGATGGAACTTTAAGCTTCCCTGTGTTTCTAGTAGCCTTTGGCTTATCTGCAAAAGCAGCAGAGCTCAATCTACCCGCGATTGCAGTGACATGAGGTCCCCACTGCAGTGTAGAATCGAGTGTTATTCCTAAAAATACTGTTGATTTTACAAATTCAATAGTTTGCCCATTTAACTTTATGTTAGAAATTGAATTCGAGTTAGATGAATTTATCAATGAGAATTTAATACATTTGGTTTTCTTAGGATTTAGTAACAAATTATTGGCAGCGAACCATGCGGATATCACGGACAGGGTTTCATTGGGTTTCATTGGGTTAGTCTGTATTCCCAAATGAGGTAGGTAGAGCACACGAAACGTTACCGCTTCGTAGCCACTTAGAGTAATTTTAGGTTTTAAGTTTGACTAACGGTACAATAGCGACAGGTTGATAATCGAGTTAGAGAGCGATTTGACGAATTTTCTCATGCCTCTCACTTTTGTAAAAACGTGTTACTTTAGGTTATTTATCAGCATTAACTACACACTTATAAATCTAATAAAAAAACTGTAGGACAACGGGGTTATTTTCTTTAAAAAAATACCGCTGTGTGAAGAAAAGACAATTTCCGCTTACTGCGTAGCCCGCGTCTAAAATATGCCGATAATGACAAGTGAAGCGAGGGGCGGGTATTATATCAGACTCTGCGCGACAAAAACGCCCCAAAACGGTTATATCGCACTTTTGTCGACGCACTGAACGATATACAATGATTTCATACAAATTTGTGTTTCAGGGAGAAATCTAGGCGATATTAAACTATTAAACTACCATGTTCTGGTAGTAGAGAAGAGATATACTACGTTGAATTACTGTTTGGTACTCTCACACAACAAATCGTCTCAGTAATTTGTTGAAAAGCAAAAACAAAAAAAAAAAATTGTGTTCTTCGTTTTCGTTGGATAGCGAACATTCGTACAAAGTTCCACGTCTCTAGACTAAGCGGCGTGATTCCAGCTATCTTTCGATCTAGCTATTTACATACCAAATTGAACCCAAATTCGTTCAGGCGTCTTCAGCTTAAAGGAGTAAAACGCACGCACACACACATAGAAATATCACGACACACTTTCACACACGCACACGCTCACAACTGTGTGAAACAATCTTAAAATGTAACAGCAATGCAAAATTTCTCTTACTAAGGTAAACGTCCGAGTGCCCGACACGCGTATGCCCAATAGCCGACACCCTGCTGTCACCTCTATTGCTAATGACATGAGATTAAAGATTGTCAACTACTGGGACAGTGAAGAGCACTCGTACGTTTACCTTATATCATCATCATAATTCCAGCCTATATACGTCCCACTGCTGGGCACAGGCCTCCCAGGATGAGAGGGCTTGGGCCGTAGTTCCCACGCGGGCCCAGTGCGGATTGGGCACTTCACACACACCATTGAATTGCTTCGCAGGTTTGTACAGGTTTCCTCACGATGTATTCCTTCACCGTAAAGCTCGTGGTAAATTTTAAATGTAATTTCGCACATGAATTTCGAAAAACTCAGAGGTGCGAGCCGGGGTTTGAACCCACGACCCTCTGGTTGAGAAGCGATAGGTCAAACCCCTAGGCCACCACGGCACGGATCTGTACCTTATACCTATAATTTGTGTCGAATTATGCCCAAACAAATATTTCGTTCTTTCAATGTTTAAGACACATACAGTAGGAGCACTTCAGACTAGTCTGTGTGCTATGTCCCATAACCATATGGCAGGCGAGGCGAGGGCAGTCGCTGATTGGTGATTGCATTAGGTGCTGTCTGTTCATCAGACAGTTACCGCAGCCTGGCGAGCCGTAATGATGGCTCCAGGCGACAAGAGGTAATCTACTTGATTACATTGAACTAGCTTTTACCGTTTATCTGTTTACTTTTAAACTAAACGATTAAGATTTTAAAATTTCGCATTTGGATAGAATAACCATTTGCTGCTCAGTGGACAGATATTTTGCGTTTATTTATGTTTAATAGTATCAACTACTTTTAACGGGTACAATTAAGCATCTACTTAATGTACACACTTGAGTCAACTTTACACAGTAATCTTTGCGATTTCACGTAAGTAATAATACCTAGTAAGCTAAAAAGTTGATAATCGTTTGCCTGTCATAAAACAATACCTAATGCCAATCAGACGTGTTTGTCAACTTGAAAGTTCGACTTTAGCGACATATTCATTTGATAGGAACTAGTTTTAAAAATTATAGAGCACTTATTTGGCTGATTGTACATACCTGTAATCAGTTTGTAACGCGTGAAAAACACTGAACTGATCGTGACGAAATTTTATAAGGAGATAGTTTAAAACCCTGAAAAGCACTTGGGGTATTTTTGTTCTGAAAAAGTGCATAGTTTACGCGGGCGCAAAATAAATGATTTCTTAACTGGCTAGCTGAAAATATTTTGTGTTTACTCTGTCCCCAGTTATGTTTTGTCTTGTTCTCATACAAATATACCTCCAGTTATGAACTTATTATTCTTTTCTACGGCATATTTACCGAACTTGTCGGATATGTTAATGACAAGTCCAGTTTAGTTTATTTTCTGATTCTTTTTGGAATAGATTTGAAGCTTTATTCAACAGCCTCTTGAGCGCGTGTTTTCTAATGTCATGTTTCCAATTCTGAAGTGGTCGCGCCGTGATCAAACCAACACTCGACTCTTACCAGTCATTCGGGCAAACATTGAAGAGCACGACCTGCTGTTTACCTTTATGGACTGTGGAGGCGAAGCTGACATGTTCAACATTTTAAAAAAATCGAGTGAATTGACAACCTCCTTACTTACTTACTAATTTCTTACAAAAAGTACTCTGTTACACGAAATTTTATGCATGTAGCTTGGGCCCTTACTGACATCTATACTAATATTATAAATGCGAAAGTGTGTTTGTATGTTTGTATGTTTGTTTGTTTGTTACGCTTTCATGCCGCAACGGAGCGACGGATCGTCGTGATTTTTGGCATAGAGTTAGTTTATGGTCCCGAGAGTGACATAGGCTACTTTTTATCCCGGAAAATGCACAGTTCCCGAGGGAACAGCGCGCGATAACCAAATACCATGCGGGCGGAGCCGCGGGCAAAAGCTAGTAATATTATAAATGCGAAAGTGCGTTTGTGTGCTTGCCCGTCTTTGACGCCGTAACAGAGCGACGGATTGTCGTGATTTTTGGCATAGAGATAGTTTATGGGCCCGAGAGTGACATAGGCTACTTTTATCCCAGAAAAATGCATAGTTCCCGAGGGAACAGCGCGCGATAACGGAATACCGCGCGGGCGGAGCCGCGGGAAAAATCCATTAATAAAATAAAACAAGATGACTTAAATCTCGTACGACGTAACAAACTCTAAAACACTTTCCCAAATCCCTGAACCCTTTTACTTAACGGTTAAGGAAACACATGGGAGGTAATTAGCTAAGTAGGAGCCAAGCGGGATCATCCCATGTCACGCGCTGGGCTTAGCCTTAGTGGCCCTCCACAATCTCGCTTGAAACGTTACATTGACACTATTTTATTGAATCAGGAGTTACTTTGCGGAGGTCCATATCAATGAACTAAAAGAATTTCCTTGCTCACCTGCGACCTTACGATAGCTAAGCTTATGCAAAATATGCGTGTTCATGCAGTTCCTCCACCTCCACACTGTAAGAACACACACAAATTACACAAATCCATCTATCACCACATACACCATGCTACCAGTTGTTGGTAACAACTGGTAAGGTCGCACGGGTGAGCAAGGAAATTCTTTTAGTTCATTGACACTATTGACAAGGTGGCCCTAGACTAGAGACACTTTATGAACCACAAGCTTGCTCCCTGTTGCCTAAAATAAGAGCTGGTTAAGTCACATTACGGCTCCATCATAGATTAGTAATATAAATAATCATTTATTTCGACTAACGTCCGTGGTTAGTACATTACAGACTATGTTAGTAAATTTCAATAATAATTTTATTACGGTAGTTGATTACGCCACAGGGATTTTTTTTGCATAAAGTCTGGCTTTAGGCGTCTAGGTTTGTCTTGTCGGTGTTTAAGATACTACCCTTCTAGTATCTAAACCTAAACCTTTTGCGGTAGTAATTTGTAGCTCTGTTACTGTCACTGGTTGTCAGTGTTTTGGAGAAATCATTGAACGTTCCCTTAGAGTAGGGTTTCTAAAAGTGGGGTCTGTAGCATGTTTATTAGGGGTCCGTAATAGGTCAGTCTGTAAACATATTTATTAGGAAACATCCAAAAATATTCTTTGAAAGAGGTCCGTGGAATTATTTAAATTGTTAAAGTTTTTCGTGAAAAAAGTTTAAGAAACCCTGCTTTAGAGTTAGCGGAAACCAAAATAACGCGTTATATAACAGGAGCAAAACAAACAGGCGGGTCGTTTGATGAAAAGCAATGAAATCAGCACCTCTAGCGTGGAGTGAGAGGCATGTCCAGCTTGAGTTAAGGATAATAACTTTATTGATAAAAGAAACTAAATAATATACATATTAAACATACCTTACTTAAAATAAAATAATAAATTAACCTAAAACTAAAACAAATTGTCCAAAGAGTACCCCTTAGGCAAGGTCCCGAAGAAGCTGGCAGCGTTTCCTCTTTGAATAGCTTTCTCCGAATTCTTTGTCCGAGGAAGCTGCCAGCTCTTCGGTCACCTGTGACGTCTACTAACCTTTTAGAAATTTCCTTAAAAAGCTTTAAAGCACTAGGACCCCACGGACCAAGGGTCTCGACACCGAATGGGACAAAGTTAAGGATATCTTGTGAAGTTTTACTACACTTTTCAGCGTCAAGTAAAAAAAATAAGGCAATCTTATGTGAATTAATATTTTAGACTGCTAGGTAGGTATATCACTTCTAAGTTTTTATTTAAGTAACATAGAATGACCTCTTGCCTTACTCACTTAGCGTGAGTGTGGAGGTACGTAAGCACTGACGTGACAAAGCTCCTTTACGATATTGTACGCAATATATGCTACGGCCATAACCATTGAATTGTATGTACTGGTACAGTCGGGTCATTAAGTAACTCGGAACTTTCTTAATGGCACTTAAAGGTCATTATTAGAACATTCTCAACGTCATATAAGGCATTGCACTTTAGTTTATTGGAGTAATAATAGTACATTACACACCTAGGCGATAAAATGAATGTTCCTGCGGTCGCTGCTATTTGTTGACCGACGCGAGGGTGATAAAAATACGATGTAAGCTTTTGAATTCACAAGCGTGAAAATATCGTTCAAAAATAGTTGTTATTTGTGTTGTTACAAAACTACTGCTCTATTTGTTTTATAAATACTACTTCTGGATAATTACTAGGGCTAATATTTTTTCCTATTTCACTCGCATCTAATACAAAAATACAATACAATACAGTACAATACAATACAATACAATACAAATACTCTTTATTGTACCCCAGAAATAATACGCCATACAAAAAACAGGAAAATACAAAATTGTGTGAAAATAAAATGAAAATAATTTATTTTTATTTAAAAGAATCCATAGATAAATCATTGGTGACAATGGTTTTGTTTGCGAACTATGTTAGTAGCATAATCAATACAGGACCTATTGTGATTAATGCCATTGAAAATAAATGATTAAGCCCTGTGAAAATAAAAATAGTTTGAATAATAACAATTTAATAATTTGATCTTATAATGATGTGCTTTGATGTCATACCTTGCCTGACTAATGTCAAAAAACTATTTGCCGCTCGCTCATACGAAAGAAAATTTAAGCAAACTTCGTATATAAAACTTGTTTTCCGGGAAAATTTAAAGCTTATTTTCACACATAGAAGATTTAAGCATGTTTATGCAATGCCAATTAAAGGTGCTAACAAATCCAATTCTTGACATCAACATTACCAAAGGTTAAAGGTTGCGTTGCCCTGGTCTCGGCGCGGCGTCCCACAATTACCCAATAGGCGCGCGCTGTCACCGCGCCGGCCAATCAGCGATGATGGATGAGCAGCGGTCGGCAACTGATATTAATATAACTTTATTACGATCAACTGTTGCGATTACGACACGTCCTACTGGTTAGGGTTGTCGAAGGTTATCTTGAGAAACTTACTTTGAATTCTGATAAATAATGCAGACATAGAAGTCCCATGGCAATTTTTTTGAGTTATGAAAAAGTAAAGTACAAAAAGACTCCAAATAACCAATCATAAGGAAAAGTAACTGTGAAATATTCTTTGAAATATCAGTATCTATTTTACGATAGTTTTTTTGAGAAATAACTTAAGAAAAAAAACAATTCATGTTTTACCTGATCTCGAGTTTTGCTTGATTAAGTGAAGTTTAAGTAAGTATGTACTTTGTCATGCTTTACAATAGTTTGCAACACTTGGTAATGTCGCGTAAATAAACTACTGTTATTGGTTTCGATGATAGGGCTAGTCTGAATACCCCAGTTCATGGAACAGAAATAACTTTTTGTGAGTTACGTTGAAGACTTTGTGGCAGCCCTGAGGCTCCGTCTAACTAGACGGTGACAAATGGCAGGAGAAGTTTGATTGTTTACTCCCTGAAGTCTGAATCATACTTCTTATTCAACACAATGTTTATTCAGTTGTATTGCGCCATTTTGTTTTTTTTTTTTGCTCTTACAAAAAAATACTGTTTACTTATGAATTTGACAAAGATTCCACGTTTCATGCACAAAGTCGTGATCCGTAAAGAAGCCGTCGTTAGATACTGCAAGGACAAAGAGTTAGATGGGCAGGATACCTGGAAAAGATGGACGACAGGGCTGTTAGTATACAAAAAGCAACAAAAAATAATGCAACAAAAAAGGCTCAGGGGAAGACCGAGGAAGCGGTGGAAGGACTGTGTAGAAGAAGATGAGGTAAGCTCAAACGCATAGGCAAGAGAACATCGTGGAGAAAGGAGTCCAGAGATAGAGCAAAATAAATATAGTAGCGCCGTAATAAACGTTTTCAGATATCAACAGGAAGTTATTGCGCGGAAACCTCCGCAGAACTCGTTTGAGGCTAGCTACTTAGAGGCGACTTCGAAAACGTCAACTTACTTGCGGGGAGGTGTAGATTGCAGTGGATTTTTTTGAATTTGCTGAACCCCTAAATACGCAGTATCTCAACTTATTTAGACTTAGTAACTCGAACAACATGTTATTTCCTTGCGAAGTATTGATTGTACATATCAACGAGTTTCAGCGAAAAAAGTACTTGTGTAGTTATGGCTTTTTGTAAAAAGTGATAAAACGTCTCTACTTTGAAAAAATCTCGTATCTAAAATCAATAATTATGAACCTTAACGTAATGTTCATAAAGTTCACTCGGAAAAGTTATCTATTTTGAGGTACGAGATTTCTTAAAAGTAATGACGAAATATTTGTATCTCCGAAAGTTCAAGAGTCAAGACCCACAAAGGGTTGTATATAGCGCCGCAGGAGAGAGATAGAGATATATACCTATATATTGTCTTACTTAACGACGTAGGCTCCTTTAGGTACAGTATACTAGTCTTTACCCGCGACCGTGCCTGCATGAATCTTTAGGTCTGGCGATTGATTGTTTGATGGTGATGCTACTAATTGGTGTAAAAATTCGCATTAAAACTACTGAATACGAATACAAAAAGTGGAAAATAATTTTAATTCGAAAAAATATATTAAGGTTTGTACGACTTTAATCTCAATTTTTTTTTCACTTACATCGTATTAGTACAGTAAACTATAGTACAGATTTTTTTAACACCACACGTATTATGTCCTATGATTTCACGTGCCATCACATATTAAATTTAATCTCTGATTTGCTCTGAAACACTCACAAGTGAGCATAATATCCATCCTTATTCCATACAAACATTACTAACTATTTAGGAGCTCACTCCGATTGAGTTTACATTCAACAACTGTTGTTCCATTTCAAACTTTGCCTTGCCACCAAACCATCTCACTCAAAAACCCAAGCTCCACCGAATTTACCTTTGTTTTCACTGCAACAGGGCTCATTTTAGTGTGGATGAGATTGGTTGTTTAATCAACGTACTGGCCAGTTAGATTTGACAGGTTTATCGACTCCTGGACGCATTTGAAAATGGAATGCAAGTTGTGTATGTATTTGTTTGCACAAGTTGCACGTGTGTTCGTTGATAGGATGAAGCTACTGTTAAGCTCGGTTCACACAAGAATCATGCAAGTTGCTTTATAGTTGCACAGCGTTCGAATGACGGCCTCACGGTCCCACCGGAAGACCAGCACTGGCTCTCAAGCCGGACTTATACTGACTTATGACACATGTCTAAAAGCCATCGCTAGAAAACCTGATTTCAAATAAAAAATCCGCATTCGAATCGGTTCACCCGTTTAAAAAATAAGTTTATTAGTTTTTAAGTATTTTATTTGTAATTATTTTATTTTGAAAAAATGACTTTCTGCCAAGTTTCTTGTGGCGCATTCTTCTTGGCAATGATGGTCTTTCCGAAAGCGCTGGTAGTTTAAAAAAAAATACGTGTAAAAGTGCCCATTGCGGCCTATTTACTGAATAAATGATTTGAATTTTGAATTTGAATTTGAATAAGAGCTACGGTGCCATGAACAGACACACACACAGACACACAAACCGATCAAACGTACACCCCTCTTTTTGCGTCGGGGGTTAAAAAAACATAATAAGCTCGACGTTTAACCTCTGCTTGCTTGCGACGCGGATTCGAGCGAATTTTTTTTAATTCGCATCAACATAGTTCGACAGCTCTTTTGAAACCTTTCTAAGGTTTCTCAAAAACTTTTTTGATTAAGTGAAAGTCCTCTACAAAAGGACGTACCTAAGTGCCGTGAAGATTCGCTCTTTTTCTGGTAATAGATTTTAAGCCAGTAGTAAGTGTTTTAATTGTGTTATAACGCACATAATATTACATGATTTTTCGTGGCGTGTCCGATACGCTCTTAGTCGGTTTTTTTTCTAATTTAAATCAGCAGACAAGATGGAGCGACGACCTGGCTAAGATCGCGGGATCGCGGTGGATGCGAAAAGCACAAGACCGGTCTGAGTGGAGCCTTGGGGGAGGCCTATGTCCAGCAGTGGACGTCTTTCGGCTGACATGATGATGACGATGATGAAATCAGCAGAATATGTGCTTATTAAAACAGATGAGACTAGAATGCAGTATTTTTTTTTTAGTATAGGAAAGGGGTTAGACGTTGAATGGAACCCCAAGGTATTTTTTACAAAATATTGCAATGTCTTGGGAAGTTAGAATGTAAGTTAGCAAGTTTGCCAACGAGATTGGATGGATCGTGTTGTGAGTTGTCACGGTGACATCTCAAGACGGATAACTTCCTCGGTATACAGAGTATTTGTAAATAACCTCCCCTCCTAAAAGTGGGAAAATAAATAGTAATAGGTGTGCGTATACAAGTTGATCCATTTTTGGTAGATGAGATCCAAAACGGCTTCTTAGCTGTTTATTTTATTAAGTATCACTGAAATGTTAAAAGTTGTTAAGTGAATATGTGTCGTGTTTGAATAAAAAGAGCAAATAAATATTGGATGGTATTTGCGTGAAGTAAACGCTGTTAAATTATTTATTTTTGTTAAACATGCATGTGACATTTTGCTGTACAAAATAAATGTAGCGTTTGCTTATTTGCTAAAGAATGTAAGGGCTGAACACAAAGCTTTTTTAAAAATATATACGAACACGTAACACAAAATATCCAAGTTAGGTATCAAACGGAGCGAGACCTCAAAACACTAGCACCAACTAGTCTGCTACAGAAACTCATTAAACATACATTTATTTGTTTGTTTGTTTATACTCTTTATTGTACAAAAAGGAAATACAAAAAAATCACACAAGAAGAAAGTTCTAAGTACACAGGTGGACTTATCCCTGAAGGGATCTCTGCCAGTCAACCTTTGAGTGGTAGAAAAGAGCAATCGAAAAAATAAGGATAGACAAATAGAGCAAAACATTTGAATTAATAATAATAATAATAATTTATTTTTCGACCAACTTGGATCATTGAGTTAGTAAAACAATTGAAAAAAAAACTTATGTTGGTGTTAGTTAAGACATACAGAAGGACAACTACAAACAATACATAACAAAACATTACTAACACAACATTTAGGTATTGCGCCGCACGTGTAGTTGACAACAGTGGTTAAGGTACGGGCAATCCAGTCTGTCTGCTATCATGCGCAGGACACTGTTGGCGCTAGCCCGGACTAAATAAATATAAATACAAATAAAATAATAATGTTATATAAATTACATTTCATTTTGTACCTATGAATGCTCATCTGAGTTAGTGAAATGGGAGAAAACCAATCATTCTTATGGTTGTTGTTACAACCAAGCATCTTGTAAACTAAAACCAAGCCCTCGGTCCGCGAGTCTCACTCCCTCTTGACCGGTTTTTAAACTTCTTACAGAACTGCTAGTCTAAAAATATGTTAGGTATAGAAGTGGAATGGCACTCTTTCTTACTCTCACACTAATTCTGGAAATCATCACAAATTAGGATGTATTTAGAGTGACGCCGGCGCATTACTTAAATGATGGATCGCCGCGCGCGCAGGCCAGTGATTGATCTTCATTTGCTTCTTACAATCCTTTCCGTGGCTTCCAGTGCCAGTTAAATTTATACAGTTTAAGTGAACTATTCACTCAATTGAATGATGACAGCCAAATTTTGTTGGCTTTTCTAAAAGTTATTCATACGTTTTTGATACATATTTATTCTTGTGTCCCGGACAGGTACAAATACTCTATCACTTTAATAAAATAAAAATAAGTTTTCTTATCATCAATCTAGGTTTTTAATACGGATTATTTTAGTACTAACTTACTTGTCATTAGATTACAGTCAACCGAAAAGAAGGGGGGGGGGGGTTATAAATTTGACCGCTATGTGTGTCTGTTTGTATGCCTGTCTGTGTTTCTGCCTGTAGCACCGTAGCTCTTGAACGGGTAGACCAATTCGAATGCGGTTTTTAATTTTATTTCCGAGCAGATTTTTTAGCAATGGTTCTTAGAGATCTTTTATCAAAATCGGTTTAGCCGTTTTTGAGATATTGAACTTTGAAGTGACAAAGTCGAGGGTTTTTCCTAAGCCACAACAGAAGCGTGTCGTAATGACATATTTTATTCAAGTCATACAATAAATATTATTACAGGCAAACAATTAATTATTCATTGAATCAGGCGTTACTTTGCGGAGGTCCATATCAATGAACTAAAAGAATTTCTCTTACATCTGATAGCATTGTATACGGTTGTGTTGCTCTGAAGATGAGGCCTACGTTGGAGCACGCTTGCCTAGTAAATGCTCATTCACCCTAGACTTGAAAGCGGCCAAATTGTTGTGTTCAGAAAATAGTCGCAGCCAGGGAATTCCACTCTTTAAATAAAAACCTCTCACTCTACAAATACTTATTATTCTCCATATCTTGCTACTTTCCAAACGCTCTTCCGTCGAAAGCTGAAATAAATCAATGTCGAAATTGTAAAATGACATTGCAATTCCATTTATAGATCCATGAAAACAATTTCAAGTTATATAAGTATCATCGAGTTGCGAGCAAACACGATTCAATCAGTACAAAGATAGCAATGATAAAGAACCAAGGTACGTTTACGATTGGTGCCGTAAACCAGGATTAAATTTTGTTAGCACTCAGTTCAAGACCGAGGGTAAGACGGCTGCAAAATGAAATTTGTCAAGCGCTAGTAACACATGTCATACACGGAACTAACATGTCAAGACATCGATTTCGTTATCAGCAATCTGGAAATCACTACGTCCCAGTTAGGGCAACAGTCAATATATTCAGCCCTAACAAGGCGCGGTTATCTTGTTTACAATATCCATCAATCTGACAGTCGAATGCCTGCGCCTGCGCACACAAACAGATAAATTTGTTCATCGACGCCGTTTCCGAACCCACTTTAAATAAACATTGAAAACCGACGCGCAACCGAAAACTCTAACATTTTTCAACTGAGTCGAAACTTGGTTGGGTTCGTGATACATAGTAACGATCCGAATGATATTTAAATTTCCAGCGTCTTACTTTTTTATTTTGTTATCATAATGTTCTGCTTCTGGACTTCATAAATCAAATCGCGTTCCAAAATTGACCCTTCCAAGTTTTGATAGAGTTGTGTTTCACGGAGCAATTGCTTGGAGTTGTTGGGAGGCTCGGATCGCTAACGGACGCTGCGGCCGCGTATATTTAGACGCGAACGGATGTGTGTATGAGGTGTAATATTGCAACTGCTTGTTTTGTTTTACTGCCAACATTAACATTTTCATGTGATAGCCGTTCTAATTTTACTGCGCTGGTAAGGGACTAATTATTTCTGAGAGTAGCGTTGATTAGTCAGCAGGGCTACTACGAAACTCGAAGTTCGTATCGGGCGGTCCCTCTGACACTTATGCTATTTAATCCTAGAGTGAGAGGGACGGTATGATACGAACTTTGAGTTTCGAATTCCGTAGTAGCCCTGCAGTGTCGAGGCGAGCGTCCTGCGGTGAGTGACAGACGGTGTTGCCAGATAATAAAACATGTGAAGATTTTCAGCAAATGTCAACATTAATTTGCGTCACTACTTGGCTTTACATTTACAAGGCTAAGTGTACTTTAATGCCATAAATTAACAAAGGAGTATAACATACATTATGTGTTAAATGACATAGCACTTTATCATGCTGTCCCATATTGTCGTTGTGAATATTGTATACGTATTCTAAATAGCGGTTTTAGTATGTGTCAAGGGAATTGCATAGTTTGGCCAGTTACGAGAAATATTCATGCCTATACCTTCAACAGACATTCATTCAGTCATTTTTTCTTCTACATTTTAATATTTTTTTTTATTCGACTGGATGGAAAACGAGCAAGTGGTTCTCCTGATGGTAAGAGACCACCACCGCCCATAACCATCTGCAACACCAGGTATTGCAGATGCGTTGCCAACCTAGAGGCCTTAGATAGGATACCTCAAGTGCCAGTATTTTCACCGGCTGTCTTACTCTCCACGCCGAAACACAGCAGTGCAAGCACGGCGGCACAGGCGGACCATGCACAAGGTACATGTATTTGTTTTAGATTTCCCGCACGCTAAAACCGCTGAACGGATTTGTATAACACAGAGAATAACACAGGCTACTTTTTAGTCCAATTTTTTAAATGACTGAACTAATTGCTATATCTCAACCCAACCACTAGATTTTGTAAACTCCTCTAGAGTTTTGAAAACTCCTAGAGTTGAAAAAAACCTCTGTCAAGATAAGAACCCGGCAAGAAACTTGACGAGAAATAGGTTTAAAACATAATCTACAATGTGATTTAAGGCTTACATCATATCATAAGTCACAATTTAAATAATAATGATCAATAGGTACAGTCCGATTGTGACTTTTCTTCCAATGAATCCTGATACCATACCCTGTACAAGTGAGTGTAAAAAAGTAAAACAAACGTACGAAAACACCCAGCTACTTATACTTATTCGTTCTGATTCAGACCTCTTTTCTCAAGCAATGTGACGTTATTGAGAAATAAAAAAATTTAAAGCATGTGGTACAGCAATGGCATGATGTTGCATTTTTTCACACAATATTCATTAATGGACACATTATACTTACTGTCTCAGTTCTCATCAGTTTCGAGCCATCGTCACCTCGACATCAAGACCATTTGTCGCACTCCTTTGTTTTGTCGACTCGTTGAAATAATTATTATAATGTGAGATTAAGTTATTAAAGTCAGTGAGATCGTTTCACGGCTCGTACCGCGGTCGTTAAGCTGATGCCTACAAGACTGTTGCGGTTTCTAGTTTAATTTATCCGATTATAAAGGTCTTATAAATAACGGTTACAATTTAATTCATAATAACATTATTTTAATGACATAAGTCTTTTAAGTCGCTACGCTCTTGTCTTGACTGAGTGGCCATGGACGTTGGTTGAGGATGTGACGAACCTTCATGATAACTTTCTTGGTGAAATAGTGTGGTTATGTCCTTCTGCCTTCCACATCGCAGTGCTGGTGTCTGGAGTCCGTAGTTGGCAAAAGATGGCCACGGAGGGACCCATTCTAAATAGTAATTTTATCTGCTCCTGCTACAGTCAACACCCGGTATAGGTACTCTATGTCAATTTATTGACGAATGTCGATACCATATATGTTGAAATCGGTCCAGCTGTTTCACCTACAAAGTATGCCAAAGAAAAAGACACACAGTACACACTCGAAAAATCGTCCTTCGGACAGTTAAATCAAAACGTAGTACCTATTTTGAAACAGCGTGCGTTATTTTATAAAAGGAGCAATTATATCCTTCCCAGACTCATTTAATTTAGCAACGTGATGGCCAATATCCACACGATCGAAATACCGGCGCGTGATTCACACATTCTGCTGAACAGATTACCGCGTCATCACTTCGGCCCCCGGACTTGATGACATTAATTGTCGTTATTTTAGGACATAATCGTCGCAAATAACTTGTACACTTAATGTGTTATGTTTGGAACTTTGGATGTACTTCGATTGCCCTTTTGTTTTGGATCAGATTCTTGACTTTGGGAAAGGCTAGATGCCTAATGATCGTTGAGTGAGGTTCAGCAACTAAAATTTGTGACTTTTAACGAATGTTGATCCTGTTTTATTTGACCTCTTTGTTTCAGCTTGGGAAAAAATGTTTTCTAAGTATGTCCGGCTGTGTAAAGATCGCATTTCTCAATCGTGTCATGCAATCGCAAAAATTTTTGGGCTGATGATTTATTCTGCTTATAAAGAAAGAAAGAAAGAAAATACATTTATTCACAACACAAGACACAACAATAGTATTAAGTACAAATAGACAACACATAGGAAAGTATGCGTCATTTCGGTTGTGAATCTGACACTGGGTCAGCAAAATGCTGAAGCGTGATTTCTGTTACTTTATCCGGTGTTTGGATTTTTCCAAAACGTAAAGCCATGGGTCTTGGAAATGTAAGACAAACTCGCGACGTCTGCGTTTCACAGAGGCACCAGTATAATAAGGTAATAATAACGTGTTAAACATATGTAAAAATATACCCCTGTTATCATCCATGGTTTCCTTTAATAAATACATTAAACTTTCAAATTTATTTCATATATTTTATTCACATATAATTATGGATATGACAAAATGATTCTACATCTTGAACACCCCAAATTATAACCTTATTTTAAACCATTCACCTCATTTTCTTTCATTGTCGTCAGAGGGCCTACTCCGAAGTTCGAAAATCGAAGTTCGTATCGTACAGTCTCTCTCGCACCCGTATTAAATACTATAAGTGTTAGAGGGACCGCACTACACGAACTTCGAGTTTCGAGTTTTGTAGTAGCCTTGCAGACCCTATTTACATTCATACACAGATCCAAAAAAAGCTAAAAATGACATCACAAAAGATGGACGAATTCTTAAGAATATCACAAAGGCGACTTATAAATACGATTTAAGTCCACATGACAAGGCAAGCATGATGCTTACCACTTTACTTGACGTTATTCAGACGATAGTATGACTTCAGGAAACAGATTTAAAAGTACCTGTAGCAGTGAAGAATACGTTTCGACAACGTTACTGTTGCCGTGGTCACGAGTAGACTCCACTCGTGACCATGGCAACTGTAACGTTGCCGAAACCTCGAGGTAAATATTAGTCGTGTAAAAATAGCGTGATAAGCCCCGTATATGGTATTTTGACTTTGAGTGAGAATCACGAAAGTTTAAAACGTTGTACATTTGAAATTTAGCTTTGCTGCGAAGGAAAACATCGTGAGGAAACCTGCACAAACCTGCGAAGAAATTCAATGGTGCGTGTGAAGTTCCCAATCCGCACTGGGGCCGCGTGGAAACTATGGCCCAAGCCCTCTTGTTCTGAGAGGAGGCCTGTGCCCAGCAGTGGGACGTATATAGGCTGGGACGGATAGGAATTCATAAATAGGTAGCTCAGGGATATCGAACGAATGGCAAGCAGCAAAATAATTAAGGCCACATCAAATGTGCCAATCGTCAATTTGGGCAATCATCGAATACTATGTTTCTTATCTATGATTGATAGTTTTATTTTTATCTATGGCACGTCATAGATTATCATTTTTTTTAAATGGCCGGTCATCAAGAAAAGGTGCGCCATCTCGGTTTTAAACTGAAAATCTTTTAAGAACAAAGTCAAAGAAGAGCGTCATGCTAGCCATCAGGATTAATCGGGACAGATGCGGGATTAAAGTGTTAAGTGACAACTCGCGAGTGGCATTATGACAGGGGCGTGAATTCGGCCCGGTGACGCAAAAAACATGCGCCTGCGTCTTAACACTGTTTCCATTGCATGATTATAAGTATACAATACAATACAATACAATAACTCTTTATTGCGCACCAAAATATAGCAAAAAAAATTACAGAAAACAGGTATACACACAAAGACTTTCTGAGGTAAGCAATAGGCGGCCTTATCGCTTCAGAGCGATCTCTTCCAGAAAGAAGTATTTATTGAAAAGGTAAACAAAAAGCAATAGAACACATAGTATAACTTACAGATGAGGTCAAAGTATAAATGGTATTTTTCTGACATTCATAAGTGCTTGCTATAGCCTAAATTGAATAAAGATATTTTGATAACGATATCTCTTGTCCGGGTAAGCGGTTAGTTCCAGTGGAGTGCCGAAAGTTTCTCGATGAGGGCTATGGCATAGATGTCGCTAGTGTCACTGTTTAAGTGGCTAAATAACAAACAAAAAAGCTGAAATATGTGGTGCATAGGGGAAATTGGTGTCTATACCATTGTCCAGCGGTGGTGTAGCGGTATACAACGCGGCACGGAATGCCGAGGACCTGGGTTTGATTCCCAGCGCTGGTCTGGTTTTTCTGGTTTTTCTGTGCATCTATATTTCAGTGTATTTTAAATTTAAAGATATTTTGACTTTCAGGTGTTAAAAATATTACGTTAAAATTGCAAATGATAACTGTAATCAAATCTCTGGTAACTTTATTTTCCACATTTACACACAAAAAAATAAGGAACATCCAAACATCGTGCATATTATCTGTCACATATCAAAAACAGAGAGTTGCGGAATAAATTCTAAATCTCGTGTCGTAAGCGACAGTGGACATGCGTAAAAACGAACAAAGAATAATACTTGAATAGTAGCGTTTAAGACTGTTCCTGAATGGTGTCCTAATGCGCCAATTGTTTGCCAATACAGCGAGTCGCTTTGATCACAATATTGTGACGCTATTGTAGCGAGGCCTCTATTGTGGACGCGTTTAATAGAGTTAGGGGTGTCGACCCGAAGTTAATATCACCGGTTTTGTTTTGTCAAGAAATGCGGGTTCGTTTTGTATTGCTTTCTCGAGATATATCTTAACCACAATACGATCTGACACACAAGAAAGAGCATTTTTGTTGAGTAAAAAGGCAATGAGACAGGCTAGGAACGAACTTTACGGAAATAATGCAACTTTCTTTAAATACTACTAAACATTGCATAAAATTAATGAATGCTAGGAGTAATTGCTAGAAGCGCCTGCACTTAATTTGATATCAAGCAATTAATTCAAAGACTGATGAAGAAATACTGCTATTTTAGAATTCACACAAATCTCTTTTAAGCACTGGAAGCTATTTAATAATAACAGGTCTTTACTAAATCCTAAGCCGGAGTAGGTTCAGGAAGTATAAGATCAGAAAGTAATTTACCACTAAGAAGCAATACTTAACGTATAATGTCCAATAAGATCACTTAGTCTCTGTTTCATGCAATAGTATCCATGATAATGTTAGTGTCAATGAAAATCGTCGTTGGATGAGAGCTGATGTCGTAGATAGGTCTAGGAAATTTTCAGTGAAAAGTTGCTCTAATAAACCATAAACTCACGAGTAAAGGAGCGGCCACACCACTGCTTAAAAACGGTGAACGGGAAACGTCACGAGTTTTGTTCGGTAAAAACGTTTACGTTTACGTAAACGCAGCGGTGTGGAGAGCATGCGATGAAAACAGTGTGGACGTTCCTTAAGTTCGCGTAATTGTGGTTGAGGAGCTTGTCGCTCGTCTGTCATTAAATTCGGGAGTTCTACCGAAGAAACAAACATAAAAGCTTGTCGAGACACAAAGTATGCCAACTTACTCTTACACCAATCCGGCCCTTGAATTCAACCAAAATTGCCATCCCTATTTTTTCGGCTAAACGCCCACAGAATTTACGTGCATCAAATTGAGTGTGAACAAATGAAAGGAACAATTTCGGCGATTGTCAACTTGTCAAATGACGCGTCAAAGTAAGAGGCGTGTAAAAGCTTTCATGTTATGTCAATCTGCGGGGCGAAGGCATTTGAGGTAATTTAAGGTTAAAACGCAGAACCAATGAAGGGAATGCAAGTGCCAAAAGAAACCCCTATATGGCTAAAAATCATACCGACGCTTGAAAGAAGAAAATGACTAAGCGAAATTTTTTTAAGATAGTTTTACTGTTAAATTTTACTGATTCCAAATATATAACTCACTATCTTAAAAAAAAATGTCGCTTAGGTACTCAATTTCTCCTTTCAAGCGTCGATACATTTGTTTTTTCAGATAAATCGGTTACAAAACGCCGTCAAAAATTGCTGTGACTGGATTATTTATAGCAGATTATTAGTGTTCTTAAAATAAAAGTAAATTTCAATACTGTAGACCTTTCCATGAAAAAACACAAAAAAAATGAGTGCGCATTAATAATTACTACCCGACCAAGCAAAGTTTAGACCTCGGGTCTTAACAAAAACAGTTAAAAAAATTCAACAAATAGGAGACGGTAAATTCATAAGACGCGTGGGCGACCGAGATGCTAGTTAACCGTACTGACGCGACAGGGCGATCGCGGGAAGGTGGGCTGGGTCACTACCATGAGTTTACAGTGTCCGTACTCAATAACGACGGCGTAAATTATTTGTATGGAGAATTGTGCAGCGCCTCTACAAATTATTTACGCCATCGCTATCGAGTACGGTCACTGTAAACTCATGGTAGTGGTACTGGGAAGCGGGCGGGATTTCGCATTCTAACGAGGTGCAAGCTTGGTCGACATATAGTTGAAGAGGCGAGAAAGTAGTAAATATTATTATTTTTTCTAGAAAATACAAACAAGGAAAATTCCTAATATTATTAAGCTCCCGTGAGACATCCATACCAATATTATAAATGCGAAAGTGTGTTTGTGTGTTTGTCCGTCTTTCACGCCGTAACGGAGCGACGGATCGACATGATTTTTGGCATAGAGATTCTTACAAACAATACCAGCTTGTTTGCGCCATCATGCGCGATATACCCACATACGTCTCTGCTACCAGTAGAAACTTATTATATTAAATTAAGTACTAACACTTACTGACACTCTTGAGTGTCCACTGATGAGTTCGCATATGCCGTTGTGTGTCCTGGTCATCCAGTCCGTTCGCCCACGGAGATATTCAGTGCGACGTGCGACACGGACGTGCCTTGTGTTAGCTTATAAATATTTATTCGCCTAAACACCACCCATGTGACGTCACACCCCAAAACTAAATATGATTGCTTCTTTAATTATCAATTTTCACTGAACACAACACATCGCCATTTGGTCTTCTTATGTGCCACACAAAAGTCAATTTACTACACAATAATTGTTAGTTTATACTTAAACAAATCAAACTAAATCGTTTTGCCATAAAACGTGTTAGGCTGCGCGCGCGTTTCACAACAGACTCGCCTGTGTGTCGCGGGCCGCACACGCTAGCTCGCATCCACCCGCAATCACGCAAAAATAAACAATATAACCGACGGCAGCGCACCGGCCTCACTGCCCGGGCGCCTTACGATTGCGTAATGAACAGTAAGGTGAATCTTTTGTCAACATCCCCCCGTCCCGGTCTGAGGAGCAGACCGTTAGCTTATTCTACAGGAAGGCGAGAGAGAGACGCCACGGCTCTCCGCAAAACCGAGCCCTCGACCAACACCTCAGCCACACGCGGAGTTCCATCTCCACCAAAAATCAAACGCAAAATGCGACCTCGTCGCCAAAGCAATGATGGCAGATTCGCCTCTTTCAATAATACTAAATCTCCTTCCTTGAGAGGCTCAGTCCTGTCTGTCCACTTCACTCTCTGTTGTAATAAATGCAAATATTCAAGAGACCAGCGACTCCAAAAGTTCTGGCTCATTTGCTGTAACATTTGAAAGCGCGACAACCTATATACACGCTCATCCCTCCACGGATATTCGGGCAGGGCGTTCAGGGGCCCCCCCACCAAAAAATGACCAGGAGTGAGGACTTCCAAATCATTTGGATCCTGAGATAGTGGACAGAGAGGTCGAGAGTTGAGGACCGCCTCAACCTTACAAAATACAGTAGCTAGCTCTTCAAATGTTAGAGCCGTTTCCCCGATAATGCGGCGGAGGTGGGTCTTCGCTGACTTCACAGCCGCTTCAAAAATCCCTCCCCAATGAGGGCAATTTGGGGGACTGAACCGCCAAGTTACCCCCTTTTGGGCAGCAATTTGACTTAAACTATTACAATTTCTATTAATAAATTCACAAACATCCTTTAGATAATTTACAGTCCCCTTATAATTTGAGCCGTTGTCGGAGCGAATAAGTGACGGTAGGCCTCTACGCGACACGAAACGATCTAACGCAGCAACGAAGGCTTCTGTTGTCAAAGCTGATACCACCTCCAAGTGGACAGCCTTGGTGGCCAAACAAACAAACACACACAAATACCCTTTTACAATCCGGGCATTCCGAAAGTTGGTTGTCTTGATCGAGAAGGGCCCGGCAAAATCCGTTGCCGTTCCATCAAACGGTCGTGACTTTGAAGGTCGAATTCTATCCGCTGGTAAATCGCCCATTTGCGGCTGCATAGTGGCCGCCTTTACTCTATAACATGAGATGCATCGAAACAAGACACTTCGGATTACTCTCCGGGCCGACAAAATCCAAAATTCTCGTTGTAAAATGGCCAACAACGCATTGCACCCTGCATGAGCGTTGCGGACGTGTCGATCTGACACCAAGAGCTGCACCAAGGGTCCGCCTTTGGGCAGCATCAAAGGGTGGCGGCTCTCAAACGGAAGGTCCGCCTTCCGGAGCCGGCCTCCAACCCGAAGAAGCCCATCGGAGTCGATGAACGGGTTCAAACGAGCGACCGCTCCCTTCAGCTTAGCGCGTCCCTCGCGCAAAATACGAAACTCTAACTCAAAGCGTGCGGTCTGTACGACACGAACCCAGTACAACAATGCGCTCCGGCGCTCATCTACAGTTGCAATAGGTTCCAAACGCTTTGCCTGTGGGTTACGACAATTATGAATGAAGCGCCTGATCCAACTGGTAACACCCATAAGCTTCTCCAAACTACTATACCGAGCAAGTAACCAATCCGGCTCTGAGGTCAACTCAGCGACCACGGTATGCACACGCAAACCAGGCAAAGTTTGTGCTGAAGCGTCCATCTGACAAACAGGCCAGGAGGTCTCCGAATCCATTAGCCACTCTGGTCCCCACCAGAGCGGGTGAGACATCAACTCTGGAGCCGTACACCCTCGGGAAGCACAGTCCGCTGAATTAAGCTCTCCCGGTACATGTCTCCAAATTATATCAATTCCAATGTTCTGGATTTGGGAAACCCGATTTCCCACGAAAACCTCCAAGGTATGTGGGGCCGCGCGCAACCATGCAAGTGCGACCTGACTATCCGACCAGGCGAAGATGTCCTGTATCTCGACCGTGGCTGCAAACTCATGAGCAACGTGACTCAACAGTTTAGAAAGAAGATTAGCCCCGCTCAACTCAAGTTTAGGGATAGTTAGCCTAGTCCTAATCGGAGCAACCTTGCTCTTTGCTAACAAAAGTGAGACACTGACCCGACCCTCGGTGTCGACAGTCCGCAGATATACAGAAGCGGCGTAGCCGCGCTCTGACGCGTCGCAAAAACCATGAAGGCTGGCTTGATACCTTCCGGGCGGCAATATTCGACGAGGCAGGGCAATCCGATTGACCTCCTCAATCGATGAGATCAGCTCGAGCCAACCATCCAATGGGGGCCCGATCAGCGGCTCGTCCCACGAGACGCCCAAAGTCCAAAGTCGCTGGAGAAGACACTTCGCAGAGAATATCACTGGGCTTAACCAGCCGTTTGGGTCAAACATGCGAGCTATCATGGACAACACCGTTCTCTTGGTCCATGCCTTTGGTACTTCCAAGTCCACTTGGAAGGTAAATATATCCTTTAGCGGCTGGTACTGCATGCCCAGCACCGCTATCCTGTTGGGATCATCCACATCCTCAAACAGGTGAGGGTTCTGTTGGTGATCCTCCGGGATCCCTTCTAGAACTTTAGGTTCATTCGACAACCATTTACGCAATTCATATCCCCCTGCCCTGAGGATTGCAATCAATTCATCCCGCAGTAAAAGGGCCTCCTCAATACTTTGGGCTCCGGTGCAGACGTCATCTACATAAAGGTCACGTGACAACACGGAAGCCCCACGGGGAAAGCGGGTCCGGTACCGTTCTGCCAATTCAAGCAACGATCTGATGGCGATGTAGGGGCTTGACTTCAAACCATAAGTATTTGTGTTCAGTTCATACACCGTCACAGGATCCTCAGGGCGCTCACGCCAGAGTATCAACTGGAATCGCCTGTCCTCAGGATGTATGACTGTCTGGCGAAACATCATCCGAATGTCCGCTCCAAAGACCACCTGATGTCTTCTAAAGTTCAGGATGATATCAATTATACCCCTGTGCAACTTGGGACCGGAATGCAAACACTGATTTAATGAAACCCCGTTCGAAGTGGGTGCCGACCCATCAAATACGGTCCTCAATTTGCCTGTTGAGGCCTTCACCACCGCATGGTGGGGCAAGAAGTAATGCTCAGTTGAGCTCCAATCAACTCGAGCCGGAGACATGTGGCCTAAGTCCTCGTACTCGCGCATGAAATCTATATATTTTTCACGAAGTACTGGGTCACGCTGCATACGCCGCTCCATGGAAAGCAGTCGTTTCTCCGCAAGTGCCCTACTTTGCCCGAGGTTAGGACGAGAAGCAACAAAGGGCAACCTTGTTACAAACCGACCAGAGGACAACCTCTCGGTGTTCGATTGATAAAAGGCTTCGCACTCTGCGTGGTCGGGATCCATCCTAGAGACCATAGGTGGTTCCTCCACCTCCCAAAACCTTTGCATGGTCTTGGCCAAAGACGCAGTCGCGATAACCGTTGGCTCCTTCATGGAGTCGTTATCAAATACAGGGCCCATCAAGGCAAAACCAAAAATGGTGGACACTGCCAACATTGAAGACGAACCCAGAGCCTTCCGGGTGCCCAACAAAATCCATCCTAAAACGTCCGAGCCCAGGAGCAAGTCTACGGGGCCGGGATGAAAAACAAAGGGGTCGGCCAAGTCCAAACCTGAAACCAAAGACAAGACGCCCGGCGGTATGTCTGTGGAGGGCTGCCAACCCGCAATGGTATCCATTACCAGCGCTGAAGTCGTGATCCTCATTGTGGAGGACTGCAGTGAAGAAAACGTAACAAGTGTCTGTCCCGTCAGACACTTCACCTGTATACCACCAACTCCAAGAAGTGGGACTGGTGAGTCCTCCACGGCTAAGCCTAACTGATGTGCCACTCGAGTGGTGACCAAACTTTTCTGGGCCCCTGAGTCTAACATGGCCCTTACAGTAATAAATTTTCCCCCACTACCCCATACGCGGACCGCCGCGGTAGGGAGCAGAACCGTCCGCGGCTCTGTCCCATTGTGGGAGCAGACTAGTTATGGGTTCCCCCCTCGCTCCAAGCCAGGGGAATACGATTGACCCGGATAGTACGGCGGGCGAGTGCACATCCCCATGTAAGGGGGCGCATAACCCGCGGCCCTGCTGTACCTAGCATACGGCGGGTGGTACTCCAGCCGTGGGGGCGGTGAAAACCGCTGTGGCTCCGTTTGGCGAGTAGTAGGAACCGGGGCGGAGGGAGGCGTCCCACCTCTCATTTCCGCTTTAGGGCCCCCGCCCATGGGAGACCAATCCGGGGCCTGGCCAGCCATATACTGGCCATGCATCGGAGGCGCGGGGTCTCGGACCGCCGAGGCCCGCGCAGGCACACGACCCCCCTCCCAAGGGGGGGTGCGACGAGCGAAGCCACGTCCTCCGTCAGGCGGTGGAGGGCTTCGCGCAGGAGCACCCCCGCCCATAGGGGGCCCCTGCCTCATTACCGGGGAGCTAGTCCCGCTCCGATTCATGCAGAGGAACTCGTGGTGCTGGCCACGGCATGCACTGCATGGCTTGACTCTGCGGCAGTCACGTGCATAGTGACTGCCCAGACAATAAAAGCAAAGTTCATGCCGCTTCACCATGCGGCGCCTGTCCGCCACTGGCAGCCTCTGCCAGTCCCTGCATTGCAGCAGGCCGTGACCCATTTGACCACACTGCAGGCAGTCCGCGTCCCTTGCCACTGCCGCTGTATGGACGAACCGCGCACCAACTCCACGCGGTGACGGTGGCTGTGCCTGTTTAGGCTTCCCTCTCCATGAGGGTCCTGGGGGCCTGCGTTCTGGCGCTCCAGACGACGCTGGTTCCGTCATGGAACTCTCCGCAGCCCTAGCCTCAAACTCTAAAAACTTTATTAAATCCGTGAAAGTCGGTAGGGTGGTACTGTCTCGTTCAGCATTCTCGCGCTCAAAGCGCGAGCGTATGTCATTAGGCAATTTGCCCAACAGAATATGCACCAATAAAAAGGACCACTGATCCACCGGCAGCCCTAAAGTGCGGAGCGCGTTACAGGCCACCGTAACGGGCGTGAGCAGATTTAGACGCAGCTGTGCCCGGTTTGCCACTTTAGGCAGGGCCAATAACTGCGCGGCATGTGCGTCGGCCAATAAACGCACATTTTGATAACGGGTGTTCAACAACTCCCAAGCTGTGTCGTATTGTTCGTCCTCTACCCGTAGGTGCTGGATGAGCGACCGCGCTTCATCCTCCAGGGTGGAGAGGAGATATGCCATCCTTTGGGCCTTCGATAGGTCTTGTCTGGAGTCGACCAATGACTCGAACATATTTTTAAAGGCCACCCATTCCTCCATTTTACCCCCAAAATGAGTCAGCTGCAAAGTGGGGAGCCGACCAGTGACACCTGGTGCGTCCGATCCACCGGACGTGCGAGGGGCAGGGCCGCCCGTCTGTCTCGCTTTGATCCTGGCAGCCGCCTCCACGATGTCATCGTTGCAAGTCATGATTTGTTGGTAATCATTGAGGAAACCTGTCAAAACCTCGTCTTCTAAGGTATCTTCATCGAGCGCCGCCATGGCCATCTCGACGTTTGCTACACGTGTACGGAGCTGCTCCGCTCGGTCAAGTATAGCTGCGTCCTTGTCCTTCCTGGACAGGAGCGCCCCAGCCGTTGTAAACCACCTCAATTCATTGGCGATAATCGCCTTTGCAGTTGAAACAGATTTCGCCGCCATTGCGTTAGAGCCCAAACAAAGTTAAAACAAAATTTACTTATTAAAACAATCGAATGTTCGACTCCAACTATGGCTCAAAGGGGGAAGCCCTAATTTAAATAATACAAACAAATTTAAACAAACAATGCTTAACAACCAAACAAGTAAAAAAGAAAGAAAAGTGGGTAACAAAAATCGGATAGTAATAAGTAATTTTGTCCCGAAATTCTACGGGAAGCGGTGGTCACCCTACCTATTATTTAACTTTACTTACAAACAATAATTATTGTAATATTTAAATGTAACTTTCAAACACGAACAATTTATAATATTTAAATTTAACTTGCAAACTAAAACAATATATATTATCAAAGTCTATAAAAGTAGTATACAACCATTATAACTACTAATGTGCCCTTCAGAGTTACGCTATAAACCGCGCTCTGCTACCAGCTTTTCTTACAAACAATACCAGCTTGTTTGCGCCATCATGCGCGATATACCCACATACGTCTCTGCTACCAGTAGAAACTTATTATATTAAATTAAGTACTAACACTTACTGACACTCTTGAGTGTCCACTGATGAGTTCGCATATGCCGTTGTGTGTCCTGGTCATCCAGTCCGTTCGCCCACGGAGATATTCAGTGCGACGTGCGACACGGACGTGCCTTGTGTTAGCTTATAAATATTTATTCGCCTAAACACCACCCATGTGACGTCACACCCCAAAACTAAATATGATTGCTTCTTTAATTATCAATTTTCACTGAACACAACACATCGCCATTTGGTCTTCTTATGTGCCACACAAAAGTCAATTTACTACACAATAATTGTTAGTTTATACTTAAACAAATCAAACTAAATCGTTTTGCCATAAAACGTGTTAGGCTGCGCGCGCGTTTCACAACAGACTCGCCTGTGTGTCGCGGGCCGCACACGCTAGCTCGCATCCACCCGCAATCACGCAAAAATAAACAATATAACCGACGGCAGCGCACCGGCCTCACTGCCCGGGCGCCTTACGATTGCGTAATGAACAGTAAGGTGAATCTTTTGTCAACAGAGATAGTTTATGGGTCCGAAAGTTACACAAGCTACTTTTTATCCCGGAAAATGCACAGTTCCCGAGAGTACAGCGTGCGATAACCGAATACCACGCGGGCGGAGCCACGGGCAAAAGCTAGTATTTCATAAAACGTCGTGAACGTACTCACCTTTGATAAAGATCTTCCGAAAATATCGAAACTAGTCGGCCCGTCCCTGACTTATAATCGTGAGTTGAACCGTTTAATTTTGTAATTTTAATAACATTTCTATTTCACTTATTATTAGTTAGTTCTATGATTTATAAAGCGTCGTCTTGCGAGCGGATCCCAAGTAACACGGATTCAAATTTCATGGCAAAAAGTAACAAAGGTGGAAATTAAAAGGAGACACTTTTGATACAGATTTTGCATCTGTAAACAATGCCGCCTTTGTAATTGTAAAAGGAGAGTTTTCTGTGAAGTTGACGGAAAAACTAATTCTCACGAATATGCAGGTGTACACCTGCAAGTTGCTTTCAAGGCAAATACTCTTTCCAAATCGGTTTACAAGGCAGATATTTTATTATCGCAAAGATTATCGCTTATTGCGCAGCTGAAAAGGAAATGTCCAAAATTGCCCTTTGGTTAAGTAAAAACCTTTTAACATTAAACGTAAAAAAGACAAAATTTCTCACCTTTTACAAAACACGCTCTTCTAGCCCACCTGAAACGATTAAACTTAGAATACACTCATGCTCACCGAATCCTAATCCATCTTTGTACTGTAACTGTCCATCCACAGAAAATGTTGATATGATTAAATATCTTGGAGTAATAGTTGATAAAAATCTTTCTTTCAAAGAACATGTCTCCTCATTAGCTGGTAAAATCAGAAAAACTATTTTTATCGTCAAGTCCCTACGTAAATCTGCACCTAAATATATATTAACATCAGTTTATAAAGCCTTATGCCAGTCTGCCCTCACGTACTGCCTGTTAGCATGGGGTGGCATCGCTAAAACTACCTTGCGAGAACTGGAGACTGCTCAACGAGCAGTGCTTAAGGTCATGCTAAATAAACCTCGCAGATTCCCCACTAATGAACTTTATTGTATAGCTAAAGTCTTACGTGTACGTCAATTATTTATTTCAAAAGTAACTACAGTAATTCACAAGTTAACTATCTCATCCAAAGATTTTGCAAACCTTACGAAACAACGAAAATATAAAATACCGACACCGACCATAAGAACAACATTTGCGAGGCGATTGCCACCTTACTCTCATACATACATCTACAATAAAGCATGTAAGCACATAAGAAATATGATAAAGTTATCCCCAAAAAATCTCAAAAAAGTTATTGAAACCTGGTTGATGACTCTTAACTACGATGAAACTGAGGAGGTTATTGCAGGCAGCCTGTAATATTAAATTTACACACATATACACACGCACACACACACACACACACACACACACACACACACACACATACACACACACATACACACACACACACACACACACACACACACACACACACACACACACACACACACACACACACACATACGCACACACGTACAACCAATTTAGGTTAAGAACTTGTCAATCTAGTATTTAGTATTAGTTAGTATTACTTAAGAAGTAACTGCCATATATTGTAAATTGTCTCTGGTCTCCGCGATACAGGCCGAGAGCCTAGTGCGGAGTCCGCCGATGAATGTTAATTGTTACATTTTTATATTTCAAATAAATTCTTTATTCTTTATTCTTTCTATTATAACAGCTGCTACTGACTTGAACTGGGAACTACCTACACCTATTGCAAAATTGTTATTATATATAGGCGTAGACGCTGTGAATTTGAAAACACCATTTTTATTATCAAAGTCGATTAATAGCTATTATCTCTTATTTAAATTGAAATAGAAAGAAAAATATTTTATTTGCATTAAATGTTGTTACTGTAAATGATGTTTACAATCAATTTTGGATTCAAACATTTAAACCTAAAAAGTCATGCAAATATTATTATAATCAAACACGCCTATTTATATATAAACCGTATATTATTAAAATATTGTTTAAAGGAATAAAATTATTTTTCAGTAGAACAATTGAGTTATAAAAGGCGTTAATTGAAGCTCTTTTATAGTCTTCGGTAAATTGTATAGTTTTACGCACATGGCACAACGTGTACACCTTTGAAATTACTAACAAGACAAGTACCTAATTATTTGACAGTGACAAAGGTGCATCTAAGTGTGCTCAACAAAATGTCCTTAATGATACAAAATAAGCATCCTCCCATTTGGAAGCCCTCGCCATTACCATATCCTCGCAGAAGTTATCTTTGATGACTCGATTAGCCCACTGTGAGACCATCAATGCCCGCTTTACATACATTAGTAATTCGAATAGTTGAGGAACGTTTGTTAGTCCGTACGACAAAGACAGCTGGAAGCATGTGGGTTTCTCTGTCACTCTATGCTAAATTACTTTAATATAGTCCGCAGTATATGGAGTGCAGTATGGTAATACACGTTAGGAGATATTTTTGATGCTATCATGACCATTCCTATATGTCTATTCCATGGCATAAATCTAAGACTCTTTGCCTAATGTTAGACATTCTAGGTTATTCCTGTATAACCTGATTACTTCTCCATTTATAGGAACAACTCCCTAAATCCTGAATCGCTAAGGGGCTTAATTCCATCTGAGTTCTAATATGACATTCTGTTTTATTCTAGTGCTTAACTTTCTAAAATCTACGTACAGCGGGATCAAGTTCCTTCCACACAACAATACTGGATCCACCATTGTCTTCGCCACTGTAGATTGTATTATGTTGATCAATATCATGTCGCCGAAAGACATCCGCTGCTGGACAAAGGCATCTCCCAAAGAGTTCCACAACGACCGATCCAGCAAGCTGTCAAGAGTCATTTCTAAATCTACGAAGCAGAAGAACTGTGCTCCTGTTCCTTACTTTTTTTGCTGAAACTACTAAGAGAATATTGGTTTGGCACTTGCTTCTAACGATGGAAAGAAAACGGAGTCTCAGGTAGAATAGAATCAGCGCTGGGGTGTTTATTATTAACGCTTCAGCATTATGCTGAGCCAGTGTTCGATTCACAACCGCAATGACGATTGTTGTGTCTTGTGTTGTGAATAAATGTATTTTCTTAAGTACGCTGTTGTATTACTGTACCAATACGCGCTGTGTCGCAGCTTATACGACGATTGCCGGGTTAACACATTTGACTAACATGAGGGTAGTTGATGAGGGTGTCGCGACGAGTTTGGAGTTTTCAGAGATTGAAATGTGCGGTCTGAGCTAGCTTCTTAGTTGTGGCGGCCTAAACCAGCTAATACGTATTTTGGGCGAAAGGGTCTGTCATTTAGAAGGTTTAAGGGATTTTGTAGGTTGTTGAAGGAAAGATACGGTTAATTAGGATATATGAAATAAATCCTCGAATAAGTTTGCGTAAGAGTATGATTCTTTATTACCTATTTTTGACCATGTAGGCGGATAGTGGCTTTACGGCGCAAAATTTGCTGGATTTGTAAACAGAGCTGAGTTTTCAAGATACGCATACAATATCATTTAATAGGAGTGAAATTATTCATGTTCAAAATATTTCGAATAAGTAGGTCACGAGGTCTGTCTACCGCAGGGCCACTAATTTAGTAGTTAGAGCATTCAGGTAAGCCTTCTTCATCTTCGCATACCATCTAACGTGATTGTAATCGAACTGAACTACCTCAATAGGCAAGCAGATATTTTAGATTTGCTGCAATATAAATGGGGTTAAAGTACCTTTATTTCATCTTAAACAATTGCACGTGTATCATCCAAAATCTTGCACGAACTCAAAGAACGTACTTAACTCATAATTAATAAGCAAATGGGCAATAAAGAGTTTTTGCCCCGTTCCGCAGCGTTACCGCCGGTTCTGGCCCGTGACTTCATGACTTAATGAGTTTAACTCGAGTTACGATACATTTAAGGGACGATTTAATATTATTATAACTCTTCAGGACGGGTTTCAGTTGGCGCGAGGAGCTAATTAAGTTACGCTGCGTCGGCATGTGGGATATTTTCCGAAGGATAATTATATGCGTTTTGTGCGGGATATTGTATTCAAAATGATGATGTCATCCATGTACATTTCGGCTTCAATTACTGCTCTTATTATCTGATGATGAAAAAAAAAAAAAAAAAAGATACAAATCACAATGAATGACGTTTATTACTTGCATGAAATAGTCAACCAATTTTTCTTTGATTTAAAGTTATAGGACTTTAAGAATAGTCGAAATTACACAAAGAATGTTACGATTGAAATTGTTTGCTGAGCAGCCCATCTGGCAGCTCGCCCTCAAAAAAGATTGAAATTGTGTTAAGTAACTCATTATCTCAAATATAAACTACGTTTTTGTTTTGTGAAGATCTAGAGTATAAAAAGGAAATACATAGCAAGGCTACTATGAAACTCGAAAATCGTAGTTCGTATCGTAGCATCTCTCTCACTCTTGTATTAAATTATAACATAAGAGTCAACGGGACGGCACGATACGAACTTCGATTATCGAGTTTCGTAGTTAGCCCAGCAGTTTATCACATAACATAAATTCCTACAATATGCTCTAATGAAAACCATAATGAAACTATAATGTAGATAATTAAGAAACGAAATGATTTCACAAATATAAAATGAGTCTCATCTTTTAACCCAAATATTCATAAAAAGTAAAACCTGTTCTAGTCAAACATATAGGTACCAAAAAACAACATGCTTGAAAAGTACAGACAGCAAAATAAAATGACAAAAGAGACAAATGATTTTTAATGTGTAATTGAGAAAATAAAATGTCAAACAAAACGTATTTTAAAAACTATTCAAATACACCGCTCCGTACGTCCACGGCCGTAGCTTTAGCCTTCGTCTGCAGAAGCTAACTTTGCGTTCAGAACTTAGTTGTCCTGCTGTATCTCTGTGCAACTGACAGCTGACGTGAATGAGGATGTTAGTTTACTACACTTGACTTACTTTACTTACGGACGTTATAAAGCGGTAGAAACCTGCAGTTGAAGCAATATCGTCAGTAGAAAGGTAAAATCGCTAAAGCGCCACTTTGGTCGAAAATGAGTTACATATACCGTTCGATTGCATTTTTTTTTCTGCGTCGGTCTGTCCGAGTCTCGTGTGAATCAGAGCACTTTTTTGGCTCTTTAGCAACGCGATTTTTTTAGTATTTCTTGTAAAATGAAGGCCTAAAGCGACGTATTTTTTGATGTTTTTTAAATCACTGTCGCATAAGCATTAAAAATACACAAATAGAAGTACATATTGTGCCTGAAGAGTTAAAGGATCCAAGATGATTTAGAAGTATTCTGCGTCAACCACCTATGAAATATTTGGGAAAGGAGAAAAATTATATTCATTAACTGGTTCTAGGGGCTACATCTGTTAAATCCTATGGATATTATGCAATTTTCTGGGACGTACACTAACATATCCTTCATCATCATCATCAGCTTATAGCAGTCCATTAGTGAACATAGGCCTCCTCCAATGAGCGCCACTGCGCCCTGTCCTCGGTTAGACGCATCCAGCTTCTATCTTTCGCAGATCGTCACTCCACCTGGCGGAGGGAGGGAACAATATCCTTCTATCTCCATACCTCTAATCTAAATCGATTCAGCGGTAAAAACGTAACAGACAGTCAGAGTTAATTTTAATCATCTTCATCATCTCAGCCTATATACGTCCCACTGCTGGGCACAGGCCTCCTCTCGGAATGAGAGGGCTTGGACCATAGTTCCCACGCGGAGCCAGTGCGGATTGGGAACTTCACACGTACCATTGAATTGCTTCGCAGGTTTGTGCAGGTTTCCTCTCGATGTTTTCCTTCACTGCAAAGCTCGTGGTAAATTGCGCACATGAATTTCGAAAAACTCAGAGGTGCGAGCCGGGATTTGAACCCACGACCCTCAGCTTGAGAGGCGATAGGTCAAAACACTAGGCCACCACGGCTTTTAATGCAGAGATTAAATGGTTCAAAAATGACGCCATTTTATGATGGCTATTAAAACTTATAAAAACACAAAACTTGTGTTAAGTACATTAAATTAAACGATAAAATCGCGACATTGATTATAGGGTAAGAAATAAACACAAGTGTTTTAGTTCAATTTTTTCATCTTTTTCAGAATTAAATCTTTTCTCATTCGTTATACTGTTCCACTATTTAATCAATCATTCACTCCGTCTCGGCTACTTAAATATAAACATACTAGCTTTTGCCCGCGGCTCCGCCCGCGCGGTATTCGGTTATCGCGCGCTGTTCCCTCGGGAACTGTGCATTTTTCCGGGATAAAAAGTAGCCTATGTCACTCTCGGGCCCATAAAATATCTCTATGCCAAAAATCACGTCGATCCGTCGCTCCATTACGGCGTGAAAGAGGGACAAACATACAAACACACAAACATACAAACACACTTTCGCATTTATAATATTATATGGATATGGATATGGATACTCTTATCTTGAATTATCTACACGTAAAACTGTCGTATATCTGTACGTAAGCGACACATCCGCGAACAAATCGTGTTAAAGCGTTCGCCCTCGTCATCGGGTAATTCGGGCTAATTACCCCCCTTTCAGAGGGGGGAGTGATTTAGTTAACAGGGGGCTCTTTGCCCCCGGCACTTGTGGTACGTGGTGAGGGCTACGGGTGCCTCCTGACCGATCGCTGTGGCATTGTGAAAGAATTCAGACTTAAAATGTGAATCTGCTAGAAAACTGTTTAGGCAAAGAGTTAACGATAGAAAATTACATATATACATAAAATCACGCCTCTCCCAAGAGGGCAGGCAGAGACTACATCCTTCCACTGAGAAAAAAAATAAAAAAGAATATTACCTACGTTGTAATATAATAATACTTAAATGTAATTAAAATTTTCATCGTTTATTTGCTGCGAATAATAAATGTATTTGTCATTTTAAACTTATAAATGATATTGTATTACGAGTACATTAAAAACCATTGTGCTTGTGAAATTATATGCTAAAAAATAGTGTAAAGTGAGCAGTGCAGCTTGAAACCGTTGCCGAACTGGAGCTAATGTGGAGTGGACTTAGTGTGCCTGTTATCCTTACTGAACCCTAAGGATTAGAGCCAAAATACTTGATTAAGCTACACATAATTCTCGGAATTTGGTGACGTTTTTTGGCGACTACCCTCTTTATACTTCCATCATTAAATCAAATTTTGACAAGCGCCAAGTGTCAGGGAGATATAATAAAAGTACCCTCATGTAAATTCTTAACAATAATGTTGCCAGTGACTTAAAAATAAGTTCCCCTAAAAATGATGTTGTGGAAGTGGGTGACCAGGCCTCCACAGCAGGAAATACCACTGGAAGGGAAAAACCGGTAGAGAGCAACATGAACCGGAATGAGCGTGTCAAAACTTACAGGCAACAAATCTTTCATAAAAGTCTTTTTGAAAACAAAAAAAGATCACCATCCTTCTCCGAACCACAAAATGGAAAACCTGATGAAAAATCAGATGATGATATGGGCTGGCAAGAACAAAGTGATAAAAGGAAAAGATCACTACCTAGCCCCGAAACAACGTCATCCAGAATACCAAAGCAGACTAAATTAAACACGTACTGGCTGAGTAAACCTATAGAGACTTACAACAGCTTCTCACCACTCGATAATGATAATGAATCAGAGCAAGACCTAACACATACAGGCGAAAAACAAATTAAACCCCCACCTATTTACATAGATAAAGTGAGCAATATAAATCCACTTATTGATCTACTCAATCAACATGCAAAGGATGGATATGAATTGAAAGTCCTACGCAATGAGGAAGTCAAAATCCAGTTAAAAACTCCTGAGCTGTATAACGAAATCGATAAACAGCTGGAACTCAAGGGAACAGAATCCTACACATTCAAATCCAAACTAGATAGAAGTTTTAAAGTTGTGCTAAAAAATATGCATCCATCAACAGACACAAATGAAATCAGACAGGCATTGTCTGAGCTGGGTCACAAAAGTACCAATATTTGGAATATTAAACAAAGAGGCACCAAAAAACCTTTGCCCATGTTCATCGTAGAATTAGAACAAAACGGAAATAATAAACTTATCTATGACATAAAGAGTTTGTTACACTGCCGTATATCTTTTGAACCGCCTAGACCAAAGCGTGAAATACCACAATGCGCTAGATGCCAGAAGTATGGACACACCAAAGCATATTGTCGCAGAAGTCCAAAATGTGTTAAATGCGCAGGTGATCACCAAACGACTGACTGCATTAGAAAAAACAGAACTGATGACGTTAAATGTGTCCTCTGCGATGGGAACCACCCTGCAAACTATAAAGGATGTAAAGTCTACAAGGACTTGCAAAAATCAAAATTCCCGCCATTACCCAAGAAAACCCTGCCTCCCCCACCACCTCATCATAAAACTACCGATGCTGATACCCATGAGCCATCAACAAACTCTAAAATCGACTATGCTGCAGCCACAAGAAGAGGAAAAACAACGTTCAAACAAACATCTAAAGAAAATAACGACGGCACTGAAACAGTTGCTCAGACTGAAATGAAAGATCTGATGCATATGCTGACACAACTCATGCAACAAATGACTACAATGACAAACCTACTTCTAACCCTAACCGCCAAACTCACGTCACGTTTGATGCCATAAGGCTTGCTATATGGAATGCCAACGGGCTGTCACAACATACCCTTGAGGTAAAAACTTTCCTTAATACAAATCAAATCGATATATTATTGATATCGAAAACTCACTTCACCAAGAAGAGTCACATAATCATCCCCAATTATAATTTTTATCACACCATGCATCCTGATGGAACTGCTCATGGTGGAAGTGCAATACTGATAAGAAGTAATATAAAACACTATGAATCTATATCTTATCAAACTGCGGAGATACAAGCAACCAACATTGTTGTGGAGGACTGGACGGGACCCCTAACAATATCAGCTATTTACAGTCCCCCTAAACATAAAATTAAAAAAGAACTGTACAGTCATTTCTTCTCCTCGCTAGGTAACAGATTTCTGGCCGGTGGAGATTATAATGCAAAACATAGCCACTGGGGATCCAGAGTTACAACCACGAAGGGTCGTCAGTTGTTGTTATCCATCGAAGATTTAAAACTAAATGTATATTCAACTGGAAAACCTACGTACTGGCCTACTGATGTCAACAAAAAACCTGACTTGGTAGACTTCTGTGTCACGAAAGGCTTCTCTAATGCTTATGTTAAATGTGAACCCTGCTTAGAACTATCATCGGATCACTCTCCAATAATCGTTACACTAAGTCGAAAGATCATCCAAAAAACAAAAAAATGCTGCTTACACAATCACAAAACGGATTGGGAGCTTTTCCGAAATATTGTCACTTCATCACTTCGCACTAACATACCACTTAAAAGTGATGAAGACATTGAACATGCAGTTGAGCATTTCAACGGATGCATTCATGAAGCGGCATGGTCAGCTACGCCTGTATTGAGTAATGTTACTGCACCTCAATGCAACGCAACAATTAGAGAAAAAGTGGCTGAAAAACGCAAAGCCAGAAGTACATGGCAAAAGACTAGACACCCACGAGATAAAACGAGATTAAACTCAATAACTGCACAACTAAAACGTCTCCTTAGCGACGAAAGAGATGAAAGTATGCAGAATTATCTGAGGAACTTAGATACAAGAGCTTCTACGGATTACTCGCTTTGGAAGGCCACAAGGAGACTGAAAAGGCCTATAACTTATCGACCTCCAGTACGTGGAAGGAGTGGTGCATGGGCTAATAGTGATGCTGAAAAAGCACAAGTATTTGCAGAACACTTAGAAGAAGTGTTCACCCCAAATGCCGATGATGGATCTACAAAAAGTGAAGATATCTTTAACTTTCTTAATCAAACTAACCAGCTAGATACGCCAATCAAAAAAATTACTAGGAATGAAGTTTGCGCAGCTATAAGTAAACTACAGCAAGGCAAGGCGCCAGGATACGATCTCATAACAGCAACGATACTGAAGAACCTGCCAGAGGAAGGCTTAAAATTTCTAACATATTTGTATAACGCTATCTTCTGGAGAGGTTTCGTACCGCCTCAATGGAAAGTGGCCCAAATCATTATGATCCCTAAACCTGGCAAAAATCCTGAAGATGTTAAATCCTATCGTCCAATAAGCCTATTACCAATCCTTTCAAAGCTGATGGAGACTCTCTTTCTTGGAAGACTATTGCCTAAAATTCACGAACAGAAACTAATCCCGGATCATCAATTTGGTTTTCGACAGAAACACGGCACGATTGAACAAATTCACAGACTAGTTGAAAAAATACATACCGCATTTGAAGAAAAACAATACTGCTCTGCAGTATTCCTGGATATATCTCAAGCATTTGATCGTGTCTGGCATGCGGGACTCCTCTTCAAAATCAAAAAAGCACTTCCAGGTAATTACTATCTTTTTATCAAATCATATTTAAATGATAGACACTTTTTTGTAAAACAAGAGGAAGAGGTCACAAGCTTACACAAAGTACAAGCTGGGGTACCCCAAGGCAGTGTGATGGGACCAATATTGTATCTGTTGTACACAGCAGACCTTCCAATAGATCAAAATGTCGTCACTGGAACCTTTGCAGATGACACAGCAGTGCTGGCAGTCGATGAGTGCTCAAATACAGCTTCAAAGAAACTCCAAACCAGCCTAAATAAAATATCTACCTGGCTAAAAGACTGGAGAATCAAAGCCAACGAAACGAAGTCAACACAAGTAACATTTACAACCAGAAGAAAAACATGCCCACCTGTGGAGCTTAATGGAAACAAAATACCTCAAGCAGATGTAGCTCGATATTTAGGCATCTATTTGGACCGACGTTTGACATGGAAAACCCATATATTCACAAAGCGAAAGGCTTTAAGCCAACAGCAGCGTAAGATATACTGGCTTATGAGCAGCAAATCACAACTTTCCATGGCGAATAAAATACTTTTATACAAGTGCATTCTAAAACCTATCTGGACATATGGCTTGGAATTATGGGGAACATCCGCAAATTCGAACATTGAGATTATTCAGCGATACCAATCCAAAATACTACGCATGATTGTCAAAGCACCTTGGTATATCAAAAATGCAAGAATACACCGTGACTTAGGTATTCCAACTGTACAGGAAGAGATTCAGACATGCATAGGCAAATACAGGATAAGAATGCAAAACCATCCTAACAAATTGGCTAATAACCTGATGAGGAAACACACCACATTTAGTCGGCTGAAGAGGAGATCCACCCAAGACCTACTGAAATGATCGCTCATTAGCATAGATACGGGCCCGTCACTGGACGCGCACCGACCAGGACAATATACACGCACTTAAACTTCTGCTGAATGTCCCAAAGGGACAGATTGCGAATTAAAATAGTAATAAAAAAAAAAAAAAAAAGAAAGAAAATTTTGGAAAACTATACACATTTCACGTGCAATTTGAATAAACGATTGTGTTTCCTTTAGTCGTTTCCTTCATAATACAAGGGCCTACTTACGACTTCTCCGCGTATATTATTACTTACCAGCTGCCCAAATAAAGAAAAAGAAAAACTACTTATTTATTTTTTTACATATATTGACATATAATACTCAAAGTGGCATCATTAAAACACTAAACTAAACATCGAACCGTTTATTACGGCACATTGTAGTAAAACACATCAAAACCGTAACGCCCCCACGAGCCGGATGCGGTACGTTTACGATCCGTCGTGCCGTCGCCGTGCCGGACGCTCGTTAACACCCTAACTGCTGCGGTTGCGGACTCACAGACGATAGGAGAAACAATGATCATAGAGTCTGTCTAATGTATGTAACGTACATAAAGGTTGAATTCACTGACGAAAAGTGATAATCACCGAGTTAATCGAATTAGTGTTCATTAAGTAATGAAAATCACTCAACAGCAACTTTCTTCTTTTCAGATTCCGAACGTTCTCGGCAATAATCGTCACCCTACATCTACGTAAGTACTTTTAAATTTTTACGTATAAAAAATCAGAGCTGAAATGTCAAACTTTAAAGCTTGCTAGAAAAAAAATAAAGCACAATTTAGTGTTAATTTGAGTTTCTTAATCTCAAAATTTAAGTTTCATACCTAGATTAAAACGAGATTTATTGTTTTTCTACAAGACGTACTAAATGTTCGCTGTTATTAAGGTTTGTAAAATATCTAAATACATACGGTAAGATGTGCTCACCAAATATGAATTTAAAAAATAAGTTTTCAAAAGTTTGTGTACGAATAACAAAATTCAGTTTATTTATTACTCACAAGTACCATTATAATCATACTTACTACATTATAGATAGCTATAAGTTAATACATAAATAAAGAATTCAACAGATAATTAGTACAGACGGGAGGATTAAGTTGTAAAAAGTAATGAACACAAAGGCACTGTTTTATAAACATGTCTTGTTAATCAAAACAGATAATGCACAAAAAACGTTTTTTTGTTTGTAAATCGACCACAAAATCCGCAGTCGCACAGCAAAAAAACTGAGGCCATAGAACTCATTTGCATAACACACAACGACCTTTTAAAAAGACTTATTAGTAGTCGAAAACTCTTGTAATATTAGATCTTACTAGTGAGTTCTTTAAGCCTTACTTATAGGTATTTGAAAAGGATTTATGTCTTTTTAAAGTGCACTTGATTCTTCGATTATAATTCTGTCAATGGCAACCAGATGTCAGGTTATAACTCAGCGCACAATGCGCTTCCATTATCTGGCTTATCGATTTATTTCAACTCCATTACTAATGTTATTACTAGTGTTTGATAAGGTTTGGTTTTGGTTACGGCCATTTTTGCTCGGTGTAGTTTCGGCGACAGTTTGATTTCGGCTGGAGACAGGACGAAACAGTCAGAAACACGGTGTTCGTATGATTGGTTATTTGGAATCTTTTTTTATTTTTTATTTCAACTCCAATTTTTTGTTACTTTTACGGGTATCCCGTAAAACCATATCGAAAATACAAACTGAGACATGTATGCATAGGAAAAATTCGTGTCTGCATTCCTGTCCAGTGTGATGCAGGGGTATGGCACGCGGCACGGATTGCTGAGGACCTGGGTTCGATTCCCAGCGCTAGTAGCTTTTTCTGTGTATCCATGGCTCAGTTTGTTTTATCGATACGGTGTTCGTAATTGATGTAAACAGGTAAAGTTTAAGTTAGGAATGTCATCATCTCGGTCTGCATCTTCGTATATCCCACTGTAGGGCCTCCTCCGAAAATGAGAAGGCTTGGACCGTAATTCTCACACGGTAATTTGTAATTTACTAATCCCATCATCATCATCATCTCAGCTGTAGGACGTCCACACTATCCGAGAATTTAATCAAGTTACAATATAAAGTTTACTAGTAATTGTTAAGTTTTTCTTTTTCGGTTTCGGCCAAAAAGACTGAGACCGAATATTTCATTTCGGCTTAAATCGAAAGTCCTTCAAAGTTGCTCATAGCTAAGACATGTTTTAGAATGACGATATTGTATATTTAACAGATTGCAGTTGAATTTATCGCAACCGGTTCTAGTATTTTGAGGTTGATGGATAGCACTTTTGGATTTTGCAATAGTTATATTTGCAAATGATAGCCAGACAATTCAATTACTGGTTTTCGCAAGACTGTAATTCGAAGCGCACTATCTCAAGTCACAGTATATATATATATAAGCTCAAGCAGTATGGAAGCTACGAAGCTACGATCGAAACGAACACACTAACACAGACGCGCGCTCTACACGGCTCTACTGCAGTACCGCGAGTCCCCTTAGAGGCCATGAAGAGCGCGCGTCTGTGTGAGTGTGTTCGTTTCGATCGATTTGTTCGTAGCTTCCGTACTGCTTTAGCTTATATGTATACTGTGCTCAAGTCTATATGTCTGCACGCAAGCACTCGGCGTTTTTTTTTGCGCTTAACTATTAAACTAATATAATTGCTAGAGATACAGCTCTGTTCCAAACAGACGAACGAACAGCAGACTATCTAAGTAATAAATAAGAATAAGTTGGTTAAGTTTTATTAGGTACACACGTAGCTGTAATTGATGCGACTATCGCATGTCTGAACATATGAAAGATTCTGTTGCAGACTGTACGACATATGTACAAGCAGAGTATGTATTTGCAAAGTGGCCGAGACTTGTGACAGCCGGTGGGCGGAACAAGCTCCTGGCAAAGAACAAAACTGTTCAGACTGGCAGCTCATAACATAAGTTATAGAATATTAGATGTTTCAGAATAAAACACAGACAACTTATCCTACTAATTATTATAAATGCGAAATCTTGTGAGTACCTATTGTGTGTGTGTATGTGTGTTACTTCTTCGCGCTAAAACGGCTGGACTAAGTTGAATGAAATTTGATATGTAGATAACTTGATATCTGGAAGCTTTTCTAGATATCCAAAGTAGCCTATATACTAACATAGGGTACATTTTTATCCCGATATTCCTACGGGATCAGGATAAAATCTCGAAACTTCATCCTCTAGGTATAGTCATGAAATTTGACACGGTCGTTTTTAATGCAACGTCAATGAAGACCACGATTTAATTTTCGGGAATTCCCACGGGACTTCAACTGTAAATATTATAGTCAATATTTAAAAGATACTTTTTTACTTCGCATGAAAAAAAAAGAATGAAAATATATATCATCATTCGGAGAAATTACCACAGGTTTTTCGCTTACTTATAATATACAAAACATACACCTAAGCTACACCTAACCTACACCTAAAATAACTAGCATAAGTTCTTAATAAGTACCTACATTTTTTAATAAAAAAATATATCGAGTGTCCCCTCTACAGTAATCCATCGGCATGTGTTCATAGTTCGCCAACACCTAGAGCTGCGCGGGCGCCGGCGTGGGCGACGCCAACAAGCTGCCAATGTAACGAGCTGCGATTAAATCATTATTGACAAACAACACGACAGACAAGCAAACTTATTACATGCTCTGGTATGTTGGCTGCCTTTCAACGGAAATGTTAGCGTCCTTTGTTCAGTTTAAAGATCTTCTATAATCCTAAGATATATATAATGCAAGTCTCGCAACGCAACGCAGTTCTTATATTGCTAAAAAGGTTTGAGATGCAATATTATACCAAGTCGGTTATTTTTGTCAGTAGCGGGGAGTATCCAGAGAACTCGATTTTCACCAACTTGCTTATTTTAAAACCGTGGAAAAATACAGTTTATAGTTCTCAAATAAAGAGTAAGCCAAATTATTTTTTAAACACATAATGACTTGGACTTTACATAATAGTGGCCGGGACCTCCTTGTAAGCTTGAAAAAGTCTGTGTCAGGAGGCACCGCTTCTCCAACCTCTTGACATGTACATTTTGTGTCTATTTATTAACTGATAAACTAAACTTAACTTACGAGTACTTACTAACTATTTTTGTATACAGGATCTAGATAGCGAGTAAAACAAACATAGTAAGTGTATGTGTGCGTATGTCTGGATGATGAAGTGTGCGGCCCTGAAAGCCCTCACTTCATCTATACAGCCCTTGATCATAAAACTGTGATGACCACCGGTGAAAGTAGACTTCAAAAACACTTAACCAAATACGTGTGCGCCCGATCAGTACATCGATACGGCAATATAATCCCGACCGTGGGACAGAGCCGCGACGCGCGGCGCATGCGCGATGCCTGCATACCGAATGTAAAAATCCCGGATGGTACCAACCGCTGCACGGACTGACAAATTAGTTTGGTCAAGGAAAACGTGGAGGACCACCTTTGGTGGCATTTGGTAAACGGACACGTAGAATTTTGTATCGTTGACATGTAAATTGGTAATGGCTTAAGGTAAACGTCCCAATTGACGGCACCTGTCACCTTATTTGCTAATGACGGATTCCATTTGTTAGCATTCGAACATGGCGGATGTAGACAGTATCTAATTTTGCTATTTCTGTTTCTTTGGCTAGTTGAAGAACAGTGAACAGTGATCACAAAATTCTATATGTATTGCTCTCGTGTCTGACATTTTTTAATGCGCAAGTTGTTTCCACGTGGTTTCTGGAATTTTACTATCAAGTTGCAAAAACTACAATCACCGTACAACGTCCCTCTCCAAGAGAGTATGTTGACACTGGCGAAATTGTCCTATTAGGATAGAAAGCCATATTTTAAAAGAGAAGAAGAAGAAGATTGCTAATGACTAAGACTAAAGATGCCAACTATTGAGACAGTGAGGAGCACCTTGTACGTTTACCTTATTTTCAACCACCGACGCAAAATGAGAGGTGTTATAAATAAAATAAAATAAAATAAAAATAAGTAGTTTCCGCGGGACAGGTGAAGTTAGCTGGCAACAACTAAGATTCTATTTTTAATTCCTGAAAAACTATTACAGAAAGGGAAAACGGTTCATTATGATAACCTTACTATAATACAAATGGCGTTCTTGGAATCACTCCGTCAAGCTTAGCAAGTCAAATACAATGTGTCGCGACCATAAGGACTTAGTAGGGGCTCCATGATAAAGTGAGAAACCTAAAAGCATATTTGTTTGTTTACTGCTTTGACGCAAACCTAAAAGCTTTATTTTTTCGTCTACTCCATGACACAAACGTAAGATATTTATAGCAATTCATGAAAAAGGAACACTGAGAAGTAAACAACAAGACATATTGGAAATACAAACTGAAACACAGATGCACAGAAAAACCAGAAAAAGAGACCAGAGCGGGGAATCGAACCTAGGTCCTCAGCATTCCGTGCTGCGTGCTATACAGCTAGACCACGACTAGACACTTTTTTGTCCAGTGGTAGTATAGCGGTATAGCGCGCAGCACGGAATGCTGAGGACATGGGTTCGATTCCCAACTCTGGTCTCTTTTTCTTTTTCTGTGCGTCTATGTTTCAGTTTATATTTTCGATATGGATTTTATGGGATAACCGTAAAAGTAACAAAATTTGAGTTGAAATAAAAAATACTCCAAAAAACAATCCTAGTAAGACATAGAAAATTGACATAGAATATTGTTACATATCGTCGAGGGGAGAAAAGTCCTCGAGTGGTGACCGCGAATCGGAAGACGAAGTGTTGGCAGGCTTCCCACCAGGTGGACTGACGATATCGCGTTAATTGTGGCGTAAAGAGAGGGGGGGGAGGCTTTATCCAACCGTAGTGTCTTCCGGCTGAAGATGATGATTGCTACAGAGTGATTTATTTTATGTTTTCAGCCAGTAAACGATATCATTGTAAAAATTATTTTTTATTGAAAGTTTCAAAGACCTATGTGTACTTGTTGTTTACTGTACTGATGTTGACTGTTTTAGTAGAATGTGCACCGATTTTTAAGTAAAACACCACAGTTGAATTTGTTTTGCAAAATTACACCCTAAACAAAAAATTCATATTAAACACTGCATGAGGACTTAAAACAGCGCCTTTACGAGTTTCAAAAATTTGTATTTTTGTATTTTTTTTACCGACTGCGAAGAAGGAGGGTTATTTTATTCAAATAATTATAAAAAACATGGAATCCCTATTCGCACGTCAGCCCACAGAGCTGAATTAACATGCGCTCAATAAACACCGCCATTGTTTCTGCCTGTTACCGGCGTAGGCGCAGGTCCTTCGGCTTGTCTCGGCTGCCCACACGCCGCCAGGACATCTGGAGTTGACATTGTGCAAATGTCTGCTATAATCGTTAATAGTGTTTGTTCCATGGAAATAATAATGTAAGTTTTGATGGCACACGATATTTGGTAATTGAAAAATTGCAGACAACTGTAGCTTTGTATATTGACTGCAAACAGGGTGATTCAGAAGATGTAAGCAAGAGCATTCCAACACCCTCACTAATTGATCCACCTATAGCCAACTTCTTTTTCTTTTGAATGTACCATACTAACACTAGCTCATTAGGACATTGTTACTAACCCAATATTACACAACAAACACATACTCGTACTTCACGCCTGTATTCTCAAATGTAGAGCACACGAAACGTTATGGCTTTGGAGCCACTTTTAGGTTTAAAGTTTGACAAAAACGGTACAATATTCACAGGTTGCTAGCCTGTCGTCTATGGTATACCTTAACCTATATCCTTTGTCGCCTCTTACGACATCCACGGAACAAATGGAGAGATGTAATTCTAATCCAACACCACAGGCGTAATATGGATTTTTATCTGATTTAAATAAATTGAATTGATTGCTCGCAGGACTGATGGCCGATGGGGTCAAAAGGTTCTCGAACGGCGTCCGCGGACCGGGAGACGAGCTGTCGGTAGGCCTCCAACAAGATGGAGCGACGGCCTGGTTAAGATCGCGGGATCGCGGTGGATGCGAAAAGCACAAGACCGGTCTGAGTGGAGAGCCTTCGGGGAGGCCTGTGTCCAGCAGTGGACGTCTTTCGGCTGACTTAATGATGATGTGATAATGATTGGTAATGGATCATTCACTATCATATTTAAGTAAAACCCCACATTTTTTAAATTTGATCTAGCATTCAGTAAATATTCAAATCTAAAGGAAGCCGGCTTTCAAAATTAAAGATCGCCCGGGCCTTAAAATGTCTTAGTCCGCCATTGCGTATCAACTATTAATATAAACCTCCAAATTACCAAGTGAAGCAAAAAAAATAATTGTACCCACTATTCACTCCACTGGCAACCCTGCTCAAAATCTTATTTGCGAAAGTAACTGTATCCTCGCTCTGTACCTAGGAAGCGCGATGCTTGCACAGCTGTCTACTAGTTAAGCTACCCGCTCTTCAAAATTGCCTGTCCTGATAGTTCGGATTACACACAGCTTCAACAAATGACAGTTGAATCCATACTTAATATTATAAATGCGAAAGCGTGTATTTTTGGCATAGCGATAGTTTATGACAGAGTGACATAGGCTACTTTTTATCCCGGAAAAATGGACAGCTTCCGAGGGAACAGCGCGCGATAACCTAATACCACGCAGGCGGAGCCGCGGGCAAAAGCTATTTTGGTATATAGGTAGTCTGAATCCCAAGAATCAACATAGGATACCTTTTATTCCGGTAGACGGCGCCACCGAACGATAACCTAGACCCGCGCAGACGAAGTCGCGGACATAAGCTAGTATTAGCATAATTCCGGTTCCTAATTAGTAAATTTCGGCTAAACGTCAAGTACCCTAACTAGTCCAGCTATCGCTTTTTCCAGTGGAACCTTTGGGAGGTCGTCAAACCTCGTTTCCCGATAAACATTGGCTGCCACCTTATCCCCGCGAAACACGATAACCTCACAATTGGCAGCACTTTGCGCGCCCCAGCGCGACGCGCTTCATTATCTCCGGGCTGCGCAAACAGGGGCCGATTAGAAAGACAAACGTTAACGGATAACCGAGCTAAGAATCCGTTATACAACCTTGTTGTAATAACTCATCGCTGGAACAACCAGGGAACGCTGTATAATGTCGAAAATACAAACTGAAATATAGATGCACAGAAAAACCAGAAAAATAAGACCGGTATTCCGTACCGCGTGCTATACCGCTGCACCACCGCTGGATAACGGTACAGACACGAATTTCTCCTATGCACTACTTATCTCAGCTTGTTTGTTTCTTCATTTAGCCACTTAAGCAGCGACACTAGCGACATTTATGCCGTAGCCCTCATCGAGAAACTTTTCGGCACACCATCGGAACTAATATTACTAACCGTTCACCCGGACAAGAGATATCGTTATTAAGCAATCAAAATTAAGATTGGCTTTTTGGAATCTTTTTGTAGGTATTTTTTTTATTTCTAGGTATTCCAAATTTTTCTTACTTTTACGGTCATCCCGTAAAACCATCCTGAAAAAAAAAATACAAAAAGATTTCAAAAAACCAATCTTATGCTATCCATCCATACTAAGTAATATTATAATTGCGAAAGTGTGTTGTATGTTTGTGTGCTTGTCCATCTTTCACGCCGCAACGGAGCGACGGATCGACGTGATTTTTGGCATAAAAATAGTTTATGGGCCCGAGAGTGACATAGGCTACTTTTTATTCCGGAAAAATGTACAGTTCCCGAAGGTACAGCGCGCGATAACCGAATACCACGCGGGCGGAGCCGCGGGCAAAAGCTAGTAAATAAAGTAATGTTTTTGGTGTCGATTTTACTCATATTGCTGACTGTACGCATTGCATAATTACGAGTAATTTCTTCGGATCTTTGACTTATTACATTAGGGGGAGGCGGTTGAGCCGGATCGAATTCTGCGGTCTGATGTAGCATTAGCTACAATCAGCATAAATAATACAACGGTACATTCGTTAATACGAGCGCTGATGCTATTACGTACTTTAAAAAGTAACTCATGAGGTGATAAATTGGGTGTTTATTTATATGCAGTTTCGCCCGCGTGGAATTCGGTTATCGCGCGCTGTTCCCTCGGAAACTGTGCATTTTTCGGGATAAAAAGTAGCCTATGTAACTCTCTGGCCCATAAACTATCTCTATGCTAAAAATCACGTCAATCCGTCGCTCCGTTTCGACATGAAATACGGACAATCATACAAACACACACTTTCGCATTTATAATATTAGTATGGATTTGAAACTAACTCCAAATGAGATGGTACATTAGCAAAAAAAACTCAGGGAAGAAACTTATTAAGGTGTTTAAAATAAGATGTTAAGAAGTGAGAGAGAAAGGAGTTTACTGAATAGAATTACGGCACAGATGCCAATAAGAAATAATTGATTGATTCTGGCTTTTTTTTGCGGAGGTCCATAATAATGAATGAACATTTCTTTTCTCCAAAATATTAAAGTAGAGGAAGTATTAAGATTGTAGTAAAAAAGACAAATATATAGTATTATGAAAGCAATAATAGATTAGCAATTGTGCTGAATGTGTTAAAATGGTTACATGTAGCATAATGATGCGGCTAGCCGCAGCGCTGGTTTTCGATCTGATTATTCAATGATACCATTATCGTCACGGCCTATATATGACCCACTGCTGGGCACAGGCCTCACTGATATACAAGGTGTTAATTATTAAAACTTAGTCACCGAAACTATCTTTTTACAAGCTTTTCTTTAACTTATCCTGTTTTATTTATTTGTTTAGGTCAAATCTTGGAAGCTAAATTTGACCTACTTCCAGTGATCCGATTGACTTGAAATTTGGCACTCTTATGTAAATCTAGTGACAATACAATAATGTGGTAGTGAAATCCTTGTAGGCCGGCCAGGATCGTATCCGCAGAACGGAACTCCTCAACGGTTAATGGCATCAACTTGAAATTTGGTAGGGAAATGTTGTTTGGATGACAATGCAAGTGCAGACAACAAAAATTACAGTCAGCAAAAAAGCTTCTCAACAGAACAAAAACTTATTTTATATTAATTTAATTAGATTAGATTAGATTAGATTTTTTTATTACCTTTTGAAAAAATACATTATAAACACATGTCAGTTAATAACAAGAAATTCACAAAAAGATCGTCAGAAGTATACAAAAATAAAAAGCAGAATTTACAATGTCAAATTAGAGTTCAATTTTATTACCTTTACTATTTCAAAAATAGTAGTATTTTTTCAGTTATTTAATTAACACCTTGCATAGAATAGGTGACTCTATTTTATGTTCTCGAAAAGAAGCTTCTATTAACCGATTTGAAACTTTTGCAATATCTCAACGTCGCAAAGATTTACGAAAGCTGTTGCTCCCACCTGCAATGACACACAAAAACAAGCCGTTATGTGTGCCTCCGCCATTTGCTGAAACAACACGGTCTTCAAACACCGCGCACAACACAACTGACATAAACTCCGACAATCGCGCGCCGACAAAGCGAATCAAAGATTTCGTTTACTATAGTTGCATGTCATGTGTCAATCAGTTAACTGTCAGCGAACCGTTGGAGAGAAACTTGACAGTTTTACAAGTTGGGGGGTAATTTGAGATCGAGGTGCCAACCAAAATCAGATGAGAGGGATCGGAGCTTCGTCGAAAAAGAAAAGTTCTGTTTAAAGAAAGAAATATTTATTTTGGCTCCATAATTACCACCTAAGACTAATCCATTGAAAATTATATTACTTTGTGACACGACAGGATACCAAAAAGGTCTCCACTCAGCACTCAGCACATTACATGCAGTAACGCTGGTTTTCTGTAGAGCCCAAACGATAAATATGCATGCTTGAGCCAGTTCCTTTGCCTCAGTCAGACGAAGAAAAATAAAAATAAAATAAAATTTAACTAAAAAGAAAATTAAAACCATAGACAAGGAAGAAGTGACGTGGCTCATTGTTAAAGATAAAACACTATGTTACTAGCACTAGCTCAGAGAATTAGCAAGTTGAAGTGGCAGTGGGCTGGTTATATCTGTCGAAGCACCGACAATCGCTGGAGTAACGAGTTCTTAAGTGGAGACCGCGACTTGGCAAACGTAGTGTAGCACGTCCTCCGGCCAGGTGGAGTGACGGTCTGCGAAAGGCTGCTGATAGAAGCTGGATGCGTCTAGCCGAGGACAGGGCGCAATGGCGCTCTTTGGGGAGGCCTATGTCCAGCGTGATGATGATGATAATGACTAAACTATAAAGGTGCAACCGGAGAGCTAATTGGAATATTGAATGAGAGAACTCTTTCTGCGGAATCCTCGTTATCCTGCGGGAACTTGGTGTATCATGGGCGTTGGTGATAATTTCCCATTATAGGACCCGTATGCTCGTTTACTTCTGTCTCATTCTCGTCACAAAAACTTTAAGGGAAGAGATAACGTAACACATAGCGCAGACTTACAATACTTTCGTACTTTATAATATAAGTAAGGATACACAACTCCCCACAGATACCGCAGTATAATTGCACATTAATGTATCCTAATTGTTTTCAACAGCAAAACCGCTAATTACCAAACCCGCAACAGCAATGTGTAATGTGGGTAGTAAAATAAGTACCTACCTGCAAATTTCGCCACTTCTGCGAAAAATTCATTTATCGCTATCCTGCAGGAACTATATTTAGATAAAAACTATCCTATGCCCATCCCAGGGCATCAAAATTATCTTCATAACCTAAAAATTAGGTACCTACATATCTAACTTCAAACAATTCAATATCCTGTTTTTAGGGTTCCGGAGCCAAAATGGCAAAAACGGAACCCTTATAGTTTCGCCATGTCTGTCTGTCTGTCTGTTTGTCTGTCTGTCTGTCCGTCCGCGGCTTTGCTCAGGGACTATCAATGCTAGAAAGCTGTAATTTTGCACGGATATACTCGTATAGGTAAACTATGACGAGAAAACAGTACAATTAAAAATTCAAAAACAATTTTTTTTAGGGTACCTCCCATGGACGTAAAGTGGCGATGATTTTTTTTTTCTCATCCAATCCTATAGTGAGGGGTATTAATCTGTTTGCGAAATATTCAATTTTAAAGTGCAAATTTTCATTAAAATCGAGCGTCCCCCCCCCCCTCCTCTAAAATCTAAACCGGATGGTAGTCAGTATATCAAACTTCCAAGGAAAACTATAACGGCTAAGTTTGCTTGAGAATTATTAGTAGTTTATGAGTAAATAGCAGCGTAAGGTATAAAATATACCTAAACTTGGAAGATGCCGTATAAAATACGCAATGCTTAGAAAAATATTACTTAATTTTTTCGTAATGGCTACGGAACCCTATTTTGGGCGTGTCGCGACACGCTCTTGGCGGTTATTTTTTTAAATTTTTTTCACATATTGGCCACATTCTAAAAACAACTATAATACAGGGTGTACTGCCGTTTCGCCAAAATATGTTTCGCCAAATTTCACTTCCCAAAAAACTTATCGCAATAGTTTCATTTCCCAAACGAATCTCTGGCATATTTACATTTCGCATTTTATTCATTTGGTCAAATTATCATTTGGCATAATTTTAGTTTGTGTCAATATTATTATAATACACATATGTGCATGTGGGTAGTTACAAATGTAGGGTAGACATAAGGAATGGATTCAAGAAATATAAACCAGTCTTCGATCAGCTGTTGCTTTCATTACTCGCTCCCATGAATAACATTACATGGCGCAGCCGTAACGGACTTTAAAATAAACGACATAGCGTTCATTCTAATTAAATTAAGTCAGTGCAAAAGTTTAATGGTGTAGGTGCACAAACCTTAATTTATAATAAGTGACGCGTCGTGTGAAGGTTGCTAAGACTGTATACTTACGTGAAAATGGAGGCAGTGTTGCAACCGCCGTCACCATTTAAATTCGAAAATAGTTTAGTCAACGTTACTTCGGGTAACTTGTGTAAAGAGTGGGAAAAATGGAAGTCCGCATTTTTGATTTATTATGAAGCATGCGAAATTTCAAAGAAAGATGCTAAAGTGCAATTAAACATTTTACTGCATATAATCGGCGATAAGGGTCGAGAACTTTATGATCAATTTAAGGGTGAATCGAAAACCCTAGAAGACGCCCTGAAGAAGTTTGATGATTTTTTCCTTCCCAAAAAGAACCTAACGGTTGAGAGACACAAATTTTTTACTCGAGATCAATTAGAATTTGAATCGATTGAGCAGTACGCATTTGAACTAAGTAGGATGGCGAATATGTGCGGATTCAAGGATTTATGTGATGATTTGGTTAGGGACCGATTAATTTGCGGAATACACGAAGCGAGTTTACGTGAGAGACTTCTACGGGAGACTGATTTAACGCTACAGAAGGCTATAGAGACGTGTAGATTAGCGGAAATATCTCGGGTTCAAGCAGGCCATATAAAGCAGGAAAATATTGAACATCATGTACATGAAATAAGTTGTCGGTTGGAAAATTCGACAAACCAACAGTGCACGTCAAATTGTCAATATGCACAAGTGAAAGATGACACAAAGGATCAATGTGTGCATGCTGTGAGCACCAGTAGTGCACCAGCGGTTTGCAGGCGCCGTAGCCCTTGGCGTGGTGGGCGCGGCGGTCGCGGTGTGCCCACGCCTGGACGTCTTCGCGCCGGCCCTGCGCGTAACGACGCGCAGCACCACGACACGCAAGCGACAAGCGGCAGGTGGCAGAGGCAGTCTCCGCGGGCCGGGCCGGCCCATAGGTGTTGGAGATGCGGTTCCTCACACAGGCGGTTCCAGTGCCCAGCGTTTGGCCAACAATGTGATCGATGCAGTGGAAAGAATCATTACTCAAAGATGTGCCGCGTATATGAAATGAAAGGGGAGTCCACCGATGAGGTAAGCGAAAAATATGTGAATAGTAATGATTGGGTAGTTAACTTAGTTATTCATGGCAAGATAATACCTTTTAAACTGGATACGGGAGCTGATGTAAATGTTTTGCCTTTAAAATACCTAAAATCAATTAATATACCATTGGATTCACTGATACCAAGTTCATTAAAAATACAGTCATACTCAGGAGAATTAATTCCGGTAGCGGGCAAATGTAATTTAAAAGTTAATCATAAAAACAATATTTATATCTTGGAATTTATTGTCGCGAAAGTAAAATCTAGTCCAATTATTGGATTACCCTCTTGTAATGAATTAAACCTAATAAAGAGAGTTAATGCGCTGTCTACGGGTGTGTCGGATATGTCCATCTTAAAGGAATATCCGGATGTTTTTGAAGGAATGGGATGCTTGCCTGGAGAATACAGGATACAATTACAAGAGCACGCCCTTCCAGTAATTCATGCACCGCGAAAATTGCCAGTTATATTGAAGCAACAAGTTAAAAATAAATTATTAGAAATGCGGGATCAAGGCATAATTGCCAAGGTAGAAGGTCCCACAGACTGGGTCAATAGTATGACAGTCGTTAAAAAACCAAATGGGGACCTTCGCATTTGTCTTGATCCGCAAGATTTAAATAAAGTCATTAAACGAGAACATTTTAAACTACCCACCTTAGATGAAATTACGTCTAGTTTAGCGGGAGCCAAATATTTTAGTACACTCGACGCTAAACAGGGTTTTTGGCAAATTAAGTTAAGCAAGTGCAGCAGTGACCTTTGTACATTTAACACCGCGTTTGGAAGATATAAATTCCTACGTATGCCTTACGGTATCTCCTCTGCGTCTGAAATTTTTCATAGACGACTGTACGAGCATTTTGACGATATAGACGGTGTAAAACTTTTTGTAGATGATTTATTAATTTATGCTGATACGAAAGAATTACACGATAGCATTCTTAGAAAAGTTCTACAAAGGTGTAGGGAAATAAACATTAAACTGAATAAAGAAAAGTGCAAAATAGGATTAACTGAGCTAAAATACTTAGGACACAAAATAACACAACACGGCGTGAGTCCCGACGACTCACACACGAGCGCGATAATGAACATGCCTACACCTATGAACGTCAAAGATTTGGAAAGGTTCCTCGGTTTAATTACATATGTAGGCAACTTTATTCCAAACTTATCGAATAAAACCTACATTCTACGCGAACTACTTAAAAAGGACGTGCACTGGCATTGGGAGGACAGGCATGAAAAGTGTTTTAGATCACTAAAACAATGCTTGACAAATCCACCTGTACTACAATATTACGACGTAAACAAACCGGTTACGATTTCTGTAGATGCCAGCAAACACGGACTTGGCGGCTGTATTCTACAAGACGGCATGCCAGTATGTTACGCTTCTAAGTCATTGACAAAAACCGAACAAGCATACGCACAAATTGAAAAGGAATTATTTGCTGTCGTGTTCGCGTGCGAAAAGTTCTATACTTATATATATGGAAAAAGTGATGTTACGGTAGAAACAGACCATAAACCCTTGGTCAATATCATAACTAAACCTTTAATCAATACACCAGCTCGTTTACAGCGAATGTTGTTAAGATTACAACCCTATACATTTAAGCTGGTGTATAAACCGGGTAGGTACTTATACATAGCAGACGCGTTATCGCGCGCCGTGCAGGCAGGCGCAGGCTCAGATTATTTCGATGCGCGCGCGCAAGTCTGCGCGCTAGCAGCAAGCAACCCTTTGACTGACTCTCACTTTTTGGAGATCCAAAAGTGTACTAGCACAGACCCTGAGATGCAAGAGTTGATGAAAATTATAAAAAAAGGTTGGCCTCTTCATAAAAACGATGTAAATGATTTGCTAAAACCGTACTTTGAGCATCAGAGCGAACTTACAATTGCTTACGGAATTGTATGGAGGGGTCATCGCGTAGTAATACCAAAATGCATGCGCCCAGGAATGTTGAAACGCGCTCATGCTAGCCACCTAGGAATAGAAAAGTGTAAGCTTAGGGCACGAGATATAATGTTTTGGCCTAACATGAATTCACAATTACACGACTACTTGTCACATTGCCAAGCTTGCTTAACTTACAGAAAACAAAATACTAAGCAACCATTAATGCAACATGAGACCCCCAAAAGAGCGTGGTGCAAAGTGGGAATGGATATTTTTCATCATAGTGGTAAATCGTATCTTTTAGTAGTGGATTACTACAGTAAGTTTATAGAAGTGTCAAGAGTAAAATCGGTTTGTTGTCTAACAGTAATTAAAAAGCTAAAACATATATTTAGTCGTCAGGGTATTCCTGAAATAATTATTTCTGATAATGGCCCTGAATTCGCTTCAAAGGAATTTAAAATGTTTGCTCAATTGTGGCATTTTCAGCACGTCACCTCATCTCCCTATTTTGCTCAGTCTAATGGTCAGAGCGAGAGGGCAATACAAATAATTAAGAAAATGTTAAAAAAGACCGCGTTTGAACAAACGGACTTTAGCGTAGCCTTACTGGAATATTTGAATACCCCGCTCAACAAAGAATTACCCTCACCAGCTGAGTTACTTAATAACAGGAAATTACGCAGTCTTTTACCGTGTGCTCCAGAATTATTAAAACCAAAAATACCGGAAAATGTTGTAGATAAATTGAAGTCACGTCAGCGTCAACAAAAACACTACTACGACAAAGGAGCAAAGAATTTGACGATCTTTAAAATAGGTGAAAAAGTCAAAGTTCGAATTAATGATCAGTGGGTGGACGGAACCGTATGCGGTACAGTCGGCCCCCGTTCGTATCTAATTAAAATGCTGTCAGGCAGAATACTTCGGCGCAACCGTAGACAGCTCATACTAGATTCTCCGCGGCGCGTAGATCGTGCAAATCCACAAACAAATAGGTATAGCTACGATGATATAGTAATTCCATCAACGCCGTCACAGGCGCCGCCGCCAATAGTCAGCTCTCGTACCCGCGATGATGCCTCGTTAGCGACCCAAACTAATTATGTCACTCGTTCCGGCAGGACGGTGATACCTCCTGATCGGTGGACCTACCCTGCTCAAGAACCCCGTCGCGGTCGACACTAGACAGCAGAAACGATAATATTATGCATGAATGTTGAATGAATTTAAATGATAATAGAATAATAATGAAAATTGTATAGAATAATCGCATGTTTACTATGTATTAGGTAATTTATTTTTAAATAATTTAAAATTATAATGATAAAGATAAAGATAAAGATAATTTATTTGTCAAACATGAGTTCCTATATACAATTATTAAATTGAATATAAAGATGTACAATAATTTGATGTCCTGTTCTTCATGTCTTGCCTTTCAGCATACAAATGTTTACTTATGAATATATGAATTTAAATAATTATACAATAAAAAAATAGGAAATAATTAAATTACAATCAATATTACATTAATGTTATATAAATCATTTTGCATTAAATACTATTGAGTGGAACATTTTGAAAACAATATCTAGTCTATATTATCTAGTAGATATTCGTTAACAGAATAATATGCCTTGTCGATTAAAAAATCTTTCAATGCTTTTTTGAAACTAGGTAATACTTCCTTCTCTGTAACAGTTTTTGGTAACTTATTGAAAATTTTAGGAGTCATCCCTAGCACATTTTTGGAGAACATAGCCGTATGTGATGACCATGCAAATATTTTTCCCCGCCGTCGAACACTGTTGAATTTTTTAAATAGATCAAAGTTTGTTTTAGCAAAAATTGATGTTTCGTAAATGTACAAGCTGGGCAGTGTTAAAATTTTTAATTTTTTAAAGTGTGGTTTGCAGGAATCGGTAGGTCGCAGATTACATATTGCTCTAATGCATTATATTAATAATATTATAATAATAATTAAAACAATGTTGAATCATTATATTATGCCGATTACAGTTATGTTTGTTAATTTATATTTCGTCCAATAAATATATCTACTCATTATAGAATATTATAAATTATACAAAGCCATACAATACAATATTATTATGGATATGTTTTGAATTAGCTGATTCAGTAAGTGGCAAAACTATCATGTACAAATTTATAAAATATTTAGATTTGGATGAGTTATAATGAATACAATACCACGTTATATTGTGTCCAGAACAACTAGGTACTTTAATTTAATTAGAGCAAGTTACTTTTATTGATGCGATAAAATGTGAACACTGTAGAAAATACGTACCTAATACATAATAATATTATTATGTTAGGTTAAACATTGTAAAAAAAAAAAAAAAAAAAAGAAAGAAGATACGTAAATTATTTGAATTAATTGTAATATGTATTAACTGTAGTTTTCATTTTATTTTCTTTTTTTCAAAAAAGGGAAATTGTCAATATTATTATAATACACATATGTGCATGTGGGTAGTTACAAATGTAGGGTAGACATAAGGAATGGATTCAAGAAATATAAACCAGTCTTCGATCAGCTGTTGCTTTCATTACTCGCTCCCATGAATAACATTACAGTTTGTCAAATTTTATTACGAATTGATTGTATTCCAAAAAAATGTTTGTTCAAAATGACATTTCGCACAAACCAACCACAAAAACCAACTGCTACCAGAAAAGTAGCTTATGTTAGAACTGCGTCTTCCACAGAAACGAACTGCTGTCAGAAAAGTAGATGAGGTTAGACTGCGTCCCCCACAGAAAACGGACTGCTACCAGAAAAGTAGGTTAGATTATAGGTTAAAACTACGTCCCCCGTAAAAACGAACTACTATCAAAAAAGTAGGTTAGGTTAGGTTAGAACTGCGCCCCTCCACAGAAACGAACTGTTCCCAGAAAAGTAGGTTATTATGTCATGCGATATTTTGGGAAGAGTACATTATGCCAAACGATACATTTGACCAAATATTACTTGGCAATATGAAACATGACTAAGTAATTATTTGCGAAACAATAATTTGCCAAATAAAAATTTATTAACTGTAAATTTGCGATAAGTTTTTTTGCCAAATGATTTTTTGCCAAATGATAATTTGGGTAAAATTTTTTGGGATGTGATACTTTGGGAAAAGTTTTTTGGCCAAACATTAGTAATCCATAATACAGAAGTTATACCTAAACGGAGCTCCCGGTAGCGCAGACGCAGTAAACACACAAGTCAAACAGAAAGGCTAACATTGACTCGCCTGCGTTTGTGATCACGGCCGAACAAACATAAGCACAATCTAAGTTTAGCTGTTAGTTTGAGTTAGCATTTGCTGTTTGACAAAATATGTAAACTTTATAAGACACTGATTGTTTTCTAGTGAAAAAGATTTGCACTGATAGGTGGGCCAATCAACTATTTTACCGACACTTTGGGCGTCTCCTGCGTTACCAAAATTGTCTCTGGCGTTACCAAAAAATCGTACTTCCAACAAGATATTTAAATAATAATAATAAATAATAAATATCACGGGACAATTCACACCAATTGACCTAGTCCCAAAGTAAGCTTAGCAAAGCTTGTGTTATGGGTACTAAGCAACGGATAAACATAATTATACAGATAGATACATACTTAAATAAATATTAAACACCCAAGACCCGAGAACAAACATTCGTATTTTTCATACAAATATCTGCCCCGACACGGGAATCGAACCCGGGACCTCAAGCTTCGTAGTCAGGGTCTCTAACCACTAGGCCATCTGGTCGTCAAATATTTCACGGTTTAATAGGTTGAACTTACGTACAATGGCATGTATTCATGTACGCCATCTATTAAATTACAGAAAAACATGTTTACTGACAAAAATCTGCAATTGTTTGAAAAATGTCGCGGACAGATTAGTGTCGGTAAAAAAGTTGATTGGCCCAGGTACCATCAGCCAAATAAGTGGTCTATCAATATTTTAACAAGTTCCAATCAAAAGAATATGTCGCTAAAGTGGAACTCTCAAGTTGACAGACACGTCTATTGGCATTATTGTTTTTATGGCATGGAAACGACTATCAACTTTAGGGTGGGAGACCATACATAATTATATTTGGCTGATGATTCTTTAGGTTAGATTTGCCATTGCATATTACAGTTTTCAATTAATTCACAGGGGGAAGACGTCCACTGTTGAACAAAGACCTCTCTCTTAAACGCCACAATGAACGACAGCTCGTCACGTGTATCCACTGGTTGGCCACTACTCTCACGATGTTGTCGTCCACCTAACGGTAGGCCTGTCAACGGCTCGTCTTCCAATGCATGTTTGCCACTCGAGAATCGTTATTCCCCAACAGTTATCCGTTCTTCGAACGATGTGGCCCGTCCATTAATGCTTCAACTTGCAAATTCTTCGAGCTATGTCGATGACTTTATTCCTTCACTTGCCGCAAAGAATTTCCAAGCATAGCTCTCTAATAACTCGTTTTGCGACTCTGACCATCTACAAGGGACCAGTCAAAGACCACATCTCAGAGCCACTTTTAATTAGATATTTGACATAAATCTTTTGCGGTTTACTAAGACGTTCTGTGAACCGTTTGGGTTAATAGCCGATAGCCCCGCTATCAGCTGGAGCATGTTTCTCAGTAAACCGCTATCTGTCTTAAAAACGGGGTCTCAGTTCAAGTTGCCAAACATAGAGGTTGATTGGCGCATTGCTTCTTGCGATTCAGTTAAATAAGAAATTAAAAATACTATAGCCATTTAAAAATTAAATTTATTGTTTAAAGCTTTGTTGCATACTATCCTTTTAGGGTACCGTACCTCGAAAGGAAAAACGGAACCCTTATAGGACCAATTTGTTGGCCATCTGTCCGTCTGCCGTCCTGCTTCTATAAACGGTACTTTCAAATAAAGAGCAGATGCAATTTGTAGACACATTTCCCTACGATATCACTGTCATAGAATTTAGTTAGCACCGACTGGAATAGGTGACAGTTATTAATCCGCATTCAATACATATTATATTGTTTTGCAAACATGAACTATTCTGGATGATTCAAGGTTCACGTTAGGAATTGTATTATTGTACGGTATGCATGCCAGTCTCATGGCATAATTGATGTGTATTTAAAACAAGTTAGAAATCAAAAACATTTAAAGTAAGTGAAAAGTATACATGTATTTCAAAATAAAAAGTGATTATCTTTAAGATTCTGTAGGTAGAGATCCCTATCAGAGTCCTTTTGCTGCCATTCTTCCCGTGAGACTAATCTTCCGTCACATATTATGACTGTATCTCTTGAACAGTACATGATGGTCACTTAGACTTATTACAGAGAGTGTATTACCGTGGCCGCCATGACAAAAAACAAAAGAATTACACAAAGTAACGAATCCACATCACCATATTATACACTAGCTTCCCGCGACTTCGCCTGCGCGGACCAAGTTTTACGCGCGGGTGGCGCCCTCTGCCGGAATAAAAAGTATTCTATGTGTTGATCCTTAAGGCTTAAACTATCTCTATACCAAATTTCATCAAAATCGGTTCAGCGGTTTCGACGTGAAAGCGTAACAGACAGACAGACAGACAGAAAAACAGACCGACAGACAGACAGACCGACAGACAGACAGAGTTACTTTCGCATTTATAACATGACCTAAGTAGGGATTATCATCTCTTTGTAATAAAATAAATGTGTTTAAATAATCGACAGTGGTAAAGAATCGTGTGCAATTTCGACTCACACTTTTCCCAGTTTTAAATAGCATCAGCCAAAACCTTGGGGCTGTCATTACTTTCCAGGCGTCCTGGTACAGGATATAGCCCAGGGTACTGCACATTCTGTCGTTTTGCTCCTGGGGTGCGCGTTGACACATTTACCGCTCTACCACAACTAGGACCGTACAACGACTAGAGACATTTATTTTAATACATTGCGTGTTGTCTACTTGATAATTGTGCAGCGAGCGTTTTGAACGCGCAATGTACATGGAACTCGCTTGCCAAGCCGCCGGTTGTGCTGAGTCGTGGTAGGCAGTGAGGTGCGCGCGCGCGGCGCGTTATGGCGGTGACGAAGGATTTACCGTGGGACGTGCGGATGCGCCACACGTGGGCTACTGAGAATCTATAGCTTAACGTTTTATTATATGTAGTTTAAATAAAATAGTACAGAAAACGAATTTAGTTAGAAATATTTTGGATTACTTTCGGGGATAGGAAAGTAGAGCACCAAAAAGCAAAATGTAGGCTTGTATACCTAATCAAATCAATCCTGATAAGTCGATATTGTTATTTTTTATATTATTATTTTTATGTTTAATTTATTTGAACTTTGGTATCAAACTATCTACAGTTCTAAATCAACGGTTTCTCGATCGATTCTCGAAAAAATTTGTGACTAATTTTGGTAATCATTAGATTTTATTTCGGTTTAGTTTTTAGATTTTTTTTTCAATAGATACAGAGAAACCATTGGGGTCGAAAATGTAAAATACATACTTGGGAAGCCTAACAGTTCACAGAACTAAGTACTATGGTCTGTCCCATAATTCGAGATAATAAAATGACAGTCTGAAATGTCAAACGTAAAAATAATGTGGCCAGCATAAAACGAACAGTGCGGCTCCATGATTCCGGTTTCGTAAATAACCGATAAAAATGTATATTTTACGATAGCAAAAATAACATTAAAGTATTCAATATACTACTTCCTATTTTAAAAATATAAATACACTTTTACGATAAAGTGATAAAATCTAAGCACAGGTACAAAACAGGTAAAATACAGTGTTCATCACTTAGTGCCAACGTAAAAAAATATAATACAGAAGGGCTACTACAAAACTAGAAAAACGAAGTCCGTATGGCAGCGTCCCTTTTACTCGAGTATTGAATGAGAAAAGAGTCAGCGGGACGGCAACATACGAAGTTCGAAGTTGGAGGCCTACCGACAGCTCGTCTCCCGGTCCGCGGACGCCATTCGAGAACCTTCTGACCCCATCGGCCATCAGTCCTGCGTGCAATGTGCCCCGCCCACTGCCACTTCAGTTTCGCAATTCTTCGGGCTATGTCAGTACAAGTAGTGGCACGAGAGTCTAGCGCTGAGTGAACCGTGGAAGGGATAGCTGCGCATGGGTGCATGGGCGCGGGGGACGTAATGCGACTGGAAAGCCAATCAGCGCTACGCACGCCCGCCCTTCGTCCCTATAGCCCCCTGTGATACCTTACTTTTGACTTCTGCGCAATAACGGTCAGCGCTAGACTCTCGTGCCGCTACAATACAATACAATACAATACAATACAATACAATACAATAACTCTTTATTGCGCACCAAAATATAGCAAAAAAATTACAGAAAACAGGTATACACACAAAGACTTTCTGAGGTAAGCAATAAGCGGCCTTATCGCTTAAGAGCGATACTTGTAACCTTAGTTCTACTGCGGATATCATCATTTCTGATTCTATCCCGCAGAGAAACCCCGAGCATAGCCCTCTCCATAGCCCTTTGAGTGACTTTGAGCTTCCTTATGAGGCCCATCGTTAGCGCCCACGTCTCAGATCCGTATGTCATCACTGGCAACACACACTGGTCAAAAACTTTTGACTTCAAACACTGCGGTAATTTGGATGAAAAGACACTGCGAAGCTTCCCGAACGCTGCCCAGCCGAGTCGGATTCGACGAGTGATCTCTTTTTCGAAGTTGGACTTACCTAACTGGACCGTCTGTCCTAGGTATACATAGTCGTCAACAACTTCTACATTTCTAGTACCTAACGAGTCGTTTCGGAGGGGGTCGCTGCAGGTCTACTACGGAACTCAAAGTTCGTGTCGTGCGGTCTCTCACACTTATACTGTTTCATACGAGAGCGAGAGCGCGCATGACACGAATAAATGGATCATGAATGAATAAAATGGAAATAATTCTACAATTTGATAAGTTTGATAAAAAATTAAATGAGATTATAAAATTCATTGAATAGTTTTTCTATTAAATATGTTCCATTCAAGTTAATAGTCGTTAAAACGATAATATTCCAAGTAAACATACGAAGAGCAAATATTATATGAAATATTTTCTGCAAAACGAAATTCTACGAAAATTCGGTCTGTGAAAGAAGGGAACACCTATTAAGTGTATTTTCAGCTTCTTATGGCAATGATCTTACTTAGAATTTAATTGAAACTTAAACATCAACATCTATAAAAAGTCGAAATATCTCCAAAATTGTCGCATTTTTATTAGACCTATTTTGCCTTTTCTAGAATGTCCTAAGTGTCCTACACGTTAGTACATCACGGATCCGTTCATATCTTAATATTTTATGACATACATATATTGGTACACAGGTACCTACAAAATCTTTCGGTGATTACCGGTTGCGGCACATCACTATTTATGAGACGCAAAAAACAGGTAACACATGAAACGTCATTTTATTATCTCGAATTATGGGACAGACCATAGGTAGTTCTTATTTTCAGTTGTAAGTGTTGTAACTTAATTTTACCATTAAACTACGGCGCACGATCGTCCAAAATAACCCCTTTTGTCCTTAGGCCCGTGATGTATGTTGCTACAAAGATTGTTCTCACATTCGTAAACGGTGTTTTAAATAATTCACTTCAATTTGTCCGTCTCAATTCGGTAATTACGTCGATTCTACACTTTACGATGATGTTAAAGACATTCTTTAGGATCGCACGCGGGACTGGTTTTACTGCAGTTTTTATCGCGTCTATTTTAGTTTTAAGTGATGCAGAATGTACTTATGTGTTAGTTTTGATTTTGATTAGGTTTTTGTTTGTTAGAAGAGCCGTAAGTGAGTGTTTTATTTATCGAATGATACACAGATGGAAAGACAAAGGTTTTAGTTTTTTTACTGCCGCTAATGTTTCAGCGTAGGTAACATGATAAAATTGCCATATAATTATCGTCATGGATTTTTTAATAAGATAATAATATTTATTACAGTACCTAATTCAATTTGGATATGACATACTAGGTACATATCAAATCTGGAGCTTTCTTAATTTTACTACATCCAAATCAGATACAAACAGGTTAAGTTAAATAAAAACTTGTAAAAAAATATTCTTATACCTAATTGATTTGTCTTTATAAAGTACGCGAGGAATTGCCAGGTCAGTCCGAGTAATCTAAATTACTGTTCCCAAGAGGTAATGTCTTTTCGCTCTCGATTCCATACCTAAATCTATGTATATGTCTATTCTATTCTAATCTTAATGTTATATATAAGAGTAACTTTCCATCTAGAAAAAAAAATGACATTCTAGCAAACTATTTAACAGACAATTCATAGCGGCTGTGGCGTGTAATACGAGAAAATAATTAAAACATAGATCACACTCCTCAAACTGAACAACATTAGTTCAGCGACTTGTAAAAATAATTAGTTTTTTCATTTTTATTAAACTTTAAAATTTATTCGAAGAAGCAATGTAAAGCAAAATGGTTGATTTATTTTTGTAGCATGACAGGCGACGTCAGTTGTATACTAGGATGGCATACATTGATTGCAATATTTAATTTGTATGAAAAAAGGAAAATCGAACGACTCCATTATTTTTAAAAGTCGTTTAGTTTGACGAGTACGATCTATGTTTGAATTATTTGCTCGTATTACAGGCCACACCCGGTAGATATATTAATAAATCATGAGACCTCGCAGCGTATAAAGCTTAACATTTAACTTGGCACGAGAAGCATGTACTGTTATCTCTATTTACTACCGGTTCCACATCGCACGAGTATCGCGCTCGAGCTGCGAACGTCCATCATGCTAGTGCAAAAACAAGTGGAATATCAAAAGTGATATCTTTGTGCGTCATTATCGACTAACTAGGTTTTGTTTTTGCGTCCTTTTGTGCACGATCTTGATTGCTATTCAAAGAAACGTGCTCTTAAATAAACTTTGGAATAAATTAGTGACTGTGGATTGGATAGAAGCGGCATTTACATATTTTTTTTCTTTTTATCTACCAGTCGCGACCACAGTTGTTAACGTGTTAGGTACATTTGATCCATCGGATATTTAAAGAATTTATAATATATAATAAAATATGTTTTCTTAGAATTTGAAACATGTTGAGGGGTGGATTTTTGCATGAAAACACATGTGTCGCACTGACGTAGCTGTCTTGCACGTGTGGATGATGTGAAGTAGCGAGTTAAAAGCTTGTAGTTCAGTTCATCAATCGTTTTGGGGTCATTTTTTTAGGAATAACAAAAAGTTTTTAATCATAATAAAAAATAGCATAATACTTTACATATGTCTCCTTGCAAAATTAATAAATTATTTAGTACATAAATGCATAAAACATTCAAGATGGCTGTTCTGCGTCATTCTATGCGCGGGCGCATGCAAATCTCGTTAACTGTTTTGACAGACTGACGTTTTTATTCGCGTCACCGTTAAAATTCAATATCCCTATGCTGATTCACCGACATAGCAATAAAGCACTGGTACCTACTGTAGAATTCAATTTAGTGCTGCTAGTAACTTGCAATCATGTAAATTTTTAAGTTCCAGACGGAACTTAAAACACTCAGACGTGAGTCGTTTGTACTACTTCTGAGATTATTAGTACATTACTATAGAGGCCGGGAAGTAGGGGTTGCCGGCCAAGCAGATACAGACGGCCACAAAAAACAAGAAATCAAGGTGGTGGTAGCTAGTCTGGTCGCCCTGCTCTGTGGCTCCTGGCAAGGCGGCTACGGGGCGAGTGGTAAAGAAAAGATTTAAACTTACTTAAAAAAGAAAATACTTAAACTTACACTCGGATACTCACTAAATAAATTAAAAGGCCAGATAGTAACATAAACTACTTTTTATCCCGGAAAAATGCACAGTTCCCGAGGGAACAGCGCGCGTTAACCGGATTCCACGCGGGCGAAGCCGTAGGCAAAATCTAGTATCTTTTGTAAACTTTTAAAATTCAATTCATTTCATATAAATGACAACAGATAATTCAAAGGTCAGGGTCGTAACATGTGATGAATGTCGTCTCTAGAACTCTAGGTTAGGTATCATCTTCAAGTTTCTCGAGTATCAAATGTGAAACGCTCGTTCCTATTTGTCTCTTTCACCGCAGCACTGGCCGGAGACAGCGGGGCAGACCGTGGCAATGTTCATTTTGACACAATGTTTATTGCCTCCCGCGCTCTAGTTTGTCTCTGCCCTGTTCGGCCATATTTGCCTGCTCACTTGAGCTCAGACATGTATATTTTATTTCACAAGGGAAAACGTATAACTTTGCCTGAAACGTGTACTCACAAATGTGAATGGACAAATTTATGTAAAAGATTTATGAGTACTCAATGCTTACCTTTTTATTACGAGACAAAAACGAGAGGAATTGTCCACAAATTTTATCTCCATATTTTTGTTATTTCCTGAATAAAATTACGCTAATGGATTAGAGATTAACTTAGCGTGAGTTGCATCAAGTTACTATAACTAACCAACGACAAACTAAACGTTATTATCTCTGGTTCAGTCACTTAACTAACCTAACCAACAAAAAATTAGAAAACCCCAGACTTTGTCAATTAAAATGTCAATATCTCAAAAACATATCTAAGAATCATCGCTAAACATCTGCATCTAAATAAAAAAACCACATTCAAATCGGTCTAGCCGTTTAGGAGCTACGGTCCCACAGACAGACACACGGACACACATAGCGGTCAAACTTATACTCCTCTTTTTGCGTCGAGGATTAAAAATACGTCACCATGTTAAAAAATCAACTGAAAAACATGCTCCGAAACCAAACAATTTAAACTGCATCAGCAAAGCTGCGCGCTACATGATATATGATATCCATAAGTACCCTTATCATCATCATCATGTCAGCCGAAAGACGTCCACTGCTGGACATAGGCCTCCCCCAAGGCTCTCCACTCAGACCGGTCTTATTCTTTTCGCATCCACCGCGATCCCGCGATCTTAGCCAGGTCGTCGCTCCATCTTGTTGGAGGCCTACCGACAGCTCGTCTCCCGGTCCGCGGACGCCATTCGAGAACCTTCTGACCCCAACGGCCATCAGTACCCTTATAATTTAAAGATATTGCAGCTAAATTCTGTAACTTAGCCTGTGTATCTCACATGGCATTTAGCAGTAACATTTAGCTATAACCATATTTCGAGTCAGTTACATCCGATTGTCACGTCGCCGTGTGAGGTCCGTGACTTTACACCGCCTATTAGGTATCAGGGATATGCAAGAGACGGAATATTAAATCCGATCGTAACATAAATCAAGGGGGTAATAAAATTTTTGGTCAAGCGGCTTCAAAGGTTTCGAGAATACACGATTCTTGTAATTAATTGCGATGGCTTTTGGATTTACACGTTTTTGTACAGATGGTTGATGAAGTGCGGTTGGATGTTTGTTTTTGAATTTAAATGGCGTATTGTCGGGATATTTGAGAGGGTTTGGTGGTTTATGATGTCGTCATATTTAAATTTTGTTGACTTTTCTTTTTGTTTAATTTACTATCGAACTCGAGATCGAATCAGAAATGATACATGCGTAGAAGTAACAACGTAGGTACGTAGGTCACCGACATAGTCCAGTGAATTAGCTCGTTGAAGTGGCAATGGACAGGCCATATAGCACGGAGACCAGATGGCCGTTGGTGCCGAAAATTTCTGGAATAAGGACAGATGGATTGACAGGCGCAGCGTAAGTCGTCCGCCAACGAGACGGATAATCTGCCCCCTGTAAAACTACCATGAGTTTACAGTGACCGTACTCGATAGTGACGGCGTAAATTATTTGTAGAGGCGCTGCACAATTCTCCATATAAATAATTTACGCCGTCGCTATCGAGTACGGTTACTGTAAACTCATGGAGGTAGCCTGTGGAGGTAGCCTCTCTCCAACTGACCAGCGGGCGTCTTACGGCTGAACCATGAACTAAATTATCAAATATTTAAAAAGGTATGTTATTAACGGCATGCAAACACCTATATAGTATGGAATCCCGATGCTGTACCAAGCAAGGCGTCTGATGGCGCGGGCCTTACGCGACACCTGATAGCGGCGGGTTTTTGTGCGGGCGCAGCATCCGGCGCAGGCGCAGGGCTGCCGCTCCAGACCAATGTTTGTCTTGCAACTAATCTCTACCCGCGACTTTGCTCGCGTGAACCATATCTAGACAGAAAGAAAGAAGACATATATTCACGCAAAATTTACACAAATAAACCAAAAAAATATATTAAAAAATTATTAATAATAAATCACACATGAAATATATACACAATTTTCCCCGCGAAAGTGAAACGATCGCTGACTCATCATTATGTTGAAGCGTTAGACGCCTGCAGCGCAGATGTCTGACAGTTAAATAAAAATTCTGGAATTTCACAAAAATTATATAGCCCGCTTCATTTATGTTATATTAATAATGCAAAATGTGATGTCTCTATACTTATCAGTTTAGATTTTACGCGCGTACTGTCAAGGTCATAATAATATAGGTAAGTACTTTAGTTACCAAGGATCAAAAATATCTATACATAAATGCGACGAAACATAAAGTAGATTTTTACAAATGTTTGACTCGATAGCTGTATTGATATTTGGGCCAATCAACTTTTTTACCGACACTAATCTGTCCGCGACATTTTTCAAACAATTGCTGATTTTTGTAAGTAAATATGTCTTTTTTGTAATTTAATAGATGGTGTACATGGATACATGCCATCCTACATAAGTTCAATCTATTAAACCGTGAAAAATAGTTGACTGGCCCATTTATGCCCACGGTGTGAGGGAAGTTCCCAATCCGTATGCCCTCTTTTGGGAACTATAGCTTGCGTTTTTCATATGAGAGAAGAGCAGGGGAACTTATAGCACTATACTTATCACTACTTAGCCTTAACTTACTGTATTTTTTGTAGATAAAAGAAGCGACAACCCTAAGGCCCAAAATGGCTTCCTACCGTTGTTCTTGTTCTCGTAGCCGGACGAGCCGGTGACTTGACACTGCGCGCGCGCCACTATCTTAATTACGGTCAGAGCCATCTAGCGGCAATCCTTTGCATTAAAACTAGCACTCTATTGCAACGCTCTAAGGGTTTGTAAGTTATACCCGGTGAAGCGACCAGTTTGGCATAATATCATGTAAATGTAAACCAGATAGGTTTAGAAAAATGTCGCAGTGCAAGCTTGATTGATTGTAGCAAACTAGACGGTTGGCGGCAATGTAAAGAACAGCTAGTAAATGCGGCAAGTCGCTTTTGTACCTCATTTGTACCATTTCTTACTTACTTCGATACAGGTACATTAAGTAAAAAGTGACAAATAGTAAAAAAAATATCCTGTTCCCCGAACAGAACCAACACTGGAAGGACAGAAATATTTCCTATTTCAAAGAGAATTTGGTCACTTTTACTGTTTATATACCTACTAGCTTTTGCCTGCGGCTTCGTCTGCGTGGAGTTCGGTTATTGCGCGCTGTTCCCTCGGGAACTGTGCATATTTCCGGGTTAAAAAGTAGCCTATGTCACTTTGGGGCCCATAAACTATCTCTATGCCAAAAAACACGTCGATCCATCGCTCCGTTTCATCGTAAAAGACGGACAAACATACAAATAAACACACACACTTCCGCATTTATAATATTAGTATAAATATTAATGGATACGTAATGTACTATCAAAAATGAAACAAACGTGCTATCAGAGTAGGACGGAGAATAGAAGTCAATGAAATATAAACTTTGGTGCTACCGTTATCCAGTTAAACATTTTACACTGGCGAGGCGTTCAATCAAACGAACATAAATAATCTCCAGAAATATTCCAGAAGTTTTTGAAAACATCCTATATAAATGTTATTTAAACTAAATAGGCAATCACAATCTAATTACTGCTGTTTACGCCAAACGATAGTAGAAAACTTCCCAAAAACAAGACCCGTAAAGATAGCAAAGTCTTAGTACGCAACGCAAGAAATACATTCCAAGCCTATTTATCATCAGAAATCAAACGATAGTTCCGTAATAAAACCATTTCCTTCAGGCAGTCATGTAAAGAAAATACATATATTTCGCGAGCGGAGGCAAAGGGCGGAGAACAAAAGGGAATTCTGAGAAGCGGCCAAAGGGTAAACAGGCTGTAGCTGCCACCCTGTATATTGTATACATTATAAGTAATATTAAAATTTGTGTGTCGCAAAATTCGGCAAAAGTTATAAGTACATATGTAAAATGTGTGAAAAAGCAGAGTGGATGGTAAAAACTAGATGACGACCTTATGTGGGTATATTATGTAGAAGAGATTATAGCAAAGTACCAATCTATGTAATAGCTTAGACTTAGTGACTTAAATTATTTTAGATTTATTTTTATTAAGTGAAAAAATACATATTATTGACAATTAGGGGCTGTTTCGCCACTCATTGATTAATATTATTTGACGGGTAAATGTGATGCCATCTCCGTCTATTCGAACAAAACAAACAGAGACGGCATCGCATTTAATCATCAATTCAATCCGTCAAATAAATTTATCAATGAATGGTAAAACAGGGGGTTTGTTCGTAAAACGAGTGTTTTTTTCTCCAAAGGTCGTAGGTACGTAGGTGGTAACCTTTTCTCTTTTTGTGCAGGTGTTTAATAATAATAATTATTATTACCTATAAAGTTAAATTTAATTTGACATTGCAATTTTATTTTCGGCTAATACTTTATTTTATTTTGATTATTATACATCATTTTGTTTGTATTTATTCATTGGACGATCATTTTGCGCAGTTGTAATTAGCTGATTATGTATTTATAATGTCTATATTCAGACGGTAATACATATATCTATCTATCGTAAAACAATATCACATCTTAAAATAAACTGGTGAAACTGTGAGCCGGATAGGTATATCCATAATATATTGTAGCAGTACATATTTCCCACGTAAATATGGTATAATATAACATAATATATGCCACCGCACCCGCGTGATGTTTCATAAAGCCTCCTCGAGAGGCACATTTTCATAAAAATCACTGCGTATATACGAAATATAGCTCTCTATCACCTATTTTGACGGAAAAAGAGGTGAGAGCGTCGTCGTTAATGAGAAAAACATTTTAGAATGCTAGCGGAACTTCGACGTTTTGAATCTGCGAACATTAAAATAGTCTATAGTATGAAAAAAATTTTTTATTTGTTTAACAAACCGAATTGTAAAAGATTTTTCAATAAATATCCCTTAGGATATTTATTGAAAAATCTTTTACAATTCGGTTAAAATAGGAAGATATGGACGTTTTAAATTGTCACTTACGTATTTAGACAGTGTGGAATTAGTGAAGAAACATAAATTCTAAAAAAAAGCTGGTCGAGTGAAGTATTCAGAAATCAACCATTATTGCACTGGATTTAGGCTACGTTTTTACCAGAGATATGCGAAGCATGTTTTTCATGAACCAATAGAATCGCTTCATTTAATGAACTAAAAGAATTTCTTTGCTCACCCGCGACCTTAAGATAGCTAAGTTTATGCAAAATATGCGTGTTCATGCAGTTCCTCCACCTCCACACTGTAAGAACACACATACCTATCCTATTCCATCGGCTTAGTTGTTTCAAGTAGGGTGTGCTAGGATAGTAAATGAAGGGTTTCTATTGGTTGTTCATGAAAAACATATTCCTCGCACATCTCTGGTGGAAACGCTAGTTAAACCAAAAATTAAATTCTTATCTTAATCATCTTCACAAAGGATTATTCAGTCTCTTCTTAGGATTACAGGGCAGGGAACAGGTACTAGATTTAGGACACCACAATCGAAAGGACACCATAAAAACTGTTATCACGTTGTGGGATCATTTAAAACGGATGTCACAAAAACGGCATTCGAAACGCTAAAAGTTAAACCAACAGTCCTATCGGACCAAATGGAATGATCTTACGCGAAAAAAATGGGCAAAAAAGACGCCATCTTTTAGTTCAGATAGCAAACATCTGAACTGTTGAAGGATATATGGAGTTGTTAAAACCCTTGGCAATAACCTAGTAATTTCATGGGTATTCGCTGGTGGTCTCCTTTCATAATGTAAACGTTATCTTCAAGTATACTAACATTTGGCATAACGATCAGAAGACATAATGCATTTACATAATTGAGTCCTGTCTAAGATTCGAAAATGAAATTATGTTAGTTTAGCATATTTCACACGAAAACACAAGCCGAAACATTTGGAGTTGAAATAAAAAATACAAAAAGACTCCAAATCGTAATCTTGGTTAGTTTAGCATTTCAATATAAAGTAAAACTTTGAATCATCGCGTCTTTGAAGTATTTTCGTTAAATACATATCTACTTCAAATGAAACAGACGATAAATATTTATACAGTCGACTGACGACATCAAATAGAACTATTAGATACAGTCTAGTTCATAAACTTCTGAGCAAACATTTGTACAAAAATATATGAACACGACTCTATTGTTAAAGGCGTAGAAGCGTATTCAGATATTTTTGAACAAATTTTCGCTTGGAAGTTTACGATGTCGACTGTACCCATAAAACCGTTTGAAACGTGTATCCCCACATTTGAATATTTTGTCCCACGGCAGGTAAAGACCATGTCAATGTTATGACAGTTTTACAGGATTAGGATTGACTGCCCAACAATGGGCTTTGACATTTTTTGTATCCTCGAAATCTATTGTGAAATGTTAATCTTCTGTGAACAGCGTCTTCGTTTTTCTCTTCCTTTACTTATTTCTAGTCACGATTCTTCGGAACAGATAATACGGTGTAATCTTAGACGTAAAGATTTTGTAAAAAAAAAAATTATGATAAGTTAACCTTCAGTTGATTTAAAATTAAGATCAAATAATTGACTAAACAAATAGAGAGAGATCAAAAGAAATGTTTTTCAAATTTTAATACAAAGTGAGTAACCATTATTCATCGTCATCATCATCATCATCGTATTATCAGCCATAGAATGTCTTCTGTTGGACATAGGCCACTATATAGACATAGACAACCATAATTCAACTACGTAATTAAAATCATTTCCATTTTTTTAAAGCAAAGCCTTTTATAAATTGTAGACAGAAATAACGGAAAATTTATTTTTCAAAAATTCATCTATCATATCAACCTTTTATTTCTCCTAGTCTTGAAATGTGTCTTCAATACAAATGTACACAAAAATAAATGAAATTTACCTAGTTTAAGGTGAAGATATAACACTATAACAAACTTTGGCCAAACAAGATGTCATTTTTTAAGATTAACTCGAGTATTAAGATAACATAACCGTATTATTTTCTATTTTTACGCATAGCAGTATCTTTAAAACTTCGTGTAAACACAAAGTCACCGTGGAGGTTATCACCAAAAACCAGATAAACTTCTCAGAATAATAATTAAATTAATATTATCATAATAGGTACGTTTTAACGAGCTTCATCAAAACAATAATATTCGTAGAAATACTGATACAAATGTAAATATTACGAATTTCCCTCCCGTTTGATTGTTCAGTCTTCCCCTGATTGAGTACAGTCAAGGGCAAAAATTATGTCAAAAAAAATGTGTTATGTGTGTTATGTTACTTTAATACCTTGTCACTTTAACCACTGTGACAGTTCATATATGGCAGTTCAAATATGACGAAAATAGACAAGGTACTAAATTGATATTTTTGCCCTTTACTGTACTTTAACCGTGAAAGCGTGACAAACAAACCAACAACATAACATGTACATTTATAATATTACTAACCGTTACCCGCGACTCCGTCCGCGCAAACATCGTTTATCGCTATCCTGCGGGAATTATGCAATTTTCCGGGATAAAAACTATCCTATGTCCTTCTCCGGGATACAATCTATCTGTATACCGAATTTCATTTAAACCGGTTGAGTGGTTTAAACGTGATGAAGTAACTAACAAACAGACCCACAAACTAGGATTATGCAATTTACCCAAACTTTGGCTCACGTCGTTACCCAGCACTGTCTTGGGGGCTGTTTCACCATCCATCGATTAGTGTAAACTGACGGTTAAATGTGATGCAGTCTCTATTTGTTTTGTTTGAATAGACGGAGACGGCATCACACTTAACTGTCAATTAACACTAATCAATGGATGGTGAAACAGCCCCTCAATGATAGGCTAACACCTCTATTATGATGGTTCATTACGCGTTATTGATTCAAATCTCCTCCCGTATGATTGCTCATTCTTCCGTTGATTGTTTTGGGCACAGGTCACATCGACACAAGTAGAGAATTGAGTCTTAAGATAATACAGCGTAAATTATTAATATAAAGGCAAATATTAATCTGACGTTGCGTTTGCGTTGGACTTAGTACTATAAAACTAACGCGATAAAAATATTAACGATAACGATTTATGTCTCAGTAGGACACACACAACAGTATTTTTTTTTTATTCGACTTCAAGGCAAACGAGCAAGTAGGTCTCCTGGTGTTAAGAAATCACCAGCGCCCATAAACATCTGCAACACCAGGGGTATTGCAGATGCGTTGCCAACCTAGAGGCTTAAGCTGGAATACCTCAAGTGCGGCTGTCTTACTCTCCGCGCCGAAACACAACAGTGCAAGCACTGCTGCTTCACGGCAGGATTAAGCAAGATGGTAGTAGCAATCCGGGCGGACCTTGCACAAGGTCCTACCACATGCAAAAATACTGTACGAGGCTACTAAAAAAGGATCTACAATATTACCAAGTGAAATATAGCATACCAAAAATAGGATAAAGAAGAATCGAATCGATTGTGTGTCATAAATTAAACAAAACACCATGATAATGTTCCAATATTTCTCACTTGAACGAACAATCCTTGAACTGTGAAACTGAGCGTCTTGCGCATTGCGAATTTAACCAACCAAATCAAAACAAAACAACAATAAGAGGCAAACAAAACTGGAATCTTGCGCTATTCGCCCGGGCAGCTCAGTTCGCTCGGTTCACTCGGTCAGTGCGGAAAGGAGCTGTCTTGTTATCAAGCATCTTAATGCCGGGGGCTGACCCGATGCTCCTGCGCTGATAGGTATAGATTAAGCAGGCCTACAGATGGGCATGACGATTCCAACATGATCCAAGTACCAATTTTTTTTTTTATCAATGGACACTTGACATCAATTGACCTAGTCCCAAACTAAGCAAAGCTTGTACTATGGACACTAGGCAACGGAAAAACATACTTAAATATCGATAAATAAATACTTAAATACATATTAAACATCCAAGACCCGAGAACAAACATTCGTATTATTCATTCATTCACTTTGTAAAATACTTTTTATTACTTTCCGAAGCTTCCTATGTCCTTTTCATAGGAGGCATTTATAAATGACTAGCTTTTGCCCGCGGCTCCACTCGCGTGGTATTCGGTTCGCGCGCTGTTTCCTCGGGAACTGTGCATTTTTCCGAAATAAAAAGTAGCCTATGTCACTCTCGGGCCCATAAACTATCTCTGCCAAAAATCACGTCGATCCGTCGCTCCATTACGGCGTAAAAGACGGACAAACACACAAACATACAAACACACTTTCGCATTTATAATATTAGTATGGATTTATTTCACAATGCGAACTGCTAAGGGATGGGATTTGCTCTCATGTCCATATTTCCAGATACATACAACCTAGCCAACCTACTAGGGCTCTTCAAGGCTGGAGTGAATTAGCTGTTACTGAATGAGTGAGATACAGCTTTTGGCCTCATCTGCACTATTCATCACACACCAGGAGCATAGGGGTCAATCACGGGTCAGTTTTTGTATTGTATTGTATTGTAACTCTTTATTGTACATATAAAACATATGAAATTTACAATTTAGAAGAGAAAGACACGTACAAAGTTTTATGTACAAAAAAAACATCCAGACATCTTTATAAGCACAAAAACCAAAGTTTAATCTGTTTTTTGCAGAACTGACTCCCAAGTTTCTTCTTCATTGCAATTAATAAGTAAATAACATTTCCATCTTTATATGCAATCAAAAAACATGCAATGCAAGAGATACCTAAATTGTAGATATATTTGAACAATATGATACGCCCTAGCACCCTTCCCTAAGGCACACCAGGTCACGTTCCATATTTAAGAAATCACAATGTTCAATGCTAACCAAATACTAGCATAAGAAAAGGGTTGCCTCCTCTGTCGAAAGCTTTATCTTAGTCTCAACCAAAGACAACGGGCCGCGTATCGCGAGAACTATCTCCGCCCCTCGGCCATTCCAAATACATCTAAATTAATTAAATACTATTCAGCTAAGTATTTGTTTTCGTTTTAGGACGAGATCCCGTCTGATATTTAAATTAATGAGTTTTATTCAAATTCTCGAGTTTGAATAACCACAGTGGATGCGTTTTACAAAGCGAAATGGCAGTGAATAAAATAGATGCTAAATGAAACTCTATGCCATTTTTTCTCATAGACGAAGTTAATGCACTTCATTGTCATCGTCGTTCGTCATCGTCCCAGCCTCACGTCTCACTGCTGGGCACAGGCCTCCACTCAGAATGAGAGGGCTTGGGCCATAGTTCCCACGCGGGCCCAGTGCGGATTCGGAACTTCACACGCACCATTGAATTGCTTCGCAGGTTTGTGCAGGTTTCCTTACTAATGCACTTATTTTTATGTAAATATTAGTTCTTGTTCTCAACTTCGCTCGCGTCGTACTCCGCGGCGGGCACCGCGTAAAGGCTTCTTAAAGGCGTATATCTTTTTCTCGAGGCTCTGCTCACGTTAAACTCAGATTACCGTCTTTTATTCTATGTAACTTATTGATGAAGTCAAAACTGAACATAATACAGGTACACTTTTCTACGAGAACCTTGCTTTTTTTGAATAAAAGTAGCCTTTTTTGTAAAGTTAGGGTAGGTTACTCGTATAAGTCGAATAAAATCACCTCTGTTCATTTTATGCAAAGTCCAGCCATCCGGTTCACATGTTCGCTTTCTATATGATATATTTAAATGATTTTGTGTCTCATTGTAGTTGACGAGTTTGTATGTGTCACTAACAAACTAACAGTACAAACATTTCGTAAGGTCCACATGACTAACAAGTAACTAGAACGCCATCACAGCCGTTGTAAGACAGGATCAAGATGGGGATCAAGCCGGTAATAGGATTATGTTCTGTTGAAATTTCCATATAATTGGTGCTGCCTCGGATTGTCACAACACAGCGTTAAAATACATGAGTGCTTGGAACATAACAATAATAATAACAATGTTTATTCCGGACAACAATGATTCATACTAAGAATAATAATTCGAATTATTATTCGTAGGATCCATAGAATAGTTAGTAGTCAACTTGAAGACTATTGTTAGAATAAGTGAAATCAAATTCCGATTGGAAATTTAAAAAAAAAACGGGTAAGTGCGAGTCGAACTCGCACACCGAGGGAATCGTGTCTTGAAAATATTTCTCGCTTTTTCAGTGATTTAATACATCTTGTGTATGCAGAGCCCTGCTCTTAAGCAAAATGTACACAGTGTGGGGTCAGATTAAATTGGACATTAATATTTACAGACACACATGAAAAATCGAAATTTTCAGATTTTTCTAGTTGGTTGTGTTATGATAGCTCTGCCTTTATACCAAATTTCAAGTTTCTAGGACAACTGGAAGTGCCCTAAGGTTTTCAGTGCACTGCTATCTGCATGGAAACACGTTGTTTAATGACTGTAACTTTTGACTGCGTTGACTTAGAAGTTTGATTTTTTCAGGGCTGCAAGGAACCGCAGATTTGTGTATTCGATATCAATTTCAGCTTGATACGTCCACGAATTCCTGAGAAAAAGGGTTTCGACAGACGGGCGGACGGACGGAAAAATTGATCCTGTAAGGGTTCCGTTTTTCTTTTCGAGGTACGGAACCCGAAGAAACCCCGGAATTATAATTCAACAGCCGGATCAGTGTACACGTGCGAAACCACAGGAATAGTCTAGTCTAGGGAGAGGAAATCTTATTACTTACATACATATTTAACGTAAAGCAGTAATACCTACCTGAATAGGTCCACAATACTCCGAGTCATTCCACATCGCCCACATCACAAAGCAAATTAAACTCGACGTTAATATCGATAAAGTATCGATATGGAATCGATTGCGAGTACTCGTAATCGGATTAGTCGATTGCTGAAGGTAATTTCATTTGGAGCATTGTCGTGAGACGGGGTTTTACTTACCGACGAGCGATTGAAAGATTGTGGACAATTGAATTTGGGATTGATGGTTGTGGGGCTTAAGGCGTTGAAAGCTTATATTAAAATACTAGACTTAAACCGCGTCTTCACTCGCTTAAATAGATCTGGCATTCGAATTGCAGTTTATTTCAGAATTTTACTGAATTTTGCATAGGATTTTCCAGAAATCACATTGTGGATTACGTTTGAGAATTTCATGTATTGAGATCTTAACGGAATCTCGTAAGAATGTTGAGATAAAAACAAGGTAGCGGATGTGTTATTCCAGACGTCGAACTATCAACATAGGTTACAAAATATCATCCAAACGCACGCACGCACGCACACACGCACGCACGAATTTAATTAATACTTATTATTGAAAAGTTCCAAAAGTATCTCGAGACAAAATTTTATCCTCCTGATATATTTTTGACCATCAAGATAGTAGGTAAGGTACTATGTGCAACAATGTTGCACTTGTTCAACTCGCAGTTTAACTGTAGCACCTACTATTTTTAAACTTTCTCGTGGTTCCGATCGGTTTCAAAGCATAATAAGTTCTCGATTTACTTCATATTTATGGACTTTCCGCCGTTAAACTCTTGGGCAAGCGCTTCAAGCCTCGTTTATACTCTTTATCTGCAGGACTTTACCTGTTATCGGCGAATAAAGGAGAGTGACGACTTTTAGCCGCGCGAAAACAATGTCGGAAAACTGAACTTTACAACTTCATAATACTTATAAAGTTTCCCACTAGTGCTAGCAAACTGGCACAAAAGTGCATTTTCTCTTTTTACCTTTAAATGTAAATCTTCTTGTTTTCTGTAAGTACTTTAATATTTTTTTATGTATAACTGTGATTATTTCGTATCGAATGAAATTTACCAGCGACAGACAGTCGAAAATACTAATTACAAAAATAAATTACTTTAAAAATTACAATTATGTACTTTATTTAAAGTCATTATTGTCTTATATCCCTATATAAGGCAAGAATGACTTTAAATAAAGTACATAATTGTAATTTTAAAGTAATTTATTTTTGTACTTAGTATATATCCCTATATAAGGCAATAATGACTTTAAATAAAGTACCTACATAATTGTAATTTTTAAAGTAATTTATTTTTGTAATTAGTATTTTTTTAATATTTCGTATTTATTGGCCATATAGTAAGCGATACAGAATACAGGTACATAGAAAAAATTACAAGGTAAGCAATAAGCACACATGTACGTGTTAATTTCTCTTTCTCTTAACAGCTTTAAAGTTGCCCTAAGATTGGTTTTTGGAATCTTTTTGTATTTTTTTATTTCAATTCCAAATTTTTTGTTATTTTTACGGTCATCAAGTAAAACCTATATCGAAAATACAAACTGAAATATAGATCCACCTGGGTTCGATTCCCAGCGCTGGTCTTTTTTTTCTGGTTTTTCTGTGCATCTATATTGGAGATATTTGTGTCTAGATTTCTGTCCAGTGATGGTGTAGGGGTATGGCACTCAGCACGGAATGCTGAGAACCTGGGTTCGGTTCCGGGCGCTGGTCTCTTTTTCTATTCTTTTTCTGAGCAGCCATGTTTCACTTTGTATTGTCCTTGGATTTCACGTGATGACCGTAACGTAAAAGTAACAAATCTGGAGTTGAAATAAAACAATACAAAAAGACAAAGAAGAAAAAAAAGACAAGCAAACAATTTAGCAGCAAATCGCCCGTTCGTCGACCATCTTCCTACATTTATAGAATAGAATAGAATTGATTTATTTGGTGTTAAAAAAGTTTGTACATGAAATCTTAATCTAAATAAAACAGTAGTTACCAAAGCACCAAAATAGATGCCACTCAGAAAATGCCGATGTCTGAATTTCTTCAGTCATGGCGCTGCGCGCTGGTTCAAAGTCAAAGTCAAAATCTCTTTATTCAATTTAGGCTATGACAAGCACTTATGAACGTCGAAAAATCTACCACCAGTTCGGAAAAAACCTCTGTTGAGAAGAATCCGGCAAGAAACTCAAAGGTTTTCAGGGCAACCAAGAATACAATAGAATAATTATAAAGCTAGACTAAACTAAACATGTGGGAAGAGATGTCACAGGTAAATTAAAAGTGCAACAAAATAGAGCAAATTAAAGCATTTCTTCTTCTTTCAACTCCCAATAGTAATTAACTAATTAAATCCGTCTTCATTTCCTTCATCTTTTAAACATGCATTGCGGCGCGCTCCTGTTATATTTAGACGCACAGAGACACGGACAGACAATGGCAGGTGACCAGATGTACGTTTACAACTGTTTTATCGTCGCGAGTTGCGTGCATTAGCCGAGAATATTTATGTGTTAGAGTCAATTAGGAATACATACCGATGAGTTAATTGGAGAGTAATACGTGTAGTAAAATTTATTTAAAGACGTACTGTAAAGACGGAGATTGAGTACAAAATAAAAGGCACTCAAATGTTAGTACTTTTCTAGACGACAATAGGACACTAGCATTACTAGCAAAGGTAACACTGAAGGTTCTACTACGTTCGAAGAGCCTTTTGCCGCAAGCTATAACGTTGTGGTCCTTTTCTAACAGGTTTATTTGAAAGAGATAGATGTAATGCGAACAGCTGCAGCGTAATAAAAGTTTCAAGCTGCTAATTCTTGCGTAAAATTCGATTAGCCCATTGGTTTAGAAATGGCTCTCTGAGATACCACTTTTTATGGCTAGAAACTCACAGGACAGTTTGTGGCCGAAGCTCGTTGAAAACAATACGACATGCACTGGCTTTCTCAAGCCCGTAACTTGAAGCTTTCTGTCGTTGTTAGTGAGACTTTAGAATGTACACTTTTAAGGTTTAGTTTTAACTGAACGGATGCTCGGTAGTGTTGCGGTTGCGCGGTTAAAACAAATGGCTTGAACTGACCGCTTGTCTTTTAGTTCTTCCGCGTACTTGCTCAGGGTAAATCTATGCAATCACGTAATTGAAAACAAACCAACGTTAAAAAATTAAAAATATATTGATAATGCCTCCGCAATAACTTAAGGCCGTTCCCTGAGCCAAATACGCAAAACTAGCCCAATAATGATCCTACTTTTCTACGAAACGTTGATATTTGTAGACGTGGGAAAAATATATATGATTCTTGATTATATTATCTTGTCAACGACAGCTTTCGATACACGATTCATCACACTTCGCTCGATACAATTAATTCCCAAAGTAACCTCCAATGCGAATTTTTATTCCAACTTTACTTGTTTTTTTACTACGTGACACTATGAAACAAAAAATAGAGAAAAATCAATCATAACTTAAATAGTCCTTTGACAGCTTCCGAATTTCAATAATTTGAGGCAATATTTTTAAAATAAATAAAAATCGACAAATTCTATCGTAAAAAGATATTGACTTACGGCCTGCAATGTCTATCTCCGTCATTCTTTCGAAATGTGACAGTGACCGCTGAGCGCTCGTGCTAGACGGACATGTACTAAGTTTCCCCAAAAAAATACAAGATTTTATTTAATTTGCCTTGCAAATATATTATTGTAGTGTTACTTGCAAAAACTGTGTTGTGTGTCCTACTGATATACCACCGTGTGCGTGTGTATTATGGGTAACAAACAATTGAATACGAGGGCGACACTGAAAGTTTTTAGAACTGGCCACTTGTAAACAATATAATAAAAAAGTAAGTTTAAATTTTGAAAATGGAACTCTTTGCCAATATTATTGAGTATATATTTCATTCATTTGTCATTAGTTTTACGATTTGGCGGCAAATTGAAAATTGTCTGCGTCACGTCAACATGAATTTAACTCGCGAAATTTTCGTGCAATGATTTTTTATGACTTTCGATGTCATTTAAGTCAACAAGAAAGCTATGATAGACTTCGATTGGCCTTTCATGATGAAGCCCCATCTCGTGCGACCATTTACAACTGGTTTAATGAGTTTAAACGTGGTCGCACTTATCTCACCGACGATCTGCGTGAGGGACGGCCTTCTACGGCGACGACTGAAAATAACATCAGTGTTGTGCAGCGTATGATAGAGACTGACAAAAGAGTGACGTATCAGCAGATTCGGACAAGCTTAGGCATCGGTATGAGTCAAGTGCATAAAATCCTCCATGAACATTTAGCGGTCAGGAAGCTTTGTGCGAGGTGGATACCTCATAATTTGACCGAGGCCCAAAAACTCCGTCGGGTTGATTGGTGCCGTGAAATGATTGAAAGATTTAACGGAGGTGACTCAAATGCTGTTTTCGACATACTTACGGGTGACGAAAGCTGGGTTTACTGTTATGATCCAGAAACCAAGAGACAGTCTGCTCAATGGGTGTTTCCTTTCGAGGAGTTGCCAACTAAAGTGAAGAGAGGTCGAAGCGTGGGAAAAAAGATGGTGGCCTCGTTCTTCGGAAGGACAGGTCACTATGCGACAATTGCTTTAGAGGATCAAAAAACAGTTACTGCAGAGTGGTACACTAACAATTGTTTGCCACTTGTATTGGAAAAAGTTCGGGAGAAGCGACCTCGAAGTAGGATCCTTCTTCACCACGACAACGCCTCGTCGCACACCGCCAGGCGAACGATCGACTATTTAGTGACGTCAAACGTGGAATTACTGGGTCACCCGCCGTATAGCCCCGACCTCGCACCTTGCGATTTTTATTTATTCCCGAAAATAAAAGAAAAACTTCGAGGAAAACTTTTTATGAACACCGAGGAAGCAGTGGGTGCGTTTCAAAAGGCCGTCGAAGAGACCCCTAAGGACGACTGGGCTAAGTGCTTTTCTCAGTGGTTCCATCGGATGCAGCGGTGTATTGATGTGAATGGACACTATTTTGAAAAGATATAATAAAACTAATAAGTTGCTAGTTTGCTCAGTTTTTGATTTTCTAAGAACTTTCAGTTTGACCCTCGTAAGAAGGAAAAATCTCGAAAGACAACTCATAAGATTCTAAAAAACGATGAAACTAACGTAAGTAAAAAAATATATTTATTAAACAGTGAAAATAGTATTTATTTCGTTATAAAATTACTAATTTGCAAATTTAATTTTCTGTGAACAAACCAGAACAAACATTACAATCATGAATATGCATATAGTTCAGAATTTCACGCGCCACAAGAAAGCATTGGTGGCGTAGTGGTTTCACCGATAGAATATAAAGGTATTAGGCGACCATAATCAGTCAAATGTGCCGAGAGTTCGAATCACAACTCGTAACTAAGCTTTTTGCTTTTTTATTTTTAGGTAAAAGAGAAAATTTGATATTTTTACAGCCGAAGAAAATACAAAATCTTCGGACTCCATCGAGTGAGTATAATTAAATTACTTGACTTATGCTGTTTTATCCCTAGCTACGTAACACAATACAAAACAATTTAGGTATCTTTATTTACAGACTGCAAATGGTGCAAATTTTTGCAGGTGGTAGGACCTTGTGCAAGGTCCGCCCGGATTGCTACCACCATCTTGATCGCTAATCCTGCCGTGAAGCAGCAGTGCTTGCACTGTTGTGTTTCGGCGCGAAGAGTAAGACAGCCGGTGAAATTACTGGCACTTGAGGTATTCCAACTTAGGCCTCTAGGTTGGCAACGCATCTGCAATACCCCTGGTGTTGCAGATGTTTATGGGCGGTGGTAATCTCTTACCACCAGGAGACCCACTTGCTCGTTTGCCTTCCAGTCGAATAAAAAAAAATGGTAACGGAATCTCCGATTTTATCAACCGCTTGCACCTGTAGCGAGTAAGTTCTAATCTCCAATAGACTTTATTTATCCTTATAAATTTAAAAATACCCACCTACCTAGGTCGCACGTAAATTCGTGCGTTGCGATAAATACCTTACTACCCACAGCAGCGCGTACCTACGAAAAGAATGGTCGCGTGACCTTAGTTTTTTTTTATTCGACTGGAAGGCAAACGAGCAAGTGGGTCTCTTGGTGGTAAGAGATCACCACCGCCCATAAACATCTGCAACATCAGGGGTATTGCAGATGCGTTGCTAACCTAGAGGCCTAAGTTGGAATACCTCAAGTGCCAGTAATTGCACCGGCTATCTTACTCTCCGCGCCGAAACACAACAGTGCAAGCACTGCTGCTTTACGGCAGGATTAGCGATCAAGATGGTAATAGCAATCCGGGTGGACCTTGCACAAGGTCCTACCACCTGCAAGTTAGATATAGTGAATTAAAAAACCGGTGAAAACTAAAAACTGGTTAATAACCACATCGACGGATACAAAACCGGTTAACCGGTTTTTTGCAAACTGTTTAAAATTGAAGTATTAGACGATAATTTTACTATTATTGGTTGTTATTGATGTTAACGGCGTATTTTGTGAGATTTAAATATACTCTCTACTAATAAGGGAAGGTGGGTTACAGTGGATCATGGGTAACAGTGGTCCAGTTGAATGAAGTTTTAACTCATTTATTTATTAAATTGTTTAATAGTCTTTTATCACAAGTAAAAACAAAGCTAACACACTAATATAAAATCGCGATGTAAAAAAAAAATCAGTTAAAATTCAGTGTAATCAAGTGTAATCAGTTAAAATCAGTGAAATCGTAAAATTATATGATAGAGTTTCATATCCATTATGCCATTGACTCTCACGAGATCACCAACTTTATCACCCGCAAAACATCCCCAGACCATAACCGATCAGTGATCCAGTCCTGCACTGTTGGCACACGCGTAGCTTTGCCTTTTGTTCGCCTTCTTGTCGTCGAATATATTTGACGATGTCTCCCCCCAAAAATGCAATTTCGATTCGTCGTAAAATAAAACTTTTGACCACTGCTCAGGCGTCCAATCTTTGTATTTTTGTATCTTTGTCTTATTATTCAGAGAATAATATTATCCTTTGTATTAAATACATAGCTAGAATAACATTGTTTTAACTTCGCGTACCAGATTTGCGTCTAGGGAATGCAAACCGGTTAAATACCGGTTTTTTGTAACTTTCGGCAGTTATTAACCAAATTGGAAATAGTCCTTAAATATGTGTAAATTGCCTAAAATAGATACCCCAGAATAATCTTGAGACTAGAAAACGACGAATATAGCATGGGAACTTTTTTTTTAAACAAGAATACACACTCGTATTTCTTCGTATAGTGGACAACAAGAAGTTGGTTCATCTTTTTAATTAAATTTCGTCATCAATGTGCTGATAAAACATACGAGCCAAAAGGAAAAATTACATTGCTGAAACTACAATACCGGTCAAAAGTTTAAGTTCATTCTGTGAAATTAGGTTTTCATATTAAATTATATTGATATTGAAATATAGCATATACTTTGAATTTATATGACTACCCAGTAAGAAAATAAATACTTATTCGAGGAATTGTTCTATTGTAAATATAATATTGTCTGTATTTCCTATGAAATTTTATAAATTCCGCAATTATTAAAAATGAGTCCTCAAAGTTGATCTGAGTGTCGAAACTCGTGCTCTTAATGTAGGTCTGTCCAATGAAGGCTTCACGAGTTAACGACACGAAAAATTGCTGAAAAATGAAGGTTTCCCAAACTGCTGTCATAAGTGCTTTGAAACGAAAACGTGATCTTAATTCCAGTCGATTTCGTTTAGGTACGCCAAGTCACGTCAAAAAGCGAAGACAATTTTATTTACGCCCAGAGCAAACGCCAGCAAACTCGAACTGCTAAAGAAATTCGCGAAGAACTCAACGCCACCATCAGTCAGTATCCGTTTCGATGGTGGTGGAAGTATGTTACGTAAACAGAATATGGGTAAAAGATTGTAATGGGCTCAAAAATACAGAGATTGGACGCCTGAGCAGTGGTCTAAAGTTTTATTTTACGACGAATCGAAATTGCAATTTTTCGGGGGAGACATCATCAAATATATTCGACGACAAGAAGACCAACGAAAGGCAAAACTATGCGTGATGCCAACAGTGGAGAACTGGATCACTGATCAGTTATAGTCTGGAGATGTTTTGCGGGTGATAAAGTTGGTGATTTCGTGAGAGTCAATGGCATAATGGATATGAAACTCTATCATCACATTTTGCAACTTCACGCTTTTCCATCCAAAAAACGAATTTTAACTGATATTTTTTGTGACGTTTTATTAGTGGGTTAGGTTTGTTTTTACTTGTAATAAGAGACTATTAAATAATTTTATAAATAAATGAGTTAAAACTTCATTCCACCGGAATCACAGAAAATTTCATTTATTTAGAACTTAAATATGTACTTTTTTACTTACTAGGTGCCCGATGGGAACACACAAATACTCCCAAAATATTAAATTCCGAATTCGCTAATTTTGATTTTCACAATTCCTAAGACATATAATTCCGATTACTTAAAAACACGAATTTCATTTTTCCGAATTTCAAAATATCGATTTTTTATATCCAATTTTTAAAACTCCGAAGAATTAAAAGCACGAAATGTTATTGGCCTGAAGTACAGTATTCTGATTAGCAAATTTCCGAAATGACATCGCCAATTCGGAAATATGACATTCGGCAAAATAAACTTCGTGGTTTTATTAATCGGAAACTTGAATTTCGAATCTTGAATAAATATCAATTAATTTAGGTAAATTGAACTGCATAGGATAGGTTAGGTTAGAATTGCGTCAAAGCGCGAAGCGCCTTAACTGCGCGGAATAGGAGCTCCGTGATGCAGAGCTCCATCGAACTTGTAACACATTGCTGAAAATGAATAACAGTATTACTTTTTAGACCAATCTAACCTACATTACCTATCCATAGCTTACGTTTAGAAGTCGGGATTTATTATTGATCGGTGTAATTTAATTCCTCGGAATTTTGAAAATCGGTATTTTAGTAATCGGAATTCGTATTTTTGACATTTCGGTTCATTATTGAGCCGAACTTCTTATTGTTCGATGTATTAAAATTCGGAATTTTGAAAATCGTAATTTAAAAAATGACGATTATTAAGTTTCGGATTTATCAAAAATCGGAATAGTCATAGTAAGACTTTTAAAACATTCGGAATTATAAAAATCGGTATTTTGATTTTCGTGATTCCGACTTTCGGAATTTCTTAATTCTTCTTTTTCTGAATTTCTTTCGGTATTTATGTAGTGTACCCGTGCCCTATACACCGCAACATTACCTCTCGTTTCGATACTGAGACGATGACTAGTTTGGCAAGCGGGGGCGTAAGAGCAACAACTTCGAATCCACTCACGGGCATGCGTGTAATACACATAAAATTATACCAAAAGATCCACTGTTACCCATGATCCACTGTAACCCACCTTCCCCTATTAATACAGAGTATATTTAAATACTTATTTAAATCTCACAAAATACGCCGTTAACACCAATACTAACCAAGAATAGTAAAATTATCGTTTTCAAATAGTTTGCAAAAAAACTGCTAAAAACCGGTTAACCAGTTTCTAATCCCTCAATACGGTTATTAACCGATTTTTGGTTTTCACTGGTTTTTTCATTCTCTATTTGCGTCGTAAATTTATTTATCACAAAGTTCTTATAATCTATCGTGCAGGGCTTACTTCTGTTTCTCTCGTTAGTTCTTTGCCACCGGTGCTTTATAGGTACATATGTCCATGACAAATTGTAAATGCTAACACATTTAATATATTTTCAGTTACAAATATCGTTCGATGTGGAGAAGAGGTTCCTGACAAAACAATTGATCGAAGAATTGTCGCAGTTATTAGTATTTTTTTTACAAAATTACAATCATTTGCAATCATGGACCCTTAGAATGCGGTATTCAAAAGATGCAGTTCGTTAGAGAAGTACCTAAAACATGGGCTAACATCAAAATTTATGTTTCGGTGTAAAAACAATGTTTTTGAAATAAGAGTTGACTTCATTAAAATGAATATTTAATTTACACTATGCTCTATTTTATTACTTCAATTTAACTTTAACGCCATCTATGCGATCCTGCATGCTTTTTTCGGCCTAGTAATACGTTTTACAAATCAGTGTCCTGTTAGTTCAGTTGAGTCGCCACTTTTTACGTGGCGCTGTTGTATCGGCAATAATCGGCATTGTATCGAGGGGCGGGACGGCTGGCGCGGGGGAGGGGCTCGATTTTAGAATTCGTTTGGGTACGGGAACGGCCTTAAAACTTAAAATAATGTCATAAATGCAATCCGTACTATCCTCACTATACGAAAGCGTTATGTTTGTTCCACTTTCACGCCTGAACTGCTGAACCGATTGCCATGAAGTTTTGCAGACGACATATTTGAAAACACCATAATAAATAATAAGATACATTTTATCCCGAAAATAATTATTTCCGAGGGTGCTCTCTAAGAGGCTAACAGTCAAGGAGTCTGCCTGTCCGACGATACACACGCTGGTTGAAGACTCTAGTCTACTTTTTAGGTTAGGTTTAGGTCTACTTGTTAAGTTCCGTAGCCAAAATGGCAAAAACGTAACCTATCAATACTAGAAAGCTGTAATTTTTCACGAATATATATATGTAAACTATGCCGTTAATTTTTTTCGTAATGGCTATGGAACCCTATTTCGGACGTGTCCGACACGCTCTTGACCGGTTTTTTTATTAAAGTAACTCTCAACTTCACTAGTTATATAGATTCACCCATCGCAACTAGACAGTCACAAAACGAATACCGTAAGGCAATATTTATAAGTTTCGAAGAGCGATCCGTCAAATCGTTTTAGCTTTAACACAACAGTCCTACAACGACGAAACTTTGGTTAGTAAGTATCTGCTGGGTAGATTTTTAGGACTTTGTACCAAATAATTTTCACATATACTTGATAAGGTACTTGGTACACTTGGTAGGGACTTTACTACGCTATATATTGACGACCGGATGGCTAAGTGGTTAGAGAACCTGACTACGAAGCTTGAGGTCCCGGGTTCGAATCCCGGCCGGGGCAGATATTTGTATGAATAATACGAATGTTCTCGTCTCGGGTCTTGGATGTTTAATATTGTATTTAAGTATTTATTTATCTATATAAGTATGTTTATCCGTTGCCTAGTACCCATAGTACAAGCTTTGCTTAGTTTGGGGCTAGGTCAATTGGTGTCAAGTGTCCCATGATATTTATATTTATATGTTGATTCTATAATCTACTTGCCAACAATACGTTGATATCCATAAAATAAAGTCTATTGGAGTATTTAATAGATTAACCAAAATCGCATACTGACCGATAGAAACGTTTTCAAATGGGTTCAAACGGGTCCTATTAATGGAAAGGTAATGGAAAAGTAGGCCAGAGGGCTAAGATGAAGTATCTCATTCTCCATTCATCTCTCTGGCCTTCCTACTTCCTACCCTTCCGCGAACACAGCATCGCAAGTACTTAAATTTAAATCCCCGATAGTACTGATGAACTTTTATCAATCCGATTCCATTCAAAATCGCGAAACATTGCCTTCTTAAGTCTTCAAGAAAAACACGAGTATAAAGTCCGTACGTGTAACCCGAGCTCCGTGTTGTTTAACGTCCGCCATTAACGGGAGATGGTTCCGCGTACGACTTCATTTATTTATGTAAACCGATCCTTTACTGTTACTTTGATATCCCCTGATACGTCTGTCTGTTTTAATGCCCCGTTATTTTCTGTTTATCACTAGCCCTTCGGCCTGCGGATTTACTCGTGGTTAATACAACCCGGGGGTTATATAATTTTAAGTGTGATGACGATTAAGTAGCTTGCGCTGCTCCGTTAACAACTTTTAAGGTTCGTTCCTTGTGTAAGTACCAGTGGCGAAGCATCTATAGAACTCTATTCCCAACCTGACAATTCTTACCCAATATTTACAAAAAAAATTATAACAAAAAAATGAACCGACTACAAAAAACCATGAAAATAATTTTCTACTAGTCTGAAGTGGGAACTATGGCCCAAGCTCTCTCATTCTGAGTGGAGGCCTGTGCCCAGCAGTGGGACGTATATAGGCTGGGACGAAACTGAATCGGTGCCTCAGCACGAGCCAGCAGGAGTGGACCTATAGTCGTCTCTTCACCTACATACCTACTTTATATTAGACTTCAATTATTCCTGCTGTCTCGTGCGTTTATTGGTGTCAAGTGCCCCATGATATTTATTTATTTAGTTATCCGTTACAATATCATTTAATATTTTTAATCAATAACGCTTATCAAACTACAAAATACCTTCACCCGATTAAAAAGAACTAGTTTGATTTCAGGCAGCTTCCCTCGAAACACTCAATATTTCAGTAGCAATCCATTAAATGAATTGAATTGTCGACATTAAATCCTAAAAAGCAATTATTTCGTCTGGTTATTACTTAGTTGCATTGATACACGTCTCCCTGCGCTTAACTTTACCGTAGTTTTCCCTTTCCACTGCAACAGCTTCGTTATATTTTAAAGCCTTGCGTCATTTCCCTCCACAGCACAACACAGACCGACACTTCTAACAAAACAATAGCGTTTAAAAATCCAAGAGGCGGTATTGAGCAATTGAATTCAAACCCGTGGCAGGTTCATTTACAAAAATGTACATCCGTAATGAGGGTCGCGCCCTCAACAGGGGGACACACGCCTCTCCTGAGCTCAGAGATGCCATGACGTGGCGGGCCCTCTAGAAACTATAACGAGAAGAGCACGTAGTCATTCTACTAATATTGTAAGCGCGAAAGTTTGTGACTGTTTGTTTGTTACTCTACTGGATGATTTTACATGTAGACAGTTGTGTAGCGACACAAGATTGTTTAGCTTGCGATAATATTAACACGCGTTGGCTATACAGTCTGTAGTATAGCCTCAGTTATCTCTCGTCCGTCACTGCAAACTTGACTGACATGTACCCGTAACCAATATATGAAGTCAAATTGCAAAACGTTCCATTATTTCGAACATCCCTGAAGACTCAGTAAAGAACATCCTAAAGCTGGATCACGGGGAAAAATGTAAATTACTTTTTAATTTTAAATCTCCAAAATCCCATGCGAATATGGAACATCATCCTAAAATAAACCGCTTCGTTCAGGGGCTTGAAATTCTGCACGGTGTTCTTCGCGCTAAAAGGTCATAATGTAATTTTTTAGGAATTACCATAGAAGTTAGTAAATTTTAATTCAACTGCTATACTTTATTGTTTATGTAAGCAAACCCGCCAGTAAAGACTAGTGATCGCAGCGACTCGTTTAGACATCTTTATTATAATGAGCTTTGTGACAAGCAGTTCTTGTAAAGTGTCTTAAAACAATTGTTTACCTATTGCTACATCTTAAATTATTTACATAAATTTTCCACTCGCCATCTAAATAAAATTATAAGTAAATGAAACAAAACAGTAACTCAATCATGTAGGATAGTCCTGAAATTTACTTGAATACTTAGTTGACCGTTTCATAAAAAAAGAGATAGTTCGTCGTTGTGAAACAGATAATAAATTGTTTGAAAAAAATATTTTAGACGGACAGTAATAAGAGTCCCTATTACGTTTAGCGAAGAAAATTAATTGTAAACAAAAGGTACAAAATGTTAAAAGAGTGTTATGTTTTGTCCTATACGTCGTCATGCTTAAAGGTCAGCACAGCCCTCTCCGCCAGGCGCGATGTGACAAACGGGGCAAGAGTCTCGTGTGATTTACTGCTGGCCCCGTCTGACAGCCGGAATTGACAAAATGTTATTTATATCAATTCTGAATAGAGTTTTGGCAGAGTAACCGCGCGCTAGCGATAGCGGAAGCAGCATCACTGAAAACAGAGCGAGCGACGAACTTTTTTGTGATACATTACTTGTGTTACGTAATGCATGTGGTTAGCCTCTATATAAGAAAGAGTATATCACACAATGTACGATGAATTCGCTTGCCCGTTTATAACGTTTCTATAGAATACAGGATTTAAAATAACACGAACAGCGTGTTGATCATTGAACTGGGTACCTTAAGTTTTCTAGGATGGTCCATTATATTTCTATATTACTCCTCTAGATAAATATTTTTTTCACTTTTTTTAATAAATTAAGACTTTATTTCGGTAAACCACGTATAGTGAGATTAATAGGTTTTGTTCCCTGGCCTGTTTGATTTAAAAAGGAGGTTGTATTGACAACTAACAGCTCTCTTTTTCTGGTTTTTCTATGCATCTATGTTTCAGTTTGTATTTTCAATATGGATTGTACGGGATGACCATAAAAAAGTAACAAAATTTGGAGTTGAAATAAAAAATATATTGACTTAAAAGACTCCAAAAATCAATCTTAACTAACAGCTGTCAATATGACCTTTCTTTTAAATCAAACAGACCAAGGCACAAAACGTAAAGGCACAAAATATACCTAACATGGATCATCCTAGAAAACTTAAGTTACCCAATTGGCTGGGCTTCAAAAGCTATAAGAGATTATGAAACACCTATCCTTATATATTATTATATGATAAGTATTCTGTTTCATGCAAGGTATAGTATGGGTGGTGGTAGGTCAATCACGTTCAGTTTAGTGTAAAAAAATGTAAATGCATCGAACTAAGCGTGTCGATAAGTGTCTATAAGGGTTTTTACTCGTTTTAAATTATCCCAATAAGCATTTTCATTTAAGTACAAGTTTTATTAATTTTTAACGACGCGTTTACGAGTGTGCATACGACCATAAGGCTTTAACGTATATGCAATTAGATATTTAACTATTTTCTTATCATTTAACAAACCAAAACACCGTACGTATGTGTACATACATACGTGTACATGTGCTGTTAGATTAAATATGTATACGCTTTTAGCGTACTTGTCGCTCGCTCTCTCTCGCACTAAGGGTGCTCCCTCCTACGCTTCGGGAGTAATAAATAAATAATTAATAACAATAACGCGTAACTCAATCACGGCGCAGGACGACGCGCTTGCGCAGGAAAAATGATGAGTAATCAATTGAACGTTAAGTACTGCCTTTTTAATGTACAATTTCAAAACACTATTCATAGTCATCTAGTTACAGTCTAATATTTCTCGTTTAGGTAATTTCATCGTACCAGTCAAGTGTGTTCTGATTTTGCTGTGCTATCAATTTTTATTTTATACGTACCAGTTATTCCATTCATTTAATGAGTATTTTTATGTCAGAAATGATAGTTACTGCAAGGCATCTTGCGGTGCATTCTTCTTAGCAATGCTCGTTCCGAAAGCATACTTTTTTCATTCTATATCTGTAAAGGTTAAACATACATAGTATACATAGACACTCTGAGAGGAGGCCTATGCCCAGCAGTGAGACGTATATAGGCTGGGGTGATGATGATTCCTATGGCAGATAGACAGACGGACAGCAAAGCTACAGTAATAAGGTTCCATTCGTCACCCTTCAGTTGGGTCGGTAACTAGGTAAATAGACATACAAAAAAACCCTCTGCATCAATCCAATGTGTTTGTGTGTTTGTCCGTCTTTCACGCCCTGACGGAGCGACGGATCGACGTGATTTTTGGCATAGAGATAGTTTATGGACCCGAGAGTGTCATAGGCTACTTTTTATCCCGAAAAATGCGCAGTTCCCGAGGGAACAGAGCGCGATAACCGAATACCACGCGGGCGGAGCTGCGGGCAAAAGCTAGTAACTAAATTATCTTGATTTTGATGACGTCAGCTGACAAGATGTTTCCTAGTCTGTCTCATCACAGTTTCAAGTGTTGACAGCACCGGCATCAAACATGGCGCCAAAAGCCAAGCACAGAGCCATTAACCTCTGAAACCCAGCTCGAGCCCGTAATCCACTTATCCCGAACAAAAATGTACGAGCGCGGAGTAAATCAGAATTTAGGGCCTCCCACAAGATCGATGCTGCTCTGTATGTCCTCGTATGTTGATGATGCCTTAGAAACTTTGCGCCATATTGATGTGAATAAAAGTATAATCCGTTGTCCTCAAAATCTCCGGCCAGTATAAATAAGTACCACTGCAGGGTACAAGGCTCTCAAAATAAAAGCGCTGGGGGTTATAGTTCTTACGCTCTTTATCTAAACAAAGTTGTAAAGATATAGACTAAGGCATAGGTGCAAAAAGCAGGGTTTTTAATGATGTACGGTTAATAGTTATACGACGGTCTTTTGATGAGAAAACAGAGGATAAAATCTTCATTATTTATCAATTCGGTTATCGCGCGCTGTTCCCTCGAGAACTGTGCATTTTTTCGGGATAAAATATCCCGAAAAAATGCACAGTTGCCTAGCTTATAAACTATCTCCTTGCCAAAAATCACGTCGATCCGTCGCTCCGTTTCGACATGAAAGACGGACAAACACACAATTTCGCATTTATAATATTAGTATGGATGAAGTGCAATTGAAGTTGACTTATCATAAACAATAAATGGCCATAAACGGTACAGTGGCCACCACCGCTATTAACCCTAACTAGTGCTATTTGTCCATGACAACATGCGTACGTACTGGCATATTTAGGTAGCCGTCCGTCTGTCACTCGTATAAACGTTTATTTATTTCGGACGCGAACAAAGTAACAATGATTCATCGGAGCATCGCGTGCCGCCCTTAATCACCCTTTGCTAGGGCTGTGAGGCTGGTCCTACCCTTAAATGACGAAAAGTAGGGCATTTGGAGAAAGTCTCTAGAAAATAATAACTTGATATTCACAGCAGTTTTATCATCATCATCATGTTAGCCGAAAGACGTCCACTGCTGGACATAGGCCTCCACTCAGACCGGTTTTGTGCTTTACGCAGGTCGTCGCTCCATGTTGTTGGAGGCCTACCGACAGCTCGTCTCCCGGTCTACGGACGCCATTTGAGAGTAGTTCTATTATGATTGGTTATTCGGAGTCTTTTTATTTTTTATTCCAACTCCAAATTTAAAAGTAAAAGTGCGTTCATGCCGTAAAACTATATCGAAAATACAAACCAATTCAAATAACCAATCATAATTTGATTGCTTAGTTGCGACATCTCTTGTCTGGGTGAGCGGTTAGTTCCGAAAGAATTTCCGAAAATTCCTTATTATTGCCCACTTAAGTCAATTAAAGAATATTTGTGCAAAATTTCTTTAAGCTTTAAGAATCTTCAGCAATTCTGCTGTGCGATTATCAAGCAGTCAGTAAATCAGTCAACCAAACAGTTTCTTTATATAATTATTCTCGCGTACTTTATAAAGAACAAATTAACACTGAGGAAAATGGCAGAATGTACTTCATAAATTATTATAATACACAAAAATAAATGTCCATTGAATAAGAAAGTTAAGAATGTTGAAATATTACCCAAAGTAACAAAGCTGGTGACCCACGTTTACATAGGTCTTAAGTACCTACCTTACATGCGCTAAAAAAGTTAGGGCTCAGGAGGATATAGATTAATGTTGGCAACCCTAGCACAATCCTCGACAGCTAAAAACAGTCAAGCGCTGTACCCAGCGAATAAACTCTTAATCATTTGTTTTAATTCACGCCTTATTTACTAACTTTACCTAACTTGAATTATTTCCGTTACTAAATGAAAATTCGCCAAGTTCTCTAAAATCGACTTTATATCAATGCGATAAAGATTTACTTTCTATGTTACATTCGTCTGTATTCAGACACAGTTGAAAAACAAAATAATCGTCATCTTCATTACGTTAATGACCAGTTCAGATATCAGTTCTTTCGAAAGTAGTATGGAACCAACTGGATCGTGGTCCACAGTGGAAAACTTTTACAGAAATTAAAATGCCATGGATAAAACTTACTTTAACACTTACTGTGGCAATGTTCCACATCAATTGATTCTACTATAATAGACTCTAGACTAGAATCTAGATTCTAGAGCATATCGTATCAAAATACTAAAAATACTGGCTAACATCCGAACATTTAAAGGCCCGGATGCGACTACACCGCAGTGTCTCCAAGTTAGCATATTTTCATCTGTAAGCAAAATTGTATTCAAACCAATTTTTTTTCTCATTTATTAAGCTGGTTAAAGTCTGGATGAAATGCCCAAAAGTCTGATCATATCCAGACAAGGCGTATTTAATATAAGAATCCTATGTGGGTAGGTACAAGTACAGTTGAGAAACCATTAATTAAAAAAATATTTTCGTCTCACACCGAAACAAAGGTCACTGCATACCATAAGTATCGATAACATAATAAATAATGCATTAACGTCAAAATATCTAATGACACCACGGACACACGGACACGATGTGTCGATGTCGGGCGGCGATGGTATCGCGAGATCGATGCGCGCGCGCAACACGACTCCTTGTGCGTTTGATGACCGAAGATGCTAGATACGTCACTAAGTTTTTACAAGCTTTCTTTAACTTTCAATATTTGATGATTCGGATCAAATCTTGCAAGTCATACTCATATGTCACCTACTTCTAGAAATCAATTGATCATTTGACTTAATAATTTGTACGAATAGGGAGTTGCAAGTTGCTATTTCAGTACAAAAGTACAATCGACAACTAGACTGGATTAACAATAATATTTTTACATATGTTTTTTAGCTACTTCGGAAACTGTGATACTCACTAAGTATTTTTTGTTCTTCAAACCGATTTCAAATATGAATGTTTTTTGTAACTTGACCGATGAATTTATGTAACCCGTTCAAAAAGTAACCTTCCGTAATCGGACAATCACTGTCCAAGTTTTTGCTGAATGTGTTGATCAAAGCAAATGTAATGCGCATCTTCTTCTTTTTTACAGTCAGGTTAAACAATCAGCATTTAGTCAGAATTAACATCTGTCATATATTTAACCCGTTTTCGATGCTAACGCCATCTGTAGAGTTTAAAAAACTCTACATAGCATCTTTAACAGGTTATATCTACTAGTTGTTTTAATACCTATGCTAAAAAGATTTAAAGCTAGTTATCTACACACCAGTATTTACATACAAAATAACTGGAATTCCACATTCTCAGCCATTCATTCATAGCCAGTATGTAGCATACATTTTAATAGAGTTAATAATACGTTATACGCACACTGATATTTATTATTTATTTATAAATCCATAGTACCTAAATATAATAAGTGCCTATCTATACTTTTAAATACATCTATCTTTATTGCTTCATTTTTCTACCATATCGCCTTCCCAAATCTTAACTCAATACCAATAACGTCTAAATGTACCACCTACCCATCCACTACTCCTTTTAACTTACACTATATATACGCAGCGGTGCCGACGCAGTATTGGACTACAAAATAAGTTCCGTTCGCATCTCATCGCTCCTTTGGTACAAGTCAAAGCTTTTTTCGGTAAAGATATTGTCTGTGGCGTTTGCGTCGGGGTTAATGAAAATTAAGTCTTATTTTTTATTGCATAAAGGTGTAGTTAAATGCATTATCAAAGTATATACAGCGTGTAAAGAACATTTGTCCAGAGGCCGTCGCCATATATCAGACGATAGCATCGCTGTGACATTCTGTTTGTTTATTAATATTTTTATGGGCACTCAATGACGTTCCCAAGCCAAAGAATGCCGTTAAATAAGTTTTTATTGATTGTATTTGGTTACTGATCCTCTAATTATTAAAATAAAAACCGCAGGTGGATTGGGACCACTTGTAATTGAAACTAAAGCTAGTGTTGGAAAAATAAATGAAAATAATGTAATTGAAATCGACGAGTGCTACAAGAATTTATAACTATGTAGAACTTTGCCATTTACAGAATAACTATTTCAGTCATTACATGATGTCGTATGGCTTTCACGTTAAAGTGATCCACTTATTTATGGCGTTGGCTGTACTTAGTGTTTAGTACAAAACCATGCCACGATCTAAGCCACGACCTGTTTTAGAACAGTCGATTAATTTTTACAAGCAAGTTGCGTATAAGAATTGCTAATTGAATTACATCCACTTCCAGTGATGGAACGGACATGAAATTTGACGTAAGTGGGTAATGGATGATAATGCAGGTCAATTAACAATACAATCAGCAGAAACTTTGCACTTCATTATTTTTCCAGAAACTCTATAGATATTATTTAAAACAGTTTTGCAATATTCTTTATGGTTTGTATCCTACACGGACACGGCTCAATCAAGTACCTGTACTGAAGCTGTTTTGTACGTTAAACGTTGACACAAATCTCGATAATTTTAGGTACTTTATAAAACAAAATTAACTTTAAACCCCTGTACTTTTCAATGAAAGCTTTAATTTAATTACCGGAATACATATTTTACATTTCCCGAATATCCAAATGCATGGTACCTATTTTTTTATGTGCGTAGGAAAATTATTTTCTTAATTGGAAAAAGATTTTTAAGTATATTTTTCAACTTTTCCACGTAAATAGTTGAACAGCTGGGGCAATGAAGTATGCTAACACTCTGGGATCGGAGTTTTCGCGTCAGGGCTGCACTGCCACACGTAGATTTACAAGAATTTATTCAATCGTATGACATACTATATATTATGAAATAGACTTACAATATAAAATTAGAAAGAAAGAAAGAAGAAGAAAGAAAGACATTTATTCACATTCACAATATAAAACAACAACTACATAATATTATCAACATTAGAGTGCTCAGCCATGAAACTAGGATATAATGATATTAAATGATTGTACCGGATAAATCAAGACTTAAATCAAACTTAGCTCGACATTTTTGTATACCTTTTACGATCCTTTTGTGAATTTCTTGTAATTAACTGACATGTGTTTTTAATGTACCTATTTTTTTCAAAAGGTAATAAATAAATCTGATCTAATCTAATCTAATCATGTAACATATCATATCATTTAATACGAGTGAGTCTCACGGTAGTTTTATGGTCACAATAGAATGATAAATGTGTATTTAAAACCTCAGACTGACTATAGCTACTCATAAAATTATTATCATCATCACTAATCAAATTATTTATTGAAACATTACTATAGGACTATAGGTAATTTAAAAACGTACTAAAACTGCACTTAGTCAATACAAACATACCTACTCAAGATTAACACTAGATTTTAACTGAAATTACTCGTTCGAAATTGAAATTGAAATCACATATTTTGTCTTACGTCATCAACATCTCAGGCTTCTCTGTTTATAAGATTTTTCTACTTTTTATATGTATATAAGTAGAGTAGAATTATGTCAATCGAGACTTGGCAGGTTTTTTGCATTTTTTTTAATGAAACTCGAAAGTGAAAGTATATTTTACGTGGCATTAATTAATCTATAGTTTACCCGATCCAAAATTTTTTCAGTTGGTGTATATAAAATGTCGCTAAAATATTCGCCATTTATAAACCGGACGTGCGGCAACCCTAGCGAGTCCCAGATGTATGCAGCTTGGAAATTAATTAGATCCAGACTTACCTATTGCCTCAGGCTAAAGCACGCGAGGCCCAGGCGCATTACAGCATCGATACACTTTTTAACCGAAGCTGCGATCGCGTCGCGTCGCAATCGCAGTGCAGTCGCAGTCACAATTATCCGCAACTTTGCTAGCGCTGAAGAATAAAAGTCATAGAGTTGCGTAAATATTCAATACTTATTTAAATTTTAATCGACTATTGAGTTCTCTTTAACTGGTGAAGTCTACAGTTCTCCTTTAAAATTCATTATAATTATTATACTGCTATCATTTTTTTTCAGATTTTTAAACCCAACGGCTTGGTACACTAAAGTGTAACATTTTGCAAATAAACTAAGTATATTGCTAAACCGAAAAGTGGTCTGAGATAACTTTAAAAATGTTTTTCAAAACTTACCCAACAATACCCCAGATAGGTATGTGTTACTCAAATCCACTTTGCGTGTAGAGAAAACCTAAAAAAAATCTGTATTTTATTTCACCACTTTGTCGACGTAAAGTTAACATAATATACTCATACGAAATTACAGCTTTCTAGCACTAACAAAAACGGAGAAGCTGCGGCTAAGCTGTGCTTACTTTGGAACTAAGGTCACTTGATATCAATTGTCCCATAGCATTTATTTATTTAAATAAAATTATACAAATTTTGCGATAAATGTAGTATTTCAGTATTTCGAAAACAGTGAATTTTTGTTCACGAAGTCAACGAAGTCTCCAATATTTTAACAGTCGTCGCGATTCGGTCGCGAGTCTGTCGCTACAGAAAGTCGCCGTGTGTGTGGAATTATAAATGCACACGAGCTTTTAGGCCCAGACATCTAATTACCGACACCACTTGGCTAAATTAGATCGACAAATTAAGCTTTTAACTTAAAACTCCTAGCGCGGTTATAAAAATAAGGGAGTTAAGAGTTTATGCGTCGTAGAAATGCTTGTAAAAGGATTTTTATAGGTAGAGCTTAATCTTAAGTGATTAGTTTGATGTTTACTTAACTTAATTAAAAATACATTATTTTTACATCGCTCAAGTTTGAGATTCTCGATATATTCAACGCGACCAAGTGTTTTGTTGGAGTATATGTATCTAAATAGATTATCTGAGGTCACTTAGTTTAATTGGATTAGTTTGTAGAGATTGTTCATAATTAATTTATAGCTTGGTCATAATATATAAACTCTACTAACGTAGGATAAATCTACTTAAACTGAATGCACAAAATCAACCCTCGAAATTGTCATTTCGGCGTTCAGTACCTCAAAAATAACTATATTTATTTCGATTAAAAAAACAATTTTTTTATTTTTTTGTTGTTTTGTTGTTGTACGATTCATCCATTTGAGAACTATAATGCCACAAATACACACACAGACACGTCAAACTTATAATTACTCCAGCCTATATACGTCCTACTGCTGGGCATAGGTCTCCTCTCACAATGAGAGGGCTTGGGCCGTAGTTCCCACAACGGCGTAATGCCACGGCTAGTCAAACTAATAACAAACTTATAACACCCCACTTTTTCCGTCGTGGGTTAGCAAAATTAGCTAGCGTGGCTGGCTTACCGATAATCAATTACAAAGCAAATTTACACTTTATGAAATAAACTTAGTTTTGTTTGTTTGTTTATACTCTTTATTGTACAAAAAGGAAATACAAAAATATCACACAAAAAGAAAGTTTTAAGTACAAAGGCGGACTTATCCCTGAGTTTTGTTTGCTAAAGTTAAGTTTATGTGTACCGTATGGTACTGAAGGGCTACTCCGAAACACAACGTTCGAAGTTCGTGTCGTGCGATCCCTCTCGCTCTCGTATTAAATAGTATAAGTGAGAGGGACCGCACGACACGAACTTCGAACGTTGTGTTTCGGAGTAGCTCTTCTGTTTCGCGATTACTTCCTAGTCGATTAACTGAACCATCGGGTTGAGGTCACTGACCGGCGAAAGGGTTAATACACGTTAGGTATAATCTTTATTATTATGATTGATTGACTGAAAGCCAGCGGGGCGTTAAAAGTACTCGCTTGTATCGAGACCGGGCTGTATTCAACCTTCCAATGATTTAAGGAAAACTTGGTTATGGAAATAGGCGGAAATAGGGTTAAATGCCTATAATATCGAGGGTATTCTGGCAGGACCGGATAAGTGCACAATATTTATTTTTTATGCAGTTTTGCTAGAAAATAAAGCAGAAAACATTGAGTACTTATGCCTATGTCTGTAACTTTTAAAAAAATTGCACTTATTCTGTTTTGTCAGAATACCCTCGATATACGTAAATTAAATCCGAACTAATATAGTAATGCGAAAGTAATTCTCTCTGTCCGTCTGTCTGTCACCTTTTCAAATCTAAACCGCTGACCCGCTGATCCAATAGTTCGACATCCTAAGAAGGATTTTTTTTTATTACAGAAAATTGCATATAGTTCCATATAGCGATAAACCGATTTTTCACAGACGGAGTCGCGGGCAAGAGCTAGTGCCTTTATAAAATTATTTTAACTAACTGCTAAAGCTATTCCCATAATTTTGTTTATTACTTGCATCGTGTACATACAGTCGAACAAACTGATTCACCAGGTGGAACCTTTTAAAAATCAATTTCACTGTGATTTCCGTGACAAAATATGAGATGTCAATATGATGTTAATAGCGCAAAAGTTCCTCCTGATACAATGATTTCGTTTGTCCGCTGTACAGTGTCTTAGTGAAGAAAAAAACAAGCACTATCAGCCTATCAGACGTCTGGCCGGCGCCTGACCCCAGATAACTGAGAATGCCTGCGAACCTAGACTCAGTGATTGTACGAATGTCCGCGATACCCTATATCGAGTTTGCTGACATGTTTATGTCTTGCCGAACTATGTTGTTTCGCAGAATATACTTTGGTTTCCGTTTGTTGATCTGTCGTGTAGATCTGTGTACTAAGAAACAAATACAAAAACTATAATTACTTATGTGTCTGAAATTTACACTAGGTAGCAAAAATACGTTTCATTTTTCACACAAAATGACATGAAAAGTGCCTAACGAGTATGTTTATTTTTCACGATTTTGAGAAAGGTGTACGAAATAAATATACATATATCTAAGTCATAAAGGACAAAGGTGAGGTAAAATATATATTTGTAACAAAGACAACAATCACAGCAAAAATAATAATCGAGCCCAAAGCTGTCTCGACAATAGATAATCGACTGTTACAATCGTCCCCGAGTCAATCCGCAATCAAATTCACTCTAAGTGGCTAAAATCGGCCGATACGCGGCCATTACTCAAGCCATTACTGAGCACTCGACGATCGCCCGTTCAAACTTAACCGTTTAACAGTTAAACTTATACAATTAAGTCATTAATCTAGAAATTCTCTGAAGCTTCGGTCACGGCGGCCATTTCGCGACGCGACGCCGTTTTAGAAGAACAAGATGGCGGCGCGTGCTAAAACAAAGCGCAGTCGCGCACGTGCACTGGAATTTCCCGGAGCGAGTGTTTACTTATTATTTGGCGCGCTTTGAATCGGCATAACGTTACGCAAACAGCATTAACTGATCGTAATTTGTGGCTCGTTTGATGCCTTTTGCAGTTAGTGCTACCATCCGTCGCGGAACTAACAGACTTTCTCAGTTTAGAAGGCCGGTGTTATTGTGCCGTCCGGTTTTAAAAAGACAGAAATAATCTAAATAAAATTTCTCATTCGTTAACGTATCCCAGCGTACAAATTATTGCTTAAAATTTAAATTTTAATCTGTTCCAGTGGTTTTTCGTTTCGTCCTATTTGCATTCCATCGGGTGTTCAGTTCATATACGGTTATTATTACGTTTCCTACTTTAATTTTGTTTACGGCAATGTCTGTTTTTGGAGCGCACACAGCTTCGTAGGAAGCGCGCGCTTCCGCGCCGTGCAGCGACGCTTGGTCCACGCGTTTTACATAAAGCGTGTAATTTACAGGCCATTCGGACGTGACATACGACTCCGACCGCTGAGAATCAAATTTAACGGCCTATTTTATACAATAAATCAGGCTTTTAATTCACAAATTTTATTCGCCTGTAAACCGCGGTAATAACTTTAATAATAGAAATTTGCAAACGCGAAGGAAGTGTCCCAGTCCCTCGGGCTCTAAATAAATACAAATGCGTTTTGTTGGTTTGTGTGAATTGATATTTATGATCGAAAAAACGGCGTCCCGCGGCGGGCAGCTGCTCTTGCGACAAAAAATATTTATGCCGAGGGCCTTTTGAAATGCAACGTTCTTAAGCCAAATTGAAATAAAGACACCTCCGAGAGCGCTCGTTATCGTTATTTCCTTTTATTGGTTCTTAAGTGAATTGAAATTAAAACGCCTAATTGCTTGTTTCAGATAGCGCTGGACATCTTTTTGACGCGAGTAATCGGAATGTAAGTGTTTGAAGTGTTAATCAGTAATCATTTAAGTAATCACTTTATTACTGGTCAATTAATTGAGCTTTTTAAAAACTGACTCATTCAACCCAAAACACATGAAGTGATTAAGACAAGACGTAATGATGGCCGTAATGTGGTTGTAGCCCTTTTGCAGGTAGGAATGTGAGCTTCTGCTTCTGAATTACGTAATTATGTACTTACTTTGATGACTCACGTACGTAGTCAGTAGTGTAATTGAAAACTAAATAGGTTTTGTAGGCAATTCTCTTTACGATTCCGGTATTATTAAGTCGTTTCAAATAAACATTATCTTTTGATTCCTTAGACTTGGAATTTTAGTATTCTTACTGCTTCAAATGGTAGCAGACATCATTTGATTTCAGTGTGATAGTTCCACGTGTTCTTGAGAAAAAAGATCTTGGCAGAAGGGCAACAAAGTGATGATTGGGACCCCAGGGAGGGCCGTTTTGTCACCTACTTAATTTTAGATATTGTGTTTTTTATACCGTACATATAAATATGTTTGTTAGTAAGTCTTTGAGGGATCTATTATATGGGTCCGGTTGCTTGAAATAAATGTTTTATTATTATTTATGGTGATCATATACCTATATCTAAGGGTTCCACTTTTTCCTTCTGAAGTACCTACGCGACAATAAAAAGTGATTTTGTGGCTTCACGCTTTCCTTGTTTTTATATAAGTGACCTTAGATACTTTTAAAATTGGCAAGAACTCGCTACAACATTAGTTACAAAACTATTTTTTAATATCATCAAACTTTAGCTCAAGTAGCTTTCGGCTTCTGGGAACGGATTCGCTACAAATGAATATCTGCGGGACGCTCTCATTTGCATACAAATTAATTTGGGCAAAACTAATAGGTGAGACTGTACTAACTGTTCTCGATCAAAACTCGAACGATCGTCATTTAAAATTAAGAATCAACACACTCATTTTATTAACACTCGACGCAAAAAAGGAACATTATAAGCTTGGAGATCAATCATTCATCTGTTATAAGTTTGTTGTCTGTCTGTCTGTGGCATCGTAGCTCTGAAACAGAGGGACCTTTGGACTGGTGGTTAGCTATGTTTGACAAAATTCGGTTCAGCCATTTGTGAGTTATTGAACTTTGAAATTACAATGTCAATTACGTTAAATACTAGTTTAATTTCTAATTCAGTTACAGTAACTGTCACAGAACGCGTCACTGCAGGCAGTGAAAGAAACTGGTTACTAAAATCACTGGTTTTAGTAACCAGTGACATGATTATTGTCACGGGCTTCGTTTCGTTTCACTCAAATCACGTAACGACCCACACCTAATTGTGATGACATTTTTAAAGTAAGTCTTGTGCCTAAGTTGCTAATGATAAGTATAATTTAAAACATACAAAACACAAGCACACCAGCCAGTAAAATTTCACATTCGACGCTATCAAAACACATTGGTAGCGGTCACTTTACGATCCCAGTCATAATGATTCTATTAGACAGCTTTGTAACCAGCCGAAATTAACGACTACCTGCTTTTTATACCTGTAACTAATTATAATAACAATTTATAATTATAACGATTTATAAACACGCTAATTTTACGCGCCACTTCGCTGTCGATTGTAAATATACGGATGGCGCGGTTTGAATAGTAAATTAGTTTTTTGTCTCTAGAATGCTTGATATAAATTGAATCTCGATAAATAGTTGCTAACATTTTAAATAGTTTATATTAGTTTTTTCTATGCTGTCTGTTTTGTTTAACTTAGCAATTGAAAATAGTGTTTTTGACTTCGATAATTTACCAATTTTGCTGTATACCTATTTATTCTTAAGTCTTTTTTTTTTAATCAAAGTCAAAGTCAAAATCTCTTTATTCAATTTAGGCTACGACAAGCACTTATGAACGTCATAAAATCTACCACCGGTTCGGAAAAAACCTCTGTTGAGAAGAATTCGGCAAGAAACTCAATTATTTTACTAACTCATAATTTTTGTTCTATTGTCTTTTGCTGCAACTTTGTATAGTCAGCCGCAGAAATAGAGCGATTGCAGTGCTCGAAATGAGATACACGCGACTATACTGTCAAGGTGATAGGAGTGTATTTAGATCATTTTGAGCACCACAACCGCTCATCTACATACTTCTGTTGCTGACTGTATACTTTTCTATTTTGTGGGGGAGATGCTACTATAGAGAGATTTCTTTTTAGGCGGATCTTTTGTTTGGGAACCAAAGTTCGAAGGTAGAGCGTCGGAAGTTAAATTGTATTTATGCGTTCAAGTTGAAAGAGTCGATAGTTCTTGTTCTTAATTCTCCGTCCGTGACGACTATATGGCGCTATAAGTCACTTCCATTTTTACTTGATAATAGTATCACTTAGTCCACTTGAATGTATGGTCCAAAATCTATTAAAAGTATATTTTCATACGAAAAATGCGGGAATAAAAATCTACTTCTATATCTTCTTCCCGTTGACTTAATATTGAGAATTGGCTGAAGTTTATAGTTGACTTTAAGAATAAACGGCATAAAACAACTCTGTTTGTCTGTTACTTTAATTAAACAAATCCATACTAATATTATAAATGCGAAAGTGTGTTTGTATGGTTGTCCGTCTTTCACGCCGTAACGGAGCGACGCATCTACGTGATTTTTGGCATAGAGATAGTTTATGGGCCCGAGAGTGACATGGGCTACTTTTTATCACGGAAAAATGCACAGTTCCCGAGGGAACAGCGCGCGATAACCGAATACCACGCGGGCGGAGCCGCGGGCAAAAGCTATTCTCAGCGTATAAGTTCGACTCGCGCTTGGCTGGTTTTTTATATCCGATAGTCAATGCAGCAGTGAACAATACCACGTGGAGCCACCCCGTTCGCGGCCAAACAAACATGTGGCGAGACTTTTTGTTTGACTAATAGTTCGTTTATTTAGGATGTGGGCGACAGGGAGATGTAAAAAATGCTTAGAGGTTTCTGTGGTACCATTCGTTTTCGTGTGGAAGTCGATTGGACATCGAAGCGAACGAAATGCGTATGTTTTACCCGATTTCCCGGAGGAAGATATGTTTTTCGAGGGTAGGTATGTATACTATATCTACGTATGTTTGTACGTATGCATATATGTACATATGTCTTTTTCTTTGGTCCTCTGGACCTCAAACGGCTGGACGGTTTTCAAGATTTAAGATATCATTCTCTTTGTCATTATTTTTGGAGTGACCGATTCCAAATTTAATCTTTCCGTATAGCATCATCATCGTCAGCCGGAAGACGTCCACTGCTGAAGGCCTCCCCCTTAGACCGCCACAGTGAACGACAACTCGCCACTTGCTTGCATCCACTGGTTTCCCGCAACTCTCACGATGTCGTTAGTCCACCTCGTAGGAGGCCTGCCAACGCCTCATCTTCCGGTTCGCATCAAAAAGTACGAAAATAAATATAAAGCAGAATGCCAAGAAATTAAAAAAAATAGAATAGACAAACAAGTCTAGTAGTCGGGAACGGCTAGTATAAATACATGCGGCAAAACTTTTAAATAATGCAATTCGCACGAAAATGCAATAAAAGTTAGTTCTGAAGTGGAAAACTTAGCCATAATTTTTCACGTGGCACCGCCGCCCAGAAACGTCATTACACCGGGCTTTCGCGTGAAAATGCCGTGTAGCTTTGCGTTATTTATTACCCTCGCTGTATTTATTTTACTATGCCAACGGAGAAACTACATTAAAGTAACATAAAAGGGTTTTGATATAATTTTGAGGTACTCATTGTAGTTTTTAAAGACGTATCTTTTAATTTTATCTGTGTTTTGGTAGTAATTACAATAGCCTATAGTTAGTTATTCACATAAGGCCTTTATCATCATCAATCAGTCAAGCAGTTCCAAGCCACTTATTCGACTGGATGGCAAACGAGCAAGTGGGTCTCCTGATGGTAAGAGATCACCGCCGCCCATAAACATCTGCAACACTAGGGGTATTGTAGATGCGTTGCCAACCTAGAGGCCTAAGATGGGATACCTCAAGGGCCATTACTTTCACCGGCTGTCTTATTCTCTACGCCGAAACAACAGTGCAAGCACTGCTGCTTCAGCAGGATTAGCGAGCAAGATGGTTTTAGCAATCCGGGCGGACCTTGCACGAGGTTCTACCACCTGCCTAGCCTGGTCTGTATCAATATATTGGAATATTGTATCGGTCTTCACTATATGATAAACAGATGGTCCCAAAGGAAGAACAGCGCCGTTCACAAGACCGTCAATTTTTGCTGGTTTAGGACCATTTCGTGACATACTACTTTCGTACTTTTTTAATATCTGTTTTTGTTATGCTACGCTACTTTGTCACGAATAAATGATTTCTATTTCTATTTCTATTTCTATGTATTTAAATAAACATTTCTCACTATCAACTCACTTCACTTATAAATTCACTAAATACTCGTAGTACCTCTGCGCAAGCTCTACAATGACAATCAGATTTTCGAGGGGGCGTGCGACAGCGTTTCTTGAGATGTTTGGATTTCAGAAATAACCGATTGCCACCCACATTACCTATACGAACCACCGCGAACCGATAGTCATCTCTCACCTACCCGCCCGAGATCTGATAAGGACAGGTATAAAGTTTACCGTGGGTTGGTTCAATGTGGTGTCGCTAATGATTTGACGTTACGAATGTAAAACAAATGTCATGGTGTCGTTAGAATATGTCAAAATCGAATGTTGTTATGTTAGTGGGAATTCTGTTGTTTGGGGATTGACAGACGTTTATTGTTACTGTTTATTTCGAGCCAGAAAGGAGTAGAGAGGCAAGAAATAAAATTGCGATAGTGTTTTTTTATTAGGTATAAAAGTAAATTCCAAGTGTAAAAAAGCCCCTTAGTAGTCCTTCAAAAAGCGAGTGTACCATTTTTTACAAGGCCGGCAACGCATCTGCTGTCCTGATGGTGCTGCGGATGTCTATGGGCGACGGTAATCACTTAACATCAGGTGAACCGTCTGCTCGTTTGTCTGCTATTACATTAAAAAAAAATTCGTATAATACACGGGATCCGAAAAACTCAGAAGTGCAAGCCCGGGTTTCAAACCACGATCCTCTGTTAGAGAAGCCACTTGGCTATATATACCACGACATATAACCTACTTTAACTAAGTTACCTATATCACGTCCGATTAACACGATTTTCTTGTAACTCATAGCCTCGACGTTTTAAGTGTCTGTCTCCAATATTTACAACTCCAATCTAAATTAAAATCGCTGCAACCACAGATATAGATTACGCTAGATAACGCAAACACCTCCATCTGTATGAAAACCAACCGTGGCCCTTTTTTATATCTACTGTGACGTCTCAAGAGCGAATTAGCGATGTGAATTCCCCGATGTCCGCACAAAATTGATTCAAATCGATTCTTAGGCCTCTAGGTTGGCAACGCATTTGCAATACCCCTGGTGTTGCAGATGTTTATGGGCGGTGGTGATCTCTTATCATCAGGAGACCCACTTGCTCGTTTGCCATCCAGTCACATAAAAAAAAAAAAATGCGCCACCCGCCCGCGCCGTGGGGATTGAGTCACTCACTAGTCATGATTAGTCAGTTAACGGTCAGGCTTTGTATGGGGCCAACCCCGACGTTTAGTCGGGGTTGCAACACATGAACTAGATGCATTTGCGTAATCTAGTGTGATCTATATCTGTGGCTGCAACGCATGCCATAAAACGGCAAGCAAGGTGAGACGCGCGATGCCCACGCGCACCATTGTCGCGCCACCCACTCCGCGCAACTATAAAAACGCACCAACGAAAAACAATTTGAACTTTATTATTAAGACGGTTACAACTACCGCGACGGCAGCGTTAACTTGAATAAGTTGAGTTTGAACAATGTTAATTTTGCGTTTGGATTATTGTATTTTCAACTTTAAACGTGCTTCGTTAGGTGTAGTAGATGCCGGTAACCATTCAAATGTAAACAGTTCGTCCTGTAGGAGTCGAAACATAAACATTGCGTTAAATAAATCATTGGAGACTGCTGCATGTGGTTATGAAGTATTGTGCTTATCGCGGTGACTTATGGTGGCTACAGTCTGCACCAAAAAGGAGATACGTTCTTGAGATATCTGGACAATGTTCCCGCGTCTTCAAGCATAAATTTATTCAAAAGTTACGTAGCTTACATCTTAGTCCTATACAACTAATAAGTGCAAAATACGAACTGCGTATATTGCCGTCCCGCTGACGCTAATGTTATTTAATACGAGAGTGAGAGAGACAGTAGGATACGAACTTCCATTTTTGAATTTCGTAGTAGTCCCCCAGGCGTGTCCATCTGTCCATCTATTACATCTTCAAAGCCAAAATCTAAGTCAAAGTAAGCTTCGCTTCGGAATCAAGGCGCTTAATGGTGTAATAACCGTAAATATGACATTGTGTATACTTTGTCTTTTAAAAATCAACCCCTAACGCGCTGAAAGAAGGGATGAAATGTGGCCGCAATGATTTCAGAGGTAAAGTTACAAAAAATAATTTTATAATAATACTAGCCGCTCCCGGCGACTCCGGCTGCACAGAATTCGTTTATCGCTATCCCGTGGGATCTACGCAATTTTCCGGGATAAAAACTACCCTATGTCCTTCTCCGGGAGTTAAACTATCTGTATACCGAATTTCATCTGAATCGGTTTAGTGGTTTAGGCGTGATAGAGTAATAAACAGACTTACAAATTTTCGCGTCTATAATATTAGTGAGATGAGATTATAAATTTAATATTATATTCCTTCGCTAACGAAATCACGGGCAAAATCGAGTTTTAAATATAAAAACGACTTTTAAAATTGTGCTTCTATTTTAGAATATAATTAAGAAAACTCCAGCTCCTTTTATCCTTTTCATAAGAGCGTAATGGCGGCTTCAGCACAGTACTAGAAACCAAACAGTAAAATTATACAATAGTCTTCCCACTGACTTAAAGTCCATAAATTGCGTTAAATTGTTCAAAAGGCGACTCAGGGTTTATTTGATAAGTAAATGTTTTTATGATATCAATGATTTTATTAACGATAGTTTAAATTAGTTATAAGAAATGTTTTACCAGTTTCCTTAGTTGTTGTTTTTTTATTTATATGTTTATTAGGTTAAGATTTAACAAGAGGCTATATGTAATAGTTTTTAAAATCCAACACAATTTGTATTGTTATGGAAATAAATTGAATTGAATTGAATTGAATTCAAATTCATTTCAACGTTATAATTTTACAGCAGAAATAAAACACGTTAACACAACCTCGTAGACTTTAGGCGCAGGACAATCCATTGGAGTCCGTGTAGACCGCTGAATACGGGCGAGAGCGTGTCTAAACAAACCGACGGAACGCCTGCCATACGGTACAATTTTAGGGTTCTAATACCTCAAACCCGAACCCCCTAACCCGAAGAACCGATAACCGTTGGGGTAGACGAGTTCTTGAGTGGAGACCACGGATCGGCAAACGTAGCGTAGGACGCCCTCAGACTCGGTGGTGCGATGATCTTCGCAGGGTGGCTGGCAAGAGCTGGATGAGAGTGGCCGAGGATCGTGCTCAGTGGCGTGCCATGGGAGAGGCCTATGTCCAGCAGTTGATGAACATAGGCTGATGATGATGATGATGATGAATACCTCAAAAGGGAAAATGGAACCCTTGTAGGATCACTCTCGTGTCTTAAATAGATGTCACAATCAATTCTGTCCAAAACAACTGAAGTGGTTGAGTTAAAAATTGGTACACATGCGTAAATCGGTAACCCAAAAACGGATGTGTAACGTAAACCGGGATTTTAAAGGTAGAAGCCACTTCTGGGGATAAATTATGGAATAAAAATAAAATTCAAACACACACTCTCATCACATGCATGGTATTCCATATAAAAAGGTTTGTTGTGAAAATCTTAAATATAATTATACTTTTTTGTAATTTTAAGACAGTTTTGAACTTATAATTAATAAAAAAACGAAAAGTAACCATTCCCTCGTCTGTATCTTCGATACTATAAGGCCTAAACTTTCGATGATAAAAAATGTATAAGTTCTAGAGTACAGGAAAACCTATAATAAGTATATTGAAAATAACAGGAAATTTCCTTAATGTCCAAGAAAGTACGGAACCCTCTGTACGCGACTTTAACTCGCACTTCGTTTTTGTGTAGACGGCCCTTCAATTTATATACTTTTGTGCTCTGTCTTTTTGGCGCGCTCCAACATGGCGCCGCTAGATGGAGCCGTTCGATAGTGGATGCAAAACCGGATTGATAGTGCGAGGTAGCGCGCCGGCGACGTTTACGACCGGCCGGAGTTATTGCCGGCGGAAAGTTCGCCTTAAAACTGCAGGGCTACTCCGAAACACGAAATTCGAAGTTCGTATCGTGCCGTCCCTCTCACTCTCGTATTAAATGACATAAGCGTAGGCGGGACGATACGATACGAACTTCGATTTTCGAATTTCGTGGTAGCCTTGCTGTATTATTGGCATGCCTCCAGCAGGCTACTGAGTAAGCGTCGCGTCCACGCACGATATTAATTCATTCATTGCTCAGCTGAAAAACATCATATTTTACCCCCTAATGGCATATGTTGGTGCCAGGGACGGTTGTAAACTGCCGCATGCAGAGTAGCCCCGACGGCCGCGCGACCCAAAATTATCTTACAAGGGTTTGAGGACTAACTTGGTATGAATGAAAAAAAAAATGCGAATTTTGTTTTTCCACGTACCCCGAACTTCGAGGCTCATGCCCCAGCGTTTACAAACTTCGCGATGCTTTTATGGAAATGGGGTTTTTAACCTCCCAACGCAAAAGAGGGGTGTTATAACTTTGACCGCTATGTGTGTGTGTATCTTAAACGGGTGGACCGGGTATTTCATTGCTCTACAAATAAAACAGACAAAATTATCTTTTCAAAACTTGCCTCGCAATTTGACGCAACATTGACAAAGTGCTTTGCACGCATCTAATGCCATTAGCCCATTACATTTAAAAAAAAAAAAATGTCGACTCCTAGATTCAAATTCAGCACAATTAGAATCGCCTTTAGATATTATTATCGAGCGCTTCGATTTCAATAACCAGCCCCTTGTGCTTTAAATAAACGGAACATTGTTTATAAACAGCTCTTGTATTTTGACATCTTCATACAAACACTCGGTAAACAATACAAAAACAAAGCCCTACGGAAACAAGATGCGAATTCAATAACCAAAATGTGATGTTTCTTAGGAAATTCGCAAAAAGTCAATCCATTATCGTGAAGGGTCCGTTGTTGTGTAAACATCCGAGTGGATGAATCTGAACGCATCCGAGGGCCGCCATATTGTTTTTTGTTACGTTGGCGGAGATTTATGGCCATTGACAAAGTCAATTTCACGCGGCGACGCGGCGTGCGAACGCCTTATGATGGAATTTGGCATGAGCTTTTAACTTAAATTGCCCTTAAGTAAACAATATACCTGTCAATTGTGACGAATCGCCCGCATTGTGGCTCGTTGCTGCTTGCTGCGATTGTATAAACAGTAAATACCCAACAGTGAAGTTTTGTGATTCAATTGTAACTGTTGCAAATGGAAAGGCTATTTTGCAAGAGTATTGAATGGCTTCCTTGATCAGCTAAAAGATGACATTGATGCATTGCACAGTGTGGACGGAGTCCAACAGTGTATGTCCTACGGCTGAGATGATGACGTGTAGGACGAGCAGTGAGAGTTGGGAGCGATAGACCCTATCCTAATTCTGTTGCTGTGACCAGTTTTTCGAAGCATTACTCTAATAATATTATAGTGCTAATAATACTAGTCTAATAATACCTACTTACTAGTGTTTTGTTTCGTAAATTGAATGAGAAAATGAAACAAAATACTTAAATTTTGTTACCAAAATTGATCAATTGAATTGATCATTCAATTTACGAAACCAAACACTTACAGTATTATTAGACTTGAGTTCATAAACTGGTGAGCAAAATTTAATCAAAAACATCTGAACACGACTCTATTGTTAACGGCGTCGAAGTTTTTGATCAATTCGATATTTTTGATCACATTTTAGTCACAAGCATCTAAGGTCTCAAGTTTATGAGCTCGACTGTAACCTTTGAGAAACAAGGCCCTCGTGATGGCGGCTGCGAGCGGGTGCAGCAGTTGGCCTGCCGTTCCTCACTGCACGCCAAACAGACTTAGTTATTTTACTAACAAAAGTGGTGTAAGACAAATAAAATACTCTAGAAAATTATAGAGTGACAAATAGAGAGAGAGAAAAACTAGAAATAGAGTGGCAAATTATTTGATTAAATGACTGATGTGTTTCGCCGTGGAGAGCAAGATAGCCGGTGAAATCACACTACAGCACAACGTCTCTAATTGTTCTCTCTTCTATCTATTTATGTTTTTATTGTGTTTTTGTTGTGATGTAGTATGTTTTGTTATCAATAAATGTTGTGAGTTTGAGTTTGTTTGTTTGAAATTACTGGCACTTGAGCTATGCCATCTTAGGCCTCTAGGTTGGCAACGCGTCTGCATTAACCCTGGTGTTACAGGTGTTTAAGGCGGTGGTGATCTTTTACCATCAGAAGACCACTTGCTCGTTGGCCATCCAGTCAAATAAAAAAAAATGTATGTAATTTTATTATGTATCTTATCTACTCTACATAGAGGTTGATCCGGAGTATTAAATTGTTGGTAATTTTTCCGTCATATTGTGGCATTTGGTATGATCATCCAGAGGGTAAAGACACATTTTATAGGTCACCTATTAGTGACCTGCTTCATCAGCCCCTCTCAACATTATTATAAGATATCAAATCAATAAGTAGGTTATCTTGGCTTCACAACTATATGTATAGAAGGATGTACTTTTATCGAAATGTTTCGGTATCCAGATAAGGGAATGTTTACTCGCATCGCAAATCATTCCCTCCGCAAATAGCCTCCACATCCTGTTTTTTGCCAACTACTCCAAGTTTTACTTCAGTGATTTTTGATAAAAGCTACTATATAAAGCTATGAATATGACTGAGCCAACGACTCCAGTTTTACTTCAGTGATAGTCATAGTCGCACGTTTATTCCAGTGGTTTTGTTATGAGCTATATCCATACTAATATTATGAATGCGAAACTGTGTGTGTTTGTATGTTTGTGTGTATGTTTGTCCGTCTTTCACGTCGAAACGGAGCGGCGGATCGACGTGATATTTAGCATAGAGATAGTTTATGGGCTCGAGAGTGACATAGGCTACTTTTTATCTCGAAAAAATGCATAGTTTCCGAGGGAACAGCGCGCAATAATCGAATTACACGCGGGCGAAGCCGCGGGCAAAAGCTAGTATCCCTGCTATAAATATGACCGAAACAATTGCAATTCTTTCTTTGCAAGATTTGACAACAGACAGACAAAAGCACAGGTGAAACTAAATAAAAGCTTGTAAAAAGCAGGTTACCTAGTTGGAAACTGACGAGTACATGGATGAAACCCGAGAGGGATCATGTCAATTTAATAATAAAACTAAGTTACCTCATCAACTTTTCCTACCCTTTCCTTTCCCATTCCAATCACGCGTCACCTTTGGCAATATCCGTGGGCTGACTTCGAGGAAAGACATCTCCTTCTATACGTAGTTAATACGTCAACGCGCAAGCAGGCAAGGAACACTAATATTATCACTACAAATATCTCACGTCCCTTTCTGGGAAGCTTATTTTTTGTGGCAACCCCGTCATCTTTATCCGTTCGAGCATTTTTCACTTATTTTTGATGTCACGTATCTGGTTACGAAATGCACCTGTTTGTTGAGGAATACCGGGAATAGTTATTATGAAAGTTTGTTTTATTAAGTTTATATTTGTTTTGTTTCTTGAACACTAGAAGGCAAAGACAAATTTCTGACGGATTATCATAATTTCCTGTTTAATTTTGTAATCTATGGCCCTTGCATCATGTATCCTATGTTTATGTCCTTACATAGGATAGATTTTATCCTGAAATTTCATGGCTCCCGCAGGATGGCGATAAAAGAATTCCATAAACAAGTAAATAATTAAGTACATTTTATCTATTTTTATTTATTTACTAGCTTTTGCCCGCGGCTCCGCCCGCGTAGCATTCTGTTATCGCGCGCTGTTCCCTCGGGAGCTGTACATTTTTCCGGGATAAAAAGTAGCCTATGTCACTCTCGGGCCCATAATCTCTATGACAAAAATCACGTCGATCCGTCGCTCCGTTACGGCGTGAAAGACGGACAAACACACAAACACACTTTCGCATTTATAATATTAGTATGGATTATTTACATACATTAAATTGAATGAAAATAATTCTCTCCGAGTAACCGTTCACTTACGTATCGTCGAAAAACCTACAAAGTATTGTCGCTAAAACACATTTCCACTTCAAAATACATTGGTTTGTATTCGTGACAAGTTCAGCGCATCCCGAGTGAAATGAAATGAGACATTGGAGCATCCGCCCCTAACAAGATGCTGATAGTGACGGGCTAACGAGGCGCCCGGTCAGTGTTGGTGACGCGCAAGTTGAAACATTCTGTGGTTCCTTACATTTATTATACTAGCGTTTACCCGCAGCTTCGCACACGTAAATCTTTAGATACAGTAGTTGAATTGAAATTCCGGGTTTTTAATTAAATTAATTCACATCTCCGAAGCTACGGATCGAGGTGGTTTTTGGTACAGAGATAGTTTATGGGCCAAAAATGACATACATAGGCTACCATAAAGTGACATATAGGCTACTTTTTGTCCCGGAAAAACGCAGTTACCGAGGAAACAGCGCGCGATAACCGGATTCCAAGCGGGCGAAGCCGCTGTCAAAAGCTAGTACCAAATAAATACCTATATAGCCTTATTTATTACCAACTGCAAAGGTGTTGCCTAAACAGGGGCTCCCAGCTTTACTTTAGCCCCGGTTCGACGACTTCGTAGATCCGGCCCTGAAGGGCTACTCCGAAACACAACGTTCGAAGTTCGTGTCGTGCGGTCCCTCTCACACTTATACTATTTAATACGAGAGCGAGAGGGATCGCACGACACGAACTTCGAACGTTGTGTTTCGGAGTAGCCCTTCAGGCCTTATATTACGAAGTGCAAATTCGAACTTCGTATATTGCCGTCCTGCTGACGCTTATATACCTACGAGAGTGACAGGGACGGTAAGTGTACCAGGGCGTGTATCTGGTTCTGATGTTGTAAAAGTGATCAAATGCAAGCCTATTTCTGTATAAATAAATATATTAGGTATTATATTATCCCGCACGACAAAGACAGTCTTAGCAAACAAAGTCGCAGGCAACGACTAGTCAGAAATAAAGCGATCGTGTGTGGTAGCTATTGTGCAAAAACAGCGAATTTGATTTCATTCAGTTTTTGTCATGTTGCACTAACGACGGGAGCCCCGCCGAGTTGGGGCAGTTCGTATCGTACCGTCCCTCTCACTCTAGTATTAAATAAAATTCGCGTCAACGGGACGGCTAGATACAACATTCGAATTTTGCACTTAGTACGAGTAGTATAGGGTCAGGACGTTCGTATCACGATACGCATATTGCGCCGGCCCAACACTGAACAATCTCTTAGTACAACACAGAATAGTCTCAGTAGTTATTTATTTTATTGTAATCTAAGTGTCTCAGACTTCGTTTAAGTTTAGGTATACAAAATAATTTTTGCTGAAAAAGCTCAAGAATAGATTTTATTTAGGGAAATTCAGAGTGATCACATGTCTACGCACACACAATTTTATAAAGTTTTTACAAAGGTTCTGATTATTTATTACTAGCTTTTGCCCGCGGCTCCGCCCGCGTGGTATTCGGTTATCGCGCGCACAAACGCGCGATTCAAACATTTTACGCACATAAGTGTATACAGTGTTGTACGTTAATTAAAAAAAAATAACTTTGAACCTAGGCTATAGGAACTTCAAACTAGTTTAACCTAATGGCATAATTATCAAGCAGAGGGTCGGTGGGTGGCCATCCATGGAACCCAACAGCAAAATGGAACCCTAAAAAGTAAAACAAAATACCACGTGTGTCTCGTCGCCCGGGAATATTTGTTTTAATCCAATTAAAGCGGCAGCAATCGGACCAATCTGTCACGAACTGAGCGCACGCGCAGCGCAACGGCCAAAAAACAAACGATGTCTTTTACATATACGAAAATACCACGGTTGCCATGTTTGTTCAATGTTGCATTCACGGACATATATTTCACCTTACAGATAAAAAGTAAAAGGAAAAAAACTGTATAAAGCCTTCATATCCTTAGTAATATTATTAATTCTGTCTGTCTCACTGTATGCCACCTCTTCGTGCTTAAACCGCTGAACCAATTCAAGAAAAAAAATTGTATCGAAATGGGTTGATGTTGAATATAGATTTTTAGGTTTAGAGTAAGTTAGTTATAGTTTTTTTTTTTATTATTTATTTCTGTTAATTATTGTTACATATTATTTGTTTGTTGATGTTTTAACATAATAATATACATGGGGTGTTGAAAAATTACAACAAATTAACAAATTCAGAGTGACTTTAACAACCTGGCCGTGTTTGTTTTCCATTTCCCGCGCTGTACTTAAACATTCTGCAGCTTAACCAACAATGACTAACTTTCGGCCCTCTGACCGCATTTTTTCTCCACAAGCAACAAAACAGCTGTAAATTATGCTAACAACGCTTTATTTACGTCAAAAGCATTGCAGATGATTCACTAAAGTAAACAGAATAAAAAGGTTTTTTATGTAATACTAAAAAAATACGATTTAACATTTTCAGTAGTATCTAATGAATCCATACTCGTAATAAAAGATAAGACCAGCACAACAGCCAAGTTTTGGACAAAATACATACAATATTTTTTTTATAAAATATATGAGAACCGGTAGGCACAAAAAATAACTAAAAGTTATGAGTATCGTTGACCGTATCAGAAATATCTGAGACATCTTGACTTTTTAATATGTAACTTAAAATGTTAGGATTTTATGTTGATAAAGCGTTCTAAAATATATAACTACATAAGCAGGTAGTCCAGTATACAGTACACAGTTATTTAATGTATACTCCTCTCTCTCGAGGCTGTTTTATAACTTTGAACTCGGTTAAAATGTATCGAACAAGATTATACGCTGGTGTTATTTAAACACTTGGACTACGTGTAAAACGGAACGTTCCATCATAAAACTTCCCATTCACCGCGCGTCCACTTCATCTTGTTCGATCGCACCCGATTAATGCTCGGCGAGCTCGTTAATAGCATTGCCAATGCGACCAACCGACCGTCATTATTTCACTTCAGTCACCGACACTTTACCCGGGTGGTCCACGGTGACTCCCGAACTCTATGTCAACATTTCTCTTTGTTGTCACAACCATTGTCCCTAAGGAACTAACGAGAATAGACCCCCAACAAATTCACGCACTTTCAGATTAAAGTCGTCGTAAAAAGTCAATAAAGTTCCGTTTTGGCAAAGATTAGTACAGAATATTTTATACCGTGCGAGCTTATTTTACGACTCCATTAACATTAACATACATTGTACATATCATTCGTATCTCCGTGGAATGGAGCGTAGTTTAAAAAAAATATGTCCATTTGGTGTGACTGGCCGGTCGTAACAAAACGCCGTTTGCACAGTCTTGCGTTAAAACGATATTGTTTGCATTAAATATATTATGCCCGCGCCATGTTTGAGCAGGCGCGTCCATATTCGACTGGCTATTATCCGATTATTTTTATTCATGACGTTATTTGTGTTTGATTTCGCGTTTAAAAATGCTAAAATGCGAACACGTTCAAAAATCTCTATTTAAATAACAGAGGAATACGATCCGTTTCTCACATTTCATGCTTTAATTTTAAACAATGTTATTACGAGCCCCTTTTTCGTTTCAATATCGGCTGTATTAATAGAATAGCGCGTACCTACCTACAACTACTCATTTATGTTATGATTGACATGAACTACCTTAGTAAACAATGACGATTATGACTGCTAGAAGAAATGACTATAAATTTAAAAATGTATTTTATTTCGAAATTGAAGATGGCCGCCAACCTACGCGTCATTTCCGAGGTTTTGTTTTTATACGCGGTTTACGATGCCATAAACATTTTATTATCAAACACTTGTTACTGAACTCCCTAGCATGATATGATAAAACGACTGTCTCTCTCACATTTAGTTCTTCAAAAAGAGATGAAGACTTGTAACCTCGCGATTTTTTCGGCATGCTAGCGTCTTGGTTGCCACAGATTGTAACAATACCATTATCTCAGATTGTAAAAATACTGTACGAGAGAACAAATTCTGAAGATTTTTAAAAGGGTCGTGTATGAACGTCATTTATTTTTTGACACACAAAATGAGTTTAGTTAGAGGCGCTAAAAACTCTGTTAAGATAATACAAACATAAGTGGTGTCTTAACACTTGCTGATGATTCATTTAAGTAAGGAACAATGAACTTTGTTTATGGTAGTTACCTATTTACTTTTCAAATATTCTGCTACACAATGGATTCATTACTAGTAGAAACTTGGACATAAGTAGCAATCTTACAAAAACCTATATGTAGTTTACTATTTATTTGATAATTAGTCAACACCTGCCATCATCATCATCAGCCGGAAGACGTCCACCACTGAACAAAGGCCTCCGCCTTAGAAAGTCACAATGAACGACAATTCGCCACTTGCATCCACCGGTTACCCGCAATTGTCACGATGTCGTCAGTCCACCTAGTGGAAGGCCTGCCGACGCTTCATCTGCCAGTCCAGTACATATTCGCCACTCGAAGACTTCTCTCCCAATGGTTATCTGTTCTTCGAGCGAGTGTCCCCGCCCATGGCACTTCAACATGCATAATTCTCTAAGCTAAGGGGACGATTTTAGTTCTTCGGCTTTGATGAGTTCTTCGGTAAATTTCCGTGTAGCATAGCATAGCCTAGCTCTCTCAATAGCTCAAAATGAACTCGCAAAATTTGGACCGAACAAATGTGAGCAGGGTGAAATGAAAAATAAAAGCAATACAATAGGTTATTTATCTATTGATTAAAATTACACTAGTCCTAGTAGAAATATTCACATTGAGGTTACAATCTATGTAGCGTTATTAAAGCGTTTAAAAAGGTTTACTAGGTTCAGTCAAACTAAATGAGCCACCACTAAAATCTTTATGATTAATCTTATAATGGCTTTTAGATTTATAAGTACCTAAAGACCGTTTTACCGCGATGGCGCTTGGTAAATACCCGTCTCCCAATAAATCGCAAAGCGATAAAAATAACAAGAATCCTGGCAAACCCGCGACCCGGGTCGTCACGTCGTGTCACGCACATCGAATACTAATTGTCCACAATCGATTGAATTATTCATTTGATTGCCTTTGTCCTTAAGGCCGTTCCCGTACCCAAACGAATTCTAAAATCGAGCCCCTCCCCCGCGCCAGCCGTCCCGCCCCTCGATACAATGCCGATTATTGCCGATACAACAGCGCCACGTAAGAAGTGGCGACTCAACTGAACTAACAGGACACTGATTTGTAAAACGTATTACTAGACCGAAAAAAGCATGCTGGATCGCATAGATGGCGTTAAAGTCAAATTGAAGTAATAAAATAGAGCATAGTGTAAATTAAATATTCATTTTAATGAAGTCAACTCTTATTTCAAAAAAACAATATTGTTTTTACACCGAAACATAAATTTTGATGTTAGCCCATGTTTTAGGTACTTCTCCAACGAACTGCATCTTTTGAATACCGCATTCTAAGGGTCCATGATTGCAAATAGATCGTAATTTTGTAAAAAAAATACTAATAACTGCGACAATTCTTCGATCAACTGTTTTGTCAGGAACCTCTTCTTCCACATCGAACGATATTTGTAACTGAAAATATATTAAATGTGTTAGCATTTACAATTTGTCATGGACATATTGTATAAAGCACCGGTGGCAAAAAACTAACGAGAGAAACAGAAGTAAGCCCTGCACGATAGATTATAAGAACTTTGTGATAAATCAATTTACGACGCAAATAGAGAATGAAAAAACCAGTGAAAACCAAAAATCGGTTAATAACCGTATTGAGGGATTCGAAACTGGTTAACCGGTTTTTAGCAGTTTTTCTGCAAACTATTTCAAAACGATAATTTTACTATTCTTGGTTGCTATTGGTGTTAACGGCGTATTTTGTGAGATTTAAATAAGTATTTAAATATACTCTGTATTAATAGGGGAAGGTGGGTTACAATGGATCATGGGTAACAGTGGATCTTTTGGTATAATTTTATGTGTATTACACGCATGCCCGTGAGTGGATTCGAAGTTGTTGCTCTTACGCCCCCGCTTGCCAAACTAGTCATCGTCTCAGTATCGAAACGAGAGGTAGTGTTGCGGTGTATAGGGCACGGGTACACTACATAAATACCGAAAAAAAATCAGAAAAAGAAGAATTAAGAAATTCCGAAAGTCGGAATCACGAACTTCGAAATACCGATTTTTATAATTCCGAATGTTTTAAAAGTCCTACTATGACTATTCCGATTTTTTAGAAATCCGAAACTTAAACATCGTCATTTTTTAAATTACGATTTGCAAAATTCCGAATTTTAATACATCGAATAATAAGAAGTTCGACTCAATAATAATCCGAAATGTCAAAAATACGAATTCCGATTACTAAAATAGCGATTTTCAAAATTCCGAGTAACATTACACCGATCAATAATAAATCCCGACTTCTAAACGTAAGCTATGGATAGGTTAGGTAGGTTAGATTGGTCTAAAAAAGTAATAACTGTTATTCATTTTCAGCAATGTGTTACACCGAGCTCCTATTCCGCGCAGTTAAGGCGCTTCGCGCTTTGACGCAATTCTAACCTAACCTGTCCTATGCAGTTCAATTTACCTAAATAAATTGATATTTATTCAAGATTCGAAATTCAAGTTTCCGATTATTAAAACCACGAAGTTTATTTTGCCGAATATCATATTTCCGAATTGGCGATGTCATTTTGGAAATTTGCTAATCTGAATACTGTACTTCAGGCCAATAACATTTCGTGTTTTTAATTTTTCGGTCTTTTAAAAATTGGATATAAAAAAATCGATATTTTGAAATTCGGAAAAATGAAATTCGTGTTTTTAAGTATCGGAATTAAGAACTGGACTGGAATTAAGATCACGTTTTCGTTTCAAAGCACTTATGACAGCAGTTTGGGAAACCTTCATTTTTCAGCAATTTTTCGTGTCGTGAACTCGTGAAGCCTTCATTGGACAGACCTACATTAAGAGCACGAGTTTCGACACTCAGATCAACTTTGAGGACCCATTTTAAATAATTGCGGAATTCATAAAATTTCATAGGAAATACAGAAAATATTATATTTACAATAGAACAATTCCTCGAATAAGTATTTATTTTCTTACTGGGTAGTCATGGGCCCAATGAAACGTATAAATTAAAAGTATATGCTATATTTCAATATCAATATAATTTAATATTAAAACCTAATTTCACAGAATGAAGTTAAACTTTTGACCGGTATTGTAGTTTCAGCAATGTAATTTTTCCTTTTGGCTCGTATGTTTTATCAGCACATTGATGACGAAATTTAATTAAAAAGATGAACCAACTTCTTGTTGTCCACTACACGAAGAAATACAAGTGTGTATTCTTGTTTAAAAAAAAAAAGTTCCCACGCTATATTCGTCGTTTTCTAGTCTGAAGATTATTCTGGGGTATCTATTTTAGGCAATTTACACATATTTAAGGACTATTTCCAATTTGGTTAATAACTGCCGAAAGTTATAAATAACCGGTTTTTAACCTGTTTGTTACCCGGTTTGCATTCCCTAGACGCAAATCTGGTACGCGAAGTTAAAACAATGTTATTCTAGCTATGTATTTAATACAAAGGATAATATTATTCTCTGAATAATAAGACAAAGATACAAAAATACAAAGATTGGACGCCTGAGCAGTGGTCAAAAGTTTTATTTTACGACGAATCGAAATTGCATTTTTGGGGGGAGACATCGTCAAATATATTCGACGACAAGAAGGCGAACGAAAGGCAAAGCTACGCGTGTGCCAACAGTGGAGGACTGTTAAAAAACAAAAATAAAGTTGGTGATCTCGTGAGAGTCAATGGCATATTGAATATGAAACTCTATCATATAATTTTACGATTTCACTGATTACACTTGATTACACTGAATTTTAACTGATTTTTTTTTTACATCGTGATTTTATATTAGTGGGTTAGCTTTGTTTTTACTTGTGATAAAAGACTATTAAACAATTTAATAAATAAATGAGTTAAATCTTCATTAAACTGGACCACTGTTACCCATGATCCACTGTAACCCACCTTCCCTTATTAGTAGAGAGTATATTTAAATCTCACAAAATACGCCGTTAACATCAATAACAACCAATAATAGTAAAATTATCGTCTAATACTTTAATTTTAAACAGTTTGCAAAAAACCGGTTAACCGGTTTTGTATCCGTCGATGTGGTTATTAACCAGTTTTTAATTTTCACCAGTTTTTAAACTCACTATATCTAACTTGCAGGTGGTAGGACCTTGTGCAAGGTCCACCCCGATTGCTACCACCATCTTGATCGCTAATCCTGCCGTGAAGCAGCAGTGCTTGCACTGTTGTGTTTCGGCGCGGAGAGTAAGATAGCCGGTGCAATTACTGGCACTTGAGGTATTCCAACTTAGGCCTCTAGGTTGGCAACGCATCTGCAATACCCCTGATGTTGCAGATGTTTATGGGCGGTGGTGATCTCTTACCACCAAGAGACCCTCTTGCTCGTATGCCTTCCAGTCGAATAAAAAAAAACTAAGGTTTACGCGACCATTCTTTTCGTAGGTACGCGCCGCTGTGGGTAGTAAGGTATTTATCGCAACGCACGAATTTACGTGCGACCTAGGTAGGTAGGTATTTTTAAATTTATAAGGATAAATAAAGTCTATTGGAGATTAGAACTTACTCGCTACAGGTGCCAGCGGTTGATAAAATCGGAGATTCCGTTACCATTTTTTTTTATTCGACTGGAAGGCAAACGAGCAAGTGGGTCTCCTGGTGGTAAGAGATCACCACCGCCCATAAACATCTGCAACACCAGGGGTATTGCAGATGCGTTGCCAACCTAGAGGCCTAAGTTGGAATATCTCAAGTGCCAGTAATTTCACCGGCTGTCTTACTCTCCGCGCCGAAACACAACAGTGCAAGCACTGCTGCTTCACGGCAGGATTAGCGATCAAGATGGTGGTAGCAATCCGGGCGGACCTTGCACAAGGTCCTACCACCTGCAAAAATTTGCACCATTTGCAGTCTGTAAATAAAGATACCTAAATTGTTTTGTATTGTGTTACGTAGCTAGGGATAAAAAAGCATAAGTCAAGTAATTTAATTATACTCACTCGATGGAGTCCGAAGATTTTGTATTTTGTTCGGCTGTAAAAGTATCAAATTTTCTCTTTTACCTAAAAATAAAAAAGCAAATAGCTTAGTTACGAGTTGTGATTCGAACTCTCGGCACATTTGACTGATTACGGTCGCCCACTTCCTATATTTCCTATCGGTGAAACCACTACGCCACCAATGCTTATCTGTGGCGCGTGAAATTCTGAACTATATGCATATTCATGATTGTAATGTTTGTTCTGGTTTGTTCAGAGAAAATTAAATTTGCAAATCAGTAATTTTATAACGAAATAAATACTATTTTCACTGTTTATTAAATATATTTTTTTACTTACGTTAGTTCCATCGTTTTTTAGTATCTTATGAGTTGTCTTTCGAGATTTTTCCTTCTTGTTCAATTGTTTGTTACCCATAATACACACGCACACGGTGGTAGATCATTAGGACACACAACACAGTTTTTACAAGTAACACTACAATAATATATTTGCAAGGCAAATTAAATAAAATCTTGTATTTTTTTGGGGAAACTTAGTACATGTCCGTCTAGCACGAGCGCTCAGCGGTCACTGTCACATTTCGAAAGAATGACGGAGATAGACATTGCAGGCCGTAAGTCAATATCTTTTTACGATAGAATTTGTCGATTTTTATTTATTTTAAAAATATTGCCTCAAATTATTGAAATTCGGAAGCTGTCAAAGGACTATTTAAGTTATGATAGATTTTTCTCTATTTTTTGTTTCATAGTGTCACGTAGTAAAAAAACAAGTAAAGTTGGAATAAAAATTCGCATTGGAGGTTACTTTGGGAATTAATTGTATCGAGCGAAGTGTGATGAATCGTGTATCGAAAGCTGTCTTTGACAAGATAATATAATCAAGAATGATATATATTTTTCCCACGTCTACAAATATCAACGTTTCGTAGAAAAGTAGGATCATTCTTGGGCTACTTTTGCGTATTTGGCTCAGGGAACGGCCTTAATCATCACCTGGCAACACTGAGCCCTGCGAATCTGGCGCCCTCTATTTCTACCCTAACGCTTTTGTAGTCCGGTACGAGGTCATAGATCTGCTAACAATGGTTGAAAATCCATGCAAGTTTTTATTGTCGTTATTAGCAATTCGTTGTTAGATACGTGTTATCATTGAATTATTTATGAGTAGTCTATAATTGACTATTATATCTGACATTAGAATTTAAATTGCGAGATATTACTGAATTCCAATCGAAATTCTGTAATACCTGCTTACCTAAATTCTATATTTAATTGGTGCTATTTCTGTGGAAATCTGTTACTGGCTTTCTGCACATTATTATTATTATTATTTATTTATTTATTCATGAACAATACAGTGATTGTGATTGAGTGATCGTGATTTAGTAAACAAGTAGGTACTACGAGTAAGTCCCATTACAATGTACCTTTTGTGTTGCTGTCGATACCTCGAATAAAATTACTAAAGAAAGAAAGGAAGAAAGAAAATACACATTCACAACACAAGACACAACAATAGCATTAAGCACAAATAGACAACACATAGGAAATTATGCGTCATTGCGGTTGAGAATCGGACACTGGCTCACACATCATACTACTACTACTACTACATCCTGATCTTACGAAGAGTGGATGGCAGTGGTCAAGATTTTGGTATTTTAGGTGGATCCCGCAAGAATATTCAAGGATATCGGGATAAAAGTAGCCTAAATATGTTATTGAATGTGGCTCGATCAACTATCTCTATACTCGTACTGTGAAAGGGTAATACATAACCACAAACTTTCTCATTTGTGATTACTATATTAGTAGAATTTCGCTTGAATATTTTGAATAATAATGAGCATTAACGGCTTTTATGTCGTAGCCCGTGCTTGCTGCCATACCACTCCAATCGAACACGTATAAATATTTCATAAGCTATCAGAATACGTTGCTATTTGTCGTTTATAAAATAAACGTGTTATTTATGATCCATAATGCAGTAAATAACCGTTTGAGACACCTTTTTGAAAGCTGATATTAATTTTATGAATCGTAACTCGCGGTTACGGCGACGCTTGCCGTAACTCGAAACGCATGCAATTATCATTTAAATTCAATCGGTGCGTGTTTGCTTAATCCCGTTTTGATTTGAAACTTACTTTATCAATAAATTAATGTAATGTAATATTTGAAACTCACTTTATCAATAAATTAATGTAATATACCTAATATTTAAACCATAAGCTTGCGCAAGATGAAGCCCTCTTGAACTGATAATGTCCGTTATTCTATTAGATTCCCGTGTTGCTTTTTATGAAGGAGTGTTTGCGTCATTCGTTTCAATCGAAAGAATGCGCAAACAAATCTTAATCAAATCGGCATTCGAACTTACTTAACTATTGCCTTGCTAACCATTTAACCAAGTAGATATGTTCTAATACTTTGCTAATCAAGGGAGGGTAAGGGATTGTACATACTTGTATTCGGATTGTTTTGTTTTTTTTTTCTCATTTTCTACATTACTATCATCATCTTCTGTCTAAGACCCTACTACTCAGCAGGGCTACTACGAAACTCGAAAATCGAAGTTCGAGTCATACCGTCCCTCTCACTCTCGTATCTCGTATCTCGTAACCATTTAACCAAGTAGATATGTACTAATACTTTGCTAATCAAGGGAGAGTAAGGGATCGTACATACTTGTATTCGGATTCTTTTGTTTTTTTTTTTCTCATTTTCTACATTACTATCATCATCTTCTGTCTATGACCCTACTACTCAGCAGGGCTACTACGAAACTCGAAAATCGAAGTTCGAGTCATACCGTCCCTCTCATACTCGTAGGTATTAAATAATATAAGCGACAGCGAGACGGGTACGAAATTCGTTTTTCGAGTTTCGTAGTAGCCCAGCAGGTCCCTTTTCTAAATGAAAGAGCTTGGGCTGTAGTTCCCACGCAGACCCGGTGCGTGTTGGGAAGTTCACACACACACTATTGAACAGCTTCTCTGGTTTGTGCAAGTTCACGCTGTTTTCCTGTGGGTGGAGGGGGATGAGGAGGGTTTGCGGTGCTGAGCCGCAAAGCTCGGGGTAAATTACATCTTCTTTTTCGTGGTAAGAAATAGACATCCAAAATTATTGACACCAAAAAAAGTGTATCACGTAACATTTCTCGAGCCACACGCAACTGTCATACATAACTCATAATTCTAAAGATAATCAGAAAAGAGAAGTTTCCTCGCTATGCGCTGTGCAAACGTAACCCGGCGCGGCCAGTTACCGTGTTTGTCCTCATGTATGCGCCCGCGCATGCCCGTATCAACTGATTAAACAAACAAACCGCTGGGCGTCGCCACTGGCTTCGCAGTAGTGTTGCCACACTTTGGATAGTTTTCATCTAAAACAAATACCTACTGACGATTAGGGTTGCCACGGACGCCTTTTTTAACCCCCAACGCTAAAGACAGGTGTTATAAGTATGCTGTCTCTCGTAGCTCTCAAACGGATAGACCAATTTCAATGCCGTTTTTTATTTGAAAGCGTGTTTTCTTGCACTGGTTCTAAGCTATGTTTCATCAAAATCTTTTCAGTCGTTTATGAGATATTAAAGTTTGAATTAACGATGTCGGGGGTTTTCAAATTTCTATGTCGGTTATAGCAGAGACAGGGACGGGTGTCAAGCAGCGCCTCCACCAGAGATGTGCGAGGATGTGTAAATGAAACTTTTCTATTGGTTAATGAAAAACACATCCCTCGCAACACATCCTCGCACGTTATTGGTGGAAACGCTGCTTTAAAATTTAAAGTGGAAATGGCATTCATGATTTAGTAAAGTAAAATAAACTTAATAAACCCCCTTGCAAAAAAAACGGGCACCTATGGTTTTTGTATTTTATGTGCATGAAAGCTTACTTTCTAAGCTTCAATGTCTAAAAATCTGAAAAACTATAGGTGCCCGTTTTTTTGCAAGGGGATTAGTTAAAATAAAAATGTGAAAATTTTCAAAAATACGTTTTAAACATTTCGCGTTACATCTTAGTAAACTAAATTCATTATAATTAAAATTCTTGCAAAAGGTATAGAGAAACCTGAGAATTTGCTAATGGGTCTTTGATTTAAGTAGGTACTGTGTTTACTCAGTAAATAAATGACTCATAATCTCCCATGTTCATTAATGAACACGTCAAACAATAATGCGGTTGGCATGTAGAGTAGGTAGATGAACTTATTATAATGCAAGTTAAATTGTATTGTAAAGTATTCAGCATTGATATTGCATATGTTACGGACCTACACGTCAAATCAATGTATATTTCAACACGATTACAAATCACTAGCTTAATTTAACCTTTCTTCGCTCTAGTGAAAGAAAAAAATCGCAAAGGTACTTAGTTTGGATAGGTACTTAAATGTAAACGAACTTCAGCTACCACTACTACTGTATAGGTATATACACTCCCACTGCAGGAAACAGGCCTATAGTCCCAGAAGACAATGACGAGATATTGTTTGTCAGTCAGCAAATAAGTCAGTCAAGTTACTCTTCTGTCGATTAGGTACATAGTTTTTACCAACAAAGTGAATAACAATTCGCTATTAAAAATATGGACTTGATGGAAATGTTAGTTACAATGGTTATTATAATTTTAACAATGTAAACAAATCATTAGCATTCCATAACAACGAGTACGAATGCAATTAAAATGGAATTGTGCTACTTACAATACCTACAGTCGTCATAACTTTGTTTACAGAAAATTGTATTAATTTTAACTAACTATATATAGTCGTAATGTTTACTTTTCAAATACTACTGATACTACGTACACATCTTACGAAACTAGGCAATAATTACGACTCAGTACCACTACCATGAGTTTACAGTGACCGTACTTACTCGATAGCGACGGCTAAATTATTTGTATGGAGAATTGTACAGCGCCTCTACAAAACTCTCTGCTCTCTCTCGCTGTCTATGTTGTTCTTGAAATAAATAAATTATTATTATTATTATTATTATTATTACCTATCGAGTAAGGTCACTGTAAACTCATGGTAGTGGTACTGATGGACAGCGTTTGGGAGACCATGTGATGTCTTCTAGTCAAAAATTACTCGGTGCCTGAAGACAAGAGTCTTAAACCAGTGTGTATTGCCAGTGACAATCTATGGCTCCGAGACGTGGTCCTTAACTGTAAGCTCTCTTGCTCTTGGAGAGGCACAAAATCACGCAATGACCTGTAGAGAGAGCTATGCTCAGGGTTTCTTTAAGCATATTCCCCGAAGAACTAAAGTCATCGACATAGTTCGAAAAATGTGCAATTTGAAACGGGAGAAAGATCCTCGTGTGACGACAACGACCGCGAACGAAGACGAAGCACTGGCAGGCCCTCTGACGACATCACGAGAATTACTGGCAACCAGTAGATGCAAATACACGTGCTTTTGACCACATACTATAGCACATAACACTATAATTAATGTTATATCATAGTCAACAATGTTTTTCCCTCAGGTCTACGCACAAAGCCACGAAGTACCGATAATTCGACCGGTAACGAGCCGGTAATAGCTCATGATTTACCGTTATTGCGTTACCATTACCGGTATTAATGCGATTTACCGTTACACCCGTATTACCGCAGATTGTGAATTGGGACACGTGTGTTCGCCGATTTGCATTTGTTATATTCAAAGTCACTTCATTTGCACAACTGAAAACCAAAGCTCCATCAGCCCAGTCTTAATTTTCACTTCAAAACGACTTCACCCCTTAAACTATAAAGTATTTCCCGGATAAAAAGCGGATATTTAATGAGCTGAGCCGCCATGACCGGCTTAATTACTGCATAAATTATCACCAGCTTGCCCGACCCGGCAATTTGTTGCTGTATAAGCGAAGATTGCAGTTATCGGAATTAAAATTACCCCAGTTGGTAGGATTTATTAATTAGAATGGAAAAGGGTCTGGTGAAAGGTATGTGAATGATATAGAGAATCTTGATGTTTTGTGAATAAAACGCAATTTTACAAGCGCCATTACAGGTTTTAAACAAAAGGCTATTTGGATCTCGTTTACAACGTGTCTGACCCTCTACGTAAAGACCGAAATCCCGGGTAGAAATCCTTCTGAGGGATGTTTTAATTTTGTAATTTGTAAATAAAATATATTTTCAAAATAAAGTTAAATTGAGAAAGGTTTTTCCATGTCAAAGTCCGTATAAAATTAACATAATATGATCCGAAGTATTAAATTCTAACTTAGTCATGTCTCCGTTAATAATGTGGCTTCTCTTCTGTCGCTTCTCGCGTTTCTCTTGTCTCTCTTGGCGAAATTATTATCCAACATGTAAAGCTCTCTATCAGTTGCCGTTTATACGCACTGAGATAGTTTAACCCTTATAACCGTTTTATCCCAGAAATTGTAATTCCCACAGGCGTACACTAAACGAATTCTTCGCAAACGAAGTTGCGCGCAAAATCTATTTAATATGGAAATATAATTTGAGACCCTGGGAAGGACCTAAGATAGTTTTTATCCCGGAAAATTATGGGCATGCGATGCGATAAACGAATTCTTCGAAGATGAAGTCATGGGCAACAGAAAGGCTACTACAAAACTCGAAACTCGAAGTTCGTGTCGTGAAGTCCCTCTGACACTTATACTATTTAATACGAGAGCGAGAAGGACCGCACGACACGAACTTCGAGTTTCGAGTTTCGTAGTAGCCCTGGCAGCTTGTTATTATACCGAAAGGGTTTAATGGTTGGAGTATACGCGCCTTTCCTTGCATCCTGTCAACTGCGGCGCCAACGCGACATGCGTGCGCAATGTGGGACCTGCTGGGCTACTCCGAAACTCGAAACTCGGAGTTCGTGTCATGCGGTCCCTCTCGCTCTCGTATTAAATAGTATAGTGTGAGAGGGACCGCACGACACAAACTTCGAATTTCTAGTTTCGGAGTAGCCCTGCTGCGCTGCGCCCGCACACGCCGACCGGTTACGCGCGATTACACGCGTAATTACGCGTAAATCACACCCGCGTAATTAGCGACGCGCTCCGTTTTACGCCAATTATATTGTTACAATTTGTTTATATTAATTTAGAGGCTGTCAAGATGTTTCGTATTTAATTTGCTGTCGCATTTCATTCGTTTATGGCGAGGTTTTTATGGCAAAAAAGATGTTACTCTGCTTTGACATTAGTGTTCGACATAACGGATGAAAAACAGTTTTATTTTCATTCATGAATACGAAACTGTTTGTGCAAGCATTTGGCGTCAAAATTATGGATTTCCTCTTTTATGTCTTACATGGTCTTACCTACTCTAATATATTAGGTACTTCGCGTCTAAATAGCCCGAGGAATCGTAATCTATGCGATTGGCAACTCATAGTTTTTTAATAAAGTCGCCAGGCTCCGAACTCAGCCCATGAATAATGTACGCGCGTATTGAATCGCATTATCCTCGAACATGTATTTATTTACCCATGATTTGGAGGTACGCGACCGGAATTCTGAGCCGCGCTAAATGTTTTCGGCTTGCTATCCATAGAGGATTTGAATTTGGAATTATAGCTGGCTGGTTACATTACAACGTGCGTTTGACGGTACGCTTGGGAGTCGTTTTGGCGCCATTTTACTTAAATTAATTAAATAAGAATCTTTTTTTTTATTTCCAATGTGGCTATGCCATATAACATGAAAGTCAACGATTAGCCTGGTAATAACATCCACCTCATACAGAGAGGGTCGTAGGTTTGCGTTGAAGCACTGGATCAGCGTGAAACCTAAACAAGCGTTCTCGTTGATTAGGCCCAGCAACGGGATACACAAGACGAGATTAGGTCTTTTAAAGGACCTAATAGCATCTAATAACATATCAGTACTATTATACCTACAACCCGGTGCGGTGGATGCGGAAAGCACAAGACCGGTCTGAGTGGAAAGCCTTGGGGGAGGCCTATGTTCAGCAGTGGACGTCTTTCGGCTGACATGATGATCATGACTATTATACAAGACATTTTTATTTTCAACCCAAAATTGCCATAAACTGAATCGATAAAAATCCATAATAATTATTGAAATACAAGATTTCACGAGAATCTATTGTGTAATACGATGAACTCTAGAGGAAAATAGCTGGAAATTTTACGATATACGAGGCATTTTTCCAATGATAATATTAAATTCTGCAACGTGACGTGCAGAAGCTCGATATAGTTACAGACAAATAGAGTATAAGCATAAAACAAATACTTATAGACGCAAGCTAGATATAAAGACAAAGTAAACCATGTCCACAGCATACACTTAGGGGCTGTTTCACAGTGTTAACTGACGGTTAAATGTGATGCCGTCTCCGTCTATTCGAACAAAACAAATAGAGACGGCATCACATTTAACCGTCAGTTACCACTAATCAATGGATGGTGAAACAGCTCCTTAGCATGAAGTGGCGCCTATTTATAAAAGCGATGGACGGTCGGCCCTATACCAACGGATGTCGATTTACTAATCGGCTGGACGAAAGATTTATATTCAACGGATGACATCAGCCAGCGAAATGTCGATACTACTGCGATATAGCTTTGGTATTTGCCTAGGAGGCGGTTCGGCAGAATTATGACTAGAACATATCCCTTGCCAGTGATGACGTACGGATCCGAGACGTGGGCGCTAACGATGGGCCTCATAAGGAAGCTTAAAGTCACTCAAAGGGCTATGGAGAGGGCTATGCTCGGGGTTTCTCTGCGGGATAGAATCAGAAATGATGATATCCGCAGTAGAACTAAGGTTACTGATATAGCCCGAAGAATTGCGAAACTGAAGTGGCAGTGGGCGGGGCACATTGCACGCAGGACTGATGGCCGATGGGGTCAGAAGGTTCTCGAATGGCGTCCGCGGACCGGGAGACGAGCTGTCGGTAGGCCTCCAACAAGATGGAGCGACGACCTGGCTAAGATCGCGGGATCGCGGTGGATGCGAAAAGCACAAGACCGGTCTGAGTGGAGAGCCTTGGGGGAGGCCTATGTCCAGCAGTGGACGTCTTTCGGCTGACATGATGATGATGACACTTGCATGTATTAATTTTTAATTTTGTATATTATTTTTTCGAGCCAAAACTAAGACAGAAAATTAAAAACACTTACCAATTTACACAAAGCAATCCGTATAGAAGCCCACTATTCATTATTTAAAGCTAGTTATAAGGGACTTTCCTTGCAGACTCTAAAGAGAATCGTTAGGTAGGTACTTAATTTTTCATAACATAAAAAAAAATGCGAAGACGCACATGATTTTGTCAAACAAAGGCGATCCTTACTAAAATTAATATTGCGAAGCGAAATTAACTAAATATCTTTTACTAGCTTGTGCCCGCGGCTCCGCCCGCGTGGTATTCGGTTATCGCGCGCTATTCCCTCGGGAACTGTGCATTTTTCCGGGATAAGTAGCCTATATCACTCTCGGGCCCATAAACTATCGCTATGCCAAAAATCACTTCGATCCGTCGCTCCGTTACGGCGTGAAAGACGGACAAACACACAAATACGCTTTCGCATTTATAATATTAGTATGAATACCTATGGATGTGTTCACTCTTAACCAAAATTTTTGTATAGAGACGAATTGAGACCCTGGAAAGGACATGGCGTAGTTTTATCCCACAAATTGCAGCAATTCTATTAAGAATACTCACACACAACCGTCACTATCTTAATAGAATTATAAGTATTAGTATTCAACTCAATAAACGAAAACTCCCTAACCATCCTCTATTATATATCCGCTCATTGATAATTTTCATTCATGTGTGATTTACAAACAAACACACGCACAGACATCTCAATCTTTTACGATCGATGGACAGCTCGATAGCGCCCGCTAACGAGTATCGATCGCGCAATCGACTCGCCAAGCGAGGTGAGAACATTAGCATTCGATGAATCGAACGTTCACCCACGAAGAGTGATAGGTTAATTTGTTGGCTTATTTAAATAACTTAATAAAATTAGGATTTAGTGATAAGGATTTAATTTATGTCCTTCAAAATAACCCTGTGTTCCCATGTGGTGTCCGGTTAGAATTACACCTCTCCAATTCTTCCGTGGATGACGTAAGAGGCGACAAAGAACGAACTCACGTTAAAGTATACCGTAAGCGACAAACTATAGCAACCTGTCACTATTGTAAAAAAAAAATCAACGTTTAAACCTAAAATTGCTAAAAGCACCGAAGCTCCGAATCTTCTGTGTTACAAATGCAGTTGTGCTAAATACCTACTTGTAATCTTTAAACAACATTGTAAATCTGTTCAAAAATATATACATACACCATAAAATAATAGAGGCGCCTTTGTTTGGTCTCCACTATTAGAAGCGGGAAAATTAAATAAAAAAATATATTGTTTCGAAACTCCTAGGCACAGGGCGATGGAAATAATGGACTGTATACGCGGCTTAATGATTTCAGAAAGTTATAACATCTATTTAAAAATGTAGTAGGTACTTGCATTATCCATACTAATATTATAAATGCGAAAGTAACTCTGTCTGTCTGTCTGTCTGTCTGTCTGTCTGTCTGTCTGTCTGTTACGCTTTCACGCCAAAACCGCTGAACCGATTTGGATGAAATTTGGTACAGAGATAGAATAGACCTTGGGAAAGGACATAGGCTACTTTTTATCCCGATATTCCCACGGGATAGGGATAAAATCTCGAAATAAGAACCTCTGGGCTTAGAGTCATGAAATTTGGTATGTAGGTAGTTGGACGTATGGAATAACACATAGGTGACTTTTTGACCCGATATTCCCACGGGATAACTAGGGATAAGATCTCGAAATAACAACCGCTGGGCTTAGAGCCATAAAATTTAGTATGTAGGTATCTGGACCTCTGGAATAACACGAAGGCTACTTTTTATCCTGATATTCCCACGGGATAGGGATAAAATTTTGAAATAAGAACCTCTGGGCTTAGAGTCATGAAATTTGGTATGTAGGTAGTTGGACGTATGGAATAACACATAGGTGACATTTTGACCCAATATTCCCACGGGATAACTAGGGATAAGATCTCGAAATAACAACCGCTGGGCTTAGAGCCATAAAATTTAGTATGTAGGTAGCTGGACCTCTGGAATAACACGAAGGCTACTTTTTATCCTGATATTCCCACGGGATAGGGATAAAATTTCGAAATAAGAACCTCTGGGCTTAGAGTCATGAAATTTGGTATATAGGTAGTTGGACGTATGGAATAACACATAGGTGACTTTTTGACCCAATATTCCCACGGGATAACTAGGGATAAGATCTCGAAATAACAACCGCTGGGCTTAGAGCCATAAAATTTAGTATATAGGTAGCTGGACCTCTGGAATAACACGAAGGCTACTTTTTATCCTGATATTCCCACGGGATAGGGATAAAATTTCGAAATAATAACCGCTGGGCTTAGAGTCATGAAATTTGATATGTAGGGAGCTGCACGTCTGAAATAATACATAAGCGACTTTTTGACCCGAAATTCCCACGGGATATCAAAGGATAAAATCTCAAAATAACAACCGCTGGGCTTAGAGCCATAAAATTTAGTATGTAGGTATCTGGACCTCTGGAATAACACTAAAGCTACTTTTTATCCAGATATTCCCACGGGATAGGGATAAAATTTTGAAATAAGAACCTCTGGGCTTAGAGTCATGAAATTTGGTATGTAGGTAGTTGGACGTATGGAATAACACATAGGTGACTTTTTGACCCAATATTCCCACGGGATAACTAGGGATAAGATCTCGAAATAACAACCGCTGGGCTTAGAGCCATAAAATTTAGTATATAGGTAGCTGGACCTCTGGAATAACACGAAGGCTACTTTTTATCCTGATATTCCCACGGGATAGGGATAAAATTTCGAAATAATAACCGCTGGGCTTAGAGTCATGAAATTTGATATGTAGGGAGCTGCACGTCTGAAATAATACATAAGCGACTTTTTGACCCGAAATTCGCACGGGATATCAAAGGATAAAATCTCGAAGTAACAACCACTGGGCTTAGAGCCATGAAATTTGGTGTGTAGGTAGCTGAACCTCTGGAATAACACATAGGCTATTTTTTACCCTGATATTCCCACGGGATAGGAATAAAATTTTGAAATAATAACCGCTGGGCTAAAAGTCATGAAATTTGGTATGTAGGTAGCTGCACGTCTGGAATAACACATACGCTATTTTTTATCCCTATACTCCCACGGGATATTTCAATTGCCACTACCAGACCGATTAGTTTACGCGTGCGAAGCTGCGGGCAAAAGCTAGTATTATATATAAATGCGAAAGTAACTCTGTCTGTCTGTCTGTTACGCTTTCACGTCGAAACCGCTGAACCGATTTTGATGAAATTTGGTACAGAGATAGTTTAAGCCCCAAGGATCAACATAGGATACTTTTTATTCCGACAGAGGGCGCCACCGCGCGATAACCTAGGTCCGCGCAGACGAAGTTGCGGGCATAAGCTAGTCTTCAATATTTAAGGACAGACATAGGTCGACAACGGGCTAGAGTGTATCGTTGAGTTTCTTGCCTGATTCTTCTCAACAGAGGTTTTTCCAGACCTGTGGTAGATTTTTTCGACATTCATAAATAACCTAAATTGAATAAAGATATTTTGACTTTGACTTTAATATTAATTTTTGCAGACAAAAAAAGTATTATCCTAGCAGCTGATCTGACTTCTTTAAATGAAGAATAATTTCAAAAAGTCTAAAAGCTCAGAAATAAACGGTAACACAATTACAATGGACAGGTCTAGGAATACTCCTAGATGAGAGAACCTTAGAGCCTCGGCCCTCGTCATCCTTGAAGTGGCAAATCCAATTAAGAGTCGCCCCTTATGGAATCTGCAATCCAGCGTTCAGACACAGTAGGTATTAGTACACCTAAAGGCAGGTTGATTAAACAACGGTCAGAGTGAGACAGCGTCACTCCGCACTTACCTATTCTTTAATTAAATAGCTCGCCGTTTTGTAGAGCGGATTTTTAAAAGGTTCAAAGAGTAATTGAATCGCGGAGGAAGTGTTTTAATGGAATTTATTTCAAAGCTAAGTGGAAAGTTATATTTTAAATATAGGCATAGCAAGGCAAGCGAGTATGTTTAATATTATATCTATTATTTCCTCCTTGTGATGCGGTAGTCTACCCAATTACCGTCTTTACCAAAATGGAACTCCGAAAGGCCGATATATTCACTTTTTTCTATTTTAATCTGACAAAATGTAATAATAAAAGATTTTGTACCTAAGAAATCCCGTATCCTAATCTAATCATACTAACTGACCTATATAATTCATGTATCTTTGATGTGTGTGTATTCAGCAGCTTTTTTTACTTTCCAAAATGGCCTTAAGTTCTTGCGTGCCTCAGACAGAGGCCACGGAAACTTTAAGGGAACATTGATCACAAGACCATAAAACACTAGAGGCTAACTCTTAGGTACCATTTTAAAAATAATCAAGAATTAAGATAATTTTGTAAAAGTAAATTAGAGTGTAGTTTAAGACATTTTTTTAAAGTCCGTAAAAAAATTGTTTTCAATTCACACATTTTTAAGACAAAAAGACTAAAACAGTTTTTTTGTCGCTCTTGTGTCACTTAATGTTGACGTAACTACCTATAATTTGACCTATTAACAATGACTGTGAAGAAAATAAAATATTTTTCGTTTTTAATTACCCACGAGTAGTAAATAGATTCCATCAGTGAACTAAGCCATTTGTCGAATCTAACGGAAAAACACGTTTTATGCCAAAGCTACAAAACACGTTTAGCATATCGAACATCGTATTAATTGTCACTGGCTGTCTCACATCACATTGACCGTAGGTGTGAAGAATCCAAACAATCGCCCTATTCCCAAGCTACCTGTGTAACGGATAGAGAGGCGAATAAAAATAAACGATTACATATCGATGTCAGCCGTAAAAGTCGTAAACATCGAGCGAGTATCGATTACTATCGGACGCCTTGCGGGCCTCCTGCTGCTTGGCGGCTGGCAAGCCCTTTAGAACACACTGTACGAGTATTTTCAAAACTTTGTGAACTAAAACTAATCGCCTTGTCGCGTCGCTCTACCGTCAACCCTCCGAAAAACTTACGTGTCACTTCCGCTTGTACTAAAAACTTGAAATTTGAAAGAAAAAAAGAAAGAAAATGCATTTATTTAACGCCATAAAACAAATATAGAACAAATATAAGACATACATGATTAGATGCTAAATAGGTCCCCACTCATTTGGTTTGGCACTGCAGCAGAGGCTTTCCGTTGCGCATTGTTTTCTCATGATGGCCGCAAACTATATCATAAGAAAAGTCTTATTCTTATTCTCCTCAATGCCGGCCTTTAAGGCTTGGACCAATGTCTGTTAAATAAAGATAAATATATTCTTTTCACGTAGTACGGTGATTGTAGTTTTTGCAACTTGATGGCAAAAATCCAAAAACCACGCGGAGACAACTTGCGCATTAAAAAATGTCATATACGAGAGCAATATCGAATTTTGTGATCACTGTTCACTGTTAAGGTTAATCGCCGCATAAAACACTATCAAAATTATACTTCAACTAGCCAAAGATGTAAAAATACCAAAATTAGACATCGTCTTCATCCGCCATGTTCGAATGCTACAAATCGAATCCATAAGAAAAGTCTAAAAATCTTATTTCACATGTCTGTATTTGTCTTACTGACAAACACAGATATCTAAAAATTACCTCACTACGTACATTTTCTTCGTACAGAGTTCGAAACCCTCGTTGCGGCAAATCGACGCGCACTTGGCCGGTTTTTCTCTCAAATCTAAACTGAGCTTAAAGAAATCATAATCATAAAATTAGCTAAAACAGTATTTATGGGCTAATTAAATATCACAGCAAACATCGCGTGGGCCGTCACCTCGCCCGTCCGAACCAAAGTCGCGCGTTGTAAACGAACCTGTTATTTATGATGGAAATTACTTAAACAAATAAATTAAATTATTGGCCGCGTGTTCACTATGCTATGCGGCGGGGCCTCGTTAAATAATTCAATTTGGCTCTTTCAATAACTACTAACAATAAAATAACCTTATAAATCTCAATAAATCATAGCGAATGGCAGGTGGCATTTTGCTAAGCGATCTAATGTCAAGGTTGGTTAATGCTGTGTTTTGCAATTAATATTGATATATGCTTTATGACTAGCGTTTATTGGTCGCGTAAAGAGACGTAAACTATAAGATCTGGCAGTTGAAAAAATTCTCATGGAATTTGGACAATAATTTAAAAAATATCATCACTACTTTGAAAAAATCTCGTATCTGAAATAATAAGTCAACAAAATTGAACCTTGACATAATGTTCATAAAGTTCACTCAGAAAATTATCTATTCTGAGATACGAGTATTTTTAAAAGTTGACCATATATATCATGGGACAGTTTAAACCATTAACCTTTATCTACGATCTCATAAGCGCTGCTTGAATTAAATTATAAAGTGAAGGACAATCATTATGTTCTCAAGAGAAACGACTGCCAAACAGAGCCACCATTCAGTATACTTAGTGTAAGTTTTCGGTTACAAAATACGTCTCGATCGCGTTCGCGTTAATATCTCAATTTGTATAGTAACACGAACAGCGCCTCTAGCGGAACGTTTGCGATGTTCGTGTTTCCATACAAATTGCGATTCTAACGCGAACTTGATCGAGACGTATTTTGTAACCGAAAACTTACTCTAAGGGTACAATCCGTTTCCTTATCTGTAACTAGTTTTCGCCGCTCGTCGGGAGAGTTTTTCTGCGGTTACATGTGTCGGTGATAGCGTTTTTAAAAGATACCCTTCTGGGTATCCGTAGCGTATCTACCCTGTAATGAAACAGTATACCCACTGGTTTTGACGACCGCGTTACTACTAGGATGTGGCTGAATCCACCGTTCCTCACCTCTATTTACACCACAAAAGCTTGCACAATTTTAAAATGCCTTTGCCCCAAAATCAAAACGAATTTCAATTTGTCGCCCCACATTCATAGATCACAATCAAACTCTCATACAGTTACCACATGTTTGAGCAATTGGCATAAGTATGTCATAGAATCTTTGTTTGGTGATGAATTCAATTCAAATTCAAATCATTTATTCAGTAAATAGGCAGCAATGGGCACTTTTACACGTATTTTTTTAAACTACCGGCACTTTCAGAAAGACCATCATTGCCAAGAAGAATGCGCCGCAAGAAACTTGGCAGAAAGACATTTTTTCATAATTAAATAATTGCAAATAAAATACTTAAAACTACAGTATATAACTAAAGAAAAAAATACAAAAAAAATAATAATAATATAGGGATGTATGGGGTCCCTTAGTTACAAAACTAAACACTAACTATATCTACGTACAGTGGAAGTGTAGAATGCTTCCACCGTCATAAATAAAAAATAAAAAAATAATTCTGAAATATAGATTTCAGGTTAAGTAACCATTAAGCTTTTGGATTCCGAAGGCAAGACATCGCATGAATTACCAAGGAAAGTCGTAATGACTTTTCCTTTGAAAAGGTTCTATGGTGGCCTATGAATTAAATTGCTTAACTGTACGTGTACGTTTACGTAGGTACAGTCAGCTGCAGAAAAAAGGAACCCCCCTGTAACGGCGGTATCCATACTACCTCCATTACAGGGGGGGGTTCGTTTTCTCTGCAGCTGACTGTACGGTCACGATCGTTGATTTGGGACTCATTTCGTGAAAAAGTCCTTTGAATTGTCGTATAAAATGACAGATATTCGATCTTAAGTGGGTCCCAAAAAAAATGTAAAATGTAAATGTTTTTTATAAAATATTTTTTTTTTCCCAAATAACGAACGTGAATGTACACGTAGTGACATAGTTGTAAATAAGTAGTTGAATTATTTAATTACAACACATATTATGTACTATCAACGCTAGTTACTATCGGCAATGAAGAATAAATCAGTATAATTACAGGACACCCACAGCGGCCGATGTTGACGCATTCCGGTAGATCGCGTTACTAATGCTATCAACTGATCAACTCCCGCGCAGGCCGCGATAATTGTGCTCGTTGGGAAAACATTGCGTCTGTGTGCGTCGGATGCTTTCGTTAATGCAGTTAGCTTCGTTTGTTTATGATTTGTGTTGTGGTATCTAATTTGGAATCAAGTCGCACTATCTTATAACTTTCATTAATTCATACTCATGGACATATTTACTGGTCTTTTCGGGGTAGTTGGAATTAATTTAATTACGATAAATACTAGCTTATTTATATACCAGAATAGTTCTAAGTTAATTTATGGTGGCTTTCCTGAATCGATTGCGCATGAGATCGATACGGCAATCTATTGACGCGATCCATAATTGTTTTAACTACATATTTACTATAATTTTTGTGATATCTAGGAATGGGTTTTACATTACAATACATAATGAATTGGTGAATTGGAATTGGGAAAAATTGTATATTGAAAAAATACAATCCAAAATTAATTTACAAGTCAGGAATAGCCCGACTAGTTTCGATCTTTTTCGAAGGTCTTTTTCAAAGGTAAGTGTGTGAGTAGAACCGTTGTTTTTTTTTAATTTTCCTAATATGTCTCATGACAGCTTACGTCATATTATACCTACATAGTTGACAAATGTCATGGGGTTACTTATCCGTGCCTATGAGTCAACACTGAGATCATTGATCTATAGTCCACGATCCGTCCACGTCAAGCTCGGGAGTGACGGCGACATGTCGCGACTCCGGCACGGGCTTGCGAAAGCGGGCCGTATAGGGCACTCATGCGCAGCGCACGATTAGATCCTTATTCGTCCGCGAGTAGGGGAGCCCTGCGCCGGGAGCCACGGGGATTCTTTCATTTATCCACTGCAATTCATCATCATCATATCAGAAATAGGACGTTTAGTTCGTTCGTTCTTCACGGACGTGTTCAGATTTCCATCCGTAAAGACCATTCGAAAAACTCGGAAGTGCGAGCCGGCTCGAATGTTGACCCTCTACTTAAAAGGCCATAAGTCAAACTACTGAGCTACCACGGGTAACATAAAGTTAAGAAAGAGTTGGATGGCTAAAAATTTAAAACTAAAATAGAAATACTCGTAAAATATAAATTTAAAATATGAATATTTATTCGTGACATGTAGCGTAGCATAACAAAAAAAAAGGATATTAAAAACACAATAGAAGTAATTTAAGATTACTTGTATTGTGTTAAAAAGTACTAAAGTAGTGTATCACGAAATGGTCCCAAATCAGCAAAAATTGCCGGTATTGCGAACGGCGCTGTCCTTCCTTTACTACATGTTTAAGAGTAAGACTTATTGGAAGACGTGGCAATGTAACAATAATTAATGGTAACCTAAAATAGACATTTATTAAACACAATAAACAATCCGAAATAACATGCAGACTTCACAATATGATGCCTTATAATTACAGCAAGCAGCAAGGCTAATCCGAAACTCGAAACTCGAAGTTCGTGTCGTGCGGTCCCTCTGACACTTATAATATTTAATACGAGAGCGAGAAGGACGGTGTGATACGAACTTCGAGTTTCGAGTTTCGTAGTAGCCCAACTGAAGCAACAACGCGACGAATAATTCCCACTGCGAAGGAGATGTTTATAGAATAGAATAGAGAATATTTATTTTTGAACAACTACGAGTACAATAATACTATGTGCAATCTATTTATTTTTATTTAGTAACTGAGTGACCTGACGCTTAAGCAGCACACGAGCAGAAACGTTTTTTTTTTTTTTTTTTTTTTTAGTAGAAACAATTATTTATGTTAGTGGCAACAGAGTATTAGTATTAATGGAAGTGTCAGCTTTTTACAGCTTTGATACAACGACCCGACGCTTATCGGTGTCACTTGGATGAGTACAAATAAATTATTATATTTTTTAGATACGCTACTTGATCAGGTTTGCAGGCAGGATGATTAGGGATGATTGGCTTGAACTGGATCAATCCAGATTCAGTTAGTTAAATTGTACCTACCAGTATTAGTGAGATTTTTTTTAGTACCTGCCTGGGCGATCGAGCTTAGCTTGGAGTTTTTTTCTTTAACTTAATTAATACTTAATATTATAAATGCGAAAGTGTGTTTGTATGTTTGTCCACCTTTTACGCCGTAACGGAGCGACAGATCGAAGTCATTTTCAACCCAAGAGTGATATAGGCTACTTTTTATCCCGGAAAAATTCACAGTTCCCGAGGGAACAGCGCGCGATAATCGCGCGCGGGTGGAGCCGCGGGCAAAAGCTAGTAAATATACAAATAAAAAGAAAAATCAAAAAAATTAAGTCATATCCGACCTAGATTTGAACTAGAGAACTTCAGGTTACAAGTAAAATACTAAACCGCTGAACCACCATCCTGATGATAAACGAGACTAGTTTGGCCAGCCGAATGTCCTGCCAAATGATTGTCTGGAACTAAAAAAAAAAGTAAAAAAAAAACTTTTTGTTAACTCATCGTTCTGCTTTGTGGTGTCCAAAGAATATTTGCATTGCATTGTCCTAATCTATGAGGCAGACCGGGTCACCCTACAAGTAATTGTGGTAAGCGGCGTGTGCGCAACTGGTCCAAGGTTGGGGCCCACATTGTCAGCTCGGAGCCGATACTCAATTGCCCTTAACTCGATAACTATGTTTCTAGTGGGGCGTTGACGAAACAAATGAGCGCTTGCGAGCTTGCGATAATACACTACAGTACCCTTAGTGTAAGTTTACGGTTACAAAATACGTCTCGATCGCGTTCGCGTTAAAATCTCAATTTGTATGGAAACACGAACAGCGTATCTAGCGGAACATTTGCGCTTTTTTTGCTTTTCCATATAAATTGAGATTCGTACGCGAACGCGATCGAGACGTATTTTTTAACCGAAAAGTTACACTAAGGGCACAGAAGTTACCTTACGAATACTTTCTTGCTATAGGCTATGAGGGAAGAAGAAAGACCTTTTAAACCTCGGGGTCGAAGGCTGGCAGGAGCTGGCTCAAGATCGTAAAGCATGGCGTAATCTGGTGTTGGAGTCTGAGACCCAATTTGGGTCACTGCTGAAAACTCGGTAGACTGGTCGCAACTAAGTAAGTTAGAACCTATAAGTACCTATAAACCGATAAGTACCTATGCCAAATTACAAGGAAATCCGTTCAGTAGTTTTTGTGTGAAAGAGTAACGAACATACATCCAAATAAACATCCATCCATACAAAGTTTCGCGTTTATAATACATAAATTATTAGTGGGATTAGTGAGATATGTATACTATAGATTGTAAAATGCAATCTCCATTGTGAGTGTTTGCTGAATAAATGATTTGACTTTGACTTTGACTTTGAGTACGATTTTCATTTGCATTGAAAAATTCCTGAGATGTCAGTAAACAGTAAATCACGAGTGACGCAGACCATTACACTTCTAATCAGCGCTTATCTCTTGTCATTTAGCGTTCACTTGCTCGTAAGGTTAACTTTTAAAGGTCGTTAAAATATATGCGCTCCCATTAGCCTTATATGACGAATCTAATCTTAGTACCGTATCTAAAGTGTGGCCTGTGGTTTGCCGTGTGGATTCGATTCTCGATGAGTGACAACGCACACGGGTATTGTGTTACCATGGATAACGATACCATCCGTTTTTTAAATTGTTGCCTGTAGAGATATAATAGCTTTGGAGTTTTATTGAAATGTAACCGTATCCAACGGAATTGACTGTTGCGAGCTGCACGAGGAAAATGATAAGGTTTTTTTTATAAATAACGTGTACTTATTTACATTTATTTTTTAATACCCACAGACAATGATATTGTATATCCTACAGATATCAAATAATAAAGTATATTTAATAACAAATCAAAGTCAAAGTCAAAGTCAAAATCTCTTTATTCGATTTAGGCTATGACAAGCACTTATGAACGTCAAAAAACTACCACCGGTTCGGAAAAAACCTCTGTTGAGAAGAATCCGGCAAGAAACTCAAAATTATAAATATATGTATAAGCAAGAAATAGTATAATGCTAGTTAGTTTAGTAGTAAATAATAAAGTACTCGTACACCTAAAGCATCTTTAAAATGGACTCTACCAAAAAAAATAACTGAACTGTTTCTGGCAAGAGCAAATCATCTACATAAACCGACCAAATAAACCTGTGCTACCGATTAGCATCCAAGCCCAAGATTGCTGACGACTCAGACATTCAGTGACATGAATCACTAACTACCCCCGTTATCTCTTCTTAAAATCCATTTTCCATTTTGCTCATTCAAATTGTCACCCGTACCTAACAGTTCCGGGAATGCTGGCTCCGAATATCAATTGTCTGCCCACTACCTGCCTCGCTAATCTGTGGACTGTCAGCGTGACAGATTGCGATACCCCGGCATTGTGGCCCTTCGAGTGACAAGGTTTTTAATCCCTTTTGATGCCTTTTCGCGACAGTTTTAGTTGTTAAGGGATATTGTCTTTGGGTACGTTCTGGACGCCATGAGTTAGAAAGTTGATAAATTTAAATGTTTTTTTTTTCGAAGAATTGTGTTAAGGTTTCTAAATACAAAAGGAGATAAATAATAATTAGGTGATAAGCAAGTACATACTTGTGTTTTCTTTTATGTTAAAGTCCGCTTAGCTAAAAAACAAAATTACTGAGATACCCTTACCCTACACCTTACCCTTACCTACTTAATTGGAAACCAAAACAAGTCTGAAGAAACCATAGAACCTTCACGTATTTTTAGGCTTTGAATGTCAATCAGAACACAATTTATTTACGTGTACTTACTGAAATATTAAAGGCGAAATTAGGGTACATTGAAAGAGAAATATTTATTTGCCGAGACGACGATTGGTCTAAGATTAGAAATGAATTAAATAAGTCTAGACTGAATGGAATCTCGTCGATTGGGTTATTCGGTCGTATTAGTATTAGGCAGAAAACGTGTCACATTATCAAATAAATAGCGTTGCTATTTCCACTGTATTTTGCTAGAATAATATCTTCTGGGAAAGCTATTCTTTGCGTACCTACATATGGGAGCGGTTGAAAGGAGAAATTGACTAAGCGACATTTTTGTGACATGTGTGTGTATTGTGTTTTCAACCGTCGAGCGTTGATATTATAATATAACGTGTGTCAAGTTCTTAAATAAATACTCCTACCTTTGATTGTAAAAGTTCTAAGTTCAATTTCCATGTAAGTGTCTTTACATTTTAAAACCGGCCAAGAGCGTGTCGGACACGCCCAAAATAGGGTTCCATAGCCATTACGAAAAAATTAAGTAATATTTTTCTAAGGATTTCGTATTTTATAAGGAATTTTCCAAGTTTAGGTATATTTTATACCTTACGCTGCTATTTACTCATAAACTACTAATAATTCTCAAGCAAACTTAGCCGTTATAGTTTTCCTTGGAAGTTTGATATACTGACTACCATCCTGATTTTTTTTAAATTTTTCCACCCACCGGTTTAGATTTTAGAGGGGCGGGGGGGACGCTCGATTTTATTGAAAATTTGCACTTTAAAGTTGAATATTTCGCAAACAAATTACTGAATCGAAAAATCGTTTTAACAAACCCCCAATTGTTTTAAAATACCTATCCAACCCCACACCACACTATAGGGTTGGATGAGAAAAAAAAATCACCGCCACTTTACGTCTAGATGGGAGGTACCCTAAAAAAATTGTTTTTGAATTTTTAATTGTACTATTTTGTCGGCATAGTTTACCTATATATCCGTGCAAAATTACAGCTTTCTAGCATTGATAGTCCCTGAGCAAAGCCGGGGACGGACAGACAGACATGGCGAAACTATAAGGGTTCCGTTTTTGCCATTTTGGCTCCGGAACCCTAAAAATTATCTCCTTGAGCAGTCATGTGTTTACCTTATACTCTAATAAAATATTCTTTATCATTACACAATAAAACGAATCAGCGTTGGATTCCAATCGAGGTCGAAAACACAGTTCGATCGTCTTTTTGTTTCCTCGCCGTTTCAGTTCTACACACCTTTAAATATAAAAATAAAATTAAAAATTTTGAAAAAACCCACGACGGTTCCTATAGAAAAAGGGTTAAATAATTTTTATGAACATCCCCCGACTAAAAGTGATTACAGACGCAAAAACATCCGTCGGGGGCTGCCATTACCTGCACCGAAATGAACTTATATTTTGCAATTGTATGAATTCGTGATGAATTAGAAATAATTGTGTGGGGAACTTTATGAGACAAAGATATTCATGGTAGTTTTCGTAACATTGCAACTGAAATAAAACATTGGATTACTAACCCCTAAATTAACCAATATTCTGTAGTTGTATGAATTTGTGATTAATTCTCGCCAACAAACTGTAATATCAGTTTGGCGAGTGGATATGTAAATGAAGTAAGTGTATGTAATACCTATGAGAAATAAATAAATAAAAAAAAAAAAAAATGTATTTGGAATGCACTATGAGAGAAAGATACTTGCGTTTGTAGTAGCTTTTCTTAACATTTTAATTGAAATGTAACAGAGAGTGCAGAGTGCAATGGCAGCCCCCGACGGATGTTTTTGCGTCTGTAATCACTTTTAGTCGGGGGATGTTCATAAAAATTATTTAACCCTTTTTCTATAGGAACCGTCGTGGGTTTTTTCAAAATTTTTAATTTTATTTTTATTTTAAACTTTTAAAAGACATAATTCATCTTATAAAAATATTTTATGTAAAATGAGAGGCTAATATAGTACACAACACTTTCTAACAATCTCATAAATAACGCTTAAATTTTAAAAAGGTATTCAAACGCTAGGAAAAGCCAAGTGGCTGCATGAGGCTGCGTTTCCACCAGAGATGTGCGAGGTTGTGTTGCGAGGAATGTGTTTTTCATGAACCAGTAGAAACGCTTCATTTCCCTATCCTTGCACTCATCTCTGGTGGAAGCTGAGCGGAGTGAAGCGAGGTAAAAGTTATGTTTCTATTGGTTCATAAAAAACACATTCCTCGCATTAAATCCTCGCACATCCCTGGTGGAAACGGAGCCTGAGCCCTGACTTTATTAGCCTTACATCTTGATTTAAAAAGTACAGCTTAGCCGTTCATAGATCTATTCCATGACATTATCTAACACTCAATTTTTTACCATACTCGTATTGGTCAGACTTTCTCATAGACCTACTTACGGTAGGAAATTACTTCACGGGTCTTAATTGACATGTCATACGAACAGATTTAAATATGAAACGGTCAAGTCATACAAAATTTTAGCTTTCTTGAAACTCTAGGGAAGAGGAGACAACCCTAGCTACAGCATCAGGTGTTGTATAGGCATATAATGTATTGTCATTGCAATTGAATAATCGTGCAAAGTTTTATGTATTTGTGCTATTAACCATCGAGGAGTTCCTTTGTGGGAAGACGACCCTAGCTGCAATATCAAGTTGTGTCTATTCTATCGTACAAACACAGTGCCAATAAAATTTAATAGGTAATTCTGTTAAGTTCCGCGCCTGTGCCGTAAAATATTGAAGAGTTTCTTTCTGTGGAGACGATCCTGGCTACATAACCAGGATGTCACTACCAGATTATTATATTATTACAAGATTTACATTAGTGTGCCAAAATTCAAGACAATACGATGACTAAAAGTGTGGCAAATTTAACTTGCAAGACCGAAACATACATACAAATATACATATGTATATTATTTACATAGGTACTTACATACATTGCAGGTCAAATAAAAGCTAGTGTTAAGACGAAACGGTATAAAAATAGTTAGTTTGTGCCCCGTCTTCTTTTTTTTATCTTGGCGGGGGCACTGCCGTGCGTCCTCCTTGATATACATATGTACGCCTTTCTAAAACTATTACAGACAGTCATCAAACCCCTTAAAGAGACCCATATCAAAGACAGTCAAATCTTTCTAGAGCTAAATGGAAAATGTTTAATATAGCGCCCCCTTGCGGATTAATACTACAACACCTATCTAAGAACCATCTTAGATAAACATCAAATCCATTACGGAAATCCACATCAAAAACAATCAATCTATTCTGAAGATAATTGGGAACATTCGATGGTCTTTTTTCGAGTGAAAAATGATTACTGTAGCGCCCCCTAGCGGATAAACGCTATAACACCTATCTAAGAACCACCGTCGATAAATTACGAAGCCATAACAGAAAACCGCATCTAAATCAGTCAAACCGTTCTGGAGATAAACGTGAACATTCGTTTGCGCACAAACAAACAAACAAACAAACAAACAACCTCTCACCCTAAACTCATATACCTTCTCCGTTCCGTCGTGGGTAAAAAATACAAACGGATTCAGCCTCTTTTTTAGTTGTTGACCGTTACACAGAATCATTGATTTACAGCCCGTCATGCGGGTCCCAAATTAATGCGGTTTCCATAGACAATACATAATAAAGAGATTAGTCTCTGGCCCAATTCCAACAGCGGTTAATGCGCTGTCTATGGTACGTCATTAATTACTGGCTGAATAGACAATGCATTACTTAACATGGCGCGGAAAGTTGCTTCTGGGTCAATTTTACTTAGTTTAATCGCAAATGTATTACATTTAAAATGGATTTCGCAGTGGAACCTTTGTAATTCAGTAAGGCACGGTTGTTACATATATTTTTATTATGAGATTCAAAGCTGAGTTTTTAAAGTTATAGTCTAGCGACGACAAAGAATTGGAAAAAAAACCGGCCAAAAGCGTGTCGGACAAGCCCAAAATAGGGTTTCGTAGCCATTACGAAAAAATTAAATAATATTTTTCTAAGGATTTCGTATTTTATACGGAATCTTCCAAGCTTAGGTATATTATATACCTTACGCTGCTATTTACTCATAAACTACTAATAATTCTCAAGCAAACTTAGCCGTTATAGTTTTCCTTGGAAGTTTGATATACTGACTACCATCCTGAATTTTTTCAAATTTTTCCACCCACCGGTTTAGATTTTAGAGGGGAGGGACGCTCAATTTTACTGAAAATTTGCACTTTAAAGTTGAATATTTCACAAACACATTAGGTACTGAATCGAAAAATCGTTCTAGCAAACCCCTAATGGTTTTAAAATACCTGCCCAACGATACCCCACACTATAGTGTTGGATGAGAAAAAAAAATCAACGCCACTTTACGTCTATTGTTTTTGAATTTTTAATTGTACTATTTTGTCGGCATAGTTTACTTATATATCCTTGCAAAATTACAGCTTTCTATCATTGATAGTCCCTGAGCAAAGCCGCGGACGGACAGACAGACGGACAGACAGACAGACATGGTGAAACTATAAGGGTTCCGTTTTTGCCATGTTGGCTCCGGAACCCTAAAAAGATTTAAAACGAGTTATAGATCGTCATTTAGGAATTACGAATAAATATTTATTCGTAGTTTAGTTAATAAATATTTATTCGTAGTTTAGGAAGCTAAAGTAATCATGTAGCTTTCTGCCTACCTATTGTAGCTACTCCTAGCGCCATCTAGTGAGCACATATAGAAACTCCACACATGTTCTACATGGCGCTATCGAAGTTTCACAACTCGGACGCGTATATAGTGTTACGGCGGTGGGTTAGGTGGAAACTTTAATCGTGCTTTTCGACCCATTGTAGGCGTTTTCAGCAGGCTGGAATACTGTTTCAGGCCGTTTCAGAGGACGCTCTATCACATATTAGTTTATCAAAATTTCACCCAAGTTACCGTCGTTTTCAGGCGCCTGAAACATGTTTTCAGTCCGTTTCAGGCCACCCTCTATCCGATGACGCCATAACCTGAAAACCCGTTTTCAGGCGTTTTCAGGACCCCTTATGGGCCTTTGAACTACATTTCAGTATATGGCGAAATCTTCAATAGGAGTGAAAGAGATAGCACGATTAGAAAGAGACAGCTATACTGAGAACATTCGAGAAGGTGTGTGACAGGGATGGCCTATATGTGTGAGAGAAACAGACTGATGATCCTGTTTCCGGAACATTCTAGTAACTGTGTGAGAGAGATAGCACATGAAAGAGACAGACACTCTACTCGTTTCAGGAACATTCGAGATGTAGGTATGACGTCCTAGCTGGACTGTTCTCGAACTTTGTGGACCGATTCACCGGGGGTATATAAGCCGGGCGAGGTTGCGGCGGAGAGAGTTTTTCGAATGCGATACCGAGCGATAAACATCGAAGAGAATCAAAGCGACTTGAGTGCGAAATTACTGTGAACTGTTTTTAAGTGTTTTGTAAAGTTAAGTAACAGTGTAAAAATAAATCCTACTCTTATTCATCGGTGTTAAAAGTGCTTTTCAATCACGAACCCACCCCACGAACGTAACATTTGGTGTCAGAAGTGGGATTGAAAATGCCGCTTACTCCGCGAGAAGAAGAGAAGGAGAGGATGCAGACCCGAAGCCGCGCCGCAGCTGGGGACCCTACAGACACCGCCGCAGCGTCAGATACAGCGGCGGCAGTATCCCCAAAGCCGGAAATAGACATCAACGCGATTCTGGTCCTCCTGAAAGAACAAGCTAGAAGGCAGGAGGAACAAGCTAGAAGGCAGGAGGAACATGCTAGAAAGCAGGAAGAACAAGCTAGAAGGCAGGAGGAACATGCTAGAAAGCAGGAAGAACAAGCTAGAAGGCAGGAGGAACAAGCTAGAAGGCAGGAGGAACATGCTAGAAAGCAGGAGGAACAAGCTAGGATTCTACAGGAGGAACAAAAGAACCAGTTCGAACTCCTCCGTGAGGTACACGACGCAACCGCAGAATGGAAAAAGGAGATGGCTGAGGTCCAGGATAAAATTGTGGCAGTGGACATTAAAGTCGAAAATCACGAACAGCGCCTCAACGGTGTCAACGAAAAGGTAGAAGGCCACGAGAATCGCCTCCAGAAGTTGGAAATTAAAGTGGCCAACGGCACCACCAGTTTATCGGGTGCACCAGCCACAGGAGGTGAAAAGTTAAAGTTACCACCATTTGATGGTACCTCTTCATGGGCCGCATACAAGCACCAATTCGAGTTGGTTGCGGAAACAAATGGCTGGAGCAAGGATTATGCAAAAACGGCACTGAGTTTGGCGCTACGGGATGAAGCTCTCAGTATCTTGGAAACGTTGGGAAAGGATAAGACATATGACCGTCTCCTTGAAGCTTTAGAAGCACGCTTCGGTGACAGTCATCTAGAGCACGTCTACAGAGCTCAACTGAAGGATAGGACCCAGGGTCGTAATGAGTCATTACAAAAGTGGGCCCTAGAAATAGAGAAACTGGTCCAAAAAGCATACCGAGATTCATCCTCTTTTACGGATGGAATGCTAGTGCAGACATTCATAGATGGGATTCGAGACTTTGAAGTGAGGGCTGCTGTACGACTGGGTCACCATGGGAGTTTGAAGGATGCGCTTGCCCATGCTCTCGAGGTGGAAGCTGTACGCCAAGACCCAACAAGATCCTTCAGGGTACGCGAAGTCACTGCCAGGGAGCCGATTGCTCCACCTCGAGAAACGGGACCTCGATGTTACAACTGCGGAGAACGAGGACACATGCAATTTGGCTGCCCGAAAAGACATTGGAGGCGACGAGACTCGGACCAAATGGACAGGCCAGCAAGCTCTGGTAATCCAGAACGGCAGCAACAGGGGAAACGAGTAAAAGCCAGGACTATGGGACGAGTGCTGGCTGGTGGTCAAAATGTCCCAGTTATGATCTCCCAGGCGAACAACGGGAACAGTCCGGCTGTCAAAGGAGAAATTGGCGGAGTGCCATGTCACCTTACTATCGACACCGGAGCTTCTCGAACTGTGATCAGTTCTCGACTGCTAAAACACCTGAACAGAGATCATCAAGTCCGACCAATGCATCTTCAGCTGCAAACGGCTACCGGCCAGAACATTCCCGTCCAAGGGGAGCATCGAAGTGGAAAGTCACATGGAAATGCAGATGCCCTCTCCCGAAGGCCTTGTCCGGATGACTGCAAACACTGTTTAAGACAAGAGGATAAGGACTGCGTGAAGATGTTGAGGACCGACACTGTTAGCGAGGAATGGAGTGACGCTGTCATGCAAGAAGCTCAACAGGAAGATCGTGACATAAAACCCATTTACGACTGGATTAACGGTGGAATGCCCAAACCAAAGTGGTGTGAAGTAGCTCCGATGAGTACAGTGACCAAGAGCTACTGGGCGCAATGGGAAAGTCTGATTATGCACAATGGCGTACTGTGTAGGAAATGGGAGTCAGCGAACGGAAAGGATGCTCACCTTCAAGTGGTCGTACCAAGGAAGAGAGTTAGCGATGTTCTAAGATCCTTTCATGATGGCATTTCCGGCGGGCATCTAGGAGTAAAAAGGACTCTGATGAAGATTCGACAACGATTTTACTGGATACACTGTCGGGAAGATGTGGAAGACTGGTGTAGGAAGTGTACTAGCTGCTCGTCGGTCAAGGGGCCACATACACGCAGTAGAGGTGCGCTTAAAGTTTATAATGTGGGGGCACCTTGGGAAAGAATTGCTTTGGACGTCGCAGGGCCGTTCCCGATCTCTGACCGCGGAAACAAGTACATCCTTGTGGTCATGGACTATTTCACCAAATGGCCTGAAGTGTTTGCCATTCCAAATCAAGAGGCAGTCACAGTAGCGGAAACGGTAGTGGCTGAAGTATTTTGTCGGTATGGAGTACCTCTTGAGATCCACAGCGATCAGGGAAGAAACTTTGAATCTCTGGTGTTTCAGGAGACTTGCCGAGTCATGGGAATTCATAAAACTCGGACTACGTCCTATCATCCACAGTCAGACGGGATGGTCGAGAGGTTCAATCAGACTCTGGAACGACATTTGGCCAAAGTAGTTGACAGCCATCAAAAAGATTGGGACAGGCATATTCCACTCTTTTTAATGTCGTATCGTACCGCAGTTCACGAAAGCACGGCCGTGACACCTGCGTGTGCTAATTTTGGAAGAGAACTGCGGTTACCTGCGGATCTACTGACAGGACGACCTCCAGATGCACCAAAGACGATTTCAGAATATGCAAGTGAACTGCGAAACCGGATTGATGGTGTTCACAATCATGTTCGTGAACACGGACTGCAGGCCAGCGAAAAGATGAAGACCAGATATGACCGGAAGTCTAACCAGACGAGATTTGAGGAAGGATCGTTGGTGTGGCTACATAACCCTATGCGAAAAAAAGGGAAGTCCCCGAAATTATCACCGAGTTGGGAAGGGCCGTACAAAGTAGTCACTAGGATCAACGATGTCACATACCGAATACAGCGTAACGCGCGTAGCCCCTGTAAGATTGTTCATGTTGATCGATTGGCCAAATACCATGGATCTAATGATGCTCGGGACGAGCATGTCTTAGGAGGGGGCAGTGTTACGGCGGTGGGTTAGGTGGAAACTTTAATCGTGCTTTTCGACCCATTGTAGGCGTTTTCAGCAGGCTGGAATACTGTTTCAGGCCGTTTCAGAGGACGCTCTATCACATATTAGTTTATCAAAATTTCACCCAAGTTACCGTCGTTTTCAGGCGCCTGAAACATGTTTTCAGTCCGTTTCAGGCCACCCTCTATCCGATGACGCCATAACCTGAAAACCCGTTTTCAGGCGTTTTCAGGACCCCTTATGGGCCTTTGAACTACATTTCAGTATATGGCGAAATCTTCAATAGGAGTGAAAGAGATAGCACGATTAGAAAGAGACAGCTATACTGAGAACATTCGAGAAGGTGTGTGACAGGGATGGCCTATATGTGTGAGAGAAACAGACTGATGATCCTGTTTCCGGAACATTCTAGTAACTGTGTGAGAGAGATAGCACATGAAAGAGACAGACACTCTACTCGTTTCAGGAACATTCGAGATGTAGGTATGACGTCCTAGCTGGACTGTTCTCGAACTTTGTGGACCGATTCACCGGGGGTATATAAGCCGGGCGAGGTTGCGGCGGAGAGAGTTTTTCGAATGCGATACCGAGCGATAAACATCGAAGAGAATCAAAGCGACTTGAGTGCGAAATTACTGTGAACTGTTTTTAAGTGTTTTGTAAAGTTAAGTAACAGTGTAAAAATAAATCCTACTCTTATTCATCGGTGTTAAAAGTGCTTTTCAATCACGAACCCACCCCACGAACGTAACAATACTACTACCGCCGCTCGTCCTTCGGACTTCGGTCCCCAGGCATAACACCTGCCTGGAGAGAGATCTCTCTATTGGAGCCTCTCCCCACACTATATTGTGGTTAATTATTAAAAGATGAGGAACAGATTAAGATTATGTCCAAGGTTAAAGACAACTCCTATGTCTTAAACCTTCGACGTAATACTAGTCTGTTCCTTTTTTTTTTTTTTTTTTTTATTCGACTGGAAGGCAAACGAGCAAGTGGGTCTCCTGGTGGTAAAAGATCACCACTGCCCATAAACATCTGCAACACCAGGGTTATTGCAGATGCGTTGCCAACCTAGAGGCCTAAGATGGAATACCTCAAATGCCAGTAATTTCACCGGCTGTCTTACTCTCCACGCCGAAACACAACAGTGCAAGCACTGCTGCTTCACGGCAGGATTAGCGAGCAAGATGGTGGTAACAATCCGGGCGGACCTTGCACTTGGTCCTACCACCTCCTTTTTGTTTGCTTATTTTTTCTTTGGCTTAGCTTTGTAATTCACGTACGTTCTGTACCCAAATCCTTCACTATTATTGCCAGATGTCTAATCCCGTGGTTAATCCACATCAAGCGTATCGTTAAATCTACTTAAAGAACACGCTTCCAATAACTCGTTAAGCCGAGAATTAATAGCCAGCAACGAGTTAATTTTGATTTGTGACTGTTTTAATAGTTAATAATTGGTTATGTTTATCGGGATGTGGGTACCTACAATGGGTGGTTCAATATTTTAGGGCCGGAAGCAATCAAGGGGTTCTCGTTGTTTTTGTGGGAATAATTTTATGTCACTAGGAAGTTAAGATTATCTGCAGCAATAATTAAATCGTTAACAACGAAGTTTAAAAACGATTCTCATTTCTGAAAGGGCCGGCGACGCATCCGTAACTTTTATGATGTGGATTTCCATGGGAGGCGGTGATTGCTTTCGACCAGCTGACCCGCCTGCTCTTTTTCCCCCGATCATGTAAAATTGAAATCTTTCTAAAAAACTTCATTTTACTAGAAAATACCTAACTAGATATCAAATCGTCCGAGAACCGAATTTCACGCGGGCGAATCCGCGAGCAAAAGGTAGTAATAAATATAGGCAAACCGCGTAACTGAGTCCTCGCCTGCGCGGTGCAGGGGCGCGGGGGTAGGACGACAAAGGGGACTGAAGGAGGTGCGGGCGGCAGGCGCTTCTTAGCACAGCTATTCACGCTCGCCGCCCGCACCTCCTTCAGTCCCCTTTGTCGTCCTACCCCCGCGCCCCTGTACCGCGCAGGCGAGGACTCAGTTACGCGGTTTGCCTATAAATAAACAGATAACAGACTAAACGAAAGTAACAGATGTCATGTCGTCATATTCATTATCATTTGTCTTTTTTTTTGTTTTAACCCAAAGGGCTTGGGTAGCCGGAAAGGGTTCCGGCCGTAGTTCCCATGCGGGCTCGTTGCAGATTGGGAACTTTACACACTATTACATTTCTTCGCATTTTTTGAAGCCACGACTCTGCTTTCAATTCAATTCAATTTATTTCAAATAACAATGTACGATACGAACGATGTAACGATATCGTTTTACTCGCGGAGACACCGGAAGATCTTAACAAAATGCTCAACGACTTAAGCCAGGCGTCTCTGCGAGTGGGCCTAAAAATGAACATGGAAAAGACAAAGTGGATGAGCACCACCAACGAGGGATGTATTTCATTGGAAGGCGAAACGATCGAAAAAGTAAGAGACTACGTGTACTTGGGGCAAAAAGTAACACTGGAGAAGCCTCTTCTGGACGCCGAAATTGATAGACGCATACAGCTCGGATGGGGAGCTTTTGGCAAGCTTGACGATGTTTTCAGGTCTAGGATACCACAAACACTAAAAACAAGAGTGTACAACCAATGCGTACTGCCAGTGATGACGTACGCTTGCGAGACGTGGACACTTACCGTAGGGATGATGCACCGTCTCAAGGTAGCGCAAAGAGCGATGGAACGCGCAATGCTGGGTATCTCCCTGCGGGACAAGATAAGGAACGTGTACATTCGCCAACGAACCAAAGTTACCGACATCGGTAGGAGAGTGGCGCAACTTAAATGGCAATGGGCCGGTCACGTTTGTCGCGCGGGGGATGATAGATGGAGCCAGAAAACGCTACACTGGAGACCCCGAACTGGAAGCCGAAGCGTAGGAAGACCACCAACGAGATGGGCGGATGATATCCGTAAGACAGCAGGACCAACTTGGACCAGATTTGCCGCATCTAGGTCAACATGGAAATCCATGGAAGAGGCATATGTCCAGCAGTGGACGAATATATGCTGAAAAGAAGAAGAAGAAGAAGAACAATGTACGTTTGAAGTTACAATACATGTCCAAATTATATAACAAGTCAAATTAAATACTTCAAAATTATTATTATTATAAAAACTAAAAATATAATTAAGCTTGAGAGGCCTTTGGTCTAAGCTACCTCGGCGTTTTTAGGAGTAGGACCCATTCAAAGGATAAATAATGGAGATACCTAAGGAAAGATTATTTGTTTTTATTCAAATAAACAGATTCAAATTATTTAATTTTTATTAGCTACTAGCTGTTGCCCGCGGCTTCGCCCCCGTTGTATTTTTTTTCTTCCATGAAAACCTTCTCCTGACAGTAGCGAACACAACAAAAAAAGAATTAGCGAAATCGGACCAGTCGTTCCCGAGTTATGCGCTTACCAACACATTTTGCGATTCATTTTTATATTATAAGATTTGTTTATATTTCTACAATAAAGAGTTTACATTACATACATAATAATAATAATAATAATAATAATAAAAATAAAGCCTTTAATTTCCTTAATACATTTAAATTAAAATAATAATTAGATTTATGATCATGCAATTTATAATTCGATTTTTTTTACATACATACATACAAACACAATATTTAAACACTTTCAGTTTGACAATCAAATCATAATAGGTACACTTAAATAAATAGTTCAACTTCAAGGCAATATACCTCCCGCTCGGCAAGTATGTAAATAAGTATGTACTCGTTCACTCACACAGTCTTACGTATCGCTGTGTCAGAGAGTGCACTTACGCGGCTAGAGGTTGCATGGCGCTAACATCCTCGCAGCTTCTGGTAGCCTGGTACTTGCACCTAGGAGTTTGTCTAGGTAAACCTCAGTTAAACCTTTCTACGAGCGTTTTGTCTAGTTTGCTTTTACATTTGCGGTGGTGACAATTAACTCGCTTTTTACAAGCATTTATTTAGTTTCACCTGTCCCCTTGTCTGTATCAAATCTTGCAAGTTAAATTCGACCAAATTACAATAGTTAGGTTGACTTGAAATTTACATAGAATACTTACGAGTACGAGTATATAAATTGCGTGACAATACAATAATCTGGTAGTTACATCCTAGGTAGTCCGGCCAGGATTGTCTCCACAGGACGGAACTTCAACGGTTAATGGCATCGACTTGAACTTTAATATGCAAATGTAGTTTCGGTGACAATACGAGTACAGTCAAAAAAAAAACTTTTAATCGAAATGACATTTTTACCAAAAACTTATTATTTTCCTTTAACAACTCTAATTACTCGACTACGGCAAAGCCAAAGGAAGAGTAATGATTTTAGCAGTCTATGTATGTATTTTTAACGATAATTTTATGGACTTAACATAGTATTGCCAATGATCTAAAGAAATAGGTTATATTTATCTTTAATTGCAAATTATTCATGATGCTTAAATTTCTATAAAAAAAGTATGCAGGCCGTCGTCAGCACAAAAGAATTAATAAAGTAAAAAGAAACAAAATGTAATTGGAATTATATGTAAAATTTACCACTATATAATAAATCATTATTTCTTCAAACCACATTAATTCTAGAGTAATTTATTGAACAATGACGTTATAATTTATTCGTCTAGGACACGACAAGGCTCTTCGCATCTATTTGAAGTTGAACAAGTTACAAGCATGCATGAAATGAAGTGTACTTACCTAGTTTCTTTTGCTTTAGATAATTATGTATGGTAAAATTGGTCTAAAAATAGTTGTAATATGAAAACTCTCTTATATAATATTTTTTTTTTTCGGCTAAAGGTAAACGGAAAAACGTGTCTAGTCACCTAAGCAACTTTTTGAGTTATAGCGGTTTGAATGTTAGACATCACGAACAATTGCTATGGTTACCATTTAAATAAAACTTAATTTTTTTTATTTTTTTTTTCTGTTTATTTGGTTCAGTGGTAAGTCATAGCACTTTGCGAGCTCTACATTTCGAGATTAAAATCTCAATTTAAAAAAAAGAAAGAAAGAAAGAAATTATTTATTGCCACAAAAAAGCAATGCCTAGAAAAAAATGTGACTAGGCATGTTCTTTTAGTAGTCCCTTCATAAATATGTTGTACTGTTTTCGTGTTTGTTTTCATGTTTTTTTTTGTTTATTTGTAATTGTGTAATTTTTATTGTATTTTGTTTGTCTTCTGTATTTGTGAATAAATGTTTTCTTTCTTTCTAAGTTAAATCTTCTTATCCTTTGATCATTGTGATTTCATCGTGTTCTCTTAATCTGTCTCTACTCTCTAGTCCAGGGATGGCGAACCAATGGCACGCGTGCCGTTGATGGCACGCGACACAATATTTTGGGCACGTCACTGATTACAATATTTATTTATTATGCACCAGGAAATTATGCACCAGACACATTTAATTGTTTGAAGAAGCTGGCTCATGCTCTTTTACCTATTATTATTTTCCCAATAATCGCAAATTAGAAATTATTTGATGGCACGTCTATGACCTCATTAAACATTTCTTTAGAATAATTGCACGTTGATACGTAAAGGTTCGCCATCCCTGCTCTAGTCTATAGTACTCTTTCTCTACATTGTTCTGGTTCTCGCGTGGTCCACGCCACAGGTTGAATGTTACTTTTCTCGCCCCACTTCCAACGTTATCGAATCGCTTTTACGGCACTGAACCACAGGTTGTGTACGTGGCACCAATCGAGAACTTTATCGGTGCATATCGGCTCTATGGGCCGTCATAGTAATTGATTTAAAGGCGTTCCACCCACAATAAATCAGCGGTATCGCTCCCGTATCGCGGCCACTCTATTGTTTATGGTCGCGCGTATCATCTGTCATAGACAAGCCTTGTTTATGCGCCACTAACGCCTTTTATTAATACGTTTTAGTATAGTACATTATATATTATCGTGAATATGGCTGCAATAAATGTTATCTTTACAGTAGACATTCCCCACGCTCTACGCGCTTTATGGTAAAACTTGTAAGTCTGGTATTGCAAAACGCAGGTTTTCAGGAAAGGGAGACAATAAGAGGAAAGCTTTATTTAGGACATTTCATGCGTAAACCTGAATGCGGCTGAAAAAGAACAGCGTCAGACATTTTCTTTAAATTATTTTCAGTGAAATTTATTAAGCTCGGGTATTACATCTGCAGATTGGATGAGAATAAGGGAGAATCATTCCGCATTAACGCTTTCTGGAGATTGCCGGTCGAACTGTTTCCTTTATTTTCATTGGGAGGGAATGAACCGCCGAAAATGAGTTTCATCCTCAGATCGACCCTTCAGATAGACGCCGTGCGGACTCCACAAACTTTAATCGATTTTCATTCTCGATTACTACCTACCAATCCAACGTCTAATAGAATTTTTACATTTGCGCTGGGAAATCGAGCAAACCTCCGTCGGAGAAATGCAATGTACACACTAATTTCCGCCACGATTATTGACAAAATGAAATTGTTGACTAACGTGAAATCTTAAAAGCTCCGCGTTTTCGCGTAAATTGATTCCGGACATCGGAGAAATACGCTGGCGGGCGCCGTAAATCGGTAAGCAAACGTTTGATGAGTGAATTTGAAAACGTTTTCCTAATTTATAAGCAGGCGGGCGTCTCGCCTGCGAAATTATTAAAAACGGAAGAGAAAATGTACCATCTTTCAAAGCTCTCCCAAGCTTCGTGACTGCGCGATTCGAGCAAAGTCGAAGGGAGGAAAAACTACGCGTAACGCCATCTAGCGGCGGCCGGTCGGAAGCTTACCGCGCCGCGCGCTCCCTGCCTCCGTTCATTCACTTCATTCGCTCGCTCTGTCAGTCAGTCCCTCTCCGCACACCGCGGCGGTAGCACGCATGAAGCTCGTTTTTGGTGTTCGTAAACTCTGCTATTATTGTTTGAAACAATCGCTCAGCTGATCCGTGACAAGAAGTTCCTTATAACGGTGAATCCTAGCGTTACGTTTTACAAAAGCTTAATTGTGCAATCGCGTGAGTGCTCCAAACCGGACGACTATCGAAAATATCTCAAGCGAATGTAAAAATATACGCGTCGCGGAGAAACGTTGCCGCGTGTGACTGATCGATACTTAAATGATAACATGGATTCAATTAGGTGTTTAAATTTGGAAAGACGGTGAGGTGCAGTGTCCCCAGTGAGTGAGTGACGACGGCGGCAGACTGACTCGCGAGCGGTAGGTAACCTATCGGGTATTGATTCAATGCCGACGTATAATTTACGTACTGAGATAACGCGTTCGGATTTGTTTTGAGGAGATAAGTGGCCGGTGACGAGATAGCGTTCACTGCAGCGACTCAGTGCACTATGGAGTACCTGTGTATACTATACCTGTTGGCACGGCGGCAGCTGCCGTGGAACTACCTGTTTCAGGGCCGGACCACTCGATTTAACTATTCAATTATGCATCAGTTTAAGGTGTTATTATGCAGTTTATTCATAAGAGCTGCATTGACCCGTTCTGTTGAATATAATTCCGATCGGTTAATGTTAAACTTTTACTGGGTATTCTACAAACCTAAGCTACTGCTTATTACTTTTGAATACCTACCAACCAACCCGTTTAATAAAAAGAAGGCCCGAGTCGCGTGCGTACAATCTGTCGCCGGCCGGGGTCCGTGAAGTAGCACAATTAAATTTTGTTATTTATGTTGCCATCTCCGTTTAACGCATATTTCAACCATTTTCCGCCATTGTAATTTCCACCATTGGAACGCAGAAAAACAAAGCTGCTTTGGGATCCCAACGCGCGTCGAAATGTCTAACACAGTGTTTATCTAGCTAGAAAGTCGCGTCCTGCCCCTATCCCGCGTCCATAGCTGTTCCACTGTCGATGCACTTTCTCATTTGCAAGTCGAAAATAGCTCGAACGCCACCGCCTCGGTTGCCTGACTCACACCTTATTTATGATCTCTTGCCACTTTCCTCGCCTATATTCCTGTCGAAGCTGATACTAATTGTCCGCCAAGTGTCCGCGAATCTCCCGCTCCCGCCCCATTATCATATGTTAGCATTTACTTTTATTGCCTATGGTCGACGGATGGCATAGGAAAGATTCCAGCCAGTTGGAAAATCGAAAATAATGTAGTAGGTACTACCCATGTACCACCAACCAAATAAGTGGTCTATCAATTTTAAAACAAGTTCGACTATCAAATGAATATGTCGCTAAAGTCGAACTTTCAAGTTGACAGACACGTCTATTGGCATTATTGTTTTATGTCATGCTAAATGCAAACGATTATCAACTTTAGGGTGGTAGACCACATAGCCAAGAATGGTGCAAGCATAAATTTTAATAAACTTAAATGAAACCTAGAACGTAGAACTAGAAGTCCGTAAATTTGTTATAATTTGTGCCTACCTGTTTTACGAGTGTTTATGTATGTAAATGAAACCAATTATGGACAGGAAATGTTCATTAAGCAATTTAATTAGGTAGGTATTTAAATCTGAAGTAGGTAGGCACAAACTAATCGTAAATGTTGTAGATAGGTATTATTATGAGTAATAATAATAAAGTGACAACGTTTTACTTAGCGTTTATAGCTACTTACTATAGCAAGATACGTTCTGTTAAAAATTTATAAAATAACAACCTATATACACACACACGCATGTAGGCACGCACATTCAAACTTTCTCATTTGCACCTAGGTACCTAGGTAATTAAAATATGGATTAGTCCATAAAAGGAATGTTCAGAGATCATAACGCGTACAATCGACACGTCTATTGGCATTATCACAATAAACGTAAGTTGCGTGTATTGTGGCATTATCGTTTTATGACGTGTCGTGCAAGCTATTAAGTGTCAACTTTAGGGTGGTAGACCACATAAATATTTCACTGATGGTACCTCGTGACTTTAGGTATGCCATCTGACAATGACAATTTTATACTAAAGTTCAAACATGAAGTGACAGCTACAAGGTACTAAAGTGTAAAGATATAGGTAATTTGATTTCGACTGTACAAGTGGCCCCAACACGAAGTTTCGTCGTCAAACAACACCTCCAGCTCAGATTAGGTACGCGTATGATTTGTACAGTTTTACGCAACCGTTTGTTTACAATAATCATTAGATTGCTCATCCGTGTGTTTGTATGCGCGAGCGCACCTCATAAAGCTCGCATCGAACACTGCTCCGCGTATCTAACACCTTCTAATTATACGTAAAACGCATTAAATATAATTAGAGGTTGGTAAAAGCGTTCGACGCAAACATTGCTAGCACGATTCAACAATGCCTGGTTTGTCTGTATGCACGTACTTACCTACTGAACATTTGCTCATATGCCTGCTAATGCGGATGTCCTAGGTCATTTATAGCGCAAATAAAATTCACAAATTACGTCATGTTTTTTTATGAATTGGGATATTAACCTTCTCTTCCTAAATAAACTAATTAATTCTTGTTTCAATAGCGTGATAAGCGTTCATTACGCCTCCCGGATTGACGAAGACCTAGGTTTATTCCCTGGCCCCATCACTTATTTTCTGTTCTTTTATTTCAATATTTACTGCATTTACTATTTTAGTAATCAATTATTGTTATCAGAAAAGAACTAAACGCAAAGTTTTGCATCTGTTCATTATGCTCTTCAAAGGTGTTCGAAGACGATTATTCAATATGGCCGTCGCTTATTTTAATAAGCGTTATGAATCCCGGAACATCTTGCGTCCCGTGTTGTCAGGGGACGAACTATTAACTATAACGAGGCTGGCCGTCCGTCGCCCGCTGAGCTACCGTCGCACATTTATCAAATTATATATACTTACCTCTACAAGCCCACCCATCGACTTAACTATGTGCATACCCTTTTATAGTTCAGCTCTACCGTTCTACCACGCCACTTTGAAGTGGATAGTACAGAGATAGTCCCTAAACCGAAGTAATCCAAGCTTACGCCTCTTTCATATTAGTATAATATCAAGCGAATTTGGCCAACGTTTTCTAACGTTTATGGGGTTAACCATTTTCGCTGTTTTTATAAGCCGTGACCACACAATCATCAAAAGATACTAGTCGTACTCGCAAACAAGTGCTACTATATAATGTCGCTTTCAAAATCAAAAGTTTTAAAAATTTGTAAATTAAACTTTGCTTGTGTCAGTAAAGATTGCCCGATTATCGACCGCTACCGAACCGATAGCGTCGATAAACGATCTATTTGCCATGTCCCTTATCGTTGGAAAAGACAATTATTTGTATGCTCTCATAAATATGGTATCATTACTACTTTTCATTGATAAGCTACTGAGGAATACTCGTCTGAAAATCAAATGTCTACATAGACAAGTAGACAGTAAGCTTCACCCACTCACGCGTAGGAGGCACAGCAACTGATTAATCTTATTAATCTGTACCAAAGATAACTGAATAAATATTTGCTCAAAAACAAGCACGATAAACCTGCCTACGCTCCAACTAAATCATATCTGGACAAATAATATTATTGATGAGTTCCTGCGGATTTGTTGGTTTTAATCCTCTTATTGGTTTTCACGCCGTTATAATTAAAGAGATTATAATGCACTCTACTTCATTAGATACTGTAACCTTGGAGATAATATTAAGTAGGCGTATTGCGACGTAACCAAGAAAAACAAGACGGCAGAAAGCGGCAACATGATGTAAAAAAACGCATTCAAATCGGACCACCCGCTTAAGAGCTACGATTCCACAGACAGACAGATAGACAAACATAGCGGTCAAACTTATGACACCCCTCGTTTTGCGTCGAAGGTTAAAAAGCCGTTATTTCTGACTCAAAATCCTCACTTTTGAAAATACTATTGCTATGGAAATCTACTAAGAATTCCACAATTTTGGAAGGAGCGATTCCTACAAACATTAAGTGTGTAAGCGGTTATCGCGCGATACGGGCAATATCAATAAATCATCAGCGATAAGTGCGTAATTAAACATGGCCGATGATCGATCATCGCGCTATCGACCAGGACCAAGACTGCCGAGGAGGTTTAAATTGACTTTTATTAATAACTGCCAAGTTGAAGCCAACGTTGAAAATCGTGTTGATATTGAAGTTATCGCATTGTAATTTTCTTCTAGAATCGCCATGATGTCGTCCAACCTCTGACAGGAGAGGAATGGGAAGAAGAAGAAGAATTTTCTTCGACATAATCTATCGCAATAGTCATACCTGTAAAGATAATTGCATGAAACTTGCTTTGTCCTGTGTCTTTGTTCCTGTTGAAGGATACAAAATCATAAATCTTTCCATCTCGTAGGGATTAAGAAAAATCTGCAAGTGACGAATTTTAATTCTCTAGCGGTCTAGCGCCATTGATTTAGGCTCTATGTTACAGTCAAGTTACACTACTATACGTACGAGTATAACATAGATTTGAAAATGAATAGATTTTAAATGAGTCAAATTTAGCTAGTAAATACTTATGATATGATATTGATTTAAATTGTTTCTGCTAAACTTGTCATCTACTTTACTTATCTTGCAATCTATCAGTTTCGATTGTGTCTTCTAGAAAAATCATGATTTTCCATACGAAACTTGATATTTTGTTACTACCATTTGCTGAGCTTTGTCATGCTCATACATGGCTAAAGTTGCTTATCAAAAGAGATTTTCCTCCCAATACATCGTTAGAGCAAACATTGTGTATCTTTTTATGATAACAGACGAACAAATTACAACTGCAAGTGCCATAACGCTGATGAAGCAAAATCGCTTGATTTTGATCTCGTATCTTCCACATAACACCTCTATAAAGATTGTAAAAATCTTATCAAAAACATTGCTTACACATGTAACATAGTTTGATAAACTACTGTGCGATATCTTATAAAAATAACCAAAGGTTGACATCATACAACAGGTAGGTAGGAATGCTACACATGCGGATTTTATTCAACACCTAATAACCCAACTGTTCTGTCTTATACATTTAGAAATTCTTACGTATTAGTTTTATTTTCAGCCATCGTTAGGTCTTCTCTCGATATAGGAGTACTTACCTATGTGTATTCTGCACCCTAATCATTAATTTCTCGTCGTGATTTAGAGACCCTATGCATCTCCTCGTCAATTAAATCAGAATTTAATCGTGGTCCTTTTGCTATACTATTCATTATTATTTTCTCCACTTTTGCTTTTACCATGCCTTGTGGCAAAATATTTTTTTTACATTTGTTTAATTTCGCGCACGCTTCTTAGCAATGATGGACGTTTCGAAAGAGCCGCTAGACTCAAAAATTACATACTAAAGAGCCTACAGGCTACCTATTTGAAAAATAAAAATTCAGATTTTGAATGCCTACACGCACCATTACACGCTGTATTTTGTAGTGGCACCATTAATTTTTCGCAGGTGTTTTCCCGTTAAATATGCTTCGCTTCTCACGTTTCTGTTTATCTCTGCTGTCGCGGTAATGTAATTTATGGCCCTCTTAATGTCACGCGGTAACCCTACGCCGGCTAAATTTCGACAAAAAACGTTTCATATTTTTAGACGCCTTCGATGCATTACGTTATCTCTTGCTGGTACAACTCTCTGTTTACTTGGCAAATAAAACACATTTACACTGGATGGATAACAACTGTGTAAAGTCTGAAGGGATACTGAATATCTCTCCAAACAGAAGATTAGTCTTACGATCTGGCTTCATTAATCAAGGATGGAAACGCATCGTGAATTCAGGTTTGAACGTAAACAGAGGGAGACGATAACAGTACATAAATCGTTAATATCCTTCGCAGCTACTGAAATGTCTATTTATTTATAGAGGTGGAGTTCACAACATCTAGAGACATAACAGATAACAGCTCTCCTGATACCATAAAATGGGCTATACAATCTGACAAGCGAGGACCTTTGGCACGCTGAATGCGGAAACTCTAAAGTGTCTATTTACAATAATGCGAGGTGTAATAGAAATGTTGAGAGTCGAGTGTACCATAAAGTAATCTCGCACCTCAGATAAAGAAACATTTTCGTGCGATTTGATATCCCGCTATCTCCGGCTATCGCGCAATCTGGTGCAAGCTACACCTTGTAAAGATAATTTATTGCAACTTACACGGCTATCGACAAAACGATTTCCTGCCCGTAATAAAACTCGTGTGGTAAACAGACTCGAATCCCAAGTCTGTCGCTCACTGTAACCATAATGCCGCATTTAAACAGTTGCACTTCACCTAATTGTAATTAACATACCGTTTGAATTAACTTCGCACGCGGATTCCAGAACAAAGCGACTCGCTCGTCGCCACGAAAATTATTCTTTTATAAAATGTATGTTTAAAAAACGGTCGACATAATATCTCTCATACCGAGGCGTCTGTTTACAGTCATAATAATTCGCTTGCGAAACAAAATATTTGGATTACAAGTTAAATTACGGCCGCGTATTTTATTGTGCACGTGCTAACTGCTGCGCGATGACTCCCCGATTTAGTGCCCTAATAAATTCACATTGAAATTTTGCAAGCTCGCTTATTGTCCAAATATTTCTACGGAGCAACACTACACACGGGGTATTTTCGTTTGAGCCATTAACTCGAGATGCGCTGGCCGGCTGCAAAGCAAAAGCGTCCTACGGCGGAACCCTGTGGCGCTACTTTGGTGCCGCGCGCGAGTCGTCGGGGAATCGATTATTTGAACCAACAAGCCCGGTAATAAATCATCCGCTCCCGGTTACCTGCAAGGGATCGATACGAAAAAAGCCCCCGTTTTGAAACAAAAGGGACAGGAATGACATTTCTGGAGTCGCAGGCATCCTCGCCAGAACTGCCGATATTTAAATTAGGCCGCACTAAATCACACCTTTTGTTAGCGAGCGGCTGCGCCAGTTGCTTTGCCAATTAATCTATTTGGTCCTCTTTGAGATTGCTTTGCGATATTCATGTTAATGATCGTACAGACTACTCGCGCTATTGTTGATTAAATAACCCACATACCAAAACGTACAATAGCACTGCTGATGCCGTCTTTATTGATGTCGCAATTACAAATTGGCAATGTCGCATCAAAGCGTCACGACACGATCTGCGGAAGCAATTAGGGAAAATAATATCTGATCATTTGCCTACACTGCTGTAGAATGTCGTGAATAAGATTAAGATCCAGTTTTATTTTTCTGTTTTGGGCTAACATTATTCAAACTGTCAGGCTGAACTTGGGCTGGGCGTTCGGCCGTTGTCTGTGACACTGCATTGTGCTGTCGCTGACCGTTATACAGGCTTTGTCGTCGCCGTCGGCCTTGTCGGCGACAGACAATGCGATTGGCAACGATCGCCAATAAACTACAGGTACTTTAGTTGCAAAAAATTTAAGTACTAAAACAATAGCCGGAGAGACAGCAAAACTTTACGTAACATTTTATGACGTACCATAAATAACGAAATGGAAAACAAAAAGGTCCAACTTCCATAAAGAAATTTGCTCTAGTTTAGACAGTTCCTCAGACATTTCAAAGCATTCCGAAGATTTACAGATCGAACGCAAAGGCATTCTAAACAGCCAAATATTGTTTTAGAGCCGTTTGAGGCGGAATACTTGGGCCGGATATCCGTAAATCTCGTCTCGACGCGGCGTCTGCGTCGCGTCGGCGCGGACGGGGGATTAGCTAGCGCCGGCAATGAACCCGCACTAATCCCGCGTGTCTATGGATTATAGAGACAACACTAAGTGTGCTAGCATGTACTTGATGATATGCAGGCGGTTGTAAATGTAATTTGTGCTAGCACTTTATCTGTTAAGCCACGCAGCAGTGATATTGGATTCGTTCAAATCTACGCGTTAAGCATTGTTAAGTATTTCGACAGCACTGTTTTCTTGTTGCGACTTCATCTATACCTTTTTTTTAGCCTATTTTTATATCCCACTGCTGGGCAAAAGGCCTCTCCTCTGCATTATAGGCATCTAAGTCGTTAAACTGTACTATGCAAAATTTTTGCAACTCTCTTCATACGAGCCTACCTCTGACTTTAAAAAAGGTTTTGAAGAAAAAAATTGCACAATAGCCGTTCAAGAGTTTTGCGCTTAGCAACACATTTTCTTAATCATTTTTCCATATCTATGAAAAGAAGACTGTAGAACAAGCAATCGCATTACCTGATAGCAAGTGAACACTGCCCCCAAGAATAAACAATAAAGATATTTAAATGAATAAAACTTATTAATAATGCTTGTATATTCCCTGTCGGAAGAACCTCGCACAAGTACCACTCGCAATTTAGCTACTTTCTTACAGCAATCATTACATTTACCTTGTTAAACAAATGACGACAGGTAATCTTCTCACGTAATAGGTAGGTAAGATCTAGAGTAAACTCAATTGCTAGGTCGCGCCGGACAGGACTAATTCTAAATTAGCACCGTCAACACGGCGGCCGTCCGGCCGGATCTCAAGTTAACCCGTTTATCCGGGCCGGCCAACTGCCCGGGGAAATTGTAAATTCGGCTAAATTCCCTTGATTATGTAACGTAAGGTAGAAGCTGTAGCGGGCGGGAGTCGTACAAGATATTAAAACCTTTTTTATTTACCTCTAATTTAAACAAAAATCTTGTACAGTCACCTACATCAATATCAGCCACTGAGGAGTGTGCAAAAATAGCTGATACGTCCTACCGGCCCTAAAAATAAAGTCGTTCGTATCGTATCAGATATTTTATGCATGCTTTGTTGTATCACATATTCAGGCTGGTTAACATGTCGATAAAAATTTCGTTTTGAGCAAAGCTCGGTCGACTAGTAACCTCCGCAAAGTAACGCCTGATTCAATAAATTATTTATTCACATGATCACTTTCAAACGTAATAAAATTTTAATTTACGGTCATCACATCGCATTATCAAACCAATAAAAGGAAATTTGCGCCTGCAATCGACATACGATTAAAATTAGTCAGATATAACTAGTACAATCAGTCCACATAAACTTAAATAGGTACATGACGACGTGGCCACGCCCTAGCCATCACAGGATTCGAGTAAAGCCCTATTTAGACCATGCAAGAACTTGCATGCAAGTTGCATTACATCACAGACTATTGAGGGACAATGAACACAGATGATCATACAAATACCGCAATGTAGTGAAACTTGCATACAAGTTCTCGCATAAATGGGGCTTAAGAGCATTTCGCACTACCTACGTAGGATTCGGATTGTAGCGCGAAATCGCTCTAGCCTAGCGCGTCTCTCGTCGCTCGGCCCGCGCCCGCGCAAGTTTGATTTGTCAAGCGGAAAATTGTTCCACACCGAAGAAACGCTGACCCAGTTGGCCTGATTGCGTTGCAAAGGGCTCGCGCAAATTAATGGCTGCTTTAACATCGTTTGATTCGGGTGAATTCGGCTGGATTCGGAGCGGTTCGGAAACGATCGTTGATTAATAGGCACAATATTTGCTGTCATGCACAAATTGGGCGCGTCTATTTGCACACTAGTTATAACTAATGGTTGAAACTTAATGAGATTGCTGCTTGGGGTCCTATTAGATTACGGGATGGTGGCTCGATGGACGTTAACTCCAATCTTGTTCAAGTTAAATAAAACAGTGGATAGCAGCCGAGTGATCTCATTGCAATTGTAACTAAAAAACCTTACTTTTACTAATGTTACAAATTCGAAAGTAACTGTGTATCTGTTAACTACATAATACATCACACCTTTTTAAACCGCTATTTAGTATAGTCCTTTCTCCTTAATAATAAGGACAAAGGATAGTTTTTATTCACATAATTAAGACCTCTTAGACTGACCTAAAATTACAGATTTCTGTAAAACTTAAGTATAAACTGCGTGCGTGTGCGTTGTTGCCAAAACATAAAAAAACTCGGACATCAAGGCATACAATCTCAATCGGGTACGCATCTGAATATCGACTGTTAAAATATCGAATGGGTCATAATATCAAAAGGTTTATTTTCTGAAAAACTTTTCAGGATTGATTAAAACGGCATCGTATTAACCCCTTAGGTTAGGTAGGTTAGGTTAGATTTGTAACAATCTAAAAAATACAGTTAACAGATATACCTTTTCGATATTATAATACATTCAATATTTAAATACATTCGGTATTTTGACATTCGATATTCAGATACGGTAAACTCTCAATCATTTGGCCACTACAACTCCCATATAAAGATCACGCAATTGACTAGTTAGATAAAGCTCCCGATGTAATACAATGATACGTATGTTTATATTGTAAATATTATCTCTACGCGTATAAAACAAGATTGATTAATATAAGGTAGAGGCAATTAGCGTCCGAGAATAGCCGCGTGACTCACTAGTGCAGATAGAGGAACAATAGCCGCTTTCAAAAAACCCCGCCACACAAGAACGTACCGTACTGCCTTATTTATAAACACTATTTTGTTTTGACTCGCCAGCGTCAATAAGGGCGATTTCTGTGGCTATTTCAGCGTATAAACTTTATGTAAATTATACGCTAATTAGGTATTGTATTAGTTAAACCCGTTTGACTAAATTTATTTAGAGACTTATGGTATCATTGCTGACTGAAGAATTAGATTCTCATTTTATACACCATGGTATAAAGCACCATGACATTCAAATTAAGGACATGCGGCATGCTCTAAATGGCTGTTTATAATTAGTTGTCTAGCTAGGCTTATAGTACTTAACCCGGAAAATTGCATATAACCCGCAAATATTTAGCGTGAAAGCTAATTCTGCCCAGCCAGATGAGAGTCGCAGGCAACAGATAGTGTTGTTTTTAACCCCCGAAACAAAAAGAGAGGTGTTAAATAATTTTGACGCCAATGTCTGTGTGTTTATGGCATCGTAGCTCTCAAACGGATAAACCGATTTCGGTGCGGTTTTTAGCATGAAAGCAGTTGCAGGTGGTTCTTAGCTTAGCTATGTTTCAATAAAATCGGTTCAGCTTTTTTAATGATATTTGAACTTTGAAATGACAATGTTGGTGGTTTTTTCAACTTTTCTAAATTTGTTAACTTAATATGAAAAGAAATGAAATATTTTTATTTTGTTTGTTTTGTTGTGTTTTTATACGTATTACGTGTATAGATAGATACTTACAAAATGTGGTAAGTCTATGGCATTTTACACTAAGCCATTTCTAAAATTCCATATCTCTACATGCACAAGTAGGTATGCCTGCAATCAACTCTTCATTTTATCGGTATTCGAGTTAACTTTGTGAAATCGACGACGAAACCTTATTTTAACCAGTTCGTACGAAATTAAAATCGTAACTCGATAGTTTCTTGAGTTTAGTGCTCGCGATATTGGCCCATTGTTCCCTGATCGCTCGAACAATGCTCCGGCTCGGTAACAATTATTAATTTGCTGCTCAAAATAATACAGAAGCTTTTTTACTTTTTACCCGACTGCCTGAAGTAGGGTTAAGTTTTTCGAGCGTATGTATATCTACTATTTCTTGATCCTCTCTGAAGCCTGGCTGGACGGTTTTCAACATTATAACGTATCATTCATCATCCCAGCCTATATAAGTTCGACTGTTAGGCACAGGCCTCCTCTCAGAATGAGAGGGCTTGGGCGCCTTGGAGCGTAGTTCCTAGGCGGGCCCAGTGCGGATTGGGAAATTTGGGTGGCATAGCCAAAAGTGTATCTCACCAGGTCAGTAGCAGACTATTCGCTCTAGCCTTAAGCCCTGGTCTCTTCCGACTAGTTCCATTATTAGTTCCATTGATGGAACTAGTTGGACTTTTTTTTCTCAGTAGTTACATTCAACGAAGAGGGTAGTCCAACTAGTTCCATCAACGGAACTAATAACGGAACTAGTCGGAGTAAACCTAAGCCCTAGGTTGACTTACGTAATATTGTAATTTTTTCCCATTGATTTAATATAGAGCTTGGCAAAATCGCGTCCGAATCTAAATAAGCAACACCTCTAGATAATTGTTTCACTTCGAGTCCTCCAATTGAATGGAAAGGCACATAAAGACTCGTTCTAAAACGATTTTACTTTAAAACGCCTTGAAGCCTTCGAAAGTTCGAATTACATTCAATAATTCCGTTTCAATATCGTTCGTAGTAAATCAAAAACGACGTAAAGCGTAACCCGAGTTGGGAATTTATTCCACTGGGCAACTTCTTTACGACTCGGACACTCGTAAAAACTTCACTTGGACAAAAACGGTTGAGACGTGAAATATAGGTTTTTGAGAAATCCTTGTCTAGTGCGTATACGTCTTTGCTGAGATTTCGCCCTAAAAAGGCCGTACAAGCATTGTGATAAAAAAATCGCAGCGTATAATCGCGACGCCACCTTGTATACTGTCGTTTAAAGTGGCACTCAATAACTGAATACATTTAAGATGCACGTCTCTTGATTGTATTAAGAAAACGTAATGTGTAATGTAATATTAATCTGTGTATTTTGGGCGCTGGACAATGGAAACTTGAGGGTAACATCTACTGGGATCCTAACAAAACTTGGTAAATTTTCGTATGCGTAGATTACGGTAATAAAAGATACAATTATTATTTATTGAACACCACAGATCAATACAGTGAATCAACTTTAGATTATAGGCTTTGAAGCGATCTCATTCGGACAACGATTTAGTTACATAAACAGGCTAAAGCAGGTGGCCAAAACAAACCGACAGAATACCCAAACTAGGCGTAGTTAATGGACAGTTAGTACATAAAGTAACTTTGTTATTGAACCATCGACTGCCATAACATAACCGCCTTCACATAACACCCACAACGCCGAACAATGAGGTGTTGTATTAGATATGTATCTATTCTAATTTCGACAGCACAGCAGTTTCGCAGGATGCCGCTCGTAAAACGCGGTCGCTGCGGCTTTACTGCGTTTTTACGACGTCCGCGGTCGCGCGTGTGTTGCCAGCCTTATGTGACGTATGGTTTGACGTATGTTGCGTGAGACCTCCCTCGGTCAGGTATTTTGATCTGGGCCGTTTCCTTGTACACTGTGTTGTGTGTCCCTTAACCCATAGTAGACCTGCCTCAGCGATAGGTACATTCCTATTGTAGTTTTAAAATTAAATAGTGACATTTTAATTTATTTAGGTTTTTATAACAATGTTTTATGCGTCTAACTATGTCTTAACCAAGCGAATTGGCCCGCTGAAAGTGGGAATAGGCAGGAAATATAGCCAGAGGAAAGATAATATGGCCGTTGGGTCGAAAAGATCCCGAATAGAGATCGCGGATTATTAAATCGTAGGACGTCCATGATGGACGGATAACCTGAAAGGCTACTCCGAAACACAACGTTCGAAGTTCGTGTCGTGCGGTCCCTCTCACACTTATACTATTTAATACGAGAGCGAGAGGGATCGCACGACACGAACTTCGAGCGTTGTGTTTCGGAGTAGCCCTTCTGGTTAAAGCCGCGAGTTCACAGGTGCAGGTCGCTTCCATTCCAACAGAATCAACTGGAGGTTCATGAAGGAAGCCTATGTTCAATAGTGGACGTCCTGACTGATAAGATGAACATATGATGATATATTTTGGAATTTTATTTTAATAAGGTGTAAATGTTTTCAAATTACTCAGTACCAAACCAATAATATTTACATAAATTAAATTAGATATAAATTAAATTTGCGCTTTCTACCGCTGTTTGTTGGTCGTAAACGCCCCATGTAACATGACCCCGTAATCGTAAAGTCGACAGTGTGTTGCCAGCATTAAAGAGCGATACCTGTCATCAAAGCTTGGCCTTAACGAAAGACAAAACGTAGAGTTAATTCCTTTTGCATTTTCACAAATAATTAAGATATTTGTAAGTAAGTATGTATGTATAAGCATCAAAGTAACGTAAAATAACAACTGCTGCTTAAGTGGCTAATAAGTAAGTAATAAGAAATAAACAAGCTGAGATATGTGGTGCATAGGAGAAATTTGTGTTTGTACCGTTGTCCAGCGGTGGTGTAGCGGTATAGCACGCGTCACGGAATGCCGAGGAACTGGGTTCGATTCCCAGCGCTGGTCTTATTTTTCTGGTTTTTCTGTGTATCTATAATTTCAGTTTGTATTTTCGATATAGGTTTTACGGGATGACCGTGAAAGTAACAAAAATTTGGAATTGAAATAGAAAATACAAAAAGATTCCAGGTTTTAAGTGTACATGTTATACGTGACATGCTTCTGACAACAAAGCTTTTCTCACATCCGAGGAATCCGACAGAAAACTCCCGGAGTTCTACGCATTAACATAAAACCACGTGCTCGGCGCAAGAGAGTTTGCTCACGTATTCATATACGAATTGTGATTAGTACGGTAACGATTTTAGGCCGCGGCACGTAGCTTAGGCAAATGGCGTTTGAAAAACGTGGCGCTTATTTTTTTTAACAAAATCACTTCAATCCATACTAATATTATTAATGCGAAAGTGTGTTTATGTGTCTGTCCGTCTTTCACGCCGTAACAGAGCGACGGATCAACGTGGTTTAATAGAGATAGTTAGTGGTGGCATAGAGATAGTTTATGGGCCCGAGAGTGACATAGGCTACTTTTTATCCCGGAAAAATGTACAGTTCCCGAGGGAACAGCGCGCGATAACCGAAGATTGAGTTATAATTTATTGAATCAGGCGTTAGTTTGCGGAGGTCCATATTAATGAACAAAAGGTCGCGGGTGAGCAAAGTAATTGTTTTTGTTCATAGATTAACTTAATCATCAGATTTCTGAGTTGCCTTCCTCTATGAAAGCATAAGTTTTCGTCTCAACACGCAAACAACCCGTAGGGCTACTACAAAACTCGAAGTTAGTATCGTGCCGTCCCTCTCGCTCTCGCATTAAATAGTACTTATAAGTGTCAGAGGAACCGCATGACACGAACTTCGAGTTTCGTAATAGCACAGCCGCTTTTCGCTTATCAACTGGGCCCCGTACCCCGAACAGATTGCCTCTGTGTAGGGACACAAATCCTCTGCTTTTAAACAGCTGGAGCGGTGCCAGGCGATCGGGCGTCAACCCGGCCGCTCCGATCCGACTGCTAATCGGAAATGTCATCGGATCCAGTCGCGTTACCTGCTGACGCTATGTAAAGATCACTCTTGCAGGTGGTAGGACCATGTGCAAGGTCCGCCCGGATTGCTACCACCGGATTGCTGCCGTGAGGCAGCAGAGCTTGCACTGTTGTGTTTCGGTGTGGAAAGTAAGACAGCCGGTGAAATTACTGGCACTTGAGGTATTCCATCTAAGGCCTCTAGGTTGGCAACGCATCTGCAATACCCCTGGTGTTGCAGATGTTTATGGGCGGTGGTGATCTCTTACCACCAGGAGACCCACTTGCTCGTTTGCCTTCCAGTCGAATTAAAAAAAAACATTGAGCGGTAGTCATTTTACAATAGGTTACCTTGCATCATCATCATCTACATCTCAGCCGTAGGACGTCCACTGTTGGACATAGGCCTCCCCCATAGACCTCTAGTTGCTTCGGTTGGCAGCGGCCTGCATCCACCGTGAACCCGCGGCTTTAACCAGTTCATCCGTCCATCTCGTTGGTGGGCGTCCCACGCTGCGCTTGCCGATCCGCGGCCTCCACTCGAGAACTTTTCGGCCCTAACCTTGCATACCTAAACGAAAATAATCTCTAAGCCATTGCGTACGAAAATTCATACATGCATTAACTTCATGACTTGGGTTCGATGACATCATGCCCAGATATTTTTGTTATGCGACGCCATTAAATACAGTTTACTTTGACTCTCATTATGCAAGTGGACAAAATGCGTTTAGTTCACGGACCTAGCTAGACTAATTGACTCGTAAAAGAGTTAATTGCGTACAGGTGCGTCTCCCACTAAGGCTACCATATCGCCAAAGTCCTGAGATTATGTCAAAGAGCCTTTTGCAGCCTGTTGGCAAAAAAAATCGTTCTTTGTGAGATCTCAAGATTTTTAGACTATTTTCAGGATTATAGGGTTTAATTTTTTTATCTTTTAGGATTTTATAATCTCAAGAGTCAGACAGAATCTTATCTAATACACTGTTTTTCAATCTGTGGATCGTGACCCCCCGGGTGCCCTTTAGGGGGGTCACCAAATATTTTTTAGATCCAGGCAGGACGCGTCCTGAAAAAGTTTGAAAAACACTGATCTAGTCTATATACATATACTAGATAAATATTGTTTTGAGATTGTTATGAGAAGGTTTTCATGAAAGAAAAAACTGAAAAATGTAAGCAAGAGTATAAAAATCGGATTTAAAAATATCCTCACTAAAAGTGAGTGAATGAAACAAAATTATGTAAGTAGGGTAGACTCATTCTCGTTCTTAGTACTCGTAGGAAGCCGCCCGCCAAGAAAACCTGGGATGGAAAACCTATCAAGACATAGCCAAAATAAAAAAAAGCATACCTATCCACCCGGATGACGAAATGGCAGACTGGATTTTTTACGTAACTTTGGGAGTGGTTATGTGCCTGTAACTGTCACCCTGTGGTGCTCGATAATTCGTAAACTTGAAATCAGATCCTGTACTAATAAAATATTCAAATCGCGAACAAATAAATCTTAAAACTTCCTCTAACATTTTCTAGCATGAACGTTCGCAGAATTTCAAGTACGAACGGTTTTAACTCTTAGCCAGAAAATTTTCTAGACTTCTAGATTCAATGCCCTCAGCACAATGAGCAATTAAAGCTCACGCATGCACAATATTGGTTCAGTTTAGTTCCCGGAAGGCGTAATAACTCAATAGCTGGTCGCACGTTCTGGCGGTAAGGCGACTTCCCACTGGACCGGAATAAACGGGCGGGATGGGGTGCGTGTGTAAACGAGAGGCGGAAGCATAGGCGGTAGCGGTAGCGATCTTTACTGTACTGAATACTTGGAGTTACAAAACACCACAGGCTCTGTTGTCTAAAACCCGAGCGCTTTCGAACGCATTCTGGACGGATTTTAATGAAATTTAGAAAGTGGATAAGGGATAATATATAGGACACTTTTTGTTCCAATACATTACAAAGAGATTATACGGAACGAAGGAAAATTAGGCACGTTGCGATATTTTGCCCATTTAACCTTTGATTTGACAAAAATAAAAAAGTTCACGATTCAAGCCTCTTCGTAATTTTGGAGCCCTAAAAATTCTGTGTATAAAAAAAAACAAGCCTTAAATGTTGTCAAATACACTTTATACAGCCAAATTAAAGGTTATCATAGTTAATAAACTAACTAAATAACTTAGCAAATTCAAAGATGACCTGCCCAACATTTCCATACAATACGACTTTCCCATGCTAATTAATCGTGCTCATTTCACCATAATGTAAAAACCGGCCAAGAGCGTGTCGGACACGCCCAAAATAGGGTTCCGTAGCCATCACGAAAAAATTAAGTAATATTTTTCTAAGAATTTCGTATTTTATACGGAATCTTCCAAGTTTAGGTATATTTTATACCTTACGCTGCTATTTACTCATAAACTACTATAGTTCTCAAGCAAACTTAGCCGTTATAGTTTTCCTTGGAAGTTTGATATAATGACTACCATCCTGAATTTTTTCAAATTTTTCCACCCACCGGGTTAGATTTTAGAGGGGGGGGGGGACGCTCGATTTTAATGAAAATTTGCACTTTAAAGTTGAATATTTCGCAAACAGATGACTGAATCGAAAAATCGTTTGAGCAAACCCTTAATGGTTTTAAAATACCTATCCAACGATACCCCACACTATAGGGTTGGATGAGAAAAAAAAAAATCACCCCCACTTTACGTCTATGGGAGGTACCCTAAAAAAAATTGTTTTTGAATTTTTAATTGTACTATTTTGTCGGCATAGTTTACTTATATATCCGTGCAAAATAACAGCTTTCTAACGTTGATAGTCTCTGAGCAAAGCCGCGGACGGACAGACAGACAGACAGACAGACAGACATGGCGAAACTATAAGGGTTCCGTTTTTGCCATTTTGGCTCCGGAACCCTAAAAAGAGCCACAAGGGTAAAATTGCAAATAAGCTTCCCCGCCAACACTGGCTCCCAACCCGCACCTGCCCAGCCCGGTACGGGGAACGCCGGCTTTAGTTTTACGATTAAACGCTTGTTTATCCGGCGCGCGTGATAACCGGGAATGCGCGCTGGTTCAGGGAACTGCACAGCCACCGACAATGGCTAGGACTAAAGCCACTAAAACACGCTAGCAGTGTGGCGGTCTGCGAAACTATTGGAAAGTTGTATTGTGAACAGTGAGTATTTTCGTTAGGCAACCCGAAGTTTTTTTTTATACTGGAAGGCAAACGAGCAAGTGGGTCTCCTGGTGGTAAGAGCTGATCACCACCGCCCATAAACATCTGCAATACCAGGGATATTGCAGATGCGTTGCCAACCTAGAGGCCTAAGTTGGAATACCTCAAGTGCCAGTAATTTCACCGGCTATCTTACTCTCCGCGCCGAAACACAACAGTGGAGCACTGCTGCTTCACGGCAGGATTAGCGAGCAAGATGGTGGTAGTAATCCGGGCGGATCTTGCACAAGGTCCTACCACCTGCAAAAAAAATTAGTTAAAGTTAGGTCGTCTTTGAGTATATAACCCTTGCTAACTTGCCATCATTGACAGTCATGCATCCGAAGACGCCCTAACTTCAACTTCACGTAAAAAAATTTGGCAATCCGGTGGCAATCGAGATGTTACAGCGCTATATGCCACTACTTTGGTACAGACCAGTGCGTACATTCTTAGCATTTTATTTCCTAGCTAGCCCGTAAATATCAAATTTTCACATTGAGTTGACGTGTTTATTTCCAGAGATTGTGACCTAGCTTTTCCTGTTCATAAATACCCACGCGCATTGTTGCCATAACACGTTGATTCCAGAATCAACACAATAAAAACAAAACACGATTTTCCCATTTCCTATCTCTACCGCAGGCCAGCTACAAAAGCGTAACGTCAATAAAAAATATTTTTCGACATTCCAAATTCGAAATGTAAAGCTGGACATGGACGCCACGTGTCGATATCGTGTGTAGTTAAAAGCGCATTAAGTTGTGTTCAGACGTCGGCGCTGCTGGCGTCGTGCCACAGAGTATATAATAATACGAGGGTTATTCACTTTCATTGCGACGAGTTTGGCACACAATGGTGCTAGGCTATGGTCTCGGGGTTAGACGATAGATGTTCCATATAAGTTATTGCCACTGTTAAACAATAATGTTTGATGTGATGACTGATTATGATTGTATGAGGCGAGGAACCACCACACCACCTTACCTTACCTACACCTTACCTTTTGCTCCAAAAACTATTATGTCATGATTTCCCAATTTTATAGAACAAGTGGGGAATACAGTGGCAGCAGAATTAGATGAGCGATTTATTGTTCGAAATAATCTACACACCCGACTCTCTTAACAATAGCAGTAGTCGCGTGTAGCATGTAGACTGTATCCACAAAAATACTGTCTATTAGTATTCATATAATATAAAACTAGCGCCCTACGAAAGACAATGACAGTTTCACTACCTAGAAGGCAAATCAGTTAGTCGCCCTCTGTGAGTCATTCCTGCACGCACAAATGACCACTGTCGCGTCTGCGCCGTCATCTTAATTCCTAATCTATAGCTATATTTACGGGGCACATGTTCCGCCCAAAATAAATAAAACTATTTAGCTTACCGAACTAAATCCGACCGGCGACCTGTCGAGGAAGCTCCCTTTAACGAGTTTTATTTGCTCTAAGATGCACGTTTTATAAATGGTAACCTAATTATATGATTATACTAGTGTTTACCCACGGCTTCGCACACGTTAATCTTAAGATCGAGCAACTGAATTGAAAATATGGGATTTTTAAAAATTCCTGTGGGAATTCTCGAAAATTAAATCATGGTTTTTATTGACGTTACATTAAAAAGAATCATGTAAAATTTCGTGACTCTAAGCCCAGCGGTTGTTATTTCGAGATATTATCCCTATCCCGTTGGATTATTGGAATAAAAAATAGCCTGTTTTATTCCACATATACCCAGTTTCATCCATATCCATTCAGCCGTTTCAGCGTGAAGAAGTAACAAACATACTCACTCACTCACAAACTTTCACATTTATAATATTGGTAGGATTATACCAGCAAACATACGGGGTCTTAAAAAGCGTCATAAAAAGTTCTTACAGGGTCGAAAATGCGTGAGTGATACCTTTAGTGTTTCAAATGTGCATAGGTAAATGCTTGCCATCAGTCGAAATACCTGAAACAGTTTGTTGTTAACAGTTTAACCACTGAAGTTGGGTGACTTTTATTGTAAAAAAATCACGTTATAACATTTCCAAAATCAAATTCGTAGAAAATTACTTTCCTTGTCGTACAGTTGACCACAAATCTCACACTTGTACCAACCTCGTACAGCTGGCAACCCTGCATCAATATTTAAATTATTTTATTGCTAGTTCTCAATTAGCAGTATCACCTATTCCAATCGATGATTCGAAATTCGGAATCACAACGAAACAACTGATAACCGTATCGGCGTAAACACGAACGGTAGCGAAACGCTTATCATGCTATCGCTGATAAGTGAAGCCTTGAACCATTTGATGCACCAATGCAACCAAAAACGCAAGTCTCATCGCCTAAAAATTTTTTTTGTTGGGAACCCGGTAACAGAAACGTACCTAAAGACAGTGCTTTGTTACAATAAGTAAAATATAAATAACAAACTTAATTCACAAACATGCCGTAACACATGGTAATACAAAAACAAACACTACAAGTTAAGTATATCTACATAATTAAAATGTAATTTTGACGTACAATATTACTGTCGCGTGTATCTTACTACCCAATAATGTAAGGTTATCCCAATTGTAATCAGTAATCGCGTGATGTGATGAATGAATGGATATTTGACGTAATTTATGAATAACATTACGTTATTTGTAATAAAAATGTATTCTCTCTGTACTCGTAATATACATATCTCTAATTTACTTATACATATGATAATCCAAATAGCGCATACCTATTAATGGCGGTGATGGTGCTTCAAAAAGCGCTAGTGAACTCAAATAAAGACATAAAAGAGCTTTTATTGGGAATACATAAATGTTTAATAATGGTTTTGATTATAAATAAACATTAAACAAATGTCATGAAATAAACTACACCAATTAGACCTAATCCGAAACTGAACAAGGATTGTTTCTACTATGCGTACCACTCAACAGCTAAACATATATTATACTTATTATTGTTAGCCCATTTTGTTCCACTGCTGAGCAAAGGCCTCCCCCCAATACTTCCACTGCTCTCTGTCATATTTATATGTGAATAAAAAAAATGTATATTTTCCCAACCACAGATTGAAACCGGGACTTGAAACTTCGTAATCAAGTCAGGTTCTGTAACAACTAAACTGATTTCATTTACTTTCATTAATTTACGCATTACCATGTAACTAATGCAAGTTTCTCGTTGTTTACAGATGCGTCAGTAGCGCGATGTGGCTGTGGTGGCTGGTGGCGTCGCTGGCGGCGGCCGGCGGCGCGCTGCAGCCGCGCTGCGAGGAGATCTCCATACCCATGTGCCGCGGCATCGGCTACAACCTCACCGCCTTCCCCAACTCGCTGGACCACGACACGCAGGAAGAGGCCGGTCTAGAGGTAAGCAACATCACACCTAGCTCTGCGAGATCCCGTCCTGGTGTGCTAGCGATGTGCCGCGGCATCGGGTACAACCTCACCGCCTTCCCTAATTCGCTGGACCACGACACGCAGGAAGAGGCCGGTCTAGAGGTAAGCAACATCACAGCTAACTCTGCGAGACCCGGTCCTGATGTGCCAGCGATGTGTCGCGGCATCGGCTACAACCTCACCGCCTTCCCCAACGCGCTGGACCACGACACGCAGGAAGAGGCCGGTCTAGAGGTAAGCAACATCACAGCTAGCGCTGCGAGATCCCGTCCTGATATGCCAACGATGTGCCGTGGCATCGGCTACAACCTCACCGCCTTCCCCAACTCGCTGGACCACTACACGCAGGAAGAGGCCGGTCTAGAGGTAAGCAACATCACACCTAGCTTTGCGAGATCCCGTCCTGATGTGCCGCGGCATCGGTTACGACCACACCGCCTTCCCCAACTCGCTGGACCACGACACGCAGGAAGAGCCCGGTCTAGAGGTAAGCAACATCACACCTAACGCTGCGAGATCCTTCCTGATGTGCCGCAGCATCGGCTACAACCTCACCGCCTTCCCCAACTCGCTGAACTACGACTCGCAGGAAGAGGCCGGTCTAGAGGTAAACATCTCCGATATGCCGGCATCGGCTACAACCACGCCTTCCCCAACTTGCTCTTCCCGAAGTCGTCGTACTTGTAAGTAAATACATCAGTAGCTCTTGTCACACTAGACTATTGATTTGTGTTCATTGTTCGGAGCGGTTCGAAACTTGCAAACCAACGCAAAGTTTGTCAAATACCCTAATACTATCCGGGCTAGACTTAGCAAGCGTGTAAAGCAGTTAATACGTCATTAGGATCATCGTTCACTAAAAGTGACTCAATTCTAATTTCGCTGAACATCTTCGAGTTTTGTGACTAATTAATTTGACTCATGGTTAACTGAACACCGAACGTATATATAAACGTCTCGGCTCGGATGGTTTCTATTTCTATTCCGATTTCCGTGCTCCTGGTGATCTTTACTCAAAGCGGTCGTGTATCGTTCCAGGTGCACCAGTACTGGCCGCTGGTGGAGATCAAGTGCTCGGCGGACCTGAAGTTCTTCCTGTGCTCGGTGTACACGCCCATCTGCATCGAGGACTACGCCAAGCCGCTGCCGGCGTGCCGCAGCGTGTGCGAGCGCGCGCGCGCCGGCTGCGCGCCGCTCATGCAGAAGTACGGCTTCCAGTGGCCCGAGCGCATGGCGTGCGAGCAGCTGCCGCGCATGGGCGACCCCGACCGCCTCTGCATGGACGAGAACGACCGCGCGCAGGAGCCCGAGCCGCCGCGCCCGCCGCCGCCCCGCCGCCCGCACGCCAAGAACTGCAAGGATCCAAAAAACTGCGAAAGCGGCCCGGCTGCAAGCCCGGGCGAGGTCGCAAGCGACGAGTGCGCGTGCGCGTGCCGGCCGCCGCTGGTGGCGACGCGCGCGCCGCACAACGGGTCGGCGGCGCTGCGCGCGCTGCTGGCGGCGGGCGGCGCGGGCGCGGCGGACGCGTGCGCGCTGCCGTGCCGCGGCGCGTTCTTCACGCGCGAGGAGAAGGACTTCGCGGCCGTGTGGGTCGCGCTGTGGAGCGGCCTGTGCGCCGCCTCCACGCTCATGACGCTGACCACGTTCCTGATCGACTCGCAGCGCTTCAAGTACCCCGAGCGGCCCATCGTGTACCTGTCGGCGTGCTACTTCATGGTGGCGCTGGGCTACCTGGCGCGCCTGGCGCTCGGCCATGACGACATCGCGTGCGACGGCGCGCTGCTCAAGACGTCGGCCGCGGGGCCCAGCGCGTGCACGCTCGTGTTCATCCTGGTGTACTTCTTCGGCATGGCGTCGTCCATCTGGTGGGTGGTGCTGTCGTTCGCGTGGTTCCTGGCGGCCGGCCTCAAGTGGGGCAACGAGGCCATCGCGGGCCACGCGCAGTACTACCACCTGGCGGCGTGGCTCATCCCGGCCGCCAAGACCGTGGCCGTGCTGCTCGCCGGCGCCGTCGACGGCGACCCCGTGGCCGGCATCTGCTACGTCGGCAACTCCTCGCCGGAGAACCTCAAGAAGTACGTGCTGGCGCCGCTGATCGTGTACTTCGCGCTCGGCGCGACGTTCCTGCTGGCCGGCTTCGTGTCGCTGTTCCGCATCCGGTCCGTGATCAAGCGGCAGGGCGGGCTGGGCGCTGGCTCCAAGGCCGACAAGCTGGAGAAGCTGATGATCCGCATCGGCGTGTTCAGCGTGCTGTACGCGGTGCCGGCGGGCGCGGTGCTGGGCTGCCTGGCCTACGAGGCGGGTGGGCACGCGGCCTGGCTGCGGCGCGCGGCGTGCGGCGCGCGCTGCGGCCCGCGCCCGCTCTACGCCGCGCTCATGCTCAAGTACTTCATGGCGCTGGCCGTGGGCATCACCTCGGGCGTGTGGATCTGGTCGGGCAAGACGCTGGAGTCGTGGCGGCGCGTGTGGCGCGGCCCGCGCCCGCTGCCGCCGCAGCAGCGCGCGCTCGTCAAGGGCGGCGGCGTGTGACGCGCGGGGGGCGCGCCGCCCGCCGCCCCCGCGCCCGCCCCGCTGCCGCCCGCGCCGCCCCTCGCGCCCTCCGCGCCCTCCGCGCGCTCCGGACAGCCGCTCTCGGACTACGGCCCCGTGTAGACGCCGAGCCAAGCCGACCCGACCGCTAACTGAACGAACAAAAAACAGCAGAACTCGATCCTAAACGAACGAGTACGCGATTACCGCTCCTTGGATACTTAAAAACTGTCGTTACGGAACGAATCGAAACGCAATAATCAGAGTATACCCGAGAGACTGCGTCCCGTCGACGTCCGCTCGACGACGGACCTTGTGTGAGTGAGAGGAGACGATGGCCGCGCGTTGTCTAGTCCTAGCGTATAACGAACGCGCGGTGCACGCATATACGTAAATAGTGTGTAAGAACAAAATGGCGACCGTGGCGTCGGCGCCAAAAGTTGATATATCGATATTGCTGATAACTTGTACCTTCACACTTGATTTAAGACGGCTTGATATTAAACTGTAGCGGACGAATTTTAAGGCCATAACGTGTTTAGGGTGACGCCCATTTTATTAGGCCCATTTTGACACATCATAATTGTGTAATACGTAGTACGAATTTATTCAAGGCTATAAAAGGTTTTTACAGTTTAAAATTAAGTTATTACCGATGAAATTATACTAAGAAACAAAAAAGAAAAAGACCGAGCACCTATATTTTGTACCACACCCAAATAAGTGATTTGTTTAATTGTCCTTTAGCATACCGAAATTGCCAAAAACCACTGTCATTTGTACGTACAGTTAAATAAACTACTTATTTGAGTTGTTTCTCAATGTGTAGTGTAATGTCAAATTTGCGTGCTGAAACGGACGAGTATATAGGTGTCATTCACGATGACGCGTGCCGTGGTTCTTATTACGATGTCATTAATGGCTAATTTTGACAAAATCACGCGTCTTCGTGGATGGCACTAGGTATAACAGTCGTAAAACAAGTGAAGCTCTTCATGGCGTTACTAACGATGTGCTTTTTTTTTAACTGGGCATATGGTGAACTGCTACACTTATTTTATGACATTCGGTAGCGAGGCAGTTGTCTTGACCCCGACGCAACTATAAATACCAAAGTACGGCACAGTCAGATTCAAATATGTGCATACTTTAGCACTACAACTTTACGTAATGTATAAGCGACAATTCACTAAAATACGCACACATTTGCTACGCTGACTGTATGACACGAGTTCTTCGCATGAATCAATTTTAATTGGGCATATGTTTCCAAATAAAAAATGGCAATTTGTTAGTCGCGTCGAGTTTAATGGCCTCCTTTTTGTAAACTGCGATAAATTCGCTGCTTGGCAATTACGAATTATTATTGTAATTTTTTGTACATCTACTCTCAAAGATGGGCCTTATTATTTAATAACTTAATTTTTCATTTGGCCTAACAAAATCTTGTGTCAACCAGCGCGTCATGCCGTGCCTACTTGGTTGCTCAGTTTGTCCCTTTTGTTTATAAACATTTAAATAAGGACACATCTAGCTACGAAGAAGGAACGACATGTTGTGTCACTGCGCCGTTTACTAGTAATATCAGACCAGTCATTATTGAACTTTCTTTTTCTATTTCTCTCTTTCATTTTTAGTTCCGCTCCCGTTCATACAATGTTTCTTATGCCTGCTATTGCCGATTCAAAGTACAAGTGTATTAAATAAGTGATATAATTGTTATTTTACAGTTAGCGTGAACAGTCATAAATGATAAATAATTACGTAACTTTGGAGACTTTTAATGTTTATACTCTGACGATGCTATTTCCTGCCATATTAAATAGATAAATGTTTTTAAAAACGCATGATGCTGTCTAAAATAGATTTGTTCAATTTTGTAAGATTTGCGCTTACATCTAAGGTAAAACAAGCGCCATCTATGAACGAGTAGATTATCTAAGTGCCATGAAGCTTCACACTAGCATACCACTATACTGCCTCAAATCAGGAAATAAACTGTGTTGGGACGTGCCTTTTCTACTTGGAAATGCCATAATAATCTGAGACCCATTCACTTTTATGTATAATTACAGGCCCAACACAAATCACATGATAATCAAAATTCGCATAGTCTGTGGTATCGACTGAACGACAGTGTTGCCATTGTAATAAATAAAATTGACCGTATTTGTAAACGCTTTATAAATAAACGCTCAAAAAGATACTGTTATAGATTTAGACGTGCAATTGTGTAATTTTGTACATTGTTAATTTATATTGTAGTAGTGACTGAGAGAGAATTGTAAATGTATCCGCGCCGCGGTCGACGTCGCACGGAAATCATTATATGTAATTTATTTTATATCTAACTGTAGATAATATTAAATAAAGCGACTTTTTTATGTACAAATCTGCATTTTAACTTATTCCTAACACATGCTAACACAGTCTCTCGGAGACAGATGCACAAAGAACTAAAAATATGACTGACACAAAAAAAAACTAAAGCAATGCCTGAGAGGCCGTACTTCCTAACGTTTCTGACGCTGGAGATCACTGTCTAATGACAGTTTTTGTATGCCAAATCTGTCATTTGATTTGATTGCAATCGTGAGCGTCAGAAAAGTTAGGCAATAGGTACGGCCTACGGCCTCGAGGTTCTATAAGTATATTCCCTCTCGTTTCTGACACTCGCGTTCACAATCAGACATGACAAAAACTGTCATTTGATTGTGATCGCGAGCGTTAGAAACGTTAGACAATACGGCCTCTGTAACTGCTGATTCCAAATTATGACATCCGTGTCATTTAACTGGCTTAGCACAGCCGTAAAGTTTGCAGAGCAGAGTTTTTCGTAGCATTATTGGTGTGAATGTGAATAAAAATCCTGCTCCAGTCTATCAGGTTTATTTTTTTGAAGATCTAAAAGCGCTATTAGTTACAAGAATATAAAAACTTTATTGCTAGTTTGAACATTGTCTCTCAACTGCATCCTTATCACTTATAAACATTTGCAAATAACCATACAACTGATAAACGACCGGTGAAAACAAGATTTAACAGTATGAAAACAAATACATATTAGAGAACGCATTTGCAGAAAAAAACTGAAAACACAACATTCAAATACAAAAATGTATATCCCGATTAACCAATGGTCTTATAAATATAAATTTAGGCATTATCGTCAATGATTGCGAATCTTCTTACATTTACATTTAAAAAAAAAAAAAAAAAAAGAAAAATGTTGCCTAGTTTGTTCAATAAAATTAAAAATTATAACTAGATATTAAATTACAATCAAGACAGTTGCACAGACTCGTTATTTCAAATCTTTGTTTTAATCAAAATCATTTGTATAATTTCCGTGTCAATTTGTTACTTACAGCTTCCCACAGATAGATGGCGCTGTTGAACACTTCGTAAAAGCGCCATCTTAATATTACAGAATGAACTCCTAAATATGTACCTACAGACAACAAGCGAACATAACAGGCATGATGAATAAAATAATAATGAATATTTTCTGACAAAGAAAATACATGCCTGGATGGCGCCACTGACAAAAGGTCTGACGTGAGATTAGCTCGTGAGCGGACCATGCGATACTACCGCCATCTAATGATACGACACCTGACAGAAAACTCCTAGGGTAGGCTTTTAAAATAGGTACATAATATATATCACAATGTAACAAACAATACAATCGATAACTTAGTAAGTAAATGTTAACAAGATGACAAAAAATACCAAACTATCCACTATAAAATTACCCTCAAATTCAATTCAAATTCAAATTCAAATTCAAATTCAAATCATTTATTCAGCAAATAGGCCGCAATGGGCACTTTTACACGTCATTTTTTTAAACTACCAGCGCTTTCGGAAAGACCATCATTGCCAAGAAGAATGCGCCGCAAGAAACTTGGCAGAAAGTCATTTTTTCATCATAAAATAAGTATAATACTCCAAGTTTTAATACTACGGACGAGATGGACTCAATATTAATGAGTTCTATCACATTATAAATTACGTATCTTATTTTTCAAACACAACGGACATGATTGTCTTTTTAATACACATGTCTACCACTTGCGAGCTTTAAATGAAATAAGTACTTAGATTTTTCACAATTCGATAAAAAAAAATACTTCAATTATAACTCACCACTGGACACGTACTTAGGTACCACAAATTGTTTAACTTGTTGAAAAAAAATATATTTTGAGAGTCCAATAGTAAAGAAACAATTCACATAGTGTTTTAATTTTTATAAGTAAATAGGTAGTCAATTAAAAGTAAAGATATTGTATTCTATCGTCCACACAATACAGCCAGTGGAAAAATAATATCATTCCTTTCCTTTTATCCTTAAATCTACAATATAGTTAGGTATTTAATTACGTATGTCATGGCAGTTCATAATCTAGCAGTCTACTAGTCACTAAAGATAACTACAAAAACAAACAATAACAACAACGTGGAAAACTTCAATATTCACTAACCATTATCTGACTCCTCGAGATCCTTAACGTTTTTAGACAGGTAGGAATTAAGTTAAAAATTGAGTTACAAAAATATATCAAAGAAACCAGCGTTTCCGATAGTATTTTCGATCTGGATAGTTCTAGCTTTAAAATTTCCAATTCGCTCAGACCATGATCCTTCGTATTGGCTAGTATTTATCACAATCACGACTGAAACAAATTGCTGGTAAATTAAATAAATGTATTCCTGTCTTTATGTAGTTTCTTGCAAAAATACGTCACAGTCAAAGTTTCGAATCTCCACCCTACTCGTATCGGTAAAATAAAATGCTAAAAACACCCTAAAGTTTAAGTATTGCTATAATTTATATTGGAAGTCCACGATTACTTAAACGATCGAGTCAATTTGACAGTACCCTAAGTTCTAATCGTGATCTAAATAATCTACAAGAAATAAGTAATCTACAGAAATATTTTTTATAAAAATATGAGCAGACTAAAATTTTATCGGACACAAATTACGAACTATAATAATTACAATAAATTGCCATCGGTTTACGTATTTTGGTTTACAAATGATTTGTAATCATTTTTTTACAGCTTTACACCACTTATTTAATAATTATCTATTAATTACAATTCTACTCAGGCATGGTTTCTATATACAATAGACCTTGCATAAATTTACATAAAATCACAGAAACAAAATTAAAACGAGTAAAAATCGGTTGTCACTTCATTTCGGTCAAAATTCTGAATATCACCAAGAAATTAAGAGTACTTAACAATTTTTTGTATTTCAAGAGGCACCCAGCAGTGGGATGGATATAGTACCTCCCCAGATTGGGTAATACTAAGTATAAGACGAGTAACCTAAATCTTAAAGTGCTACTCAAAAAACACAATGTCAAGGAGCCTCATTACCAGAGGCACCGTACCCTCAACTCGTGGCAATGCTGCTGCAGCCTTGGTAGTACATCCCGTATCCTTGCTCAGCCAGTATACTACTATGCATCGCCTCAAACCCTGGGTCGCTCATCACGTAATTCTGCTGAAGGTAAGGATTTTGAAGATCTTGTTCAGGATTTAAGCCCTGACTCACAGGCACGTTTTGGTGCTGGTAATACATCTCTTGGGATTGAGATTGTTGCTCCATTTCCATGTTCTCTGGCATTGCTTGTTGAGGAAGGGTTTGAGGACTCTGTAAATTGTAACAAGTCGAATATAAAATTTGTTGCAAAAAGGATATAATACTTACCTAATTAATTAGATACAATACTAAATGCTATATATGAGACGATATGACAAAATATAAAAATGACAATTATAATTTACCCATGTAATTTAGTAACATAAAAATTAGAAAGTATTTATATTTACACTTCTAAATCATTTCGGTGATCTTGGAAACGTCAATAAATTATGTCTGTGAAATTTGCTACGGGTATGTGGAGTTTTCGGTGGCCAACAATCAACCTAGCTTCTCTGGGAAAACGTATGTTTATAAGTTTGTTGCCAAGTTACTAGAATTCTTACCTAAGTGCTTTATAATTATAGGTACCATCAGCCAAATATGTGGTCTACCACCCTAAATTTGATAATCATTTATTTGTCACAAAACAATGCCAATAGACGTGACTATCAACTTGAAAGTTTGACTTTAGCGACATATTCATTTAATAGGAACTTGTCAAAAAAATGATAGACCACTTATTTGGCTGTTGGTACATATGGTACTGCATCATATTCCTAAATATTTGCAAATGCTGGAAAACTTACTTGATATTTGCATCTCTTGAACCGTCCGTATAGAGAAGAGTAAGGCAAATTGTAATGTATCGCTGCTTGATTTATTGACATCTGGCCAACTCTGGAAATTAAATATCAATTATATTTAAATTAAGAAATGGCATAATATTGTTACGTTCGTAGGGTGGGTTCGTGATTGAAAAGCACTTTTAACACCGATGAATAAGAGTAGGATTTATTTTCACACTGTTACTTAACTTTACAAAACACTTAAAAACAGTTCACAGTAATTTCGCACTCAAAAACTCACTTACAAGTCGCTTTGATTCTCTTCGATGTTTATCGCTCGGTATCGCATTCGAAAACTGTGTCTCCGCCGCAACCTCGCCCGGCTTATATACCCCCGGTGAATCGGTCCACAAAGTTCGAGAACAGTCCAGCTAGGACGTCATACCTACATCTCGAATGTTCCTGAAACGAGTAGAGTGTCTGTCTCTTTCATGTGCTATCTCTCTCACACAGTTACTAGAATGTTCCGGAAACAGGATCATCAGTCTGTTTCTCTCACACATATAGGCTATCCTTGTCTCACACCTTCTCGAATGTTCTCAGTATAGCTGTCTCTTTCTAATCGTGCTATCTCTTTCACTCCTATTGAAAATTTCGCCATATACTGAAATGTAGTTCAAGGGCCCATAAGGGGTCCTGAAAACGCCTGAAAACGGGTTTTCAGGTTATGGCGTCATCGGATAGAGGGTGGCCTGAAACGGACTGAAAACATGTTTCAGGCGCCTGAAAACGACGGTAACTTGGGTGAAATTTTGATAAACTAATATGTGATAGAGCGTCCTCTGAAACGGCCTGAAACAGTATTCCAGCCTGCTGAAAACGCCTACAATGGGTCGAAAAGCACGATTAAAGTTTCCACCTAACCCACCGCCGTAACACTGCCCCCTCCTAAGACATGCTCGTCCCGAGCATCATTAGATCCATGGTATTTGGCCAATCGATCAACATGAACAATCTTACAGGGGCTACGCGCGTTACGCTGTATTCGGTATGTGACATCGTTGATCCTAGTGACTACTTTGTACGGCCCTTCCCAACTCGGTGATAATTTCGGGGACTTCCCTTTTTTTCGCATAGGGTTATGTAGCCACACCAACGATCCTTCCTCAAATCTCGTCTGGTTAGACTTCCGGTCATATCTGGTCTTCATCTTTTCGCTGGCCTGCAGTCCGTGTTCACGAACATGATTGTGAACACCATCAATCCGGTTTCGCAGTTCACTTGCATATTCTGAAATCGTCTTTGGTGCATCTGGAGGTCGTCCTGTCAGTAGATCCGCAGGTAACCGCAGTTCTCTTCCAAAATTAGCACACGCAGGTGTCACGGCCGTGCTTTCGTGAACTGCGGTACGATACGACATTAAAAAGAGTGGAATATGCCTGTCCCAATCTTTTTGATGGCTGTCAACTACTTTGGCCAAATGTCGTTCCAGAGTCTGATTGAACCTCTCGACCATCCCGTCTGACTGTGGATGATAGGACGTAGTCCGAGTTTTATGAATTCCCATGACTCGGCAAGTCTCCTGAAACACCAGAGATTCAAAGTTTCTTCCCTGATCGCTGTGGATCTCAAGAGGTACTCCATACCGACAAAATACTTCAGCCACTACCGTTTCCGCTACTGTGACTGCCTCTTGATTTGGAATGGCAAACACTTCAGGCCATTTGGTGAAATAGTCCATGACCACAAGGATGTACTTGTTTCCGCGGTCAGAGATCGGGAACGGCCCTGCGACGTCCAAAGCAATTCTTTCCCAAGGTGCCCCCACATTATAAACTTTAAGCGCACCTCTACTGCGTGTATGTGGCCCCTTGACCGACGAGCAGCTAGTACACTTCCTACACCAGTCTTCCACATCTTCCCGACAGTGTATCCAGTAAAATCGTTGTCGAATCTTCATCAGAGTCCTTTTTACTCCTAGATGCCCGCCGGAAATGCCATCATGAAAGGATCTTAAAACATCGATAACTCTCTTCCTTGGTACGACCACTTGAAGGTGAGCATCCTTTCCGTTCGCTGACTCCCATTTCCTACACAGTACGCCATTGTGCATAATCAGACTTTCCCATTGCGCCCAGTAGCTCTTGGTCACTGTACTCATCGGAGCTACTTCACACCACTTTGGTTTGGGCATTCCACCGTTAATCCAGTCGTAAATGGGTTTTATGTCACGATCTTCCTGTTGAGCTTCTTGCATGACAGCGTCACTCCATTCCTCGCTAACAGTGTCGGTCCTCAACATCTTCACGCAGTCCTTATCCTCTTGTCTTAAACAGTGTTTGCAGTCATCCGGACAAGGCCTTCGGGAGAGGGCATCTGCATTTCCATGTGACTTTCCACTTCGATGCTCGATGGAAAAGTCATATTCCTGCAGTTGAGAACTGATCACAGTTCGAGAAGCTCCGGTGTCGATAGTAAGGTGACATGGCACTCCGCCAATTTCTCCTTTGACAGCCAGACTGTTCCCGTTGTTCGCCTGGGAGATCATAACTGGGACATTTTGACCACCAGCCAGCACTCGTCCCATAGTCCTGGCTTTTACTCGGTTCCCCTGCTGCTGCCGTTCTGGATTACCAGAGCTTGCTGGCCTGTCCATTTGGTCCGAGTCTCGTCGCCTCCAATGTCTTTTCGGGCAGCCAAATTGCATGTGTCCTCGTTCTCCGCAGTTGTAACATCGAGGTCCCGTTTCTCGAGGTGGAGCAATCGGCTCCCTGGCAGTGACTTCGCGTACCCTGAAGGATCTTGTTGGGTCTTGGCGTACAGCTTCCACCTCGAGAGCATGGGCAAGCGCATCCTTCAAACTCCCATGGTGACCCAGTCGTACAGCAGCCCTCACTTCAAAGTCTCGAATCCCATCTATGAATGTCTGCACTAGCATTCCATCCGTAAAAGAGGATGAATCTCGGTATGCTTTTTGGACCAGTTTCTCTATTTCTAGGGCCCACTTTTGTAATGACTCATTACGACCCTGGGTCCTATCCTTCAGTTGAGCTCTGTAGACGTGCTCTAGATGACTGTCACCGAAGCGTGCTTCTAAAGCTTCAAGGAGACGGTCATATGTCTTATCCTTTCCCAACGTTTCCAAGATACTGAGAGCTTCATCCCGTAGCGCCAAACTCAGTGCCGTTTTTGCATAATCCTTGCTCCAGCCATTTGTTTCCGCAACCAACTCGAATTGGTGCTTGTATGCGGCCCATGAAGAGGTACCATCAAATGGTGGTAACTTTAACTTTTCACCTCCTGTGGCTGGTGCACCCGATAAACTGGTGGTGCCGTTGGCCACTTTAATTTCCAACTTCTGGAGGCGATTCTCGTGGCCTTCTACCTTTTCGTTGACACCGTTGAGGCGCTGTTCGTGATTTTCGACTTTAATGTCAACTGCCACAATTTTATCCTGGACCTCAGCCATCTCCTTTTTCCATTCTGCGGTTGCGTCGTGTACCTCACGGAGGAGTTCGAACTGGTTCTTTTGTTCCTCCTGTAGAATCCTAGCTTGTTCCTCCTGCTTTCTAGCATGTTCCTCCTGCCTTCTAGCTTGTTCCTCCTGCCTTCTAGCTTGTTCTTCCTGCTTTCTAGCATGTTCCTCCTGCCTTCTAGCTTGTTCTTCCTGCTTTCTAGCATGTTCCTCCTGCCTTCTAGCTTGTTCCTCCTGCCTTCTAGCTTGTTCTTTCAGGAGGACCAGAATCGCGTTGATGTCTATTTCCGGCTTTGGGGATACTGCCGCCGCTGTATCTGACGCTGCGGCGGTGTCTGTAGGGTCCCCAGCTGCGGCGCGGCTTCGGGTCTGCATCCTCTCCTTCTCTTCTTCTCGCGGAGTAAGCGGCATTTTCAATCCCACTTCTGACACCAAATGTTACGTTCGTAGGGTGGGTTCGTGATTGAAAAGCACTTTTAACACCGATGAATAAGAGTAGGATTTATTTTCACACTGTTACTTAACTTTACAAAACACTTAAAAACAGTTCACAGTAATTTCGCACTCAAAAACTCACTTACAAGTCGCTTTGATTCTCTTCGATGTTTATCGCTCGGTATCGCATTCGAAAACTGTGTCTCCGCCGCAACCTCGCCCGGCTTATATACCCCCGGTGAATCGGTCCACAAAGTTCGAGAACAGTCCAGCTAGGACGTCATACCTACATCTCGAATGTTCCTGAAACGAGTAGAGTGTCTGTCTCTTTCATGTGCTATCTCTCTCACACAGTTACTAGAATGTTCCGGAAACAGGATCATCAGTCTGTTTCTCTCACACATATAGGCTATCCTTGTCTCACACCTTCTCGAATGTTCTCAGTATAGCTGTCTCTTTCTAATCGTGCTATCTCTTTCACTCCTATTGAAAATTTCGCCATATACTGAAATGTAGTTCAAGGGCCCATAAGGGGTCCTGAAAACGGCTGAACACGGGTTTTCAGGTTATGGCGTCATCGGATAGAGGGTGGCCTGAAACGGACTGAAAACATGTTTCAGGCGCCTGAAAACGACGGTAACTTGGGTGAAATTTTGATAAACTAATATGTGATAGAGCGTCCTCTGAAACGGCCTGAAACAGTATTCCAGCCTGCTGAAAACGCCTACAATGGGTCGAAAAGCACGATTAAAGTTTCCACCTAACCCACCGCCGTAACAATATAAATAACATAACGTTGTTTTAGGTTTTAAGAGGGGGTAACAAAAATTGGCTATCGTGCTATACATGAACCTGTGGTGATCCGTGATGTAAATACTAGACTATTTTTATACCCAACCAATGTTTCAATGCATCTATACCAGCGTCAAGATCACGGGCAGAGAGTAAAAGATTATCCCTTAGCAAATACAATATGTTTAATGTAATTAACCATAAATAATTAATAACTTTTTTAATTTGAAGTTTGAAATAGTAAAGCTTAAAGGAGAAATAAAAAAGTAGAAGAAGCTTCACGTGAAAGACTGGAGTTTCGGAGATGTAATAAAGTAAGAAGGAGGAAGAAGGAAAACATTAATTCATCATCATCATCATCATGTCAGGCGAAAGACGTCCACTGCTGGACATGGCCTCCCCCAAAGGTTCTCCACTCAGACCGGTCTTATGCTTTCCGCATCCACCGCGATCCCGCGATCTTAACCAAGTCATTGCTCCATCTTGTTGGAGGTCTACCGACAGCTCATCTCCCGGTCCGCGGACGCCATTCGAGAACCATCTGACCCATCGGCCATCAGTTCTGCGAGCAATTAACCCCGCCCACCGCCACTTCAATTTCGCAATTTTTCGAGCTATGTCAGTAACCTTAGTTCTACTGCGGATATCATCATCTCTCCATCCATAGCCCTTTGAGTGACTTTGAGCTTCCTCATGAGGCAGATCGTTAGCGCCCACGTCTCAATAATTATTCGTGACTACAAAAAAAAAGCAAATAAAAAATACGTATCAAGGTCACAAAATGGTCCAAAGTCAGCTAAATACCGCCCTTCAAGAGATTTTGTGCTAACCTGACAGCTTCCAGTGCTTCCCCCATAGCGTCTTCAGACCACGGCGTCGGGTTGGACCGCGACAGTTCGATACCTTCACGCTTACACCGCCCATAAAGAGTACCTGTAATGCATTCATTATCATTATGCTACTAAATGAGTACCAATCAATGACATTTAAACCAGGACGCATATTGCCGAACAAAATCCCCTTCAAAGAATGTCAGAACTATTGATTTGTTTGCGTGACAAATAAAATCATCTCACACAAAATAATTAAAATAATACGAGACGAAATTTGAACCTAGTCTTTACTTTATTACGGGCGAATTTCGCTAGCGGCAAAACTCCACAACGCTTGACACTTGACAACAACGTACTGAGAAAAAAGAAGGCCACTTTTACCTACTATCGACCTACCGATCGACCTATCGACCAACCTATCGACCTAACCTATCCCGGTGATCTGAACCAGTGATTTTAGGCCAGTGATTCAAAGTGGCGCTCATTTGGCTCGGACATATTTGGGCGCGCGATTGTGAATCTACAGGTATAATTCATCAAAGGTACCAATATAGTACAGCGTAATTGCAAAACTTGAGAAAACAGCCTAGATTATTATTGATTAGGATAGCTCGATAGCATTGGCTATAAAAAAGCCCAACTTTTTGCTCTCCACTCCGCTCCAGTGACATGACACTACGCCTGTAGGAAATCAATCAATCCTGGTTCCTACGAAAATCCCGAGTTAATCAATAAACGATTGAATTAGCGCCACCTATCGGCAAGTAGCGAGTACTTACTGATACAGTGAAGTGTATTACCATCGGGAAAAGTCAGATCTCAATCAGAATACGACGGCGCACGAAATAGGGATGATGACGCCATTAAAAAATAATTCGAAGGTACAACTTCAGTAAAAAAAACGCTTTATTTTAGCCCTGAAAACCAGATAAATTTTCGTTTTACTGTAAAATTAGATTTTTTGTTGCATTAAAACAAATAAATAGTTAGTTGATTGAGTTGCCGGATAATGACGTCATAATTCGCTATTGCCATTGAAACTCTATGGGAGAATTTTGTTTTGACAGCTCATAATAAGTACGTCAATTGATTGGTCCTCATCCCTTTTGTCAATCAATTTTGTCGTTGCGAAAATGTTTTTTTTTTATTCGACTGGAAGGCAAACAAGCAAGTGAGTCTCCTGGTGGTAAGAGATCACCACCGCCCATAAATATCTGCGACATCAGGTGTATTGCAGACCAACCTAAAGCCAACCTAAAGCCAACCTAAAGGCTTAAGTTAGAATCTCAAGTGCCAGTAATTTCACCGGCTGTCTTACTCTCCGCACCGAAACACAACAGTGCAAGCACTGCTGCTTCACGGCAGAATTAGCGAGCAAGATGGTAGCAATCCGGGCGGACCTTGCACCTTGGATCTTGTTCTCCTCTCTGTGTTTATATATTTTTATTTTTATGTGCAATAAAGAGTTTACATACATACATACATACAAGGTCCTACCACCTGGTGACGGCGGACTACGCACCCGTGGGTATCCCGAACTGCGCGGCGGCGCGCTGCACGGAGCAGGCGCCGGCGCGGATGGCGGCCAGCGCGCGCTCCAGGTCGGCGCGGCGCCACGCCGTCGGCGCGGCGTTGAACGGCGCCGCCAGCCGGATGCCCTCGCGCCGCGCGATCTTGTACAGGGTGCTGCTGGGGATGCCTGCAACCAACGGACGGAGATTGAAATCCTTCATCTCCACACTGTATCATACAAATCACATTAACCCAACAGGCCCCTCTTTCCTATTGGCAGTGCCAGATGTATATTTTTTATGAGTGTAGGCCATTTTATATTTCCGCCGCCCCATGTACTTGTTGGACTTTATCCTCTGAAATCGAGTGAGCGTCCTCTGAAATTTGCCGCCCTAGGACGCTGCCGCCCCTAGGCCGCGGCCTATATGGCCTATTGACAAATCCAGGACTGCCTATTGGGCACACTGGGCACGTAACAATAACAAGGAAAATCGTAATGACTTTCCTTTGGAAAGGTTTCGTGGTGGGTCAGGAATAAAGTCCTTGACGTGTACGCAAAAAAGCGAGAAAAAAATATATAAAAAAAAAATTACTGACCGTTTTAACCAGTTTGAAGTTGGTGCCACAGAACAAGCCAGCTGGAGTGAACCTATTAGCCGTTTATCTTCCCTACTCACTATAGGCTTCTTTCACTCTTGCTGGCTCGTGCGGCAGAGACACCAATGGATGTGAGCAACGCAAGACCACCATCGTGGCATTTTAAATGAGATCTAAGGTTCAGCAGAGAATATTTTTCTGATGGCGCTGACAATCACTCACCATACGCCTTGCTGGCCTTGTTGGCTGATATAGCGCCCGAGCGGAGCGCGTTGAGGGCGCCCCTAAGATCCGTCTCGCTCCAGGACTTGGAGGCGCCCTCCTTCTTCGGCGTGTCGATGCCCAGCCGGTGCGCGCGCTGCCAGAGCGTCGTGGACGGAATGCCGTACGTGGCTGACGCCTGGAACACGGAGTTTGGGGATAAAGAATAAAGACCCACTGACCACTGTCTAGTCTCGTAGTCTCTGTTTATTCAAACATACTTTGGGACTAGGTCAATTGGTGTGAATTGTCCCGTGATATTCATTTATTTATTGTTGTTTTAGTAATCTGCCCAGGCACCTGGCCCATTTCAGTTCCGCAACGTGATGGTCAATATCCACGCCACCACTCAGATGCGCTGGCGAATCATTTCCAAACTTTATCTCTCCATACCCCTTGTGGGATCTTGAGCTTGCTTAGCTGTTGCATTGTGACTATGAATAAACATGTTTCGCACGCGTACGTCATAATATGACGTTTACGAGATGTTTCCCAGTCCAAGCCACCCCAGTTGCGTGGCTTGGACCGGGAAACATCTTGTTGCCTTCCAAAAAAGCTGTACCACTTTATACCTATAGATAACCAGGCCCCTCTTCCCTACTGGGCACACTGGGCACGTGCCCAGGGCCCCGCGATGCATTGGGCCCCCCCTAGTCCCTACTCCATTACCAAACGATGACCGAGAGCTACTCCACTCTCGCCTGAAAATCAGGCTTACCGAATGTAACATGTTGTGCCCAGGGCCTCTAATAGGTGAAAGACGTTCCTGTAGATAACAGACCTTAGTAAGGCTCATGTTGTGTTTCCGCAGCGCCTCTAGCGCCAGCTGCATGTCCTGCTGCGTCCAGTTCTTGGGGCTCCGCGTCAGCTCGGGCTGCGTGCTCGAGTCGCTCGTGTCCGACCCGCTCAGGTGATGTTGCTCTGAAAGATCGTCATCATTATCATCATGTCAGCCGAAAGACGTCCACTGCTGGACATAGGCCTCCCCCAAGGCTCTCCACTCAGACCGGTCTTCCGTCCGGAAAAATCGAGATGAATCCGTAAAATTTAGCTTGACGACATGGAGACCTCTTGGTTGCACAACATGGATGAAATTGGAAGAAACAAAGGTAGGTACTACTCGTATAGCTCGTCAGTTGCTACAAAACAGTTAACGAAGTAAAAAAGGATTAAAAAAGCACTTTGCAGCTCTGACTAGTCTACAGAAGTCATCCTGTCAAGCATGAGTTTTTAACTCTCCGGAGGGTCCGACTTCGATTCAAAGCATTTTCATTCTAAGATATTTGAAATACTCGACGCTATAGAAATAATCTTACCTCCTTCTGATAGAGGCTCGTCCTTAACAGCCAGGAGGGGCATGAAATCCATGGAGTCGGCATCGTTTGCGCCTGGAAGTGTCTTGTGCCTGTCGATAAGGGTGGCGCCCTGGAAACGTGATATAGGTACTAAGTCAAAAGTCAAAGAAATCATCCAAATATACAAAGAGCGTGAACTTTAAAAAACTCGTGGTAGCCTTAGTGGTTTGTTCTATGACCTCTCAAGCAAGAAACAGTGGGTGGAGGCCCTCTGAGTTTTTCGACTTTATGTGCAACTTAGAAACTGCACCGGGCCTGGGTAGAAACTACAACCCAGTCCTTCTCAACCAGAGAGGAGTGTTCCTAATAGTGAGCGAGACTAAGATAAGTCATGGGTTCGACGGACTGTTTGACAGTTGTATGGAGCATAGATTGTCGGATGTGATGCAACAAAAGCATGTAATGTGCCCTTGACAAGCAATACGAAGACACTACTTATTACTTTTTCTGTGAAAAAGTTTCACAGTGGATCATGAGTCACGACAAGATTCAGTTGGTTCGATAGTACCACGATAACGGGGTCAAATAATGGTGATTTTTCACCGGCGAGGTGAGTCGAGAATTGTCATTTTGATGCATTCTCGCGCGCCCGACGCGAGTCGCCACGGGCGCCGCCGTACAAATTTCAAGTCTCATCTCGCCACGCCGGTGGAAAATCACCTTAATTGCCAAAATCGCTTCACATTTAGACGACCAGGTGGCCTAGTGGTTAGTGACCCTGACTACGAAGCTTGAGGTCCCGGGTTCAATTCCCGTGTCGGGACAGATATTTGTATGAAAAATACGAATGTTTGTTCTCGGGTCTTGGGTGTTTAAAATGTATTTATGTATCTATCTATATAATTATGTTTAACCGTTGCTTAGTACCCATAACACAAGCTTTACTAAGCTTACTTTTTGACTAGGTCAATTGGTGTGAATTGTCCCGTGATTTAAATGGATGCGCCGTACCCGAAATCGATTTGGCTAGCATCATCATTACGATCGTACCATGGTGTCGCAGTGCGGCGCGGGCGCCAGCGTCTCGAGCGTGACGGCGGGCTCGGCGGGCTCCTGCTTGACGCACACGGGCGTGGCGGTCGGGCCCGACGGCGCCGGCGGCGCCAGCTCCTCCAGCTCCTCCGAACCCTGCCGACGATATGGAACGTGAGGAGAATTTAACTTCATTACAGCTGTTGAACGTTAGTTATCGGAAATCAATAACCTAACCAACAAAAAGTTGGAAAACCCCCGACTTTGTCACTTTAAAGTTCAATACCTCAAAAACGGCTGAACCTATTTTGATGAAACATGTCTAAGAACCATCGCTAGAAAACCTGCTATCAAATAAAAAAACGTCGGCGGTTAAAAATGAGGTTAAAACATAATAAATATTGAAGAACTATAAACAATTTATTTTGCTCACAAGCAAACCGAGATAGGTTGGGATAGGTATACCTACCTATCTACCTTACCTACCTTACCTTAACTTAGGTATGTAGCCTATGCCTATATAGCAAATTAATGCGCGAACCTACAGCTCCTCCAGCTTCACACTATAAGAACACATGCAAAACCAATCATCTACCACACTACACGTTTCGAACTCAATCAGAGTTCATCTTCAGAGCAACAAAACCGTTCACCATGCTACCAGATCTTAGTCTAACATTGTGTGTGTTCTTACAGTGTGCAGGTGGAGGAGTTGCATGAACACCAGTGACGGATTTATATTGTAGCCACTTTATTTCCGTCGCCTCATGTACCATCAGCCAAATGTGGTCTATCACCCTAAAGTTGATAATCGTTTGGATGTCATGAAACAATAATGCCAATAGAGGTGTCTGTCAATTTCAAAGTTCTACTTTAGCGACATATTGAAAATCAAAAAAATCAAAATCAAAATGTCTTTATTGCGTAATAAAGTTGATAGACAGCAATACATAAAGAAGCACCATAATATCCTGCCTGCTAGAGGAAAATAATAATTTGATAGGAACTTGTTTGAAAATTGATAGAGACCACTTATTTAGTTGATGGTAAGTACTACCTTTTTAAAATAATATTTTTCTAGTCCTCTGAAATCGGCTCTACCGCAAGGACGCTGCCGGCTCTAGACCGCGACCTATAAGACCTATTGACAAATCTAGGACTGATGAAAACACATTTTTTGCATAGATAGACCTAGCTATCATAAGGTAATGGGTGAGAAAAGTAACTGCGTTTAAATTCATTCATGTGGAACTCCGCAAAGTAACGTCTGATTCAATATTATTTAAATATCGAAGATCTAGCAGAGAAGCGGGACGTACGAGGGTCAAACTGAAAGTTCTTAGAAAATCAAAAACTGAGCAAACTAGCAAGTTATTAGTTTTATTATATCTTTTCAAAATAGTGTCCATTCACATTAATACACCGCTGCATCCGATGGAACCACTGAGAAAAGCACTTAGCCCAGTCGTTCTTAGGGGTCTCTTCGACGGCCTTTTGAAACGCACCCACTGCTTCCTCGGTGTTCATAAAAAGTTTTCCTGGAAGTTTTTCTTTTATTTTCGGGAATAAATAAAAATCGCAAGGTGCGAGGTCGGGGCTATACGGCGGGTGACCCAGTAATTCCACGTTTGACGTCACTAAATAGTCGATCGTTCGCCTGGCGGTGTGCGACGAGGCGTTGTCGTGGTGAAGAAGGATCCTACTTCGAGGTCGCTTCTCCCGAACTTTTTCCAATACAAGTGGCAAACAATTGTTAGTGTACCACTCTGCAGTAACTGTTTTTTGATCCTCTAAAGCAATTGTCGCATAGTGACCTGTATTTCCGAAGAACGAGGCCACCGTCTTTTTTCCCACGCTTCGACCTCTCTTCACTTTAGTTGGCAACTCCTCGAAAGGAAACACCCATTGAGTAGACTGTCTCTTGGTTTCTGGATCATAACAGTAAACCCAGCTTTCGTCACCCGTAAGTATGTCGAAAACAGCATTTGAGTCACCTCCGTTAAATCTTTCAATCATTTCACGGCACCAATCAACCCGACGGAGTTTTTGGGCCTCGGTCAAATTATGAGGTATCCACCTCGCACAAAGCTTCCTGACCGCTAAATGTTCATGGAGGATTTTATGCACTTGACTCATACCGATGCCTAAGCTTGTCCGAATCTGCTGATACGTCACTCTTTTTTCAGTCTCTATCATACGCTGCACAACACTGATGTTATTTTCAGTCGTCGCCGTAGAAGGCCGTCCCTCACGCAGATCGTCGGTGAGATTAGTGCGACCACGTTTAAACTCATTAAACCAGTTGTAAACGGTCGCACGAGATGGAGCTTCATCATGAAAGGCCAATCGAAGTCTATCATAGCTTTCTTGTTGACTTAAATGACATCGAAAGTCATAAAAAATCATTGCACGAAAATTTTCGCGAGTTAAATTCATGTTGACGTGACACAGACAATTTTCAATTTGCCGCCAAATCGTAAAACTAATGACAAATGAATGAAATACATACTCAATAATATTGGCAAAGAGTTCCATTTTCAAAATTTAAACTTACTTTTTTATTATATTGTTTACAAGTGGCCAGTTCTAAAAACTTTCAGTGTCGCCCTCGTACCGGTGCGTCAGTAAAATCTGATAATACCGGCTTATTGTGAGTTTACCTGCAAGTGATGCAGGATGCGCGCAGACGCATTGTCGTCTATTTCTGGCTCGAGCTTCACCGCCCGAAGTTCCAAAGACGGTATCTGAAAACATCCATCACTGTGACTTATTGGTATTCAAATGTAGAGAACGGGACGCGTGAAAAAGTACAACAAACTACATACGGCAGTTACCATTTTCAAGCATTTTGCGTTTGTAACAGTCCCAAAGAAAGTGGCGCCCTCTTTTGATTTGTACTTTTTCATGTTGTACTATACCTATCCATCAAACTTACAAAAACAATAACTAAAAAGCGAGCACGTTCCTAAAATATCGAAGCGACAGCAGGAATTAACCACGAATCCATAATTAAATATTTGCACCACAACAGAAATAAACTTAAGTTTCATCACGATATTTTTAACGATAATCGTTTGCATGTGATAAAACAATAATGCCAATAAACGTGTCTGTCAACTTGAAAGTTCGACTTTAGCGACATATTCATTTAATTAAAAATTGGTAGACCACTTAAATATTTGGCTAATGGTACATCCAAAAAATAAACCAGGAAGCTTCTTAAGCGGCAATTAAAGTGTAAATGACGTTAATGAAACTCCCTAAAATAAGAAATTCATGAAAAAAATAACCTGATTTGAGAGGAAGCTGTGCGCAAACTGGGACTCGTCGTCGTCTGAGGCCGGCTCGCACTTGACCTGCAGGACTCCACGGCCGGGCATTTCCTGGAGAAGATAGAAGAATAATGTTAAAACCCGGGGTGAGCGTCTCACCGGCGTCGCAATCAAAACCGGAAACCGCTGGAACTCCGGTCCTCACACCAAACCAGATGACGACTTAACAATACGGCACCGAATCCGTATTCAATTAATCTGTCCATTACATCGTTTTAAAACGATATAAAACCTAAGTACCCAAGATTAGTTTAATTAAAACAAAACGCCATAACCGTTGCGTATAAAAGTTAGTTGAAGTTGCGTCCTTGCCGCAATCAAAATACTAATACAAAAGTGATCTAACCGAAGTACCTCGGCGAGAAGCCCCGTCCGCGGGCCCTCGAGGGCGATACAGCGAAATACTCCATTTTCCTCTAAATGTCGCAGCAATCGAACATTCGGCATAAGTACGTATACATAGGCAATTAGACAAAAGGAAGCGAGCTTTATTGAATTTTTTCTCGATTGGTGCACAAATGAAGAGTGCGAAGTTAATTTCCCTCCCTTTCTGTCGCCCGCAAGGCTGCCGTCTCCCGAGTTTTTTAATTCTGTTTGTTTTTGCCGGGACGCCTCGACCTAACTCCCACCTAACTACCTATACGTCATCTGCGAACTGCGAGCTACTATGTGTTGTTATAAATTGCCCGCGAATCAAATTCAAAACTTTATCGAGAGGAAGACACGTGATCGCTTGGGACGAACGGGTTTGTGAAAGGGACAGGGCGGCACTCGCGCCGACACCTGCGAAGTAGTGAATGTAAAGTTGCGCGGTTAACCCTCTCCCATGTCGCTCTATCGCGGGTCGTCCCGAGCGTGGACACAGCGCACGTGCGCGCCCGCGAGATGCGAACACATCGCCACTCAGGCACTCACCGTCTTGCCGACGCGAAGGACGGTGTAAAACGGAGGCGATAAACGCGAGGGAAGCGAACGGCGCGAAATTCACTCTACTTACCTCACCTAGACGTAGTCGGTCAGCGGGGCCCGCCGCTGGCAGTCCTGCCCGGCACGCATGCAGCTCCGCGGTGACCTTCGGGACACGATGGGATGTCGCAAATGAAAGTGAATTCGGCACACACCCGGCCGAGTCTGCGTCGTTGCGTGGCGCATGTTTAGGAGGTGCAGGGCGGGCGCGTGCTGATTTTTTTCCCCGAGCCGAAGAAATAAAAACAAACGCCTTTTTGCCCGAAACCGGCCGAGCGCGGCGGCCCTCCGAACGGTCTCGGGTTTCGCAAACGTTATTACGATTCGGGACCGACTAGCGGCGAGAATCCGCCGTCGGCTCGGTAGTTTCGGAGAAAGTTTTGATTGTTTAGGAAGCGAACCGGCGTGGAGAGTAAAAATCGCTGAATAAATCGCGTGGGGTGGCAGGAGGGTAGATGCACTATAGCGCGTGTAGCTATGCGGGGGCCGCCCGGCCGGCGCCCCGCGCGGCGCCTTCTCTCTCTCCGCTCCGATTGATTTTTATTACAAGAATTTCGCTGGTGGTTTTTTTTGTTTTCCGCACACTGAGAGCTGGCGAACGCACACAACGGGATTCGTATAATTCGTTTGTACGAACTTACTAATGCTATTGATTTTTATAACGAAGCGACAGCGGGGCTGGCGGCTTATTTCTCTCTCGCGGCGTTTACTTTAACTGTCGTTTACTTTGACTGTTTTTCCGTTACAACTGATAGAATGTATATCTATTTTTGCAATTAGGGTTAATAGGGTAGCGTAGCTGGCTGTAACTGGATGAGAGTGGCCGAGGATCGTGCTCGTGGCGTGCAATTGGATAGGCCTAATGTCCAGCAGTGGACTAGGATAGTCCGATGATGATGATAATGATGATGATGATGCAGAGATAACTTTTAAAATTATACAATGACAAGACGGAAATTATCGCTCTTTTCTTTAAACTTTGAAACTTATATCTCTGTTATGTTTTTTAAAATGTTATTTGTTTGTTTGTTTATTTGTTTCTTTATTGTACAAAAAAGAAATACAAAAATATCACACAAAAAGAAAGTTCTAAGTACAAAGGCGGACTTATCCCTGAAGGGATCTCTGCCAGTCAATCTGTGAGTGGTAGAGAAGAGCAATCTAAAAAAGAAGGATCGACAAATAGAGCAAAACATTTGAATAAATATAAATGCATAACTGCTAATTGAATTAATTAACTACTTTAATTACAAAAAAAAACTGTTGTTAATGTTTTTTTTTATACAATAGGCTTGCGTTTGACAATAACCACGCCTGGTGGAGAGCGAGGATGCGGCTTACGATGGAGCACGCGCGCTTACCTAGTAAATGCTCATTGCACCCTAGACTTGAAAGCAGCCAAATTGTAGTGTACCTAGATGTGTTTGAAATATTACTTTACTTCAAACCCTCTCATACATTTAATTTAGCTCATTTTTTAATAATTAATAAAAATATAGACTTTGAGATACAACAATTATAGCTGGAAGAGAATATGCATGTTGTTGTGTTTTATTTTCGATTTACTCTCTCTGTTTGTTTTTTTATGCCGTTTTTTTTATTAATTTTCTGATTTAGTTTTTTCACCATTCTTTTTATTAAAAAAAATAAAAAATAAACAATATAAATAAGTTTGGTTTTTAAGATAAATTGTATTATGTCAGGTATTATGTCCACGGAATAGAAAAAAAATATTCCGTGATTATATCAATAACAATTATTGTTATATCCTTCGTTACGTACCGCCGTGAAGGATAGCAAATGGAACCCTGTTAATTTCGCTACGCGTCTGTCTGTCACAGGGCATATCTCGAGAACTGTAAAGTAATAAATTGCCAGCTGATTTTTTTGCAAATTAATGTTTCTAATACCACTATAAGTATACAACAACTGTGGTTTAGTTTGTGTGTGTTCTTAAACTGTGCGAGTGGAGGAGCTGCGTGAACACACATTTGTTGCATAGACGTAGCTATCATACAAAGACTCGGTCAGCACAGTAATCGTGTTTAGTTCATTGATATGGATCTCCGCATAGTAACGCCTGATTCAAGAAATCTCATTAAAAATACTAACCATTACCCGCGACTCCGTCCGCGCAGAATTATGTAATTTTCTGGGATAAAAACAGTCCTATATCCTTCCCGGGAACTCAAAGTATCTGTATACCGAATTTCATCTAAATCGGTTCAGTGGCTCAGAAATAAAAAAAAATTATAATACTAGTGTTTAACCTGGGGCTTCCCACACGTAATTAAATGATTAGATCCAGCGACTGAATTGAAATGCCGGGATTTTAAAAATTCCCGTGGGAATCCCCAAAAATTAAATCGTAGTTTTTATCCCTATCCCGTGGGAATATTGGATTAAAAAGTAGCCTATGTTTCCTGACGTCCAGCTATCTACATACCAAATTTCATCCAAATCCGTCTAGCCGTTTCAGCGTGAAGGAGTGACAAACATACTCATACTCACTCGCAAAATTTCGCAATTATAATATTACTTAGTACTTTAGTAGAGCTGTTTCACCATCCATTGATTAATGTTAACTGACGGTTAAATGTGATGCCGTCTCTATTTGTTTTGTTCGAATAGACGGAGACGGCATCACATTTAACCGTCAGTTAAGACTAATCAATGGATGGTAAAACAGCCATAATGGTTTGACCTTTAGACTCTCAAGCTGAGAATCGTGTGTTTAAACACCTGCTTGACCCTCTTGAGTTTACCAAAATTACACTTGAAATTTACCACAAGCTTTGCGGTGAACGAAAACATAGTGAGGAAACCTGCACAACCTGCGAAGCAATTCAATGGTGTATGTGAATTTCCTAATTCGCACTGGGCCCGCGTGGGAGCTTCGGTCAAAGCTCTCTCATTTTAATAGGAGGCCTGTGCCCAGCAGTGGGACGTAAATAGGCTGAGAACGATGATGATAACTTGGTCGCTGGCCTCGGTATGAAAAAAAAAATCTTGTAACGTGGTCAAGGACTTTAATTCATGCGCCACCATGGAACCTTTTCGAAGGAAAAGTCATTACGATTTTCTTTGTTAATTAACGCGATGTCACTATGACGTTTACTGTGAAATGGTTCCATGAATATTCCTTGACCGTACGTAGGTAGCTTTTTTACACCTGTGTAGCAATATGTAGGTAGTTGATAAAATAAATTCAGTTACCTATTTTAATTTGGGGTACGAATTCGAAATAGGTCAGTTGAGTACTATTATATATTCTGTGGTATGAACTACATACGTGGCACTACCTAAGAAACTAATACAGCACGCGCGGCGGGAGCCGTGTCGTGCCTGAGGGGGGATGCGGTAATTGCCTTAGCTTTCATTGAACTTTCTTTAGTTATTAATTCAAGATTACATTATTATAAGGCCAATGAAACGAGATAGTTATAATTCATCCTTGTCTAATATTTCGATTCTTGTATCTCGCTCCTTTTCTTTCTCATGCCAAAATAAAATTGATCTCTTTTCGTGGTGTTTTAGATAGGTGGTAGTGTTTGGTGGCGTCATCACTTGCTAAAAAGGTGAACTACATTAGTTATAGCTATTCGATACTAGATGGCACTACACCTTGTTCATAGCATGGTAGAATAGAAGTAGAAAAAAATAGAATGAGATTTTATTCTAGTATTATAAGCACCCTATCCTATTAAGAGTTGCCAGTATTCTTTTTGTTATAATATACAAAATATACCTATATAATAAACAAATTATAATTAGATAGGTACTTATTTAAAATGTTACATTAACGTAGTCGAGTAAAAACAGAAAGCTCTAAAAGTACTCATCAGAGGCATCAGGGCCCCGGCTGGGTGGAGCACAGCCGTTATTGTAATTTAGTATATGGGTGAAAACTTGAAAAATGACGCATTTTCTCAGAGATAAGATCTAGCTAATAGATTGTGCGACCCCAAATGTCCTACTGAGCAAATTTTGTCAAAATCGTTAGATCCGTTTATGAAATCCCCGATACCTACAAAAGTTTTCAAAGACAACAAACCAAAACCAACATAGGTAATTCGAAGGCCTGCCGAGAGAAACCAGGATGTCGTTTTTACTCTGTCATATATTTGCGTCTTTGTACTTTGTTTGTACCATTAATAGGGCTTCTTTAGTGCAGAATAGAGCGGACCCTTAAAACAATTTAAACTATAATATATAGGACCATTCGCTAAATTAGGCTGATCTTTCAAATCGTAAGTACGTATTAAATACCGTTACAATTTATAAACAAAATGTTTTGTTGGGATAGTAAAAGTAAATATACGAGTAGTAGGTATAGTTGGAAAAAAATATGCTCTAGTTAATTTTGTCAATTAGTTTAGAATTTTATTTATTTAAGCAGCTTATATTTGTAGCAATATCCGAAGAAAAAAAATTCATATGGTAGCTCCTAACGTGCTCCTAACACTGTGCTGCCGCATGGTTGCCTGCCGCATCTTCGATGTACACAAACTTTAACTGTGCTAGTGCCGAATACAGTCGGTAGATGGCGTTGAAAGTGAACTATCTATTGCCATTAAGCATCGATATCTATTTTGTTGCTGGCAATATTCCGGAAATCCTTTCTGTCTAATTTTATATCATTATTTTCAATTTATTTGTAATTTTATGTAAAAATATATTCATATAATACGATACAACTAAATGTTAGTCAATAACTGTCATGATGTTTCTACTAAATAAGGTCAAGGACATGAAATCTCATATAATCTGATCACTAAACGCTTAGCTTGCACTATAAATTGAAGAATTAAATCATTAACACTTAATAAAATGCTAATTAAGAAGTAAAGTATTGAAAAAAACATTAAATTTATATTCTTGGCATCTGTTTTTAAGCTTTTTATTTTTTTTACTGTGGTAACACGCCGGAGCTTATTTTGGGTCACTGCGTCGCTTCCAACTTGTACTTCATTTGGATTTTTGTAGAGGTGCCTTTCTCTAAACTTGCAACATAGCATAGCATAGTAATAGTAATTTGTTACCTACTAAAGTAGGGTGTTTTCATTCAAGAAAGCTGGCGGGTGTGCAAATGTGTTAATCTATTATCCTAGTATTGTTATAATATCTCGAAATTATCTAAAACAGTGTTAAAACTTCATACATCAGTTAATGAAATAGTCAAGGTAAGCGTTTAGATCTCCGATGTAGCGTTACGAACGCGATAAGCAGTGCTCGCTACGAGTTTTCATCTTGAAAATTTCCACTCGTGAACTTTTGAAGTAAAGTTTCTCTGAAGTTTCTTTGTTGACTTCGAACTTTTGCGAAGTTCACCGTGTCGCGGCCCCGTGTTGAACTTGAATCAGTTATGTGTGTCAAGAAAAGTTTGTCCAGAAAATAGTAAAACTTAGAATTTTCGTCGCCATTTTATTTTTTGTCGCGCTGGAAAAGCGGCCATTTTCTTTGTGTCTAGAGTGCCGCGTCGCTTAGGACCGACTCGTATGTGGTCCCTAAAGTTAAAGTTGGTGTTTGATATCAATTTATGAAGTGAATCGGTGAGAAGATTAGAGTTTGCGCGTGGTAATCACGGCTGATAAATCGTTGTTTATTGTGATCGGGAGCGATTTCTGAGTGGCCTAATTATTGCATGGTGTTTTAACGTTGTTGATGGGAGAATGTTTTGACGTAGGACCGAGGGCGCGGCGAGTGGCTCGAGAATGGACGACGACCAGCAGTTCTGCCTGCGATGGAACAACCACCAGTCGACGCTGGTGTCGGTGTTCGACACGCTGCTGGAGAAGGGCATTCACGTGGACTGTACCCTAGCGGCTGAGGGGCAGTCTCTCAAGGCGCACAAAGTCGTCCTGTCAGCATGCAGTCCCTATTTCGAGGTTGGTCATTTACTAACCTAACGCGCTCACGTAATGTAGGTCAATTGCTATCGTGTTTAACTTACAAGGCAACACAGTTTTGCTCTAATAAACAATCCAGTTGTTTCGTTCTAGCTTTCAAGCCTTGGCAATTGGTTTAGATTGATGAATAGATGAGTTGGCAACAGAAAGTTACTGCATCTACTTTTCTAAATCACCCATTTGCATCAAGTCAATTACTCCATGACGCTCATTTAAAAGATGATTTGCCCAATGACATTTTAAAATTTGACAAAATTCAATTATTTTCATTAAAACATGTGACTTTGTTTTTGTTTTAAGTTTTATGTTCAGAATGTCACATTATAATATCAAACAAAAATGCAATTCAAATCTAGGAACAATAGACAATTGCAATAACATCAAGCAAGATGGGATCAATGTTTACAGGATAGAACAAACAACACAATGTTTTTGTTGCAGAATGTACTATCACAGCAGTATGACAAGCATCCCATAATTATACTGAAAGATGTAAAATATGCTGAGTTAAGAGCTATGATGGACTATATGTACCGTGGAGAGGTGAACATCTCACAGGATCAGCTAGCTGCTTTGTTAAAGGCAGCGGAGTCCTTGCAGATCAAAGGCCTTTCCGACAACAAACCATCCCGGCCGCCGTCGCGCCCCGCACAAGTTGCCCCCGCACACCCGCCGCGAGCCCCGTCACCACCACCTCAGGTCAGTAAACATAAGTAGTGAAACAAATGTAACTGTCTGTCTACATAGGTGATTTGACTTCTGACACATATTCAATCTTACCTAGGAAACCAATACATGGACTTGTGGCATTCATGTTTCTTAACTGCTTTGTAATTATGTCCACAAATTTGTAGACAGGTTGATGATGCAAATTACTTTAAAATTTGGTATGTCATTTCATTACTTATGATGGCTGAGCTTAAGGATACACAAGCCTAGTTTGTCAAGTCTGTATAAGTGTACAGAATTTTTCTGGTTAATTTTGTATACATGAACCTAGAATCGAAATTGAATCTTAGCTCGTAAACCTAATATTATGCCTGAATACCTCCATTCTGTCTGTGGCTGTTTTTATCCATGTATGATATAAAATGCATCCGTCACTCACATATTTGTTATTTAGTTCAGCATGCACTAGGAAATAAGCTTCGGTAACTTTAGTACCAATCAAGATGTTCAATTCACTTTTTAACTGGTTATGGTTTGGACCAACAATTTTGACTTCTTAGGTCCAAATTGTGATTACATACACATCCACATTTTAAATAAAACCCAAAAACTTTAATATTTTTTAATAGTCATGAATTTACAAGATCAGAAGAATACCTACCCAAAACTCAATAATTTATTGCTCTTCCACAATGTATGGTGTACCTAAAGGTGAGATTGGACATTTGGAGAAGGATTAGGCAAATAGATGCAGCAGTTTCTATGTAATGTGAATACAAATATTTGGCAATTGATAGTCTCAACCTCGTCTGCACTCTACATAAACTTACCACTCAGTGTTTTATTTGTTTAGTAGTACCATGATTACCCCCCTACATATAAACAATTTTAATGAAAGCTTATTTTATCCATGTTTTCAGCATTTGTTTTGATAGATAGCACAATTATGATGATAATGATAAAGAGATGATTTTAAAAAAGATTGAAATAGATACCCTTTTTTTTAGTATACTACCTCGACCTACTCATGGTTTATTAGTAAACAAAACATAATTTCATGTTCAAAATTTAATTTCATCTTTTACTGGCAGTACTTGTCTTATGTAGTACCTATGTAAACCAAATTTCAAATCATCTGAATACATAAAGTGGGTGAAATTAGAATTGCAAATTAAAACAAACAAATGTTGTCCATGTCACCACAAAAACACATTCATTGAATATTTGAGGTCATCTAAACTCAATTACGTGATAACAAATGAGACTTCAAATTAAACAAATTAAAAACTATTTAATTTTCATTTTATTTTTACATAGTTAAGATATTAGTCATGTAAAATCTAGCTGTACAGTTCCTGATAAAATAACATTTAGGTGAATCATAACTTTTTCTTTTTTTTGTTCATTCATGTTTTCTATTTGTATTCATATAACATTAATTAGCTAGATACTTACATTTAGATCTTATTTTATTGAACCTTACTATTTTAACCTTCCTTTCAGCTACATACACACACATCACATCACGGTTAAGTCTGTGCAAGATCATATTCTTTTCTTTATTTTTGGTCATTTTAAACAATACAGCTGTCACACACAGGCATTATGCCTATCACTCACAAAAACTAACGCGTTTGGAACTCTCTTGAGTATGAGTTTATTATCAGAACATTGGCTTTTTCAGTAATTTGTGTGATTTTGGTGACAGTTAAGCCTGTGTAACATTTTGTATTTATAATGTGCAAGAGAAGGTCAGGTTAGGCATATTAACATAATGTGCCTTAGACAAAACTGTGGTGTATGGTTTGTAGGGAAGAAGAAAGGTCAAAATAGTACAGTTCATTGATATAACCACCTCCATAATCTTAATTCCTAACATGTTGAAATGGAGTCAAAAAAGCTATGCTCAAATTGCAAACAATTTCTTATGATAGGTATTTAGTATAACAACAAATTATAGATGTTTAGTGTAGTCAAGGTCAAAAAAAATGTTTACACTGTAGTTAGTACCTTGTCGATATGCCTTTTGACAATTTTATATAAAAATTTAAATACGAAGTGACAGCGAGAAAGTATAAAGTTTAAAGATAATTGACTTTGACTGTGCAAACCTTTACGTCACCAACACTTTTGTGTCAGCTCAACAAGTTAAGCAAGTGCTGACATACGCACTGGATGAAGTTCTTTAAGTCTGATGTTTGTTATTGTTCCGTAGCCGAATGGCAAAAAACGGAACCCTTATGGATTCGTCATGTCTGTTTTTCTCTCTGTCCGTCCGTATGTCACAGACACTTGTTTCCGAAACTATAAGAAGTATACTGTTGAAACTTGGTAAGTAGATGTATACTGTGAATCGCATTAAGATTTTCACACAAAAATATAAAAAAATAAAAGCAGTAAATTTTGGGGTTTCCCCATACTTAAAACTGAAACTCAAAAATTTTTTTTTTCATCAATAATTTTTTTCAATTGAATTGAATTAACACAAATACGTATCAACAAAAATCTAAAATTAATGTCAATTTAGAATTACATACCTATACACCTATAAATTACACTTGAATAATCCGAAATGAATAATAAATTTTGGTTAGGTACAATCGCCATCAAATATTTTCGGAGCGGCCGAGGTAGTCAAAAATATCGGAACATGCATTCTATTCATTTATTCATTATTCTAGGCTTTGGAGTTCATGCTCCAATATTTTTGATCAACTTGCCCGCTCCGAAATATCTGATTGCGACTGTAGAAATACTTGTTTCGGACAACCCCTTTATGTTTATGTCGTAAAATAATGAATAATCTCCTACGAATCCCATTTGAATTTAACTTGGATTCAAAAAAACAAAGATAGAATCAGTTACTTGAAACAATTTGAATTGTGAAGTGGGAAATTGATTCATGAATGCTTAATAAGTAAGGAGTCCTGTCTGCTTTCGAAGGCTTATATGTATAGTGAATGTACTCACGTACATACATATTACGCTTGGAAAACTACCCTTCGAGCAGTCGAGTAACCTAAAAAACCGGCCAAGAGCGTGTCGGACACGCCCAAATAGGGTTCCGTAGCGATTACGAAAAAATTAAATAATATTTCTCTACGAATTTCGGATTTTGTACGGAATATTCTAAGTTTAGGTATATTTTATACCTTAGGCTACTACCTATTTACTCTTAAACTACCTACTGATAATTCCCAAGAAAACATACACACGGACGGACCGACGGACAGACAGACATAGCGAAATTATAAGAGTTCCGTTTTTGCCATTTTGGCTACGGAACCCTAAAAATAGACAATTTTGCTTCAAGCTCAAGCTTATTCAAAAATAAAGCAATCTGATGAATCCTACAGATGAATCGGGGCTATTATTAAAAAACTTAAAAAAGGAACAAGTCACATTATTTTTTAGTTACACACGAGTACTTACTTACAAAGCAATTTAATGATACATGTGAAGTTAGTAATCTGCGTTGCGCACGTGGCAGCTACCGCCCAAGACTTGTGAGGAAGTCTGAGTCATATAGTGGCATAAAATATAGGCTGGAATAATGATGGTGGGGATCGTTCATCTTACAATTTTTTAACAGCTAGGAAGTTACTAATGGATAATTGATTCCTTATTGGCTCTATAAAATTCAAACTAACTCACAATATTTATTGACGACAAAAAAAGTTCCAGCTCGCTTCTATACAATCTTGTATCCAAATAGGTAATCAATCATGAGATGATCGTTGGCTTGTTCATAGGTGCGTGACGGGAGCATAGACAGCCGCGAAGGATCCATGAGCCCGAGCCGCCGCCGGAAGAAAGCGCGTCGCATGTCGTTGTCGCCGGCGCCCGCGCCGCCGCCACCGCCGCCCGCCGAACTCACGCATGGCAACGGCGATGAAGCCCCGTCTTGTAAAGAGGAGAATGCAAGGGACGGGGTAGAGGATCTCACGTTGGACGAGGAGGCCGATGATCAGCCGACCGTGGCTCACAACGACGTCGTACGCAGTTAGTATACCCTTTTTTTTCTGTTCCGTGCATTGTGTTGTGTAACTCTTAAATAAACCTCGTCAAATTAACAGTTAACAAGAGAAAGAGATGTACAAAGGCGAACTTATTTCATAAAATGATTAAAGTAGGTAAGGTGTAGGTAGATGTTAAAAATATTAATCCTGCCAAGTACAGCATCACTTCATGCCCTTCCTAAATAAAAAGAAGGAATATTGTATATTTGTAATTAAAATAAATAAATAAGAAAGTTGCTTATTTACACTGACTGTAGATACGCAAGTGATTGCCACTCGCAAACTAATAAACTTGTAACTCCCGTCTTGTTGCGGGTGGCGTTAGCCGACGGTAATTTCTTTCCATCGTGTGACCCAATTGCCTGTTTCCCCTCATTTAAAAAGGTCGTCAACTTCTAACACTTGAAAGCATAGTGGAGGTCAAATCTGTCAGTAAATTTCAACAGAAGTCATTATTAAGTCGACTATGCATTCTCACTCTTTGTGACACAATTTTAATTCGCATACCTACATAAATCAAAGCATGTGAAAAGAAAACACAAAAATACTCTCAAAATCATTAAAAAGTACCTACCAATTTACCCATACCTATTGATGAAATCTCGAAGCTCTCATACTATAATACCTAGTGCCATCCACGAATCAGACGCGTGATTTTGTCAATATTAGATATTAATGACATTGTAATAAAAACCACGGCACACGTCAACACGTCATCGTGAATGACTACCTATATAGGGTAACTAATTAAATAACCTAGGTTAGGGTTGACATTCACATACATTTTGACGCTAGGTTACTCTCTCCATGGGTTAGCAATAAGCAGTTAACCATGGGTTTATCTTATATTATAATAACAGTTAAGTAGTTTTGCAAGTGGTAGGACCTTGTCCGCTAAGATTCGCCCGGATGGCTCGCTAATCCTGCCGTGAAGCAGCAGTGCTGGCACTGTTGTGTTTCGGCGTGGAGAGTAAGACAGCCGGTGAAATTACTGGCACTTGAGGTATCCCATCTTAGGCCTCTAGGTTGGCAGCGCATCTGCAATACCCCTGGTGTTGCAGATGTTTATGGGCGGTGGTGATCTCTTACCATCGGGAGACCCACTTGCTCGTTTTCCAACCAGTGGAATAAAAAAAATTCAGGAATGCGCAAGCACAAAAAAATTTTAGATACCTGTATTAGAAGTTAGCCCATAGCGTTTTAAAGTCCACTAAATTTAATGTGTTACAATTTCAGGTTTTGAAATCCTAGATCAGTCCTTAAATTGCGTGTGTTTTCCTCTCAAAGTAGAGAAGTTAAAACATTACATTACGTCTTCTAGCTAAAGAACCTTGTATCACTTTTCCTACGTAAGTAGCAATTTAGTAGCATTATCCTGTAGAATTGTATGTAAAACCAAAGTATCAAGCTTACGATCTCGAAGCAAGGGCAAGTTGACATTGTACCAAGATCATAACTTACTACTAAATATTCTATTATTATTCAAATTTGTCACACCTACAATGCATTCAATGTTTCAGGCGACACGTGTGAACAGTACAAGGCGTTTTAATATACGTTTTGTTTCGTTACAGATTTTCAATGGCACATGGAACGATCTCAGGATGAAATCATGAACTCGAGTGACAGTGTTCGAGATTCGCAAGGTAAGCACCACACACGACACGGACGCCGTCGCGGCAAGCACTGTGCGACCCGCGATGGTGCGCCTCAACATTTTGCGTCACTTTACAATAACTCCAATACCTACACGATCTGCTGACGCAAGGTGTTACTTGGGACTTGAGTTTGATATTCTGGGACAATGAACTTTGCATTCAAGACAGCAGTTAAAAAAGAACATGACTTAGATTTTTCTCTTTGTGTACTAACAAAGTCCATTGTCTCAGACGTCTAAGGAACGGATGAAATGCGCAATGTCTTCCCATAATTTGAAATGAGATAAACAGTCATTGCTTAAATAATCTATTTATCTTGTTATATATAAATATTATATTTCACGACGGCGGATATAAGAGTGCTAGTGTTTTCACATGTGAAAATCAACCATATATTAATTAGTATCTAATATTAATATTATAAATTACTAATCTTATCACAATTTATATTTCTGTATCCATATGAACTTGAAAATATTTCAGTGCAACAGGTAAAGGTATTGGTATAAAGGTTTTGTTTAATCCACTGTAGCCTTTTTAAAAGGTGAGGTAACTGATAAGGTAAGTTGCTGTTTCTGATTATGTTCACATGAATGTGTATGAATTGATGTATACTCGCTTTGTATGTTGGGCGCCAGGCCGCTGCTAGATCAATGCATGCTTACTAGAACTATTCATAGATATGGTATTATACTGGACTGCATATTATGTAACAACTATTAACTCTCAATAGTGCTAACATTGTCTTAATGTGGAGTGGAAAGGCTCATTTTATTGGTAAGTAATTTTTATTTATTTATTATACTTACACGTATTTATTTGTAAACAATAGAATTTCATAATAAATGTGCACAACACCTCACTTCACCCTCGAACTCTATTTGGCTATTGAAAGCTATAACGTTATCTTGCGCGTTCTCTTACCGCGGCTAAAACAACGTGGACGGTTTTACTTTGGCACAGATAGTGTGATGCAACTTATTACAAAATTAAATATTTGTTTATAGAAGAATTTAATGGATGTGACTTCGGGGAGCGGCTCACGAAATAAGGTAAACCTGAATTATTTCATTTTTATTTTGTAGTTTGATGGTAATGTGGCTTATTTATCTTATTTATTATTTCTGTATTTTTTGCATTCACATGTGATTTCACTGCAGATGTCTTTTTTTAGCTAATCATTTTTTTAAGTCTTTAAAAATTCGTGATTATTTGAACGCCAGGTGTATTATTAATTTATTGTGCATGTTCTTTAGACGAAAACTTCAGTGTCCGCAACTAGACAAAATTTCAGTATCATGTACGAACGACGTAAAGAACCTGTTACTACTGGATGCGCATTTCATTTAGCATTATTTCTACTAAGTTCTTTTCAATCCAGTTAATAGTCGATGCAATGCAGAGATAAATTATACCGGTAGGATTAGACAAAAGATAGTTGAAACCCTTTCCAACACCATCCTGTCACTTATCGCTGACTAACCATCGTCAAGCTTTGTAACAATGAAAATGCACACTCCTTTTCTGTGGCGCACAGCATGACTTGTAAATGACAAATAATTGCCTTCTCAAACATTGCATTTACATTTTCAGTTTTAAAGCAATCATGAAATATTTCTTGCACTTCTTAAAATCATTCAAATACTATTGACTTGTCTAATTACTTTAATATCGCTTTTCATTCTTTTGCCCTTCCAGAACCATCCATAGCTCTCATTAACGACCTGAATTACGCCAAATCTCCTTTTCCATTAACACGTGGGTACCTTAAGAGCGCTGAACTTGTAACTCAAATAGACAGAAATAATATTAAAAAAGAGCATTCAGAAATAGAAACTGTTACGAAGATCATTAAGAGAAAGTACAAAAGAGGACGAAAACCTAAGTGCAAAGTAGAGGCGGTGCCGCCTAAAAAAAGAGGAAGGAAACCGATCCATGCTGACAAAGACAATCGATTTTCTTGCTCCATTTGTAAAAAACTGTACAAATATAGAAGAAATAAACTGAGACATGAAAAATACGAATGTGTCACTGGTCCCCAGTTCGGCTGTGAAAAATGTGGCAAGAAGTATTCTCAAAAGAAAACTCTGATTTCGCATATCGCCCAAAAACATCCCAAATGGCTGGAGGAGTATAAGGAAGATAAAAAGCCATTAACGTTTTGATCATTCGAGTTTGCTATTTACATTTCGTTATTTTTGATTATTTTTACGTTGTTTGTTTTTTTATATTTTAGACTGAATATTATTAACTTTTAAGATTGAGAATATCAAGGTTAAGAAATATTTGGTGCCATTGAATCTAAGTCTGCTAAATATTTTCTTTATCGTTTATTAGTCAAGTTTTACTTGTTTAAATACCAAATCAGGGTATTTACAACCTACTGAATTACGTCATAAAATTTGATCTCGTTCCTATATTTTAGTATTATTTGTTGATTATTGCTACTTTTACCTTACATTATTAGTAACGACATCAAACGATTGAGTCGATTGAGTTGTGATGAGCAGGTAGTTAAACTACGTTAGTTATTGTTTCAAAATATTAGTTATAGAAGTTTATTCTTTTTGTTAAGACTATGAAAACAAAATCATCTTTTCTTTATATCGGTTAAACTTTTGTTTTTTTTTAATACACTATTTTCTTTGTCACATTTGTTTTTATTTACGCTTTCAATATCATAAAATAAATAATTTACTTTCATAGGTGAACCAAATGGACTGTATTTGCTCTTTCTCTTTCAGGAGCTCCGCTGCCGAACAGAGTCATGACGCGTAGTAAAAGAATGGTCGAGGAACCGCCGACCGCGACCACCCTAGCAGTATTGAAGAACGTGACCTCGCCTAACGTGCTGCTGCCGAGGCCGGAGGACGCCAAGGAGAACAAGAAGCAGCCGCTCGCCGCCAAGCCCGCCCCGCCCAAACCGGCCGCGCCCAAGCCCGCCGCGCCCGCGCCCCGCGCCCAGCCCGATCCGCCCGAGCCCAAAGTCGACCCCAAGTCTAAACCCAAACCGGAGAAAACAGAGTCCCGCTACAACATATTCCCGCGTAACGACCGCCCAGCCAACCTGCCGTGCGCGCAGTACAAGACCGAGAACAACAAATACAAATGCCCCAACTGCGGCCGCTGCTACAACGCGCGCAAAAATCTCGTACGCCACATCACGTTGGAGTGCTGCCGCGACCCGCAGTACAAGTGTCCTTACTGCACCTACAGCAAGCATCGCCGCAACGAACTCAAGAAGCATCTCGAACGCAAGCACCCTGACCAATGCCCGACGCGCAGCCCCAGCCCGCCCGAGACCATCTCCAAGCCCATCCGCGTCGAGTGATCGCGAGCCGCGTATACTGTGCTTTATATTAGTGCCTTAAATACTATCACTTCTCGATCTTCCTTAGATGATATTATAAAATTACGTGAATTTTATATGAGCCTCGTATACTATGTATTATGATAACTGAATGATATTCAATATTTTTTAAAACTTATTAAACTACTCAAAACGGTTAGACGGGTCTTTCATTTCGAACGCCCGACTCGATCCCGGCCCGCTCCACTCTTATGGGAAGAAAATTAAAAAAATTGAGACACTCTGATTGTGCATGTCTGCATGAACTAGAAGCTTCGCCTTTTATGATTTCTAACAGAGATTTTTTTTATAATTTATTATTATAACGCATTTCTTTGGTTCCTTAATTTATTTTAGCCTCTGGTAGTATTAACATTCGATTCCGTACGTAGTCGCGCTTTTATTTTTATTATTTTGCAACATGTTAAACGTATCGGATTTCAGAGTCGCACAAGGACGGTCACGTGACTTCGGCTCTGCTGTCGCTCCTGTCGGCGCAGCACGCGCACGCGCAGGCGTCGTCGCTGGCCGCGCTGGTGCCCGCCTGCATCCAGGTCACCAACGTGCTCAAGCCCGAGCTGGCGCCGCCCTTCCCCGCGCCCATCCCCGCCATGCGCCTGCCCGACATGCCCGACAACCTCAAGGCGCACCTGCTGCAGCAGGCCTTCATGCAGAACAACAACGCGCCGCCCAAGCAGGAGGAGCCCGACTCCGACGCCGAGTACGACGACACCGACGACATCGTGCTGCCCGAGGACAACGACGGCTACTACGACCAGGACCCGCCCGCCGACGACAGCGCAGAGACCAAAGAGAGCATAGCGTACGCGCGCCGCGACGGCAACAGCAACAGCTCGGACGACGCGAGCCGCCAGTTCGAGTGCCGGCACTGCGGCAAGAAGTACCGCTGGAAGTCCACGCTGCGCCGGCACGAGAACGTGGAGTGCGGCGGCAAGCCGCCCGCGCACCAGTGCCCCTACTGCTCGTACCGCGCCAAGCAGCGCGGCAACCTCGGCGTGCACATCCGTAAGCACCACAACAACGAGTGGTATCTCTACGCCACCAACAAGGTTCGCCGCAACAAGAAGACGTCCATCTAGTTATAAAATTACACATTCGACCAAAGTAGATACCTAACCAAATCGGTACTGCAATAATTTTATTTATATTTTAACGCTTTTTGTTAAAAGAGTTTTATATACACATATTAGTTGTAATGTGCACATTCCCTAACGGCATTAGCGTTAATTTTGTTGTTTTTGTTAGAGTTTACGATTGTAGTTAAGACTGACCCTAAGTATTTTATTCGGAAATAGGCGACCCTGAGTCGATAATTCGAGTCCACGTTCATTATTGTTTCAATTCGATGAAATATAATATATTGAAAATGTTGTTGGATCGTGTTGCGAATACTGATATTATCTAGTTAAATTTGACTAAAGCAATAAATTTTCCATACATTAACTCGAATTTGTCTAGTTTTATAATCAAACAATCATTCCTTTAAGGGATATGTAATTCCAAATTTGTTAATCGTAGTGCAATGATATTAGAATGATTAGTTATTATTTAGTAATGTTAAAGTATATGATTTGTTTTGTAGGTTATACTTTTCCTTCATCTTTCTGTCACGGGTAGAACAGAAACTACTATAATTCTGCGGTGGTCAAGTCTGTAGTCTGGTTCAGATTGCCAAATTGTTGTTAATCCTTTTAATTTATTATCGAACCTGTTTTGTTTTGTTTAGTATTAACATTCGAGGGACCATTACCTTGTCTTCCTATCTATACACATATACACCCTTGTAGAAAACCCAAAGTTATGTTAATTTAAATTGTTTATTTATTAGTATTAGGATAATGTTTAAATATACTGCTTTTGCAGTCCTTTATTTGAAAACAATAGATCTCTCAAATGACTAATGAAATGAATTGTTGAAAGTTGGTGTTTGCTAGTGATTCGAGGCTATTCCATCAAGTAAATCAGTAAATTGAGAATCTATTGGTTTTCTCACGATTAGGTAATTAAAGCTCATCCATAATGTGCCTACAATGTTACCTGTAGTTATAATATTATAATACTATGGTGTTTTCGATATTGTTGTTATTCGGTAAACTGGGATAGAAAATGTGTTCAAAATTTTATAAAGTGTTTGATATTAATTTACTGATATTTATTTTGCAATAACCTAATCAAGTTTTGTTTAACATATTGACTGTTGATATTTTTGTTAAACTAGGATAACAAGCTATGACCAAAGTCAGTATTAGATTATTTATCGTGATGGTAAGAAATAAGACGTGTTATTTGTTGTAGAAACATTCAAGTCATTATGTCGAGCATGCAAAACCGCAATATTCCCATCATATCATATTTATTACGCTCCCTAAATACTGAATGTGTGTAGCATGTTTAAAAATGATACAACGTTTACATTGTTTGTTAATGTTATTGGAGACTAAGATTAATTAGTGTGATTTTTATATGAATATTTTGGGGTTTATCTGGTAGAAAAGTTTAATCAAATATAGCTATAATATATATGAAAGATGTGTTTTTTTTAACTATTTCAAATGTATCACCTCCGGATTAAAACTGACTTAAAATTATGAATTTAATTTACATATAAGATTGTCATTGTTGGTAAGTCTTTTGTTATGATACAATTTATTACACCTAATTAACAATGCATGTTTTGCATGTGTGTTGAATCAATCGCCGCTTTTTTTTTTTCAACTTCGCATGTACCAATAGTTTCCCTTTTTTCGTTCATACTAATATAATTAAAAATTTCAGGTAGACAAGAAAACCCATGGGTCGGGAGACTACTTTTAAGTAACGAACTTGTTAGAGTAGCAATAGCAGTGCATAGAACCGTATCGGTTCGGTAACTCCATTTCTTAGCATCGCGCATATTACACAATGAGTGAAGCCGGTTAAGATTGTTATGTATTAGAAAACAGAAAACGGACTGCCTTACGACGAATACGTCTTCACAAAAATATGAGTTATTCGTTATAATAAACGTTTTGATTTCTTTTTTGTTCTTTTTTTTACTTTTTCCTTTGCAAAGCTTTCATCACAGCACTCGGTGGAAACTCACAGTAGTTTTATCTTCTATATCATAATATGTATATCTTTGTTTTTATATTTATATATTATATTATGTATATAACATGTATAAGTTATTGCTTGTAACTGTTTAACCACACGGGAATGTTGAATGTTGCGTGTTCGTGCGTGTTCGCGTGTGATCGTTTTATGACATGTTTGGCGATTTCAGGAGGCGGCGGCGGGCCGGAAGACGTGTCTTTCACTAGGATCGGCGGGCTGTCGTGGGAGCAGTGGTCGGCGCAGCTGGCGCTGCCGCTGGTGGCCAGCATGCGCGTGAGCGGCGAGCCGTCGTTCCCGTGCCCCGACTGCGGCCGCGTCTACAAGCTCAAGTCCTCGCTGCGCAACCACCAGAAGTGGGAGTGCGGCAAGGAGCCGCAGTTCCAGTGCCCCTACTGCGTCTACCGCGCCAAGCAGAAGATGCACATCGCAAGGCACATGGAGAGGATGCACCGCGAGGTACACATGAAGCCCGAACAGTACATTAAACAGGACAACGTCGATGCTTGCACATAGGTATAGGTGCGGGATAACAGTGAACTTTAGTCACTATTGAATACTCCATTATTGTTATAAGAATTTTGAAAAGCTGTTTACGATGTTAGCGTTACGTATTTTAGTCTTTTTGATGAATTTTGAAACATTTTTGTATCGTTAAGGACCAATTTTTCATGTTTGTATTTACATTTTGTAAATCGCCGGTGAAGTTTTATAGTAAATACTTGCAGTTTAAAGTAAGAATCTTATCAAAATCCAAGGGTTTTCCGCTTGTGATAATTGTGATGAAATCTCTTTGTGATAGTGGCATGGGACAGTCACGTTAGATGTAATCGTCTCCCGCGAGGTCACAAAAGGTGCCTTTAATCGTTACCTTCGAGCTTAATGCGACATCCTATAGTGATGAACAATACTTTAGATACCACAAACGACGAGTTACTCATAGTATTCGCACTAGTTGCAGTTATTGGCAACAGTGTAAGCAACTGTTGCATTTATACAATAAGTTAAGATCAAGTGATGTACTGTATAGTTACGCTTTATACTCTTTTATTTTAGTGTACAGCATTTATTATGTAAACTTATCATTCCTGTATTAGGACTTAAGTTTATAGTTTGGAGCTTTGATCGATCCTAACAAAGCGTAAGATATGTTTACTCTTGTCTAATTGTTTAAAATTGTTACCAATTCCAGTTACTACCTTATCTGCATCGTTAACAGGTTTCTTATGAACAAAATAGATCGTACAATTTAGATAATAAATTTCAGATTACCATAAGATCTGAGGAGTACAGCTTGCCAGATATATTTAGAGATTGAATTGATGACGTTTTTTTGAGATGCATGAAAATCTTGAGTAAAAGTTTTTTTTTTAAGTTTTTACGTTTTATATTATTATGTATCTTAGTTTTTAATAAAATGAAGCTATTATCGCTTAGTTAGCAAGCTCTAGTTCTCTGCCATAATGCATGTTCCATTATATTTTAATACTCATTTTAAGTTAATTTTTTCAATTATTTTTAGATCTCTTTACGTCTAATGCATTTATTTTATCTTAATGTAGAGTTTTTCTTAGCCGCGTATCAGTTAAGTGGACAATTGACTAACTCGGTAGTTCCTGGAAATGTATGTCTGTCGATATATTCATGTGATTTATCTGTAATTTTACTCACTCCTTTTGGGTCCAATTCTGGTTGTAAGGTCCGACCTGCAATAGTTTAAAGTGCCTTAATTAAAATTGTTGAATTTAATTGTGGAGTCGAACGACACTGCCATTTAAAGTTAATCTCGTCAGTAAATTACACCGTCATGTTACATTTTGTGAGAGTCAAACAAGCTTCCACATAGAATAAGTAAATATTTACACATTCATTACCATTTAGACATTATTTTAAGATTAAGATAGGTACCATGTTATAACAATGCACAAAATTCGTTACAAACATGAAGATTTGTTGATTTAGGATTTTATTCAAAGTACCTAGTTTTTTTTTAACATGGTACCGCCGTAGATTTAATCCGCTGGAGTTACCATCATACAATCAATATGTAGAGTTCACAGAGTACAACCGTAAAAATTCTTGTCAGTATAAAACTAAGTGCCTTGAAACTTTAGTCATTAGGGTTTAAAATTTTCCAGTTTTTTAAATACAGAAACGAAAAAAGAAAAGAAAGCGCGATGAAAAAAACTATATTGAAATCGTTTTACTCGGGAATTGAGCATACATCGACAAACTTCAGAGAAGTACAACTTTTTCAAAGCTGTGATAATGTAATTTCTGCTAAAACCATGCAGTTCCAAGAATCGAAGTTTAAATAAATCTTTTAGGACAAACATTAAGTTCCTACAGTCAGCCACTTTGATTTCTAGGACACCATTTATGACCTTATAACAGTAAATAATTTTATTTTCAATTCTTATCGAATGACATAAGTGTCATGACAAGGTTGTTGTTATTGTATTGTATAAAATAACTCTTTACTGTACATAAACACACACGAAAACAGTTGAAGAAATTTATGTACTTATTCCACTTTGTCCAGTGGCCGAGGAATTAAATTGGTTAACTGTACTTAGGCTTCTAATTAATAGATAGATCGCGATCGTAGTGCTGTATGCTAGCGAACAAACCTAACTACTTTTAAGAACTCCCTATAGAATATTTTGCTAGGTAAACAAACCATGTATGTAATCTATCAATGAAGAATACAGTGATTGAATGCATTTGATTGTATTTTTATAACCATTTTGTATTTTAATAAAGTTGCTATACTTGATTTTTATTGTTTTAATTGCAATGACATTGTTATTAAACTCTGGCATTTATCGGAGTGGGTTGTGAACTGTGGGGAACCAACTACTAACAATTACTAACATGGCATGATTATAGTTAAATTAGACTTATGTAAACAAGCATCAGTCAACTGTTAACATTATTAAACTTTTTGCAAAGGACTTGACTGATACTTGCACAATATGGTTTAGAAATATTGGAACATGGTTAAGAGGTCGCATGTTATATTCATACTTATAAATAAGGAGGTAGATATACATAGTTATACATGTAGAAAAGGCAAATTAATGGGAGACATGGTGCATTATCCTATGCTTGGCAGCACATATATTATGTTACTTGATGGTGGCTTGGCTTACGGTAACGGTGGTAGCTAAGTATTATTTGCACGTTTTTTTTATTATTTGCGTTTTACTTTCAGTTGCACAGTTGTACACTCCTTATATATTGGGTTATGGTACTTCCGGGTTGAGCGGCGGGAAAGCGGGGTGGACTCTGTACGAATGCGTCGATTGTGGGAACAAATATAAGCACAAGGGTTCTCTGCAGCGGCACATAAAGTACGAATGTCGAAAACAGCCCAGTTTTAAATGCCCCTACTGCGTATACCGTGCCTATCAGAAACACAATCTCTTGTTGCACGAACGCCATCTACACAAAGATTTACCGGAGAAGGTGGATTTCGTATCGGAATGACTCGCTGCCAGTAAAAACTAAATGTCAGTAAAAATAACAGGTTTTTTTTTGTAATTGCGACTAACAAGGGCTTTTAACCTGGGCACTAACATTTAAAGTTTTTATAAGTAACTTATCAATATTTCGGTTAACAAGTGTCTGCCTAAAGATTCAACGGGCTAATAACTGGAGAATTTACCCATTTAAAATTAACCCATTCTAGCATGAAAATAACATTATAAATTTTTGTTGTTTGCATGGATAGCTACGGTGTTCAATACCTACCTAAAAATATAATACATTAAAGCTTTTAACCAAGGCATGCAGTAGTTCATACATAATGGCATTCTTGATAAAAACTGAACTGGTCATTGATAATGATATTGCTGAAATTGTAAAAAATTAACAAATCTTTTTTTCTAAATTAATAAGTATCATATTAAATATATTGTCCCGGATAACTCGCGTCTTAAATAGAGTTCAGCTCGACATAACCATCAAGAAATTCTCAGTGACCACTGCATGTTTTCAAATCAACAATATTAAAAATATTTAAAAAATGTCTCTGTTACAGCATATAAATGTTTCAATGATTGGAAATCCTTGGACCTTTTACTTAACTGCCAACAACCAAGCCAAAACAAAGCAAGATGACAGTGGCATGGAGATTCAAGCTTAAATTATATACTGAATAACTATTTTACAGAACAGATCGTAACCTGAAGATGAAGCTATCGGCTCCTGGCAAGATAATATTACAAAACTGTAAATCGCAAATACTAGCCTAAGATTTAGTATACCTATTAGTGAAATAGCCCCACCGGCTTTATCAGATTTCTAGGGGTAACTTAGTTTTGATTTTGAAAACTCTAGTTTTAATCTTATTAAGTACCTGCAGTCGAATTCATAAACTTGTGAGCAAAAAAAATGATCAAAAATATCGGAATAAGACTATTGTTAAGGGTGGGCGTAGAAGCGTGTTCAGATATTATTGCTCACAAGTTTATGAACTCGATTGTACAAACAGCTTAGCTAAAGTAGGTACTTGTTATCTTAGATACTCGAGATTAGAAGATTTAATTCGGCCCCTAGAATATTTATTATTTTAGTTTAATTTTTTCAAGTCGAGCAACTATTTTGAATAAATGTTTATTGTAAGTACCTACTGATTCTACAGAGTACTAGTTTAAATCGACCCTAGATACGATGATATTGTTTTTGGAAACTTAGAGCTTTTACAAAATTGATTTCTTGATTTACGAAGAGACTGTTTCATGCTTGATCGCGTCTATAGCATAATCTTCGCGGTAGTAAGAGACCATCTACTCTACCAATCCAAAGTGGGCGATGATCAAATACTAATGAAGTGCTGTTTGGCAAATTAGTAGAACCGAACTCAAAGCGACTCATTAGTAAACTATACTCTTGCTTGTACAAGTTTGTCTTTTCGACACTGTGTTAACAGTTATGGAGAGGCGACCGGAAATCAAAATGCTAATACCGATCGTACAGTCACCTGCATTCATATCTGCCACAGGGGCGCGTACAAAAATATGACTTCCTATAAGAGTCCTCAGATATTTATGCACGTTTCTTCTGTCAGGTATCGTTGCTGGTTTCTTCCATAAATCTTCGGCGATGTGAAAAACAATCACAGTGCAATTTTTCTATGCTGTTTAAAACTTCCTTCGATTTTTAATCGAACAATAAAGAAGAAATGTTAGCTAGATGGCAGCTATTTTGATTGTTGATTGAAGAATAATAAAATTTTAGACAAATAATTGTTTATACGTAAGACATTTTATACAATATTTTAATAGATTGTTATATTTTCTTGTTCTTGTTATTATAATTATTTGTTAAGTGTGTGTTCCTTGTTACCAAAGAAATGTAGTATCGTAATCGTAAGGTATGCCAACGTACCGTATATACAAAATAATATGTGGGCCCCCTTTCAGATTGGCGGGCACAGTCTGTGCTCCATGTGGGCTTAGTGTTTCATAAGTCGTAACACTACGTGTCTACGTGACAACCGTTGGCAAAGTGTCTGGTCTATCGCACATAGGTTTTAGTCGTGAGCATGTTATGTTATACTTATTACCAAACATTTTGTATCCAAAAATTGTATTAGTACAGTATTGCTGTTAAATCATAAATTATTATTGCATTTGTTAATGTTATACTAAGTTACCGTTAAAGTTCAAATTTGAATCGCGCAATATTGAAACCAAAGAATCTTCCAGTCGATTCTTAGCCTAATAAGAATTTAGTGCTTTAATAATATACATAGATTTAATTACTATTAGGTAAATTATTACAGTTATTTACTAGGTAATATGTTTTTGGATATTAGTTAAGGATGCGACATTACTTGGACTCAGTATTTTGGAGGCTTTGTTTTAATTGAAGTTACCATTTTAGAAACATAGTAAGTAAATTATAAGAGATCGTTTTCAATTATTCAGTAGCCTACAAAATTAACATTCACACTTTTATAAAAATCGAACAGTAAATATTTGAATTATTAAGCAGCTACAAGAGAAGATGTATTTTAATGTTAGAATTTTGAGATTCATTTGTTCCTGGTAGGTAAATAATTCTAATGAAAATCAACAACAGCAAACCTAAGACGAGACATCGAAAATATTACAACGCGAATGATAACTATTCGTCCAACAAATTCAAAGAAATGCAAACCCAGTTCGCTAGATACAAAATACTTAACTATAGTATAAATTTTTATTTGGTTTGAAAGTTATCAATTTGTAAAAGTCTTAGGCTTATGGGCTATGGAGCTCAAAATCGAGTAAATTTCCGCTAATTTGCTACTAACTGGGATATATTTTATAATGAAAAATAAAATTAGTGTTTTCATTCACATACTTTTCTATAACTCGTACCAACCTGGCTCACACGTTAAACGAATGAGAAATTGGTAAAAGAAAATTACTATTCGGCAGTCGGGTAAACCCTAAAAATCGAATGCCTCGTCTTAAAATTCTGAGAACTCCAGAGGAGGGTATAAAAAAACTGTAATATTTACGTTTACGAAATGGTGCCACTGTTCGAAAGACGCAATTTTAATATAATGTTAATTGTATTTTAACGACATTGAGTGTGTTTGGTTTGTTCTTTTTTTAATTGGAAATGCATGTGAATAAATGTTTCAATTTAATAAATATGGTTTTGTATGAAAAACCCCATCTTGTCTTAAGTTAGATACAAATTCAGAAAAAAATAATTACAATAGCATTAGCTAGAGTTAACTGTAAGTAGATTTTTAGCCTAAATTACAGGACATTCAATTGGGGTTTAACTACAACCACTGCAGCACTGACTCCTTGTTTCAGGTGAAGTTGATTTCTTTAAAACAATGATGCAAAACATGATGCCCATTATGCCAATGAAGACAAAAAACTACTGGTCACATTACGACATGTCCTACGAATGCGAAAAATGCAAGAGAAAATACAGGCACAAAAGCACCTACAGACGGCACGTCACATATGAATGCGGCAAGGAGCCCATGTTCCGATGTCCGTTCCTAGATTGTAATTATAAAGCTTATCAGAAAACCCACACAGACGCACACATCAAGACAAAACATAAGCTGTCGCTAGAATACAAACGATGATACACAGGAGAAGCACCTAGGTTTAATAAAATTGTGATATTAAAGTAATTTAGATTTTAACTATAAACACGTTTTATTTCTTGATTTTAAATTTTGCATGCTTACCCCATTGAAGAAAAATCCACGAGCTCCTTTAGTTTTTCAAACTATTAATTAGTTTAACACTTGTTCATCCGGGCACAACGCAAACACAACTTTTATACAAATGTTCGCGCTTCCCGCGGTAACGTCATCGGCGTCGTTCTGACACTGACATAATCTGTGGTTTGTTGGTCCACTTTGTGGGCATTTTATTATGCGGCACTTACACTCGCGTACAAATGGCTAGAGTGTGACCGTGGTTCGGCGAGTCAATTTAGTAGAAGTACTGTACTTTACCTAACGTTTTCGTACGTGACCATTACATCACATAAATAAAACAGTAAAGTTAGGCGTTACTTCTCTTTATAATTTGTGAGTTGGTTTGCGTAGAACGAAACGAACTCTTGTCCGTAGTGTCAATGTCAAACTTGACGTTTCTTGACGAACTCGAATCGAAATGTTTTCTCGGTCAATTTACGATCAGATAAAATAGCAATTTTATGAAAAAATGCTGTAATATCATACTGTGAATTATATAAGAACACATCATGAACCGTCTTATCTTTATGAATAGGTGTAGTGCTAATTTAATTAAAAACAATATTGTGAGAACTTCACCAAAATTGTTGAGTCCTCTGCAATGTACACAGAACTATTTTGTACGAGGAGCTCACGAGCAGAAAAGGAATATAAGATCAACACTTAATTATGTAGCAGCCCTGGGAATTATGACTGTAGGTTTAAGTTATGCAGCAGTGCCGCTTTACAGAATTTTCTGTCAGGTAACGAAAATAACCTCATTATAAATTATAATTATCTTACCTTTTTCCTGTTGTGATGCATACTACACTTGATGCAGTCATTTGATTGTTAAGTTATAAAACAGCTCGAAAGCTAGACAAGCTTTCTATTTTGTTGTTAATTCCATTATAATGTAGAGAACTCAAAATACTAGCTGTTGCCTGTCTCCATCTATGAAGAATTCATTTATATCGGTCCCACTGGAACTATACTATTTTTTTTTTCAATAAATATAATCTTATGTCTTTCTCAGGGGCCGAAACTATCTCCATACCAAATTCAATCTAAATCGGTCAGCAGTTTAAGTGTTAAGAGGTAACAGAAAGACAGACTGACATAATTTTCTCTTTGACAATATCTGATTATAGTCTTGTGACTGTTGGAAGAAAAGAATGTTGATTAAAAAAAATAATTTTTTCAGGCTTACAGCTATGGTGGAACAACGGGACTAGCCGAGCCCAGTAATGTAGTCAGTACCATGAATGCAGTGAAGCATCGGCCCATCCGTGTCAAGTTTAATGCTGACGTGGCCTCCTCCATGCAGTGGAACTTCAAGCCACAGCAACCTGACATCACAGTCAGTAAATCACTTACAAATTTCTAAATTGGTAATATACATAACTCTGCACCATCTCTTCTCTTCTCTTTCTGTATCTATTTTCAATAACCCAAAACTAAAATGTCAACAAAAAGTTGTAAGATACTAGATAATTCTCAAAAATTTTTTTGTGCTAAGACCTGAGGAATAGTCGTCATTTCTAAAGCCGCTAAATTGGCAACACTAGATCAAGATCTGGTACCTACAGGGACCGCTCCTCTGGTTTTACCCCAGAGCCGGCACTGACTTGCTCATTGGGTGATGTTCTAGGTGTTGCCAGGCGAAACAGCATTGGCGTTTTATACAGCACGCAATCCCACAGACAAGCCTGTAACTGGCATCAGCACATACAATGTGATCCCATTCGAAGCCGGCCAGTACTTCAACAAGATACAGTGCTTCTGCTTCGAGGAACAGCAGCTTAATCCCCATGAACAGGTATGGACTTGCTATAATGTTTATATTTTGTGAATTTCAGATGTGAATAGGGTCACACAGGCACCAAAAAATAAAATTAAAACATTTGTTAAATACATCTACTCTGGACCCTATTTTTTATACCGCTGGAGTACAAAACCACTCTAATGGTATTTTGTGCGTATTATGCGGGCAGAGATAACTTATTTTGCGTATAAAATAGTGTGATATTCTATGAATTTTATTTAACGATCATGCCCCTCTATTGCCCATTCCGATCAAAGTAAGGTTAACCATTAAACTACGTATTAGTAACATAGAATCATTTATAATTTACTAATTAAGACTCTAGCTGTCATTCTGGCCGCGTTATAGGTAGTGCCATGAGAGTTGAAGTGAAATGAATGAGTAAATTTCAAAATCTCAGTCATATTACATGACTTGTTCTTGTGTGTGTGGCCTGAACTCTAGTGGTCCAGTCACCAGCAATGATATCTGCCATAGAGGAGTGTGCAAAAATATCTGACACAACCTTCCAGCCCTAGAAATAGTGTTGTAACAGATATTTATGAACACTTGTTGTGTCAGATATTGCTATTGGTGACTGTACTTCCACTACCTGTATGCCCTTTAATTACAAGGTGTTTAGTAGTCAATCCTTAAATCCTTTGTTCTAGGTGGACATGCCAGTATTCTTCTACATCGACCATGAGTACGCGGAGGACCCTCAGATGGAGTATGTCGATGAGATAGTTCTCTCATACACCTTCTTTGAAGCCAAGGAGGGCATGAAGCTACCTGTACCATCTTATGTAAAGCAATAATCTATTTATGCTAGGTGTAAACAAAAATACATTGTTAGAATATAGCATTTCACAAATGCTGTTGTGTGTAGTTTCAAATTTTATTTTAAAAGCTATTATTTTTAATATAATGAAATGCACAGACAGTTTTCTTTTATTGAAAAACAAAATAGGATGGTGAGTATAATGCTGGCTACACACGTAACGATATATCGTAGCGATTAATCTGCGCAAGCCAGATTTATCAATCGTGTGTAAAGTGTGTAAGACAAATCATTGCAGATTATCGTACATCGGTGGCAGTTGTAATTTATATCAGATAAATCGTTGTGATTTCATTTGCGCAGTTTTATCGTGTGGATGGCGATCGCTCATTTCGGTAGTACGCACAGAGAGACTACTTAGAGATACTACGTGTAGTATGATGCACGCAGCAACGTATTGAATGAATAAATAAACTAAACTAATGCGTATGGTAACCCCAATTGTGATCTTTTGTTCATGGCATTAGTGGTTGCTAGCACTTTTTAAATTTTACGTTTTGTTCCATGAACTTTTTTAACAATGATACAGTAATATAGTGAAAATACAAACACAACATGATTTAAAACGTAGTGTAATCGATTCTACTCTCGATTCTGAGTAAACTACTTTCTGGTTTTCAGTTAGGTATTTAATTAACACCTTGTTTATGTAACGCAATTTGTATACATAAAACACATAAAATTACATTAAAAACTGAAGCACTAGTCGTTTTTGATAATACATGGGCTACCAAATAAAAAAGAAATAAGTCAATTAACAATTTAATCAACACACAATTTAAGTTTGACAAGGACATTTTTTGATTAATCTCGCTAGATGTCATTTTAGGCCACACATTAGCGTTTTAGACGAGTAGGTGACGGAGTCCTGCAGTTTGTTAGGTTATTTGCTGGTCTTTGTATTGTAAATCTTTGTTGTTTATTTTGTAAAACTGTTTTAAGCTGATGGACGTGTTGCCATTGCTTTTAACATTTTTTTTTAATACGCAAACAATGACAGCTGTCAAAATTTCCGAGAACCGCGCCACCTATAAAGAAAGAGTCTTCCCACCAAACTACTAACGCCATCTAGCGACGATTGTACAGTTTAGGCCTTAATGGCGGCGGTGACAGGGTACCCGCGCCGCAGCCCCATGCACTGGTCGCGGTCAATAAACAGCGTGGTCGACTTGTTGCGGAGGTCGGCCTCCAGGCCCGCCCTGACGCCCAGGAGCGTTTGGTGCGTACCCTCAGCTGTGGCGATCTTGGACCGAAGAGTCTCCATGGTTTCTTGTAGATCGCATACTTCTTTGACGAGTCTGTGTTTGGAAATGTCACGGGTTTTAGAATATGCAACTTATACGGACGTTAAGACTGTCTCATTAAATAGATTTGAATTGTTAAATTATAATTTCAATGCAAAATACAGCTTAAAATATTGGGCTAATCAGCGAGACATTAAGGCTACATACAAAATAGATTCTATCATTTATTTAGGCGTTACTATGCTGAGATCCATATGAAATCAATGATCAATTTTTTCACAATGCCCCTCCGCTACACTACATTTCAATAGAATCTGATAATTTCCTAGACATTCATGCCTAATTAATGTCTATGTATGTATTTATACTTAGGTGGGTGTAGCTCTTTATTGATAAAAGAAACTAAATAATATGCATATTAAACATAATTTTATGTATGTTGTCTGTGTATGTCGGTGTCTACCCTTAATTATGCATTAATTAGGCACACTTAATTATGTATGTCCTTGTTATTTATTTATTTATGACATTATAATCTAAAAGGAATCAAAAAAGAAGAATAGTCACATATTTTTTTATTCGACTGGATGGCAAACGAGCAAGTGGGTCTCCTGATGGTAAGAGATCACCACCGCCCATAGGCACCTGCAACACCAGGGGGATTGCAGATGCGTTCCAACCTAGAGGCCTAAGATGGGACCTCAAGTGCCAATAATTTCACCGGTTGTCTTACTCTCCACGCCGAATCACAACAGTGCAAGCACTGCTGCTTCATGACAGGATTAGCGAGCAAGATGGTGGTAGCAATCCGGGCGGACCTTGCACGAGGTCCTACCACCTGCGAAATACGATTTTAATCTAAACTTTGTTTTCACGCCTGTAATAACAGACTTTGAAAGCCACACTTTAAAACTTCACGCAACAGTGGCGCCATCTAGTGAGATAAAAAACGATAGCCCCCATTAATGATGAACGGTGGTGAAGTGACCTGTTCTGCGCCTCGTCGCGGCACTTCTCGAGGTGCGGGCGGTTGGTGCGCGCCTGGAGCCGCGTGTGCGCGACGCGCATGGGCTGCAGCTTGTCTTCGATGGCCTTGTTCAGCAGCTCCAGCGTCTTCTCCACGTCGAAGATCTCCTGCTGGATCTGCGAGCAAACGTCATCTCCAGTTAATGCCGATCAGAGAAGAGCTGGATGAGGGTGGGCGGAGCGGGAGACTTTTCAATGCGAAACGGGGTATTTTACTTTCGTATTTTAATTTATCTCTCTTGGGACGGTCCCTCATGCCTACTTTACACTAAAATGTACAATATAATACAAAGACTTTATAGTCCCAATTATAAGCCTGTTTAATGCTGTAAACTCTAAACTCCTAAAGATCCGAGTGTAGACTGTAAAATGAAAATGAAAAGTATTATTAATGACACAAAGACGAAAGACACAATTTGGCGCCAAAATTCGACATTTGAATTTTTTAAGAATTTCGTATCATTTATCAAAATCGGTTCAGCCGTTGAGTAGTTACGAAAAGACAGGAATAGACATACAATACATACATACGGGTCAAACACACAACCCTCCTTCGCTGTCGGGTAAAAAAACATAGTAGGTTAACGAGAATGTGTGCTCATTACCTTATGCAGATGCAACTGTAATTTGTTCTTGATCTCGATGGTCTCAGCCACGCGGCGCGTGAACGCGCTGTTGGTGTTGCTCCACTGGTCCCAGATCTCCGTCGCCGACACGTTGATCAAGTTGTCCGTGTCTGAAAACGTTTCGGACAATCAAGGTTATTCTCTGAACAAAACTCATCCGCGATAGAACGGCTCTCGCTCGCCTGACAACCGTATCAAATCGATTAGAGGCTTTATTGTCTAGGTACGCGCTCGGAATAACAATCGTTTGCAACCTTTGAGTACCTACTTAGCCAGAAGCTAAAATCTCGATAAATATTCAAAGTTTGCACCACTACTTTGTCACACGAAAAAAGACGAGTGTAGACATAGATGGTGAATGCGTTTGGGAATGTCGGTGCGTATTGTCTAATACGGCCTCAGTTTGCTCGTAGGTATTATATGTGGAGTCTCAAGGCAGGCCAAAGTCAACACACGATTTCACAATCACGACTAGAAGTTAAGAACAGACGGAAGTCCTCATAAAGTTCCTTATTTTCGGGGCGCTCACAGCTCGCAGACATATTGGGCGTTATAGCGCCATCTACCGGCTCGCTCAGCCGGAGATTACACACACGAGTGACAGTCACGTTGCGCACTTTCTCCACCGTTCCCTGCTATCCGCGACCACTGTATTATAAAGAGTGATGGAGTAGTGATGGTCCTCTGGCAGCGAGCGCGGGCCGCACCTGAGAGCATCTGCACGGCCTTGGCGCGCTCGGACTGCGAGCGCTGCAGCGTGGCGGCGCTGGCGGCGGCCCAGCGCTCCGTGTCGCACACCGTCGGGTCGTAACGCTCGATGCCCGCGTAGAATTGTAGGCCCTGCGATACAAAAAACCAACTGAGTAGGTGCAGAAGGGCTACTCCGAAACACGAAATTCGAAGTTCGTATCGTGCCGTCCCTCTCACTCTCGTATTAAATGACGTAAGCGTAGGCGGGACGGTACGATACAAACTTCGATTTTGGAATTTCGTGGTAGCCTTGCAGTCACGTAGTGCACCAATATCTGACACAACAAAGCGCGTGTAAATGTGATACTCAATTGGCGTGCATTTCGGTACTTGCGCTGCCTACTCAATGCACGCTATAGCACTGATACTTATGATGATGGCTCTATTTCTAGGGTCGGAAGAACGTGTCTGGTATTTTACACGCTTTTCTTTACTACATACTATACGTGCATTTAACAGCTAAGCAAATCTATGAGAGAACGTATTTGACAGTTTATTTATAGTTCGCCAGTTTCTGTAACCTAAGCTAGTTGGCGCTAGTATCGTGAAGATTGCAATGTCAAACGGACCGCACGATACTAACGCCATCTAGCGTATATCGTCAGTTAACAAACCTTGGTCGATCGGTGATGTCATCACCCTATCCAGCAACGTAATAAGTACCTTGGAGAAGTTGTTGAGCTGGTGGCACATGGAGTCTATTCCGAGCGCGTACTCTTTATTCCGCATGTCCGTCTCGAGCTCGTGTTGCGTGGCGCGGCAGTTCTTGGACTGTGCCCGCACCTGGGAACATGTTTGGAGTTTCTATATGTGCTCACTAGATGGCGCTAGGAGTAGCTACATATCTATTGAAATTATTTAACAGAATGCGAATTTTTTATACTCTTGAATTCAACAATATTTTCTTTTGTAACCTTTTCCAACATATTCCGGAATTTGTCCTGACAGTCGCGCAGAATGGACACTTCTTTGAGGAGAGACTGCTCCACCGCGTCGTGGACTTGCTCCAAACCTGGACACAAATTTCATTACTTAGGGTGTACCTACTGAATAATAAACAAAGAGAAAGACCTCCGTGCCTTACACGCAGAAAATTTAAAGGCACAAGATAAGTTTGTGTTGGCGTCAAATCGTTTCGGAAGCCAAGATCTATTTTGGATCGCTAAGCCAGCCACAAGTCTTAGCATGCGTTCTCGGAAAAATAGTAAACTTCAAATAACCTGTACCCTTGAGCCGTGGTACTAAAACAACTCGATTCTCACCGGGTTGTTTAATTTTTACGTGAAGTCAGAGGTATGACAATATCGCAAAGCTCATATAGGTACACTAATAAGAGGCAGCTCCCGAAGGCATACCATACAACACCAATCGCACTTCGCTCTCTCCGTGTTGTATAATGAAAGTTCACCCCAGTAGCGAACCTGAGCTCTTTCGGAGCCCGGGTCGGCAAAGCTGTATGAGGCCCCCCCAATGTTAGAAATTGATTTACCAACCTTGCTAAGCATATTTTTAGCTATGTTCAGGAATCAGGATCGAGTATCATAGAACTTGTGGACAATTGGAGGCCCCCGGGACTGGCGGCGCCCCTTTTTCCCCACTGTGAGTGGGACACTGTGAGTGGGCCACTGACCCCACGACCCATACAAGGTACGTACCCTGCCGCTTCTCGCGATGGTACAAGCACTCCTGCACGATGTGCAGCGGGCCCTCGATGCCGGCGATGGCGCGCTCCAGCTGCCGCCGCGTGTCGTTCAGCTTCTCGCACGTCGCCACCAGACGCTCCATCTCGATCGACACCTGACGCCGAATGACCAGCTCTTAGAAAGGGCATACTTAAAGCACAGCTCCCGAGTCAGAACTCGGGATAGATCCCATTATAGGTAGACAAGCTCAAGAAATGTCCAAGTTCAACAGACGATGGGGACAAAGACAAAAATTTGACTAAATTCAGTGTAACAACTCTAGCGCGACGGTGAGGTCTTTTATGTTCTATATCCTCCAGGATCCCTACGTCCTTTATAAATAAGGGAACTAAATGGACGTAGATACCTAATCCCCAATCGAATCTTCATAAACTTGGTTATTTGTTGGTTAGTTGGTCTGAAGTTACAACGAAACGTATTTGGCAAAGGATCTAACCTCGTTCCTCCAGAAGGTCGTGTCCGTTATTCTCTCGCCAATCCTTCTGCCCGAGTCTCTTTGACCTTGTGTGCCGATTTCGTCTGTTTCTCTGAAAAATAAGTAAGTTTACAAAACGTTTTCCAGCACATTTGATTCAGCGGTACTTAGCTTAATGCTTTCTGCTTCATCGTCCTTTAAGTAGGTATTCAACGTAGCTAAAAGGTACAACGTAACTTAGACTTCTTAACTAAAATTTACTTACTAGACCTAAGATTATTTCATGTTTATTTATTATTACCTTTCTTTTATGAATTTTATGAATAAATGAAATGAAATGCAGTGGCGTAGCTAGGCGTGGGCGGAGTGGGCCCTCGCTCACGGCCTCGCACTTAAAAATACCTAACGAGGCCTCTTTAAATGCGATGCGACCGTAGAAAAGGGGCCTCGTTGATATGACTTCGCCCACGTCTACATTAGTTCACGCTACGCCACTGATGAAATGAAACATCTGTAATATGGTTACTCGTACTATTGTGGGGGATGCTCCAATAGAGAGATCTCTCTGCAGGCAGGTGTTATGCCTGGGGACCGAAGTCCGAAAGACGAGCGTCGGTAGTTGTATATACGCGTCCGAGTTGTGAAACTTCGATAGCGCGAAGTAGAATATGTATTGGAGTTTCTATCGTTCTTCACTAGATGGCGCTAGGAGTCGCTACAATACACAAGGCTCAGTGCGACATACCTACCATTGAATTGCTTCGCAAGTGTATCGATAACCCAACAACTATCTACCTTGAGGCCAAAGGTCAAACCTGTAGGCTCCACCACGGCTTGCACGTTATTGTCAAAATTTACCTGAGCATCCTCATGATATCATTCCGTACTCGTTCCGAGAAGTTCCTCTTCGCGTCTGACTCATTGTAATTCTTGATGCTGTTCTGGTTCCACTCATACTGCGTGTAGCGCGTGTAGAGAGCGGCGCGGGCGGCGTGCTCGGGGCTGCGGTCGAAGCCGGTCACCAGGTTGGGGAACCGGAGCGGCTCCGCTGCCATACCGGCGGTGGTGTAGCACGGGTCCACCATCGTGTTTGTTATGGGCTGGGATGGCCTATTCAACAAAAGCTGGATTATTTCTTAGGATTTAAATTTAATGGAAACTTTTACTTGGACCCTAATTAAATTAAAGGTATTGGCGGTTTTTAAACTAAGAATGGTGCTTTTGTGATTTCCATATTTCTTGCACTTGTATTTGTCTGGGCTCAGACGCTCTTTATTTGAATCTTTAAATACCTTCAACTCCGGCTTACATAGGAGTGACTTCAATCTCTTCGTAGCCCATGATAGGTCTCCAGGGGTGCTTTTTGGGTGAGTGGAAGCAGTAGCCCACCTGCGGCGGCACGCTTGGCGCGCCCGCCGTCTCCTTCACTGGGCTCCATTGCTGAAGTTGCTGCACAGAACACGAATGCCTAAGATTCCCATACCAATAGAGCTAAACCTAAACTTTACCATTACAAAATTTAAAAAACATGGCATCCTTGCATTTTCCTCCCATTGAGGCATTATAATGCTCTTAATCTTAGTCTGCATACTTAAGCATATGGACGTAGTGTGAGAGAGAATCAGGCTAAATTTGGCAACGCCTACAGACCGCCTGCGGACATCCGACAAACAATTATTAAAGACATCAACAATTCAATAGAGATCTTGATATTTACCGTGCACATCGACACCTCCTTCGCCATTTCGAATAATTTTGCTATGGATTTTAATCAAAAAATGTAAAAAAATATAGTGTGTGATTTCAAATTTGAAAAAAAGATGACATAATCAAATCAAGGTAGACAACTTTGAAGAATTGACAAGTAAAATTAAAAAATTTAAAAACCCCCGACAAAAAAAGCCGCAAAAAAACGACATTTAAAAAGTAAAAAATAATTATTAGCTGTTGCCCGCGACTTCATCTGCGAACAATTCGTTTATCCCTATCCCGCTGGGACTATGCTGATTTCCCGCAAAATTAGCCTAAGTTAATTTAGTATAAGTACCTAGTAATATTCTTTTTATCTAAGCGTCGTCGGTGTCGGGGGACCGCTAAGGTTAACAGAAACTAAAGTACATATGTTGTATTTTTTAAAGTATTAACCTTAGCGGTCCCCCGACATCGACGACGCTTAGATAAAAAGAATATTACTAGGTACTTATACTAAATTAACTTAGGCTAATTTTGCGGGAAATCAGCATAGTCCCAGCGGGATAGGGATAAACGAATTGTTCGCAGATGAAGTCGCGGGCAACAGCTAATAATTATTTTTTACTTTTTAAATGTCGTTTTTTTGCGGCTTTTTTTGTCGGGGGTTTTTAAATTTTTTAATTTTAGTTTTTTTATTTCATGTTTTTTAAACAGCTCGTCGTGTTGCTACCACTGCATTGTATGTAGAATCAATTACTGATCAAAACGAATCCAAACACGACATATGTGCTATTATTTTTTAAAGTGTATTAATGTGCTGGATATCTTGGCTGCAGCATCAGCTCATCCTGTTGCCACTTTTGCATTGTATGTAGAATCAAATACTGATCGAAACGAATCCAAACACGATATATCTGCTATGGTTTTATCAAGAGTGTATCTACTAGTGTTCTGGATATCCTGGCTGCAGCATCAGGCCGAGAACTGCATAATCTTACATAGTTACATAGCATACATGGTGGTTTCAAGTTTTAGGTCCCAAATATGCTTGAAAGTAAAGTAAATACCCATTATGCGTCTAAGATTCCTACCGCAGCGAACAAAAGAGCTGATGATCTTGAAACGGCTGAACCGATTTTGATGAAACATGTCTAAGAACCATCGCTAGAAAACCAGCTTTCAAATAAAAAAAACCGCATTCAAATCGGTCTACCCGCTTAAGAGCTACGGTGCCACAGACAGACACACAGACAGACAGACAGACACACAGACAGACACACAGACACACAGACACACAGACACACATAGCGGTCAAACTTATAACACCCCTCTTTTTGCGTCGGGGGTTAAAAAGAAAGACGATCTATTGGCCCGGCCACGACTTTGCACGTCCGCCTCCGATAGTCGACACGTGTGTTTCTCTGTTCAGTGCGTGTGCTACCATTTGGCGTTTGATGATATGTTCTGACCTAAAAGGTTCTAACTTTGTTTTTATCTTCGTTAATTTTATAAATACAATTTCAAACCATTCGAAGAAATAAATCATTGCATTAACAAAACGCACTACACACTACCAACCTAACAGAATCACTTGATCAGCTGTCAATGTCACTGTCAGTGTCATTCGCGAACCGAACATCATTGCGTCTGTTCGCTCGGTTCCGTTCTATCCATTTCATTATTAATTTGTGTTTGTTTTATCATATCACATACATATCGATTATATATTTGTGAACGGTGTCCATGTCGTAACGTAAACATTCAATTATGAGCAGCGTCCCGGAAAATGCGCCTCAACGTGAGTATCAATCTTGTATAATTTCGTAACTCATTTATTTTTATGCTAAACAATGATGTTTGGTTTTAGATTGCCCCGGTACAGGCAGCGACGACGCGGGCAAAGCCTCGGCATGTGCCGGATGTCCGAACCAAAACCTCTGCGCCACAGGTAAGTACATAAACCTTGAGTTATTGGCGTCTTCGGATTTCAATAATAATCATGCCAAACAGAAAACACTCTGCCAATACGTTTCACAACAGGTGAGTTACTAAAAGCTCAACCGGCTCATAAATAAAGCTCTTAGTAAAAGGCATAATCTAATCAGTCAATCTCTTAAATCCACTTTACAATGATAATCAGTAAACAACAATTTGCAACACAAAACCATACCATCTCGAGCCTCCAGGATGACTTGCGCTTTAATACCAAACAAACCAAAGCATTTTTTATAATTTTAATGTCATCATTTTCAATTAAGTAGGCATATTTGATTGAGATCTAGACAGTTCTAGTACTGTCAGGCGTCCTTATGTTTAACTGTCAATACACCCTGGCTTTGCATGGGTGTTAATAAAATCCCCATGGGTAATCCCCCCTTCCCAAATTATGCCCGATCTAAGCAAGAGCGAGTCTAGCTACAAATCAAATCAATCAAATAGGCCACATACTTTTTATAATTTGAAGCATGTTTACATTGTGGCGTTTTATAGATTTTAGGTAGATTATAGTGGGTATTAAATGAGTTCAAGACCAAAATTAAAGTTTACAAAATTTATTGAAATTAAATATTGCTCCGGCTAGGTCGCGGGTAAGTAAATGAATTGAGCGCACTGAATTTAAGCAGATCGGTACAGAACCCGGAATGGGTTCACTTCCCTGCGCACGACGATCTCGCCGCCGACGGGGCCCGTTCAGATGAGTGTGATAATCCCGGGGTCTCGGAGGAAGTCCCGGAACGGCAGTTCGATGGGGCAGCTGACGCGCTCGGCTCAGGGATGACCCCCAGACTTGCTCCCTAAAAATCCCACAATTTGGCCGTTCATAAAAAGTCCGGTTTCCAGTTTGTGACTGCGACATCGGGATTTTTTTTGATGGAATGTTTTTCGATGTGGTTTGCGAATACGGGCTAAGTGAACCCCCAAGCACTAATTAGCAATCCTTGATGTGGCAGTCACAAATAATATCTTCGTTTAAAAGCACAGGTAGAAAGTGAAATATTAATTACATTAAGAAGCACTTAATTGGCCAAAAGCATTGTGATCCAATTTAGATGCAGTTATAAGATAATAAGGATTAATTTATTAAATTTTACAGATCAACTATTTGTGGTTATTTAGTTTAGCTGCATTAATATTTTCAATTTGAGGGTAGACCAAATTTCTAGAATGTTCGGATGTACATAGTGTTTAGAGTTTTATCAAGCGGCTATATTTAATTAGGCGGCTGAGATTGATAAAAATAGTAACGCTGAATAAAATTGAATTTAAGATTTTCATCAAAAATATTTTAAATAAACTGACAAACCCAGCCGGTATCATTAGAAATATTTTAAATAGAACAAGCATTAAATCTAATTCACCTCTAGGCAATTATATTTAAAATAGAATAAATAATCATTTTATTAACAAATATGATCATTATTTGTAGGAGGGTAGCTCGATATTCTAGACTAGATGGATCGCGAGTACTAAAAAGCGTTATCTACAAGCAGCGTCATTATGAGGATGGAATGATTGCACTAGATGAGTTACTAAATCTAAAAGCACACAAATAAACATGCAGTTCGAATAACAATTGTAGGCTAGGTTTAATATGTTTTGTTTTATGAAGATAATAAATGTTCGCAACACTCACCCGACTCGGGGAAACACTTCACTTGATTTTAAATGTGAAATAAATAATAATTTTGAAAATAAATATTCATAAAAATGTTATTTTTTTAAATGGTGTTATTTGGTGGCTGCTGCACGGCAAAGTAATTTGCTCCGCTCCTGTCGCAAACACATCGCCTCGCATCACCGTTATTATTTATCCGTGTGACGTAGTTCATTGTGTAGCCGACCGGTTTTATCTAATACGAAAGCGCTGCGCGCTATCTGCTTGTTTGTAAATATTTATTTTTAGTTTGTTATTTTTTTTATAAAAGGAATCTAGTACAATTGTGTATTCGTTTTTGTGTTGTTAGTAATTAGAATTAAATAGTTATTTGTAGAAAAAAATATTTATAATAATTTTTATTTTCCCACTTTTGTGAGTTTACTAATGTTTTTTAATATATAAAAAAACATTTATGTAGTACAAGGGAGCAGATCCGTTACAACATTTCGACGGTTTCCGGGCTATTTGTTTTAAGCGACATAGGAATATGTTGTCGCTTAAAACAAATAGCCCGGCAACCATCGATTTTATATTTTATGCGCAGCAGGGCTACTATGAAACTTGGACTTCGTGTCTTGCAGTCCCTCTGACACTTATACTGTTTAATATGAAAGTGAGAGGGACTGCACGACACAATCTTCGAGTTTTGAGTTTGTAGTAGCCCTGCGGCATTTATGCTACTGGAGTGGTAATGGAAATGGTGGTGGTATTTCAACAGTTCCGAGTTGCCTTAATATTTATTATCCACTGCTGAGCAGTGAGCACAAGCCTGTTAGAATGGGAGGGATGTATTTCCCACCTGCAGCACCAGTGCTAATACTTACCAGTACTTTTACGGAGAAACTCATGATAAATTTCAAGATGCAAGGCTGAGATTTTACCCACAACTGTCCTCTATCTATGAGACTATAGGTCAAACCTGGCTATCTTTAGCTTTTTTACTCTATGAATTTTGGCATTTTAGATTTTCTTTTATACTTTGTTAGGTGCTGCGGCAGGGCCTGACCCCGCAATAGAGATAATCAAGGAGCGCCTCTCTAAAGTGAAGCACAAGATCCTGATTCTCTCCGGGAAGGGCGGTGTGGGGAAGAGCACTGTTACTTCCCTGCTGGGGCACGGGCTGGCGGCTCGGAATCCTGATATTAATGTGAGTTCATTTCGTAAATATGTATGTTCTATTACTTTGGTTCTTGCTTAAGCCTAAACGGTTGGATGGATCTTAGATAACATAGAAACTATTTCTTAGATAAAAAATGTACTACTCCAAAGAATATACTTACAAGTCACTTGAATTTTACCAGCAAAATGAAATCAAAAATATGTTTTTGTTTTTAATTAAATATACATTTAATTTAATGAAAAGTATGTGTACTGTGTTATGTTGTATTAATAAAACCAATTTTAGACAAAGAATGTTATAAAGAATTATACCTATTAGTATTTTCGTTTCACCCATAAAATTCACATGCCCTTATTCTCTTTTGGGCACTGTAAATGTGGCTGGCTCTGTCGATTGGAGGATAATTTTGCCAATATCTATTTGGGAAGATGGCCTAGCTAGCATATGGATTTTGCCATTCTATGGCAAAAATTTCATAGTGAAAGGTACTTCATAGCCTTTTTTTATACTATGGCGCCGTCATGGTGTTCTAACTTAATGCTAAAAGAGCTTCTAGTAAGTAATAATTTTAGAGGCTTATTGTACGAATAAACATGGCACCATTAATCAAATCTACTGATAGCATGATCTATGAACTGTTTCACTTATTATACAACATGCTCTTGAACTATATGTGTAATGGGTATCCACATTTTGCTGGTTCTTTATCAATTATTATTCTTTTACAGCACAGTCTTATCATAATTATGGTTTAATTCAACATTGCAAAATACGACTGTAGCTTTTGAAAAAAGAAGTTATTTTTACGAATTTAACCAGTCAGTCAAACCATGTAGGCCACCATGACTTCTTTTTTTCAATTACTTATTGACAGATTGATTATCGTCAATTGTCACCCTTATTAGTGGTAGTAAAGTAACAAACAAATTGATTGAACTCAATCAGAGGAAACCTCATCAGTAATTGGTACCTATCGCCGTGACAATCAACCCTTTTATGGGTTCTTTTTACTTACGAAATAATTTCTGTAACTCTTGTATACATATACACTTAAACTTGGTTTAGTACACAGTCGCCGTCATAAAAATTAATAAAGCGGTCGTGCTCAGATGTTTGTGAGTATCTATATCTAGATTGCGGGTATCGCGACTGTACTGTCAAGTGCAAAGATACAAAAATATGTGTACACGACTTAATGTACTTAACATTAAGGTCGTGTATATCGTCCCCGTAGAGTGAAAAGTCACTAAATCGTATTTTGTTGTTTTGAGATTATAACTTTATGTTCATAACTTTAAATGTCCGTATCTCAAAACCGCAAAATACGACTTAGAGACTTTTCGCTCTACGGGGACGATATGCATATTTTTGTAACTTTGGCTGTGTCGATATCTTTGCACTTGACTGTACGTAAAAGGGTTCGAAAGTAAATGTTTTGTCTAGGTACTTACCTATGTTTTTCCCTCTCTCTGCTCAGAGGGACTACTCCGAAGTTCGAAAATCGAGGTTCGTATCGTACCGTCCCTCTCGCTCTCATATTAAATATTATAAGTGTAAGGGACCGGACGACACGAACTTCATTTTCGAATTTCGTACAGTCAAGGGCAAAGATATCGACACGGCCAAAGTGTCAAAAATATGTATACACGGCCTTAATGTTAAGTGCATAAAGTCGTGTATACATATTTTTGCAACTTTGGCAGTGTCGATATCTTTGCCCTTGACTGTACTAGCCCTCCGCTCCTGACTGTAGGTACTTTGTGCACATTTATTTTTAATTACTTCAATAAAGCGATAATGCTTTCGAATTTATTTTATACACAAAATACCTATAATAAAAACTAGTCAAAATTTTTGTAAATCTACTTAATAATTCACACGAATTACCCTGTTGTATCTCGATCTTCGCTCATAAGAGTTCCCAAACTCCATAACTGGCACTCAAACTCTGCTGCGTTTGTTTGAAAGCACGTCTATTGATCCCGAGGACGGGCTGGCAAAGAATTCGCAACGAGCGGCCTTCGGCGGGGCCGGCGCCGCCTGGCACCGGGATGTAGGTCAGGCCTGCAAGGCTTTTGTAGCAAGGTTCATTTAGTACTAGCACTAGTGCTTACCTGCGGCTTTACGCGCTATTGTATCCAGCAGTTCAATTGAAATTCTAGGATTTTATATTAAACTAGCTTTTGCTCGCGGCTCCGCCCGCGTGGTATACGGTTATCACGCGCTGTTCCCTCGGGGACTGTGCATTTATCTGGAATAAAAAGTAGCCTGTGTCACTCTCGGGCCCATAAACTATCTCTATGCCAAAAATCACGTCGATCCGTCGCTCCGTTACAGCGTGAAAGACGGACAAACACACAAACACACACATTTTCGCATTTAAAATATTAGTATGGATTAAATTTCCGTAGAGCCCCCGAAAATTATATCTTGGATTTTTTTGTAGTTATGACATGTCTTTCTTATTCGATTACAATACGATATTACGATAGGGGAGGTGCCTACCTCAAGTCATCCACCAAATATAGGAAAATGGCCGTAGTATCTACTTTCGATTATTCTGATTTTTTGTAAAATGTATACCCGCACGCGCATTTCGTGTTATTGTTAGTTCTGTGCGTCACGTAATGTGTCTTTTACCCACAGGTGGGCATCCTGGACGCGGACATCTGCGGGCCGAGCCAGCCGCGCGTGCTGGGCGTGCGCGGCGAGCAGGTCCACAACTCGGGCTCCGGCTGGTCGCCCGTGGTGAGACACCTTCAAATTCAAATTCAAAATATTTATTGCGCTAAATGCTGTGATAAGATCTTAGAAAGTATAAAACCACCTTTCACCCCCCCCCCCCCCCCCCCCTTCATCATCATCATCATTCGTCCACCACAAGACCACCGCCACCACGACTAGATGGCCTAGTGGTTAGAGAACCTGACTACGAAGCTTGAGGTCCCGGGTTCGATTCCCGTGTCGGGGCAGATATTTGTATGAAAAATACGAATGTTTGTTCTCGGGTCTTGGGTGTTTAATATGTATTTAAGTATGTATCTATTTATACAGGCTGGATTTTGACGAGGGATCTTTACGAAAGAGGCAGATAGTTCAACCTTAGCACTATATTTCCCCCATAGAAACTATGGAAATATATGTTACCGTTTTCAAGTTATAGCCTTTTAAACATTCATACCAAAAACTACTTTGTGCCAACCCTAAACAGATGGCTGGGTCAATGTTCTTACTTGTAAACAATCTTTAGACGTCAGGATATTACATTAATATTTTGCCATTTGTCCATTCTTAGAGGTCTGCGTGCAACGCTAAAAAAATCACTGCAGGATTTGCAGAGGTGATTGTCTCTAGAGTATTTATGTAATTTCTTAGTTAATAATTCTAACCACAACAAATAACTCACATGATATGACATGGCACTGACATTCACTTGAATGTACTCAACCGTCATAAACAATTAAAGAAGATAGTAACCTCTTTCATCATAAATAAAATGTCTCTGTTTACCTACCTAAAATGATAAAAAGGTTTTAGTTCGTTAACTTGCTTCAGCAAATTATTTTCGAATGAATTGAAATTGTTCCCCAGTTGATCAGCAATTCATACAATAGGCTGTCCTTTTTTTATTTCGGTTATCGTCAAAAAATTTAATACTTAACATTATTTGACGGATATTGCACTAAAGTTGTAGTAATTTTTTACAACTATCGAAACTCTTTGCATGATTGAAAATCGATCATAAACATATCATAAATGTGATGTTTGAAATGAAATTGACATTTAAGTTCATTTTATTTACTTTACATGAAAATGCGTCTGTCAGATGCACGTGGATATTTAAATTTTCTCATGTTATACGCGAGCTGCAATTATAATGCGGCTGAAGCTTTACGACGTTACAGGGAAACATATCCACCACCACACCCAACAGGTCGTAGGGCAATTTTACGTGCTTTTGATCGTGTCGCCAACAATCAGCCCGTTGTACCAAGAACAGCTCAGAACGATCAACGTGGAGGACCCGTTATTCGTCTTGAGGCTAGACTTGAAGAAAGAATACTGAGGTATTTTGAGCGGAATCCAAGAAAAAGTTCGAGATCAGCTGGTCGACATTTCGAAATAAGTCATACCGCAGTACTAAAAGTTCTTAAACGTGCCCGCCTTCACCCTTATAACGGAGGAACATTTGAACACCGTATGTAAAAATTGTAATAAAGTAACTGATAATCGTATTTTTGCATTTTATTTGATTTATTTGACTTTGTGTCATTTTTACATCAGTACGATGACAACAACTCTCGGAAATAAACGTAATATCCCGAGTTTTCCCGACGAAGACTCCTTAATCTAGCCATCGTGTCGTTATGTGCGGATGCAATTATAGGGTTATAATAAAATTATAATAAAATTTCTTTATTTCAGACCATAGAGATCCATAATATGTTAGTAGACGTTGACTTATATCTAAATTAGTAACACTTACTGACTAACAACGAAAACATGTTTTTAAATAATAAATTGGGCAACACCCTTGATCTGTCCAATCCAAAAATATTGAATTGGACAATCATATCTACCCGCTATTGCCTTTAGAATGCTGTTGGTGCTTGCTCTCACCCTGCCTAATATTGAGGCTATCTTTTTGCGCATGATTGCCTGAAAGCCATCCACACTGGCTTCAGCAAACATGCCCGAGGCGCTACACCTCCTCGGCAGCCCCAACAGCATTCTAAACGCATTATTGTATTGGACACGCAGGGCGTCATAGGCTCGCTTCGTATACCTAACCCACAAGCCGCTCGAGTAAAAAGATTGTGTATAAGCTTTAAAAAGCGTTATTTTTACTTCGTATGAACATCGAGCAAACCTGCGAGCAAGCATATTACTACGAACCGCTAGCGCCCTGCGCTCCCGCTCAATATCAAGATCATCCTTTAGATCAGACGTTATGACATGACCCAGGTACTTGACCTTGTTCACGACCGACAGCTGACTACCACTTAGCCAAATTGGCGGTACATAGTATGGCTTAATTTTCCCCGCCGTAAACACCATGACCTCACTTTTAGTGGGGTTGTACACAAGCCCATGGGCCCGGGCATACGTCTCACAAGTAGCCAGCAGTTGTTCGATGGCTCCAACAGACGGACCCAGCAGCACCATATCATCGGCATAGCTGACGTTATTTATACAGGTGCTCCCCACGTAGCAACCAGCATGCATGCTGCTGAGCCCCTCTATCAGTCCATTAACATACAAGTTAAATAGTTTCGGAGATGTGATCCCTCCCTGCCTCACACCGCATTCCAACCTGTATTCGCTAGACAGAGCGTTAGCCCACTTAACCTGATTGGTCTGATTGTTATACCAGTGTCTCAAGACCTTCACATACTCTACAGGCAAGCCAGTCTCCCCCAGCTTACGCCATAGTAACTCATAGTCAACTCGGTCAAATGCTTTTGATAAATCGAGGAAACAGGCATAAACTGGAGTTTTTCTGTCCGTGTAATATCTAACAGTATGCTTGAGGCTGAGTATCGCACTTTCTGTGGACAAACCGGGTCTGAATCCAAATTGTGCATCATGTAATCTCAAGTGCTTACCCAGAATCGCATCAAGCATACTGTCAAATATTTTAGCGGCGGTAGTGGCAAGTGAAATAGGCCGATAGTTCGTCCTATTAGATAGGTCACCTGTCTTATCTTTAACCACTGGTACAACAATTGTCCTCATAAGAGCCTCAGGAAGATATGAGTGACATAAACAAAAACTAAAGAACATAGCCAAGACACGAGGTAGATGAACACCTGCATACCTAAAGTGCTCGATACTGAGGCCATCGTGGCCAGGCGATTTACCCCTCTGCATTTTATTTATGACCACCCGGATTTCTTTCGCGGTAAAGTAGGTAACTCGCCCCGCTCGTGCGGCCCCAGCCTCGACCACTCCAGGAGCAGAACGCGCTTCCAACAGTGATTTCACAATGAAATGTTCTTTAAACAGTTCTGCAATGTTTTTGTGTTCAGCGCTTCCCTCCACACTTACAGGCAGGCCAGGCTTCATATTCAAGTTCCTTGTACCTTTCCAAAAATCCTTAAATCTTTTGTTATTGTGGGCCAGAGCAAGTTTATCCATTTTTAATTGTTCCTGCCTGTCCTGGCACCACTTCAACTTAGACTTAAAGATCCTCTTAGCATTTTGCATTTGCTCAAACAACTTACCACTTCTGTGTTTACCTGCTACCACCCAGACTTGAAACCGCAACCTGGCCTCCCTGTGTGCTTCAGCCACATATTTATTCCAGCCTACCACATAACCGCCTCTCTTACGCTTGTTACATTCATATGTCGCTACAGAAGCGTCTGTAAGTGCGGTAATAATGTCACGGTACATGTTATCAATTATTTTACAATGGTCACGATTAGAGCACATATTTTCACAGCAATCCCTAAAAGCCTCTGGGAAATCGATATTTCTCAGCCTGTTATTACAAAGCTCCCCATATTTATCTTGTTGTTCTGACCTTCGTTCACCCCATACAATTCCTTTAGACCTATAATTATTTGTAACAGGTATGACACATCGTAACATCGTAATATCATATTCCACTAACATGGGGAAATGATCAGACCAATACACATCGTACATAATGGATATATTTCGTATTGTGTTCCACGCACTTTTAGTAACAATGCAGTGGTCTAACCATCTCCTACATCCATGCACGTCACTTATATAGGTATACGTTTGAGAGTCTAAGCCATGTTTTTCAATGTCAGCACAAATCCACTGTTGTTCGGAACAAAAGTCACTCATCTCACGATGAAAAGGTTCATTTATATGCGCATTAAAGTCTCCTAACATGTAAACTGCTTGTACATCATTGTGATCCATAATGGTCGAGGATAGAACACCCATGCACTCCGTAAATAATGAAATGTTTTCTATGGTATCAGTAGGCATATAAACCGAGCACACTAGAAATGACTTGTCCGCCGTTGTAATTTTAACTATAGCTATCCTATCACTCGCACAGTCAACCACAGACACCGACTGGAAAGCCGTTTTCCTCCACAGAATGGCCACGCCCCCATACGGTCTCCCTTTAAGGAGATTAGTTGACACATCCACCGCCGATTTGCCCGTCCACCCGAACTCACTATCAACGGTTCCCAGAAGAGGCAAATCAAACGGGTATAACCACGTCTCTTGTAGCAGTACTATGTCCGCACTTTGGCACATGACCCTAACTCCTTCATTATTCGTTAAACTCCTTCGTTATCACCACAGTTAAAAATTAGTGAATTTTGTGTTTTTTTTTTTTACTTTGTTTAAGCTTCTAAACATTATAAATCAACTGTGTATCACTTAAACAATGCAATATCTCCGTAAAAGTCTCTCGTCGAAATCCTCCCTGTATAATTTTGTTTATCCGTTGCTTAGTATCAATAACACAAGCTTTGCTAAGCTTAGGTACTTTGGGGCTAAGGTCAATTGGTGTGAATTGTCCCGTGATATTTTTTTTTATTCTTTCGCATTTACATATAATATTAAGTATGGATTTCGTAAGTTGAGGTGGTGTCGTGTTGTTTCCAGTACGTGTCGGACAACCTGTCGCTGATGTCGATCGGGTTCCTGCTGGGCAGTCCCGACGACGCCGTCATCTGGCGCGGGCCCAAGAAGAACGGTATGTCGCCTTCACCGCCGCACTTAACTGTTTCGCCGCCACGTCAAAAAGCCATAAAATATAAAGAGAACTGACGTGTTGGGATTACGCTAGTATCGCCCCCTGCGCAGAGCTTTGCCCTAGTTGTTGATATGAAGGGTCCACGGAAAGAACATGTCTAGTCACCTAAGGAACTTTTTGAGTTATAGCGGTTTAAAAGTTAGTCATCACGAACGATTACTATATGGTTACCATTTCTTTAAAAGTAAAAAAATAATATTTTATATTCTTTTCTTTCAGATTATTTAATAATAGTAAGTCATAGTACTTTACGAACTCTACATTTTGAGATTAAAATCTCAATTAAAAAAAAAGTGACTAGACATGTTTTTTCCGTGGACCCTTCATATTACTTATGTGTTTTTATATGTCAGGTTAGTGAAAGGGTTAGTGCGTTAGTTATAAATAGGTATTGGAAGAAAAATGTTTGGAATTTTATGTTTTTGTTTATATTTATGTTGTTTCATAGTTTTGTAATTAATTACTAAGGTTGTGTCCACATTTTATATCTTAGTTTCTAATTGGGTTTTAATGTGATATTTATAATTATGTTATCACTTATCAGGTATGATCAAACAGTTCCTGAGCGAGGTGGACTGGGGAGACCTGGATTACTTGCTGATTGACACTCCACCAGGTAAAGTTATCAATAGAAATGGGTAATATAAGCTAAAAAGCGTTTTTTTTATTACAACATCAAATTCAAATTCAAATTCAAATCATTTATTCAGCAAATAGGCCGCAATGGGCACTTTTACACGTCATTTTTTTAATCTACCACCACTATCTTAACACATGAGATTTGATCTCTACGGGATCCTTGCTTTTCGCCGAAAATATTTTTTCCAAATGATAAAATGAATAAATGAAATAGGCCGCAATGGGAACTTTTACACGTCATTTTTTAAACTACCAGCGCTTTCGGAAAGAATATCATCTTTTGGCAGAAAGTCATCTTTTCATAGTAAAATAATTACAAATAAAATACTTAAAAACTACAGTATACAATTAAAGGAAAAATTACAAAAAAAAAATAGTAATACAGGGATGTATGGGATTCCTTAGTAACAAAACTAAACTTTAACTGAGTTGTTTTGATTATATAATGCTGCATGTTTAATTATTTATTTTTATTAAGACATTAGAATGTTTAGATGTACACTGCAAAATATTTGTACGCCTAACGGCAACACATAGAGTTCTATGAAAATATTTTATTGATCTGTTGTTGTACCTATGTTTGACAAATAAATTTATCATCATCATCATCATAAAACTGAACTGTCTTGAACTGAACCCAACTCAAGTGAGTACTGAACATTACAGCCACTAATCATACAAGTATAATACACCCTTAGGCACGTCGGACGAGCACCTGTCAGCGGTGCAGTACCTGTCGGGCGCGGGGCTGGCGGGCGCGGTGGTGGTGAGCACGCCGCAGGAGGCCGCGCTGCTCGACGTGCGCAAGGAGCTCCAGTTCTGCCGCAAGCTCGGCGCGCGCGTGCTCGGGGTCGTCGAGAATATGTCGCTGTTCGTGTGCCCTAACTGCAAGGTGGGTCTTATATAAGAAAGAAAGAAAGAACAAATTTATTTATCTAAATTCGATACAGTAAAAATAAATAAATAAATAAGAGTTGGCAAACGTGTATGAGGGTCACCAGGTGGGAAGCAATCGCTGCCCATGGGCATCTGACAATACGAGTATCTCAAGTAGAGATGCCACGAATATTCGGCTACTATTCGGTATTCGGCCTATTCAGTCTCTTTTTTGATATTCGGTATTCGGCCGAATAGTTTGAACTATTCAGCCGAATACCGAATACCAAATAATGAAAAAAGACACGTCATATTACTCAAGATTATATGTTTTCATAAACAAATTACAATACTTTAGTAAGTAAAATTAATCAGTGGTAAGTTGTGATGAATAAAAACAAGCTTTTCAGCATTTGTTGGCAGCATACGATTACGCTTTTTGTCGTAAATGGTACCAGCTTCGGAAAATAGCCGTTCAGTATATACGCTACTCCCAGGAGACGAAAGATAAACTTTTGCGACTTGTCTTATTCTTGTTTACGCCCTCGACAAGCATGTATTTTGAGCCGAACATTCGGCAGCCGAATATTCGGCGCTTCGGCCGACGGCGTCGCCGAATATTCGGTATTCGGTATTCGGCCTAATCACTATTCGTGGCAACTCTAATCTCAAGTGCATTGTCGGCCCTTTGAGAGATTGATAGGCTTATAAATAGCTGTACGCCTTATAAATAGGCTCAGAGTTGCTCAGCGAGCTATAAAGAGAGCTATGCTTGGGGTTTCTCTATGGGATCGAATCAGGAATGAAGAGATACGTAGAAGAACAAGGGTCACCAGCATAGTCAAGCGAATTAGCTCGTTAAAGCGGCAATGGGCGGGCCATATAGCACGGAGAACAGGTGTTCGTTGGGGCCGAAAGGTTCTCGAGTGGAGGCCGCGGATCGGCAACCGCAGCGTAGGACGTCCACCAACTAGATGGACGGATGACCTGGTTAAAGCCGCGGGTTCACGGTGGATGCAGGGCGCTGCCAACCGAAGCAACTGGAGGTCTATGGGGGAGACATATGTCCAACAGTGGACGTCTTGCGGCTGAGATGATGAAGTTGTAACTTACTCAATTATCCGAGTTAAAAACCATCCTGAGCCCTTCCCCGGGAATCAAACTCTGTTTACCGAATTTCATCGGTTCAGCGTATAGACGTGATGAGGTAATTAAAACAAACAGACTTACAAACTTTCGCATTAGTGAGATTTTAGTACAGTCACCGGCACCAATATCTGATGCAACAAGCGTGCATAAATATCTGATATGACTCTTATTTGTAAGGCCGGATTGACGTGTCAGATATTTTTGCACGCTTGTTGCATCAGATATTGGTGCTGGTGACTAAGCGTCAACTAGAATTAAATGTCATGCCATGATATATTTTGCAGACGCGCAGCGAAATCTTCCCGGCGACGACGGGCGGCGCGGCCCAGATGTGCCTGGACCTGGACGTCCCACTGCTGGGAAAGTTGCCGTTGGACCCCGTCCTGGCGCGCTGCTGCGACGACGGCCGCGACTTCCTGCAGGAACTGCCGCACTCGCCCGCCGTCATACAGCTCACGCAGATCATAGACAGTGAGTGCGGCATAGAGTTAGGAGCTGAGCTGGCAACATTGCATTTTTGTTAATTTTTGTCGATTATTCCATAAAAATTGAATGAAAATTAAAGATGTTGTCTGATAGAACACTTCTTAATAAATAAGTTAATGTGTCTACTCCAATAATTATTTGTTACAGACTTTTATTTTCTTTAAAAACCGTTAATAAACATTAATTAGTTTTTCATTTAATTTTTATGGAATAATCGAGAAAAGCTAACAGTTATCATAAAATTTGTTGACCCGGTAGATAATTTGTCTCCTCGTTTACCACCCTCTCATAATAAAAAAAAATGTCTTTCTTTCAGAGCTCGTGGCAACCTGTGAAGACAAATCTAGTTAAAAAAGTGATGCCTTAATGTTAATTGTTATACATGACTGTTTATTTTTAATGTTTATAATTTTTATTATTTACTTAACTTGCCTAGTTAAGCACACAAACTATATTAAGCAGTACTTATAATGATCAGAATGTATATTGTTGATTAAATAAATGTTTATGAAATTAAATTAAGACTTTTTTTGTAACTTGTGAATTATACTCTCATTTAGAATATTATTTATTTAAACAGTAAACACGAAAAAATAGGAAAACAATTATTAACAAGTAAAATACTAATGTTAATTTTGTAGCTCCCCTTTCTTTTTCAGCAACAGTAAAAGCTGAAAGTATTATTTCCCCGATTTTATTTTCTGTTACTAATTTAATATGCAGGGATAATTAGCAGTGAATGTAAATTATAATACGTGATTTCTAACTTTAAACTTTTTTTTTTAATAATGAATTATTTATTAGTATTGAATATATTATATGATAAAGAATATGATATATTATATGATCTTGGGCTTATTATATGATTAATTTATTCAGTAAATATTCACATGAACATTTCTTAATCCTTTTTTTAAATTTACAATCCCACGGTTATATATATTCTCAACTAAATCTGCAAGAATCCAAGCCACACATGACCAGGAGGAAAAAGAATCACGTGATTATTTTGACAGTGACATCTGACACTATTGACAGATATCGCTCGGACTATACCGGCGAAATTTTCGAAATAAACTCATAAATATCCATTATTACGTTAATTCCCAGTTACTCGCTAACACGATCTCAATGGGATCAATAGTGAAGTGAGAGGTACTTTTAAAACTGAATCAGGTGTTGCGCCATAACTGGTATATTTACATGGGCACAAAATTTAGTGTACAGGCAGAAATGCCATCGCACGGGTCCGACGAGGAGGAAAAGCCGTGCCGTGCGTGTTCTGACTTCAAATCGTGGGCCAAGAAGCAGAATAAGTCCACATTTACACCCAACACGAAAGCGGTAAGGTTATGTTGTTTTCTTTTAACCTTAGTCAATGTTCTGGTAACTTCTATTCCGCAAAGAAAGTTTGTGGGGAACAGGACGGACAGTATATGTCTACTTTACTATTTGTTTATCGTAAATATACCTAAGATTTTCAAATGTTTTGGTTTACTAATTAACTATTGCAATCTTGTGTTACCAAGGTAAAAGAATGTGCAGTATTCCCTTTAGGTTAAGTAGGTAGTCGTACTGTTGGGAACAATATAAAGATTATCTGGATCTGCTAAGATTATGAATCTTATTTTAAGTTGTTGTGTGTCATAATTCCCATGCCACTTGCATCATACCATATGCAATTGCAACATTAGACAGTTCTATCGCCTGCAACATAATTTCATTGATTTTGAACACTAAACACAATGAGAGGAACCTAAAAAGTATTTTATTACTTGGTTAGGAATCACTATTGCATATGAAATCCCTGTAAAATACTGTATTAAAAATCCTTGTATTGACTTGTATTAATATTCTCATGCAGCCTCCTCGAACAGACTGTCCCCTAGACCGGAAAGAGTTGGGTCACTACACGTGGGGCTTCCTGCACTCGATGGCCTCGTACTATCCAGAGAAGCCCTCACGGTCGCAGCAGGAAGCTATGTCGCAGTTCTTTAACATCTTCTCACAGTTCTACCCTTGTGAGCCGTGTGCTTTAGACTTTCAAGATGAGTAAGTAAATGGGCTGGTCCCCTAAAAAGTTCTGATTAGTTTGTCAGTTACTTTATCACAATATATCGGACACTTATGTTTTCCTTTGTCAATGATGTCGCAGTTAAAAGGAGAAATTGACTAAACAATATTTTTGACAAAATTTTGTGACATAGCTCAAATAAATAAAATAAATATCATGGGACACCTCACACCAATTGACCTAGTCCCAAACTAAGCATAGCTTGTAAGTACTATGGATACTAGGTTACAGATAAACATACTTATATAGATAAATACACACTTAAATACATATTAAACATCCAAGACCCAAGAACACAGATTCATATTATTCATACAAATATCTACTCCGGCCGACAAAACAACAAATGACAAAATTTTACTGATTCCGAACATGTATGTATATAACTCAATTTCTCCTTTCGACCATCGATGTAGATATAGCCAGATAAAGTTCCATATGATGTCACGTCCGTCGTGTGACGTCAAGAGCCCCCCCCCACGTTCACGAAAATTGACGCACTTAATGTTTGTAATTTTTTGCTTGACTGACAAAAGAAAAAAATATATGACCAATGTTTTCTTATAGTCTGACAATAATATTTTATTTATCCAGGAAATTAACCAATTTCGTCAATTCAATTCATTTAGTTTCTTGATATCACTAAGATAATACTCACTATATTTACGCATTCTTATTGCTTATTTATTGCATCATTTTCTTGTGTAAGTATATACATTGTTACTAATGAAAACTAGGCTACTTTTCATTTAGATGTTGCAATATTTACGAGTATAAGCAACCAATCTCAAAAAACTAAATGAATCAGAGATGATGCAATAACAAATTATATGATTTAATTGTCTTTTTTCAGCATAAAAGAACATCCACCAAAAACAGAGTCAAGAAATGCGTTAGCGAAATGGCTGTGTGAGAGGCATAACACAGTGAACGAGAAGCTCGGCAAACCAGTGTTCGACTGTAGTAAAGTGCATGAACGATGGCGAGACGGGTGGCTAGATGGGTCCTGTGACCAATAGGATGTGTTATAAGAATTGTGGGTTTGACACGAAGGTCTCCTTAATGGAAAATACTACTTCAGGAACTATAGACAGTGGCAACTCTGTTTTTCTAGTTAGAATGTGACAGTAAAGAGAATTGAATGATGCCACTCTCTGTAGCTGGCAGATTAGACTCTATAAGGTTGTATTTCTTTTTCGATACTGGCCTTATTCTACGAAATTCGAAAGACCATCCCTCTCATGCTAATAATACATATTTATGAGAGTGAGAGGAATGCTATAATACGAATTTCGGAGAATCTCCCTGGCTTGGCATGCGCAATTAGACGCGGAAGAATGCTGCACTACACTGGTATACAAACAAAAAAAAATACCAAAAATACAAAATGCAGTCTTTTTCAATAATACAAGATCTATCCTGGCATTACCAAGGAGTCCAAGAGCACGCCTTTTCGCCCAAGTCTAGCTATTTTGAATTTAATTCGCCCAACTTAATTACTTTAGTGGTTGAGTAATAAGTGTAAGCTTGCTGTTGAGTTGTTGAACTATTGTAATGCCCATTTACAACTAAGTTAATTCACAAGCAGTTTATTAGACCAATTGCAGACTTCTTTTGACAGTGTAAAAAGCTGTTCACATAGCAACATCTCCCTAACTTTGTTAAATGATTTTCAAAGAAGATAAAACTAATTGTTCGCACAAATTGCTATAGAAAACTTGAGACCTTTTAACCTATGATTATAGTTAATCAGTAAATTGTTTTGTGGTGTGATTAGTTCAAGTAGTAAGCAATGATTTTATTTTTTAGTTTTTGTATTTTTAATGATATTGGACAGTATTTTACGAGGTAACATCAGCCATTTAAATCCTGTATTTTGTTACTGCCGAATACAAGCAGATGTAAGTTTTTAAAGTTACTCTTTGTGGGGTTACAGACCCTACAAACTGTCAGATGCTATGTTTGTATAGAAATATTGATATGCGTATATACAGTATGCGTGTTGTTATTTATTTGTAACCTTCTTGTAATTGTAATAAATGTTGACTCTTTTGAGTGTTTGTGAATAGTTTTATTTTACACAAATCATTATAGAGACACATGGCAGTTGGTTTCCAAAGTTAAATAATTTATGGCTACTTGCTGGAAACGCATAAATCTCGAGTTAGTTTTAAGCTCAGTTTAGTAGTGTCAAAATGTCTCTGGAACTGTCAAGCTTAAGCCAGGTTTAACAACTAAATCTAGATTTTTTTTGCAAGACGGCCTTTATGTTAGGCTTCCAATTGTCATTTATAGACGTGTCAAGATGTTATACCGGGTGTGGCCTGTAATACCAGCAAATAATTAAAACATAGATCGTCCTCGTCAACCTGGACATTAGTTCAGCGACTTTTAAAAAATAATGGAGTCTACGCTATCCTAGAACCCAACTGACGTCGCCTGTCACGCTACAAACATCAAGCATTTTGTTTTACATTGCTTCTTAAAATAAACTTGTGTAGTAAAAATTAAAAAAACCACTTGGTATGTGTCAGTCAGAAATCAAAATTGCTTCAAATGCGGCTTTTAATTAGCCGAGAATACTGAGTAGCGTATAAAGAGTGGAACCTTTTCATTATCAAATTCACTATAACTTCATTGGCAAAAGTATGGGATGTCAACTTAACGTAAGTAGCACGAAGGTTCCACCCTGGTGCGCGATTCAGGTTCCTAGACTTCCTTTCAGTGATAACTAGATCAGGCTCAAAATGAAAAGCATAATTTCCATATTGTTTTATTATAAAATGTTTAAAAGTAAAAGTCACGTAGATCTAGAAAAACCAATAGGTATTTTATACAATAACAAGAGTTTACCTACCATTCAATACTTAATACAATTTACAGCATTAACGTTTAACAATTATCAAATAAATTGTACTTATTTCATACAATTAATTATAAACACCAGTATCAAACATGCATAAGGATTACTGATGGAAAAAACAGAGGCCTCTCTAACGAAAATTTCTTTCACTAAGGTTTTTTGTCACACGGAATAGTATGAGAGCAGAAATTTGACGACCGGATGGCTAAGTGGTTAGAGAACCTGATTACGAAGCTTGAGGTCCCGGGTTCGAATCCCGGCCAGGGCAGATATTTGTATGAATAATACGAATGTTTGTTCTCGGGTCTTGGGTGTTTAATATGAATTTAAGTATTTATTTATCTATATATGTTTGTTTATCCGTTGCCTAGTGCCCATAGTACAAGCTTTGCTTAGTTTGGGACTAGGTCAATTGGTGTCAAGTGTCCCATGATATATATAAAAAAAAAGAAAGAGACGCCATACGATCACGAGCGCCCACGGGTTTGACAATACGTCCATACGCTAAAATAAGGCAACTTATCTCTGAATAGCGATCTCTTCTCTCATAGATAGATAATTTCTGAAACGGGCACGTTGGATTGGAAAAGTATCTTACAGACGGAACTAACATAAGGTTCTGTTTCACCACACATTTGTCATATAAAGCAGAGTTTAGACTTGCTAGATAAATCGTGCAAACTCTGGGTATTACTATTAATGGATTTTAACATTTTTTCATACAAAAGCGCTTAATATAATCAACATCACATCACAATATCGTCACTACTTAAAAAAAAACTCGTACCTCAAAATCGATAATTTTTCTGAGTGAACTTTATGATCATTATCGAGAATTATTCAAAGTAGTGACGATATCTCAACTGGCGTCTAGTCCCAGAATAGGACGCGTTATTTATGGTTAAGGTTCGTGCGCTTTAATGTAAGTACAACAAACGTCGCAAATCTTGTCGGTTCGCTTCGTGCGAGTGTGAATAACCCAACTTTACATTTGTCGCAATTCAATTCCGATTCTCTTACATTGCTGCTTGCCAAAGTGGTTTTTAGGGTTGCCAGAATGAAGTTTGGTCCTACTCTTTACTTCACATTACTTGCTTTGCAAGATATCGAAAGGCAAACCTTTATTGGAGTACAGTCAGCATCAAAAGTAGCTGGTTACTTTTTACTCTGTCACATTAACACATTAATTGTCAATCTTGTATGGCGCTAATTACATTAAAATATACCTTGTTAAGTTCTTTAGCCGATTCTTTTCAACACAGGTTATTCTGAATAGATGGTAGTTTTTTTTTTAATTTTAAAAATATTTTGACTTGTAACATAATCTCGATGGCTGAAGTCCTCAAACTATCTAGTCGCGTGCCATTCTTTCGCCATCCCTGTTAAGATAACATTCAATTCATCATAGTAAGTTGTCACTGGTTGTACCGCCAAGTAAGTCGATCGCGCGTGGTGGGACGCACATAGGGGCGGCTGCGGCTGCGCGGCGCCCGCTCGGGCCCCACCGGCGGCCCCGCGGGCCCCCCGGGGCCCCCCGCCGGGCCCTCCGCGGGCCCCCCGGGGCCCCCCGGCCCGCCGCCGGCCCCCGCGCGCCGCGCCTGGAGCTGCAGCTTGGTTTGTTCTCATAAGAATTCCATTTCGCGCTCGATGCCGACGAACTTGAGTTGTTCTGTGGGACCGTATCTGGAATAGGAATAAGAAATGATTAGAGCTAGGTAGTGTAGGTGCAGTTGACGACTAGGAACTGTCTAGGAAGCTAAAATTATTTGTTAAAAACCAAGCAAGAGGGCTTGTAGTCGAAGTATTTAGGGGCTAGTTTGCCTATAGTCGAAGTATTTAGGGGCTGGTTGTAGTCGAAGTACTAAGGGGCTAATATACCTGTAGTAGAAGTATTCTGTATTTAGGGGCTAGTTTACTCTATAGTCAAAGTATTAAAGGGCTAGTACACCCATAGTAGAAGTATTTAGGGGCTAGTTTACCCTGTAGTCGAAGTATTTAGGGGCTATTTTACCCTGTAGTCAAAGTATTTAGGGGCCAGTATACCTGTAGCCGAAATATTTAGGGGCTAGTTTACGCTGTAGTCGAAGTATTTAGGGGCTATTTTACCCTGTAGTCGAAGTATTTAGAGGCCAGTTTACTCTGTAGTCGAAGTATTTAGGGGCTATTTTACCCTGTAGTCAAAGTATTTAGGGGCCAGTATACCTGTAGTCGAAATATTTAGGGGCTAGTTTACCCTGTAGTCGAAGTATTTAGGGACTAGTACATCTGTAGTCAAAGTATTAAGGGGCTAGTACACCTATAGTAGAAGTATTTAGGGGCTAGTTTAACTTGTAGTCAAAGTATTAAGGGGCTAGTACACCTACAGTCGAAGTACTTAGGGGCTAGTATACCTGTAATCAAAGTATTAGGGGGCTAGTTTACCTGTAGTCGAAGAACAGCTCCTCGCCGGGCTGGATGGCGCGCTTGGCGAAGATGCCGATGCGGTGGTCGCCGTTGACCATCATGACCTTGGCGTAGCAGTTGGGGTTGATGCTGTGGTTCGCGAAGCGGATCTTGTTGCCCTTGCGCGTCGCATCCACCACGAAATCTGACCACACGACAAACGACAATACAATGACTAATGAATGTCTCTTTATTGAATAGTCAGCAGAAAACACCGGTATTAGACAATAATAAATGCAATAGATGTAATGTAATGTAATAGATGTAATATTATAAATGCGAAAGTGTGTTTGTATGTTTGTAAGTTTGTGTTTGTCCGTCTTTCACGCCGTAACGGAGCGATGGATCGACGTGATTTTTGGCATAGAGATAGTTTATGGGCCCGAGAGTGACATAGGCTACTTTTTATCCCGAAAAAATGCACAGTTCCCAAGGGAACAGCGCGCGATAACCGAATACCACGCGGGCGGAGCCGCGGGCAAAAGCGTGAGTGAGTGATCTTAATAAACACACTTTAATATCATCATCACGCCTGATCCATCCCACTGATGTCAATAATTAATGTCTGATGAAATAAATGAATTAGATTTAAATATCAAAAAAATCAAAATGACGAAAAAAAACGTGAAGGTCTATATATTTCACACGAAAACACAAGCTGAAACATGGATGCACAGAAAAACCAGAAAAATAGACCAGCGCTGGGAATCGAACCTAGGTCCTCAGCAATCCGTGCTGCGTGCCCCTACACCACCGCTGGACAGGAGACTAAAATCAAATTTCTTCTAGGCACCAACATTTCAACTTGCATTCTTTTCATAGTCACTTTAGCAGCGACACTAACGCCATCTATGTTACTAATTTCTCATCGAGATACATTTTACATTCCCATCGAAACTATCCGTTCACCAGGGACAAGAGATGTCGTTATTAAGCAATCAAATTAAGATTACTTTTTGGAGTCTTTTTGTATTTTTTATTTCAACTCTAAATTTTTGTTACTTTTTGGCCTCTGGGTTCGGTATTCGCAGCGGGCATATAGGGCCTTCCGAGTCCAGTATAACAACGCGTTCCGGGTGATGGTGAGACTGCCTCGCTTCTGTAGCGCGTCAGGGATGTTTGCGGAGGCGCGAGTCGATTGTTTCCAGGCGACCATGCGCGGGCGCGCCGCGTCTTTGATGCGCCGGGTGCGGGACAGTCCCAACACCATCCTAAAGATGATATCGGACAAACCCGACTGTCCTATAATGCTACACTGTGCGGGACTGCATTCCCCTGCCAGCTCAATACAGTGGTAGCTAGAATTGTGTTTTCTTTAGTTATAAGTATGTATGTGTATAAGTTACTAACCCTTCTTAAGTGTATTTACTAATATATTATGTGTCTTTTGTTACACGAAATAAATGATTTGAATTTGAATTTTACAGTTCGCAACGGTGAGGTCACGGGATGACCGTAAAAGTAACAAAAATTTGGAGTTGAAATAAAAATACAAAAAGACTCCAAAAAGTAATCTTCAAAAAAAAAAACCGGTCCGTTGTCTGATGAAAACAAGGGGCGTGTACAAGCGGTGGCGGCCTCAACTCACCGTTGTTGAGGTTGAACAGGAAGGAGCACATGTACTTGTCGTAGACCTTCCCGCGGCGGTCGGCCTCGTCCTGCGAGATGACCTCCCCGCAGTACTCCGAGATGAACTCGTTCTTGTGCGCCGCCTCCTTCAGGAAGATGCCCCAGCCCGCCACGTCCGACGGCGCCAGCAGTAAGTGCTTGTGCAGGCCCCTGTGTCACAACACTTACTATTAGTAAGGGTCTGTCCGCATCTGTCAACGCGGAATGGCTTAAGCCGACCAAACCCATTTGCTCGTTTGCCATCCAGTAGAATAAATAAATAACATAATTAAATAAGCCCTCTCATTCCGAGAGGAGGCCTGTGCCCAGCAGTGAGACGTATATAGGCTGAGATGATGATGATGATGATGATAATTATATAAAGTAAATTGTAAATTGTACTTTTGTTTGACATCAGTTCTTGTACCCAAATGGTTGTCTGGAAGAGATCGCTTTTAAGCGATAAACCCGCCTATTGTCTACCCTGAATCTAAGTGTTTTATTATAAGTTTTTGTACTGCTTTATAGTGTGCAATAAAGAATATAATTTGTATTGTATTGTATTGCATTGTTTGATGAGATAGCGTGCGTAAGGGTGCTTTCACAATACATTGAGGCGTTTTTGTCGCGCGACTGCAGTAGCGTGACTAGTATCCATACATATTTAAGTAGCGCAGCTGCAGCGCGACAGCGACAGAAGCTTGACTGCAGCGCTCGGAGCTAGCGGTGGCAGATATTGTGAAGCGCGGCTTTTGCTAGCGACGATATCTGCATATAAGTGTGCACAGGTCGGGTCGCCCTCGCGCCGCGCTAAGGGCGCGTGTACTGACCGCTGCACGGACACGTTGCGGCAGCAGACGGGCGTGTCGGGCCGCACTGCGTGCACAGGTCGGGTCGCCCTCGCGCCGCTAAGGGCGCGTGTACTGACCGCTGCACGGACACGTTGCGGCAGCAGACGGGCGTGTCGGGCCGCACTGCGTGCACAGGTCGGGTCGCCCTCGCGCCGCTAAGGGCGCGTGTACTGACCGCTGCACGGACACGTTGCGGCAGCAGACGGGCGTGTCGGGCCGCACTGCGTGCACAGGTCGGGTCGCCCTCGCGCCGCTAAGGGCGCGTGTACTGACCGCTGCACGGACACGTTGCGGCAGCAGACGGGCGTGTCGGGCCGCACTGCGTGCACAGGTCGGGTCGCCCTCGCGCCGCTAAGGGCGCGTGTACTGACCGCTGCACGGACACGTTGCGGCAGCAGACGGGCGTGTCGGGCCGCACTGCGTGCACAGGTCGGGTCGCCCTCGCGCCGCTAAGGGCGCGTGTACTGACCGCTGCACGGACACGTTGCGGCAGCAGACGGGCGTGTCGGGCCGCACTGCGTGCACAGGTCGGGTCGCCCTCGCGCCGCTAAGGGCGCGTGTACTGACCGCTGCACGGACACGTTGCGGCAGCAGACGGGCGTGTCGGGCCGCACTGCGTGCACAGGTCGGGTCGCCCTCGCGCCGCTAAGGGCGCGTGTACTGACCGCTGCACGGACACGTTGCGGCAGCAGACGGGCGTGTCGGGCCGCACTGCGTGCACAGGTCGGGTCGCCCTCGCGCCGCTAAGGGCGCGTGTACTGACCGCTGCACGGACACGTTGCGGCAGCAGACGGGCGTGTCGGGCCGCACTGCGTGCACAGGTCGGGTCGCCCTCGCGCCGCTAAGGGCGCGTGTACTGACCGCTGCACGGACACGTTGCGGCAGCAGACGGGCGTGTCGGGCCGCACTGCGTGCACAGGTCGGGTCGCCCTCGCGCCGCTAAGGGCGCGTGTACTGACCGCTGCACGGACACGTTGCGGCAGCAGACGGGCGTGTCGGGCCGCACTGCGTGCACAGGTCGGGTCGCCCTCGCGCCGCTAAGGGCGCGTGTACTGACCGCTGCACGGACACGTTGCGGCAGCAGACGGGCGTGTCGGGCCGCACTGCGTGCACAGGTCGGGTCGCCCTCGCGCCGCTAAGGGCGCGTGTACTGACCGCTGCACGGACACGTTGCGGCAGCAGACGGGCGTGTCGGGCCGCACTGCGTGCACAGGTCGGGTCGCCCTCGCGCCGCTAAGGGCGCGTGTACTGACCGCTGCACGGACACGTTGCGGCAGCAGACGGGCGTGTCGGGCCGCACTGCGTGCACAGGTCGGGTCGCCCTCGCGCCGCTAAGGGCGCGTGTACTGACCGCTGCACGGACACGTTGCGGCAGCAGACGGGCGTGTCGGGCCGCACTGCGTGCACAGGTCGGGTCGCCCTCGCGCCGCTAAGGGCGCGTGTACTGACCGCTGCACGGACACGTTGCGGCAGCAGACGGGCGTGTCGGGCCGCACTGCGTGCACAGGTCGGGTCGCCCTCGCGCCGCTAAGGGCGCGTGTACTGACCGCTGCACGGACACGTTGCGGCAGCAGACGGGCGTGTCGGGCCGCACTGCGTGCACAGGTCGGGTCGCCCTCGCGCCGCTAAGGGCGCGTGTACTGACCGCTGCACGGACACGTTGCGGCAGCAGACGGGCGTGTCGGGCCGCACTGCGTGCACAGGTCGGGTCGCCCTCGCGCCGCTAAGGGCGCGTGTACTGACCGCTGCACGGACACGTTGCGGCAGCAGACGGGCGTGTCGGGCCGCACTGCGTGCACAGGTCGGGTCGCCCTCGCGCCGCTAAGGGCGCGTGTACTGACCGCTGCACGGACACGTTGCGGCAGCAGACGGGCGTGTCGGGCCGCACTGCGTGCACAGGTCGGGTCGCCCTCGCGCCGCTAAGGGCGCGTGTACTGACCGCTGCACGGACACGTTGCGGCAGCAGACGGGCGTGTCGGGCCGCACTGCGTGCACAGGTCGGGTCGCCCTCGCGCCGCTAAGGGCGCGTGTACTGACCGCTGCACGGACACGTTGCGGCAGCAGACGGGCGTGTCGGGCCGCACTGCGTGCACAGGTCGGGTCGCCCTCGCGCCGCTAAGGGCGCGTGTACTGACCGCTGCACGGACACGTTGCGGCAGCAGACGGGCGTGTCGGGCCGCACTGCGTGCACAGGTCGGGTCGCCCTCGCGCCGCTAAGGGCGCGTGTACTGACCGCTGCACGGACACGTTGCGGCAGCAGACGGGCGTGTCGGGCCGCACTGCGTGCACAGGTCGGGTCGCCCTCGCGCCGCTAAGGGCGCGTGTACTGACCGCTGCACGGACACGTTGCGGCAGCAGACGGGCGTGTCGGGCCGCACTGCGTGCACAGGTCGGGTCGCCCTCGCGCCGCTAAGGGCGCGTGTACTGACCGCTGCACGGACACGTTGCGGCAGCAGACGGGCGTGTCGGGCCGCACTGCGTGCACAGGTCGGGTCGCCCTCGCGCCGCTAAGGGCGCGTGTACTGACCGCTGCACGGACACGTTGCGGCAGCAGACGGGCGTGTCGGGCCGCACTGCGTGCACAGGTCGGGTCGCCCTCGCGCCGCTAAGGGCGCGTGTACTGACCGCTGCACGGACACGTTGCGGCAGCAGACGGGCGTGTCGGGCCGCACTGCGTGCACAGGTCGGGTCGCCCTCGCGCCGCTAAGGGCGCGTGTACTGACCGCTGCACGGACACGTTGCGGCAGCAGACGGGCGTGTCGGGCCGCACTGCGTGCACAGGTCGGGTCGCCCTCGCGCCGCTAAGGGCGCGTGTACTGACCGCTGCACGGACACGTTGCGGCAGCAGACGGGCGTGTCGGGCCGCACTGCGTGCACAGGTCGGGTCGCCCTCGCGCCGCTAAGGGCGCGTGTACTGACCGCTGCACGGACACGTTGCGGCAGCAGACGGGCGTGTCGGGCCGCACTGCGTGCACAGGTCGGGTCGCCCTCGCGCCGCTAAGGGCGCGTGTACTGACCGCTGCACGGACACGTTGCGGCAGCAGACGGGCGTGTCGGGCCGCACTGCGTGCACAGGTCGGGTCGCCCTCGCGCCGCTAAGGGCGCGTGTACTGACCGCTGCACGGACACGTTGCGGCAGCAGACGGGCGTGTCGGGCCGCACTGCGTGCACAGGTCGGGTCGCCCTCGCGCCGCTAAGGGCGCGTGTACTGACCGCTGCACGGACACGTTGCGGCAGCAGACGGGCGTGTCGGGCCGCACTGCGTGCACAGGTCGGGTCGCCCTCGCGCCGCTAAGGGCGCGTGTACTGACCGCTGCACGGACACGTTGCGGCAGCAGACGGGCGTGTCGGGCCGCACTGCGTGCACAGGTCGGGTCGCCCTCGCGCCGCTAAGGGCGCGTGTACTGACCGCTGCACGGACACGTTGCGGCAGCAGACGGGCGTGTCGGGCCGCACTGCGTGCACAGGTCGGGTCGCCCTCGCGCCGCTAAGGGCGCGTGTACTGACCGCTGCACGGACACGTTGCGGCAGCAGACGGGCGTGTCGGGCCGCACTGCGTGCACAGGTCGGGTCGCCCTCGCGCCGCTAAGGGCGCGTGTACTGACCGCTGCACGGACACGTTGCGGCAGCAGACGGGCGTGTCGGCGCCGCACTGCGTGCACAGGTCGGGGTCACACTCCCGCACGCCGAGGTAGCACGGGCACTGCTTCGTGTTGCACGACGCCTTGCAGCGGCAGCCCGGGAACCGGTTCTGGCCTGACACCACACATCATGTTATTATTAACTTGCGCAGAATTTGTGTATAGCTTAAACCTTTTTTGATCTCACAGGATCCATACATTATTTCGGGATGAAAAGTAGCTTTTATGTTAATCCAGGGTATACATTACCTGTATGTCAATTTTCATGCAAATCCGTTCAGTAGTTATTGCTTGAAAGAGTAACGAACATCCATCCATACAAACTTTCGCGTTTATTATATTAGTATGATATGAATTTTATAAAACGCCATTATGCGGCCCTTCCAATGTCAGTTTCATAGTGACGAGCTGCCTGTGACTACGAGAAATATTTCTCAGTGTTATCAAATAGTTTTTGCTCTAACTTTACTCTTTGATTGTAGACAAATAAACAAGAAGTTTATGTACTCACAGTCGCTGGAGCACTGGCAGAACTTCTCGCAGAAGTTCTGCGACTGCAGGCACGGGCACATCGCGTCGCACGGCTGGTTCGGGTGCTCGCACGGGGTGTAGTTGAATCTGTAACATAATTCGTCGTTACACCCTTGCATCGCATATGATGGTCTATGAAACAAGATAACAATATCGTCACTACTTTGAAAATCCGAGATACGAGATTCACGAATCAATACGTCAGCAAATTTAACCCTTAAAACAATGTCAATTAAGTTCACTCGGAAAGATCATCGATTTTGGGATACCAGTTTTTTTTCAAAGTATCACTACTTTGAAAAAAAAAAAACGATACGCTTTCTAAAAAGCAATATAAAAAAAATATTTATTATTACTTGGTAATCTAAAAAGCCTACTTGGCCGTGATTTTTTGGAGAAGTCGGAACGACGACGAAATTTTGACACTGACGTTCTCGAATGGAGACCGCGAATCGGTAAGTGGATAGTAGGACGTCCACAGAATATCTATTACAAAACATTATTCAAATGTTTTGCTCTATTTGGCGATGCTTCTCTACCACTCAAAGGTTGACTGGCCAAGATCCCTTCAGGGATAAGTCTGCTTTAGCACTTTCTTTTCTGTGGAACATTTTTGTATTTCCTTTATATACAACAAAGAGTATAAAACAACCAATATCTATTCTGTGGACGTCCTTCATCTGAACGGACGACCTAGATAAAAGCCGCGGGTTCTCGACGGACGCAACCCGCTTCCGGGCGTTTATTCGAGCGTTTCAACCGCTTCATTTATCTGGTCACATTTTTTACGAATTGGCTCTAGATTTTGATGTCGTTTTTACGATTATTTGTAAGTGTTCCTGTATTTCTACCAAATAACTAAAAAACTGTATCAGCATATTCGGTTATTTATACAGAAAAGTGTCCAGATAAATGAGACGGTTGAAACGCTCGAATAAACGCCCTTCCAACATAAGCAGCTGGAGGTTTATGGGGGACGCCTAAGTCGAACAATGGACGTCCTACGGCCGAGATGGTGATGAGGTTACCTTGAAAAGATCCCTTTTAGGGATAAGTTCGCCTTTGTACTCTTTTGATTTGTTGTTTTTTTTCTTTTTGTATTACTTTGTGTTTTATGTACAATAAAGTATTTACATACATACATGATCAGTGATGATGTAGAGGTACTCACACGTGGTGCGAGGCGGAGTCCTTCTTGAGCTGTATCTTGCGGCAGTGCACGGACCAGAGGCGGTGCTTCTTCTTCTTCTTGCGCGGCGGGGTCAGCTCCGCCTCCACGCGGCACTGCTCCTGCCCCGTGTTGATCCAGTAAGTGTACACCTGCGCACCACAAGATACAGAACAGGTCAGTGGCCCCAAGGCAGTGAGGGATATGGGTGACAGTCTCCCGGCCCGGATAACACCGACATGGAAATATCGGCCCTGTTTTTCGTGTACACGCCCATAGAAGCTCCTGCCAGTTTCTATAGGCGTGTACACAAAAAACAGGGCTATCTGGGCTGGGAAAGAGTGACACCCAGGGATATAGAGTATGAATTCGCCGCTGGAGGCGCTAGTGTAGCGAGAGCTCTCCGAAATGTCAAATGTTTTTGGCGATTCTACATTTTTAAAATCTAAAATACGACATTATTCGAATATTGTGAATATATATTGTCGATTCGAAACCTTTATTCAAATGGGGTCTTCCTTTTGAGAGGAGAGTTTTCCGTATGGGATGAACATTAAATGACAGTTACGAAACTCATGAACATTTTGTATGTAGTCCGTGAGCCCAGCCCCTCGTTACCTACGTAACATGACATCACGATAAGATGCATGGCACACGGTGGAGAAAGTTGTGCTGAGCAAGAATCAAAAAACTAACGCACTTAAAATTAGCCGGAAGTTTGAGAAAATCCTTTACTTCCGGTCAAATTTTTAAGGTCAATTTACGTCATGTGACATCATTACGAAACACGTGGCATCATGAAGCCTTTATCCGTAGAGAGGGGCAACTTAAGTCTGTCAGTTCTGAAATAGCCGGAAATGCCTGACAGACTGTGGCAAAGATGACCCCCAAAAACGATTTCTTACGTCATATGACATCGTGATCAATAATTTGGTAGAAGTTTTTTTGCTGACTGTACCTAACAGTCAGCAAAAAAACTTCTACCAAATTATTTTTTCCTCTTCAGTGTGCTAATGTGGTGGGCTATGTCGATAACTTTGTTCTCTGTCGGATCACTTCGTTACGAATTCGAGTATAGTATGTACCTGCTGGCAAGTCTTGGAGAGCATGACCTGCGCGATGGCGCAGTAGTTCCCGGCGAACACCTTGTGCAGCGCGCGGAACAGCGACTGGTCCGAGCCCGTCCACTCCGCCTGGATGTCGCCCACCGTCAGGCCTGCCCGACAATCCAAACTAATAATATATAATATACGTTTTTATAATAAAATTCCAAAAAATATTACTGAAGAAACTGATACAAAATTTAAATCTACTATCAAAAAGACGTTAATATCTAAGGCTTATTATAAAGTTAACGATTATATCATGGACAGGGATATTTGGAAATAATTCCGATCCGCACTAGCGATCCTTTCAAATAGTGAACCTAAAGTGTTAAAAATAAAATTGTGTTAAATACTTGTAATGTATAGTATATAGATATCATTTATAAATATTGTGAATCTGTTTTAAAAAAAATACCTCGTTGAGTTTCTTGCCGGATTCTTCTCAACAGAGGTTTTTTCCGAACCGGTGGTAGATTTTTTGACATTCATAAGTGCTTTATCATAGCCTAAATTGAATAAAGAGATTTCGACTTTGACTTTGACTTTGAATGTGAAAGTGCGTATGTACAAAGGATAAAAAGTAGCCTATGTCATTCTCTGGCTCATAGACTATCTCTATGCCATAAATCACGACAACCCGTCGCTCCATTTCGACGTGAAATACGGACAAACATTTGTATCTTTGTATGTTTGTCCGTATTTCACGTCGAAATGGAGCGACGGATTGTCGTGATTTTTGGCATAGAGGTAGTTTATGGGCCAGAGAATGACATAGGCTACTTTTTATCCTGGAAAAATGCACAGTTCCCGAGGGAACAGCGAGCGATAACCGAATCCTACTGAAAAGCTACTGAAACATATTATATATGCATTCTGCCTACATCTGGAGACTTCGCAATTGCTGGCTAAGTTCAAAAATGCTCAAATATGCAATGAAATGTGTTCTTTAAAATGGGATTCAAAGTATACCGTTGCTGGCCTATTTACACTCCAAAATCCATACTTTGTGATTTTTATATACGTAAAAAGAAAGATAGAAATAAACACTTACCTACATGAATTGGTAGCTATAATTTATAATTTGAGTCTGGTACAATTTTATTTGTCTTAGAATAAAGCATTAATTTACATACAACTTAAGCTAGAAACACTGACGCCGAAATCGGGGCGGTGCGGCGCGGACGCGGTGTCGGTTGTAATATTTGAGCTAACGTGAAAGAGGGCACACAGAATACCGCGCGGGAAATAAACTTAGCGTGGCTTCTTTCACGTTAGCTTGAATATTACACCGCCCCGTCACCGCTCTCTGTGTGTTACAAGCGTTATAAGTTTACGTGACACCGAACTCTCTCATACACAAGTGACAAAAAGTTTCATGTCATAAAACCAAAATTTGACCGGGGCCGCAGGAGCATAGCCGCAATGTAATTGTAACAGTACCTAAAGCGTTGTAAGCAGGCTCGGTGGGCGCGTCGACGGGCGACTTGGCCAGCACGCTCGTCCAGTTGCCGTTGGAGTTGCTGCCGCTACCTGCCGACAGACACCACCGTCACTAATACTGGAGTTCTATGTTCAACTGTAGATATGTCCTACGGCTGATATGATGATGATGCAACACGGCCCATACAAGAGAGGTAGAGGTGGCAATTGTGCCCGTGCAAAGCTTGGTCGGAGATGATGATAATGACGCGTTTCGAACTCAACCAGAGCTCATAGTCAGAGCAGCACAACCGTACGTACACCATGCTACCAGATGTTAGATGTTGTGTTGTCTAACATCTGGTAGCATGGTGTACGGTTGTGTTGCTCTGAAGATGAGTTCTGGTTGAATTCGAAACACGTCAGTGTAGTGTGGTGGTGGTGACAGATGGGTTTGTGTGATTTGTGTGTGTTCTTACAGTGTGGAGGAGGAGGAACTGCATGAACACGCATATTTTGCACACTTTGCTATCATAAGGTCGCGGGTGAGCAAAGAAATTCTATTAGTTCATTGATATGGACCTGACTCAATAAATGATGATGATGATATTGAAAGCCTGGTCGGAGCGTTAGTCTATAATAATCAATATCGATTCTGCCTATCTTTTCTTCTATTGTTTGTGTATTTTTATGGTCTCTTACCCTTAGGGAACCGGTTGCTGTCGTTGCTGTCTTCAGACGAGGCGTCGTTGGGCGAGTCCATCGAGTTGGACTTGCCCTTGTCTTCCTCGCCAGCTGCCTTCTCACGCGCCAGCTTCTCGCGGATGCCGTCCTGGGGAATTTGGACTTATTACTTCTATACTCCTCTTATACTCCTCCAAACGATGGTCATCGTTATCATCGTGTTGGTCATCATGGGTTTGAAGTTGCTGGATCGCAGAGTGAAAGCCGTTGTTGATGGCCGCAATAGCCAAAGATAAGCTCATTCATTGAGCCTTGAGCTCATTCATGAGCTTATCTCAGCCGTGCGAAGGAGTGCGTCATTGATCTCAAGCGCATTGATTCTGATAGGTTTCCGTAGATTAGTAGCATAGGTAACAGATTAACATGAAATTTTCGTATGTCGTATAGTTTCAGACTTTCCCATACTGACCGATATAAATGGGCCACCCTGTATAAGCTTGTAATAAGACTAGTAAAATTAGTTTAAGTAATCCCGACAAGGGTGTTTTTACTCAACAACCCAACTTCCCCTAAACGCTTCATTTAACTGTCCTCGCACATCTCTGGTGGAAAACAGCTGAGCGGAGCGAGAAGAGTTAAATAAAGCTTTTCTATTGGTTAATAAACATTTCTCGCACATTTCTGGTGGGAACGGAGCCTGCAGGGCTACTATGTAACTCGAAACTCGAAGTTCGTGTCGTGCGGTCCCTCTGACACTTATTCTATTTAATACAAGAGCGATAAGGACGGCACGATACGAACTTCGAGTTTCGTAGTAGCCCTGCTGATTTTAATACTAACCAGCAGCACATAGCAGCTCGGGCCGCAGGGCTCCGAGAAAGGCTTGAGGTCGGGACCCTTGCGCTTGTTCAGGTTGGGCCCGGGGTGGCACGCCTGCAGACCTGTGCAACACTTCATGTACCATTTGTTTTTACAAGCAGAACGCTTGTACAGTCAGCAGTATTATGAAATCGAGATTAGAATACGATTGAGCACATTATGATGTTTTTGAATTAATACACGCAATAACATTGTCAATGGTAGTTTGCGTAAATGAAAATACTTATTTTAGTACAAATAAGTTCTGAAGCATGGGAAAAATATGATTACCTAATATTCAAATCATATTACGAAGTTAAATAAAATACATATTATTTATTTATTTTCGGAACACTGTTTAATGCTTCTATATGTATTTTTGATAGGTACAGCAATTGAATACCATGAAAATTAAAATTATGTATGAAGCAGTCAGCCAGAATAGAGTTGTAATAATAATAAATACAAGGGCGTCGCCAGCCGGTGGCCCATAAGGGGGCAAGCTGATATGGAGAATGAGAAAAGTATGAATTGTAGGTAAAGTCGAGAAAACAATGAGGCTTTTCTCTTGAAATACGGGACGAGCCTTACATCTACGGCGATTGTTAAACCTTTGGTTTACATTTGGCAACTTTTTACAATCTTTAAGAGGGGGGGGGGGGGACAGGTGCCCTTCCCTGCCCCCCACCCCCAAGTAGCGACGCCCTTGAATAAATATGACTGATTATCATGAAGTATACTTTGTAAATTTATATAGGTGTCTGCACTCAAACAATGAAGATATCGTAGATTGACTTATGATTTTTATTTAGCATAAGTACTGCTATGCTAATTGTACTTTTGAATTGTATTCTCATCTCGGTTTTATAATAGAAATGGATGAGCGGTTACTGTGCTCAAAATGATACACACACGACTCTATTGCAAAGGTAATAAGAGTGTTTAGATCATTTTGAAGACCAAAACTGCTCATCTATGTCTGCTGCCGTTTATTCCATGATATCTAAGATATTTTAAAATGAAAAGATTTTGATCACGCGGAGCGGAAATGGGTTCATCAAAAGTGACAAGATGGTAAATATAAGACCGATTCAGAAAAAACAAGTTGAAAAAAAAAATGTAATATGGTTTTTTTACTACTCCATAAAACTACATATTTATCAAAATAAGTAAATAACATGCAAAACTAAACACATTGAATACATTTGATATAGTGATATTTTAATTTCTACATACAATTATTGATCATGATACAAAATAAATCGATGATGTAAATAAATATTCAAACCGATATGATATATAGCAAGCAGCGAGAGATGAGGGCTAACATAATTAAGACCATTTAAGTATTAAGTGTAAACCATGGTGGCCTAGCGGTTTAACATATTGCCTCTCAAGCAGAGGATGCCTGAGTTTACATTTGAAATTTGTCATGAGCTTAAAGGTGAAGGAAAACATCGTGAGGAAACCTGCACGCAGCTGCGAATAATGGTGTGTATGAATTTCCCGATCTACACTGGCCGGCGTGGGAACTATGACACAAATTTAATATATTGAAACATCACGCCGCGCCAAGCTAAGCCATGCAAAGGCCCCACTTCATAAATGTTAAAAAAAAAAACAGGATGTTTTAATATCATTAATGTAATATAAAAATGCTGTAGTGGCTAGTGGTTTAATGTATCGCCTCTCAAGGAGAGTTTCGTGGGTTCAAACCCCAGCCCGCGCCTCTTGAGTTTTTTGAAATTCACCACGAGCTTTACGGTGAAGGAAAACATCGTGAGGAAACCTGCACACACCTGTGAAGTAACCCAATGGTATGCATGAAGTTACCAATCCGCCCAGGGCCCGCGTGGTAACTACGGCCCAAGCCCTCTCATTCTGAGAGGAGGCCTGTGCCCAGCAGAATGACGTAAACAGGCTGAGATGATAATGATTGTAATGTCAGTTCGTTATGTGAGCCCCCAGGCCCTATACTACGAAGTGCAAAATTCGAACTGCGTATCTTGCCGTCCCTCTTACGTTAATATTATTTAATACGAGAGTGAGAGGGACGGTGCGATGCGTAATCCGATTTTCTTCGTAGTAGCCCACCAGGATGCGATGGCATGATAGGACGCACGGCCTTACCTGCCGCCTGACTCCCTGCCGCCAAACAAAAACACACCGGTCAGCCATTATTCGGGACGTAACTTCATAACCGCAAATCCCTTAAAGAACCCAGTGTCCACACCTTCGGGTAATTTACCCTGAATTTAGGGTATTTTTACGCGTTTAGGGTATTTTTTTGGGGTAGATATTTTTTTGAAGTATTTTTAGGGTAAAAATTTTCGAATAAAAAGGAAGGTTTCAAGAAAAATACTGCAGATGACATAGAAGCCAAGACTATTATGGATGCGTTCCAAGAATGTTTCAAAACGGTGTAGTAGTTCTATTAGTTTATTAATAAATCGCATTTATTTGCTTCGTTTTTATTAAAAAAAGATTAGGGTTAAAAATAAATAAAAGTGCCTAATTTAGGGTAATTTCGCGTAGCGTTAGGGTGGCAACACTGAAAGAACCTTGTAGAATAGCCTATTTGTAAGTAAAAAAGTTTCAGTTGTTTTGGCTAGTGTATTGATACATACATACATAAAATCACGCCTCTTTGCCAACGGGGTAGGCAGAGACTACATCCTTCCACTTGCTACGATTCTGGCATACAACTCTCGTTTCCTCTACATTCATCAATCTTTTCATGCATGCACGTCGGTTTAGAGTACTCCTGACCCGACCTTTCTTCAGAATGTCCCTAATTTGATCGTGGTACGTACTAGGCCTTCCTCTTCCAACGTTCCCATTCACGCTCATCTGTATTAATAATTTCAAATTATGCCATATTTCTTTTTTGCAATTGTTTCCAATCTTTCGATTTTTTGTAATATAAAACGACAACAGTTTACTTACACTATTCTTATTACAATGGCAACGCAATAAATTTGGCTCGAAAAAAGGTTACGGTAACAATTTGAAATAAGAACAACGTACGCTCGCACAACGACATCTATTGATTGCAAACGAAGTTAATACGCCATCTTGAGAGCCGAGGTGCGGGGTACGTCACTGTTCTTCCCATCATCACCCACCACTTTCCAGCGTCATAAAAAAATAAAATACAAAAATATATAATAATAATTTCGCTTTCGTTTTTAAATTTAAGGGATTACGCATTTTCGGTTTTATTTTTTCATGTCCTTTAGAGAATCGCGGTTATGAAGTTACACCCTGTATATAAACAGCTAAATACTAAACTTATATCTGCCTAGGCATTTGGAAATATACAATAAATAGTTACTTTTTTAAATATCTACAGTTTACAATATAATACTTTTATTTATTACACACCCACACACGACTGCTAGAAACTTTTACAGGAATCAATATTATATGTTAAATACACACATACAGAAAACTAATATTGGTGTTATTTCTGATATATCTGGCGCCAAATGAATACATACATACTATATTTTTCTTCACATACTTATACTTATATTACATTACATGCTTTAAAATCAACAAACCAATCAAAATTTAACCATTTCTATCCCTAAAAACACCTCGGAGTTTTTAGAAATTCACGTGTAAAATTAAATTTGAAATTTATCACGAGCTTTAAGAGCTTTTACCAGCTGAGCTGGCAATGTTGCATTTTTGTTAGTTTTTCTCCATTATTCTATAAAAAAATTATGAAAATTAAAAACGTTTTCTGATAGAACACTTCTTGATATTTAAGTTAATGTGTATATTCCAATAATTATTCGTGATAGACTTTTATATTCCTCAAAAACGTATTACTGTTTATGACCGGTTTTTGATGAAAATAAAAGTCTATAACGAATAATTATTGGAGTAGACACACTAACTTATATTTTAAGAAGTGTTCTATCAAATAACATTATTAATTTTCATTCAATTTTTATGGCATAATCGAGAAAAACTAACAAAAATGCAACATTGCCAGCTCAGCAGGTATAAACGCTCTTAAAGTGAAGGAAATGGTGCGTGTGAAGTTCCCAATCCGCACTGGGCCCCCGTGGGATACTGAGAGGACACCTGTGCTCAGCGGTGGGACGTATATAAGGGATGGGACTACGAATAAATATTCTCTGGAAACGTAATTGCTAGCAGTGAATGCTTTGATTGTGATTCCATTTGTAGCATTTACGCAAACAAACTAACAGCAATGACAACGTAACACTCACACTCTCTCATACACAACGCTGGCCCGCGATTGGTCCACGTAAGAGTCGGCGCCGCCCTCTTGCGACAAGTGAGGGGGCGATCTTACAATGCGTATGCATAACACTTAGCAGGATCGCCGAGTATGGTGTTTTAAATATTATTTACTTAATATGAAAGGAGAGTCCTGTGTTTTTCATATCTGAGTGGCTTCTACACCACTTCACACAACACAACGGCATATTTTTTAAATTGATTGGAGCATAAACACAATTTTCCACGGAGCGACTGCACGACTCAAGTTTTACGGCCGAACTGGCGCGACGCACGGTAGATATTTTAAACCCCGCCCGTCGCGGTAGACATTCCACGTAGTAACTTTTCGGGCTTAGTTACGTTTCCAGAGAATATTTATTCGTAGGGATGGGAAGATGGTAATGTAGTTTACCCCGTGTATCCGTATGGTATATGGTACTCACGGTGCAGGAAGCAGTCATACTTGAAGCAGCGTCGGCAGAAGAGCGTGTGGAACGAGTGCATAGTTTGGTCGCGCGCCACCGCCTCGGCCAGCGGCCCGTCGATGTTGGGCGTGCACTCGGGCGGCAGCGCGTCCGGGTCAGAGCGAGACGACAGCTCGATGTATCTGGAATAATCTCGCGTATCGTCACCTGCACTAATAATTCACAAGGGAGAGTCAAAGTTCGCATACTCTTCGCTAGTCATACCGTAAGGCTGGTTTTAGTGTCACGCGTACCATCGGTGCGGATCGCTCCGCGCGGGCTGATTAGCCAATGGCTAATGAGCTTCCTATCCGCGCGGACGGGAAGCTCATTAGCCATTGGCTGATCAGCCCGCGCGGAGCGATCCGCACCGACGTACGCGTGACACTAAAACCAGCCTTATGTTTGTCCGAATCATTCGTGTAAAATTAGGAACGCTTGCAACACCCGAAGTATCATTCGCGCGTTGCCGACCCTGCATAAACCTTTTTATACCCCTTTTGAAGACCTCCATGCTGTAACTCGCTGGGAAAACCGTGTGTTCTATGGAGTGTTCTATGGAGAAAACACCTTTTGAACCGAACGGTACGCGACCGACTTTCGGACTTTCAATGAGTATGCGAGCCGATATTATATTATGGACCCCTGATATATGTGCGTGCAATAGTAGATTTAACAACAGGAGCATGCGCGAGACGGTCAAATGCGTTTAATGCTAGAGTTTTACACTCTGCTTTCCACTTCGATTGCGAGAAGATGAAATAACAATAGTAGAACCAATTGCTCGCTTACTAGGAAAATAAAACATTACGGCTGTGGTCAAATTTCAAATTTCAAAATTCAAATTTTTTAGTCTTTCTTTTTTAAGTGTTGGTCTAGTCTATTTTTAAATGTTCTAAGTTTATTTTGCAACGTTCTCAATAATGCGTAATAACGTGCGGTACTGACTTCTCCCGCAACTCCTGCGCAGTCCCCTTGTCGGGGAACTGGCTGGAGATAGCCTGGAATATGGTGAAGATGGGGAACTGCTTCTCGGCGCCCGTCGCCTCCCCAGCCGGCGCCTCCGACCCCTCCTTGTCTCTCTCTTTATCCTTGTCTTTCTCTTTGTCCTTGTCTTTTTGCTCTTTGCTGGCTTCTTTCTGAAACAATAATTAGTTTTTAAGTAATTAAAAACGAAAGAGAAGTAAGATTACAATTTCATAGGTACCAACAATAGTGACTGTTGGTATACCCTACCATAATATTTTAAATTCTAGAATAAGTCTTCTGTATTTTATGTTTTAGCCAAATGAACGAATACTGTATACTAAAACAAAATAAGTGATAACTTTATACAGAAAAAAAACTGTGTGTTTGTGTGTATTTCCAGTACAAAATATGCGCCCGACCACGTGTTGTGATTGTGGTACGTGTCAAACAAGCCTGATACAAGCTGTAGAATGAGCAGTAGTTACTGACCTCCCGACGCTCGTCCGCCACCTCGTCTTTGGTCTGGTAGGTTATGAGCGCATTCACCAGCTCCACGAACAGGTGGTCGTCGATAAAACCACCCTCCTTGTCACCTGCCCACAAAAATATGCTGTCACACTAATGGACACTGCAAGGACTCTGACACTGGGACCGCACTGACCACTACAAACTCGTTGGCTATGCGGCCTCGCAATGTAATGCAACTTGAACGATTCTTGCAGGTTTATACAGGACTTTATGGTTCTGAAGATTATGGGTGGGGTGTGTCTGATCAACCACTAGTAGGACGATGATTTGATTATACCAGGGTTGTTGCGAATATCAGTATCAGCATCAGCATCCGCGGATAATCAGCATGGTTTATTATATCAGCATCCGCATCAGCATCAGCAACAATCGATGCTGATTTTTAATGCTGATATTGAAGTCGTAACGTGTTTGTTGAAGGCGGGACTTACCGCGAGGCACGTGGAAGTTTTGACCAATCACAGACAGTTGTACAATAAAAGCTGTCACTTGTTCCGTTATTTGATTGTTTTGTCAACAATTAGTTGAAAGTGTTTTCTTTATGTATAAATTGCCTTATTGTTTTACTATTAATTTCCTAGTAGGATATGATTTATTGAAGTAATTTATTAATATCAGCATCAGCATCAGCATCCGCTGATATTGGTCTGAGAAAATCAGCATCAGCATCAGCATCCGCTGATATAGTAAAAACTTGCATCAGCAACAACCCTGGATTATACCACTCGACTATATTAGTTTGGGAGTGATCATTTGGTTGGGATGGGAATCTTTTTTTTTTTAAACATCAAAATTTATTATATTATTTATTTATTGCTGCAGTGACGTATTTAAAATTTTGTAAATGCTATTGATCAACTCACTAGCCGCCAGAGATTTACCGAACGTGCCTACTGCAGCAATGTTTATTTAATGGATCAAAATTAATGTAGCTGTTTACATAAAACGACAAGTTAACCATTATAATTATTTACTAGCTATTGCTCGCGTCTGTCTGGGAAAAATTCATCGCTATTGTCATACCCAACTTTCAATCCATGCAGAGGCTTATGCATCAAGAAGGAACGGGCAGACAAACAAAATTACTTTTATAACTGTAAGAATCAGTGGCATTTTCTTCATAGTTTATACATAAAGTTTGAATTGATGATATTCTCATACATATATCCATAACTCATGAATCATAGTTTTATGGAAATTTTAATAGGTACTATATCTATCTTAAATATGATATCAGAACTTAGTAAAATCATTTTACACGTGTATAAAGTAAGTGTACCTAAAACCAAGTTTAGTTATACATTGACAAGTTCGTTATTTGACACTTGGTACAACCCGGTTGCAGTCTGCATTTGCCGCACTTACTATTATTATTGTTAGCCTATTTTGTCTCACTGCTGAGCAAAGGCCTCCCCCCAGTACTTCCACTGCTCTCTGTCCCCTGCATATAAGGGCCAGTCCTTCAAGAAGAAGTCTAGTTCATCCCGCTACCGCCGTCTAGGTCTGCCAGGTCGCCTTTTCTAGCATGGCACAACTCATCTGGAATGCGGAAAACATGGCCAGCCCAGTCCCACTTCAGCTTAGACGCTGTTCGACCTACATCAGTGATTTGGGTCATGGAGCGCAGGGCGGTGTTCCGGATCCGATCCACGAGTTTTAAACCTAGCATGCTGCGCTCCATGGCACGCTGGCTAACCCCGACTTTGGACTTTAGAGCTTCTGTCAAGGACCAAGTTTGAGCACCGCACTTACCAAAAAAAAAAAAACTTGATAGAGGCAGTGGAGACTCCCTTTGACAGGGTTCTACCAAGTGTCATATATGAACTCTGTGCTTCATCAATGATTGTGACATAGGCTTGTAAAGCATGAAAATGTCAGTGCAAGGCCTGTGAGGTGCTTAGACTAGTGAGACCTGGGTCAAATTTCCAAAGCCAATAATACCTGAAATTAAAAAGTTCTGCCTAAATATAAAGCAAAGATGTGTGCGCCACACACCAATGTGTATTATTGTTTGTGTTGTTTGTGGAAAAACAAGACCAGTTCTAATATAAAGGAATGAGTGGAAGATACTCCACCAACAAGAGAATGATTCTTAAGTTAAAGAAGAAGAAACTGTACTTTATCTTTATATTAACATATGTTCATGTCATTTCATTTAAAAAACCCATTGAGACCCATTCGGGTCTCATGGACAATGGTCAGTTCAATTGTTGGCTCTCAGAGCCAACGTCTGAAAAAGGCATTTGCATTTACCACTTCTTTGATATTAATATGTGCCTTGTGTAAGGAAATGAGCGAGCACCCATGAGGCTGACATGACCATCTCAAAGCCTCAATAAAAATAAGAAAAAAGAAAACACTTTTCTGAATTATGGCAGTCAAAAATGAACATTTTGAACCTTTTTTGAAGGGTAATATTTAAAGACATAATTAAATAATCACCTTAAGAAGTTACCTGAAATAATAAGACCCTCAGACTAGCCTAAGTTGACAATAACAATTTGTCTCTGTTCTATCTTTTTCTGTTTAAAATTTGTAAAATGTCATGAATAAATGTTTTTTTTCTACAATGCATGTTATTCAATTAAAGAATATTTAACTGGCAGCTTGTAAATGTGTTCAAGAGTTAAAATAGTTATAACAAAACATGCATCTTGTATATTGGATATTTATTTGTCTCATTCAAATGGCACAACATAACATTACTAAATTATTATTTTTCCCTATGTTTCAACAAATAAACCAATGGGTTGATTTAATTAATAACAATAACTAACAAAATGTTTCAAATTCCAATTTCAGATAAGATTTAAATAGAAGCAGGGCCGCATTTAGAGGTGTGGAGGCCTTGGGGCAACAAACGAGTGGAGACCAATGAGGGCTTTTTGATATTTTACTGATTGCCTTATTGAAGTGAAGAAATATACAAATTGTTGTTTCCTAGTATTTACACGTCGGAATTTGAAGGTTTTTTTTTCAGATGTCTCTATTGTGGGGGCCCCTATTTTGTGGAGGCCCCGGGCAGTTGCCCCCTTTGCCCTCCCCTAAATCCGGCCCTGAATAGAAGTTGCTAAATATATCATTATAGGAGGGCAAGATGTAATTTACAGAGTTTTTTTTTTGTACAAGCTACTACTGCTAATTTGGGTATTAGGTACAGTCAAAGTGTAATCTTTGTGCTACTAATGTCATGTTGACATACCATACAACTGCCAAAGAAATCATAGTGAAAGAAATCATAGTTTACGTCTTGCTATCATGGCATTAGAAAAAAAAACATAGTAATATTGGTTATGAAAGGGTTCCACCCTGGTACATGATTCAGACTATAGACTAGCTGTTGCCCACGACTGTCTGTAAAGAATTCGTTAATCACTCATCTGCAGCAACTATGTAATTTTCCAGGATAAAAACTATCCTATCATTACACCAGTGTTTTAAACTATCTCCACACAGACAAGACAGACTTTTTGAGAAGTTATTTTTGTATTCATATTTTTACTAAAGAATCAATAGGGATGTTCGCGTGAAGTCTGGTCCAATTTTGTCCACAAACATAATAATAACAGAATGATTCAAGCCAATGTACCATGCACTTTCCCGTCGTAGTTCTTAATGAGCTCCTCGATGAAAGTACCGTCCTGGTCCAGGACTTCATCCCCCATGTACGGGATGTTGTGGAGCACCGTCTCGTCTTCCACCATGAAGTTCTTCTGTGTCGGCGCCCAGGTGTACATGGTGGGGATGGGGTTCACAGAGTTGATGATGTGGATTGGAACTTGCTGGGTCGTCACGGTGCCGGAAGCTGTAGATGTTTGGATTTATAAGATAATACGCAAGTGAACAATGATATACACACATCAGGTATAAGCTGCCTGTGCATTATAAATAATAATAATAAGTTTAAAAGCACCGCATAGTCATTGGCGGTTTTAAGTTATATTTCTAATTTCTTTATATTGGGTAAAAATGCCTCCACTTTTATTTCATTTATCTTTCTATCTTCTATTTTTCTATAAATTATAAAAGAATAAGGTGACAGATAGTAAAAGTTGTTAATTATTAAACTGAACCTCAGATATAGTCCGCGCGACGGTTGAAGACGGCTCAGGGAATCTGGTGGGGGTAAATGGCGCATGGGTACAATCGCGCACAAAATCTTTTAACAAAATAATACATATATCAGAAAAAAGAACACAAGTAAATTTTAGGTAAGTGTAATTTTAATAAGATAATGTAATCCATACTAATATTATAAATGCGAAAGTCTGTTTGTCTGTTTGTATATTTGTATGTTTGTCCCTCTTTCACGCCGTAACGGAGCGACGGATCAACGTGATTTTTGGCATAGAGATAGTTTATGGGTCCGAGAGTGACATTAGTATATTTTTTATCGAGAGACTAAAACAAGCCAATACATACCCGAGGCTGTTAGCCACCCGAGCTTTAGCGAGGGTGGCTATTTATCCGAGGGTTTGTATTGACTTTTAGTCTCGTGGTGAAAACTCTATTTTTCACTTCGATTGCGAGAAAAAAATAGTCAGTTTGGTATAAAAATATTAAATAAAAAAAATCTTTCTAGATTTCGGCGACAGAAAATTATCAATTATGTCTTTTGCTCTTATTATTATTTCCCTTGATTGCTCGACATCATAATTTTCGCTATCACTTGACGACATTGTGAGAATAATCAATTTATTTTAATCGTTTACGATTTACGCTCTACAACAATGTCAAAGTTTTCGCGGTAACTATTTTTTTCCAAGACACAGACATAGCAAAATTGCTTCGATGAAATGGTCCATACACAAACGGAAAAATAGAATGGCGCCACCTTCTATGCGGAATAAGCAAGAACTAAGACCACGTAGACTAAGAACGTAACATTTTCGTCATTAAAATGGTCCACACACAAACTTATTTTTTGCAAGTAACTGGCTGTTTGAGTTTATCTAAGTCAGTCGAAGTAAATTAAAAAATTAATTACTTTTACTCCCTAGGGAGTAAAGTGCTCACTTTACTCCCGTCTCGTAAGGCTATATTGACCCACTTTTAGAGCATGAGAAGTGAAAAGGCTATTTTTTATCCCGGAAAAATACACAGTTAGTTCCCGAGGGAACAGCGCACGATAACCGAATACCGCGCGGGCGGAGCCACGGGCAAAAGCTAGTAGGTAATAACGGAATATTATTAATTGAACTTTTTACATCGAATAAATTAAAATTATGTAGATTTCGTATATGTTAGATCTTTCACGTCAATAGAGATACGAAATAAGTGAAATAAGTGAAATGTTGCCGAAACGTCGAGGTAAATAATAATTGGGTCAAATAGCGTGATAAGTCCCGTTAAGGTATTTTGACTACGAAATAAGTGTTTTATAGACAACTAGCTTTTGCCCGCGGCTCCGCCCGCGTGGTACTCGGTTATCGCGCGCTGTTCCCTCGGGATCTGTGCATTTTTCCGGGATAAAAAGTAGCCTATATCACTCTCGGGCCCATAAACTATCTATCTCCATGCCAAAAATCACGTCGATCTGTCGCTCCGTTACGGCGTGAAAGACGGACAAACATACAGATATACAAACACACTTTGACATTTATAATATTAGTATGGATGTTTAAAAAAAATACAAAATTAAGTATTCATTTTTTTTTTCAAAATCCGTTAGACAAAAATGGAGATAAAAGATTGAAGAAGAACAGTTCGCGTCGTAAACCAATTTTCTGGCTTGCCTAGTTAAAACTTTATTTTTCGGCATTTTTTTCACTACGACGAAATGAAAATAAAGTTAAACAATTTGTGCGCGACAGTACGTAATGGAACACGAAACGCATGCACCAATAAGCGCGGCGGAGAGCGACGACTAACCAATAACGTGACGGCGTCGACGCCCACCTGCCCTTCACCCCTGTACCCCGCAAAGCAGACCGAAGAAATGACTTCTGCGCATGCCCTTTCCACTTTTCTCGAGCCGTCTTTAACCGTCGCGCGGACTATACTTCTGCTGTCTTTTTTATTATAAGGTAAGGTGTTTTATGGATTTTTTATATACACATATATGTACTTACTAAAATCTGAAACACTAATTTCCTTTCTACATATTTTTAGCATAGTTTGAGGTAATTGATTCTTAAATTACACCCTTGGCGCCAAGCACTGATTATTATAGATATATTACAGATTATTAAGCATTACAGTTGTTGAATAAATGATATTTACTTAGCAGAACAACAAAGATGAGGTGTACCTACCATAAAAAGTTCAATGACCTACCATCAGTGTAGCTGACTTCAGCCTTCTTCATGAGCCCCTCGTGGCTGGGCGCGGGCGCCGGCGGCGGCCAGCAAGGACGCCGCCCTCGCGCCGCCAGCTCTGTGTCTCGCGTCTCCACAGATTCCGACATGATTCGCAGGTTACGTGCCCATGCCACCTTCACTTCATCAGCCCTTTTAAACCGCTGTAACATAGCACTTATGTTCATAAATTCTAAAAACAAAATAAATGTGTGATTAGCAGATGCCTAATTTGATAAAAGATTAATGCGTTGACTTACCTTGACTTGACGGAGTCTCATGTACTCGGATTTCACGCGTTTCTTCCATTCTGCTGAAACCTTTGACTTACTCATGATGCTGAAAGGAGAATAACCCCTTATATATAGTGCCAGTTACTTGATCACACACAATAATAATAATTTTTCATATAACAAAGGCGGCGTCACACCGGCTGTAATATACGAAGACAAACGAAACGAAAACGAGCGAGCGGGTAGATTAGATTGTCATTTTTGACATTGACAGCCGAAAGAAAAATAAAGGGCTACTATGAAACTCGAAGTTCGTATCATACCATCTCTCTCGCTCTCGTATTAAATAGTGTAAGAGTCAGAGGGACCGCATGACATGAACTTCGAGTTTTGTAGTAGCCCTGCAGTTTCGAAGTTTGTGGTTTCTCACTTAAGAAGAAATGAGCTTGAAAATACAGAAGTTTTATTGAATTGACATGGAATGGAAATAAAATATACGCTAGAAGACGTAGTAGAATAATAATAAATATCAGTAAAGTTTGTGTTTTAAAAACTGCTTTAGTGTTGTCCAATCGTAAACATTCGTAAATATAGTTGAATTATAATGAATAGTCAGCTTTATTTTGTTTATGGTTATATTTTTTTTCTTTAATTTAAACTGTCTATGCATCGATCTATAATGTTTATGGGCCTTTGAAGCGAGTGTGTTCGCTGCCATTTTACTACGATATAAATTGGATAAAAAAGGGAATTTACAAAAGGTGAGCATGGGCAGACAGGTATTTCTTATGTATTTTAAGTCAATTCATACGCTTAATCGTTAACGCATGCACTGTCTGAATATTTTTGACCAAAAGGCTTCGGATTACGTAATTTATGTTGTTCCTCGTCACAACTTCCTATTTTATGATTGTATGACAAGATATAGTAATGTACATTCGAAGGTGTCTCAGAATCGGGTCATTTAGAGTTGTTGTCTACACCGAAAAGTTATTCTGTTTGTAGGTGTGTGCATACCTACAAACTGCTCCAGGTTATGCGAAGAGGCTCATTTAAGTATGTCATATCGCGGTGCGTGGGACGGCGGGCCGCCCGGCGCCGAGGGCGAGTATGCGCCGCGGCCGCCGGAGCCCTACGTGGCGCCCCCGCTGCCGCCCATGCCTCCTGCGCCACCCGCGCCCCGCGCCATGCCCTCCACCGACCCTTGGACGGGCGTCAGCTACAGTCAGTATGGCCCTCCTCACAGCTATGACTATCAGACGTATAACGCCCCAAGCTATAACTATGGTTATGACAACTATTACCAACGCTCAGACCCAAATTACTATGGAAAATATACGGACGCAAGAGCTGCATATCCATCACAGCATGATTACAATTATCCTCCAAGGCCCCCCTCCAGGACAAGATCTCCTGTTGAGCAGAGGGTTGTAGAAAGGAGGCGGCGAACATATTCTAGAAGTGTTAGCCCATATGATAGAAGAGATAGAGAATATTCAAGAAAAAGAGACAGTTATGATGAAGAAAGAAAGCTCCGATCTCGTAGCAGGTCAAACAAACCTGAGCGAGCAAAGTATTCTTCAAGTGACGGATCTACTTCACATTCTCGATCCTCTTCTCGGTCATCACGAAAAAAGATTAAGAAAGGAAGGAGGCGGTCTTCTTCAGAATCATCAGGATCAAATAGATCTTATAAGAAAAATAAGGGTAGAAAGATGAGTCGAGATCATTCTTACACTCCACCTCTGAAGAAGTCTTCATCAAATTCAAGAAACAGATCAAATTCTCGGCAAACACCAAGCAAGGAGAGATCCATTAGTAGATCTCCTCGACTGAGACGTGAATATGAAGTTGTGAAAAGCAAGTCTAAATCTCATTCCAGTAAAGATAAAAGCAAAGATAAAAAATCTAGAACCATATTGACTCCTCCCAGAAAGATAAAAGAGGAGGCATTAACACCACCCAGGGGTCAAAAGAAATCATCTGTTACACCCCCAAGAGTTGTTGTTAAGAAGGAACGTTCGGTGACACCTCCTAAAAAGCGCACGGCGCGCGCAGCGACACCACCTCGAAAGGGCAGAGACAGTTCATTGACTCCTCCAAAAAGTTATGCTAGAAGTAGATCTTCCTCTAGTTCACAATCCGGGTCAAGGTCGCCGAGTCCGAAGCAAGGAAAAGGAAAATCACGTGCTAAGAGCCGCCGCTCTAAATCATCATCACGGTCTTCGCGCTCGTCCCGGAGATCGAGGTCCCACTCGAAAAGGCGCAGAAATAAGTCTAGCTCTAAGCACCGATCGCGGTCGAAGAGTCGTTCGAAACGGCGCTCGATAAGCAAGAGCAGGTCTCCCTCTCGGCGGCGCTCTGTGTCTCGCGGCAGGAAGCGCACGCGAAGCCCGCGCTCCTCCAAGTCACGCTCGCGCTCCAAGAGCTCGCATTCCGGCAGCCGCAGCCACAGCGGCACGCCCAGCGAGGAGCGCCGCGGACAGTTCACTGTCGCCGACCGCAAACGCTTCTGGAAACTTCACCGCTCTCGTCAGGAAGAGAAGCGCAGAGAAAAAGTCGAGTCCCCGCCTAAAGAGGTCAAACCTCCACCCGGGGCTGTGGAGCCGGCTGCTGTCGACGACATAGAATACGGCGACCCTCCTGAAGTAGAAGGCCCGAACTTTGCCGAATTACTGCCCCCGGCCTCCCACCTAGCACTCGCCTCGTCCTCCCGGGCGAAACCTGGCCCGATTCCGATCAAAAACGACGGTAGCTTCTTGGAAATGTTCAAGAAGATGCAAGAAGAGACTAAAAAGATTGAGGAGAAAAAGCCAGAGATCAAGAAGCCCGTATTGCCGTTTATCGGGAAGAGGCGTGGCGGTCGTGTGCTCAAGACTGGTTTAGTGAAAAAGGCAAAAGCTATAGAGGAGCAGCTGGCCGATAACGCGCCCAAGGACGCTTGGTCTCTCTACATGCAGGAAGTCAAAAAATACAGGGAGACTTCCTGCGAGGAGGAACGCAAAACCAGACCTCTCGTTAAATAATGTAGCAGTAAACATAGTGTTAATGTTGTCTGTCTAGTGTATACTCTAGATTTTCTGACATAAATATAGTTTATCCATTAAAGTATTTTAAATGGGTCTAAGAGCGTTTGCTTGCCGACTGTCTTATAAAATTGAAGTAAATTATGTTTTATGTTTTGTTTACACTTAAAATGAAATACACTGGCTTCGAACTTGTTCATGGTAGGCAGGGTTTTCAAAAAAGTTTTGCTTTGCATATTTGACATATGCTGTGTGTAGTAGGAAAATTGTTGTAAAAAAGTTGTGTTTGACGAGACAACGGGCCTATTTGAAATACTATAAAGCTAGCCTTTTGTGTATGAACTAGTATTAAGATTTTTATTGTGACAGCAGTGTATTGTGTTACATTTTCCGACTCATTTTTATTGTATTCTATCTATCCTCATGTCTACTCGGCTAACATTTATTTTTTACTGTTAAACAGGATTTAAGAATAAAGGATTTCCAAAATGTATTGTGTCGTTTCTTTGCAGCAAAATGCCTGAGATGATCAAATCGCCCACCGAAATCAAGACCGCGCCTTTCGACCCGCGGTTCCCTAACCAGAACCAGACTAAGTAAGTGTTCAGACTCCATAGCAGCACCAGAGCGACGCGGCGCAGGCTTCGGTGCTTCACAGCGCGCCCGCAACCCTTGCTAATGCTAACACAATAGCGAGCGGCTGTTGGATGGGTCTATTCCGACTAGTTCCATTCTTAGTTTCAGTGATGGAACTTGTTGGACTATCCTCTTCGTTGAATGCAGCTACTGAGAAAAAAAGTCCAACTAGTTCGGTTTAAAGAATTTATTTCTCATAAGAATATTCACAATTCACCTGCATGAGAAAATTAACAATTATAATCTAATATACATAGCGAGTGTATCTAGGTAATTTTTAGGCTTCCGTAGCCAAAATGGAAAAAACGGAACCCTTATAGTTTCGCCGTGTCTGTCTGTCTGTCCGTCCGCGGATTTGCTCGGAGACTATCAATGCTAGAAAGCTGCAATTTTGCACGATTATCTATGTAAACTATACCGACAAAACAGTACAATAAAAAAATCAAAAAAATAACTTTTTTAGAGTACCCCATAGTCGTACAGTGGGGGTGATTTTTTTTCTCATCCAACCTTGTAGTGTAAGGTATCGTTTGATAGGTCTTTTAAAACCATTAGGGTGTTGCTAAAACAATTTTTCGATTCATTGATTCGTTTGCAAAATATTCAACTTTGAAGCGCAAATTTTCATTAAAATCGAGCGTCTCCCCTATAAAATCTAAACAGGTGGGTGGAAAATTTTTAATAAATTCAGGATGGTAGTAAGTATATCAAACTTACAAGGAAAACTATAGCGGTTCAGTTTTCTTGAGAATTATTAGTAGTTCAAGAGTAAATAGCAGCCTAAGGTAGGTATAAAATATACCTGAACTTGGAATTGCGAACGCGAGCGTCAGAAACGTTAGGCAATACGGCCTCTGGGCTCTGGGGCTAAGGTTCTTGTTAACCTTAATCTGTTTAATAGGTTTGTAGACAAATATATATATAGGTTTTAATTAAGGATTTATCAGCCTTAATCTTGTTACACAACTGGCTACGTACCTAACCTAACCCTTTCCTTAAGGAGCAATCGAGTAGTATATGGGAATGTTTCTGGGACACCTAAATTTCAAAAAGAAATGTGGTACCCAGTCTTGACCTATGGCCTCGAGCAGAGGGTCATGGGTTTGAGGCTGGGCTCGCACCTCGTGAGTTTTGGCAATTTGTCTGTGAAATCACATTTGAATTTTTACATGAGCTTTACGAAGAAGGAAAACATGAGAAAACCTGCGAATAAATTCAATGGTACACCATACGTACGTGTAGTACTGTAGTTGCTACGCGGGCCCGGTGCGGATTGGGAACTAGACCCATGAAATAAAAGATCTAAGAAATGTAACATACCTACTATCACTTCTCGTGTTTCTTTGCGTAAGCATAACAGAATGATAACTAGTGTGAGCAACGGAGACGCCAATAGCAAAATACGAATTCAACGCAGAGAACTGTTACTTTACAAGTAAATCATCATTATATATTTGCCGTAGAACTTCCACTGCTGGACATAGGCCTCCCCCATACGGGTGTATAGAATAACGTAACTAAACTTGCACCACCTGTTCTCAGGTATTGTTTCCAGAGCTATCTGGACTACTACAGATGTCAGAAGGTCCGCGGCGAGAATTATGAGCCCTGCAACTACTTCAAGCGGGTATTCTCGTCGCTCTGCCCCATGGACTGGGTTGAGAAGTGGGACGGACAACGCGCCGACGGCACTTTCCCTGGCAAGATATAAGTTGTGGGACGGTGAGCCAAGGAGTTGTGACAGTGATAACTAGGTTTCATTTCTTGAAGGTTACAAGTCTAATCATATTAGTGTTTTGTCTCTTAAATTGAATGAGAAAATGAGATAAAGCACTAATATTATTAGACTCATTTGCTTCAAGAAATGAGACCAAGGCCTAACGAAACTTGAGTTTTGGATGGCTTGATGTTACTTGTGCTCTTATCTTTGGCTCAGCGATAGCTATATTTTATAGGAACTGTCACATTACATCTTGTGTGATAGTTGTGCCGGCTGTTAATTTATGTTAATGCGACTTAGGTCAATGATTTAGTAAATAAAACACGTTAAACAGTAATATGGTTTGTTTTATCCTTGTAGGAAAATAGTTTACTTCATTGATTGTTAGAAACCCGCCTTAGAGAGGTATTTTCCTCTTTCCTGTGCAGCCCTGGATCTGGGAGAGTAAGTCGGAGTGCTTGCCGCCTTGGCGGTACTTCTAAGGGATCTTCTACCTTAGTCTTTTGGTACAAATGAAGAAAATAAAAAGAAAAGAATGTTTATTGCCACAAAAAAAAACACTAATATAAAACAAATTACGAAAGGGCGCTCAAATCTTTTCTTAAATTCACTTTTGCCTCAGTTCGGAAATTTTGTAGATCTGGGCACTGCTGTTACAAATGGTAACTGAGCAGTGGCATAGCGTGGGTATCACCCGCTCGGGGCGGAAGAAAAATTTGCCGCCTTTTTGTTTATTTAGGTTTTAAAAAACCAAGAAGTCATTATTATAGAAAGGGAACTCCACGATTTGATCACGGTATTCATACTAAAATTATAAATGCAAAAGTGTGTTTGTCCGTCTTTCACGCCGTAACGGAGCGACGGATCGACGTGATTTTTGGGATAAGAGATAGTTTATGAGCCCGAGAGTGACATAACTAGGCATTGATGTATATGTTAACTAGGTTATTTTTTTATCCCGAAAAAATGCACAGTTCCCGAGGGAACGACGCGCGATAACCAAATACCACGCGGGCGGAGCCGCGGGCAAAAGCTAGTTCAGTATATTTATTTTGAAATTAAAACAAATGACGCCCCTCCCCCACAAAATAGCCGCCCGGGGCGGACCGCCCCCCTCGGCCCCACAACGCTATAGCGAGAAGATTCCTCATGTGGAAGGGAAAAGTCACAACATGTTCCTTGGACCATTATTGACCACTCGTCCTCTGTATTACCAATACGCAGTGGAGTGCCGGGCGCAGGAATATTTTTTTTTTATTCGACTGGATGGCTAACGAGCAAGTGGATCTCCTGATGGTGAGAGATCACCACCGCCCATAGACACCTGCAACACCAGGGGGATTGCAGATGCGTTACCAACCTAGAGGACTAAGACGGGATACCTCAAGTGCCAGTAATTTCACCGGCTGTCTTACTCTCCACGCCGAAACACAACAGTGCAAGCAATGCTGCTTCACGGCAGGATTAGCGAGCAAGATGGTGGTAGCAATCCGGGCGGACCTTGCACGAGGTCCTACCACCTGCAAGTTACATTTAGTGCGGGCAAGATTTTTGCGAGGCTAATGTTAACGTGATGGCATACCACACATTAGACGACAAATTTTTAATGAGTAAAAGAACAAGATACTCGCAAGTACTTTCAAAGCGCGAAACGGTTGTGGCCCCCGTCGTCTCTGCTAATACCTAAATTGAAAGACAGATTACCAATAAAAGTTTATTCAAAATTTGCGATCAGCCATCATATGGGGCCGGGGAACGCCCCCTTTTCCCGGAGCTCGTCCCAGTGCTCGATCCAGGAGTTGGGGCAGATGGTCTCGAAGTACCGCTTGAAGATCTTGCAGTCGTCACTCTCCTCGCCCAGGAGACGCTTGCATTTATAGAAGTCGCAATAGTTGGTGTAACATGCCCTACAACGTCAATTATTTATTAATATAAATGATATGAAGAAAAATATCTTTATTCAATGTCAGACAGTCTTATCATAAAATACACATCAAAATAAATCAATACTCAATACTAAAAAAAAAAAAAAATCAGGTACACAATAAAAAAGAATATATCGCAAAAATCTAAAAGAAAATAAAATGAAATTATACATAAAAAAAAAAACAAAATAAAATAAACTTGAAACGTAAATAATATTAATATATAATTAAATGATATTAATATTGTTTTTTTTTTTAAGAAATACCAACCACACTACACACCAGAAGACTTCAAAGAAAACTAGGAATTTTTAAAACGAAAAAAGATGCAACCAACCGATTTTCTAATGTTAGCTTCTAAATTAGCTCATAGTAAGTAAATGAGAAACAAATAAACGAAGGGCGGTTTAGCTACTCGTGTAAAGTTTACTATTTGTCACAGATACGTACTATTTTTCTCTGTTTATTATGTTCTATTAAACAGAGACGGTACGACATCATAAATGTAAAATAATAGGAACTCGACTCATCCAGAGTGGTGGAACTGGGGCTGTTTGTCAGGCGAGTTTGGATGACTCAGCAGTTTGTCCTAAAGATTCATTTTTGGGCCATTTATCATCCATAGCCAAAGTCCAAAATGGTTCCATTTTCATTTACCTACTGACGTGACACTCTTTCTCGGCCCGGATAATACCGACATGGAAATACCGACTCCGTTTTTCGTGTATCCGCCCATAGAAGCTCCTGTCAGTTTCTATGGGCGTGTAGACAAAAAACAGAGCTGGTATTACTTACCATGTCGGTATTATCCGGGCCGGGAAAATTGTCACCCCCTACTTTGAATCATTGGAACTTTTCTTGTACCTTAATTAAAATAGTGCTTTTACTTACTTAGTTTGATTTGTAAATGGGAACCGTGGATCAATACGTAACGTTCTAAATTCTGAATCACACATTTTGATTTGTTAACAATGAAAATAAATATTTTTGCCGCGACCAAACACAAAATTGATTTACAAAATTGACATGCAGCTACGTGACATCATGACAGCGTAACAAATGAATATTCACTACGCAAAAACTACACGGCTGTTTTACGAAACAAACTTATTGGTGTTTGGAAAAGGTTTTATTTAATACGCTTCTAGGTAAGTACATATGTATATACTTACACGATTCGTGATTTTGATATAAAATCCATTAAAATTAGGGGCTATTTCACTACCCATTCATTAATTTTATTTCACGGATAAATGTGATGCCGTCTCCGTCTATTCGAACAAAACAAACAGAGAAGGCATCACAGTTCTGTTTTAAATTTAGATACTATTCTATATATGTGTTTTGGGTAGAATATTCTATAATAGAGAATTTATACCAAGCCCTACCGCATATTCGGGTTTTAAGAAACAATAAAATATTGATACAATGAAATAAATAAATAAGTATCACGACTTTTACTCGTGGCCACGGCAGCTGAAATGTGACCGAAACGTCGAGGTGATTCAGCATCATTTTACGTTGTTTCCGGAAGTAGCGGTAGATCAAGGTATACCTAAGTAACCTAAAACAATACCTACAAGGAAACTTCCAACAGTATTTTACATTTTATTTAATTTAATAAGACAAATGGTCTAATAATACAGCCTTTGAAAATTGTCCAAATCTTTCAAAGACTATCCAAGATGTAGGTACCTTTCAACCAAGGGAGCAGTTTTAATTTATAATCGTCAGAAATATCTGTGCTGACTACTTTGTGGTTATCAGATATTCGTAAAGTATTTATTTTTAACTACCTTAAGAGATTACTAGCAGTAGGTACTTTCGCCGGCTTTAAGCTGTGTTTGCACCAGAGATGTGCAAGGAATGTGTTACTATACTACCTACTCTGTTTCTACGGCAGGCGAAAAAACGTATACTATGGGCGAGCTTTCGCATGTATCTCTCAATGTTGTTCTAATTTAAAACATGATAAAATACATTTTATTGTCTTTGAGTGACCACTAACAGTACTACTTTGATAATTTTGTACTAAGAGCAAATGATCAAAAAGTGCAGCCGACGACAAAATAATATAATTATACATACACTAGCCCCCTTATTCATAAACGACAATCAAATCTATTTTAGTTAAAATGCTGCTAAAATTCGTTTGTCCTTATCTGTCACTTCGACATTTGTACTTGTTAGAAAGGGACAAAGAATTTGTTAGTTAAGTTGTGGCTTGTTAAGTTTTATGAATAAGGGGGTAAAACTTTATGTTTTTTCGCCTGTCGTAGAAACAAAGTAAGGATAGTCCGACTAGAATCGTCTGCGTAAGACGGAACTCATCAAAATGAAATTTATAACAAACTTTTCTGTACCTACTGAATCAATTACTTTGCTCACCCGCGATCTTTTAACAGCTATATTTATGCAAGAAATGCGTGTTCATGCAGTTCCTCCACCACACTAAGAACACACAAACCATACAAACCCATCTATGACTTTCACTTCACCAGACGCCGTATTGCCCGACGTTTCTGACGCTCGCGATTGCAATCAAATGACAGTTTTTGTATGCGAAATCTGTCATTTGATTTCGATCGTTAGTGTCAGAAACGTTAAGCAATACGGCCTCAGATCTCATCTTCAGAGCAACACAACTGTTCACTATGCTACCAAATGTCAGACTAGAGTCGGTAAGGTGACGGGTTATACCTAGTGCCATCCACGAAGACGCGTGATTTTGTCGACATTAATGACATTGTAATAAGAACCACGGCACGCGTGATCGTGAATGACTCTAGCTATAGCAAAGTAATTGTTTCAGTTAATTCACATAGACCTCCGCAAAACGCCTGATTCAATAAACGATTTAACAACTTTTTACGACCTAGACTCCGTTTACGTGTATGGACCAGCTCCCACATAAACCCCATGGTCCTTCGAAGCCGGACGCAGCTCAGTCTATGGAGTGCTTGGAGAGGCTCAGCGTGGCGTACTGCTGCTGGCGGTGCAGGATGCCGAGGCACTGCAGCAGGCACTGCATGCTGGCTGCAGACGTCGCCTGCAACAGTAACGGCCTGTTTCACCACCCCCATAATTTTAGTTGACGGATAAATGTGATGCCGTCTCCGTCTATTCGGACAAAACAAACCGAGCCGTCCATGGGCGTACGCAGGGCGGGGTAGGGGAGACAATATACACTGAGCGGCAAAAAATCTAGTAGAAAGCTGTAATTTTGCATGAGTAATTTTATACTGGGTGACCTTAACCTCTGATGAAGCTTGGTTCCGGGTTTAATCCCTGACCGAGGCAGATATTTGTATGAATAATACGAATGCTTGTTCTCGAGTCTTGGAAGTTTGATAGAAGTATGTATTTATCTTTACAAGTATGTTAATCTGTTGCCTAGTATCCATAATACAAGCTTTGCTTATTTTGGGACTAAGTCAAATAGTGTCATTGTCCCACGATATTTTTCGATTTTTTATTTTTAAAAATAAGAAGATCTAGGCATCTGTGTAAGTACATAGAAAATTTTCACTCAATTTGGAAGAAAAATTATTATATTTACCTTCAAAAGGAGTAAGTCAGGGTCCGTGTGGGGGAAAGGCGAGTCTGAGGACTCTATGCACCGCGCGAGCGACGCGTCACTGCAAGACAAAAATAAATCATTAACTTTAATATATAAATTATTGTTGAAATAATACACTAGCAGCTCTAAGAGCTGATTCGTGTATATAACTGCACTTGTGTTTTTAGTCTTTCTTTTTCAAGTGTTTGTTTGTCTAGTCTATTTCTAAAACTGTTCACTGAAGGTGCACTTATCACAAGTTTGGGGAGAGCATTTCACGAGTTTACAACATGATACGACTCAACATAATGGGAATTCAACTTTCGGGGAATCCAACTTAATGGTCCGGAAGGCCCCCAAATTATGTTATGTAAATTATGTGTGTTGTCGACCAGAAGTAGGGGTCGCCACCCTTACGTAGTCAGTATTCCAAAAATCCTCACAAAGCGTTTTCGCTCTTCCTTCATCAACCGCACAGCAAAGGAGTGGGATTCCCTGCCTGCGACTGTGTTTCCTGAACACTACAATTTGGCCGCTTTCAAGTCCAGGGTGAATGAACATTTACTAGGCAAGCGTGCTCCATCGTAGGCCTCATCCTCGCTTTCCATCAGGCGTGATTGTGGCCAAACGCAAGCCTATATTGTATAAAAAAAAATGTAATTCTTGAGCGCTCCCTATGCTGTGTGGTACCTGAGTTCAGTCTGCTGCAGCTGGTGCCTGGCGGAGGCCATGGCGCCGTGCACGGCCAGCTGCTCGCGCGGCTGCAGCGGCGGGTTGGCGCCCATCGCCTGCAACAGTATACCATGATGATGATGGTGATGTGATCCTGTTATTTAGGGATTAGGGCTCGTAGAAGAGTTTTCCATTTGGCTCGATCTTGCGTGGCTTCTTCCAGCTCTTACCTCCACACTTAACTGGAGGTGGAGGAACTGCATGAACACACATATTTTGCGTAAGCTTAGCTATCGTAAAGTCGCGGGTGAGCAAGGAAATTTTTTTATTCATTAAAAAAAAATGATTTATTGTACAATCAACTTGAGGAAAAATACAATCAATGAGTATGGAAAGTTTGTACAGAGAAGTCGCGGGAAGTTCATTGATATGGAGGTCGATAAAAGTAACACCTGATTGATCTTAATCTGATTGTTCTTTTCTTTTCGAAATGTTAAATATTTTTTTTTTTTGTGGCAATAAATGATTTCTTTCTTTCTTTCTTTCTTTATATAAAGCCGTAATGCACTATGTGTACTATGTATGTAGTCCTGTTACGTTGGTCACCTTGGTGTGTATCTCAGCGATGGCGCGCAGCCCGTTGACCCACTCCTGGCGCGCGCGCGCGTCGGCGGCGCGCAGCTTGAGCATGTCGCCGGACGCGCAGTTCACTGTGAACGTGCGCGAGTCCTCGTCGCTCGGGCACACTACTGCTGCCGCTAGCTGTGCCTGAACAATTAGAGCTCATGTCGGGTGGAACTCTTTCCTAGCCCAGAAAACACCGACACGCAAATACCGGCCCTGTTTTTTGTGTCCACGCCCATAGAAACTAGCATGAGCTTCTACGAGTGAGTACACGAAAAACAGGGTCAGTATTTCCATGTCGGTATTATCCGGTCTGGGAAAGAGTGCCACCCCTGATGTCAACATCATAATCAGCCAAATGACTCCCATTGAACTAAAATCTGCGACTTTCGTCCTTCAATTCCTCGCAACTCAAGCTATCAGCAGTGAATATGGTAAGAGGAATATTAATACTATATTTTCTGGTTCATGGTAGTAACTCAAAACCTATCTCCCTCGATGGTTATCTGTTTTTTAACAATGTGGCCTGCTCACTTAGGCAGTTAAGGCAAAAGCACAATCATGAAATTAATTTTTTCAAGCTCGGTGGATAACTAATTCTTTGGCGAAAGCATCCATTTCAAGAATTATAACTTTGTTACTTAGGCCTAAGACCATGGTTTATTTAAACAATTCCAGTTATGCCTGTACTTCGCAGAACTGTCGTGTCCAAATGTAATTTATAAATATCGTGCAGTAACAAATTAATCAGTCAAGCAGACTTGTGTAACTTGTGTAACTTTAGTTATGAATGCATTGAAATACAGTAATTTATTTCTATTCTGAATTGCGTTTATACTTAAATGATTTCATGCGGTTATTGAGAGATATGGTGGGCTCAATTTACCTCTCCACGGGCAGGCTGTCCAGGCTGGACTGTGTCTCCGGGCCCATCAAACAGGTAGTACGAGAGAACGCCCGTCTCGGGGTCCACGGCGAACCAGCGCTGCTGCCAGCCCTTTACCACGTTCGTGTACTTATACAGCTGCCCGGAGAGGGCCCGCCCTGATCCCACTCCGACGCCTTTCATCATTTTCTTGGTAACACCAATATTTACATCGACTTCGGAAGGAAGGAAAACTGACACTCCACTGGCGTTTAGATTTTGCGGTCTTATCGTCATTCATTGGGTTTCGAAATTGTTTAGGATGTGATTACTTTTAGTAATTTAAACGTACAAAAAAAATGGGGACTGGAATTTAGTTTTGGTGCTTTTTTCATTCAGTGGTGATTATGGTATCCGCTTTGAAATATTAAGTAACATTTTTAAAAGCTCATTGCGCAGTTTGTGAGACGGCACTCATACAAACAAAACGCTTTTTGACAGCTGCAATAATGACATCACCGAACTTTCCTGACATAGTATCGCAATTTCCCCAGTGTGCCCAACTTAGGGTAATTTACCCTAAATTTAGGGCAATTTTACACGTTTTGGGTATTTTTTGGGGTGGAAAAATATTTGAGTATTGTTTGGGTAAAAATTTTCGAATAAAATGTACGATTTTAAGAAAAAACTCCTGCAGCTGATAAAAAAGCTAAGACTATTATGGATGCATTCCAAGAATGTTTCGAAACGGTGTAGTAGTTTAGCTATTAGTTTATTAATAAATCGCATTTATCTATTCTCATATCGTAATATTCGAATTATAAAATTCAAAACGAGTTTATATTTACATACTTTTTTAAACAATACCGAAATATTAAGAAAAAACTCATTACAACACTTTTCTTCTAACAAAATAATGTTATAATATTATAATTTTTTAAACCATTACGATACAGGGCAAATCCAAAAAGTTTATTTAAAAAAGTTTTGATTCTAATTTTCACTTGTCTGTGGCAGTGCCCGCTTTAGCGCATGCGTGCACATGCCGCACATGCGCAGTGACGTACTAGGTTTTAGCGGCTTTAGCGCCATTTTCGATTCATTAGTGTCGTTTTGTTTTACAAATTTTCGTTCGTGGGAAAAATTAGTTTTTGCTTAAAGATGTCTGATATCAGTGAATGCGAAGAAAATTTGACTCTGCCCGATATTTTAGATGCGGGGAAGGAAATGACTCACAATTTACCAGCAAAGTGAAGGTCCTAGTAGGTATAAGTTCTGGTTGCAATGCAGGTAACACTCAATGGTTCTTGAACACATGATAGAGGATTTAATAGATGAACGTAGATAAAATATTATATGCAACTGTACGTCATTAGGCCTCAAAACACTCATGTGACCCTTTTATGAAACTCGGCTACGCCTCGTTTCATGAAACCACACTCGTGTTTCAAGGACCCCTATTTCGTTACAGTTGCATAAATAGCTATTATTTACTTTTTGTTTAAAAAAAATTTAGGGTAGAAATGAATAAATGTGCCTAGCATCGACATAATAAGTAAGCGTACGTAGTACTTACTATTTCGATGGTGCCTAATTTGGGGTAATTTAGCGTAGCGTTTAGGTAAAAAAAATCTGAGGTGGCAACACTAAATTTCCCAGTTCGTTAAAAAGTGATTAAAGGTGTTGTTTTTATCAGACTTGTTTATTCGCTTCGTTGTTACTATATTTTGTTAGTAGTTATCCATTACTTTTAAACGCTGTTCGTTTAGCTTTCCAGCCAAACTTTCGTTCAATGTGCTACCTGTAAAATGGTGTTCAAATTAGTGCGCGTAGATACCGAGGAGTCAACTAAAATTCAACTTCCAGTAGGAACACATTTAATCGGACGACATTCTTGCCTTGATGTAAGTTCTGAGAGAACTCCACTCTATTATATAAACTTACCTATAATACCTAGTATTTTCATGGATAACATAAATGTCACTAACGTTCACTTGCAGGCTTTTTAATCTAAGTTTAAGTGATCTTAAGTCCTGTCAGATCCATACAGAAACTGTCAGTTTAAGCCTTAAATCGAGATTTAAAAAGCTTACAAGACATCCTTTGGTTTGTTATACCAAAGTTCAAAATTATGTTCAGTTGAAAAATAAGAGTGTCGTAACTATGGTCAAAGAGTGGGAATCGGGAGCATGTGAACCTCCGTTTAACCTATAATACCTAGTATTTTCATGGATAACATAAATGTCACTAACGTTCACTTGCAGGCTTTTTAATCTAAGTTTAAGTGATCTTAAGTCCTGTCAGATCCATACAGAAACTGTCAGTTTAAGCCTTAAATCGAGATTTAAAAAGCTTACAAGACATCCTTTGGTTTGTTATACCAAAGTTCAAAATTATGTTCAGTTGAAAAATAAGAGTGTCGTAACTATGGTCAAAGAGTGGGAATCGGGAGCATGTGAACCTCCGTTTAGAAATCCTATTCAACCGGTCTGACACTATATACACTTTGCTGCTGTCAGGTGTCATTGGCAGTAATGGACGCTATCCAAAAGCGACCGATTGCCACTAAGCAAAAAAGTTGAAGTTGAAGATCCTTTGGTTTTAAATTAAAGAAAATGATTTTCATATAGCCAGCTTTCCTTAAATTAACTGATGGCACTGCATATAGTTGCTATATTGTTATCTAAGGTTTGATAATCTATGTTTCAGTGTGATGATAAGCGGATATCAAGGAATCATGGCCGTCTAATTGTCACAGAGGATTCTCTGGTTGTAGAAGCGGTAAGTTGTTGGTGTTACTATCAAGCAGGATTTTTCCATGGCTTGGATGTTTTTTAGGTAGATAGACATTAATTTTTTAATTGAGAACAAAACATGGTGCTGACATAAAAAGAAAACAATAGACTATAGACTTTATTGTCACTCTAAGATATACTTTATGCAAGCATTTCTATTGAAACTGACATTGGCCTAAGCCCCGAAGGTTGCCATTCAGGCAGATAATAATAATAATTTTTAATTTATTTCCAGCTCCACCAAAACCCTTGCTTCTTCACAAAAAAAGGTTCAAAGGACAAAGAGATTCTAAGGAAATTTAGTAAAGAGACACTTCTGAATGGGGATAGATTCGGGCTCCTACCGGGGAACTACTGGTATGAAGTGCTGCTGTGTTCACCGGAAAATGACAGTCAAGCCACTGATGTGTCGAACACACAAGAACTAGCAAACGTTGAGGCTGAAGAAACTAATGAAAGCAATAAACCAAATGAATGTGAAAGTAAACCAAACAATGAAAATGGTTCTGTAAATGAACAAGATAGAGAACTTGATGAAACGATACAAGACAGAGATGCAAGCAAAGTGAATTCAAACGCTGATGTTGGGTTTGATGATAATTCCGAATTATTAGATTTTGATTTAAACGAAACAGTTGAGAATGTTAGAGCAGAATCGCCTTCTCTACTTGGTAAGTAATAAATACTAATAAACTGTATCTTGTAAAAAAAAGAAACAACCACCCTGCGGGCTTTGTCAATGTTACAAGAATTAAGTCAGCAAAAGTCCTTGTCAATAAATTTACAAATAAAACAAACAATATGCTTCAAGACCTATCCCTACTAATATTATAAATGCGAAAGTAACTCTGTCTGTCTCTCTGTTACGCTTTCACGTCGAAAACACTGAACCGATTTTGATGAAATTTGGTATATAGGTAGTTTGAACCCTGAGGATCAACATAGGATACTTTTTATTCTGGTAGAGGGCGCCACCGCGCGATAACCTAAATCCGCGCGGACGAAGTCGCGGGCAAAAGCTAGTGTACAAATATAATCATTATAGAAATCAAATCTAAACATATTATTATCAATTATTTTTTCTAACTTAAAATTCCAGATAAAGAACAGGAAGCAACAGACAATCAACCAACAGCTAATCCTGAAGCAAGCCCCAACACCACCATAGAAGAACCTGTAGCAGATGCCCCACAACCAAGCACAAATGACCCTGATCAGCTACAGCCACCTACACCCAAGAGAAGTCACAGTCCTGAAGGAAATGTTGAGGGTGCTAAGAAAATTAAAACTGAACCAGTAGATGTTAAAGATGAACCAGTTATTAAAGATGAACCAGTTGCTAATGATGAACCAGTTGTTAAACAGGAGCCTGATGATGTGAAGGCTGGACCTAGCAATGATCAAGCTGTAAGTTGATAGGGTTTTGTATAACATTTTAATCACTCTACAAAACTAAATGTAGATTGTCACTCACTATTCCTTGTAGGTATAGTGAAATAAATAATGACTTACGTTAAAATAAATGGAATATCTGTCTTGCGCCTCCGACAAGTAATTTTCTTACCTACTTGGTAAGTAAGTAAGGACTGGACTTCCGCAAAGTAACGCCTGAATCTATACAATATTTTATGACTTACGTCATTAATTAAGTTTAGCATGACAGTTGATGAAAACGTGGGTAATTGTGTGCTGCCATTAGTTTCAAGTCAAATGAATTTAATTTCTCCATATCAAACATTAGTAGCCTAATTCTTAGTAAGTATTTAAAAGGTAATCAAGAAACAGCACAATGGTAAATTTATGACGTTTTTATAAAGTCCATAGCTAAAATGTTTTTAACTGAAACATAACAAAAGAAGGCGAAAAAGACGAGTTTTTTAAGTTCTCTCCCTCTTTGTCTAACTATATAATGTTCACTCTAGGGCGCGTCCACTAACGCTGCTGATGCGGCCAAGGCGCCTCCATCGCCGGCCAAGGCTCCAAACCGGGAGCGCTGTCTGTATGGAGCTAACTGTTACAGGTATGATTCGTTAGGTGACTTATGTAGAACTAGCTTTTGCCTGCGGCTCCGCCCGCGTGGTATTCGATTGTCGCGCGCTGTTCCCTCGGGAACTGTGCATTTTCCGGGATAAAAAGTAGCCTATGTCACTCTCGGGCCCATAAACTATCTCTATGCCAAAAATCACGTCGATCCGTCGCTCCGTTACAACGTGAAATTTCGCATTTATAATATTAGTATGGATTATGGATTACATACATACATACATAAAATCACGCCTCTTTCCCAACGGGGTAGGCATAGACTACATTCTTCCACTTGCTACGATTCTGGCATATAACTCTCGCTTCCTCTACATTCATCAATCTTTTCATGCATGTACGTCGGTTTAGAGTACTCCTGACCCGACCTTTCTATGGCCTTTCTATTATGGATTAAGTATTATATTATTATTAATTCGTTTGTCAGACGCAACCCGCAGCACAAGGCGCAGTTCAGCCACCCGTCGGACGCGGACTGGGGCGCCGGCGAGCGCGCCGCCTGCCCCTACGGCGCCGCCTGCCTCAAGCGCGACCCGCGCCACTGGCAGATACACGACCACCCGCCCGGCACGTGCCCGCCGCCGCCAGGTATGATACATCGCCGGCGAGCGCGCCGCCTGCCCCTACGGCGCCGCCTGCCTCAAGCGCGACCCGCGCCACTGGCAGATACACGACCACCCGCCCGGCACGCACCCGCCGCCGCCAGGTATGTTATCCATTGCAGAAGCCATAAGCGTTCCTGTGGCTCTTTTTTCTCCCCGAAAAAAAAAAGATATATTATCCAGGGCTGGCCTTAGGCTGCGTTCAGCCACGGCGGGAGTCGCGCGGTTTTAGCACACGGGTCTTTCTGATGCAATACTCTGAAAAAGAGACGGTGCGCTCAAAACCGCGCGATTCACGCAGTCTGAACGCAGCCTTAGCCATCTAGGCGCCCGAGTCATGCATTCGGCGCCCTTCAGCGCGCGCCGCCCTTGAGCGACAAAATGGTCGAGATAAGTCTATAAAACTTTTTTTTTTCTTATTCTTGATCTTGCAATAAGAACCCTAGACTATAAGAAGATGGGTTGAAGTCTATAAAACTGAATACGCAGTCTAATTTGCCTTTTGAACGATAAAAATTGGTATTTATTCAAATTAAGGGCCTTCTTGATATTGGGAGAAAAGATCGGAGTGGTCGTAAAGCGAGCAGACCAAGATGTGATTCAGGTCTCCCTGTCTTCATATTCCACTGAAGCACATAGGATCAATTCATTAGACTTTCAGTAGTTACATATTAAACTTGTTTCCGCAGCGGGCGCGCGCGTGGTGGAAAGGCGCGGCAACATATTCTACATCAACGCGCAATCCGTTAACTTTTACGACGACCACTTCCAAGTCGAAGACTCCGAAGGAGACAGCGTCGATTTCGATTACGAGTTCTAGTCCTTGTAAATTTTGCACCGGAGTTGAGACGGTTAAAAACCATAACCATTCAAAAACAAAAGTTCCTGCCGTTGCTTTATGAAATGAAAATATAAAACTACAGTTAAACTAAGAAGTGATTGTTTATTTTAGTTCGAGATCAAAGACCAAGACCGAAGCCAAGGAAGCAAAGGGTCAGGTCTGAATCGCCTGAATCGGACGAGGACTCACAGTCTCCCAGCCTCATCATTCAGGGGAAGAGACCCCGGAAACCAATACCAAAAGACAGCCCTGGATCTGAGTCGGAGCCCGAAGACCCGTTCAACAGTGATGGCAGCGAAGACTGGGAGCCTCCCACGGATTACACAGAGTCTCAAGACTTGTGATTTCATCCGTATTTATGATATAATTAGGTTTGTTAATAAAAAAATCATGATTATTTCAGTTTTTTATTTTTAACCCTTCAAAACATTTTCGCAATGATATAAGGTAACTTGACGTGAGGTTTGTACAGTCGAAGTACTTTCAGAACTTTATTACTTTTTGTCATCTATCTACTCATATAACCTCTTTGCTTCTGATATACAGAAACGGTTTTTTTTGTTTAAGAATCAGTCTCTTAATAAACAATACCGTTTAGGTATTTACCTACACTCAAGTACAAAAATATGTACCCATCTATTCTAAGTACTCAAATATACTCAGCCGGCACAAAATTTATTACTGCATACATTTGAGGGCCAGATTTTTTGCCGCTCGGAATAAGTCTAGGGTTCATTTATTTTTTACACTTTACTGATGTCAGTGACTCATGAGCGCAAAGTGTATTTAAAAGTCAAAGACTATATTAGCTTATCAAATAAAAGGTAACATTTAAAAATATCTTAGAAAATAAAGGGTCTAATTTACTTCGAGAAAATGCGATCTTGCTCTCTGAATAAGGTGAACCGAAACTCAGCTTGTCGCTATCGTGTGACGCGATAAAACCTATATTGATTACATAGCTGGGTCATACACAGATCAATATTTTTATTACCTTAACATTAACAACTACATGGTCAACAAACTTCGGCTTTTTGAATGGGTTAAAGCTAAAAGTTGATCAAACACGAGCAAACTATAAAAATATAGTCAACAAATCCTTTCGTTCACAACGCAACGTATCTATGCATTAATTATATACGTTTTTACCACCTAGCGAGGATCAATAAAGATTTTTAGAGGTGAAATATCGCTAGATGGCGATAGTATCGTGCGGACGTTTGCTTGCGAGCTCCTACTTCTGTTTTTGGCCCTTCAACCCGATGCAAACTTAACATAACCTAAGCCTACTTATGTTTCCGAGTCCATTGAAATTGAGAAAAACGCGAATGGAAAAATTGCTATCAGAAAATAATTTTTCAAAAATATCGGCCTCTACGTATATCCAAGGAAGTCGTCAACGTAAACAACACGTGTATGACCCAGCCCGGCTCCAGACGGCACGGCGCGCTAGTAGTACCCCTCGTCGTCGTCGAGGTCGTCCCAGGCGGCGGCGGCGGCGGGCGGCGCCAACAGCAGCGGCGCCGGCGCACCGCCCCCGCGCACGCGCAGCGCGTACGCCGCGCCCTCGATCTGTCAAAGACATACAAGCGTTCAAAGTTTTATCAGATGGCAACATTTTTAACCGCCGATAAAAACGGAGGTTCTCAAGTCGACGCGAATATTTGTTTTTACGCATAACTTTTTTAGAATTTTTTTTTGGAAAGCGTATGTGTCTAGCATTATGTAACAGTCGCATAAACTACTACAGCAAGCTCTCTATATTTTGACCCAACCATTTTTTTTTCTCATTCTTGATCTTGCAATCAGTCCCTAGACTATAAGCAGATGGGTCGAAGTGTGATTGGCTTGTCAAGGAAGATCCCCGTCGGGAGCCTCTTCTCTTTTAACATTGACGCTTCAGCTGTCAGTGCTGGTTACTAGATCCATTATAGCAGATCTTTTAAGACGCTTTTTATGAGCTGGCTTGGATAAACTGTTAGCAAGACGATTTGGATGCCTTTCCAGCCTTTGTTTGTAGCGGTTGGCAACTGAGGTTATTTCCTCCTTCACTGTGTTCATTTTCAGTTGTTTGACCCAAGCATAATGGTAATTGTGGTCTACAAGGGTAAAATTGTTGTCAAATATACGATACCTTGCCGACGTTAGCGCGCGTCGTGGGCGCCTTGCGCGCCAGCTCGCGGCCGAACCCGCAAAGACCTGGAAAAGAAGAATAATCTAGATTTAACACCATAAACACACCTATAAAATTGTAGAATAGGTTATAGTATACATAGAGTAGGGTACCTGTATAAAATAACCTAACCAACAAAAATTGGAAAACCACCGACTTTGTCACTTCAAAGTTCAATATCTCAAAAAAGGCTGAACTGGTTTTGATGAAATATGTCTAAGGACCATCGCTAGAAAATCTGATTTAAAATAGCCTCCCCCTTAAAACGCCACAATGAACGACAACTAGCCACTTGCATCCACCGGTTTCCAGCAACTCTCACGATGTCGTCGAGACTGCTTACAAATTTACCTAAATATCCTATGTAGAGCCGTCGCACCACGTGGCAGGCGTCCTGGCATTCCTCGCTGTCCCCACTTGATATGCTGTTGATTGCTTTCCTCATCAATTCACCAGTCATATCTGCTATACCTGGAAAATTAATTACATAAAACATTTTTCTGAGGCCTCTCAAAGGTGAATACATGTGCAGGCTTGAATACAGCTAGCAATTTTGACCAAGTAAATAACAAAAAAAACCAATATAATAAATAATTAGTCCAAATAAATAATCAATGCGGAAAACGATGCGTTTTTTTTCTAAACAGCCAGTCTAGTGCCGTAAGGTACATAAATGTCAATGGAAATAGTTAATATGTGAACTCTGGACTCCCAGCACCGGATGAGGAAAGCAAGAGGAAACCATCAAGTATTTTCTTAAGAAAGTTGTTGCGAAACTGCAACCAATCTTCAACTGACAACCACATAACCAGTATGAGTTACCATCATCCCAACAGTTGCTGCAGAGAAAAAACCAAACTTACCAAGCATATAATCATTTGGCGTAAGCATTGTCACAACAGTACGTTCTTCATCCCCATTCTCTTTTGTAACCTTCACTGTGTATGTCAGTTGGCTCTGTACATCTTTCCATGTTATAATTTCCTTTTTTTGCATCAGTGTTAAGAATGTCCATGCTTCAATAAATTCCTGGAAACCAGCAGTGACAGCCCGGTTGTGCAGATACGCTGGACTGTTTTCTAATTCGAGGCCGATCGATTTGATTGGTCCTTGGATAAGTTTTTGAATCCGCTCCTCGGCTTCCTGGATAGTTGGGTTAGCCGATTCTTTGCTGAAAATAAGTTGTTAACTGATATAGTTCTATTATAATATTAATATACATAACAACAGAGAAAAACAATTCATTTTCTGTTGGATATTCCTGTGTTTCAGGTTTGAAAAAGCGTTTCAACCAAACTTAAATATTTTATCACATGCAAAGTACAATGTGGGAAGCAATCTTATCAATTTAGGAATATTACTTAGTTGTTAGTTGTTTTATTAATTAACAATAACAATTAATTAACTATTAAATATCTTATCTGTGACAGTCAATAATTTTTCTGTATCTTTGTTGTTATCTTTGTTTTAATATGAGAGTAAATGCCCAAATTGGCATTCAATAACTTAATTTTGTATTTTGGGAAACAGTTTTGTTTCAATCATCACACCAATATTATAACGCCCCCTTACTGCTAAAAGCGACTAACTGCATCAATGATAGTTAGAGAAAAACGCATTTAAAGGTTTGACTTTAAGGTTTAAAGTTTAAGGTTTTTATTGATGCAGTTAGTCGCTTTTAGCAGTAAGGGGACGATAAATGCAAAAGTTTGTAAGTCTGTTTGTTTGTTACTTCATCATGTCTAAACCACTGAACCGATTAAGATGAAATTAAATATACAGATAGTTTGAGTCTCCGAGAGGAAATAGGATAGTTTTTATCCTGGAAAATAGCATAGTTCCATCTAGATAGAGATAAACAAATTCTGCACAGAAGGAGTTGCAGGTAATGGCTAGTTTATTCAAATTTTAGATATTTTAATGCTGGCTGAAAAAAAAGCCTCTTTGTCTATGTCCAGTCTAACTGGTCTTCTGTAGGGAATGATACAATAGTCAAGTAAGTCACATTGATAAGGTTATGAGGCCATATTAGCTAATGTGTGGGCGCAATTCTTTTTTTTAAATAAATGGTCCAGTGAGACAATTTTACCAACGTCAAGGTAGAGAGTTACAAATGATTCTGAGTCAATCTGTCGTTTTTTTTTTTGGGCGCAACTCACCATCTCTCCACCATCACCCCACAAAAGTGACAGAAAGAAGCGGTGAAAATGATTGTGATTCCAAAGTGTCAAACAATAAAGCCTGTTTATGATTTGAACTCAAACTGACAACATTTATTGACAAAAATACATTGTAGAAATATTTTTAGTCACATGTGTGAATTCACAACTACAGGAAATGTAGGAATTACTCACGTAATAGCGGAATGCAATAAAAAGATGATCCTCTTGCTCTCTATTGTGATATCTCGGGACAGTTTGACGAGACGCTCGTTCCGGTCTTGCCGCTCTGTTAGCTTGGCTGCTGCAGCTTTGAACTGCGCTAACACGGGACTATCCGCCGCCAAAGAAGTAGCGGTCTCCCTCGCCACCGACGCCAGCGTAAGATTGTTCTGGTTGTTGTGGCGGCGATTGCGAACCCTACCTGAAAACAAGAAATTAATGACCGTGGTATTTTTAACTAGTTACGTGCTGCAACCTCATTAGCTGATGGTATTTACCTCGTCCTGACATTGTGGGAAGTTAAGTTATACTGGCGTTGAAGTTAAAGTAGAATTTTTGTTGATTTAACAACAACTTAGCTCACCGTTTGGCCGTAATTAAATAAAATTTGACAATTTTGACGAACTGATTGACGCGAGTCGCGATGCGCGTTGACAGGAGGGCTACCACAAAACTCGAAGTTCGTATCATACCGCCTCTCTTGCTCTCGTGTTGAACAGTGTAAGTGTCAGAGGGACCGCACAACACGAACTTCGAGTTTCCAGTTTTGTAATAGCCGTACAGGACGAATCTATAGACACTCGCAAGTTTTTCTTAAATAAAGATCGCCATGGACTAATATTTCCACACTTATTATAAGGAATAAAACCGTTAAATACCGAAAAAAGAATTTATTTACCATACAGACGGTTTTATTATGATCTGAAACAGCGAGCGAACTTTCTATCTGTCACATCATCGAGTTGGGTGTTATCATTTCATCCGGACATTCGTAGCAAATTATTTCAAAAATTGATGCATTTATTGCACTAATTTGCGTCTCAAAATAATCAATTTAGACCTTGTGTTAACACAGTGCTACTGAAATTCGTGTTGACTGTCCAGAGTCCACGAATTTCTTATCGCAAGTGCTACACCCCGGGTTCATCAATCTTAAGTATTTCCTGTACGAATTAAGGTAAATTTCTTTAAAATATTTGAAATTACGGTCAACTGATAGACTTGAATTGGAGAACATGCATTTATTTTATCATTGTATATTTCCAGGGAGGTTCCAGGGCACCATAATGTCTCAAACGCTGACGTTCGGTGACTCATGCGCGCCTATAACTTGCCATGCTTGGAACAAGGATAGGACTCGTAAGTATATAATTATTTGCTCATAAATATAGTGTTGTGATGCAGATTTTTGTGGTCTTGCAGCTCCTTGAACAAGTCCAATCAGAATTTACCTAAGTACTTCAAATTTCTTCTCTTTGACTTTGTTTTGTGTTATTTAAACTTCTAGACCTCGTATTGCCGGTAGCAGAGGCAGCGTAAGCGGCGACGTAGGCCACCGCCTCGCAGTCTTTAAGACTTTTTAAGGGATGAAATTTCTTAAAATTATACAAGACTAAAAATCGGTCTAATATGCCTGAATGTGAATTGACATCTGCCTAACTTGTAAAATATATCTCGCTCTCATAACATCAGTGCTTGTCTGGCCTTTTTACCTGACTGCCCAAAGGAGGGTTATTTGACTTTTGGAACTTCATGTTGCTAATAATTTATTCTATCTTTGCAGAAATTGCCTTCTCTCCTAACAACAACGAAGTCCATATTTACCAAAAGGATGGCAATGATTGGAAACAAACCAACAACTTGGCTGAACATGACTTGAGAGTCATGGGTATTGACTGGGCTCCCAATACTAACCGCATCGTAACCTGCTCTGTGGACCGGAATGCCTATGTCTGGACCCAAGGAGAAGATGGAAAATGGAGCACCACCCTTGTGCTGCTTCGAATCAATCGGGCGGCCACTTGTGTGAAATGGTCACCCATGGAGAACAAGTTTGCTGTTGGCTCCGGAGCCCGATTGATTTCAATCTGCTACTTTGAGAAGGAGAATAATTGGTGGGTCTCTAAGCATATTAAGAAGCCCATTCGTTCCACTGTGACTTCCTTGGACTGGCACCCTAACAACATGCTCCTAGTGGCAGGGTCAGCAGACTTCAAAGTCAGGGTTTTCTCTGCTTATATCAAGGATATTGAAGACCAACCTGGCCCTAATGTTTGGGGAACTAAACTGCCTTTAGGCCAGTTACTGGCCGAGTTCCCCAACTCCCAATCTGGAGGTGGATGGGTGCACAATGTGTCGTTCTCTGCAGATGGGAATAAGGTTGCATGGGTTGGACATGACAGCTCCATCAATGTAGCTGATGCTACTCAGGGAAAAGCTGTCATTAAACTGAAGACTGAATATCTGCCCTTCTTGGGATGTAATTGGGTGACCAATAACTCCCTGGTTGTGGCAGGCCATAGCTGCATTCCATTGCTCTACTGCCATGACGGGGACACTTTGAAGTTTGTTGCCAAACTGGATAATACTCAGAGGAAGGAGTCTGGAGGCTTGTCTGCTATGAAGAAGTTCCAGTCTCTAGATCGCCAGGCTCGTATTGAGACCAATGATACTTTCCTCGATTCCATCCATCAGAATGCTATAACCAGTATTAACTTGTACAAGGGGACTAAAGCCTGTACTAAGAAGTTTAGCACTTCAGGCATGGACGGACAGCTCGTTATCTGGGATATAGACTCTCTCGAGAGGTCCATTGAAGGTCTCAAGATTCAGTAGAAAGAAAACACAACCATATTAATGTATAATTTTATTCATAGGAATAACTTTAGTCGCGTGCGGTCTGAATCACTCATCAATAAGTATAGTATAACATGAAAAGCTGTGGAAACTAAGCGATCACAGTCAGATCAGTCTAGCCGGAAAAGAGGAGAAGCGATGATGGCGGCGAGTGAATCAGCTCCCAGACAATAAAAACTTTCAAATATACAGATTAACGCAATAATTTATAGGTACAACGTCTATACTTTATAATTATAATACAATTAATTTTTTTTAACCGACAATGAAAAATAATAAATTAGACGTAAGACTACACCCTATTTATAATAGATCACTTTGAATACTACTGAAGTACTGTCAATGTCACATTAAAATTTAAGAATCAAAACGTATTTTTAACCATGTCATATTCCTACAAAAATATAAGGCCATGTTTGGATCGATCTGTTGATCTCTCGTTATTGGGGGGCGACGATGTTGAAGACGGGCCCGATGCGCAGGAGCACGCGGCGCAGTACCGACCGCAGTTCTGGCTTCACGTCGAAACACGTCACTTCGCACAGCAGCGGGTAGTATCGGGACACGTGCGCCGCGAACTGAAAACACATTGCAATCATTAAGGCTGTGTTGGATCAAGATTACTATTTGGAGTCTTTTTGTATTTTAAAATTCCGAGGATGTGTAGCGGGGAACGAACGCTTCATTTACCTTTTTTTTATTCGACTGGATGACAAACGAGCAAGTGGGTCTCCTGATGGTAGAGATCACCACTACCTGTCCTCATACAGAATCAAATACAGGTGATTGCAGGTGAGGTGGTTTGCAGGTGGTAGGACCTTGTGCAAGGTCCGCCCGGATTGCTACCACCATCTTGCTCGCTAATCCTGCCGTGAAGCAGCAGTGCTTGCACTGTTGTGTTTCGGCGCGGAGAGTAAGACAGCCGGTGAAATTATTGGCACTTGAGGTATTCCAACTTAAGCCTCTAGGTTGGCAACGCATCTGCAATACCCCTTGTGTTGCAGATGTTTATGGGCGGTGGTGATCTCTTACCACCAGGAGACCCACTTGCTCGTTTGCCTTCCAGTCGAATAAAAAAAATAAAAAAACGTACGTACGTACGGAAACAGCTGAGCGGAGCGAGGCGATGTAAGACTATTTCTCAAAACGTCGCCCATTCTCCAATTTTTCAGTTGTTCAGTTATAAAAAATAAAATCCTGATGCTATTTTACCACAAAAAATAAGTAATATTGTTTTTAAATATATAAGTACAAAACCTTGTGGTAAAATTGATAAAAAGTCAGATAATCTTTGTTGTTGGATCCAAAAGAAAGTTTTGATGTAGTTACAAAATTACTATTTTTTCCTCACAAGATTTCGTGACGTTTTCCTGATGCCTGTCAACAATTTTTGCATGTTTTATGTAATTTGTTTTTGGGTTAATAATTTCTTGACAAAACTGATTTCCTGTCAATTTCATGACGGGCCAACTTTTTGAGAAATACTCTTAAATGAGGCGTTAAACAATACGGCCTTAAACGAGTTCATGAAAGTTCAATAAAGATTTGTAGATTGGCATTTAAATCTTAGGAATTCTATAAGATGATGCTTATCAATCCTAGCACACAACACTAAGTCCGATAGTGCTCTTATCAGTGATTCATTGTTTTGAAGCGTCAACTACGTCGGAACCTTCTAATGGCGGTTGTATACATAGAAGACTTGTCGAATTTACAAAAATCCGTAAACTGAAAAAATCTACGCTAAACGTTGAATTGTATGTAGTTTTTAGTGTGTTTGAGACCGCTCGAAGTTTTCACGAGTCAAATATGTTTAAGAAGGTACAGTTAAGGTCTAAGCATATCTTTACACTTTAGTACCTTTTTACTGTACTCTTCTGGCAATTTTATACACAGGTTCAAACACGAAACAATAGCGACAAGGTAGTAAACTGTAAACTTCACCCCGACACCGTACCATGTATTTCAATTATTAAGATGACCACAAATGTAACTTGGATGCTAGATAAACCTAGTAGATTTACAGTATTTTTGAAGTTAGGTATTTCAGTTTATTCCTTAACCTCAGTACTTAAGAAATTGTTTTGTTTGCTTACGTCAATGCCATTTAACAACGGTCTAGTCTAGGTTTTAAACCCGCGTAATCCTCAAATGACTTAAACTGCAGTTTTCCTCAACTCGTAGGTATTCTAGTAGAATCAAGTAATAAATATTGTTATCTAAACTCTCACACTCTTGTGATAGGATACAAAACTACACTGAGACAAAATACCAGCGTTATGCTACCTAGCTCATCGGTTAAGACGTTTATAGCCGCCAAAGTCAAAGTATTTTTATTTAATTTAGGCTATGAAAAGAAGAGCCGAAAATGCGCGCTGGGAGCGGTGACCTTGTCCGATTGTATGCAAAAGGTCGTTGAGATCCATTGCCACCTTGAGTACCTAAATACAATAATGAGTATCGAACGTAAGTACGGTAACAGTTAAGGCTGTTTCAACCGAGATGTGCACGGATGTGTTGAGAGGAATGTAATAGACACGCTTCATTTATCAAGCCACGCTTCGCTCAGCTGTTTCTATCAGAGCGATGCCGATTGCCAGCAAGGCGCCGAGTCCCTACTACAGTATATATATACTCACTTTATATATATGCTTTATGTATATATATATATATATATATATATATATATATACTAGCTTTTGCCCGCGGCCCCGCCCGCGTGGTATTCGGTTATCGCGCGCTGTTCCCTCGGGAACTGTGCATTTTTCCGGAATAAAAAGTAGCCTATGTCACTCTCGGGCCCATAAACTCTATGCCAAAAATCACGTCAATCCGTCGCTCCATTACGGCGTGAAAGACGGGCAAACACACAAACTGGCACTTGAGGTATTCCAACTTAGGCTTCTAGGTTGGCAACGCAATACCCCTGGTGTTGCCGATGTTTATGGGCGGTGGTGATCTCTTACCACCAGGAGACCCACTTTCTGGTTTCCTTCCAGTCGAATAAAAAAAAACAAACATACAAACACACTTTCGCATTTATAATATTAGTTAGTATGGATATACACTGTGTCCCTACCCAATTCCTGGCTTGTAACCTATGGTGCAAACCTTCCGTGGAAAGTTGTGTGGGGCTTTTTAACTTTAAGGAGCATACCCATTAAAAACGCGGCTTATGCGGCTATGGGAGCGCCATGGGACCGTGGAACCATGACGCTCCCCGAGGCCGGTAGGCCTAGTCCGACCCTGACAACAAATATTTGAAGTAATGTCTCGTTTGATTCATCGTCATCAGCCTATGTTAGTCATGCATAGTATGGCACGCCACCGAGCACGATCCTCGGCCACTCTCATCCAGCTCTTGCCAGCTACCCTGCGAAGATCATCGCTCTACCGAGTCTGAGGACGTCCTACGCTACGTTTGCCGATCCGTGGTCTCCACTCAAGAACTCGTCTACCCCAACGGTTATCGGTTCTTTCGGGGTATCGTTTGATTAGTCCTAATTATTGTTAATCTGGCTAAACAGTTAAGTTGCCATAAATAGTTATCTCTGTAGGTATATGTAGGCACAGCTAGGTTAGATTGTCATAAGCTCACAGCTTAGGTAGGTACGTGAGATTAAAATGATACCTAATTCAATAACAAAAAACCGAGATCACCTTCGTTTTGTCATGATCGGTAGATCCTATCTAATAATATGTAGAATAGGGTACTTAACCAAGGAACCCCCCACATCCCTGTAATTTTTTTTTAATAGTTAAAGAATTGTAATATAATTTTCTGTCTTCCCGAAAGCACTTCTTTTAAAGTGCAGAATAAACTTTTTGGTTTTGTAGATTTTTTTTTAGTAGAAAAAGTGGAGTCATTCCAGATAAAACTTATAACATTATAATTTACATTGCATTCTGACCACTGCCTGAAACTACCTAGTGTATATTACTTAGACTAGGGTTGCCAAATCCTTAAACCTAATCAGACGGACCATCCAGTTTGTCCGTACGTTTAGGCAAAAAGATCGGAGGCCCTAAATTATTAAGACTTCACTCGCGTCGAATTTTTTTCCCGCTTTTTTTCGTTATAAATAGTAACCTAGGTCCTTCCCAGAGTCAAACTATCTCTATACCAAATTTCATCTAAATCGGTTCAGCGGTTTGAGCGTGAAGAAGCAGAAGAAGTAACAGGCAGGCAGACCGACAGGCGTACGGTGCGGGGCAGAAACGACGACGCGCCGCCGCTCGCTCGAACGACTAATGTGACGGGTCACCATGTGAAAGCCTAACAAAACCCGGACCTAATTTGGCCGGACATGCACTGAAAAAGCCTAACTATGTTCGGCTTTTTCCGAACGCCTGGCGACCCTAACTAAGTCCCTAGTTGCACTAGACTTGCGGTAACATTCAGTCAACTGTGTGTTAAGTAACCTAGATATACAAATCCTTTATGCAATAATTATCCGCACTGCCTCCGACAGAAGCGTGAAGTTGCGTATCGGATAAGCGTTAAAGCGATAACCTAAATAGTTACATTTTAGTTGAGCGATATTAATAATATTGTTGACGTACCCTCTACCTACACTCACGGGACTGGGATGGTTTTGAAGGGCGTGTTAGAGCTATAATTCATGGCCACTGTCTGATTGGTTTACCTTAACAAGTATTAGGTACAGTCACTTTTTTACTATGTAGTATTAGCACATTTGTCAAATTTGTATAGTGTTAAGTAGGTTGCTGTAAAACGATAAAGAACAAAAATATGCAGCTACTTTTGATGCTGACCGTACTAGTTAGCGAATTCCATAAAAAAATCCATCAATCTTCTATAAACATCGAGTGTTATCAGAATCCTCTCCTAAGCTAAATGTACGCGGATATTTTAGATACTCAATACTGACATATACAGAAAAAAAAAGATTTTCAGACTTTGTTATTGGTTGTGCTATAAGAGCTTCATTCATGCCAATGCCAAATTTCAAGTTGCTTATGTCAACCGGAAGTACCTATATGTTTATCGGTTACGGCAATTTTACACTATTTTAATGACTGTATGTTTTGATTGCGTTAACTTAAAAGTTTGATTTTTTTCACTTCCCCAATGGGACTTAAGCATTTGATATTAATTTCAGCTCAGATGGACGACAGTAAAGTGATTCTTTGGACTCAGTTTTGAGCTAAAAAGGTATTTTATAATAATCTGCAAAATTTCAGCTGATGGTTGGTTCACTTTGACTTTTAGGGCCTGTTTCATCACTTGTCGACTAACTTAAGTGTGATATAAAAGTAATTCCGTCTTTGTTTATTCGGACAAAACAAACAGACGGCATCACTGACATGTATCCGTCACTAAAGTTAGTCCACAAGTGGGGAAATAGGCCTTTAGAGTCAAGATTTGTTTGACATAGGAAAGGAACACTATGAATATTTGCTGACAACTAATTTTCAGAAATAAAAAGCCAAATTGAATGGAGGGCAATCGTTCATAGTGCAGGTGTGAGTATATGTAAAATAGTTAGTAAAATCTGTATTGTACTCACTCTCTCATCGGGCATCTTCAATATTCTGGTCAGGATGAGCAGCAGGATGGATGTCCAGGCGTCGCGGTGCGCCTCGTGCTGGAGCGCCGTGAAGTACTCCAGCGCTTCGCAGCAGACCGCCAGCAGGCGCGCCTGCACGGCCGCCGCGTGCGCGCGCCGCGACTCGTCCCCGTGCATCTTGAAGAGCACCCGGAGGGCACACGCCAGGGACTGCGTCTCCTGCTTCAGCATGTTCGGCTTCACGGATCCTTTGAAGTTCGCCTTCCAGAGAACGTTGCGCTGCGCGTTGTTGGTGTTGAAGGTTTTCGCGAAGCGGTGGCTGCAGAGCAGACAGTCGACCAGCCGGAGGAGATGCGGCGAGCTCAGCAGGCGGTACATGCCTTGTTCCTCGCGCTGGCACTCCTGGCCGCCGCCGGGCGCGCCGCCCGTCAGCTCCGCGGCCGCCAGCGCGAGCGTCTCCGCGTCCTCCTTGCGAGACGTGGCCGGGTAGAACACGATGTTGTCGATTGTTTGTATCAGCTCCAACTGAACCACGCATTTGATTAGGAGACTGTTGAACACCCTGTTGTTCGAACGAGCGTCGTCCGCTTGGGGCTTCTTGAGAATCCCGCGCGCAGGCGCCTCGTCCTCCTCTTCAGGCTTCCACGTAAGTAGCGCCGAAGGTAGCGTGCTGTTGAATATATCCAACATGATCTGACAGGTATTGCTCCATGTGGTGTCGTCGAATTTCATACCGTTGGAGATGACGAGGTTTTCGAGGCAGTTAGTACCGGAGCGCGCGAGCTGTTCGTTGTCCTGTTGCACGCACCAGTGCAGCTGAGCGTACAAAGTCTCGAGTAGCAAGGCGCCGAGCACGTCAAAGTATTGCGTAAACACGTCGACGATCGCATAGAGCGCGTGGTTACACGTCGTGGTCATCCACTCATTCTTTTCCAGCTGGTGTTCCGGTAGCTTCATGTTGTCGAAAATCCTGAACAGAATATTGAATAGATCTCTCCACCAGTGAGGGCGGAACGATTCCCCGTGGGTTTTTATGATTTCGAATAGGACGGTAAGGCCGCGCGTGCGGACGTCCAGTTTGCATCGGCTCACGACGCAGGATAGGGAGAACAATAGAGGGAACCATCCCCTCAGCCACACTCGGTCTTCCTCGGGCGCGCCTTGCTCGCCCTCTAACCCCGCGTGTTCCGCGAACAGCTGGGGTGAAGCGCCGACCGCTGACGCACAGGACCTCACAAGCCTTATTGCTTCCATGGACGTGTCAGGGAATTTGGCGTTACACGCGAATTCTGACAAGCACTTGACTGCGTCTTGGAACGAGTCAATCATTGCTGAGAACTGTTTTTCATACAGTTCAGTTATTATCTTCCCTGTGGTCTGGAATGCTAAATCTACTATTGCTTCATCTTGATCGCTAGCTGCCAAGTGGAATACTGAGAATATGTTCTTCCAACCTGACTTTATGTTGGGTGCTTGGGAATTCACCATCTGAGCGATACACCTTACCACCATGTCTCTTATTGTGGGGGAGTTGTTCTTTTTCATGATGTGCTCGAATGGTCTTAAAAAGTCCTTCTGGAATTTGAAATTGGCGAATTCACCTTTTTCTATAAACTTCATTGATAACTGTCTTAGAGAATCCACTGCAAAGAAAGAGATGTCTTCATTGTTGCTGCAGCCGACTTTGTTGAAATGATCGCCGAGCACTTGCCATATACGAGACCACTGCAGCCTGATTCTTCCCATGTTGTAATACGATATTTCAACAATTTTCTGTAGGGAGAACATTCGAGGGTTGGTGGGATGGCTTAGTTCATCTAATGACACCTGGCACAATGCTTTAACGAAGTCAACAATAGCGTCACCGTCAAGTCTTGTCGACCCTGTGAATATTCTGTCGACGGCGACGACGACGCTTTGTGAGCTCGTTTCTCCAATGTGTTCTTTGACGCTGGGGTCTAGAGTCATCAAGCTGAATTTCAATGAATCTGGCTGAGGCTTGATGCCAGTACTGGACAAAAATTGTGGTCTCACTCCTGTGCCTATGAGCTGCGCCAACTCTAATTGAGAAATGCATTTGACGACATCCAACCAACTCGATCCTAAATAGTTTCCATCCGTGTGCGCGACTGTAATCAATGTCTTTATTGTATCGATGTTCTTGGCCTTCATTTCTGTAATAGGCGAGTTAGCTGTGAGAAGCGTGAACCGTGCTAAAGCTTGCACGTACGCATCTCTTTCTAAAGACATGTGAAAAATGCAAGCGATACGAATGGCGCAGCGGATACCGTCCAAGCATAAGGAAGCTATTTCGGGATCATCGCAGTCCTGGAGTCCTACTGAAAACGCAGCCAGGAATGGTGTCCAGGCCATTTTAAACATTGGCCGCACGTGCTCGACATGTTTCGCGGTAGTGAACGGCGTTTGGACGTGGGAGACCGACTCCATCAAGTTCTTAGCAGCCGTCGAAATTTGCTCCATTTCCATGTTCCAAATAAACTTACGTTTCTTTTCATTAGCGATCATATGTTTACCTGGTTTAGATGTGCTCTTCATTTTAATTTCATGGCCAGCTATTTCGTCATAGATTTGAGACAAATATTCTCGGGGTAGGTCATTGTTGTCGCTTATGCCGCTATTCAGTTTAATGTATTGTTCTTTAGTCATTTTATTCTTAACTTGTGGCGAGTGCAAATCGGTTGTTAGCATTATTATGGAAAATGCGAGTACGTAAACGGTGTCTGCGCTCGTAAATAGAGTGTTGCTAGGGTTACACTCGCAATAGCGCGACGCGAATTTTTCCATCAACCTGTCAATCTTCTGGGCTTCGCCAGGGAGCCTAAATCCTTCTAAGAAATGACGAAGAGCTGCCACGATATCCATATTCGCAAAATTCATGGAGTCAACATAAGCATACATGACTTCCTTTGAATGATCGTCGTTTTCGCCTAAAAATTCGCCGACAAAAGTTTTGTCAAGTCGTTCGTCTGTCAGTAGCCACTCAGCTATTTCCTTAGTAGAAGTGCCTAACAGGCTCTGCTCCTGCAGGAAGGCGACACCTTTCTTCGGCTTCCGATTAAACAGGTCTATGCCGGTTTCCCATACCTCTTTCTGTTGTTTTAATACCTCAAATTGCTCAGGAGAATCTAAGGTCTCCCTGTTTCCGACATTGCTTGATCCTGTAGAGACCAGGCTGAGACTAGAGCCTCCATGAGACTTAATGCTGTGGTGGTCCGTGTCTTCTTTCGCGGTTCTTTCTCCCAGCGTTGTCTGTAGGTTTGGATTAATGTAGAGCTCTTTACTCCATTCCACCATACATTTTAATATGGAAACTAAGCATTCCAGTCCTCTGATACGCATAGATTTCTCTTGATTTGGCGTAGCTCCTAACTCTAAGGCTTGCCTTCCTTGAGCTATTTTTGAGACATCATTCACTAATCTTTGGAATAAGTTTGCAGCTGACAAATCGCAATCGTAGTTGACATAGATATCTACGACACTTTGTGCATCACCACAGATTCTCGTCAAAGCTTGGATCACCATCCATTTGTGTTCAAAAGAGGAACTTGATGTTTCCAAAATATTCATGAAAATTTCTTTGAAGAAGACTTCAATTTGCTTTTTGAGGTGGGCTTTGAAGTTTTGCAGAAGAGCCAAGAAAATGGCGAGGGATAGTTCAAATACTTCTGGCACAGAGCTGACTCCATTTTTAGAAAGAGCTACGCAAAGATACTGTTTAATTGCAGTGATGAACATTTCATTGTTCCTGAATACTGGGCCAGCATTTTGTAGAATAGAAAGTAGTAAATGCAATGAGAGAATTTTGGATCTCAGTTCGTGAGATTTGGGATCTGGAGTACCTTCTGGGAGTGGTTTCATGGACAGTTTACATAGGGCTCTGAAAACTAAGAATGCATCTTTTTGAAGGATGTGTGTGAATTTAGCAGTGACTGAATTATCATTCTCTGATGCAACATCTACACTCTCTTGTGATGGTATTCTTGTCATTGTAGGTTCTGTTCCAGCTTGGCCATTACTTTCATGGGAAATGCTGCCACTGTCCTGTGAATCTGGATTCTCATTGTTCTCAGGCATATTCTGATTTATTTCTTCAGTAGATTTCTTGAAAGCTATTGTAACAGCATTATCTATAACAGAGTCTACAATTTGCTTAGCAATAATCTTAGCTTCTAAAACATCATCCATATTGTCACTCGGAGCTGGGGTGATGCTCTTGTTTTCTTCACTGACATGATTATTCTGATCATCGCTTACAACATTGCCATTAGCCATTTTGTGGTGTACTTCTGTAGGGGCATTTTCTGATTCCAACGCCTGATTTTCCATTTTTGTAAATATGACATTAAGCATTTGTGTGAGGGTAGCACGGGCTGTAGTTTGGTTAATTAGATTCTTACTTGCTAAATAAATATTATAACACGTACGGACAGCCAGAAGGACTGTGCCTTCGTGAACTTCAACATGCTGACTCGTGATGACAGTCAGGAGAGCTTTGATTATCTGAAGCTGGACTCCCTCATCTGTTTGTGGGCCAGTGAAGCAGCCACATATTGTCTCCACTATGCGGTCAATCAAAAGTTTTCTTGGTGTGGTGGAGTCTGGAACATTGCCAGTAAGATGACCGTAAGCAATCAATTTCTGGAGGCAATCAAGTGCCGTGACCACTATCCTGGATGCTTTGCTCTGGCAAGCCAATTCGAATGGTAGGAAGTACTTCTCTGCTGTGATGATGTTGGAGGCATCATTTTTAGGCAGTGGAAGTGTACCTGATGTTGGACTTTCAGATGTCTCTGGCTGACCTCCATTTTTTAATTCTGTTTTAATTTCCTCTGCAACAAACAAATATGTCTATCAAGACCTAGAAATTATTGCGACAATAAAAATTCATTATGAAAAAATAATTCAAGGTTTATCGCAATATTTTACACTCTGAGAGCCATCTCTCACTCTTTCGCAACATGATCTCATGATTGTATAATTACATGCTAATTACCTGACCACAACATGAATCTCAAACAATACCACTAATTTAAATAAGTATCACAATATTAAATGAAGTATACACACAATGAACAGCAATAGCTGAGGCAGTAAGTAGTTTATAGATTATATTCCAATGACTTAGATAAGGCATATAGTACCTCCCACTACTTTCACTTCCAAGGCCATCAGACATGTACTAAATCAATCTGACCATTATTATTTTGCAAAGGACGATACAGGGCTAACGGCTAACCTAATTAGTAAAACTGACATGATCGATGTAATATAATTTCGATACCCATATCGGCAAGTGACATTTCGAACCTTACCTAGAGCTACCTCACAGGACCTCTTCAACTGACTGTGATAGGACCGTTTTATGTCCTTATCGGCTAATATCTTCTCCAGAGCTCGTACTATAAACATTTCTTTAGTTTTCAGGTTGGTTTGCATCGTTATTATAGTAGGAAGTCACTCCATTCGTTCCTACTGGAATCGACTTAGGTGCGGTGGTTCTGTTGATATTTACATAACTCTATTGAGGCACTGTTGTATTGTGTTCGTAGGTTTATTCGCTGGATAAATAACAGCACAAATGTAACATCACAAAACTTTACGCAATAAACGAATTAATCGAAATCATGTCTAGACGGAATCTACTACGATTCCACAGTACGTTTCACACCTCATCACAAACATGTCAAGTCAATAAAAAGTCGCATTCAAAATGATTATTCGTAATTTCATTGAAAGATTGAATACTTGAATAACTTTGTTAGATTTAAAAGTAAGAAATTATTTTAGTTTAATGGAATAATTAAGGGATAGTATGTTACCTATTAGAAAGTAATAATTAATGACCCGAAATCGGTTAAAACAAGAAATCAATTGAGTTATATCTGAACGCAGAATTAAATTTATCGTTACGTTTGGTTATCAACAGACTAATTCGTAACTGAATAAAAGTAGAAAAGTTGGATAATTTATATCATTATTTCTTGATTTACCTAAAATACGTAGAGATATTACTCACTTATCTCAAAATAAATAAAATAAATAAAATATGATCTTTGTTGAATTCTTCCAACCACAGATATACCATTATCATTTACTGTTTTACTTGTCATCGAACATAAGTATGCGGGAGCAAAACGCAAATTATGTCAGTTTTGTGGTTGGTTTTGTGACTTTTGTGTGTGTGTAGTGAAATTCGCCAAGCCGAGCCTTGAATTCGTCAGTTTCTTTATTGTTTCTGCTTGCAACTATCGGAATATTTTCAATATTGAATCATTTCCCACAAGACGCCTTAACATAACAAGCAATTCATTTTAAAAGGTTAAACATAAACCCAACAAAATTGCTTCCACAATGACAGTGACGCGGGTCGCGGAATCCCGCACCGAATTTAAACTAAAAAGTCTTCCTGAGGATGTGATATCAAGTGTTAAATTCGCTCCTAAGTCGAACCAGTTCCTTTTAGTGTCTTCGTGGGATTGTTCCGTTCGACTTTACGATGTCAGCGGGAATTTGGAGCGGCATAAATACAACCACGAGTTACCAGTACTTGACGTCTGCTTTCGGGTAAAGAAACTACATGGTATTTTTTTGATTTTAGCTATACAGTTAGTTTAACGACAATAATCTTTCTTTGTCATACACACATTGTTACCATTCTTCATAAGTGTAATTATAACCTAACTCTCGAATATACAGGTTCATCAAGTACTCCTTTGCAGCCAGAGAATATGGGCATAGCAGGAGAAGAGTTTAATGACTTTGGCCATAGTCTTTCAAGGAGGCTGGCATAGGTGCACTAAAACCTTGAAAAGAAATCAAGAAAACTTAACTTGATATTAAAAAAATGTTAATTGAAATACAAATTGTTGATTTCAGGATGCTGTTCACTCGTACAGTGGTGGACTCGATCAAACACTCAAGATGTACGATCTCAATGCGGGCTCAGAGACAAGCCTGGGCGAGCACAAGGGAGCCATCCGCTGCGTGGAGTTTGCCAATGAAGTGAATGCGGTCCTGACAGGGAGCTGGGATGGGACTGTTAAGATGTGGGACAGCAGAGTACCCAACTGTGTTGGGACTTACAACCAGGGGAATGAAAGGGTAATTGAAATTACTGTCATTCTTTTAGTTCCAAGTTTTGCAGTAATAGAAATAAAACATTACATTTTTTTTTTATTCGACTCGATGGCAAACGAGTATGTGGGTCTCCTGATGGTAACAGATCACTACCGCTCATAATTATCTGCAACATCAGGGGTATTGCAGATGCATTGCCAACCTAGAGGCTTAAGATGGGATACCTCAAGTGCCAGCAATTTCGCCGGCTATCTTACTTTCCATGCTGAAACACAACAGTGCAACCACTGATACTTGATAACAAGATTAGCGAGCAGAGCAAGACATTGTCTCCTTAGTACTAAAAAGCGCAAATAAAGTCCACACACAGCATAATGCTGTAGCGCACCACAGGGCTGGTTTTCAGTGTAACTTTTGTCCTATTACTAGAAAATATTGTATGGCAACACTTGTGTGGTTGAATCATTTAAGTTTTTAAGTATAGCTAGAGTCCACAAGCCGGCCAACTGTAAATGTAATTAAATTATTAATTACTAATATAATTATTATAAGTATTGAAAATTCTCTAATTGACAAGATTTCATATTTTTAAGACAATAATTTGATTCGTTCTCTGTATTCTGCTTGGAAATAAAAAGACACTGATATTTTTAAAATTTCGCTACGATTATTAATTAATTTATTACAATTTTTTTAAAATGTCCTTATTCTAAAAGGGCTTAACTCCAAAACTACGATATAATAGATCCATTACTTTTGTCTAGTCAATTCAATTCAATTTTTGGGATAATATGGCCCCATCGATCCATGCGATGATTCCGCCAATGTCGTGGTTAGATAAGACACGGCCAAAAGACTTTAGTCTTGCTGTTCGGTGATACTGCCAGTTTCGGTGGGGTATTAGCCAGAACCCATCTACAACAAACACAAACAAAATGCCTTCACCACAACCGTATACAAACCACCATTACCACTACAGTCACAAAATGTAATTGCTACCGTCCACTTGCTATGAGATCTACGAGGGGGCAATAAGGGTAAAGGGGAATAAGGATTTACACTCTTTTCTACTTTTATAGTTTTATGTTATTTTTGGTCAGGAATTTATCCAATATTTTAGAGAATGAGGAATATACTAAAGTTAGTAAAAAATTAATATTAATAGGGCGGCTAAAATTACGGGGAAGGACATCATATAGGGGAACAGATATCTTTGGACAGTCAAAGAACAAATGTTCCAAAGTACCCTCAGCCAAACCACACTCACAGACAGAATTGTCTCTTATCCTGAGCTTCGCCAGGAACACAGGAGAGCAAAAATGGCCCAATCTTAGTCTAATTATAGTGGAAGTATTCAATTTGGAGAATTGTCTATTTTTGAAAAACCATGGTTTTGTAGGAATAAATGGCTGTAGGTATCCATAGTGCTTTCCTTTGATTAGACGAGATGTTTGCCATAGGTCGTTCCATTCTTTCACCAGAAGTGGCTTCACAAGAGCTCTCAGGTCGCGGCTATAGCATTCGTTATAAGTAGTGGATCCTTGATGGATGGCTTGTTTAGCACATAAATCTGCCGTCTCATTACCTATAATGCCGCTGTGGCTCGGGATCCAAGCAATTACAACTTCGAGATTGGATAGGTGACAATCTCGGAGGATGTCTTTGATTTTTAAGGTTAAATGGAAATTATCATTGGAGTGAAATGGAAACTTCACCAAATCCTGCAAACAGCTCAGAGAGTCAGATAAAATTATTGATTTGTTTAAGTTATGGGACTTGATATAAGATATTGCCTCATAGAGAGCCACCGCTTCTCCAGAGAAGATGGAGTAATTGGAAGGGCATTTAAAATTTAGGATAACTTTATACTTAGGGATCCATACAGCTGAACCCACGGAATCATTATCAGATATTTTTGAAGCATCAGTATAAATTTTTAACCAGTCTTTAAATTTACTGTCCATAATTTCATTGAACTCTGAGTTAGCATTAGGTGCATTTTTACGGATACCCAAACCGAAAATTACTGGGGGTTGAAAAATTAAAGTGTCGTAGTCAAAGTTAAAAATGGGATTCTTATTGATTTGGCATATAGGAATAGGAGCAAATTTTCTAAAAGACTTGACAAGGGGGGGGAGGTTCTTGTTCACCCAGTATCTGGAGACGGATGAGAGTTCTGACAGGGTTTTGCATTTAGGCATTAGGGGATGAGTGGGGAATTGGGAAACGTTTAAAAAGAACCTGTCTGCTAAATATTGTCGACGGAGCGCTAATGGAAATTCCACGCACTCCACCTGCAACGCGTTTGTAGGAGATGACTTCATAGCACCCGTGATTATCCGTAGGCATCTAGCCTGTATCCTATCTAGCTTTCCTAGTGCCGTCTTACTGCAAGCTTCCATTACAAAGCAAGCGTAGTCAAAATGGCTTCGTACTATTGCATTATATAAAATTTTCTGAGTGTACGGATGCGCTCCCCATCGCACACCAGACAATGAGCGCATGACATTAATACTTTTCTCGCATTTATTAATAATATATCTTAGATGGTCAGTCCCTGATAATTTTGCGTCAAGATAGACACCAAGGAATTTAACCTTGTCAAGAACGGTAATCTGCTGGCCATCTATTGTCAGGTTTACGATGGGGACATTTCTTTTCCTAGAAAAAACTACTGCGTTGCACTTAGGAACTGAAAGAGCGAGGCCATGGAGGTCAAGCCAATCTTTTAAATAATATAGAGCTGAATTCAATCTATTGGAACAGTCTGTGAGTGAGGAACCATTGCAGTACAATACAATATCGTCAGCATATTGTAGGATGTTGCAAAAACAGGAAACCGTAGGCTCTAGGTCCGCTGTATACAGGCTGTACAATATTGGGCTTAGGACTGAGCCTTGAGGTAGGCCTTTCCATACCAGTCTAGGGGATGATAATACTCCATTTACTCGTACGCGAATAGAGCGGGACATAAATAGGCTGCAGATGATATTAGTCAATCTCGTCGGTATACTCAGCTGTTGCATCTTCTGCCTGAGTATAGAGAGGTTGACGCTGTCATATGCAGCGGAAATGTCTAAAAAAACACCAATAACATTTTCATTGTTACTAAAAGCAATACGAATGTCTGAAGTTAAAATACTAAGGCTATCTGAGGTACCCATTCCTTTACGGAACCCAAATTGTGATCTGGCTAGAATATTTCTGTTTTCCAAGATCCATTCGAGTCTGTTTTTAACCAGATGTTCCATTATTTTCGCTAAGACTGAAGACAATGCAATTGGGCGATGAGCTGAAGGGTCGTTAGGATCCTTTCCTGGTTTTAGAAATGGAATTACGATTTGGGTTTTCCAAGAAGTTGGTATCTTTCCAGTAACAAATATATGATTAATCATTTTTAAGAAATAAATTTTCGTATTTTCGGATGAGTTGATAATGAAAGAATAGGGGATCCCATCAATACCAGGAGAAGAATCTTTTAATTTATCCAGAGCACATAACAGCTCTGGGTAAGAAAATATGTCGTTCATTCTATCCATAGAAAGCTGGGAAGATGGAGCTGACGAGAAATGGTCCTCTGACGGTACAAAAGGAGGGGAAAGTTTATCTAAAAATTCTGGCAGCCATGGATCCGGATCATTGGACATGGCGTCAGTATTATTTAGGCTACGACGAAATGATTTAAGTTTTCTCCAGACTAGAGATGATGGGGTGCGGGGTGATAGTGATTTACAGAAATTTAACCAGCCCTCTTTCTTCTTTTTTGATAATAGTCTCCTCGATTTTGCAGATGTTTTTTTAAATGATAAGTAATTTTCCATGGTAAGATCAGCCGAGTATTTATTTTCGGCAAATTTGCGCTCACGGATAATGCTGGAGCATTCTGAATCCCACCAGGGGGGAGAGGGAATTTTGTTGCAAGCAGTGTTTTTTAAAGGAATAGCTGAGTCAGCCGCCGAAATAAGACATTCAATAAATTTAGTATATATTTCCAAGACATTATCATTATTAATTTCTGGCAATGATTTAATACCCTGCTCTAGAAGAGAAGAGTATTCACCCCAATTTGCTTGTTTAACTTTATATTTTAACAAAGGAGGGGATATAGATGGAGGAGGAAAAGATTTTAGGATGGTAGATACTATGGGAAAGTGGTCGCTACCAAATGTTTGGTTCAAGACTTTCCAAGAAAAGGAAGGGGCCAGACACGCAGAGACCAAAGTAAGATCAACTGCACTGGCGTTTTGAAGAGGAGACACTCTTCTAGTAGCAGATCCATTATTCAACAGGCATAAATTTAAATCATCCAAGATGTCTAAGAGGATAAAGGAGTTAGCATCACATGAAGCAGAGCCCCATAAAGTATTTTTACAATTAAAGTCACCCAAAATAATATAAGGGCTGGCAATGTTAGATAGTATAACTTTAAATTCGGTTAATAGATTAGGGTTTGGGTGAGGGATATATATTGATATAAATGTTATGTTGAGTACTTTAGCGGCAACTATGTTAATACCTGGGCTGTGATTAGGAAGAGAGAGTATAGAATAAGTGAAAGCTCTGTTGATGAGGAGAGCACAACCAGCATATCCATCGTCCCTGTCATCCCGGAAACATGAATAGCCTGGAACCCTAAAGTGTCGTCCGGGCTTTAACCATGTCTCCGAGAGGGCAGAAACCACAGGTTTATATGTATTCAGCAAGTAAATAAGTTCTGATTTTTTATTCGTTATACTCTGTAGGTTCCATTGTAGGATCTTCTGATCCATTGTTAGATATAAGGGGAACTATAGTTTGTAGTTGGGTTATGACATTGTACGGTAGAGAGTCACTGAATTTATGGATCAGATTAACTAGTAGTCCTGTAAGATGGTCTAAAAAGTTATCGTTTGGCGTATTGGGGAGATTGTTACTCAATGCGCATCCATTAGGAAGGGAACTAGGAGGGTCCTTAACTATTTCCCTATGAGCATGCACATCATACATTTTAGTGTTGGTAGTAGGACGATGTGGTTTTTGTCTTTGGGCATATATAATCTTTTTGTATGTCTTTTGGTTGTTGGGACCGGGTTCTTGGATGTAGTTTGGGATTGGGGAGGATGGGATTGGTCTCTGAGGTGAAGGAGGTACTTTTTGCATGACATCTGAATAGCTCTTACGAGCCGGGCGGAAGCGTTGGGAAGCCTCCATGTATCCTATGTTTTCCTGAGACATTAGCATTTTTATAGACTTTTGTCGGCTATGTTCGGGGCATATTTGATTTGTAGCCTTGTGACGTCCAAGACATAAGACACAACTAACCCTGTCTTCAGAAATAGAGCATGATTCACCCGGGTGTGGTTGAGCACAATTATAGCAAACCGGTTTTGATCTGCACTTGGCAGCAATGTGCCCAAACTTGCAGCATTTTCTGCATTGAATTGAGGGGAGTTCATACATATTAACTGGGATAGCTGTGTTATAGATGTAGATTTTTTCAGGTAAAATCTGAGAGTGGAAAGTTAATACCACCGTATTGGAGGGGATCCATTCAGGTGGCTGGCCTTCTCTGCGTATTTTACGGGACAAGCGGCGGGCTTTAATGATATTACAATGATTCTGAGAGCCTAATCCAGATTGGAATTGTAGACCTTCGACCAGTTCCTGCAAAGTCCAATCAGTAGGGATATTTTTTACAACCCCCATTCGGGAAACATGGTATTTAGGTATTGAGGCAATCAGCTTGTTTTCAGATAAGAATTTCATTTTGTAGAAGTTATTAGCAACCTGAGCACTCTTAAACCCAACTAATATTTTGTTACGGCCAATTGATTTGATAGACCCTTCCACTATGTCTTGTACATTATTTTTATGAAGTAATTGGGCCACTTTTAACACCTGCAAGGACAGGCCTGAAGTCAATTCCGGTTCTACCCTACTTATATGCACTAAGAAAGGGCCTTTATCTGTGTCTGTGTAATTCAACTGAGGGTCATCAGCACTATATCCTGGGCTTACATATATATTTTGATATGATGCACCTGGGGTATTCTTAGTTTTATTTATAATCGTGCTCGTCTCTTCCGCCATTCGCTTTCTATTTGTTGCATCATGATCCATTTGCGATGGAGTAAAAGGAGACATATTAATGGCGTCGGAGGCAGACTCAGGACTACCCTCATTTATAGACAACAATGGCCTCCCACGATCGGGAGGCTCCTTGTCGGACATTTTAAAATTAAGGCACTTACCTGTAGTGTGGATTCACCTATGAATTATGATTAGTAACCTCCACCAAACATAAACCTATGGTTAGGATTTCTAAGGTATACACTACCGAACACTTTTTTTTTTTGAAAAAGATTAACCCGGGCACGTGTGTTTACCAACGCAGCAACGAGCAGAATCCCTTTTGTCTAGTCTCTATTAAAAAAAAGATCACGTAAATCATGGGTAAATCTGAAGTAGACATTGTCAAAATTATGACAGCTCCTTTTTCTGGTGAAAAAGGCAAAGGAAACATATCTATTCTGTCGTAGTATTGGCAAATTCAGATACATTTTTTAAATTTTATGTATTTTTTTAAATATGGGGAAATAAATTATAATAAATATTTTCCCATATTAAATAGGCGATTCCTGTAGTAATTTACAGGTGTTGAAAAAATAAAATCTTGTCAATTGAACTGTAGAATGCTATAAAAAAATAATCAGTACAATCAGTGAGCTTTTAGAAAAACCCTTCGGGTTTCGGGGGAAATCGGAAGGATTCGTTAGTAAAAAATGACAATTGTCTTTTTGACTCAGTAGCAATTCATCACGCGTAGAGTGCATTCGTTTTGTTTTCATTGATTTATATATAGCAGTTAAAACCACCACTTACATATATTTATTTAGGTAGTTTGTTATTTTTAGGAAATTGATTTCCATGGCGAGTCAACTTAAGCGGGGTATTTCTGTAAATAGCCAATCACTGGAAATTATTTACAATTTATAAATATAAATATTTTGAATATAAGTTGAAATTTTTAAGAAAAAAGTTGGTCGTAAATAGTTTAATAAGGTACAAGACCGAGTTATAGAAGCAACGGGGATTTCGAAAAGTACATTTAAAAAAATATAAAAGGAAAGTAGACCAAAAAAATTCATTTGACATACCCAAAAGAAGTAGATACAGTATAACAACAGCTCTATATACTTCCAAACAAAAGTAGTGCGTTGAGGCGGGTTGTTCTCAATTTAAATTGACGATGGAAGAATTCGAAAATGCTGTTTTTGTTTTATTTGTATCATGACAAAACGTCATATTGTATTAAAATTATAAAAAGATAAAGAAGCGTAATATTATTACAGTAAGGTTTATTTTGTGCTGATGGTTATTCTTTACATAACTTTTTACGGTAACTTTGAAAAGTTTTCCAAGTTGATAACAGAAAAGAACCGCATATCACGATCGCGTATCATCGTCTATACCCGAAGCATGCTTCTAAAATCCGAAGGTTTTTTTAAGATCTCACGGAGTGTAATGTCTTACTTAATTAGTCGATATGTTTTATTTCAAAATACTTAGATAGGTCATTCATTATAGATAATTAAATTGGTATATCTACAATTATATACTTAATTCTTTTGTTTTATTTTAAAATGAAGTATGAAATTTAAGGATAAAACTGTCTGACAATGCCATAGAGTAAAAATAAACCATTTCAAAAACTCTTCCAGGTATACACCATGAGCATAGTGGGCGAGAAGTTCGTAGTTGGCACTTCAGGCCGCAAAATATTTGTCTGGGACGTCCGTAACATGGGCCATGTGAATCAGCGCCGGGAATCCTCACTCAAGTACCAGACGCGCTGTATCCGCGTGTTCCCCAATAAGCAGGGGTACGTGCTCAGTTCAATCGAGGGACGAGTTGCAGTGGAATACTTGGACAGTAACCCTGAAGTGCAGAAGAAGAAGTATGCCTTTAAGTGCCACAGAATTAAGGATGGAGGTAAGTTACTGGTCACCTTTAAACTGTTCTTTGCATGAATTGCAAACACTACTACCTGTTAATCATGAAACTACCGTGACTCATTCATATTTAATGATATTATAACGGATAACTCACATCCCTAAATAACCCGAAACATGTCGAGCTAAACTCGATTTAAGACGTGAGTTATCCGTTATAATGTCATTAAAATACTACTACCTGTTGTCCACTTCACACTGGTGAAAGAATTTTTTTAAATCAGTTCATTATTTTTCAAATTTATCTATTACAAACAAACATACAGTTAAATCTTTTCTCTGCTATTTATTAAAAAAAAAACAAATATTACTATGAATTTATTAAACACAATATTCATTTCAGGTCTTGAAAAAATCTACCCAGTAAACGCTATAAGCTTTCACTCGGTATACAACACATTCGCCACAGGTGGCTCTGATGGCTATGTCAACATTTGGGACGGATTCAACAAGAAGCGCCTCTGCCAGTTCCACAGATACAATACAGCAGTATCATCTCTAAGCTTCTCTCACGATGGATCAGCTCTGGCCATTGCTTGCTCTCAGTTGGATGAGACGCAGGTTGAGGATCCAAAGCCGGAGGATACAATTTACATTAGATATGTTACTGACCAAGAGACAAAGCCAAAATAAAGAGATTGTGTGCCCTGAAAAATATGAAAAAGTTATGGCATCAGAATGTTTTCCAAGCTCATATTTCTTTTGCAATGTTTGCTGAAGTCGAGTTTTGCAAGTCTAATTTCAATTGCCAGTGGTCAGATTGGCCAGATTGGTCAGTTTTGTATGCTATGTGGATTGGATAGCAATGAAAGTACTGTATATTCACCAAAAAGTACAATAATTTGGTCTGAAGTTTTGTTGTGAAACTTATTTTAGTATGAAATCATAATTAAATCTTGCTATTGAATTAGTATGTTGACTCGCTAAAAATGAAGCTATAGTAATTATATTTAAATCATTTTAATATTAATTATGAAGGAAGATCTCTATAAAACAGCAGCAGGATTGTTTTGAATAAAAAAAAAAGTTTATTTCAGACAAAGTTTAGAGTGACCATTTACTTGTACTTTCATTAGTAAGATGTTCATAATATGAACAATAATAAGAGATAATGTAGATTTTATAATCTAATGACGAAAAATCAGCCAATAGCCATAACTTTTTCAATGATTGGTCAGGTTGTAGAAAGTAAGTTAGACAGTTAAATATTACCAGTAAGTGATGAACATGAATAAATTTAAGTTTTTAACCACGTCTTTTATTTCTTGATTGTCACTTGATTTTTTGTGACTAGCGGTACCGGTTTTAGCACTTCCAGCGCCCTGGGCGAAATTTCCACGGCACCCCCAAATTTTGGGAATTTTCTAGAAGGTAAGCCTTCAGGCTCCTTAGGGGGTCGCCCCACCATGCCATATCCTAGAGTCGTTACTGGTGACCAGAGACCGTATTGACGATATTAACGATTCTGACACTAGCGATCACAAACAAATGACAGTTTTCAAAAACTCATTTAATTGTGGTCATGAGCAAAGAGAATATAACCACTACGTTTTAGTCATGAGTGTCAGAAATGTTAAGACATTACCCCTTCGGCCTCAGGAATGAATTGGAGCATCCCACGAATGCTAATTAATATTATAAATGTGAAAGTTTGTCAATATTTTTGGATGTTTGTTACATCGATCTGCCGTATTGTTTCTCAGGCACATCGTGATATGCCTAGTCAACTTTTAGGAATTTCGTGATCTGCCGCCGACACCTATATTATTAATGGAACAATGTTATATATAGACTCTATTGGTGTCCCAAATAAACAAATGAAAATATAGGTACGTGCAATAGCCGGCTTTTAAGATGTAATTTTTTGTGGTACTGGTAAGCTAGCAATATCGACTTAGCCGGCAGTAAATGCGTAAGCGCCTACATAAATAAGGATGGCAAACTTGTTCACGACGCATAAAAACCTAACACGCATTATACGAGCATAAGAATGCGTTTCCCGAAAGCAATTCACCTTTAATCCTCAGTTTATGTGGCTTATCAGTTCTAAATCCACATAAAAACGACATGAATTTCCTAATCAATTTGCGAACACGGATATGACCTAACTTTACAATTGAAACTCAGCTAAAGCTATACATACAAAGGTAGGTTTATCAGCTCAATTTTATTAACGTCGGCTTAATGATTTAACTGGTTATTATATTACCTAGTACTGTGTCGTTCCCGGTATTAGAATAAATAAATAAGAGTGACACATCTCTTCTAAGATTGTTTTTTTTTTAATCTTTTTGTATTTTTTATTTCAATTCCATTTTTTTCTCTATTGTTTTTGTTAATTTGGAATTGAAATAAAAAATATAAAAAGATTCCAATAAACAATCTTAATTTTATTGCTTAAATTCGATATCTCTTGTCCGGGTGAGCGGTTAGTCCCGATGGAGCGCCGAACAAGTTTCTCGATGAGGGCTACGGCATAGATGTCGCTAGTATCGCTGCTTAAGTGGCTAAATAAAGAAAAAAACATGCTGAGATATGTGGTGTATAGGAGAAATTTGTGTCTGTACCGTTGTCCAGCGATGGTGTAGCGGTATAGCACGCGGCACGAAATGCCGAGGACCTGGGTTCGATTCCCAGCGCAGGTTTTATTTTTCTGGTTTTTCTGTGCATCTATATTTCAGTTTTTATTTTCGATATTTATGACTGACTTAAGTACATAGTAAATTGATTTATTGACACAGGGTCATGATTCAACTTGTTCCACTTTAGGTACCTTTCTAAAATCTAATAATTATCTCGTTCTCTGAAATCTGCCGCCCCTAGACCACGGCCTATAGGTACGGCCTATTGACAAATCCAGGACTGCTTCCCGTGGGTGTCGTAAGACGACTAAGGAACCTGAGGGCCTACTCCTAAGATGGAAAATAAAAGTTCGTATCGTACCGTCCCTCTCGCTCTCGTATTAAATAGCATAAGTGTCAGGGGGACCGAACGAGACGAACTTCGATTTTCGAATTTCGTAGCAGCCCTGCTGACGTGCGAGTATAGATGGGAAGCCGGTTTTTAACGTTTTTAACCGTCGGGTTTTTAACGGATTTTTTGGTTCAAAACGGTTAATAACCATTTTGAGCGGGTTACTTTGGTACATTACGGAAATTTTTGTACTGTGTTTATACTTAATTAAAATAAACTAAGTAATTATTTAATTTTATTGATAAAAAATATTAAATTTATTAGGTGATTGCGGTGATTGTTAGTATTGCATAGTGGCGTTTATGACTTTGTTTGAATGACGTTTATGAAATTAAGTATTTATAGTAGGTACCAGTGCCATATCATAGGTAGGTATGCATCTCAAATTAGTTCCGATTCCGATTTATGGATTATGTACCTAAACAATCTAAAATAAATGTCAAACACTAACAAAAAAACAGAAAAAGCTATCCACTTACTATGATTGGTTTTTTGGAATCTTTTTGTATTTTTTATTTCAATTCCAAATTTTTACTTTTACGGTCATCCCGTGAAACCTAAATTGAAAATACAAACCGAAACATAGATGCACAGAAAAACCAGAAAAATAAGACCAACACTGGGAATCGAACCCAGGTCCTCGGCATTCCGTGCCGCGTGCTATACCGCTACACCACTGCTGGTCAACGGCACAAACACGAATTTTCCATATGCATCACATATCTCAGCTTGTTTATACTTTTTACTTTGTAACTTATCCACTTACCACCAAGCTTCAATACGACCTGCGGTTAAATAACCATAGTTAACCGGTTAAGTATTGGTAGCTAACGACAAATTTTGTTAAATAACCGTAGTCTAAACTAGTTTAGTGTCCCACTTATACAAACTCTTTACAAAGATTCTTCAAAACCGTATCTCTCCACAACTAGACCAGCACCAACCTCCTGAACAGGCTGGCTTTCGACCCTCGTTCTCCACGACTGACCATCTACATGCTCTAAATCAAGTGATGGAAAAGGCCAATGAGTTCAATATGCCACTTTATCTAGCATTTGTTGACTACAGCAAGGCTTTTGACAGTGTCAAGCATTGTGCTATACTGTCCGCACTGCGCAGTCAACAGATAGATTCAACGTATGTGGAGCTCATTGGTCTAATCTATCGCAATAGCACAGCCAGCATAAAGCTTCATAATCCCGGCCCTTCGTTTACGGTGGAAAAGGGAGTAAAACAGGGTGACCCACTTTCCCCCAAACTGTTTACCAGTTGCCTCGAAGAAGTGTTCAGAGCGTTGGCGGCCTCTTGGCAAAGCAAGGGAATCGATGTCGGAAGCAAAAAGTTGACAAATCTTCGTTTTGCTGATGACATCGTTCTCTTTTCAACATCAGCGAGCGAACTACAAAAAATGCTTCAAGAACTTAGCACAGCAAGCCTTGAAGTTGGACTTACGATGAATCGGTCAAAGACTAAGTTGATGACGAATAGCATCAAACGTAGGGTAATGGTAGATGGGCATGTGATTCAGTATGTCAGCGAGTATACTTATTTGGGCCAGATAGTCTCCTTCGAAAACAGACAAGGCAAAGAAGTCGACAAACGTATTGAAAATGCCTGGAGGAGCTACTGGTCCATGAAAGCACTAATGAAGGGTAAACTTCCACTAGCCTTAAAACGCAAGCTCGTTGACATGTGCATCCTGCCCATCCTAACCTACGGTGCTCAGACCTGGTCTTTGACTGAGGCCCAGAAGTCCAAACTCAAGGTTTGCCAGCGGGCTATGGAGCGCAGTATCCTAGGTGTTCAAAGAGCCGATAGAATAAGAAACACCGAACTGCGCTCCAAAACCCGAATTGTTGATGTGGGGACAAAAACCGCCAAACTCAAATGGGACTGGGCAGGACATGTCTGCCGGATGCATCCGGATCGCTGGGCCAAAATCACCACTGATTGGGTTCCAAGCGACGGGCGCCGGAGTAGAGGTAGGCCTAAAAGAAGGTGGCGGGACGATTTGGAGCGATTCCAGCCGGACTGGCAACAATTTGCCGAAGCCAGAGACGAGTGGAAGAAGAAAGACACTATATAGGCTAACAAAAAAAAAAAAAAAAAAAAAAAAAAAAAAAAAAAAAAAAAAAAAAAACCGTAGTCTACCGTTAGTTTCCATCTATACGTGCGAGTGGAGCAGCACTCTCTATTGCTAAATACGTACCTACTCCGGACTCCAGCAGTTTTCTTTCAACTGTCATAAAGTGATTTTTTCGATTTCTAATTCCGATTATTCGGTTGGTCTATGCTTAATCCCTAGCGCCTAGTTATAGTAGTATAGCTAGGATCAGCAGGGCTACTACGAAACTCGAAGTTCGTTTCTTACGGTCCCTCTGACACTTAGGTATACTGTTTAATACGAGAGCGACAGGGACCGCACGACACGAACTTCGAGTTTTGTAGTAGCCCTGCTGATGCCTACTACGAAAGCCATGCAGGGTCGAATTCCGTTCGGCACATCCGAAAATTCCGAAAGACTAGTTGCAAAATGGATGCTGCTTTTTTGACAACCCTGGCTCTCCCGAGACTTGCGCGCACGCATCCACGAAGGAATTCTCGACGCGCAAATTTACACCACATAGATAAAAGAGGGGTTCGAACTCGCATTCGTAACGTTAAATTAACACATTCGCGAGCACACAAGGGAGGCTGGGATTTCGCAATTAAATTTTAAGAGCGCTTGCCTATATCCTTTAATAACAGCACGATTGGTAAAACTTTATTAAGAAGAGAATACGGTTGTTTTCAGTTAACTTAGAGGTGTTATAAGTTTGTAAGTGTAAGTTAGGTCGGCGGTCTAAATTGGCGCTCAAACAAAGCCGTTTGAGTTATGTTTGCGACCACCTGAAGCTTTCTTAGAAGTGTTTGAGCACCCATAGAGGAGTATATTTGCGAATGGAGCTGCATAATTTTCTGTTCTGGTAAGCACGGTGGTAATTGAGGAAGTAATTCGTGTGAATACTAAACGCTCCGTGAGCATATTTGTTGAGGGCGTGTGTTTAAGGTAGCTCAATCATGACTATCATGTCGTAAAATTGTTATGAGTTTCTAAGTTATATTTTTGTCAAAAATTAAAATGGCTTTTTTATATGAAAATGGCCGAGATTGACCTGATGTTAAGTGCAGATGAGGCCAAAGGTGTATCTCACTGGTTCAGTTACAGCCTATTCACTCTAGCTTAGCCCTGAAAAGCCCTAGATTGTATACATATATGCGGAAATACAGACGACGGGAGCGAACTGCTAGGAGTATTCGAAACAAATTTCAGCTTGATACCTCCACGTGTTCCTGAGAAAAACGGTCTTGATAGACAGACGGACAACAAGGTGATCCTATAAGGGTGCCTTTTGAGGTTTACGGAACCCTAATTAACTCTATGGGGGAGGCCTATGTATAGGTACAGTGGACGTCCTACGGCCGATATGATGAGGGTACCTCATTTTCAAGGTAACATTGCGAAATGTAAAGAGAAAACGCGTGTCCCACCCACTCTCGTACTGAACACAAGTCCGCGTTTTAATTACTAATCACTCGAGTTAATGAAGACGTGGGCGAGCCCCGGAGGCCTACCGCAACAATGACATGCATGTGAAATACTTTTAATTGAGTAATAAGTGTTGTGTCGAGGGCTGTTGTGATGGACGTGTGGACAGTTGCAGAATAAATAAAAGCTAAGTATGTAGTACAGTCAGCTGCATTTATATTTGCCACAGAGGAGTGTGCAAAAATATCTGGCACGTTGGCATGGTCCCACCGGCCACCGGCCATAAAAATAGAGTCGTATCAGTTATTTGACTATTTCTCAAAAAGTTGTCCATTTTTCAGTTGTCCACTTATAAAAAAATAAGTATATCTTGACGCTATTTCAACACAAAGTAGGTATTTTATTGGGCTTCAATCACTCCTGCTGGCTCGTGCTGAGGCACCGACTTCAGACTGGTAGAAAATTATTTTCATGGTTCTCGGTTCAATTTTTTGTTATAATTTTTTTTCATCCTTTTTAGTGAAAATAATTTAAGATACAATAATTTCATGTGAACTGCTCATCACCTATACTTGTATAGGCCATTGCGTTACATTGTCTGTATATCTATATTTTCCTAATAATATAGTATTGTACAGCTCTTAAATACCAAGCCAACATACCTGCTAAAACATAATGCGGTAGATATCGGTTCTCACATCAGCGCGCTTCCCAGTTCGAAGGTCCTGTTTATGGGTCGCCATTATACGCTGCGTGTGCGCACCCAGTTGTATGGACGGTCTACATATACGGCCGTATGTGCTGGCCCTATACTAGGAAGTGCAAAATTCGAACTTCGTATCTTGCCGTCCCGCTGACGCTTATGTCATTTAATACAAGAGTGAGAGGGACAGAGGGACGGTACGATACGAAGTTCGATTTTTGAATTGCCTAGTAGCCTCCCAGGTGAGGTTGGCGCATTGTGTCTGTTTGAACGCTATGCGCCGTCGTATAACCGTCGTATTGTTATTGCTTATCTATTTTGATTTTTGTTTTTTGAAATTCATTTGTGAAATTAACTACATTTGGAATTTATCACGAGCTTTATAGTAAAGGAAAACCTAGAAAACATAGAAAATGAAGCTGCACAAACCAATGAAGCAATTCAAAGTGGTTCCCAATCCGCTTGGACCCGTGCCGTTTAGGAATAACGGCCCAAGACTTGTCATTCTTAAAGGAAGCCTGTGCCCGTGTTATACTAGCTTTTTCCCACTGCTGCGTCCGCGTGGAATTCGTTTGTCGCGCGCTGTTCCCTCGAGAACTGTGCATTTTTTCGGGATAAAAAGTAGCCTATGTCACTCAGGCCCATAAACCATCTCTATGCCAAAAATCGCGTCGATCAGTCACTCCGTTTTAACGTGAAAGACAGACGTACACATTAACACTAATAATCATGAAAGTTCCACAACCGAAGGATGTAGCGACTTAGCAGAAGAGAAAAATAACCACTAAAATCTTAGTAAGTAGACCTTATTACCTAGATCGAAGCACCAATCAGGTCCTAGGCTCTACATCTCAGGTCACAGGTTCAAAGATCGGTGATTCATATCTTAAAACAGATCGTTTAGTCACGCGTTAGCAGGGTCAAGCACGGCCGCCATTTGCCGACGCGCGTCAAAATGGACACAAAATGGCCGACAAGGTGTCGTTAAATTAAGTGACAAGGCTTTACTTGGATTATTTAACAAGATGAGCATTAACCCTTGTTGTTTGCGGAACTGTGGCCTATTTTAAAATAAAGATTGGCTTAAGTTACTTGTAGGTAATGATAAATATGAAGTATTCTGAAATTCTAATAGCTATTTACTTGTAGGTTTTAACATAATTTATTTCATTGTATAAATTTAGACGTAGTGATAACATAATCATAATTTAACTATTGTTAATATGTTTTCACACTCGCAGACTATCAAGTTACAGGCTCAGCCTAGTTTGGAGTCTGACGGAAAATTAAACATTATGTATTAAGTATCTTTGCCAAATAAATAAATAAATAAATGTATGAAACTCTTTATTGTACAAAATAAGTAAACAAACACAATTGACAAACATGAGATACCTACATGTACAAAGGTGAAATTTATTCCTTAAGGGGATCTCTACCAGTCCACCTTTGAGTGGACGAGAGGAGCTAAGTACCTATTTAAAATATTTGATTTTTAATTTCATTTCCATTTAAAAGATTTAAACGTACAAACAGCGGGGAGTGACTTTATTTTATACTATCAAAGTCAAAGTGAAAATATTTTTATTCAATTTTGACTTTATCAAGCACTTATGAAAGTCAAAAATCTACCAACGGTTCAGAAAAACCTGCGTTGAGAAAAATCCGGCAAGAAACTCAACTAGATACCTAACACCGGTATTTATAAACGAGTCAATACTTGTTGCTAAGTAAATGCTTAAGTAAAGAAAATGGTGACTATGACTTGGCTATAAGAAATCTAAAATTTGACAGTTCAATTTTCAAGCAAAAGCTCAACTATAGAATAAAAATCGTTACTTGAGTAATTACTTTTACTCAAGTAATGCCCTTTACTTCTCTTTAGATAAATACGGGTGTAAGATATATATTTTTACTACGTAAAGTTTACCATGTAAAGAATATGCCTGACTCTTAGACTTATAACAAATTCCGGCTCTCCCATTTCATTTGATTAAAGAATATATTTGCTGTCGTGCAACACATACAATTCAATCATACAATGCCCAAACACCAAAATACACTGCGCAGTGGGTCAATCGCCACCGTATAAGAGTATGCTAAGCAAGACATCTTGTTTTATGCTAAAGAACCCGTGTCAGACGACAATACTCTCCAAACAATCAAATATATATTACTGAGACTGAATTATGTTATTATAACTGTGCTTCCATTGATAGTTTGGACTGTGTCGCAGTGGATAACAATAGAGGGTGACGTACGCTACTGCGAGCTTCATCGGGCGTCGGGCGTCAGGGTTAGGGCGAGAAGGTTCTAAGTGAGTATGTCGTGTCAACTATATGTGCGACACCTGTCCATCAAGCAGGCGATCGGATGGTCGGCCCAACCTGCGAAAAAGTTACGGTATAACCACTATAGTGGCTTAGATAGAGCGGAGGTCAACTAAAGTAGAGATAGTATGTAAAAGAAACGTCTTCAGTGAAATTCATTAGTAGAGTTTCGTCAAATCCGTCTGTCTGTCTGTGTGTCCGTCTGTCCATATGGCATAGGTATTTTACTCGAAAACTACAAGATGTATATCAATGAAATTAGGAGTACAGATGTCTTGTCAAAGCCGCTATTTAGTTTTGTGGTTAAATTACAAAAATAGTACGACAGCTCTTTTGAAAAGATAGTAAGGTTTCTCAAAAACTTTTTGATTAAGTGAAGATTTCCTGAAATAATCGCTCCCAAAGTAGCAAAAATTGTATGTATGTATGTATGTAAACTCTTTATTGTACAAAATAAGTAAAACACAATTGACAAAAAAAAAACAAATATGTACAAAGGCGAACTTATCCCTTTAAGGGATCTCTTCCTTTAAGGGAGGGAGGGAAAATTGTGTCCCCCCCTCTATCTTGTAAACCGTTTGTCCAAAAAATATGCAAAAAATATGGAAGGTGACGCGTGAAATTATATCAAATTTTGTTATATCCAGTGAAATTACATATATCAAATTTTGTTATATCCAGTGAAATTATATCGAATGTTGTTATACCGATCATTACACACCATTCTGAGTGGAGAGCCTTGGGGGAGGCCTATGTCCAGCATTGGATATCTTTCGGCTGACATGATGATGATGATGATTGACTACTATTAAATAATTTGACGTATCGTGCGCGCGCGCATTGCCGCGCTATGTCCGCTAAATTGCGTGGGCGGCACTGACGCGGTGCCATTTAGTACGACAGATGATGCTTGGATTCATTTATAACCATCTTTTACACGCAGCTCCATTCGCGTGAACTATCTGCAATAAGATTCCGGGATTTCGCTAAATTCCCACGGGAATTCCGTCGACGTTGAGGCTGTATGACGAACAACCGTGCTGAATACCGTGTATTAGACTTGGCAGTTAAAATTTTGAGATTTTAAAATGGATTCCGCGGGAATATTGGGATAAAAAGTAGCGTATGTATTATTCTAAACGACCATACGTCGACATACCAAATTCCACCCAAATATGTCCAATAATGATAAACACACACACATACACATAGCACGCGCACACACGCCTAATTCCCAAACGTTCGTATTTATTATATCAAGTATGATAATAATATAGTTATCAATGGATGAATTAGGTAAGAGAATAAGAATAGGAAAGTTATTTTAGATTTGGATTCAACCCCGCACCTTTTTTTTTCGCGTGGAAAATGCGCCTTATCCTTGTCCCCCGTTCGGCGCAGTCTTTCCAGCTTTCTCTCAAGAAGTTCCATATTGAAAACCGGCCAAGAGTATGTCGGACACGCCCAAAATAGGGTTCCGTAGCCATTACGAAAAAATTAAGTAATCTTTTTCTTCCAAGTTTAGGTATATGTATGTATTTTATACCTTACGCTGCTATTTACTCATAAACTACTAATAATTCTCAAGAAAACATAGCCATTATAGTTTTCCTTGAAAGTTTGATATACTGACTACCATCCTGAATTTTTTCAAATTTTTCCACCCACCGGTTTAGATTTTAGAGGGGGGGGGGACGCTCGATTTTAATGAAAATTTGCACTTTAAAGTTGAATATTTCGCAAACGCTTTACTAAATCGAAAAATCGTTTTAGCAAACCCCTAATGGTTTTAAAATACCTATCCAACGATACCCCACACTATAGGGTTGGATGAGAAAAAAAAAATCACCGCCACTTTACGTCTATGGGAGGTACCCTAAAAAAAATTATTTTTGAATTTTTAATTGTACTATTTTGTCGGCATAGTTTACTTATATATTAGTGCAAAATTACAGCTTTCTAGCATTGATAGTCCCTGAGCAAAGCCGCGGACGGACAGACAGACGGACAGACAGACAGACAGACATGGCGAAACTATTAAGGGTTCCGTTTTTGCCATTTTGGCTCCGGAACCCTAAAAACCACGTGACATTACCCTCATGACCATTGCGTAGACACCACGGGATGGCGAGTTTTGCACGGCGACGCCCGCTGCAATGCCTAGCCCGGGATGGTCTTCCTCTCTTTGCCCTAAGATGTTCTGGGGTGCTGTGCCTCTAGGATCCTGTGAGGCTATGACGCACCAAAGATTTGAGACAGACCGACACACGAGTGATTCTAAGGGGGTTCCGTTTTATCAATATTATGTATGGACCTATAAAAATCAAAGGAACAGAAACTCAAACTATTTATATTGCGTAAAATGTCGTGATGAAAGTTCAACAATACGTGACTACTTTGAAAAAATCTCGTATCTCAAATCAATAGTCAACAAAATTGACTTTTGAAATAATGTTCATTCATAAAGTTGTGTAAAATTATCGATTTTGGAGATACTGGCTTTTTCCAAAGTAGTGACGATTTGTCTCCTGTTAGGAGTGTTAGGGCACAGAAATAAGTATTGTGAAGGTCTCGAGGTTTGTTTTTCCCAACGCGTCGCTCATTCGGCCAACCAAGGATGCCTTGTCTCAGAGCCAATTATTAACTTTATTGGACTTTTGTTCACCATGTCACCGGTTTCCACAGTCATATTAACGGCTACATGCTAAAATGCGACCAATCAAAGACAGTAGTCAAAAGCGACCTCAATACCCCTATAAATCTGTTTACAACTTTCTTTATCATCTTTTAATATCGAATAGAAACAATTCTTACGCAACGAACCCCGACTTTTACGACTTCCTCAAAACTGGACCTTAACAGTAGCCCAGCAGATCTAACAGACAGTAATAAAGTTGTATTGTGCGGTGGGAAATACAAACAGAACGGTGCTAATTCAGTATAAATTGTGGTTCCATAAAATCTGTGGACTTTTGTTCGTGAGATGCGAGGATATGACACTTTTAGCGAGGCCATCGGGATTTGTGGGCGCTGTCGGACAGTTTATGGTTGAAGATGACTCAGAAATGTTGGTTCGAGTCTCTATTCCAGGCGTTTTCAACCTTTTGGTTTTAACGGCACACATTTCGTTTATCAAAGTTTCACGGCACACCGGGACCCCTCTAGGACGTCCCTTAGTAACAAAACTAAACGTAAACACTAACTATTTCTACGTTCAGTGGAAGTGTAGATGCTTCCACCGTCAAAATTAAAAAAATAATAATAATAATTTAACTCTGAAATATACATTTCAGGTCAACATTACACCCTAACAGTTGCGATAGATGTCACTACAAGCTACAAATTGGCGTACAAGCGAACAAAATTTTCGCGTATTGCAGTTGGTACAGCACACTTGACGCGTACAACCGAGAGATGCATGATCAAACCTATTAAAAAATGACAATTGCCCGGTTTATCCCTGCAAGAATATTCGTGTTAGTTGTATTGTGTTGTCTTATTAGCTCTTCCTCCTGTGTAAATGGCTAGGTACTTTTGGACAGTTAATAATAATAATCATTTACATGGTGTTAGTGATAAGTATTTACTCTAGGTAGGTGTCTTAAAAAACAATTGTTAGTAATATGTGAAAATAGCTATTTATGCAACTGTATCGCAATAGGGGTCCTTTTAATACGAGTGTGGTTTCATGAAACGAGGCGTAGCCGAGTTTCATAAAAGGGTCACACGAGTGTTATAAGGCCTAATTGCGTACAGTTGCATACAATATTTTATCTACGTTCATATATTAAATTCTCTATCATGTGTTCAAGAAACATTGAGAATTAATTACCTGCATTGCAACCAGAACTTATACCAGGACCTTCACTTTGCTGGTAAATTATGAGTCATTCCTTCGCCGAATCTAAAATATCGGGCGGAGTCAAATCTTCTTCGCATTCACTGATATCAGACATTTTTAAGCAAAAACAAAATTTTCTCACGAAAATTCGTACAACAGAATGACAACCTATGAACGGAATGGCGGTAAAACCAGTACATCACTGCGCATGTGCGGGATGTGCGCGCATGCGCTAAAGCAGGCACTGCCACAGACAAGTGAATATTGGAATCAAAACTTGTTGGTATAAACTTTTTGGATTTGCCCTGTATCGTAATGGTTTAAAAAATTATATTATAACATTATTTTGTTAGAAGAGAAGTGTTATAAAGTAATTTTTTTTTAATATTTCGGTATTGTGTTTAAAAAGTATGTAAATATAAACTCGTTTTGAATTTTATAATTCGAATATTACGATGCGAGAGTAGATAAAATTACAATTGTCTACACTGGTATGACGATAATGATGATAAACACAGAGCTGCGACGCCGAGCGTGGCCCAATATGAAATTAAGTTGTTTTTTTCATATTTCCGTAGTTATATCCGTATTAGGGTGGTCATGGCGTATGTAATATAATAACGATTTAACTCGCAGTCCCGTATTACACTTGTGCACGAATTATCCCACCGAGACACTGCGCCGGCGCACTTCACAAAAACAACAATAGGTCAAATCAAACAATCGTCATCCAACGCGATCGTCGCGCGGTGACCACGGCGCTCAGAATAATCACTTTTTTTTACAAGCATTTATTTAACTAGCCAGTCTATAACCGCAATGACACGTTACACTCTATATTTTATCCTTCGAATCCTTTAGTCTATGTATTTGTAATAACAATATTGTTGTGTAATATTGTTCAATGTATCATTTTCAGGATTCAGGAGGAACTCTTTAAGTTAGGTTATGAATGAATGAATGAATGAATGAATGAATGAATGATTTATTTATTTTGAAAAACATCACAATAATATTACATTATTTACAAAGCCTGTCTAACAATAAGAAACAAAGGTACAGTCAGCTGCAGAGAAAGTGTACCCCCCTGTAATGGCGGTAGTATGGATACCGCCGTTACAGGGGGGTACCTTTTCTCTGCAGCTGACTGTACCTATAGTGAATGAGGTTAGGTTTATTAGTTTTATAAAAATCCTGAAATATTTACAGTTTCACATATATTAGACAGTTGCGAAAGGAATCAGGTTGCCAAATGTTACTAGCGAAGGCGTATTTACTTGTCAAAGTCAAAGTCAAAATCTCTTTATTCAATTTAGACTATAACAATCTAAGCACTTATGAACGTCAAAAAATCTACCACCCGGTTCGGAAAAACATCTGTTGAGAAGAATCCGGCAAGAAACTCAACTAGGTAAGTAGACCATATATATATTTTTACTACGTTTCACAATATTTATAAATGATATCTATCTTATACATACTATAGGTACATTACAAGTATTTAACACAATTTTATTTTTAACACAGTAGGTTCGCTATTTGAGGGATCGCAAGTGCGGATCGGAATTATTTCCAAATATCCCTGTCCATGATATAATCATTGTGTAAAGATCAGTGACAATACATTAATCTGGTAGCGAAATTCTGTTCAGGACAGTCTGAAATATGTGAAAATCACTCAACGGTAAATTTTGAAAAATGACCACTGCATCTGTATGTCATTAATTCAGGTAGCACTGGCACAAGTGTTAAATTTCATGATCTACACAGATCATAAAAATATCCCGGCAGTATCTTGGTCACCCTAGCCCCGTCCAGCATGGGAACCGCACTTGTTGCGCGCGCGCACTCGAAGCTCGAAACAGTGCAATATGTCGAATCAGCCTCTTAACACCACTCCTGAGCTATGAGGATCCATAGATCCGGTATGAATGGGATTCTTATGTAAGGAAAGTTGTAGTGGGCGTGGAAAAATGAGTCTAGCCCAAACAAGAACCTCTCGATGGGAGAGGACGCCTGTGTTTAGCTGTGGGACACCCCATTGCTGAAAATGGATGAATCTACCTCAAAAATCCATCCATACTAATATTATAAATGCGAAAGTGTGTTTGTCCGTCTTTCACGCCGTAACGGAGCGACGGATCAACGTGATTTTAGGCATAAAGATAGTTTATGGGCCCGAGAGTGACATAGGCTATTTTATCCCGGAAAAATGCACAGTTCCCGAGGGAACAGCGCGCGATAACCGAATACCACCCGGGCGGAGCCGCGGGCAAAAGCTAGTAAAATCATAAAAACAAAATTAAGTCTTCTTTGTGTAAAATTGACTATTTCCTATTTCCTATTCCTATATTGTCTATATAAAATACTTTTCGTCCTTTTTTCCTCTATGTGGCAAAGCCGTGGGACGCCATATACATACATAATGTGTAAAGCTGAAGCCACCTGCGTCCTCCCCTTGCATCACTGTGCTAGCTTAACCGTACTAGCTTTTGCCCGCGGCTTCGCCCGCGTGGTATTCGGTTATCGCGCGCTGTTCCCTTGGGAACTGTGTATTTTTCCGGGGTAAAAAGTGCCTATGTTACTCTCTGGCCCATAAACTATCTTTATGCCAAAAATCACGTCGGTCCGTCGCTCCGTTTCGACGTGAAAAACGGACAAACATACACACAAACACACACACTTTCGCATTTATAATATTAGTATGGATAAATCTTTATTGGAAGGGGCTGTTTCATCATCCATTCATTAGTGTTAACTGACGGTTAAATGTGATGCCGTCTACCTATGTCTATCCGAAAAAAAAAAACAAATACCTAGAGACGGCATCACATTTAACCGTCAGTTAACACTAGGTACAACACATGAAATTAAAAGTCAATAAGAAAAAGTGATGTACAAAGGTGAACTTATCCCTCGGCCAACTTATGAACAGTGGCGACTGGCTCAAGAATCCCGGTTCGCGATGGCACATGTATGTGGCTACTCATGCAACCTGGCAAGTAACAGCTGTCTACATCGCATCATGCGATTCGCACGTAAGCTTCACTACTCAACGCGGCGCGTGGGCATCGCCCGCGTTAATGCGAAGCAACACTCAGCCATTATTTCGCGTCCACGCCGACAATAAACCACTTTCTCACGTTAAATGACAAATAGCCAGCGAATTAATACAGCGACGCGTTTGTACGGATAAATCAAAAAGCGCGAAACTCACAGCATGACTGCTAAAGCGAATAAAAGCTTACTGTCGTAACGAATGCGACTTCAGATGCATTTTGAGTTGCAATGTATTGTTTTAAGGGACACAATAGTGCGGTAGTATTTTTTCACTTACAACATTTGGTATCATAACCGTCGAACTACAAACATAAGTATACAACATGTTTTGATACCATAAAATTTGAGCACTAAGATCGAATGTTCTGTATCCCAGGCGCAAATTGCAAGCGCTGTTGACAAAGTTGTTGTTGCGATTGTGATGGATTGTATTGCTGTTGTGATAGATGCGATAATTGATTGTGTTGTGAGCTGTGTTAAATGTACGGAGCCTCTGGAGGATGTTATTGCTCAGTGTCTTCGCGGAGGAATAAGGATGGGGAAGAAATGCAAGAGTTGGTATCGATTTATGTTTTCGATAAAGTTGTATAATAAACGTTCTGTTCTGGTTTAGGTGGATTAATATAGTGCATTCCTGGATCAAAAATAGGTACTTATACTTGTTACTCAAAATACCTAATATACCGTTTTAATTTAGACGTTCCAGAAATTGAATGAAGTCGAAATCAAAATGGGAGTATTATATTCAGTTGACTCTTAAATTTGATTACTCTTAAATAAATAAAAAAAATAAAATTATTGTACTACAATTAACTTTTTTATTTGACGGAAAGGAAAACGAGCAAGTGGGTCTCCTGGTGGTAAGAAATCTCCACCGCCCATAAACATCTGCAATACCAGGGGGATTGCAGATGCGTTGCCAACCTTGAAGTTAATATGGGATACTTCAAGTGCCAGTAATTTCATCGGCTGTCTTACTCTCCACGCCGAAACACAACAGTGCAAGCACTGCTGCTTCATGGCATGATTAGCGAGCAAGATGGTGGTAGCAATCCGGGCGGACCTTACACGAGGTCCTACCACCTGCAACATTAGTATGTTAGATCAAAGCAGACTACTTATATCAAACTTCTAAATGGATTTCATGCCATGGCATGGACTAAAACTCTATTTAAAATTAAAAAGACAAACTCCCCAAAAACTAAATTACTTATGATTCCTCTGCAGTAACTAGCAATCAAAAAAGCTCAATTGCCCTCAGAATACCTATACCCGTTAGGTACTTATCGGTGTTTGTGATATCAATTTACATCAATAAAACCGATTCGCAATCTTCATTTTTCCTTCCCTAGCCCACTTTGTCCTCGCACAGGGTGTTCCAATAACAAATGCGGCGGCGCGGGCGCACGCGGCGCGGTTAGGTTCGCTAATTTGACGAATTGGGTGGCCGCGCACCCTTATACCAGACCAGGTTATTGGACAACGGGATCTGATGGCATTTTGATAAGATTTAGGAAAAGAAATATGATTATATACTTAAAAAAAATAAGTATACAGGATGATTTAGGGGTCGTGAGCAGGAGTGAAAGGGGTGATGGGGATATTCACACTGAGCAACTTTTACTATGGGACCAGCTACCAATGGCAAAAAAAAAACTGCTATTCCATACATTTCGGATAGTTAGCGATCGATTATCTCTTGATTTGATGGTTTTTTTTCGCTATTTCGGGGCTGGTCCCATAGTAAAAGTTGATCAGTGTGAATGTCTCCAACACCCCTTCCACTCCTGCTCACGACCCCTGAATCACCCTGTATAAAATATACAGCGTGTATTTTCGATACTACCTCAAACTTTAAGGGTAGTTAGTGAAGGCCCTAATAATCACGTTTTATTATGTTTTAGTAAAAAATGTTGACTTATTATTTTCCTTATAAAATTAATTAGCACGCAATGTGCGATACTGCTTTGTTTTTGTTCAAAACGAAACTTCTTGACGTGACAGCTGTCATAGAACGCTTCTCTCTCGTATCAAATTATTGTACGCTTTACATTGCTGCTCAAAAATATTTAAAAATTAATTACGCTCTGGTAGTTAATTCTAAATTTAAAATTTGTTTTGATATCTATTCATAGCACTTTAATCTTCGTCTAGTTACAGTTTGAGGCAGTAATAAAAAGTACACGCTGTATAATATGTGCTTGACTTTTCTTAAAAAACTTTCTTTTTTGTAAAAAAGTTTAATGACACAGGTAACAAATAATCTTATTTCGTTTTTATTATTGCACACATTTTACTCACGCCGTTTAAAGTTCCTCGAATAATAAATTTTGGCTTTTTATTTTATAAAAAAATTGGAAGTTTAAATAATTATTAGAATGTATTAACACAAAGGTATGTGATAGAATTTTTTGAATATTAAAATGGTAGAACCAAATAATACAACGTGTATTTTTAATACTACCTCAAACTAACCAGACGAAGATTTAAGTGATGTGAACCGATATCAAAACAAATTGTTAATTTAGAATTAACTAACAGAGCGTAATTAATTTTTGAAATATTTTCGAGCAGCAATGTAATGCGTACAAGAAGAGAGAAGCATTCTGTGACAGCTGTAACGTCAACAAGTGCGACGTTTTGAATAAAAACAAAGTAGTATCGCGTAACGATACATTGCGTGCTAATTAATTTTGTAAGGAAAATAATAAGTCTAATTTTTTTACTAAAACATAATAAAATGTGATTATTGGGGCCTTCACTAACTGCTCTTAAAGTTTGAGGTAGTATTAAAAATACACGCTGTATAAATTCAAATTTAAAGTCCCTTTTATTTTTATATCCCAACAGCCTGTTTTAATCCATCCAAAACGCATGTTCAGATTGAGGCATGTCCACACCAACGCAGCAATACCGCTATAAATGTAAAGCCGCGACACACGAGCCCAATTAGTTTTACGGCTGGTGACATTTCGAGCCCGCGCCACACATCATCTTCCTATATTGCGCCAATAAAACGTCTTCATTGTCTATGGCTGTCATTTTGAAATAGGCACACTTACAAACATATTCAAACAGCTCATAGTGGCGCCACCATGTACTGATATACGCGTCAATAGCACGTGGAAACGTTAGTTTCAAACTTCGCCACTGCTTGTAATAAGTTTGTGTGTTTCGATTGTGATGTTCCGTTTGTTTTTCGAGGTGTTGTAGATTTTGAAGGTGCGGGCTAACTGTGAGGGTCATAGTTTATTTACGTGTATTTATTTTAAAATGCTAAGGCTGACATCACTTGCTGTTCATTTTTAATTACCTATTTCAAAAAGAAGCAAAAGCAAAACAGTATTTTCAATACATTCGCTCGAAAAATTATCTTTCAAAGGAAGTATACATGGCTGATGTCTCGTAAGTTCAATTAACTGCACTATTGCGATTAATTTCACGGTTTTTTTTTAAATTCTCCAGTTTAAAAGTCTACAAGTAAAGAGTTTAAAAAGACAAAAATATAAAATATCGACTTATACGTAGAAAAATTTACAAAATTGATTGTAGTTATTATAAACCGTAATTTGATTATCTCAGACTTTAATGATTTCCACTGTTGATTTATTAAGAAAATCGCAGTGGCTGAACGCGTCGAATCTTTTCCTGATAATTTTAGTTAACGTAATTAGAAACAAAACTTACGCATGCGCATTACGGACGCGCCATTTTTGTAAAACTTTGGGTTGTTTTATTTTTATTTCTCAATTTTGTGTTATTATTATTTTGCCTATTTTCTTACAAATGTAGGTATTGAAAAACATCATAGGTATAATACACGGTTGGCAAGGTTTTACAAACTCGTGAAGATGAAAACCCTCGCCTTGCGGCTCGGGTTTATCACTAGTCCACTCATTTGCCAACCTCGTATCACAAATTACGATATATCCAAAGCTTCAAATCAAAATTTACTTTATTCTGGTATTTAGCCAAAAAGTCAAAGTCAAAGTCAAAATCTCTTCATTCAATTTAGGCTATGACAAGCACTTATGAACGTGTAAAAACCTACCACCGGTTCGGAAAAAACCTCTGTTGAGAAGAATCCGGCAAGAAACTCAACGAGGTATTTTTATTTTAAAACAGATTCACAATATTTATAAATGATATCTATGTACTATAGAGGCACATTGCAATTATTTAACACAATTTTATTTTTAACACAGTAGGTTCACTATTTGAAGGGATCGCTAATGCGGATCGGAATTATTTCCAAATATCTTTCTAGTAATAGTTTTCTGTAGGAAGTATAGCAGCACCTAAATAGGTGCTACTCGTATAGGTGGTACTCGTATTTACTCTACTTAAGAAGAGTCCGACTACAAATAGCAACTTGTCCGGATTTGTTAGATTCTTTTTCCGATATTTTTATTTTCTTGTATAAAATTTTCCGATCGAATTTTTCCCCGTAGACAAATTTGCTTCATTCTCATTTCAAGTTTCCTAAATAAATTCCACACATATCGCACAAAACAAAACGCGTGCGTCGTAGATTTAATAAAAATAAGGTCATAAAATTTAAAGATAACCATAGGTAGTACTAATCTATGATATTTTTTGTTTATGCTAAACTATTATTGCGCCTAATTCGAGATGTGACATCTCAAAATAACGTCAACTCGCGTCAATTAACACCGTTGTATGAACTTGATAAACCGCGATATCCCGGAATTGTATTAAGGTTTTTAATTGGTTCGATAAATACGGCCATTGCCGTCAAGATTGCGCGTTAGTGACGTTACTTGACAAGCGAAATATTGCTAGATGGCATTAACTTAGGCCTCTAGGTTGGCAACGCATCTGCAATACCCCTGGTGTTGCAGATGTTTATGGGCGGTGGTGATCTCTTACCACCAGGAGACCCACTTGCTCGTTTGCCTTCCAGTCGTATAAAAAAAAAAAAACGATTGACGTTTGACGGGATCCTTTCGACTGCCATAATCTTATAAGTCATAATGTAATTTTTGTCATAATTATTGTTAGTAATTTTTTTTCCCGCTGAAACCGTACATTTTTCATATTTTTTTAAATAGTACTTATAAACCTCTATATGTTAGGTTTGTTTTATAACAATTCTGAAAAATAAATGGTTTCAGAGAAAAAAGAGTTATGTCAAACATTACTATTATGACAGACAATACATTATGACTAACAATTTTCTACCAGTCGATATAGAGCCAAACAAAAAATAACGATTTTTAGCGCGTAACAGTTTTTAGCGCGCCGTGATCCCACGAATAGCCCGCACCGCGAACTTTGACGTGCTTCATCTTCGTAATTTTTAATTAGATTAACAAAAGAATACGTGTACATTATTTTCTGAGAATTTATCTGACGGAATAATTAGCATTTTTTTACTTATAAAAAATTACAAAAAATCATTTACTGTCATGAAAATAATTTTCTGCTAGTGTGTTGTGTTGTTTGTGTTTTCTGTAGTGATTTTAATTGTATCACTATGGATATCAAGGTAAAAATAAACTAAAAAGGTACCTAACTCAAGCAGTCATCAGTTATTTTTTCTTTTTTAATTTTTTTAAGGCAGTCAGATTTGTTCTGGACTTTCGGCTCTAGCTAGCTTTTAGCACCTATGTTTAATCCTTGATCTAACCAAAAGTACAAGCTTTGCTTAGTTTGGAACTAAAATGGCGTAATTTATGGTGACTGACCTAAAATTGCTAAAAGTGGTTCCGAAGCGGCGTTTCGTGTATTACAGGCGTGAAGTTTGTGTGTGTGTTGATCTCATTTTACTGAACATTTTTTCTAGTATTAGTAAACAGTTAAGCAACAGCATCCTGAAACAAAGTAAGCGAAATGCCCTCTATATCGGTAAGGCATCGTTATCTCTCATTAGGCTGTTATGGCCCGTAAATCTGCGCTATCAGGGCCGCCACGCCGTGTATCATGCTTTTGAAGATTTACGCCACGGCGGTATTCTGGAGGCTCATGGTGGAGTGAAAGAAAGAAAGAAACCATTTATTGCCACAAAAAATAATATAAGCAGTTGAAAAAGAAGAACATACCTACACTAAACCTAATCAGAAGGCAGTTATTTGTGGCAAAAGGAGCGGACTCAGCATTTGCTGCGAGTGCAAGCGTAAGCCTGCATTGCGCAGCGCTGATTTTCACTCCGTCCCCAGCCGCAGTTTTGACTGTCACTGCTTAAGTGACTAAATAAACAAACAAGCTGAGATATGTGGTGCGATCTCTTGTCCGGGTGAGCGGTTAGTTCCGGTGGAGTGCCGAAAAAGTTTCTCTATGAGGGCTACGGCATAGATGTCGCTGTGTCGCTGCTTAAGTGGCTAAATAAAGAAACAAACAAGCTGAGATATGTGGTCGTATAGGAGAAATTTGTGTCTGTACTCCTGTCCTGTGGTGTAGCGGTACAGCACGCAGCACGGAATGCTGAGGACCTGGGTTCGATTCCCAGCGCTGGTCTGTTTTTCTGGTTTTTCTGTGAATCTATGTTTCAGTTTGTATTTTCGATATGGATCTTACGGGATGACCGAGTGTTGAGTTTGCAAAATATTCAACTTCAAAGTGCAAATTTTCATTAAAATCGAGCGTCCCTCCCCTCTAAAATCTAAACCGGTGGGTGGATTTTTTTTTAAAAATACAAAACGGTAATAAGTACTTATATCAAACTTACAAGGAAAACTATAAAGGTTAAGTTTTCTTGAGAATTATTAGTAGTTTATGAGTAAATAGCAGCCTAATGTATAAAATAGTCAAAATACCATAACGGGACTTATCACGCTATTTTTACACAAGTAATATTTACCTCGACGTTTCGGCAACGTTACAGTTACCATGGTCTACTCGTGACCACGGCAACTGTAACGTTGCCGAAACGTCGAGGTAAATATTACTTAATTGTAAAAATAGCGTGATAAGTCCCGTTGTGGTATTTTGACTATGAGTGAGAATCACGAAAGTTTAAAACGTTATAGGTATAAAATATACCTGAACTTGGAATATTCCCTACAAAAATAATTTTATAACAAAAAATGGAACCGACTACAAAAAACCCTGAAATAATTTTCTACCAGTCTAAAGTGGTAACTATGGCCCAAGCCCTCTCATTATGAGTGGAGGCCTGTGCCCAGCAGTGGGACGTATATAGGCTGGGACGAAACTGAAGTCGGTGCCTCAGCACGAGCCAGCAGGAGTGGACCTATAGTCGTCTACTTCACCTACATACCTACTATATATATTAGACTTCAATCACTCCTGCTGTCTCGTGCTGAGGCACCGACTTCAGTTTCGTCCCAGCCTATATACATCCCACTGCTGGGCACAGGCTTCCACTCATAATGAGTGGGCTTGGGCCATAGTTACCACTTTAGACTGGTAGAAAATTATTTCAGGGTTTTTTGTAGTCGGTTCCATTTTTTGTTATAAAATTATTTTTTTCACGCTTTTTAGTGTTAATGATCTAAGACACAATACTTTAATGTCAACTGCTCGACACCTTTTACGAAAGATTACTTTTTCTGATGCAGAGACGTTCATTATTGAGGAGTCCTGGTGCTTCACCACCCGTTCTATTTTACCATATGCATTACGACGAGCATAAATTGCTTACCTACTTTGTTAAAGTAATTGAAATTCAACTCGTGAACTACTTGTTATTGAGTAGTAGCTCTGTTGGTCAAATGTGGTCATCATCATCAGTTCCACTTCACCAAATTATGATTTTCATGAGCAAATGCACAAGTTACTGCAAAATATATCCAAATTACTACAGGTGTCCCTACAACATTTGAAGAGTTCCCTCGATTTCCTTAGGATCCAATCAGCAGATCCTGATTTGGTGCTTATGGGACTTAATTGAAAGCATTCGTAGACGAACGCAAAAAAAAAATTTCGAATCGGTTCACAAACGACGGAGTTCTGAGGTAACAAACATTAAAAAAAAAATACAACCGAATAGATAACCTCCTCCTTTTTTTTAAGTCGGTTAAAAATAGGAAATCCTTAGAAAAATATTACTTAAATTTTTCGTAATGGCTACAGAACTAGCTAGTAATTAATAAATTGACACCAATTGACCTAGTCCCAAATTAAGGAAAGCTTGTACCTACTATGGACGCTAGGCAATGGATAAACATAATACTTATATAGATAAATACAACTTAAATACATACTCGTATTAAACATCCAAGACCCGAGAACAAACATTCGTATCTAATACTAATACGAGTATTATAAATGCCAAAGTTTGTAAGTCAATTTGTTTGTTTGTTACTTCGTCACCTCTAAACCGCTAAACCGATTTAGATGAAATTCGGTATGCAAATAATTTACAGCCCGGGAAAAGACAGGATAGATAGTTTTTAATCCGGAAAATGCCATAGTTCCTGCGGGATAGTGAAAACCGAATTCACGCGGAGTCGCTGGTAACGGCTAAATATTCATATAAATATCTGCTCCGTCCGGGATCCGAACCCGGGACCTCAAGCTTCGTAGTCAGGTTCTCTAACCACTTGGCCACCCAGTCGGTCATTCACAGACAGCACGAAACGTGTAAACACACAATTATACCTAAAATCCCAATACAGGTTTTAAGAATAAGGCTCCAGTTATAGTTTCGTCGTAAACCTGTTTAGTGTTTGATCTAGCCATCCTAGCCGACCTGAAAATATATGGCAGTAATGAGCAAACGTATCCTTTCTATTAAAATAATTTAATCTTTCAAAATTTCTTTTGCCATACAATTTTGTCATGGAACGATTACCTACTAACATAGTTATTTTATATTTAAATCAGTGTTCTAACAGTAAAGATAACAATTTGTGTGTTTTCATAAACTATATTAATTTAATTTAATTTTATAAAAAGTATGTAGTTATCTGTGCGGTCTTTACATTTTCTTAAGCCATCTCATGTTACCTACAGAAAACAGTGGGTTAGGTTAAATCAATTTAAATGAACACTTTTAATTTTATGATTATATATAAAAATATGGATAACACTTACTTATTGCATATGAAATTTGGGATAATTATAAAAAAAATGCTTAAAAATAAATAAGCTGAAACAGAACATTGTTACTTACTCACTACGTCAGAAGAATAATATCGTTTTACACAAACAATCAGACGAGTAACCTGCTTTCTAATAATTTAGAACAAAAATTAATTCTTTTCCAAAAAAACCCGTTTGTACTGGACCTTACCAAAAACTTAGTTTTTTTGCTGTCCTGTCAATGCTGGTAACTGAATAATCAAAGAACAATTACACTTTAAACATTTAATCAAACTTATTTTACATAGTAATTGACATAATTGGATTCCTATAATTATTATGTAAATCGCAACCAACTATGCAAAATAAAAGGATTATTCACCGGTGCTTTCTAATTGACCGATGTCATTAAGTTCTTAAAACTGTCATCTTACTTTCTAAATGACAGTAGGAAAGAAAGTTAGCTGTATAATATTATATTCGAGTTTATTGTCTTTTCTACACGTTAGTAATCATGAAGTATTTAGGTAGCACTTGACAATATGGACAGATTAGTGACGCAATGCTTTTTCTGCACGAGTCGAGAGGGACCCAAATATAAAAAAAAAAACGAAGAACGTGTCGGACACGCCCAAGATAGGGTCCCGTAGCCATTACAAAAAAATTAACTAGTGTTATGTACGGAATCTTCCAAGTTTAGGTATTTTTTTATACCTTAGGCTACTTAATTTTCAAGAAATTTAGCTTTTGACTTATTGTTAGCCGTTATAATTTTCCTTGTAAATTTGATATAACATTTACTGCCGACCTGATTTTTTTTTATTTTCCCATCTAATAGTTTAGATGCTAGAGGGGGGCGGGAATCGACGTTAATGAAAATTTGCACTTTAACGTTGAATATTTTGCAAACAAATCATTGAATTTTAAAATACCTACCCAACGATACCCCATACTATAGGGTTAGTCGAGAAAAAAAAACACCGATGTAAGTTAAAATAATAAAATTTCCCAATCCGCTCTGGGCCCGCGTGGGAACTATGGTCCAAGCCCTCTCATTCTGAGAGGAGGACTGTGCCCAGCAGTGGGACGTATATAGGCTGAGATGATGATGATGACGAAGTTAAAATAAGTCATTTATGAGTCCGCCCCGATCGCGGTGGAAACTGGGCTTTACTGTTAGAATAACAGCTTATTATAGTCGTCTGTACTGGATCTTAATATTAGATTTTTGGCTAAGAAATCCCCAAAATTCAAATAAAAAGTTTGGATATAAATCTGATATTAGCATCTAGAGGCTGCGGATCTATATACCTATTGCATTGCGGACGGAAATCCGCATTGCAATAGAATTGCGAAGTGCCGACTGCCCTGCACTGAAAAGAAAAGCTTCTAAAATATCGAATAATAATAATAATAATGTCCATAGATGGTTAGTAAATTAAGTAATTATTATACTTATATTAAATTATATTGACCGGATTACTCACGTCTTAAATCGAGTTTAGCTCGACATGTGGGATTGTGGTTGGTCGGTACCCCCAAGTTGGAAAACAGTATTAAATACTCGTGCTGTGTCATCGGTTGGTGTGAACGTGCCTTTACGGAACGATGTTGTTAGTGTTGTGTGCTACCCTACATTTGTTAGTGAAAATAAAAATGACGATGAAAATGTGGGTAGTTGTGCGCCTGAGTTAGTTTCGTCGGACAGTCGCGCAATCAGAGCGGTGGCGCGTAGTGCGCGTGTTGCGGCAGCCGCCGAGTCGCGTGCTCCAGTGATGAAGGGTTTCGAAATAACCCGAAACATGTCGAGCTAAACTCGATTTAAGACGTGAGTAATCCGGTCAATATAATTTAATATGAGTGAGTCTCACGGTAGTTTCATGATCAAAATTATTATACTTATTAGTAATAAAGTTTCGGTTTCATTGTCGGCCGAAACTGATACAAAAAATTCTATATTCGATTACAAATGTCTTGGTAAAATGATAATCTGCCATCTGCAGTTAGTTACCCGCAACTCTCACGATGTCGTCTGTCCACCTGGTGGGAGGCCTGCCAACGCCTCGCCTACAAATGCATTACTTGTATTCATTTGTTTTTGTCCTTATGTTTGTGACTTACTAGATTTTTCGATAACACAGCTCATGAAGGATCTCGTGTTGTTTTTAGCGTTCCGTAGTGCGAATGGAAAAAGGGACCGTTATAGTTGCATGTGTGTGCTTAACTGAGAAGGTGGCCAACTGATTTGACCCATGGTCTCTCAAGCAGAGGATAGTGGGTTCAAACCCGGGTTCGCATCTCTAAGTTTTCCGAAATTTAGGCGCGAAATTTCTTTTGATATTTACCACGAGCTTAGCGGTAAAGGAAAATATCCATACTAATATTATAAATACGAAAGTGTATTTGTGTATTTGTCCGTCTTTCACGCTGTAACGGAGCGACGGTTCGACGTGATTTTTGGCATAAAGATAGCTCATGGTCCCGAGAGTGACATAGGCTACTTTTTATCCCGGAAAAATGCACAGTTCCCGAGGGAACACCGTGCGATAACCGAATACCACGCGGGCGGAGCCGCGGGCAAAATCTGGTTATAAGTTAATAACAAAATTGTGAAAAAACCTGTACAAACCTGGAAAGCAATTCAATAGTGACAAGCCCTCTAATTTTGTTAACCGACTTCAAAAAAAGGAGGAGGTTATCAATTCGGTTGTATGTTTTTTTTTTTTCTTTTAATGTTTGTTACCTCAGAACTCCGTCATTTATGAACCGATTTGAAAATTTTTTTTTGCGTTCGTCTAGGAATGTTTTCAATTAGGTCCCATAAGCACCAAATCAGGATCTGATGATTGGATCCTAAGGAAATCGAGAGAACTCTTCAAATGTTGTAGGGACACCTATGATAATTTTGATATATTTAGTAGTAACTCGTGCATTTGCTCTTGAAAATCATCATTTGGTAAAGTGGAACTGATGATGAAGACCACAGTTGACCATCGGAGTTACTACTCAATAACAAGTATTTCATGGGTTGAATTTCAATTGCTTTAACACAGTTGCTAAGCAATTTATGCTCCTCGGAACACATATGGTGAAATGGAATGGGTGGTGAAGCACCAGGACTCCTCAATAATGAACATCTCTGCATCGTAAAAGGTGATGAGCAGTTGACATTAAACTATTGTATCTTAGATGTTTTATACTAAAAAGCGTGAAAAAAAAATTTATAACAAAAAATAGAACCGACTACAAAAAACCATGAAAATAATTTTCTACCAGTCTGAAGTCGGTGCCTCAGCACGAGCCAGCAGGACTGATTGAAGCCATTTACTCGTAGGTATAGTTGTAGGTGAGGTAGACGATTATAGGTCCACTCCTGCTGGCTCGTGCTGAGGCACCGACTTCAGACTGGTAGAAAATTATTTTCATGGTTTTTTGTAGTCGGTTCTATACTTTAGGAACCACTGATGTATTACATGTAATATATGAATGCGAAAGTGTGTGTGTTTGTATATTTGTGTGTTTGTTTGTCCGTCGTTCACGTCGAAACGGAGCGACGGATCGACGTGATATTTGGCATTGATATAGTTCATGGGCCAGAGAGTTACATAGGCTACTTTATATCACGGATAAATGCACAGTTCCCGAGGGAACAGCGCGATAACTGAATTCAAGCCGCGGGCAAAAGCTAGTAATTTATATTTGTTACAGAACCCTCAATGAAGAACAGAACTCGCACGAATTTATTACAGATTCATACCACCTAGGTCTCACATGTCGTCCTGCCTGCCAGCGCGCAAAATACTCATTTGTAACCTATACCACCCGTTACTCTGACATCCTGCGCGGGGCAATCAACGTATAATGTACCAGTAAATCTTAGATTTTTCTATCTCCCCCATTAGTTACGAATAACACGTCCAAGTTTTCAACTCGGTTAAGTTGGTTGTAAATTGCGCGCCTTTATAGGCGATGTGCGCTCTGGGTGGCGAGGAAACACCACTTTACTTACGACATCTTCAAACCACCATATGGCTTCTATTCGACTGTTTTAAAGCCCGCTTTTGTAGTAGAAAGACACGGGTGTGTGTAAAAGTTAAGCTGGCGTTGGCAAGTGAGTTTCAGAAAGCATTATGGTCTCTGTAAATCTATCGATTTGCTAATGACACGTGTTTTATATGAGGTTAGCGGCGTGTGTTTTTTGAGGCATTGACACGAGCTTTCCGGTGTTTATACGTAAGGGTTTATATTTCAAGAGTGTTGACGCAAATTATACTTTTTGAGAGTTTCGTATCACAAAACGAAAGGATTTTTATAGGGTTTATTTTAGTGAAAAGAAACCTGAAAGATGGATGCACAGAAAAAATCCAGAAAAAGACACCAGCCCAGTGGTGGTCAAGGGGTATGGGACGCAGCACGGAATGCTGAGGACCTGGGTTCGATTCCCAGCGCTGGTCTCTAAGCTTTTTCTGCTTTTTTCGGTGCATCCATGTTTCAGTTTGTATTTTCGTTTGATTTCACGGCATGAACGTAAAAGTAACAAATTTAGAATAGAATATAATTTTTTTTATTCAGGCTTCGCACATAAAATAGAACAGGGCAAAAATACATGAAAACAAAAAAAAAATACAATATGCGAAGGCACGAAACTGTGCACGCAGGCAAGCACTAGGCACGAAACTTTGGAGTTTAAATAAAAAGTACAAGTCCAAAAACCAATCATAATTTCATCACTCAATCATAATTTATTTTGTTGTCCATTTGTTAAGACTGTTACTCCTGTTACTGTTATGAACATGTGGAAACGTCAAGAAATGAATACGATACAGTGAAGAGTTTCTGCAATGGTTAAATAGTTTCAGTATTACAGATTTTTCTTACAGGTTGATTTTCAACAAATTGAATTTCTTCTGATTTCCAACAAAAGATTCTCAATTAATTTTCAAAAAGATCTCCGTTAGGTTCGATGACGAGTGAAGCGAGGAGGAGCAGTTTGTTATGGGGAACTGTAACTCAATAACAACCATTTTTATTTGTAAAATCGAAAATTTGTAGACGTAGAATTCTACAAAATTGGGAATCGGGAGAAACGGGGATATGTAGAAATAGGAACATGTAGAAATGAGGATAAATCCTTGCAATCGTAACAATATGGAGCTAATGAATTGAAAAGGTACAATTTATCGTAAGTGTATTTTCTCCAAAGACCGTGGGAATCAGACTTTATGGAGTATTTCCCGTCGGCAAAGAACTATGAAATTTAATAAGAAGCCTATAAGGCGTACAAATTTTCGACTTTAATCTAAAATAATATCGAATACAGAAAAGACATCGAAAACAAATAAAATTATTTCTACAAATAACATATAACAAAGTACATTGACTTAAATATTTATTTTTTCACATCTAACAAGAGAATAACTCCTCGAGTTCAAGAGAAAAACTGTATTTACAGACGAAAGGTGCGACAGCAAACTGATCCTATAAAGGTTCAGTTTTTACAGACTGATGTACGGAACCCTAAAAATAATGTCTCTTCGTTATTAAGTACATGGAGCCTTACATCTTAAACAGTATGGTGCTCTATTAATTATCGTCTTCAATAAATTCGCCTCCCGCGGCTACAAAAACCACAGATACAGATTACACCAGATAACGCATCTGTATGAAACCAACCGTGTCACTTTTTTATATCTACTGTGATGTCTTAAGAGCGAATAAGCGATGTGAATTCCCCGATGTCCGCGCAAATTCGATTCAAATGCGCCGCCCGCCCGCGCCGTTGGGCTCGAGTCAGTCACTAGTCATGATTAGTCAGTTAGCGGTCAGGCTTTATATGGAGCCAACCCCGATTTTTGTCGGGGTTCGGACACGCGAAGTAGATGCATTTGCGTAATCTAGTGTACTCAATATCTGTGACACTAACCCTTCAGAGCCCTTATCCCATCATTGCAATCAAGATAAACGCAGTGTTACCAACTCCTAAAAATATTTACCCGTAAAATTAAAGAAAAATAATTATGTTGATATTTTTTATTTTGATTTTCTAAGAAAACCTCAAAACTTTATAAAGTCTATAATTACGCTTATGAGTAAATAAATCAATGTAATAAAAATCAAAAGCAATTGAATAAACAATTCAAAAGTGTCAATAGATCTCTACACATAACACATAGTGCTACAGGTTTAGGGCTTGTTTCGCCATCCATTGCTTAGTGTTAACTGACGTTTAAAAGTGATGCCGTCTCCTTCTATTCGAACAAAACATTTTCAAGCACATCACATCTCAGCCTATATACGTGCCAACGTGAATAAGAGTTCTATTGGACTGTAGTTCTCACGCGTGCCCAAAGCTGATTGGGAACTTCGTGTTAAGGCGCACAGCGTTTATTATTTGATTCAATGTGTACCTTTCCTATATTATAAACCATTCCTAATAATAAATTTCGTATTATTTTATCACAATAATTTACTTTTATAAAAAAACCCCAAGAAAAATCCCCCAAAAATACACAAACACACAAACACTATGCTGAGCTGCGACCGTTTCGTGCTTTCGCATATTGTTTTTTTTTGTTTTTATGTATTTTTATTCTGTTTTTATTTTAAGGTGCGAAGCATGAGTAAATATACTTATTTCTATTCTATTCTATTCAAAAATAAAAATCCTTGAATCCCATCCCCTCATTTACCCCTAAATTTGAGCAAAAACCGCTCAAGTACAAACCACTGATAAACCAACTGATAAACGTGGGAAAAGGCAAAAAGTGGAAAAGTATATTATTTATCGCCGTGACCCGTGCGCCCACGCTGCCGCGCCGGCCAATCGCCACTCGACATGGGAAATCAATTTTAACATCAACTTTGCTGATTTAGTACCATACTCAATGACATCTTTTAAACAACAGCGACAAATAAACTCCGACTTTATGTTAACGCGTTAGAGTTTAATTTTCTACGGCTGTATATATTCGTTTTATTACGAGACAGTGATTGTTTGAAGTTCAGTTATGTGGACGCACCTCTAAATATTTTATGTTGTTATTAGTTATTTATTTATTATTATATTGTTAGTGACGTTAGTAACGGGTGCGTGTCACGTTACGGGCAGTAAGGACGATGTTAGAATGTAGAAAGTTTGTTTATGGATCTTTTTTGTTGATGCGACAATACAAGGTGACCTTAGCCTCGGACATATAATGAAACCATGGATAAGACTGATACTTAGCAATATCTAAAAATAGTTATTTGCTTAATTAGACAAGAAAAAAATTCTATCAGATCATCCAAATAAACAGGCTGCTCCAAAGTGATACATTGAAAACCTTTAGTTTTTCGGTAAATATTTGACTAATTATGATACTTTGCAGTTTGGTTTTAATTATCTTGTTAAGCCAGTAGAATTCGTATTTGTCCTGAGGCTAAGGTCACCCAGTATAGGTAGAGTCATTCACGATGACGCGTGCCATGGTTCTTATTAAACAATACAATGCAATGTCATGGCTAATTTTGACAAAATCACGCGTCTTCGTGGATGGCGCATTCTTTTGTTTTCGGATCATCTGTGCACCTGGGGGTCGATTTTTAAACTGAAAGAGACGAAAAGTTATGAGTTTGAAGTACGAGTAAAATATGAAGATAAAAGATATTAAGGTAGTTGATATAAAATAATAATTCCAAATTGGGACTCCAATAAAAAATAAAGGAGTTACGTTATACTTATTATTATACAAAAAAAAACAAATAAAGTATGTCTTTCAAAAATAAAATTAAAAAACTAAATTAAATCAAGAAATGCCCCCCGTAGCATTGTGTCCAAAAGGATGGAGCTGGCAGCGTGTCTTTTTTGAATAGCTATACCTAGATGCTATTCTTTGAGAGATACTTTAGTTTAGTTTTAGTATCTAAAAACTGATTATGTGGTAGTTAATATCAAACATAGATATAGTTATTGGTATAAAAAATCACAAAAATCTGCCTTTAAATTTCTCTTAAGTTGTCTATGTGTAATTTTTATATTTTCTGCAAATATTTCTATTACTATTCATAAATCTATTTATATGCAAAATTGCAGCGTTTTAATGCTAACAGTCAAGCCAAGCCGCAAATCGACAGACGGATGGACGAACTGACAATCAGACGGACTAACATGTTGAACCCAAAAAGTTCATTTTTAGGACTATAGAATCCTAAAAAGTACCGTAGTAATGCCATAGGCGGTGACAAAAATTTCACACATTTTATAACTCCTTGATTTACGTTGTCCACGCCCAGCTTCCGATCGCAGCTTTTAGCGAATAAAAAAACAATATATTTTATTTTATTTCGCAGCCATCAAAAATATAACGACGTTCGCCCACTACGCCACAAATCTTGCGTTAAACAACTGTACGTATGTAAATCTCGAGTTAATTCACAAAACTGATTTTAGAAAACTTAAATCCAAATAATATACGATTATAATCCATCTGTAACCGATTCGAGTCGCGCGTTAACTCCCAAACTAACCATAAATTACAAATAAATTGTGCTGTGCACGTTATGCTGGTAGGATTGAGTATCGCTACCATTTTATACCATCGCGTACTAACAACTGTGGTAAGGAGAAACGAACCTTAATTCAGTCCCACAGAGATGTCGTCTACTGCACCAATTAAAAGGATTATCACGATAACAATATTGCTCATAATACAACGATCATCTAGTGATAAAACCTCTTTACAACGTGAGTTTTGAAATGGACAGTCACCCTAACACGATCGGACCTTGTCGCAGTCGCTTCAATACTATTTCCGCTTTAAAGCTAAATACTTTGTTAAAGTGAAAAGGTTGTAAAAAATTCTACAGTGACTTCTTGGGACATTCTTGGCTAAATGTTCGGTCTCACGGCGCATGCGTAGGAAAGTGGTCGAGTATAAATTGAACTTCCATGAATAAAATCTTGAAGTGTGAAAAGAAGTCAGTCGTAGAGCCGTGGGCAGAAAATAGCCTAAAGCAGTATAAAAATACTTGTGAATTGCTCGATATGAATACTGATTTATAATAAAGTACATAAAATATAGCGCAATATTTGTAGGCATCGATTTTGGGGGTAAAGGGCGTAATATCTGATTCAATTTTGTAAGCAAACATCATGTTCACTGTAAATTATGAAACTAAATACGTTTGGCACCCTGTAGCTTCTAACAACATTTTACTTAATTGATAACTACTTTCTCTTTAGTATAAACAGTTATTTATTTATAAAATAGTTATAATTTGTACGCTTTTTATAGCTATTCTATAGTGCCCTTTTGCCCATTCTAATTATGGCTTTAAAAAGACTGTATGGATATGGTTGAGTCAGATAAGCTATGACGAAACTGAAAACCTCCTATCTCATAGCTTTTACGCGCACTGAATTAGTTACAAACACACATTTACACAGGCGCTCACACACATACGACGCACGCACATTTTTCCAAATTGATAGTTTGTTTGTTCTTAACAACGAATTAATGTTCATGATAACATGATAAGGGTATTCACTGGAGACTGTAACACAATGAAAACTAACTCAGTCTCCAGGGTTTACCAAAGGTTCCACCTTGATTCAGTTTCTTCGACTGTGCTTATAATTGTAAACCTTCTTCCTTATCCTTATTATAAATAAAGACGCGTGTGACTTAATCCCTATTTCCCTATTATAATATTATAAATGCGAAAGTAACTCTGTCTGTCTGTCTGTCTGTAACGCTTTCGCGTCAAAACCACTGGGCCGATTTTGATGAAATTTGATATATACCTAGGTAGTTTGAACCCTAAGGATCAACATAGGATACCTTTTATTCCGGTAGAGGGCGCCACCGCGCGATAACCCAGGTCCGCGCAGACGATACGCGGGCATAAGCTAGTTTAGTATTTAAATTAAATATTTTTTTATTTTATTTCTCATTAGAGATGAGCCGGTAAAATCAAGTTTCGACAACATTTGACCTAAGTTCAAATGGCCAAGGAGTTAGGGAGGTCAATTGCCGATCGATTAAAAATTATTACGATTATGCCAATCATCTAATAACGCTGTTGACATCGGATTAAGTGATTTACTGTTGATTAATAATCTCGAAACGATCGCGGCTCTTTGTCGAAACTGGATTTTGTTTGTAATGTCAACAAATCAGTGAACGTCAAATTGAAATCGGTGTTCGGGTGAAGACTAGTGGTTTGCTCCAGCGTTGCGTGCTCTGATAAGTTCAATAAGGGTTGGAAAGAGAAAAACTTTTCGAACAGCATTTTATACTTTTTCGCCCATTTTTTATAGTTTTGTTTTGTTTTTAATATATTATGCGTGTGTTATGTTGAAGGTAGTATTTTTGATTTATTTCACACCGTAGATAATAATAAGAAAGAAAACTATGTAAGTATACCTGAGAAGAAACGATAACACGTGCGTAAGTGCTAAACAAAACTAGTAGTACTTACTAACAATCACTAGAAATAATTTACACTTATTGGGTTAGCTAGAAGAGAGCACTTATTATTGTTTTTTAACCGACTTCAAAAAAAGGAGGAGGTTATCTATTCGGTTGTATTTTTTTTTCGTAGACACATAGGCTACTAATGATCCTGTTATTCACACGGAAATAGGACGAAAGATAAAAAATTACGAAATCGCAATCGCTAAAACGAAAAATCAGGGTTTAGGTAACTTGGGAATTTCTATGAGAATTGGTAAAGTCCCGGAATAACAATTTGATTGCCAGACCAAATATTTCTCACCACGTAAAGGCTATTTAACCCCCGATTTGTCTATAATTTATTCAAACATTTTACGATCAGAAGTAATTATAAAAAAAAATACTACTATTACTTTTTGTCTATAATTATTACTAATTAGTCCAAAACTATTTCGCAACATCAAACGTAGACAAAAAGAAACACGAACAACCCGACAATCTCGTCCAAAATCTCTGATTGCGCGATACCCCACAGTTTTACTGGTGTTTATTACAGTCCGGCCATATTCCACTATATTTGGATATATTTGCATACCATCTACAATTAGTGGGACCACCCGCGGCTCCATCCAAACCATTCTAAACCATTTCAAAAGTTAATGTGTGTATTAATATGTATATTAGCGGTTTGGTCGCGTGTCCGTCTAATAGTTAAGCTAATGGTGTATGAGTTACGGACGCTATCGCAGCAATGATGTAGGAAAACATCATATAATTAGGTAAGTGAAGATTTTTGATGGTCGTCATTTAAATGTTTGATTGTAGGTATAATACGCTATTGGCATAGTAAAAGAGAACAAGTTGTCCCCGTAGACCGAAAAGTCACTAAATCGTATTTTGTTGTTTTGAGATTATAACTTTATGTTCATAACTTTCAACGTTCGTATTTCAAAACAGTCAAATACGACTTAGTGACTTTTCGCTCTACGAGGACGAAGTATGCACGCACACCCCGACCCTTTAGGAGACTTAACTGCCTACTCCGGCGCGGACGCTTAGGGTAATCGATGTCTATTTTAGATTAATTAATTACCTACCGGCAAATAATTTTAGTATGAAAGTTAACTTAAAATTGTCTAATATCTGTGTCTAGAGAAAATCATTAAGAAAAAATCATAACAAAACGGACACATCCATACAATATTTTGGGGACACATTTGGAGACCCTGTTTTCCCAGCTCGCAATCATGGACTGAGTCTACCTTCCAAATTTTGTTGAAATCAGAGAGATAAACTCAGGGCACAAAGGTAGATAGAAATGCCCAGGTATTTATTATTTTTTTATGTGTCCTTGCACGAAACTATCACACTACACTAATATTACTACTAATTTACAACTATACCAAATACAAAAAATATGTACCTAAGTACGAGTACGCTAACGTAAAAGGTGATCTAGTGGTTTGACCTATCGCCTCTCAAGCAGGGGACCGTGGGTTCAATTCAAACCCCGGTTCGTACCTCTGAATTTTTCTTAATTCATATGCGGAATCACATTTGATATTTACCATGAGCTTTACGGTGAAGGAAAACATCGTGAGGAACCTACACAAACTTGCAAAGCAATTCAATGCATGGTTTGCTGCCAATAATTTGTTACTACATCCTAAGAAAACCAAATGTATTAAATTCTCATTGATAAATTCATCTAACTCGAATTCAATTTCTAATATAAAGTTAAATGGGCAAACTATTGAATTTGTAAAATCAACAGTATTTTTAGGAATAACACTAGATTCTAAACTGCAGTGGGGACCTCATGTCACTGCAATCGCGGGTAGATTGAGCTCTGCTGCTTTTGCAGTTTGGAAAATACGGCAGCTAACCGATGTGGCGACGGCACGGTTGGTGTATTTTGCGTACTTTAATAGCATTATTACGTACGGGCTTATTTTATGGGGATCTGCTGCAGACATCGAGTCAATTTTTATCTTGCAAAAGAGAGCAGTCAGAGAAATTTATAATTTGAAGACACGTGAATCTTTAAGATCATTTTTTAAGGAAACTGGTATCCTAACCCTGCCGTCGCATTATGTTTTTGAAATAATCATGTACGTTAGGAAGAACATATGTGATTTTCCCACTAACGTCGATAAGCCAAAGGCTACTAGAAACACAGGGAAGCTTAAAGTTCCATCTTACAGACTGGCTAAAACCAAAAAGTCGTTTTTGGGAAAATGCATACGTTTTTATAATAAAATTCCAAAAAATATTACTGAAGAAACTGATACAAAATTTAAATCTACTATCAAAAAGACGTTAATATCTAAGGCTTAATAAAAAGTTAACGATTATATCATGGACAGGGATATTTGGAAATAATTCTGATCCGCACTAGCGATCCCTTCAAATAGTGAACCTACTGTGTTAAAAATAAAATTGTGTTAAATACTTGTAATGTATAGTATATAGATATCATTTATAAATATTGTGAATTTGTTTTTAAAAAAATACCTCGTTGAGTTTCTTGCCGGATTTTTCTCAACAGAGGTTTTTTCCGAACCGGTGATAGATTTTTTGACGTTCATAAGTGCTTTATCATAGCCTAAATTGAATAAAGAGATTTTGACTTTGACTTTGACTTTGAATGGTGCGTGTATGTTTCCAATCCGCGCTGGGACCGCGTGGAAACTACAGCTCAAGCACTCACATTCTGAGAGGAGGCCTGTGCCCAGCAGTGGGACGTATAAAGGCTGGGATGATGATGAAAACTGATAGAGATAGCTAGAGATTGAGATTGTAGAAGTATAGAAGAGAGGAAAAGTATATACAGTCGAGTCTAGAGTTTATGAAGCAAATGAAAACTGCTACGTGGTCTTGACTTGTATGATGTATGTATCTATCTATTTAAGTATGTTTATCCATTGTCTAGTATCCATATAAGCTTTGCTTAGGTACTTGGGACTAAGTAAGTTGGTGTCAAGTGTCTCGTGATATTTATTTATTTACTAGCTTTTGCCCGCGTGGTATTCGGTTATCGCGCGCTGTTCCCTCGGGAACTGGGCATTTTTCCGGGATATAAAGTAGCCCATGTCATGTCATTCTCGAGACCATAAAATATCTCTATGCCTAAAATCAAGTCGATCCGTCACTCAGTTAAGGCGTGAAAGACGGACAAACACATAAACACACAAAATTACAAACACACAAACATACAAACACACTTTTTCATTTATAATATTAGTATGGATTTCCATTATATTACGTTTTAGTTTATCTTCATATCTGTAACATATTTGTACACGTCTTTTACTCCAAAGTAACACACACAAGCATACATCTATTGTGGACGAGCCAATCCAATAGCCAGGCCATAATTGCACTATAATACGAATGCCGTAATGATGATAATCATATCACAATGATGTGCGGCTGCCTTGACCCAGTTTCGCGATGCACTACGTATGATTCCGCTGCTAAGATTCTAGAATCTAGAATGTGACACATTGATACCCGTAAAATTAGGGTTGCCACTTTTTTTAAAAAGAAAAACAGCTTTTTCACTTCCCATGCTCTTAAAATGTTACTTTAAAAATATGAAAAAAATAACGATTTAATTTCATGAAACGCGATTAATCATAACGAAAATGAATCCAAACTAATATTATAAATGCGAAAGTGTGTAAGTATGTTTATCCATTGGTTTGTGTGTATGTTTGGCATAGAGATAGTTTATGGGCCAGAGATTGACATAGGCTACTTTTTATTCCGGAAAATGCACAGTTATCTCTATAAAATTACGAAAAGTAGACAATTTACTTAACTCTAAATTATTTATTCGTAGACTTAATTCATGAAACGTGAACGCACTGAAAAACATCTTTTGAAAAGATCGAAACCAGTTGCACCGTTCTTGAGTTTATGAACGTGAGTCGTTTAATTTTTGTAATTTTTCAAATGTGTCTCTCAACAGTTTATAGTTGCCGACAGGATAATGAGGGAAAAAGGCCGTTAATTGTCGAATATAAACCCTTAGGGGCTGCTTCACCACCCATTGATTAATTTTATTTGACGGATAAATGTGATGCCGTCCCGTCTATTCGGACAAAACAAACAGAGATGGCATCACATTGATCCATCAAATAAATTTAATCAATGGAAGGTGAAACAAGGGGGTTAGCCTTTCCTTGACGTTTTTACATTTTGTTGTCAAAGTTAAAGTCGCCATTTTGAAGCAGTTCAACTCGCCGCCTAACCCGCCACCCGCCGCTTTATTGGTCGGCGGTCGCCTACGTATCGACAGATTTGCATACATTAGCTTTATTATTATTTATCGTATCACTCCGACATTTTGAAGCTACGGTTTGCGACGAGAAGAGCGTCGGGGCGTTGGTTCCGTGCGATTTTGAGCCGTTTTTGCATTTGCATTCGAATTTTAATAATTATGAAATGATATTTAAACAAAATTGATTTGATTGAAGAAGTCAGACTTATTTATTATTTACTAGCTTTTGTCCGTGGCTTCGCCCGCGTAGAGTTCGGTTATCGCGCGCTATTCCCTTGGAATTGTGCATTTTTCCGGGATAAAAAATAAACCATAAACTGTCTCTTTGCCAAAAATCACGTTGATCCGCCGCTCCGTTTCGACGTGAAAGACGGACAAACAGACAAACACAAAAACTCACACACTTTCGCATTTATGAAAAGGTATCCTATGTTGATCCCTGAGGTTGAAACTATCTCTATTCTTAATTTTATCAAAATCGGTTCAGTGGTTTCGACGTGAAAGAGTAACAGACAGACAGTTAGACAAACAGAGTTACTTTCGCATTAATAATATTGAGCAAGGATTGTAATTTCCAGGAGAAGATTTAGGTAAGTGAAGAAAATGATTGTTTTTTTTAATATTATTGATAGCTAGTGGTGGACTGTATGAAAACTAATGGAAGAATTGATGGAAACACGTGTTTAAAGATAGGTAATTTAATTAGAAAGCACAATATTATTTTATAGCAGCCGACAGATCGGGCAAACAAACATAACTGATAAACATAGTATCAAACGTATTTAAAAAGACATTGACAAACTGTAAAAAAGGTCGCACAGCAGCCAGTCGCCAACAATTATCATCATCAATATTAATATTATTATCATCATTATTTCTATTTCTATTTCTATCATCCCAGCCTGTAAACGTGCCACTGCGCACCAGTGGCCGCACAGGCCTCCTCTAAGAAATACAATACAAAAATAGAATAAAATACAAAGAAATAATATAATATACCTAATAGCCGATAAATGAGTATGCGGATCATCTGATGATCAGAAATCAGTATGAGGGAGGCCTATGACCAACAGTGTACGTTCTACGTCTGACGTGACGACAACCTAGAGAAACAACTCTTTTTTTAACACCCCATGTACTCTATACTGGAATTAACTGTGTTGAACAAATAAATGATTATGTATTTGTATTGACAATGATAAAATAATTTAAAACGTTATTAAATGTTTTGTGTTGAACCCTAAAAATAATTAGCACATTGATATTTACCGGGGCAGATCCGGGTGCCGAATGTAGGGGAAAATGGACAGATAGAAGTTAAATTAGTCCGCTAATGTCACCTGCGACACCGCTCCGGTTAAAATATGTCAGTGTTTTGCATTCGATAACATTATACACTCGTAAATATGTCATTCATTTCGCTTGTCTTTTTCTCCATTATTGATGTATAAAATAACGTGTTCAGTTTTATGTCCATGATTATCTTAACCTTATGCTTGAGATAAGTTTTGTGGTCATTTGTTTCGTTTTCTTTTGTTTTCTACAAAGTATCACAGAAGGGCTACTCCGAAACACAAAATTCGAAGTTCGTATCGTACCATCCTCTCACTCTCGTATTAAATAACATAATAACATAAGCGTAGGCGGTACGGTACGATACGAACTTCGATTTTCGAATTTCGTGGTAGCCTTGCAGGTCCCATCCTAGTACGCGACTGAGCAGGCACATACCCGGCTACTGGCCTGGGGGAGGGGGGGGGGGGGGCAAGTCAGATCACCCGCGTTTGTTTTGTCATACACACTACACAAAGACACCTAGGTACATGAAAGACAAGGTATGTAGTCTGTAAGGCAAACACCCGCAAGAGATCCTGCTTCATAGGTAAACGGGGCATAATATATTGTAGAACTTATTATTTCCAGGGGTGGGGCTGCTGCCCCCCCCCCCCCCGCCCCCCGCCCTGTGTACCCCCATGCAACTGAGTTTTCACGAGTGCCCTTGTGAACCGAGAATCTGTACCGGAACACGAGGCGCCTACAACGAAGCAGCCATATCGATTGTTTCCAAATTGAAATACATTAGGCATACCTCGTAGATAAAATTAAAGAGCTAACGTGAGAGAATATCCATTCTCTGCGCCATCAACGTTGCCTTTACACGGTCAAAGTCAAATCTAAATTTCAATAATCATTGGGTTCTACTTAAGCCCCGTCCATGGCGTCCATCCGTATGGTGATTCGGACCCATCAAGTTTATTAAGTGACAACACGACGTGTTGAAACATACTCCCATCCGAACGGTGTCAAAGTTCGACTTGGCCATAACAAACTATAAGAATGCCGACGCTGAACGCAGACAGATGGATAATAATCACTGTATTTTAATTCACCTTATAAGATAGCCGAGAGCGTCGAGTATTTGTAATGGCTGCGGAGAAATCCGAAAATGTCACTTTAAATAATCGTGTTCATTAGTAAACATTTAAAACACGCATTAGGACCGTCGGGTGCCGGCGCCTCGCGCGATCACAATCGCGCCCAAACATGTCCCCGTCCTGCTCATACTCGGGAACATACGCCCCAGACAAAACGGGACGTAACGCACCGGAGAGTAGTTTAAATATGGAATAGGTGAGGCGGCGATGCTATCGACTCGGCACGGGATACGTACTAATTAAGGGACTCCTTACGATAAATGACTTCCAAAGATTCACCGGTAGATGTCGCACAATTAAGACGTACACTTTATAATCGGGCGGCGAACGATTTGAAACGATTCGATTAATCGGTTCTTATAAAATTATCCAACGATTAATATTCAAATTTCGAACATTGTTTGACGACCCGCGGCGAGGTAATTGGTGATAATTTTTTAATTGATATAGCCAGTGTTGCCCGCTGTAACTCGTTTGTTTATGGCCGTGCGCCGTGATTGTTTAATTCCCCTTCACGGTTGACGCTGCACTTTATTTAATAAACACTCAATCTATTCGAACGATTAGGGGCTTAGAAAGGCGTATGGAAATGTGTCGAAATTATGAGGTGTCAATTGTCCTTTCAGACGATTATGCGAATTATTTTAATGTCGCCAAATTGCCTCACAGTTTTATTGATCAAGAAGAAGGCCAGGCAAATTATGTAAAAAAGCTCTAAAAATCTCATAGTTTCGTCTAAATCAGTGTTCTTTAAAGGCAAATATTTGAAGTAACATACTAACTCGAGGAATGATGATGAAACCATTATGCCCAATCCGGGCGGAGCGGATTAGAGCAATTAGAACTTCACTGTTTACACGATCGTTTCCTAAACCATGTTTTTACACCTCTTGTTAGAAGCTTAGCCTTTTAAAATTTGTAAGTAAAGTTCACCTCAAATCATATTAGGGTTAGTAAACTGTAGCACTGTTTTTAAAACAAATATCATCCGAAAACATTCATATGTAGAGTCAACCAATTTGATTTCTAGGCTACCATAGAACCTTGCCATCATAACAGCGGCGCCGTACAGTCAGCATCAAAAGTAGGGGATCACTTTTTCACTTTGTCGTTTTAACACATAAATTTTTCAAATTTATAATATTATGGTGTTAGTAGGTTGCTGAAAAACGACAAAGTACAAAAGTATCTATGCAGCTACTTTTGATGCTGACCGTACTATAAGCATTGTTATAGAGAAAAATCAAGTTATTGATTATGTTAAGCGGTAAATGGTGGGGTGAACTTGGGGTGAACCAAGAATTATATTAGTTGAACCTATAAATTTTTATGAAAACATAAATGTGTAAAATGGGTCCATATCGGCTCGCATACCTAGGTACTTATTGAAAGTCCGTAGGTAATGTTTGTCAGAATTATTGTTTGTCATAACTCTTTTTTCTCCGAATTCAATGATTGTTCAGAATTGTTATAAAACAAACCTATAGTTTTCTATAGGAGGACCATTTAAAATTTGCAGAAAAATTTAAGGTTTTAGTGGGAAAAAAATTATGACAAACGATGATTCGGACAAAAAATATGGTATGACTAGCTAAGAGTATGCGAGTTTTAACGCTCCCGTGTAAATTAATTAAAAAAAAACTTTTTTTACACACAAATAGGCTTGCGTTCGACTACAATCATGCCTGTTGGTAAGCAAGATGACTCAGACGTGGATCTGTAACGCTAAAAGTATTTAGTATTTGAAAAGTTGCCAAGTTAGACACTGTCTGTTCTAATCATACTCCACGAAATACTGCCACCATAGCAAGTTTTTACTTTGAACTTGGACGGACTTTACCTTGTGTACAGTCAAAGAAACTGAATTCACTGTAAATTTCCCAAATGTTTTTTTGACCGTCGTATGAATGCCACAAACCGTCAGCTACCAACCGTTGTCACCGTTTATTACTTTGTGATATCCATTGATTAGTGTTAACTGACGGTCAAATGTGATGCCGTCTCTATTCGTTTTGTTCGAATAGACGGAGACGGCATCACATTTGACCGTCAGTTAACACTAATCAACGGATGGTGAAACAGCCCCTAATACTCGTAATAAATACGCCCACCTGTACCTGTCACTATTGTACCGTTTTTGTCAAACTTAAAACCTAGAATTGCTAAAAGTGGCTCCGAAGTGGTTACATTTTGTGTGCTCTGCCTACCCCATTTGGGAATACAGGCGTGATCTTTGTGTGTGTGTGTGTGTGTGTGTGTGTGTGTGTGTGTGTAAATACGCCCAGCTGCCCTTTGTACTCTAAATTTTATATGTGAAACCGTATCTCTATATAGAGGCTATCTAACGGACGCCAAACCTAATGTATAACCTCGGATACGTGGATTAGAGACCGCCCGTTAATTGTCATAATTGCGTTAAGCATTTGACGTCTTCAGTCTCATACAGTTTGCTTTATCTGTTAAGCTGTGGTTTCCATACGCGTGTTACATTCAATGATATCTGGGAGAATTAGAGGTGGAGGTACCTACTTTTAGGGTGTGCCCACATTATTATATTCTTTCATTTTTGCCTTGATTTTTGCCTTACGATAGTTTTTTTTTAAATGAATCCCTTGAGAAACGGGCAAAGGTCCTGACAGTTTTAGAGCCAGGAAAGGTGTTCATTTTTCAAATTTGCTGTTACCCGAATAGCTCAAACAAAACAGTACAAAACTCAGCAATTAATAACTTATAAAAAAAAGATGGACCTAAAGTAATTTCCCTTTTGACTCATATTAGAATTTAAACTAGTCTTTACTTTATGCAGATCATTTACTTAATTCATTTGCTGCTGTATGCGTCTTTGCCGTAGTTAATTAGGCTCGTTTATACGAGAGATACCTAACAGATAGCAAAAGCCTGAGGATATCTAAAGTAACGGTGGCACTGTTTACTCCACAATTTATATTATTTCTCCAAGAGTGTGTGAAAAATACCCTTTCGTTATCTCGCCCGATCGTCCGCTCTATCGCGTGACAAACCGAACTATCGATATATCCAAGAATCGATAGAAGAATCGATTCGTATCGCTCACGAGTGGGTTAAGGGAACATCGCTCCGTACAATACCGACCCGATAAACGCTTTCAATTATATATAAAGATTATCGATTATAATAAATTAATGGTATAGGTAAATACAAATTTTCTCCTCGGTCGTTTGTCAAATGTATTTCACGGAGCTTTATCATTTATTGTGAACAATTTGAACATTGCCACGGTGTCCAATCAATTCGGTGTAATAGTTCGATTTGGATTGTAATGGAACCGAATAAATATTTAATTATTGGGTTTTATGGTGAATGGTAACGCAACGGATTGGATTGATACGTTAATGATCTCTGTTGGAGCTGGGTCGCTCGGCACAATCGTTTCACGTTCTTCAGCCGTTTTTAACTGCTCTCACTATTTTTTAACGAGAAAAATTTGCGGTACCGTTTAAATTAAAATGGTATCGAAACTCACGTTCGAACTATTCGATTACACTAATGTACTGTGATGTTCTATAAACGTTCCAAATACCCACGTAAAAACTGAACGTGGGCTCAAAACGGTAACATCCATACGTTTAATTGTAATCGATTGCAATATCGAGTGAAAAAATATTTGATGAAAGTCGAGCGAGCGTGTGAACCCGACGCCTGTGTTCGACATTCGAGTTTTAAAAAAGTTCGAAAGGCGTTTTTTGAGCGAGTACCGCACGAGCTAATGCAAACCTAATCTGAGGTTAATCACCGCCATTATAAGTTTAATAGTGCGGTGTCCGCTAGGCCTGCCCCGTGCCCCGGTACTTGCATTACATTTGTCGATATAAAGTCATTAAAATTTATTGTCAGCGTTTAAATTTTAAATTAAATCCGTTCTCTCTTTCTCGCCTCGTAATTCATTTCCCATTAAGCAAACAGACATTAATAAGTGTGTTATAAATTCATGATTGATTTTCTTTTCGTGGCCGAATTCATCGATAGTCGATGAGTCAATCACCACGTGAAAGCGAATGAAGACGTTACAGTAATAACGCCTTAAAACATGAGAGGTGCCGCGTTTATTAGATCAATAATTATTCCTTAGTTATAATGCGAATAGCTTTATTATTATATAATTATACACCTATAAAGTTGTATCGATTAATTGGAGTGCGTAATCGATCACAACGTGACGAATCGAGTGCTTTGATTAGTCGTTTTGGTATCGATTTTTCTTTAATAATGTGTTTTAAATTTTAATGGTCCGTTTTGGTTTATCGCGTGATCTCGGGTTAATGAGTTTTCGGTGGGAGTTAAATATTTAAACTGTGTTTTTGGATAAATGAGATGTTTCTTTGGAGTTATGTGCCCGGTGAGCTGGTGAGGAATTCGTGACGGAGAGGTGACCAGCCGCTGGCGGGGTGTTTGTAATTGTAAGCCTTAATAAGGTTGTTAGTGATAATTGGGTTCTCGTTGATCTGATTTTGTGGTGTGTCGGCTCGTGAATGTGCATTTAAGAAATGGTAATGATATTTTCCTTTGCGTAGAGGAACAAGGGTCACCGACATAGCTAAGCGAATTAGCTCGTTAAAGTGGCAATGGGCAGGCCATATAGCACGGAGAAATGACCTTTGGGGCCGAAAGTTCTCGAGTGGAGACTGCGGATTGGCAAGCGCAGCCGACCGCGAGCTTACGGTGGATGCAGGCCAACCGAAGCGACTAGAGGTCTATGGGTCTATGTCCAACGGCTAATCTAACTTAAACTTTAGTTAATGCTTTTAAAAAAAGTTTTTTAATCTTTTATTTATCACGATAGGGCAAATTGAATGCAATAATTTATTCGCTCAACAATTTCAATTATGTATTACTTATAACGCTGATATGTCGTACCCAGTTGTTAAGAATGCAAAAAAAGTGTACAGATTTACTTTATTCAATTTTGGATTTCTTAATAAACAACGTCGGTATGGACACATCGACTTGAATTTCATAAGCTTCGATCTCGTCTAAATTAAATTAAAAACAATAAAACTCAGAAAAAATTGTATTTGTCACAGCTGTCACACTAAAATCACCAAACCCCAAGACGCCCGTAAGACGCCATATTTACGATAAATAGATCAAATAAACAACTTGACAAAACGGAATCACAATAACGCATATAAAATTTCAATTTAAATATGGAACGTCTTACGCGCGCGTTTCGAATTCCATAGACAACGCTTTTTTTTTCTATGCTCGTTTTCCAGGCAAAGGATTCCTGTCATTATGCCCATTTATTATCTTCACGGGGCGCTCGGTTCTGATAATGTGTTGTACATTTGATTGGAGTTAGATTAGGAGATAAATGTTTGATTTAGGTTGTTGTCATAACTTGGAACTGTTTTGATTTTTTAATAATTAGGGTTTGGCTTTAAATTAAAGCTGCTACACTTTGTTTTATACAGAAGTTCTAGCGATAAACTGTATAATTTTTTTAAACAATTTTCAATTCGAAGGATTTTAATATTAAATAACAAAATGTATTACTGAGCATTAATTGGCGCATATTTTGTTTTCATGAATACTCTGATTTGATGGAGTAACATTAAAAAAAACCTGTTTTCTATAAAATTTCAGGTTTAAAAAATATAAAAAGCTGTAAATGAATTCATAATAGCTATTTAAATCGTCTCAAAATTTTACATAGCAGCACATTTACATTGTTCAATAACTTTTTCCGTGTATTGATCAAAGTTCCAGCTGGCATCCATCGCTTAATTCCAAAATTAAAAACAAAACGCGCATTGCAATGAATAATTCCACTTTTTTTTTTAATTTAGAGTCTGTAACCCTGGCGCCTACTCCAAAATTTTGTCAACCGAACGAGGCTGGATGGCTGTATGACGCTGTAAGTTAGGGCCATATCTGGCGATCTGTGAAACATAAGGCGATCTCCCGCGCTCTCGGCCTGAATTATTGTTATTGCCACCAAACTAATGTAATTATTTTATTTTACAGAACAAGAGAGCCATGGAGAAGCCAGATTTAATTAAGAAATAAATTGTGTAAAGTTTTTTTAGCTCTATTAATTTATTAATCAATAAATTAAAATTGTTTATTTTTTTGTACTATGCGTTACTTTGCGAAGGGTTATATCAATAAATTACAGAAATGTAACACAATAAATTGATGTAGGAATCATAGACAACAGGGCGCAAAATTTATTTTAATTTTCCACGGAACCAAAGCTTGAAGTACAAGTTATTCTTATTTAATACTATAATGTATGCAAAAGTTAGGAAGTTTGGATATAACTTGATTGTTTACTATACTCTATTTATCACGCAAAAGCTACTCAATATTAGTGAACACTTTTTATTCCGGAAAATTGCACAGTTCCCACGGGATAGCTATAAAAAGATTTTTCAAAGTTACTGGCAGCATAATTTTTTCCGCCCCATTACTTCCGTAACCTGCGCGGCGCGTCTCGGGCGATCAGTGCGCCTAATTTATGCTACCAGGCTGCGCGCGTGCACTGCGCCCCAGGATGCTAGTTACGGCGATTTATCGCAACGTCCGCCGGTTTATTGTCTATGGTGTAATGTCCCCGTTAAACTTTTATTATTTATTAATGAACAAAGCCGTGTTCTTATAGGTAAAATATCGGGTTGACAATGTCGTATGAAAATTATTGTTATTTATTGTGACTTTTATGACTGCGAATATTTAAGGCTGGCGGCCCGCGGCGATGTGCCCTCTAAACCTTTGTGCTTTGGTGCCAAAGATAGCTTTCAAAGTAAACGCTGCCATTATGCAGCGTTTGTTATTTTTATTTGTCAGTTAAAGCACGGATGATTAACTACATTATTTTAATGAAATAGTGTGGGAAGCGAACGCGCTTCGCCTGGGTGTGGTTAGTGTACGACCACTATTTCTCGACCCAGAATGTACGACAATAATGCACGACCCGGCTCTACTACGAAGTCCAAATTCGAACTTCGTATATTGCCGTCCCGCTGAGGCTAATATTATTTAATAAGAGAGAGAGAGAGACGGTACGATATGAACTTCCATTTTCGAATTTCGTAGGCCCAGAGGCCGTAAAAAGTAGCCTAACGGTTAGACCTATGGCCTCTAAAAAAGAAGTTCATCGGTTCAAATCCGCAACCCTGAGTTTATCGAAAATAATGTGCGAAATTTAATTTGAACTTTACCACGAGCTTTACAGCGACGGAAAACATGGTTAGAAAACCTGAACAAACCTTTTTTTGTCGTAGAGAAAATTTAATCCTTTATGGATTCCACCGGCCCGGGGAGGCCGGTGAGTATGTGGAATTGCCGACCCAGCAGGGGGGCGGTGTTCCCACTAAAAACCCCAGGGTGTTCCTCTTCATCGCCGTTTTGCAGCCGGGCTGTGGGAATTCTACGCGTCCATGGCCCAGCAGCACGGGTTGCCCAGTTTGTGGACCTTACTTCAGGACCTCCTGTCTCCTGCTTCCACCGCTGTAGGTGCGCTGGAACACTTCGCTCGTTTACCAACCTGCACAAACCTGCGAAGCAATTTGAAGGTGAGTGTGAAGTTCTCAATCCGCACTAGGTCCGCGTGGGAACTATGGCCCAATACCTCATATTTTCTCGTATAAGCTGGAATGACGATGGATAATATAGAGCTTAATTTTCAACGCAATTGTTTTCGTAGTTTCAGACTAAATCGGCTGAGACAAACGTACTTCCAGAAAACAGAGTGACCCTAAGATTCTGTTTCTTCGCTAAGATATACAGAACATTCTCGAATGAAGGCGTGGATCGGCAAGCGCAGCGTAGGACGCCCTCCAACGAGATGGACAGATGACCTGGTTAAAGCCGCGGGTTCACGGTGGATGCAGGCCGCTGCCAACCGAATCAACTGGAGGTCTATGGGGGAGACCTATGTCCAACAGTGGACGTCCTACGGCTGATGTAATGATGATGATGATACGGAACCTTAAAAACACGAGCTTCAGACCTAACTGTCTCAAATCGAACGAAGATTCACCATTTTCATCACGTCTCCAACCCAACAGCCTCCCCGTTAGAACGCCACAATGAGCGACAACTTACCACTTGCATACACCGGTTTCCCGCAACTCTCACGATGTCAGTCCACCTGGTGGGAGGCCTACTAACACATCATCTTCCGGTTCGTAGTCGCCAATCGAGGACTTTTCTCCCCCAATTATCTGTTCTTCGAGCGATGCAGAGCATGTCGAGCGATGTAGGCAGGTGGTAGGACATTGTGCAAGGTCCGTCCGGATTGCTACCACCATCTTGCTCGCTAATCCTGCCGTGAAGCAGCAGTGCTCGCACTGTTGTGTTTCGGCGCGGAGAGTAAGACAGCCGGTGAAATTACTGGCACTTGAGGTATTCCATTTTAGGCCTCTAGGTTGGCAACGCATTTGCAATACCCCTGGTGTTGCAGTTGTTTATGGGCGGTGGTGATCTCTTGCCACCAGGAGACCCACTTGCTCGTTTGCCTTCCAGTCGAATAAAAAAAAAAAAAGATGTGGCCCGCCCATTGCCACGATTGGCAAGATTCGCCATAGATGAAACATAACTGTGGGTTAGCTAATGAGTCTGCAAATTGCATCTATTTGCTCTCGTTTAGCGCGCGGGCGATGAGCGCTGCGCGGGCGCATAAAAATGGTGCTCACGCTAATTGAAGACCTTCGTCGCCCCGACGAAGATATAGCTCTCAAACAGTGGCACTCTACATTAGTGGCATTTATTTAATATGAGTGAGTCTCACGGTAGTTTTATGTCCAAAAGTGGCACTCTACAGACTAGAGACATTGTTGGTTTATTAGTAAAGCGTTTGTTCAACGGAATCAAAGATTTTTATAACCAAATTAACAATACCGCAGACAGACAGACAACCATTATTATATAACATCCTTTTTCCTTTTGTTTATTTATTTGGGTCAAATCTTGACCCACTTCCAGTAGTCCGATCGACTTGAAATTTGGTAAACTTATGTAAATCTAGTGACAATATAATACTCTGATAGTGACAGGACGAAACTCTTCAATGGTTATTTAAGTTTGGGTGACAAGTACATTCAACAACTAAAGTAACCATAAAAAATATTTTTTAATACAAGCTTTTTACTGACTGTACTTGCATTGTTACCTAAACTACATTTGGGTACCAAATCTCAAGTCGATGCCATTAACTGTTGAAAAGTTCCGTCCTGCGGAGACGATCCTGACCGGATTACCAGGATGCGACTACTAGGTTATTGTATTGTCACGCAATTTACATAGGTATATCAAATTTCAAGTCAATCCAACTACTGGAATTTGGTCAAATTTAACTTGCAAGATTTGATTACAGACAGACAGACAATGGGACAGGTGAAACTAAATAAAAGCTTGTAAAAAGTACAGTCAGCAAAAAAAGCTTGTATTAAAAATGAAATTTTTACCTAAAACTTATTTTTTACACAGATGTTAGGCTTGCGCTTGACCACAGTTAGGTAAATGGTAAGCGAAGATTATACTAAGATGGAGCACGCTTGCCTAATCAATGCCCATTCACTCTAGATTTGAAGACGACCAGACTTTAGCGATCAGGGAACACAGAAGCTGAAGAAGAAGCAGAACAGAAGAAGAAGGAGGAGCAAAAAATATTAATTTGCCCGACGGCTACCCAAATACTAAGAGAATAGAAGTTTTCCAAGGTATTTCTTGATCTTCTACATCCTTAAGGGATCGTGTGGTTCCCGTGCTCGTGATCTAGTGCCGACAGCCACACAGCGCGGGTTAAGCGGCGCTTCTCACATCTGTAGTTAACTCCATGCCCCGTGGATTAGGGCACAAGTGGGGGTCATTACATAAATGGGGTGAATCTCTGACTGTTTAACCTCGTAAAGCGTAGGTACTAAATTTAGGACATACGTCTAAGCAGATGTAATTTTTTTGATATAGAGTTTCAAATTTTCACACTACAAACATGACGCCTGTATTCCCAAATGGGGAAGGCAGAGCATGAAACACGAAACGTTACCGGATCGGAGCCACTTTCAGAAATTTTAGGTTTTAAGTTTGATAAAAAACGGTACAATAGTGACAGTTGCTAGCCTGTTGCCTACGGCCTTAACCTATATCCTCAGTCGCCTCTTACGACATCCACGGAAGAAATGGAGAGGTTTAATTCTAAACCATTGATTAATTTTAACTGACGGATAACTGTGATGCTGTCTCTGGTTTTTTTGTTTGAACTGACTGACACTGCATTACATTTATCCGTCAGTTAAAATTAAACAATGTGTGGTGAAACAGCCCCTTATTACTAGAAATTACTTTCAACATGAGACCTCCACCAAAAAGATCCTCACTGATAAACAGACGGATAAGTTATACTAATTTTCATTTTGAAGTTCGGCACCTTAAAAAAACTATTTCATACAAAATACACCCAATTCAAGCTATAGAGCATCAGGAAGGGCTTTCTGTCAAGTCTTTCAGCGAAAACGCTATCGAAACGTCAATTTGCAATCGTTTAGGAGCTTTTTACGCGAAAAACCGCAACTGACGATCCGACTCGTATTCCAGACCACGACTTCAGAACATCATAAACGATTTACCACGCGATTTTGTATCATAAGGCTTGGTAATAATGATAATGTGCAGTTTTGAGGGCGGCAAATTTGTTGTTGTTTTTAAATGAGTTAGCATCTTTGATTTTGCGGTCGAAGAATTTAAAGTTTGTTGAATTGGTGCAATTCTGGAGCTTGTGGTAAACGGAATAAGATCACTAGGTTTTTCTTAAGTGCAAGTGGATGAAATAGTTAAATTTGTACAAATTTTATACGATGGACGTGTAATAGCAGATAATTGTCATCAGTTGAGTTCGCTCTCGTTCTTTACAATTTATGACTATATTTTGATCACGACCTCTAAAGTAATTGTCGGAGATCGTCTCCAAACCTGCGCACGATCAGGTTGATTTGTTGGCTGGGTTTACGATACCCTTGTTTTATTAGAGTTTAGATTAAAGAGCAAATTAGTACTGAGTGTACTGTCTGCAACTTCAATAGGAATTTTGTTCAGAATGTTGTTTTTAATTTAGCTTTTTTTGCTGACTACTTGCATTATCGTGCAATTTACGCATGAGTATCAAATTTCAATTCAATCTAATAAATAGCTGTAAGTAATAGCTAAATTAGTGTGTTACGAAATGGTGTCAAATCAGCAAACAGCCGGTCTTGCGAACAGCACTGACCTTCCCTTGGGACCATTAGATCGTCATACATTGAATATACCTACATCAAGACAAAGTGCGACCTAAATATAACATTATAGACGTAGGCCTAAACTAACCTAACCATTATTGGCTTTTAACTAATTTTGAATTTCTGATATTATATCGGGTGTGGCCTGTAATAGAGCAAATAATTAAAACATAGATCATACTCGTCAAACTGAACAACATTCGTTCAGCGACTTTAAAAAATAATGGAGTCTTTGAATTTTCCTTTTTTCATACAAATTAAACACTGCTATCAATGTACGTCATCCTAGAACACAAGTGACGTCGCCTGTCACGCTACAAACATCAAGCATTTTGCTTTACATTGCTTCTTCGAATAAAATTGAAAATGATCTATGTTTTAATTATTTGCTCGTATTACAGGCCACACCCGGTATGTATTGTGGCATTCTCCTATATCCTCTTAAGTCCTGACATTTTTTAACAAACTTAGGTACAACCCGTATTTATAAACGAGTCATTACTTGTTGCTAAGTAAATGCTTAAGGGCCGATTTTTCAATCTTTAAAGAAAATGGTGACTATGACTTGGCTAAGAAATCTAACATTTGACAGTTCAATTTTCACGCAAAATCTCAACTATAGAATAAAAATCGTTACTTGAGTAATTACTTTTACTCAAGTAATGGCCTTTACTTCTCTATAAATACGGGTGTTAGCGCTTAAGACCTAGACGTGGTTGACCTGCTTTGTTGTTTTGGATTTTATTTCAAAATTCTAAGAATTATTAAATTATATTGACCGGATTACTCACGTATTAAATCGAGTTTAGCTCGACATGTTTCGGGTTATTTCGAAACCCTTCATCACTGGAGCACGCGACTCGGCGGCTGCCGCAACACGCGCACTACGCGCCACCGCTCTGATCGCGCGACTGTCCGACGAAACTAACTCAGGCGCACAACTACCCTCATTTTCATCGTCATTTTTATTGTCACTATCAAATGTAGGGTAGCACACAACACTAACAACATCGTTCCGTAAAGGCACGTTTACACCAACCGATGACGCAGCACGAGTATTTAATACTGTTTTCCAACTTGGGGGTACCGACCAACCACAATCCCGGTTAAAATTCGGATGACGACCAATCTCAATCTCAATCTCACGGTAGTTTCATGATCAAAATTCTAAGAATTCTTTATTCAATCAACAATTTGTACTTTATAAAGTACATTCGGCAGTTATTCTTGTTAATTAGTCCTTTATAAAGTACGCGAGGACTCAGGAGGATAATATATACTGAGCGACAAAAAATCTGGCCCTCAAATGTATGCAGAATCGTAAAGTTTGTATGAAGGGTGGGTCAAATTTTGTGCCGCTGAGTATATTATTGACGATTGATGCCACAAATTGTGCCTGGATTTATACCTGCCTACGACAAAGCAACTAAAGGGTACGTGGGTATATGTGACATAAATTTCATTGAAAAAGAAAATCATTTAGACTGAAGATTTTTTAATTAAATATACTTTGCCCATTAGCCATTAGTTAGATACAGTATAAGCCTGGTGGCTTTTACTAACATAATTCATTTTCAAATAAACACAAGCTAACTGTACATAAACACGCGCAGTTAATAACCTATGTAAATAATGTCAAATTTCACGATGATAAAATGTTTCCGTCGATGTCTGAATTAAGCATCCTTCTCATAATTTTCTATGAATTGTGAATGTATAGTTAATATTATGTTTGTACTTTGAACGATAAAGATAACAGGCGCGGCGGATCGATTGTTACTGATGACAGGGCAGAGTAGGACATGCGCTAGAGCAGTTTTGTCAACTTTTTTCATCTAAAGTTACAAGGAACAAAGACTCTCTTTATACAAAGAGATATTTCGCGACCCCCCTACCCACTGCTTTTTTTTTCTATGTAACTTTTTTTTAATATAATTAGTTAATTGTATAATTAGTTAACATTTTCTTAACAAATATTGTTAAAAATTTCTTTTTTTTGCTGAAACAGTTTTCCCAGCAACGGTCGCGACCCAAAGGTTGAAGAACACTGCCCTAAAGCATCAAGTTGGCAAAATCTTGATAGCCTAGTCAAAGTCAAAATCATCATCATCATCCCAGTCTATATACGTCCCACTGCTGGGCACAGCTCTCCTCTCAGAACGTGAGGGCTCGGGCCATCGTTCCCACGAGGGTCTAGGGCGGATTGGGAACTTAACAAAGACCGCTGCTTTGCAGGTTTGTGGAGGCTTCCTGAGGGTGTTTTTCTTCACCATAAAGCTCGTGGTAAATGTCAAATTACGAAAAAAGTGTCCCAAAATTTGCATATATTCTTTGTAATTCCGTTCCGCACTCTCACACAAGTGTACGTAAAAGGTAACAGATTAGAATATAAAATTTTTGGACACTTTTTTCACCTATTACTCGATAGTACTCCAGATTCCGACTAGATATAACATAAAAATTTCAAAATCCCAGAAAAAAGTTTGGGTACAACAACAGAAGGACCCAGGTGCGAGCCGGGGTTAGAACCCACGATCCTCTGCTTGAGAGGCCATTGGTCAAACCACTCGGCCACCACGGCTTTTCTCAAAATCAAAATATCTTTATTAAATTTAGGCTTTAACAAGCCCTTGATAATTGACGTCCACTGCAGACAAAGGCCTTAGAACACACAAGTGTAGGATATGGTAGATGCAATTTGTCACTCATTATGCCATTCACAATGAACGTCTTCCGGCTGTTGATGATTACGATGATGTTGATGATGATGTGTGAATCCCAATCCCATCTTCCATCTCTGTCCCACCCTACTCTGCCTTGCATCTCATTACGGGTGATCTCTGCGACGCAGTAATGCGAGCTATCCGTCAACGCGGGGCGGGGTAAAGGACACGGCTTTCTCACTGCCCTTGCGCACAGACGCGATCTGCGCAGATCTACAAGTCTACAGTCTTTCGATTGGTCCAAATATGTCACGATGTTGTAGCTCTAGCGTTTGAATTCAGGTCGATTTCGTTGGCTTCAAATAACTCATTCATTAAATTTTAGAAACGATTAGAGTTGCGGCAAGACCTGGAGTGGCTAAACCACCTATGGGCAATAGGAGTACCGCGAAGCGGAGCTCCTTCGATTCTATCACATAGATTTTGCTATACTTTTATGGCGAATTCAAGAGAGCTGTTGACAGCTAACAGGTAAGGTAGTAGAGTGGAGAAAGAATCCTTAGGTATATAAGTTTGCATCGAAAATACAAACTGAAATATAGAGGGACAGAAAAACCAGAAAAAGAGAGTAGCCTATGAATTGAACCCAGGTCTTCAGCATTCCGTGCTGCGTGCTATAACGCTACACCACGACCGCAAAATTTTACATTTAGTTCTACTTTAAATAGCGCAGGTTACTAGTGAATTAAGCAGTAGGTAGTTAGTAGGTACATAATATTATGTAGGTATGACGATTATGTATGTAATTTTTTTTCTCTGTGTATCTGTTTTCTGTACCGCTTACTATTTCTGGTGTACAATAACGAGTCTTTGTGTTGAATTGTAAAGCGGTGCTGACGCCGCGTCAAAATCGCTGTACACCGTATTGCACCGTCTATTGTGCGCTGGCGCACGCCCGCGGCTGTCCGCGACAGATGACGCCGGGTCCGGCGCTGTCGCCGTCATCGCGGCCAGAGGTCGCAGCAAATTGTAGCCTGACGTGATTTGTGACGACCCCACGGTAGAGACCCGTTTTTAGGAACGTCTAAGACACTGTATAATGATTTGCATACCAAAAAAAGCCTAATTTACACTATTCATGATAGATACACTGTTTAGTGGTTGACGTAGCTCCAAAAAATGTAATTTTTTTTTTTTGATACAAATAGAACATGAGTGGCCGGTAGCGATTTGAAAAAAAGAAAGGTGCTTCGTAATGACAGTTCGTTTGAAATTATTTTAAGGTTCCGTCACGCGAATTAAAAAAAATGTAAATACGCAAGTTAAAATTACATCGTGTATCGAAATTATCTAGATAAAATACAACCGAATGGATAACCTCCTTCTTTTTTAAAGTCGGTTAAAAATTAGACTTTCCCCCCTGATTTGACTTTTCTGTATCTAACGAATACCTAAATGTGATGCCGTCTCTGTTTGTTTTGTTGGAATAGACGGAGACGGCATCACATTTATCGGTCAAATAAAATTAGTCAATGGATGGTGAAACAGGCCCTTGGACTTCGATTTTTTGTACAGTTAATTATCAACTAACGTGGTCTAACTTTTTTATACTGTTTAAATGGCTTTTTTTTTTTTTTTTTATTTCAGTCTGGTTTCGCTAAAACACGAACACTTTACTTACCTAAACCGTTTATAAAATACGTAACCCTCCTTCATAAATAGTCGGTTAAAAAATATCACAATGGTCAAATAACACGTTAACATTTTATATAGTCGGACATACCTAATTACCTAAACAAAACACAGTACAAGTGAACAAAGCACTTAAAATAAAAGGTCGCCAATCTCCGACATCGCACTAACTACAACCTGTAAGCCAATTTTCTTCTCCGCAGTTTACAACCTTTTGCGGCTCAAATGTCGGCCGGCCGTGTTCTCCAGAATTGCCCCCCGAATATGGGGGGCATTAAAAATAAATGTCGCGCAGCCAATCTAAGGCAAGCCATTAGTTGCCGATCGGCGAGCTTTAGTAGTTTCGAAAGCTAAAGACTTTCAGAAACAAATGCCTGTGATTGAAGTCTTAAGTGACTCGTCGCCTTGGGATGGGCATAATTTAGGATGCATTTCCATAAAAGCAGAGTCGAGTGGAAAATCGATTAATCACATCAGCTGAAATCTTTTTATAAGAGGAACAGAAATGTCATGCGAGCGTGCTTAAACTAAAAAAAATGAAATGAAAATGAAAAAAGTTGTTCGGGACAAAATAATTTTTTTTTTTTTTTTTAATAGTGGAGTCAGCGATGATCTTCCGGCGAGACCATAAACTAAAAAGCCACATACTCGTAAGTCAAAGTCATAAATGTCATAATATCTTTATTCAATATAGGCTATAATAAGTACTTATGAATATCAAAAGTCTACCACCAGTTCGGAAAAACCACTCAACTCAACTAGGTAATTTAGGCTAGTTCTGCCTATCGAAAATTGCGTAACCAATATTAATCCCGAAATATTAAATTGAGTTAAAAAGCTAGCTGCGTTGCATTATGGCTTAAAGATCCTCATAATTAAAAATAATGAAGCAAAACATTTGAAAATCGAAGCAAAATAAAAACAGTCAACGCCCCCAGTAACAAACGCAATTCCCAAAATCAAATCACGTGTCATCCAGCCTTAAACTATACAATTTCGAATTTTAATTGCTTCATATATGTCAAACTTCATTAAAATTCTCCTAGATCAATTAACAGCGTGTCCCTAACAAACAAATCGTTTTCCAAATAAAAGAGAGCCGTGGGAAAGATAATAAAAAATCACATTTAATCGTCACGTCAACCTCTAAAACTGTGTTAATTGTTGTCCCCGTTAATTTAGTTATTATTGAACAATATTGTTCCGTTCACCTCCACGGTGATGGCCGGCAAACCACCGGAACCGTCCCCCGTGACCAAGAAACAATACAGACAATCAGAGAAATGTCCAATAAAATGGAAACGAAACAAGCAATTAAAGAATTACTGATTTCGCGCTTGAAACGTGACACGATATAGTCATAAACGTAGATTATTCCCATTTAAAGATAATAGATTTGTTTTAGGGCAGTGACTCCAAATATGGGGGGTTTAATCGGCAACAGAAGTTATGGGTTCTGTTCGTTGCCAAAATAGCGATGTTATGTGCATCACTGGCCGTTAAAAACATATAAAATTCTTTAAGCAATTAACTGAGTCTTTCTTTGATTTTGTATACTCTACAAGGTGTCTTAAAATAATAAAAATTATAACATCACTGGACACTTGACGACTATCGACCTAGTCCAAAAGTAAGGAATGCTTGTGTTGTGTTACTTACACATACATTTATGAAAATATCTCACAGAAAACTTACTGAATGGAAACTTGATTTGACTTCCTCAATTTTTGAAAATGTTCTGCTACATGTACGTACGTTCGTATAAAATACGAATACGGCGGCCACGCCGTACAAAATACGCGTTTTTGAATCTACATAGGCACGACGACGTCTGTACACGCGTCAATGTGTGCGTAAGATACACAGGGCTGACTATCGCAAAACCCTAATAAGTGCTACCAATGACTTTTAAATACGTAGGTATGGCTTAGATAGTGCAAATAAACGTAATCTTTTATCGTTAATTTTACCTATATTTTATTTAAACCTACTTAAAATGTGTCTGTCTGTGTATTTAAGCATTATTATTTTCAATTACAATTCGGTAGGTAGTTATTTTATTATTGATCGCGATAATTTCAGAAATCTTTATTTATTTAGAAAAAGCAAGTAGGTAGGGTACCGTTACCATTTCGCAATATTATTGCTCTCGAACATAGTAACTGTACGGCCGACATACATCGTGTTTTGCACCCGACTGCTTTCCTGCGGTTTTCCTGCAATCTGCGCTTGAAGGGTGGGGTAACTCGAACCGGTGCGAGGCGGAGCGTGGCCATTTTGTACGTTAGTACTATTACATATTCTGTGGTATAGTCACAGGTATAGTCGAATAAACATAGCTGATTCATGTACCAGGGTGGAACCTTTTAATAATCTGTTTCAATGTGATGGCTTGATAAAGCTATGAGATGTCATGAATATGGTACAGTCACCAGCACCAATATCTGATGAAACAAGCGTGCATAAATATCTGATATGACTTTTATTTGTAAGGCCGGATTGACGTGTCAGATATTTTTGCACGCTTGTTACATCAGATATTGGTGCTGGTGACGGTACATGAATTATTTCTACTATACATTGCTAACCCAATCAGTTACCTAGCTTTAATTTGTACTTTATTCCTTTTCCCACAATGAACTTCTTACATTACATGCGTGTTCATATTACCTAACTAACAACGAGTAAAACTACGAACTGCTCTATTTATCAAGTCAATTAAAGACGGCGTCATCGTTGAGAAATGGTGACCATTTGTCATCGGGAACCAGATCGCCATACATCTCCGCAACATTACTTGAACTGTAACCCCGTCCATTTTATACATATATTTGTAAGTTAATTATTATAATAGGGCTTAGTATAGGAGCTCTCGTGGTGAACGGCTGTAAGTAAAAAGCACGCGTTTTTATTTTGATTTAAATTTTTGTTTCCATTGGGCAGAGTTTGTTATAAATTCGCTTATTAAAGTTTCATTATTGATTATTGTATTGTATTATATTGTAACTCTTTATTATACATAAAACATACGAAATTTACAATTTACAAGAGAAAGAGACACAAAGGCGGATTATTGTAACAGTCTCAATGTTTTTATTAATGGATCTAAAAACGGGATGTCAAACCATACCTATTGACTAATATGCGGGCGCTCTTATTCACATTCGCCATCTATTTCTATCAATAATCTTTATACTGTTTGTTAGGTGGAAATGTATTTTGTGAGGAGAGAAATATGTCCAGGACTTGTGATTATTACGACTATAATTTTTTTATACAAAATATTTCCGTGATCCTAAAGGATCATTTAAAGATAATAATATATTATAAGTGCGGTTTTAATCCGCAAAAAATAAAAATATAAGCTTGACTAGCCCTTATACCGTACAATAGTACAACACATTTGTGGTCGTTCCTTCCTAGCTTTAGAAGTTTAGGCTTTGCGATGTCCATCCGTTAGTCACTCACGTTACTGTTTTTATGCGTTTAGATATATAAGTCATCATTACAAGTAAATTTTTTGTAACATAAATTACATTTGCGCCAAACTAGATATTAACACAGTCAAATATAAAAGTAAACAGTTCTCTATACAATACGCTCTTCATATTTCTATTCAGTATATCAGAGATCAGACTGTCTGTCAATATCAAGTGTCCTTATGTCCTTCATAAAATAACTCGTCAGCCGCTCGCGCCTTCGGCAATCGATAAAAAACATCATAACTGTTCAAAACAATTAGTTAAAATAACCGACCGTTCTGCCATTTAGCAAAAAAACGGGCATCTTTTGGCAATCGACTGCGCGAAATGTATGCCGTAACTAAATACACGGTTAATACAATCAGCTAAACAAGTCTTAGCACATTTTTATAACGTTTAAAGAAATATAAAAATTAGACTTAGGCCATTTCGTGGCGGCCGAATGATCTATCCATAGAGCGGGGTATAAATTCGGGTTTCTTGATCGCTCAATCGATCCACGAGACGATTCTCTCATGAATAAAAAATACATTAAACCGATATAGTAAGATAAACAGTCCACTACGTTCAAATAATATTTATTTTACACTAAATGTGTACGACTATAGTTTTTATTAGCTAGGCGCTAAGATTTTAGTGAAAGCATTTATAATTAAATCAGTTTTTTTGGGAAAGGTGATTTTAGTGAAATTCCCATGATTGTTGGCTGTTAAACGATTACACGTGGTTTGGTTGTAAAGTTGCGGGGAGTTTAAACGAGTGCGCAGGCGCTGGTGTACTTTGCTCGCTCGTAGGGCTACTGTGTCTCCTGTATGCTTACTGTATTTTCCCGATCACAAAATACCTACTCTCGATCGCGTTCGCGTTAAAATCTCAATTTGTATGGAAACACGGACAGCGCCTCTAGCGGAAAGTTTGCGCAACTTTTGTAAGAGTAGGTTTGCTACGTAAACTATTTCGTCCGCGTATCGTAACGAAAACGAGTGACGACGCCGCTCCGTGACATGTGGCGGCAAAGAGAATATAACCACTACGTTTTAAGAGGCGGGACTCCCATACTAGCGAATGGAATCGAGTTTGTATTGAGTCTGCATGGCAAACCATTACCAAAATGTACGCCAAGCCAAAGATCCGTTTAACGCCAAAAAACAATACTACCAACATAACAGATTTAAATAGTGCAGCATGCTAAACGTTTGCGCTTTTTATCGATATCGATAAAATGGTGAGGGTTGAAATACAGGCTTAGGTCAACAATTTTTGTAATCAAACTTAGGTTAAGATCGAGTCCACACTTAAGTCGTATACCTACACATAGTATTGGATTTAGGTGTGGACCCAAAATAAAATACAAGGTTTCTATTGATTTCCTTTATTTTTTTCAAAGCCCTGTTTTCAAAGTGATCTTCACGTATGTATTTTAATAAATGTAATTTTTTTATGGAAACATTCACCAAATCTTCTTTTCCCACTAGTTTATGTCCTGCATCTGAAAACATTTTATCGTTAAAACAGAGGTATTTATTTTTTTAATTTACGGTTAAAATGATATGTAATCACTAAACTCAATAATTTATCCAGGCTGTGTGTGTCTTGTCTACCCATGATCAAGATATTTTCAACTGCATTGAAATATCGGAAGTTTGAAAATGCCTATAATTATGGTCATATTGCATGCAAGTTGTCATAAAGTTCCGATCTTTCTTCTTCTTATGTAAAGTAATATTAGTTGCACTGATAAACAAATAAGCCTACAGTTATCGATAGTTGTAGTACACATCCCTAGTGGACAATGATAAGGATATTAAATATCTATTTCCCTTTGTTTATTTAACTTGCTGCTACAAAATATAGCTAAAAGTATCTAAGACAATACTTACCGGTTCTCGTCAAAGGGAAATTTTGCCATAAAAATTCTTTTTCCGTGATTATGTCGACTTGTTCGATTTCCACAAATTTCACACGTTATAAATCGTCTTTTCGGTGCCAATTTCACAAAATATGTTTACGTCAGTCACGTGTCACTACTTTAGAAAACAATTAAGACGAACTTAAATAGAAATCTAAAGAAATTAACGAATAAAGTATGCGAGTCACAATCACAAGCTAAGCAACATGCCTGACATGACACTCATGACAGTTGACCTGAAAGCTAAACTGTACTGAGGTTTTAGTTTATATTATGGTAATGATTTGCCATGCAGATTCCATACAAAAGTTTTTTTGTTCTAAGTTGCGCGAGACTGTGTGGCGGCTGCGGCTACGTATCGACTTCAAACGCTACACTAGAGGCACTGGACTTGTCACGTGCTATGACGATTTTTAGATACTTTTCAGTATTATCTATGTACTTCCTATTTCGTTTATCTCACTTATGGACTTATAAATAAATATAAATAAATATCACGGGACAATTCACACCATTTGACCTAGTCCCAAAGTAAGCTTAGTAAAGCTTGTGTTATGGGTACCTACTAAGCAACGGATAAATCCATACTAATATTATAAATGCGAAAGTAACTCTGTCTGTCTATCTGTTACGCTTTCACGCCAAAACCGCTGAACCTATTTTGATGAAATTTGGTACAGAGATAGACTTGACCTTGGGTAAGAACATAGGCTACCTTTTATTCCGAAAAAAAGGCTTGAAGAGGTTAAAATAGGGGGTAAAAGTTTAAATGGTGGAAGTTCGTCGCTTTCGAAAATAAAACCATGAAACTTGGCATTGAAACACTTAATAAGAAATAAGTCGGTTTTTTCAACATAGGATACCTTTTGTTCCGGTACAGAGCGCCACCGCGCGATAACCTAGATCCGCGCAGATGAAGTCGCGGGCATAAGCTAGTATAATTATATAGATAGATACATATTAAACACCCAAGACCCGAGAGCAAACGTTCGTATTATTCATACAAATATCTGCCCCGGCCGGGAATCGAACCCGGGACCTCAAGCTTCATAGTCAGGTTCTCTAACCACTAGGCCATCTGTTCGTCTAAACCTATGGATGGCCACATAGGTTTCGACTTGTAACTTATACCATTGAAGTTTAAGTTACTAAACTGACTAATAGATTGGTTTTTCCTTTTTTGTTTTTAATTTAAGTTTTTTTTAAAGGTTTTTAGTGTTCGCAATAGATATAAGTAAAGTAAACAAAAAACAAAGTAATACTCATCACAATAATTATTACAAGACAGCAGCCATAAAAACGTAGTAAACCAACAAAAAATATAAAATGAAGTTAGTCCACTCGGTACCATCAAGTAATGTTAATGAGAACTAATAATTACGGGCGGTGGCTGGACGTGATCGTTTGTTTGTTATTACAGGTTGACAGGCGGGGTGCAAGTGTCGAGGTGCGGTAAAGGCGTGTGCATAAGGACATTAATAGAACATTATTGTCCAGGTTGCTGGTTGTCACGATGCGCAAAGGCGATCGCTGACAATTTAGTTAGCTCGTAGTAAACTAGATGGCGCTTTCGTCAATTAAGGATCTCTGAGCAGATCGATAGACGAACGCTAGAGGTCGCCACCTTAGTTCTACCTTCTATAAATAATTTACTTAACCTTATTTAATTAACGTAAAAATATGTATTTAATATTTATTTATTATTTACTTATTTATTTATTAAAACTTGTATTTTATAACACATAATTCACTACACATTAAATATCACTACACCCGACTCACCCTTGACACAAAAACCCGCCCCTATGGGCGTTGACAATCAGCTGTGTCCGGGGGTAATTATTCTCGCCCTTAAAAGCTGAGGCACAGCTGTAAAATCACATTATACTGCAGCTCCTACACTCTACAGCTCCCTTGAAAGCTCCATAAGCCCAAGACTTGGTAAGTTCTCCGATATTTAACTGTGTCCTATAAACTTGTGATTTTTCTGTGTATTTTATTTTAATTAATTTATCTTTGTAACTTTAACTTTGTCTATTTGAACTAAAGGCTTCCCCTGGCCAGGGAACCCTTTATTTCAAATACTTATATTTTAACACTAGTTAATTTCTCCCATCCGTTGTTATTTACTTATTTATTTTTAATGCTTATATTCTTTATTTCAACGGATGCTCTTTGAAATTAAAATAAATTCATACTCAAGCTGTAACGTATATTTTTAAAATAATCCAACGGTCATTTAGTGAACCGTTGTATTTAAAATTTTAACGGTCACTTAGGTCACTATTATTTTCTTTTGTTTTTTTTTAAAAATTATTTATTTAAAAAAAACTAGAATCACTTTCTTTTGCCTGCCTGTAACTCCGTATGATTGACTGCCACTCACTGCAATTCAGCACACCCTGAGAGCTGGGGTATCGCTGCAGAGGAGTGACTGGCAACAATCTAGCACTGGACCACTATTGACACCACCTAATTTACAGGGCAGCTCCGTACGGCTGAATAATCTACACAAGCTCTGTACGGCTACACAACTTCACCAGCTCCGTAGGGCTAAGAATCTACCAGCTCTGTACGGCTACGAACTGAAGCCTCGACACCAAGCCCTGACGGCCTTAATCATCGCACTACACCCTATTTCCTGGCTCGTCCAAGACCCTGAGCGCTCCGGCGTGGAACTCCCTCCAGACTGCTCGTCGTGCCGCCCTAAGGCCCCTTTTGTCCTCGGCACCGACGACCGCTCTGCTGGACCAGGCCCCCCTGCTGTGGCCAGCCCTCTTCGCTCCGGGTTCTTCTCTCCGACTCCAGGGAAGTGTAGGCCAAGGAAACGTTATATTCAGAACCGACTCATTAAAAATCACTTGTACCTTCTACCCTGAGATCTTTATATTTTATTGTCAACTAGGTCGTTATTTTTTATTTTCTTATTTAATTAAAATTTGTTAAAACGTTCTACTTGTTTCACTCATAAAAAAATAACCACTAGGCCTCCCTTCAGGACAAACCTCCCCTCGAGAGGTTAGCCCTGTGACATGGTTGAGTACAGGTTGAATGGTCAATAATAATAAGCCAGTAATGAACTAAAATCCATATCCATACTCCATACTAATATTATAAATGCGAAAGTGTGTTAGTATGTTTGTGTGTTTGTCCGTCTTTCACGCGTAACTGAGCGCCGGATCGACGTGATTTTTGGCATAGAGAACTATCTCTTAACCGGGTCCATAAACTATTATGGACCCGGGAGTGACATAGGCTACTTCTTATCCCGAAAAAATGCACAGTTCCCGAGGGAACAGCGCGCGATAACAGAATACCACGCGGGCGGAGCCGCAGGAAAAAGATAGTGAACTAAAATAATTTCTTTGCTCACCCGCGACCTTATGATAGCTAATTTTATGGAAGATTATGCGTGTTCAAGCAGTTCCTTTACCTCCACACTGTAAGAACACACACAAATCCATCCATCACCACCACCACACTACACTGACTTGCTTCGTACTCAACCAGAGCTCATCTTCAGAGCAACACAACCGTGCTACCAGTAGTTAGACTAAATTAAATTATTAAGATGTTGGAATAAATTATTTAACCCATTAATGGATGTTATGTCAACAGAGCTTAAGTATAGTTGGTAAAAGCCTTAATAAACATACTTTCATGTGTTCTTTTCCTACGATTTCACACAATAATTTCTAAAAACTCAGAGGTGCGGGCCTGGATTTGAATACGCGTCCCCTACTTGATATACCACAGGCCATACTACTAGACTACCACGGTTTAATCTTAAGTAAAGTCAATCCGAATTCCCGAGTAAATTTTAGAAGCCATGGTGGCCTAGTGGTTTGACCTATCGCCTCTCAAGCAGAGGGTCGTGGGTTCAAACCTCGGCTCGCATCTCTGAGTTTTTCGAAATTCATGTGCGGAATTATATTTGAAATTTACCACGAGCTTTGCGGTGAAGGAAAACATCGCGAGGAAACCTGCACAAACCGGCGAAGCAATTCAATAGTGCGTGTGAAGTGGTCAATCCGCACTGGGCTCGCGTGGGAACTACGGCCCAAGCCCTCTCATTCTGAGAGGAGGCATGGCCGTGGGACGTATATAGGCTGGGATAATAATGAGAAAACTTTCAGTGTGAACAAGTCCCTGTCTCTGAGAATGCCAGTTAAGTTAAGGGGCGATTAGCTCACCGCTCCGCAGGGATGCAGCGATATCATCTCCCGCCTTGCGTTTCGAGTTTCTCTACTATTGGCCAGTAGCGTGGCGGCTGCACAACTTTCCCACTGGGTTGCCTAAATTTTTTACAAGTTAATAATGGAAAAGCTTGTGTAACTTTTTTTTATTCCATTGGATGGCAAACGAGCAAGTGGGTCTCCTGATGCTAAGAGATCGCCACCGCCCATAAACATTTGCAACACCAGGGGTATTGTAGATTCGTTGCCAACCTAGAGGACTAAGATGGAATACCTCAAGTGCCAGTAATTTCACCGGCTGTCTCACTCTCCACGCCGAAATACAACAGTGCAAGCACTGTGCTGCTTCACGGTAGGATTAGCGAGCAAGATGGTGCACTAACTACACTAACTCCGAGGCACACCTCTCTAATATTCCGGGATCCACACCACTGCTATTAGCTAGAGCATCCATAGAGTCTATGCTACACAGACTGACTGATTGACTCTGGACATACGTCAACATTTATGTGCGGAACACTAAAAAGGTAACAAAAATGCAAGAAACTGTCAACATTTGACATTGACGTGGAATGAAGTTGCCATAAAATTAAATCCAAATAGGTATTAATTAGACAGAATAGGCTAATAATAATTATTATTATCATTAATAATTAATTGGACGGAATAGACTAATAATAATAACAATAATAGTAATTGTTAAGTATTTTTTACTTCAACTCCAAATTTTATTGTTGTTACTTTTACGGTAATTGTTAATTAATTGAACAGAAAAGACTAATAATAATTATTATTATTATTTGGAACACAAAGTTAGTACCTAAAAAAACTCACAGTTTTTTTTTACTAAAAGAATAACACAGATCACGTAGTAACAAAATGCGTGGCGATGCGCAAGCGCAGCGGATCTAATTAGATAATTACAAGTATGACCCCGCGTGTCCGTCTGTTTGTCAGTTCCGCGTCAGCCCGCAACGTCTTGACATTTGGAGCGGACAGTTACTGATCGTGCTCTGAAAATCAGATTAAAATAAACATCCTGTTTATTAAAAACTAGCTTTTGCCCGCGGCTCCCCAGCCAGCCTGAACCAGCGTCGGGCAATCAAGCCCAGCATAATGTTGAGACTGGGGACCCACTGCCCCAACTTTTTATTTTTCTCTCACATTATTTTTTATTTTTTCAACAATGTGTAATTTTAAGTTGTGGCAATAAAGGTTATTTTATTATTATTTTTTATTTTTTTCAACTTCATTTGACCTGTAGATTGTCCCCTTAAAGTTAACGGATATCAAAAATTACACGGTGTATAATGTAGATAAATAGGTAGGTACATATTAAATGTCCAAGACTCGATAGCAAATATTCATATTATTCATACAAATATCTACCCTGACCGGGATCGAACTTTTGACTTCAGGCATCAATACTCAAGTACTCTAAGCACTTGGCTATCCGGTCGTCGAATAAAACGCATAAAAAAAACACAAATCGTCCCCGTGCCCGAAGCGTCATAAAAATAGCCTAATCTGAATAAATTTCAGATAGTAAAAGAATTGTTATAGAAACCGTTACGGGATCCGTGACCGCTCTGATATCTCGTGACCCCCCATTATATGACGGCTGACAATTGCTATCTGCCAGATAGAGACCACCCAAGATGCACGCATGACTTAACTGCCGGTTAGTTCTGTTTTTTAAGCAAATTGGTACATTATGCGAAGTGCGGCCTTCAAATTCAAAATTCAAATTCAAATTCAAATCATTTATTCAGTAAATAGGCCGCAATGGGCACTTTTACACGTCATTTTTTTTTAAACTATCAGCGCTTTCGGAAAGACGATCGTTGCCAAGAAGAATGCGCAGCAAGAAACTTGGCAGAAAGTCAATCTTTCAATTTTATTTATTTTATTTAAAATAATAACAAATAAAACCAAATCAAACCTTGTTGCGGAAACTCATCCTACTTATATGCGTAAATGCGAAAGTTTTGTTTTTATACGCTTGGATGGCAAACGAGCATGTGGGTCTCCTGATGGTAAGAGATCACCACCGCCCATAAACATCTGCAACACCAGGGGTATTGCAGATGCGTTACCAACCTAGAGGCCTAAGATGGGATACTTCAAGTGCCAGTAATTTCACCGGCTGTCTTTTTTTTTTTATTCGACTGGAAGGGAAACGAGCATGTGGGTCTCCTAGTGGTAAGAGATCACCACTGCCCATAAACATCTGAAACACCAGGGGTATTGCAGATGCGTTACCAACCTAGAGGCCTAAGATGGGATACTTCAAGTGCCAGTAATTTCACCGGCTGTCTTTTTTTTTTTATTCGACTGGAAGGGAAACGAGCAAGTGGGTCTCCTAGTGGTAAGAGATCACCACCGCCCATAAAAATCTGAAACACCAGGGGTATTGCAGATGCGTTGCCAACCTAGAGGCCTAAAATGGGATACTTCAAGTGCCAGTAATTTCACCGGTTGTCTTACTCTCCACGCCGAAACACAACAGTGCAAGCACTGTTGCTTCACGACAGGATTAGCGAGCAAGATAGTGTTAGCAATCCGGGCAGACCTTGCACAAGGCCCGACCACCTACCTGTCATCAGCCGGAAGACGTCCACTGCTGAACAAAGGCGTCCCCCTGAGAACGCTACAAGGAACGACAACTCGCCACTTGTATCCATCGGTTTTCCGCAACTCCCACGATGTCGTCAGTCCACCTGGTGGGAGGCCTGGCAACGCTTCGTCTTCACCTGAGGACTTTCGCCGTTGCAAAATATATTTCTATTCTATACGTCTGCGAGTAATTTGGAAATCCGTCACTCAGAACTAAAATAGTCTTGGGTGGTAAAAAAAATCATTTACAACTGACTAGTAACAGCCAGTTTCACCATAAAATCTCATTACACACAATTTATGATATTCAGCTCTTTGAGCTTTATACATTTGATTTCACGCGTCTAAATGGCTATTAAAACTTTCCCATACACTGCGCATGATTTCATTAGTCGGTAGCGTGATTGGCAGGTGTCGGGATATTGTAGTTGGTTCATTAGGGTCCCGTTGAAACCCTGCAACCGAATTGATGTTGATGACGCTGATAGGCTAATAATAAACGGATATAGCGGAGCTGCCAGAGTGCTCTGAATTATCTGAGAGCCAGTAGTCAAAGTCGAAGTCAAAATCATCAACATCATCAGCCAGAAGACGTCCACTGCTGAACAAAGGCCTCCTTAGAACGCCACAATGAACGACAACTCGCCACTTGCATCCACCGGTTTTTTTTTAATTCGACTGAATGGAAAACGAGCAAGTGGGTCTCCTGATGGTAAGAGATTCACCACCACTCATAAAAATCTGCAACACCAGGGGTATTGCAGATGCGTTGCCAACCTAGAGGCCTAAGATGGGATACCTCAAGTGTCAGTAATTTCACTGGCTGTCTTACTCTTTACGCCGAAACACAAGTCACAACAGTGCAGTTTCCCGCAACTCTCACGATGTCGTCAGTCCACCTGGTGGAAGGCTTACCAACGCATCGTCTTCCGGTACCTACGTGGTCGCCACCCGAGGACTTTTGTCTTTCAATGGTCATCTGTTCTTCAAGCGATGTGGCCCGCCCATTGCCACTTCAACTTGCATATTTTCCAACTATGTCGGTGACTTTAGTTTTTCGATGAATTTCCGTATTCCGGATTCTATCGCGCAAAGAAACTCCAAGTATAGCTCGTTATTAAAATTCAGGAAAATATCGTCATTCAGTTTCAGGGGTTACCCCCGGAATTGTTATATGTCGTCACCTGATTGTAAAATACGCCAGATTATGAAATGAAACGCCGCCATTTCATGAATGATTGGTTAACACGCGCCGTATCATTCAAAACGGTTCTCTAATTTTTCGCCGATAATATTTTTCTCAAATGATTCATTTCCCAATTTATATTTTATTTAGTGTTGTTTTTATCAAGATTTATATTTCACCAAACCTAGTTTTGTTGATTTTTAATTTATTTAAGTACTCACATTAGTTTTAAATAACTTTTAGTATCTATGTATATTTATGAACCTCGAGGTCTTTATATTGTTTTTGGTTTACCTGCATACTCATTAATGTATGACTGTTTGTGTTCTTAAATAAATAGATAAATAAATAAATAAATATTTTCTATAGACGAACGGTTTTTTCTTTGAATAATTGTCAAACCAGATGATTTTGCTTCCTTGGACATTAATAACTATTTCTGAATGAGAAGCGTGAAAAAATATTGGGCTGCATAAATGTTTGAATCTTTTGGTTCTCAAAGGCCGTTCCTCACTTAATCAAAGCTTGTGTTTTTAAACGACTACCTTATGAGTTAAGGTAAGTAGATAGCGTAGGGAACCACTGCAATCGACGCAACAAAGGTTCGAGTTAGGAAGTAAAACACTATTAATAGTAGGACAGCAGAAACACCAGGTAATCAAACTCTCGACCCTTGACATCGCGGGTGTAAAACCGAGATACGTTCGCATATAATCAGCCTTAATTACTCACTAATCATCATGTTGCATTTATTGCCGCGGATGTGAACGGTACAGTTTATTGCTTATGATCAAGTTTATTAGACTAGAGCAGGGATTCCCAACCTTTTACCCTATGCACCTCACGTAACGTTATGCAAAATTACCCCTTGTTCCCCGTACATAACCAACTCGCATTACCAGCACTGGTAGAGGATAAATAATTCCTACTCCAAAACCGGGTTTTGGAGTAGTTTTTTTTTCCTTGTACAAAACCAATATCATGGCTGGTAATGTACGAGAAAAAATAGTTCATAGTACAATACCCGGTTCGGGGCCGAAATGGGGATGTAAGAAAATTAAAAAAACAATAAAAATACAGAGAGAAATTTCGACCGTGATAAATACAAAGCTCAGTTAGTGATGGATTGTATAACACACTAACTCATTTGTTGAAAATAGTCTGTCAAAATTTGCTGTTGCCATACATTGTAGAAATTAAATCGCGAACTCAATGTGTGGAAATTGCAAATTAACTGCAAACTTATTTAAAAAAATCTAATTTTGTATCACGTTCAAAATTTCAGCATTGTATAATTGAGTGTGTTTATTTTTACCCGACTGCGCGACTCAAAGGAGGGTATGTATATTAGCATACGTTATGTAGTCAGTTAGTGAGAACACTGTGGCTGAACTGTATTAATCAATTTTCAAAGAAGTCGTTGTACAGTCAGCTGCAGAGAAAGGGTACCCCCCTGTAATGGCGGTAGTATTTATATACTGTGATACCGTCGTTACAGGGGGGTACCTTTTCTCTGCAGCTGACTGTACAGTGGAGATTATTTCAACATGCAGTCTGTGCGAACTGTTATGACATGAATAATTTTGATAAAAAGTTATATAACAACTAGCTTTTGCCCGTGGCTCCACGTGGTATTCGGTTATCACCCGCTGTTCCCTCGGGAACTGCGCATTTTTCCAGGATAAAAAGTAGCCTATATCACTCTCGGGTTCATAAACTATCTCTATGCCAAAAATCACGTCGTTCCGTCGCTCCGTTACAGCGTGAAAGACGGACAAATGCACAAACATTCAAACACACTTTCACATTTATAATATTTATATGGATATGGATTTAACATTCTTGAGTCATTAAGAAGTTGGGTTCAATTCCCAGCAGCAGCTATTTCAATGAGGGTTTCTTTAAAATATTTCTAGCGAAAAAGCCCTAAAAACGCCGTTACGGCGTGAAAGGTGGGACAAACACCCAAAAACACGTTCGCATTTATAATATTAGTATGGATTGAAGCCGCCCGCGCCCCCCTTTGAATCACCCAACGCCACGCCTCCCAAGAGGCACGCGTCTTACGGTTGGGCATCCCTGGACCTGAGCCTGCTGAGGTAAAGTCTGAATACAAGTAACCTGAGAGTTACAAGAACACGGCGAGCATGTAGCCTTTTCGTCGATTGGCTTGAAGGGAATATAAGATTTTGTTAAAAAAAATGTACAACATCTTTTGCTGATTGTGCTTTCAAAGTAAATGTCAAATTAAAATAACTTTATTCAATTTAGGCTATAACAAGCACTTATGACTGTAAAAAAAAATCTACCGCCGGTTCAGAATATCCCTGTTGAAAAGAATCCGACAAGAAACTCAACCAGGTAACCAAGTACTTTTGATCCAAACTACACATCCGTTTTTGAAGCCAATCAAAACTGAAAATAGAAAGAGAAATAAAAACGTGTACAAAGAAAAGTAATCAAATTTTTTTTGACTTAATGTCAAATTTTATTGGGTATGTTTCCCGGGTAAAAAAAATATTATTCAGTTCAATCCTTCAGCTAGATTATCAGAAAATCGAACACAGATTTTTCTTTTGTCAATTAAAAAAAATGGACATTCAGCTAGATTATCAGAAAATTGGACATATATATTTTCTTTTGTCAATTAAAAAAAATGGTAAGGCATTCAGCTAGTTTATCAAAAAAGCGGACACATATTTTTTCTTTTGTCAATTAAAAAAATGGTAAAAAATTCAGCTACATTATCAGAAAATCGGACACATATATTTTATTTTGTTTAGATATTAAAAAAAACGGTAAGACATTCAGCTAGATTATCAGAAAATCAGACACATATTTTTTCTTTTTTTTTTAGGTATTAAAAAAAACGGTAAGACATTCAGCTAGATTATCAGAAAATCGGACACATATTTTTTCTTTTTTTTAGGTATAAAAAAAAACGGTAAGACATTCTGCTAGATTATCAGAAAATCGGACACATATTTTTCTTTTGTCAATTCAAAAAAAAAATGGTAGTACATTCAGCTAGATTATCAGAAAATCGGACACATATTCTTTCTTTTATCAATTAAAAAAAATTGTAAGACAAATATATGTGGCAAATCTTAGTAAGTTTTGGTACAGGTACTTGTCACTTATATATATGGCAAGTCTTACTAAGATTTATATAATTTATTATATAAGTAACAAGTTCCTGTACCTAACCTAATATGATATGACGAGTAAAACTCATCATCATTATCAGGCGGAAGACGTCCACTGCTGAACAAAGGCCTTCCCCTTAGAACACTACAATGAATGAACACTCGTCACTTGCATCCACCGATTGCCCGCAATTCTCACGAGTAGAACTGATTGAGTGATTTTCTTACTTGTAAAAAGTAGTAGATTATGACTTACATTGAGAAAGCTGTGAGTTAGCGCTTGTTGACACAAGAGTCAGGTTTCTAATCGTAGTGCTAACTACGTCTTTATTTCTTCACAAGCTTATATTTTGCATCACAAAAAACTATAACGGATTATACTAAATTTAAAAGCGGTTAAAAAACTTTCGATATACCAAAACATATTTTTTTCTTTTTTGGTACAAAAATTATACAAATTTGTCTCAGAAGTGTTGTCGAATCAGCTTCATCTACATCTCTATGGTATATATGAATATCAAAGTGACAACGAATTAGCTAAAATCTCGCTTGGAATTCGATAATTTCCTTCGAAACCTACACTCAGACACCTGTGAGAACAGAACTCAATTAGAATATATGCAAACCGAATAGTCATGACATGAATTTCATTTAAAAACATCGAGAGCTAAACGTTTAATAATCGACGAAGTTTAATCGTAAAACTCGGTAAAACTATATAAGTCAACAATTTATAAACAAAATATATGATCCCACAGTCACTGATTAAGCACAGAACGGTAAAATATACGAAAATTACAACTGATTTTTATCGAATTAGAAGCTGACCGATTTGTTTATTAGATTAAATATTAAGATAATATTTCTTTCAAATCGACGTGGTGTAGTCCAGAACGGCGGGTGAGTCACAAATGATAAAAATGCTAATAAATAATTATGATGTTTGATTCCGTTAAAACCAATAAAATAAATTAGAAAACTCGTTGTAACTTGATATAGTTACGACTACTTTGGAATTTACCGAGATTATCTAGAATAGGGTACTTGCTTATTATATTTATGGGAAGAAATAACGAGTATAAATAAAATGATTAAAAAAAACTTTGACTAGAAGTTTAGAAAGACGTCCACTGCTGGACATAGGCCTCCCCCGAGGCTCTCCACTCAGACCGGTCTTGTGCTTTTCGCATCCACCGCGATCCTGCAATCTTAACCAGGTCGTCGCTCCATCTTGTTGGAGGCCTACCGACAGCTCGTCTCCCGGTCCCGGTCCGCGGACGGATGATGATGAGGATGAAAGTTTAAAAGGAAAAACAAGTCTAGTAGACTCTCTTAAGTAAATTTAACTTTATCAGTCGGGACCCATTTAAAATCATGACCAGCTCAACCAGCAACGGCTCCAGACTTTTAGGTAGGTAAATTACTTAACTGATTTCTAGACTGTTATACCTTTTTTTTTTAACTTTTAAGTTTTTATTAATTTTTTTTTGGCATTTGGGTAATGAAAATTTATGTCCGTTGTTATATTGCAATATAAAAAAAAAACAATATTATATTGTATATTGTATTAGTTTAAGAATACAAAGGTATTTGAAACTAAATAAAAAATATTTTTAATCTCTGGAATTCTGGAAATAATAATATTTATTTATATAGACTTTATTTATTATTAACATTTTTTGCCCGTGCATTATGGTCGTTCATTCTAGACGACAAATACTAGATCGCTCTCTTAGAAACTCTAGAAACTGATCTGATGTTGACGGCAACAGGCGACCGCGACGCACGTCGGCAGCGCCACCGGTCAACTCTAGACGCGCGTCACAGTTGCGTTGCGTGCAGCTTCATATTGATAGGTACCTACATAAAATGGAATGGATCGTACGACCTGGTCGCGGTCGTGGGTCGCGGTCGGCAACATCGGAATTCGACCATAAAACGTACTTAGCCGCGGTCTTAACCACTACCACCAACCATATTAGTATATTTAAATTTAATTTAATTTCTAATGTCATGTTCAGCATTTATTAATGATGACGTGCCCTATAATTAAATCCTCGATGGTTCGGTGATAAAATTAAAATAAGTCTGAAGCTATCAATAGGTAGTCATTTCTGCACATCGTTTCAGGTTCTTAATATGTCCATAGAATAATATAGAACCAGTTCTAGAGGCTGTTTTAAGTGTTTATGAGAAATATTATTAATGCTTATAACAGTACTAGCTACGTCTTGCGACTTTGTCTGCAAAGAATCCATTAATCGTGGGATTATACAATTTTCCGGGATCAAAATTCATTCTTCCCAGAATTTCAAACTATCTAAATATTAGATAGGTAAGTCTCACCTAAATTGGTTCTACGGATAGAGATAAAGCGAATGCTACCTATAGACTATAGTACAGACAGTATTTGACTTTTATTTCAGAAGTAATAAGGCCTGTACAGGGTTTGCGAAATTAAAAATCACAGATTTGAAGTACAGCGTTACACAGGTATTTGTAGATACATACATTTTTGTAAATGAGAGGTGATCGCATTTTTATATCAAATATTTGCCATTAGGTACTTTTTAGGGGTTTTTCGTTAGAAACATTTTAAAGAAACCGAAACTCACTGAAATAGCTGCTGCTAGAAATTTAACCCAAATTCTTAATCACTCTAAAGTGTTAAATAATCATCATCCCAGCCTATATAGGTACGTCCCATTACTGGGCACAGGCCTACTCTCAGAATAAGAGGGCTAAATAATAATAAAGTGTTCAATAATAATAATTATTATAAACTCTTTATTGCCATAGTATAAACAATGTGTCTGTAAGCATGCTTTGAGTGGGTAAATTGTAGTGATCCCATTTAGTTCTACGTTCTATCTAAATAAAATCTTTAATCTTTAATCAAAATAATGATTACTTAATAATTTATTATAATCAAAACGCGGTGTGCCCAAAACATATTAAATAACAAAATAATTCGCACCAACAGACAGTTATTGCAACAATTTAAAGTGTAATAAAGTACCACCATTTTATAACGCAACCTTTTTTCGACGTGCTTTATAACGATATTAAGTAAATGGGTAAACTCGGTTAATAATGTGACGCGATGACAAGCGGAGATTTAATAAACCGTTAAAATAATAAACAGTTAAGGTAAAGTCCTTTTTAGGGATGCCTACTTCAGTCGGTAAAAACGGAATCCTTATAGGCTCATTTTGCTTCACCCCGTCTGTCAAACAAAACCCTTTTTTTCAACCAAGAAACAAGTGGAGATACCAACAATAGAAATACTAGGAGCATTGAAAAATCTAACTTAAGTCAACGCAATCAAAGATCAAAATAATCAACTAGAACTCTGTTAAGTACTTAATTTAAGAGCGTTCAAACCTGCTGAGCTGCCAACATTGCATTTTTGTTAGTTTTTCTCGATTATTCCATAAAAATTTAATGAAAAATAAAAATATGGTCTGATAACACGCTTCTTAATATGTAAGTTAATGTGTCTACTCCAATAATTATTCGTTATAGACTTTTACATTCTTTAAAAATGAACAAATGAACGGTTTAATAATGACAATTATCAAAACATATATGCATGAAGTTGTTGCTCATAAAATAATTTGTCATTAATAATCTTGAGCATAAAACTTTCACTGTCATAATTGTACTGCATCATAATTTTTACATTATCATGTTGATAATCGCAACATTTTTAGTCCTTTTTTATTTATTTCTGTTAATCATTGTATATATTATTTGTTTGTTTATAAATAAATTTTTTAGACCTTATTGAAGATCAAAGACTTTTTTCAGTCATAAAAATTAAACAATAGATATTTATACGATGGTGAGTGATGCTGATGATTGTTTGTATGTATGAAACAAGCTATTATATTCATTAATTAGCGTTTAATAAGGTTAATGCAGCTAGAACAGGGAGAACGGGGGGGCGAAGCCGCCCAAGGAGGACTTAAGGGGGGCCGAAGTACATCTTATATTGCTGTAATTACCAAGACGTCTCGGTTACATTTTAGCGCCTGTTGTCTCGTCTCGAATAGATCTACCCGGACTTGTGGAGGGTGGAACCTTTTAATAATCAATTTCACTATGATTTCCTTCACAAAGGTATGTAAGTAGGTAAGTAGCACAAAGGTTCCACCCTGGCACATGGTTTGTTCGAGTGTACGGTTCAGCTATCGCTGGTGGTAAAGCAGCCTAAGTATCGCGACTGCGCCATCTACAGGGTGATCTATACGCGCCGTCGCAATAATTCAGCGCCCGCTGCGTCCGCGCCGCTCGCACTCATTATTTTAAAACACATGGCGTCGCAAAAAGAGTTATTATAAAAAATGGAGAGGAAATCGTAATGGCTGAGGGACTAGAATGCGGGGTTGGAATAATTAACGTTCTTGTTCTTAATTGGTGGAAAAATCAGTAAAATACATATTATAAATAATTCGTCATTATCGTCAAAAGCCGTGGTGGTCTAGTGATTTAGCCTGTGGGCTCGAGCTAGATCGCGGTTTCAAACCCGGGTTCGCACCTAAAAGTTTTCCGAAATTCATGTGAACATTTTAGATTCAGCGATTTATATCTACTTACTTATACTTATTAATATCTACCTACAGCTGGAATAATAATATCGTAGTATTTAAAGAAAGAAAGATAAAAGACATTATTCACTAGGTAAATACGGAAGACACACAAATACAATAAAATTTACACAATTACACACAAATAAACCAAAAGAAATAAATGAAAACACACGTGAAAAAAGTAACATAACACAACGAAAAACAAAATACCTAGGTAAGAAAAAGTGAAAAAAAAAAAACAAATTAACTACTGATGATCTGCTCTCTAGTTTGAACGCTTACTTAGGCCGCAGATGGACACAGACAGACATGGTGAAGCTATACCTACTAAGAATTACTTGCGTGGATTAGGTATAAAGAGAATATACGAGTAGAATAGAATAATCTTTACTACCAAAATCTAAGAAAAATTAATACAAACTAAGAAAAAACTGAAAATAACTTGGGTACCTATTTTAAGTAAAACAAAATCATCAAGAAGTTGAACTAAGGTCGGTCTACTGAGTGCTAAAGTTAGGCAATGGGTCCTGATTTCAGCGTGTGCAAGGCGCGGCCATTGCTGGTCCCTATAGAATAGACACGGACGCTATAATAAATAATAATAATAATTTATTTTATTTATAAAGATAACATAGATCTCATTTTTGTTAGTAACAATCTTAAAAAATAATGTTAGTATTTAAAAACTAAGTTGGATTTAACATTTAAAATAATATCATTCACACACTAATATAACTCATTGCGATAATTTCGTTTTATACGCTGTGTAAATATCAATCTAAATACTCATTTTAAAAAACCGGCCAAGAGCATGTCGAACACGCTCAAAATAGGGTTCCGTAGCCATTACGAAAAAATTAAGTAGTATTTTTCAAAGGATTTCGTATTTTCGGCATGGAATGGATGGACTCGTTTAAATAATTATTTTTATTTAATGACTAGCTTTTGCCCGCGGCTCCGCTCGCGTGGTATACGGTTATCGCGCGCTGTTCCCTCGGGAACTGTGCAATTTTTCTGGGATAAAAAGTAGCCTATTTCACTCTCGGGCCCATAAACTATCTCTATGCCAAAAATCACGACGATCCGTCGCTCCGTTACGGCGTGAAAGCGTAACAAACAAAAAAACAAACAAACAAACTCACTTTCCCCTTTATAATAGTAAGGATATAAGGATTACGGAATCTTAAATAGCGATATGCTTTACGTCCGTGACAAAACTTTACTATTGGTCCAGCTCGTATACACAACGGCATATAATATCCAAACATAGCTTAATGGACAGATGCAACTTTAATTAATGACATACATGCAAAACTACATCAGGAACATTACAGGTGGTCCTATAATTTGACATAATTGGCAACTATTACTAATTCTTTTGACAGTCAACAAGTTGCTATATACACTTAATTTTTTTTAGCATTAGAAAGAAGGTAAGCGATCTTTTGAAAAATAAGCCACAGCAAATATGTAACAACTAGCTTTTGCCCGCGGCTCCGCCCGCGTGGTATTCGGTTATCGTGCGCTGTTCCCTCGGGAACTGTGCTTTTTTCCGGGATAAAAAGTAGCCTATGTCACTTTCGGGCCCATAAACTATCTCTATGCCAAAAATCACGTCGATATCCGTCGTTCCGTTACGGCATGAAAGACGGACAAACACACAAACACACTTTCGCATTTCGCACGGACATATGATCATTAATATTATTTTAGTATGTATCATAAGTAATAATTTTTTTTTAAACAGTATAGGCTTGCGTTTGGCCACAAGCACGCCTGATGGAAAGCGAGGATGAGCCTACGATGGAGCACGCTTGCCCAGTAAATGCTCATTCACCCATTCATTCGCGGGCGGAGCCGCGGGCAAAAGCTAGTAGGTTATACTTTAACAGCATCCGCCCACTCTGTGCCATGCATCGGGGTCTATAAATAGTTATATTCTTAAACGTCACGATTAACCATTCTTTTTGCAAGCTTAAACTTTTTTAACATAGTTAAAACTTTGATCGATTTCCTATATAAAACGCGTGAGGTTAAAAATCGCTAATTTGACATCTAACAGCTAATTAATAAACATTTGCATGAGGATCGTACTTACGAACACATTTCAAGGCCAATTTATTGATACTCGCACAACTCCGGAGCGTTGACAGAGATTGAGTGTCAAAAACAAAACGCGGAGCAATTAGAGTCGCCTTGGCGTTCATTAGAACACCGCCAAGTTAAAAATGCAAGTGGCCAAATTTGGCAACTGCAACTTTTCCTAGTAAGTTCGAAGGTTTTGTTGAACAGTGGCGCCACTCGCAGGTCGCGCTTAAGTTGGTTGTGGCGTACAAATCTCAGAAAATGCATGTTTTTTAACAAGGTTGTGCGATTGGGCGTAATTACGTATTCAGACGGAGTGACCTATAACACGGCTCTGTGAGTACTACTGTTACACAAGTCACTTCCACTCGCGATGGAGCTGCGGCGGAATATAGAGTTGTGCTGGATGTGGCTTGGAACAATGAGTACGCTTCAGTCAAGAGCTAAATCGCTAGCTGAATTTAGCGTTACTTTGCGGAGGACCATATCTCCACGTTTCTCCGTTCCGTCCACGTTTTCTCGAACGTTTTCCTCTTATTGCGAAAACCCAGCGTTACGAAAGGCAAATTGTTTAAGTCTTTAGACAGTACTTATTACACGAATTAAAGCTACCAAGAACAAATTAGCAGTACTCAAATCATTCGTGTGCAGGCAGTGGTCGGAGTCACTTGCTTGTACGTAGTTTATATATTCGATTCGTACGTAGTAGAGTACGTAGTTTATATTAAAAGTGTAACGTTTGTTTAAGTTATGAGAATTTATGAGCAGGCTAAGGAAGCAGAAAGGAACGAGATTGTTGTTTTGTAAATGTAAAAAGAAAAGCTTGGTATCTAGAGCTGTCCAAGCTCTATGGAAAGTTCTATTCAGTTCAGTTTTCAGTTCAGTTCAGATGCCACCAACTAAAACTACCTCCCACCCAGAAATAATATAGCCAGAGCTGTGTGTGGCATAGTAGATTTTTATAGTAGTCATGGAAACCCCAACAGCAATTTAAGCTGCTGCCAGCTGTTTCGTGCGATGGCTAGTTCATTGCTAATCAAGCAGTTAGTTAGTAAACCTTTAACTGGGTTTCAAAATAATTTTAATGAAAATCTATGTAAATGTATGGGTGCACAGTGAAAAATATCTGTTGTGTGAGTTGATAACTAAACACCACAAAAAACTGACTTGATTAAAGTGCTGAGTGTCTGCCAATGGATTGTAAAGACGACTTCCCAGAATTTGAGGACTGTTTGTTTATCGTCGGTGAGTACTATTGTTAATTTGGTTTTATATCTTAAGCTAGCTTTTGCTTGCGGCTTCGCCCGCGTGCAATCCGGTTATCTAGCGCTATTCCCTCGGGAACTGTGTATTTTCCGGAATAATAAGTAGCCTATGTCACTCTAATTAACTATCCATACTGCTCAAAAGAAAATAAGGACCATGTGAATTTCACTGGCGAAACAAAAATACTAATAAATATAATTCTTATTTAAAAATGGTTTTATTGGTACGATATACAATAAAAATACTTTTCATTCAATTAAATGTATTCAAGTAAAAACACAAACATATTTTCGATTTCATTTTACCGGTTAAATTCAAGTGGCACTTATTCTTTTAAGTAGTATATTTCTTATACACTTCAACCAACCAGGGAGTTTTTCTCTTCTCAATCTAACATCCCACAATACTTACCCATTAAGTGAGCTATGGATGAGTTACGCTCAAAAAGTAGACTACATAAAGCTTGACGAGCGTGGTTGATATTTGGAGCACATCCAGCGCCGCTAGCGCTGTCGCGGAGATGCGCCCGCGCCGCCGGGTCAAGGATCGCCGCTCACAGCTGAATTACTGCCGACCTGCCTGCGACCGTACGTTTTAATAACCGCTGCTAATATTGCACATATTGTGCGCATCGGCAGGTTAAGTCGCTATGAAGGTAGGTCCTGTTTCACCACTCTCTTACAATACTTCTTTTTAAGGTTCGTTAATGGATAAGGAAATGGATAATGGATGGATGGATGGATCGTTCATAGGATCACTCGTGTGCATGTATGTCTGCATGTTCAACGGTCATAGCCGATTTTGGGTCGGTCGGGCCGGAATATATTATGACAACTCACGTAACTTCTTTGTACAAACTTACTTTGAGCATCGATAGCATTACATTGCAATATGTTTGATCTTGATTGTACAATAAGCCATTTTAAAATTCAAAGCATTTGTTCAGTAAATAGTCATTTTTTTTTACTTTTTAACTAGCGCTTTCGGAAAGACTCATTGCCAAGAAGAATGCGCCGCAAGATACTTGGCAGAAAGTCATTTTTCTAAATAAAATACTTACAAATAATATACTCTTAGTCTGCTCAAAAATTGTCATAACTTAAACAAACGACTACACTTTTAACTTTGACTTTGAACTATATCTACGTTTGATGGAAGTGTAGAGTGCGTCCACCGTCATAAATAAAAAAATAATAATATGAAGCGACAGATAAAGGCTAGTTTTTTTTAAATCGATACGTAAAGCAATGCGTCGCAGTAGCGTAGTTGTTTGACCTACGGCCTTTCTAGCAGGGGGTCGTGAGTTCATACCTGAGCTCGCACCTATAAGTTTTTCAAAATCTATGTGCCAAATTACAATTTAAAATTGACAGAGACAGAGACAGAAAAAGGCAAGGAAACTTGCACATACCTGTGAAGAAAAGTTTGTATCTACTAACAAAACTATGGATTTAATTTGCAATAAAATTATTATTATTACTATCTCCTTTATTTATTTAGATTCTAACTTTAGGTTTTTACAATAATCATTCAATGTAAAATACAAAAAAGTAAAAACAAAATAAAAAAATATTGTAAAAACCTAATCTATAATCTTTCTCTAAATCTTTTAGTTATATTTCATCTGTGGTTACATTTCGTTCAAATGTATTAAACTAATAAAAAAACTGCGACTTTAGTAAACTAATAAAAAAAGATTCTTAATGTCAGGGACAATTTCGCACTGTTTAAAATAATTGTTTTCCTTTTATTCTGTAGTCACAAAATTACTTAATGATTAATGCGCTTATTTATCACTATTGTATGCGTTCCGTTGAAACTAAATACCTCATTAGTACTTCAATATTATCGAAGCATTTAATACTCGCTTTGAGGCTATGGGTACATGGGGCCCTGGTTCACATAGACTCTTAAAAGATTTGCAAAAATATGGTTGACACAACCGGAGAACCAAGGGCCGGCAGTTATATATCTTAGATAATTAGAATAGGTATTTAACGATGATACGCTACCAGCTTTTTGGGCACAGTGCCATGGCGGCCATTTCTAAATTATATTTAGTTGTGTCTTGCCAGTGATGACATATAGATCCGAGACGTGATGCTTTACTGTAGCCACTATAGGCCTAATAAATAGGCTCAGTTGCTGCAGAGTTTGTACACAAATTAATGTTTTCTAAAAAAAATAAAAAAAGCAAGAAAAAAAAGAGATAAATACAATGCGACGTTACTATGACTTTTATTGTGAAAAGGTCCCACAGCGGGATACTATTCACCTGGTATCGAACATGTCGATATAGTTTTATACCATAACTTTAATGGACATTTTACTAAGTCATGTTATTAATATAATTAAATGCCTTTGATCTCTGACTTGCGTTTTGCACGATCGCAGACAGCCGTTAAAATGGATAATTGTATATAATTGATTATAATAAGACCTATTTACGATAATAATAATGTTCTACGATGTATACATGATAATGGTAAAATGGAGACAGTACTGGTTTACTTAAAATCCTTTTTTTTACTAAAGAAACAGATACAAAATTCAAATCTACTGTCAAGAAGACGTTAATATCTAAGGTTTATTATAAAGTCAATGATTATATCATGGACAGGGATATTTGGAAATAATTCCGATCCGCATTAGCGATCCCTTCAAATAGCGTGTGTAAAGTTGTGTTAAATGCTTGTCATGTATAGTATAGTATATACACATCATTTATAAATATTGTAAATCTGTTTATTAAAAAAAAAACTCGTTGAGTTTCTTGCGGGATTCTTCTCAACAGAGGTTTTTTCCGAACCGGTGGTAGATTTTTTGACATTCATAAGTGCTTGTTATAGCCTAAATCGAATAAAGATATTTTGACTTTGACTTTTATGTTTAAAAGCGTTTAGAATGTCCACATCATTATTAATGAAATAAATTCTAGTTACAAAACATTTTTAATACAACACTAAGTTATACCGGGCGCCTTCAGAGGCATTCTGTAGGTATTAAAAAAACCCCTAACCAAGAAAAAAATTGAAATTTATTTTTTTGATATTCTGGAAAATGGTAGCTTAAAAATATTTTGAATGGGCAACGTTTTATACTTTCTAAGATCTTATCACAACATTTAGCGCAATAAATATTTTGAATTTGAATTTTGAATTTGAATTTGAATTATTTCATACCAATACAGCAAAAGTAAACAAAAAACTTAAAATTACTAAAAATATATACAATTAAGAAGGTATGTTCAACTTTTAAAATACATTAAAATTTTCAGCACTGAATATTTTACTTGCCAGAAATTATTTTTGAAAGCGTCCTTTGTTACAATACAAAATATTTTTGTAATTACCTCGCCAAATATTTTTTCGTGCTACCTGTATTGAAATAAAAATACATATACCCTTTGTCGCTCTGACAGTTATGACGAAACTAATGACACGTCATATGGTAAAATCCATCTGGTCGTTTAGGCTGCAGATCTTCGGGCAGTAGAGTAAAATGTCGAGATCGAATCTTGGTGCTTCGTAAGCTATGTGTTACTCGAAACGCATAGCGGATCCATCATCCCGGAAACTATATGAAATAGCTAAGCCCTTATCGTCTTCTCCAATTAATGTAACAACTTCAAGTAAACTTAGTGTACTAACTACACTGCCGAGCAAACATAACGGTTCACATTCCAAAAAAGACGCCATACATAGTGTCCCTTTATTTTTGCTCTCCACATCACTGACGCTGGAACTGATTTTCCCACGTATTAATTACTGGGAACATTAAAATAAAAGCACTTTGGGACTTTCTTTACTTACCGGAACGATAATATCTTCCGCTGGTAACCTGTATCACCGATAAACGTAAAGTAATACACGATACTGATCCATTTTGATGTTTTTAAAGGATAAAGGTCTGTATCCACTACATCGTGTACATCATGATCGTAATGGGAATGTGTCAGGCCAAAATATATTCTTTGTATTGAAAAGTATGAAGTAGCTCAGCGAGCTGAGAGAGCTATGCTGGGGGTTTCTCTACGGGATCGAATCAGAAATGAGGAGATTTTTGAGGGGATGTTTTTTATTTGAGTCAATATCAATAAATAGTTCAATGAGAGCATAAAACGAGCCATTTTACCCGAGCCGTTTCTAATAGTTCCTATAGCTACTCGAGCCGGTGTGGCGAGGGAGGAAAGACACGTCGAGGGGAAAATGGGTTTAATGCTCGAGGTTTATACAGTTTTTTTTTTAGGAAACTATTATTCACTTATACATTTACTAATTACACATTTTTAGTTTTATTGATTTTAGTTTTATATAAATTAAAAATTTATAAATGAAATTATAAAATTAAAAAAAATGTACGTAGAAACTTTTTATTTTGTAGCTGTTTACATCTAATTGCCTTGATCTTTTAAGAAGATTTTTATTTTATGCACTCGAGCATAAATAGTCATTTTACGTCACCTAGATCCAGCACAAATACAAATTTTTACAAGCGTGAAAAGTGAAAAAGTTATTTCTTCTGTATGGGTACTGGTTACCGCACGATAATGTATAAGTGTCGCATCAATGATTCTTTAATTTAGGTCATTTGTTAATAATATTGTAGCTATTTACGCACACATGTATTGTGTGACATCGGCACGCTACCTAAGCATATTTTGTATTACTAATTTTAAATAAATTTTTAATCATGCCAGCTAAAACTTCGATTTATCATCAACCTGATTACTAATAAGTACGTTTTTGTGTTTTATTAAAAGACGTGTCACATCCAATACGTGTTTTGGCGTCGATATGGCAAAGGTTGTTTTTCTGCACAAATATATCTCGAACGATATTTGTCGCGATGCTGGATTAGCATATTACAATATTTGGCACAAAAAGTAACTCGATCGGCTGTTCAACTCTAAAGTTCAATGTAACTACATAAGATCGAAAAGATATCCTTTCAATGATTTGGCGTTCCAAACTGTTTTCAAATATATTAATTTGAAAGGTTTTCATAGAATAAAACCTAATTTAGTCCAGAAAGCGCGTGTGTGTGTGTGTGCCAGCAGGAGAAAGAATTATCTGACAAGAAGTAGGGCCTCCGTGTCTTTATTTATAAGACAGAGAGAGCAGCCACTCTTTTACAATCAATTTAACTTTATTAGTCGTGCAGTATTGTATTTTTTTACAGATATTATTATATATTCGCCGGTGCATATAGTTAGGCGAGCCCTTAGCCAGGGTTGATCTGTAACTAGGTAAAGGGGTAAGGGGTGATATGATACATGACTAAACTATTAAATATGACTCAAATCATGTAAAGTGCAAGGTGCATGGTGCATGCGAGCTATTCGTGTAAGCAGTTATACAATTTACACCAGCTTATTACATTAGTTATCGAGCCTTTATTAAGATTGTAGCAATAATTCTTTACGACGTACTCTTGAGGAAGGTTTACCATATGTTCGGAATTTCCCGGACATTTTGAATGCTGGGATTCAGCTATTTCTTCGTATTCAACTTATTTGATCATTATGACTGGATGATCTCTGCTTTCAGCGAATAAATTTCTTAAAACTTAATTCATTCATAGTAATATTATAAATGCGAAAGTGTGTCTGTATATTTGTGTGTTTGTCCGTCATTCACGCCGTAACGGAGCGACGGATAGACGTGATATTTGGCATAGAGATAGTTTATGGGGCCGAGAGTGACATAGGCTACTTTTTATTCCGGAAAATGCACATCCCGAGGGAACAGCGCGCGATAATCGAATACCACGCGGGCGGAGCCGCGGGCAAAAACTACTAATAAGTAAAGTTAAGTAGTAAAGTCGCACAAAGAACCATGGAGTGAGCGATATATTAATATCTAAGGCGTGTTATAAAGTTAATAATTATATCATGGACAGGGTTATTTGGAAATAATTCCGATCCGCATTAGCGATCCCTTCAAATAGCGAACCTGCTGTGTTATAAAATAAAGTTGTGTTAAATACTTGTGATTTATAGATATCATTTAATAATATTGTAAATCTGCTATAATAATATATAAATATACCTCGTTGAGTTTCTTCTCGGATTCTTCTCAACAGAGGTTTTTTCGAACCGGTGGTAGATTTTTTTGACATTCATACGAGTAAGTGCTTGTTATAGCCTAAATTGAATAAAGATATTTTAACTTTGACTATGCTGGGCATCACACTTCTTGACCACATCCCCGATTCTGAAGTAGGAAACGATTAGATTGAGTGTGGGGTAGATTTTGACCACTTCCACTGTATTGTGGTTAAAATAGGTAAATATTACTTGTGTGCTTTAGCGTGATAAGACCTGTTTTTGTTTTTTTAACTATGAGTGAAAATTAGGTAATTTTAAAACCTCATGACACGCCTGGTAACCCTACACGGATCTGACCTGTAGCGCAGCCGGGGGTTAGCACAATCGACGCGTGCGCACCTATGCGAATCAATTTCAAAGGAAAAATAAATGAGGTGACTTGGAGGTTCGGTGCCTTACTGTAACGTAGTAAAGTTCATTATAGAATAAAAAAAATCGAATGAAATTGAAGTTTCTGGCATTCTGTTTGCTGTAAATAATAGATATTGTTTTTTAAAATGAATGAAAATTTTGCAGTTTCGCAAAATTTCCGTACGAATGCCCAAAACTATGGAATTCATTAACGTTGCCTAAAACGCTACTGCGCGAAATTTCATATCTCTATACCCTAGCCAAGACGCGGTCTCCACTTAAGAACTCGTTTACTCCAGCGGCTGTCGGTTCTTCGACAGATATGACCAGCCAACTGCCACTTCAATACGCTGATTCTCTTAGCTATGTCGACGACATTCGATCTGTGTCGGGTAGCCTCGTTGCGGATTCTATCATGCAGAGAAACTCCGAGCATAGCTCGTCCTAATAATTTTATTGTGTTTGTGTGTCTTTGTTAATGTGAATAAATGACTTATTTATTTCTTTCTTTCCTGAACTGGTGCATCAGCCGTACTGTGTGTCCACGTTTCAGCCTCGTAGTGTAGGACGCCTTCCAGCCAGGTGGGGTGACGATCTGCGAAAGGCTGCTGGTAGAAGCTGCATGCGTCTAGCCGAGGACAGGGTGCAGCCTATGTCCAGCAGTGGACTAATCATAAAATCATAATAACCTAACCAACAAATAGTAGGAAAACCCCCGACTTTGTCACTTCACAGTACAATATCTCAAAACGGTTGAACCGATTTTGATGAAACATGTCTAAGTACCATAGACCTAATTTCAAATGAAAAAAAAAAACTCGGTCACCCGTTTAAGACCTATGGTGCCACAGACAGACACACACACATACACAGACACACATAGCGGTCAAACGTATAACACCCCTCTTTTTGCGTCGGGGGTTACATAATTTTTGTAACTTTGGCCCTATTGATACCGTTGTAGGTGACCGGTAGGTATGTTCATACGTAATTTCCATGTGCAGCTATAAGTAGCTGATAATCTGATAAAGACTGCAAGAGTTCAATGAAAGCAGGCGGTGCGGGATCGGTTACTTTACTTCCCAGGGGGTCCCGCTGAAAAACAGCATTGCGGCTTGCCGTAACATTACGCTGAGTGGGGCCCACTTTACACTATTCGATGTTATTTTTATTCTTTCCATCTAATGTATTTTTATGTGTATCGAATATGTATAAGTAAATAAATGTTTCTCTCTCTCTCTCTCTCACACTTATTGGGACATCTATGTATAGCTGAGTGTACCACTTTCAGCTTACAGTGATGACGACAGTCACGAAGTAGTGGCATATTAATGACTACTTTGCCAATTTGTTGGAATGAAGGGGTAAAGAAAACAAAAAATCGAGTGCATCAAAAATTTTATTTTGTACCTATGTCTGCTCCGTTACATCTCGTAATTAAAATCACGCTAACTACATTATATTTACAAACAAACCTATAGTCTCACAACAATATTATATCTGAGTATATTGTGACTAATTTTACTACGATGAGTACATAATGTGAAGCTTCTTTCGTACATAATATTGAGCAAATACATAGGAATGTTCAGTACGCGAAAAGAACAAAGACATAATGGTTTGAGAAGGAACTAACGATTTTGATTGTAAGCTTATCGTTTTTTATGGAATGTGTCACACATGTCTTTCATTTTTACGCGTACTGTATGGTCTACAGCGCCACTGACTTATTTAACTAGCAGTAGCGTAGAGAGAACATTTCTAAAAGGTCTCTCAGTGGGACAAAAGCGCGAGAAGGATGTAACACCCCGTTGACGTAAAAGATTGCTTGTGCATGGCTTTTGTTCCACAAAAAAAACTTAAATTCGATTGCTACGGTACCACGCTACTGCAAGACAAGTTGGCCAAAATTTAAACTTGTTATATTAATTAATTTGACAACCCTAAATGCCGCTGTGTTGGCTGTATAAGCCTGTAAACTGCTTTTAAATAACCCTCTAACAATGTCAATAAGTAATTAAAAGCATTAATGGGATTTTAGTAGGGGTACTGACACGCCTCCCTTATACATATACAACCCAAATTTAATTATTAAGCTTGTTATGAGTTTCCACCGTATTTAATTTCAATCTTCAAAATCTATACATTTCTAGCTAGCCATTGCGGCCAGTTTGGAAGCATTTTCCATTAAACCAGGGTATAGGATTAATTTCCCATATCTGTTATAACAATTTTAATGTTTTTTTTATTTATTGTAAAAAAGTGAAAAATTCGCAATGATTCTCTCGTTTTGACAAGTTAAAATGATGGTGATTTTTAAAATTTTTGCCAGTTTGTGAGTACCGACGTTACGTCTTAAACTACTTACTGGAATTTTGTTATCTTCCCTAATAAGGTGAGTGTTTGAACATAGGAATGAAAAATATTTTGACGTCTGAAATTTTTACGTGGTTAAGAACGGACTTCACCATGATTGATGCTTGCAAAGGAATTACTACAGAGAAATATCCGTATTTACCCACTGACTGACTGCCCACCCACCACCCCCCCACCCACAGCGAATAGTAATTTTGGTTACGGGTTTTATTTTTGACTTTTTATGAACTATATTTGTCGCTGGCGTGATGAATCTGCTTAACCCGTAAGGCTGAAATTTGCGAATCTGTCAGTTTGGGGTTGGATTATTTTCATCTGAGTTTGAATCATTTATCTAGATTTCTCACAAAATTAAAAAAAAAAAATACTCTGTTATAAAGAGTAAAAAAATGCCTATTTTTACCAGTTATGCTGAAAAAAAAAAACTAGCGAAGGGTAATTCCGGACACACCAAAAAAGAAAAATTTTCATCATTTTAATTTCGCAACATATAACACATGATTCGTCAGTCGAAGCAATAAGTGCGGGCTGAAGGGGGTCAAACGTGGAATCATCAAAAAGTGTATTCTAGGGCAATAAGCGTAAATTACAATAAACATTATTACGCGGAGTCCAATCTTATCGGACTCATTTTTACTTTTGAATAGAAGATAAAACAAACAAAAAATATTTTATCATATTTTTACATTTTTTTTTATTTTTATTTTATGCTGATTTTTTGAATATTTTTCGAAGCACTCCGTATGCTACCGCCAATTGTTGATGGTGACAGCACGCGATACGTTATCTTCTTTCAATTGAAGTTTTTTTAGTAAACATTATTACGCGGAGTCCAATCTTATCGGACTCATTTTTACTTTTGAATAAAAGATAAAACAAGCAAAAAATATTTTATCATATTTTTTACATATTTTTTTATTATTCTTTTTATTTTATGCTGATATACGTTACGTCTTAAACTACTTACTGGAATTTTGTTATCTTCCCCAATAAGGTGAGTGTTTGAACATAGGAATCGAAAATCTTTTGATATCTGAAATTTTTACGTGGTGGTATAAGAACGGACTTCACCATTGACGCTAGCAAACTATTACTACAGAGAAATATCCGTATTTACCCACTGACAAACATATTATTTCCTTCCCTGTCTTTAAGACAAAACTGCGGAGAGTGTATATCGAAGGACAAAGTAAATCAAGATAGCTTTAGCGGGAATGGAGATTACACTGAACCTAAGACAAAACCCTTTCAGCATAGGACTCGCGGTGATGCCTTGCCAACTCTTTTGTTTCGCTCTGTGGTTGATTTACCATTTTATTTCATGGTCATTTTGCACGTGCTTTTTGTTTTATTTTATTTTTATTTATTTTTTCTCTGTTCTTGAAAAGTATGTTGCTGGTATACTTTTGATAGTAACAGAAGTATACTAGCAACAATGCAGCCTTACCCGGCTCTAGAGTAAAATTTTACACAGTGGGACGGGCGCAGGCTGAAAATCAGCGCTGCAAGTTTCTTTTGCTCGCAGCTTATGCTGAGCCTGAGCCCATTGCCACACAATTATGTGAAATTGGTTTTTTTACTGTGTACTCTTATTTTCTGTGGCAATAAATGATTTTATTATTATTATTATTATTATTATAAAATTGGCCAGATGCAGATACCCACTAACCAGTGCCCATCCAACACCCACCCACCCACTGCGAATTGTAATTTTGGATACGGGTTTATTTTTGACTTTTTCTGAACTATATTTGTCGCTGGCGTGATGAATCTGCTTAACCCATAAGGCTGAAATTTGCGAATTTGTCAGTTTAGGGTTGGATTATTTTCATCTGAGTTTGAATCATTTATCTAGATTTGTCACAAAATTAATAAAAATAATATTTACTCTGTTATAAAGACTAAAAAAATGCCTATTTTTACCAGTTATGCTGAAAAAAAAAAACTAGCGAAGGGTAATTCCGGACACACCAAAAATTAAAATTTTCATCATTTTAATTTCGTAACATATAACACATGATTCGTCAGTCGGAGCAATAAGTGCGGACTGAAGGGGTCAAATGTGGAATCATTAAAAAGAATACCCGCAATAAGCGAAAATTACAATAAACATTATTACGCGGAGTCCAATCTTATCGGACTCATTTTTACTTTTGAATAGAAGATAAAACAAACAAAAAATATTTTATCATATTTTTACATATTTTTTTATTATTCTTTTTATTTTATGCTGATTTATAGAATATTTTTCGAAGAACTCCGTATGCTACCGCCAATTGTTGATGGTGACAGCACGCGATACGTTATCTTCTTTCAATTGAAGTTTTTTTTTCAAGATGCAAAAACACTGCCTTTGGCGAGGCTGCAATAGCCTGTCAGAAACCTATATCTATTTTTGCCTTTTTAAAAGCAACGTGCCTTTTTAAATACTATGGTAAATACAACAGCAAAACAATTTAGATTTACAAGTCACTTTAACATCACTGAATAACACCTTTAAGACTGAAATATACGGTCAGAGGCTTGTCTTGAATCACAATATGCTCGCATCAGAAGGGTTACTCCGAAACACAACGTTCGAAGTTCGTGTCGTGCGGTCCCTCTCACACTTATAATATTTAATATGAGAGCGAGAGGGATCGCACGACACGAACTTCGGTTGTGTTTCGGAGTAGCCCTTCTGTGCGCTCGGAGAACTGAAGATCGAAGAAACAAAAGCCAAAGGATCAGAAACAAGAAATGTTTTGAATTTAAAATTTTGATAAGAACGAAAGGCATTGCTTAAAAAAATGAAAGTAGGTATCTACTTATAGGTTTGTAAAGAGCTATTGCAGACTCTGTAAACCCTGTCACAACTGGCATTGATAGAGGGGAAATTGGCAGACCCTAACAGTCAATTGTAATGCATCCTAAGTTCCTAACTAATATTATACCTAAATACGAAAGTAAGTCAGTCTGTTTGTCAGTGTGTTACCTCTTAACGCATAAAACGCTGAACCGATTTTGATGTAATTTAGTATTATGGTAAAGTCTTTGGGAGCGGTATAGGAAGTTTTTGTCCCGAAAGTCATCCCTTTAGTGGAATTTTGTTTAGGAGAGTTAGAATGTAGTTTAAAAGTTAAAAATAAAGAGTGAAATTTTGTAAAATTAACCCCTAAAAGGATGAAATATGGGGTGAGAGTTATGAATACGAAGTCCTTGGAGTTGGAGTGTGGAAATAAGAATTTGGACCTCTCATTGGTTACTATTCATAGATGTCCTACGTAGGTGTGTGCCTGAAACTAATTCGATGCAGGTCTAAAGCAAACATCTTTGCTACTGCTTCGAAGGACAATTAAAGTACACAGGATTATCTGTGTCTGACGGAAACTGTGAAAATTCATTAAATAAAGGTAACTCTTTATACTCTAATATACTATACTAGGTTTTTTTGTTTTCATTGATTTTTTCTTCTATTCAAAAGTTATTAGTAGCTCTCAAAGCTAAAAAACCATAGCTAAGAACGAAAATTTTACGGTTTACTGGAAAACTTGCCATTATCATGATTAAAATGAATTCAAAATTTTCAATTTATATCGGAAATGATATCGAAGTTGTCGGAGTAGGTAGCCAGCTGGACTTTTTTTAAACCAAGGTGGAACGCTCCTATGCTCCTTTGTAAAATTTATTTTTGGTGGCCTGCACTTTATATGCTAAGGATTGCTTGAAAATGGTAAAAAAATAATTTCAAATAAATGTGTACATAGTCGAACAAAATTAATTAGCTGAAGTTTAAAGCTTAATAAATAACCCTCTTTTGGGCATTCGGGTAAAAAACGGAACAAACACAGCAGACCCCTCACTTTTTTACGCTAAATTTTAATGTTATTTAGTCTGTATCTGTCACCTTTTGAATTACTAGACTTGTTACAAGGGCTACTGAAATGCGTGACTAAAGCGTTCAGGGCATTTAGGATCATTCAAAATAATTAAATTGGTCGTGGCCTTTTGCTAACCCAGATAAGTTGTCAGCGCCTAACATACGAGTATATTATCTTCTTTAGTACACAGCAAATGGAATGTATAGTTTTGTACTAATATATAAAAACAGTGATTATAAAAAAAAAACTTAAAAGTACCTTTCATAGGACAGCAACCTCACAATGCACCCGAAGTCAAAATTTGAAAACAAGACTCCAAATTCAACTACATTGAATAAATTATACTCAAATTATACAAAAAAAGTGCATATGGATTTCTTTATTACAAAATAATGGTTTATTCTGAATTGACATCCATTTACAATAGCAACACCAACTAGTAACCTAGACTTAGTGCTACGAAATAATTTATTATTTACATTAAATTTGTACATACATCTACCATTCTTCGACTACCAATAACATTTGCATTAACTACGAGCTACTTAATTTATGTATTTGGATAGACTCTCTCAAGCGATAACAATTTCACAAAACAAACTCTGCCGTAAAGTCTACTCGATCGTCCTACTTATTTTTAAAATCACAATATGATCTACTGGCCTTTAAATTATGATCATTCACCGATGCTTCATAAAGGTGGTAAGGTACGGCACTAGAGGACGCGGGGCGAGTCAGACTTTGGTGGTGAGGTCCAGAGGGTGCAACTTAATCCTGTTAATCTCGGAAAAAGGCACGTCTTCATCTTCGCTGGCTGACCCTGCTCCGCTCCCTGACCCATTGTCATCGTTATCATGTGCTATCACTTCGCTGTCATCAGATCTCCGCCTCGCCGAACTGGATCGACCATCAGACTTGACCGACAAGTCCATTGGATTCTCTTGTAATGGAGACTCTGAAGTTCTTCGCTCAGAAGGTGGAGTGGGAACAAATTCGGCTTCTGGAATCACTTCTTCTTGCGGCGGAGGCTGCACCGATCGCTGTTGTTTCAGGATCTCATCGAGGAAGAAGCGTTTTGACGAATCAGCGTTGTGATTATCAATTCTGACATCATTGTTGTTCTCAGCAGCCTGCCTTAGTGCGGCATGATCAAGTAGATGCCTCGAGTACAATGGATGGAAACCGGGTGGAAACAGTAGATGATGGTTGGCAGCAAAGGGGCTGAAGGGAGGTGGAGTGAGAAATGGAGAGTGGGGAAAATGGGGTAAAGACATGTTTGCTAAAGGAATATGGGGCATAAAAGAATCTCGGGGCGGCGTGAGAGGTCTTTCGGGAGCTCTTTGACTTAGTCTATTTTTGTCATCTAGCTTCGGAGACGAGCCGCTGCGATGGGAATCAGGGGAGCCTGAACATGGTGGTTTGTATTCATCAAGGCCTAATAATGCCATTTCTTCTTTTGTCCTAGGTCTGGCCAGACTTGGGAATAGGTGGGGAGGGAACGGCGGCGCAAGATGGTGAGGTGATTGGGGCATTCTCGGTGGCGATCGTGACTGCGCTGCTTGTTGCTGCTCCTGAAGTAAGCAGTGTATCTTGAACCAGTTGGACCTCCGCCCGTATCTTGAGCCCGACTTGGACATTCCCACGAGTAGACACTTGCGGAGTCGGCAAGCTTTGCAGGCTGTGCGGTTTTTCTTATTTATAATGCATTCTCCGTTGTTTTTGCATTCGGTTATCGAGCCGAGATTGTTGTAAGACCGCCCGAAGAAGCTCTGCAAAGAAAGAAACAGGACGTTAGTGAATTGTAATTTGAATTTATTACAGCACATGATGGGTACAATTATAGGCGCAGAATCGTTTTTAATTACTTAGTAACCAGCAAAGGTGTACAGGGGGCGTTTTGAATATAATCTATAATAAAACTTCTCATAATTTTTTATCTTCTAGTATAGCAAGGTGGTTGCCAGAGGCACCTGCCAACCTAATCCAATAAATTCGAGCAGTTGCCATGGCGTCTTACATAACTCTCAAAAGCCAAGGTCGCTCAAAACAAAGCGCCGGCGGCCGAGCGGAACCCCGGCACATTTCCACGGGAAGTGACGTCAGCTAAGGCGGTTTTCACTCTCGGGGCTATGCGCTCCGGCGGCGCCCACCCACCCGTGTAAACTCGTCTTTACGTTACACGATACCGTAACCGAGTAGTTTTCTTTTTCAACTGTTATCGTTAATAGGTCAAATACTTGTACGGCTTAAAAATTGATACAATTTTGGATAATCATCATTAAATCAGCCGTAACACCGCCACTGTTGGACGTAAGCCCACCCCATAATAATATACTTCCAGTTACCTCGGTTAGATGTACAACCTAGTATCCATTGCGAATTCGCGTCTATAACCTGTAAATTTTAGATGTAGCTGAGCTATTTTTTAAGAATGCTACCTAGTCTAATGGATAACGGGAAAGGCATAAAAAACGTCAGAAGCTCAAAAATTGCATTTGTATGCATGTATGTAAATACTTTATTGCACATAAAACACAAAGTAATACAAAAAGAAAACAACAAATCAAAAGAGTACAATGGCGAACTTATACCTAAAAGCATTTATTTTCATCCCTAACATTTTTCGTGAGCAAATGATGAGCACTTAGGGTTCCTGTCTTCCACGTGACATCATTAAAGTCAGTAATTATCCAGTATAAGTTAAATATATGTATCCGTTTGTGAATACAACTTTCACGAGTTGCCGTCGTCGGCTGACCCTTGATCTAGGGGTCCGGGGTCAGATCTAGTATAAGAAGTCTAATTACGATTGGAAGATGTCCTCTGCTGTATATGGAAGTTTTTGTTCTTGAAGCCTAATGACCACTTTGATTTTATTACTACCAAACATGCTTTTCTAAGATAATGGACTGCATTTTATACTCGTTTTTCATAGTGTCTATTCCTCGACATAATTTATGTTCATTACTTTTTGTCAATAACTCTTTGATTTAGAAAAGTAAAAGTATGCATATAATTTTTATATTTGCTTTAAGTAAAGTCAAGTTTCTCAGATGTTCCAATAGTTAGTTGTCATTGTCATTGTTAGTCATAATAGCAATTATAATGTGCACCATTATTTTATTACCTAGCAGAAAGGTATAGAATTTTTTATCGTAAAATGTTGTAATTATTACCTTTTTTCATCGTTTAGATCTAGACTACATTTTGGTATTTTACAAAGACGCCGTGGGAATACCGGGATAAAAATTACCCTTTGTATAATTCCAGGCCTAGAGGCTTAATTTGATTTAAATCTATCCAATCGTTTAAGCGTCAAAGAGCGACATAATATACACATACATAGAAATACATTCATAAACTATCGTATTTATAATATTAAATAGTAGGATTATAGATAGTAGTATAGGATACCCTGTTAACTCCTATTTACTCTCTGCTACATAATCACAAAATTTCATAATACAAATTTATATTACATGCGCAAAACTATGCCATTTCTTTACAGTAGCGCCACCATCGGATATTCAATATATATCAACAGTAATTCCAATTTTGTACGCCGGAAAAAAACCGTGCTTTTAGATACGTTTGCCAAAACGACTGACGTGGGGTGAATGCCAAGTGGAATGCACATATCGTCATAGATTTAGCATTTGAACTGAAACAATACCATCTTATGTGTGCGTGAGTGGAATTTTATCGCATTATTGTCCACGTTCCGGAGGGTTTTGGGAGGCATGCGTACGGAGCGCCAAATTTAGATAGAGTAAGCGAGCAGTGTTGTAACTGTACAATCGGCTGTTATTGTTGTCTGGATTGGATTGAATTTATTAATATGATTATACTGAAAATGTTTATTAATTTTGTTATGATTCTCATTATGGGCGTTTTGGTTTATATACAAAAGATTTTACCCGCGTGGTGTCGGGTTAGAATAACTGTTCCTGTTGTACCGTTTTTGTCAAATTTAAAACCTAAAATTGCTAAAAGTGGTGTGTGTGTGTGTGTGTGTGTATAAAAGATTTTGGACTTAATATAATATTAAAACTGAAGCATCATGACTTGTAAGCCATCTACTTTCCCTGATTAAAATACTTTACTTACATGTGTGACTCAAAGTCATAAATAAACTATTTATTACGCCTGTTTCTACGAATATTCACCTGGGACGTTTCATTCAGTTATTTTACTATTATTGAATTGGACAGTTATTACCAACCAATAGGCAATATGTAGAAATAATTATATGCACATAAAACTAATATTATCACGAGGTCGTTATAGTTTTAAATTTAACGGTGACTTTATACCCGTGCAATAAAGTTTATATGTTTAGAATATAAATAGAAGATTATTATGTACTACAGGAGTGGTAAAAATAAATATTTAACAAATATTCAAGAGTTAAGATTTTATTTGTCAGTACAGTCAATCTTTCAATTGACTAAACCATTAAGGTAAGAGTGTATTAATACATTTTAGTAAATTATTAAAATATATTATTACATTTTACAACTATCTTTATAAAAATCTGCCCTGGCTGTTTATAACTCAAGCCGCCGCAAAAACTTTTTTTAAATTTAACATTTATAACAGTCAACCCATTGATATTATTATTGATGATCCTCTGAAACAAATTTATCCAGTAATTATGAAAGATCAAGAGATAAAAGTGACGGATTAATTAAGCGCGATGAATCGGAGAGATAAAGCAATTAATGCGGATAAAGGGTTGCGTGGACCGCGCATGCGTTATACTAATTGCGTCATATGTCCGGCTAGGGCTGACAACTATTTGTTTTAAGTTAGACCAGTGGACACGGACTGGGTTAGCTTTTTTAAACCTACTTCAAAAAAACCGGCCATGAGCGTGTCGGACACGCCAGAAATAGGGTTCCGTAGCCATTACGGAAAAAATTAAGTAATATTTTTCTAAGGATTTCTTATTTTAGTACGGAATCTTCCAAGTTTAGGTATATTTTATACCTTACTAGCTTTTGCCCACGGCTCCGCCCGCGTGGTAGGTATTCGGTTATCGCGCGCTGTTCCCTCGGGAACTGTGCATTTTTCCGGGATAAAAATAGCCGATGTCACTCTCGGGCCCATAAACTATCTCTATGCCAAAAATCATGTCGATCCGTCGCTGCGTTATGGCGTGAAAGACGGACAAACACACAAACATACAAACACACTTTTGCATTTATAATATTAGTATGGATGCTGCTATTTACTCTTAAACTACTAATTCTCAAGAAAATTAAACCATTATAGACAGACATGGCGAAACTATAAGAGTTCCTTTTTTGGCATTTTGGCTACGGAATTCTAAAAATGCCAGTGTGATATAAAGTTTGACACTAATTTCTGTTTTCTGTCTGTCTGTCTATTCGACTGCCTGATGGCTATCTGTCTGTGGCTTTTTATAAACTTTTTTTTAAACTTACCGTGATTGACCCCTATCTCACCTGATTGACATGTATAATTATGGCGTGAAATATCACAATAAAGGGGTGCTTAAATGGCAATTAAAGTAGTTACTGTACTGTACTTGACAACCCTACGCTGTGCGCGCGCAGGGTGCTTGTTAAGTGAATTTCGCCATACACCGTAAGATGAAAATAAGTTATAGCACACGTTTTATCAATGCGTAAGTGTGGTTGTTCGTTAATCGCGCTGCAACTTGCAACTTATATACATTCAGTACTGACAAAATGGATTCAGAAACAGTATTTTTTGATTGCCAACAATATTCATTAATTGTAGTGATAAAATAAAGAATAAAGAGTATAAACAAACAAACAAACAAAATGATAGAAACAGGACGACGATTCTGAATTGGGGTTGTCACCCGAAGGAATCACATGCGGTGTAAAGGAGAACGTCAAGAAAAAATATTATAACATACATACTAACACTTTTTACTTTAAACCTTCTCAAAAACTAGGTTTTGATTAGTTTTAGTCTATTTTTATGTTGCTGATTATATTTCTTATAAATAAATTTGTAATTGCTTTAATATGAAATGCACCACTTGCTAAGATATATTCCTTAGTCTTTCGATTGTTAAAGTTGCCTGGAAGAGATCAATCTTAAGCGATAAAGTCTACTGCTTATCTTGTTTTTCTTTTATACCTGTAATTGCTTCATATAATTGTCGTGTTTAATAAAGATCCATTGTCAATATAAAACGTCAAATATGATTAAATAGAAGTTTTCTTTCAAATTGATAGCATTTACACGTGACTTCATTCTTAGCTTTATGATAATAAAACTTAAATATCAGTTTTATTTTTAACCGACTTCAAAAAAAGGAGGAGGTTATCAATTCGGTTGTATTTTTTTTTTTTTTTTTTATTTTTTTTTATGTTTGTTACCTCAGAACTCCGTCGTTTGTGAACCGATTTGAAAATTTTTTTTTGCGATCGTCTAGGAATGCTTTCAATTAGGTCCCATAAGCACCAAATCAGGATCTGATGATTGGATCCTAAGGAAATCGAGGGAACTCTTCAAATGTTGTAGGGACACCTGTGGTAATTTGGATATATTTTGCAGTAACTCGTGCATTTGCTCTTGGAAATCATAATTTGGTGAAGTGGAACTGATGATGAAGACCACATTTGACCAACAGAGCTACTACTCAATAACAAGTACTTCACGGGTTGAATTTCAATTACTTTAACACAGTTGCTAAGCAATTTATGCTCGTCGTACTGCATATGGTAAAATGGAATGGGTGGTGAAGAACCAGGACTCCTCAATAATGAACGTCTCTGCATCAGAAAAAGCAATCTTTCGTAAAAGGTGTCAGGCAGTTGACATTAAGCTATTGTATCTTAGATTATTAACACTAAAAAGCGTGAAAAAAAAATTTTATAACAAAAAATTGAACCGACTACAAAAAACCATGAAAATAATTTTCTACCAGTCTGAAGTGGGAACTATGGCCCAAGCCCTCTCATTCTGAGTGGAGGCCTGTGCCCAGCAGTGGGACATATATAGGCTGGGACGAAACTGAAGTCGGTGCCTTAGTACGAGACAGCAGGAGTGATTGAAGTCTAATATATAAAGTATGGGTATGTATAAGGTATGTAGGTGAAGAAGACGACTATAGGTCCACTCCTGCTGGCTCGTGCTGAGGCACCGACTTCAGTTTCGTCCCAGCCTATATATATGTCCCACTGCTGGGCACAGGCCTCCACTCAGAATGAGAGGGCTTGGGCCATAGTTCCCACTTCAGACTGGTAGAAAATTATTTTCATGGTTTTTTGTAGTCGGTTCAATTTTTTGTTATAAAATTTTTTTGTTCTTATAATAACAGGTCTGGTTTTTTTCGATTCGAACCTAAATCGAACCAATTAACGATATTCTGGAATTGTTTTAAGTTTTATAAATATTCACATTGCAATTATGTAATTTAGAAGAGTTAAACAATTAAAAAACATAGGTCATGTTTGTGAAAAAAGGCGAACAAATTGCCTGTCTTTGAATTAAGGTGGGTAAACGTAATTATATACATAATTCTAAAAAAATATAAAGTTATTTGTATATTTGTATTTCTTGTGTACCATATTTTTTTAACTATGCAACGGATTTTAATTCGATTTTTACTATTACTTACAAACTTACATAATTGTGCAAAATTTTGCTCAATTATATACCTAGTAAAAATGGTCCAAAAAATAGTTTACAAATTTTGAAACTACATCTCGCAATCTACTAAAGTTGCAAATGAAATTATGCCTCGTTAAAAAGAAATCACAAAATCAAAAACCTGGAAAAAGGACCAACAAAATAGAATGCGTACTCTCGAAAAACATAACCTTCAGGCTTTCGGGCAAAAAGATCAGAATCCAACACTCAAGAGTCTCAACACGCGCCGCTAGCTAGCACTTGTTTGCATGTCCATGCGCTTGCGCATAAATAACCGTTGGGCAAGGCGCACCGCGCGACGTCGCTAGTGCTGCGACCTACGACCCCTAACCTCTGCCAGTTACGATATTATTCATTTATTGCCGCGTTAATTTACGAGGTTTAGCGACATCTAGTGGCAGAGGGATGAGTTATATTGCTTGGCGACATCTAGTTGCAGTTGTATGGAAGTACAGGATGTCCTATAAATAAATTACTGCGTGTTTTTTATTACCAGTAAAATTTATTTATAGTTATTAGACTTAGAGGCAAATAATAGATAGATACCTAATCATTTTTTTTGTTACGTACGATACTTTTATAAATTAGTTTAGGCTTTAAACTATACAATACTAATGACTCTTTATGGTTGTACAACAGAAATAGAGTAACGATACAGAAAACAGGGACATAGAGAGAAAATTACAAGGAAAGCAATAAGCGGCTTTATCGCTTAAGAGCGATCTCCTCATGGCAAGCTTTTTTACAGAACGAAGAAAGGACTAGTTTACAGCAGGCGGTGCATCAACGATAGATCAGAAAATTAAAAATCAACAAAAATACATCTACATATATGTATGTATATATATCGTAGATAAAATACAAGTCTAAAATAAATATAGGCAGTGGAATAAACAGAAAAATATAAATAAACTATAATAAAGCTAATTTATAAAACAGATAATTTTGTGCAACTAATACTTTACATACGTAAATTATTTTATAATAAGCAAAATAAATGTACGAAAATAGTAACTAAAGAAATAATACAAAGAGACTTTTGACAAAGGACGCTGTATTTACGTACTAGAAAGTAGACTTTGCGATCAAGTCAGTGACGTCAGTGACAAAGCCATGATATTTACTACAGTATTTAAGATTTGCATTAAATATTGATCGAAGATGCTTAGGGCTGTCAACTACAATAAAAAATGAAACATTTGAAGTTTAAAAAACACGACAATTCTTTTTAAAAACAAGATAATTAAACCGAGCAGCGAGAACATTCGTGAGCTGTATGTTCGTCGTATAGTATTTGCCTGTGACATATGAAACTACACAGGGCACCCCAAAAAGCAGAAGTCAAAAAACAAAAATGTGTTCGCAAAATAAGACAGTGGTAACCCTATTGTAGTAGCAATTTTAGTGTGCCACAAATTTCACGTTTCCTTATTCACATTGTTATTAATGAAACAAAATGGAATGGAAGTGCTAATTTCTACTGTTTTTACGTGTTAATAAACATAAAATTAATTTAGTAATTTTAGCGATTTCATTTACTTGCTTCTGCCTCTTTGCATGGAAAGAATTCAACTATTAATAATAGTGGCGACTGTTTAAAATATGGTTGCTAATTATATATGTCTGTTTGACTGTTTCTTGCACTAGCTATTTAATTATATGGCTAGTTAGATTTATTGCTGGCAGCCATTACCTACACTACACTACTATACTCTGTACGCCTTTGTATTTAATAATAGAATATGCTTTACAACGTACTTCACTTTTGAAGTAACCTCATGACTAACTCTGACGATGTTCTTTCATGGCTAATACTACCGTCCACAGAAAAGACACATACGACAATTTCCTCTGAAAACAAGTCACAAATTCAGATACGTCAATTTGAAATGATTCTGAATATAGATGCAACTCGATTTCGGGGAAAATTTTAGATACGTACTTTTTCAGTAATACTACAGAATGGGTTTGACCTAATCACGTCTGAAAATGAGGTTCTCAATTTGACTGTATTTTCTAACGCAAGTAGGTACCAGAACATCATTACTGTATAGATGGTTTGGGAAGTGGATTTTTTAAGTGTACGAGGGTCAAACTGAAAGTTCTTAGAAAATCAAAAACTGAGCAAACTAGCAAGTTATTAGTTTTATTATATCTTTTCAAAATAGTGTCCATTCACATCAATACACCGCTGCATCCGATGGAACCACTGAGAAAAGCACTTAGCCCAGTCGTTCTTAGGGGTCTCTTCGACGGCCTTTTGAAACGCACCCACTGCTTCCTCGGTGTTCATAAAAAGTTTTCCTCGAAGTTTTTCTTTTATTTTCGGGAATAAATAAAAATCGCAAGGTGCGAGGTCGGGGCTATACGGCGGGTGACCCAGTAATTCCACTTTTGACGTCACTAAATAGTCGATCGTTCGCCTGGCGGTGTGCGACGAGGCGTTGTCGTGGTGAAGAAGGATCCTACTTCGAGGTCGCTTCTCCCGAACTTTTTCCAATACAAGTGGCAAACAATTGTTAGTGTACCACTCTGCAGTAACTGTTTTTTGATCCTCTAAAGCAATTGTCGCATAGTGACCTGTCCTTCCGAAGAACGAGGCCACCATCTTTTTTCCCACGCTTCGACCTCTCTTCACTTTAGTTGGCAACTCCTCGAAAGGAAACACCCATTGAGCAGACTGTCTCTTGGTTTCTGGATCATAACAGTAAACCCAGCTTTCGTCACCCGTAAGTATGTCGAAAACAGCATTTGAGTCACCTCCGTTAAATCTTTCAATCATTTCACGGCACCAATCAACCCGACGGAGTTTTTGGGCCTCGGTCAAATTATGAGGTATCCACCTCGCACAAAGCTTCCTGACCGCTAAATGTTCATGGAGGATTTTATGCACTTGACTCATACCGATGCCTAAGCTTGTCCGAATCTGCTGATACGTCACTCTTTTGTCAGTCTCTATCATACGCTGCACAACACTGATGTTATTTTCAGTCGTCGCCGTAGAAGGCCGTCCCTCACGCAGATCGTCGGTGAGATTAGTGCGACCACGTTTAAACTCATAAAACCAGTTGTAAATGGTCGCACGAGATGGAGCTTCATCATGAAAGGCCAATCGAAGTCTATCATAGCTTTCTTGTTGACTTAAATGACATCGAAAGTCATAAAAAATCATTGCACGAAAATTTTCGCGCGTTAAATTCATGTTGACGTGACACAGACAATTTTCAATTTGCCGCCAAATCGTAAAACTAATGACAAATGAATGAAATACATACTCAATAATATTGGCAAAGAGTTCCATTTTCAAAATTTAAACTTACTTTTTTATTATATTGTTTACAAGTGGCCAGTTCTAAAAACTTTCAGTGTCGCCCTCGTAATCTACATAAATGTTGTCAAAATCACTGTCCAAATTGTACTATTATTCACATTTTAGGAAAAAATATTGCAAACTACGGCAGTAGCACAGTTGCTACCATAAACCTCGTAACTAGGAAGGTCAGCTTACAAACGCTACGATAGTATAACATTGATTGTCAACAACAATAGAAGTCAAAATTGTTGAAAATCAATATGTTTTTTATGTCAGATGGTTGGCATTATAATAGCGGATGTACATTTGCCATCTTTTGTACCTTTTGGAATGAACGAAACGACCACGGGCTGGGTGACGATTAGACGCGATCCATTGCGCGTGCAGCAACCATTATTCAGCTAGCATCTCGGGCGCGCAATGAAGATAAAATGCCCTCTGCGTGGCCGATAGCACCCCGTCGTTTCCAAGCCGAACGCACTTAGCGATTGACGTCCACCATAGCCATAAAAATCTAAACCAAAGATTTACCACACGCCGTAAATACTATTTGTCACTAAACCGCTTATTACCGTAACCGTAACAAGCATTTAGTATCGTGATGTATTACAAAGTAGAGCTCATAAAGGCTCAGCGCCATTACGGGATCATAAAGTAAGAGTAAAAGCTTGTAGCGCATTTTCTGGCCATTTTGTTGCGTTTTACCTACCGCAGTGCGCTATTGATCGAGGAATTTAATATACATTGGGTTGGAAAACAGAGAACATGGAATCCACTGATCTAGAATTCAAGGTTTCAAAAGTTGTTGAAGATGATCAATATTGATCACATATAACTAATAATAAGAGGAAAAAATCGGTTATGTAGGTACTATTGCAAAATCTATGTCTATTTTTATTGTATAAAACTAAAACTAAACTATTTACAAAACTTACACTAAATAGAAAACGTCATAAAGGCTGCTGCTTTGGGGGACCGTTCTTAAGAGGCTGGCAGCATTACCTCTCGGGATAGCTAGGCTGATGCGTTGTGCAAGGTAAGCACCAACCCGCCGATCCCCTGAGGTATCTAGCAGCCGAGAAGATAGCTCACGGAAGAGCTGTTTTGCCTCTGGCTTCCAAGGCCCCAGAGTTTCTACACCAAACGGCGTAAATATACAATCCTCACCGAGGGCTGTATATCTTGTAAAATCTTGTATTCTCAACCGCTAAATTTAGACGGATGAATTTTTTCATATAACGTAAATGAAGACCAAATATGTAGTTTTTGAGATTTTTTATGGGAATTATTAAAATTAATGATTAAAACTAAGTTATAAACTAACCCCTAACTAGTACGTTTGCTGCAAGCGATGACATGAAATATAACTGTTAAGGTCTCGTTCAAATTAAATTTTATTCCTCAAAACATTCCACTATCGTTAATATTTGCAATTCGTAGTTACCCCAGTTAGTACATCCTAGAATACCCCCTGTAGTTTTATTTCAGACCTTAAAGCTGGAGATATGATACAAACTTCAATTCAATTATAAAATGTTAGTTCTATCCCGATTCATTCTAAAGGCGAAGCAGTTAGTTTGTGAATGAAATAACGTCGTATGTTGAGTTACTACACTTCAGTTCTAAGCGTGCGTTTTATTGGTTTAATATGCTCTGGTTTACTTAATTTTAACTGCTACTGTTAACAACTATTAAAAGCCTTAGACAGGTTTAGTTAAAGCTACCGATGCACTGTCATATGTTGAGTTATAAAGGTTAGTGGTTTATATAATACTAGCTTATGCCCGTGACTTTGCGCGGATCTAGGTTATCGCGCGGTGGCGCCCTCTACCGGAATAGAAGGTATTCTATGTTGATCCTTGGGGTTCAAAATACCTATATACCAAATTTCATCAAAATCGGTTCAGGGGTTTCGACGTGAAAACGTAACAGATAGACAGACAGACAGACAGAGTTACTTTCGCATTTATAATATTAGTATGGATGTTTAGAAATTTATATGCTATATTTCAGCAGTTTGTTACGACCGTTTAACTAAACAATCCTGTAATGTTTTTTCATCATCATCATCATCATCTCAGCCGTAGGACGTCCACTGTTGGACATAGGCCTCCCCCATAGACCTCCAGTTGCTTCGGTAATGTTTTTTATATTTTATTAATTATCCACATATTGGTACAGTCCTTGCAGTCAATTCGTCTTAACGGTCTTTCTTAAAGCGCTGGTATAATGGGAAGAGTGACAATGACAATGTAGAACCCTTTGCGTCCTGCTTAAAAAATAAACGGGTTGTTCTCAGAAAGTCTAGAACGTAGTTTGAAAAGTTTTGGTTTTAATGTCCAAAGTGTACGGTGTTATAAGTATCAACCACATCTCTCATCTCTAAATTAAAAAGTTCAATATGACACTTTTATAGGGGTGTAAAATACTCCTGATTGTTTTTTAAACGTCTTATTTGTGATTTTATCTATAAACTAATAACCCTTCCTATAACCACTAAATTGATTTTTTTAATTGTGCACTTTTGTAGAGGTACAAAAAAAGTAGATAACAGTGAATAGATAGCTTTAGAGAATCATAAGCTTAGTTTGAATTAATCAATCTACAATTAAAGAGCCGTACGAGAGATATAAATTGTAAAGCTGGCTTTTAATTAGAATGCTTTGCTATTTCTGAAATGCCGATTAATAGACTGAATGTTGCAAGTCCTAAAATATCTTATTAAATGAAGATGTAGCGGCATTAAAACGTGGTAAACAAGATATGAGACATTTCTTGTTTGGATCAATCCCACGCTTCGTTATAAGGCATTCATATATGAATCATAAAACTTTTTAATTCAAGAAAAAACTTTTTATACCGCGTTATCGCGTAACAGCGTGTGAAACCAATTTATAACCAACTTAAGTGTTCTAAAAATTTTACGTGTCATTAATTAATTTTATAAACAATTTTGCAGGTTCATTTGCCTGATAAATAGTTGCTACGCTCGTACCGGACTCGGCCAATCAGCTAACGCACACAAACAGGCGTGAGAACACCATAGATGTCGTAGATAACTTTTATTTTGACCTCTACAACGGTAGTACCAACCATCATAACTTTACCAAAAAGTAATCCATACACAAAGTAATCTCAACCTTGGCCGCTACGCTGTTAGTTCAAAATATTAAAAATCATTTTCAAAAATGGAACACCGATGTACCATAGAGAACGCGAGCGCTTGTCATCCCTCATTTGCGTTCGGAAGCAGTGACCTGTGCGGCTCTCGAGATGTTTTGATTGCGGCTGACATTCGAATACAATCGATTATTCGAGTTAGCGATCATTCGACTAACGTGATTCGATTGCACTGGCTTTTCAGCCATCAATCAGCGGAAGCGATTTTTGGCAGTCCTCCGAGATGAATGGAGTCGTATATCACCGATGTGCTATGACTTTTAAGATTGTGAGAATCAATTTAGTGAGTTCAGCAGCTGCATGTTTTGAAGATATGATTACATTTGGTGAAATGACGACAATATTTTGTGAAGGATATAAAGTTATACTAAAGGACTTTAAGGCAATTTAAAAAAATATGTCAATATTTTGTGAAGGATATAAAGTTATACTAAAGGATTTTAAGGCAATAAAAAAAAATTAGTAGTGAATAAACAGATGTGTTGGTAGCCTGAGGGTTCAAATAGAATACCTTATTGCCAGTAATTTCACTAACAGTCTGACTGTTCTGTCTAACCTTACAGTTTACAGGAAAAAGGGCGAGCCGCCAGACGGGTCTCTCAGCAACGGGAATCACCTCTGCCTGGCGGCAGGATTATTCTTGAGTACTCTTCCTACCGAAAGGAGGGTAGATAGAGGTCTACCCGCATTTTCTTTAGTCTACTCGTGATATCATTAGAATATCCTGCTTTAATTAATTTTTTTTGGTCAACTCGCGCTTGTTTATCAATAATTCAATGTTAGAAGTTAAAAATTCTAATGCAACACTTAGGGGCTAAGCTGTTTCACCATCCATTGCTTAATTTTATTTGACGGATAGGTAATAAATGTGACGCCGTCTTCGAAACGTATTCGAAAAAAACAAACAGAGACGGCATCAACTTTATCCGTCAAATTAATTTAATCAATGGATGGTAAAAAATAGAGGGTAATTAATGTTAAAGTCAAGTTTTAAATATAGAAACCAATTTTTCTTTTCATGTCGTGTCGAAATATTAGGAGGGAGGAGAATATATACGTTATATAACACACATAATAGTAGTGATGTTTTATAAATTGCCAACGTCTTTTTTTTTCTAAGAGCTTACCATTTATTTATAAACAAACAAATAATATTATATACAACGTCTTTTAATCTATAATACTACTTTATAAAAAATTTATTGTCCTCGCACTCAGATCATACCCTACTTTATATCACAGGGAGCCTCAAATACCGCATATATTATGCAATACTAATCGAACAGTACGCGGACGGTGCGCGCGCGCAGGGCATCCCAATGAGCTGGCCACAGGCAAGATAGGACAGTGCATTGGTTTTGTTTCGTACTTAGTTTAGAAAGACTTTGTATGGTGGTAGGATCTTGTGCAGCGTCCGCCCACCATCTTGCCCAGTAATCTTCCCGTGAAGCAGAAGTGCTTGCACTGTTGTGTTTCGGCGTGGAGAGTAAGACAGCCGGTGAAATTACTGACACTTGAGGTTCCCATCTTAGACCTCTAGGTTGGTTGCAGGTGTCTATGGGCGGTGGTGATCTCTTACCATCAGGAGGCCCACATGCTCGTTTGCCATCCACTCGAATAAAAAAAAAAAGTAAAAATTTAAATATTGCACTACCGGCACCGACGGAGGCGTTCGGATAGTTGGTTAGCTTGAGGGTTCCAGATTCGACCCTTGGATTAATACCTATGAGTTAACAAAAAAATCAAAAACGCAGTTGTTTTAAAGACCTGCTTGAAACTTACTAGCCGTGGAAATTACGCAATTTTCGGGGATAAAAATCTATATTCCTCCTTCCCAAGGTTTCGAGCTATCTACGAGTACTTACATACCAAATTTCGTCTAATTCACATTTATTATCTCTATGCAATGACGGCTTCACGTTCCCACCGGAAGACCAGCGCTGGCTCTTGAGCCCGCATTATGGTGAGGTGGGTCCGTTTCGTGACACTGCTTTCCCCATTTATTTTTTTCTTGTTTCTAAGGATTTTTATTGGAAGGTACAAGTTTCTGCTAGTACATTTTTGAACTCAAGCTGTTACACCGACTATTCTCATTAGTTCTCTTACGGATCTTCTCACTTCTGATTCGACCGTGCACAGAAACCCTTCCCTTTTCTTTCAACGCAACTTCTATTCCATGGTGTGATTGACAATAGACCATGGGATAATAAAACCGTTTAAGACTGCACTGTTACATTTGGTTTGCCACCGGCACGCTCCAATAAGTCGGTGAGCCAACGCGGCGACAGTTTCAACAGACAATGCCGAATTAAACATACGATTTGCATCACTATTTTATTAGATGGCCCCTATTTATATTCGGTCGCGAAAAGACTTACAATTTTACGAGTGTTTTACTGATTGTTTTAATTTTAGTGGTTTAGGTAGACGCGTGGAGTGTAGAAATAAATGGTATAAATTGCCTTAAGTTTGATTTGTTTTTAACCTGTAACGCAATGCAAGTTTGACCGCTATGTGTTTCTGTCTGTCAGTCTGTGTATGTGTCTGTCTGTGGCGCCGTAGTTCTTTACCGGGTGGACTGATTTGAATGCGGTTTTTTTTTGAAAACAGGTTTTCTAGCGATGGTTCTTAGAAATGTTTCATCAAAATCGGTTCATTAGGTTACCTCAATAAGAAAAACCTCTATAGGATCACTTTGTCGTCCATCTGTCATAATTCTTTTTCTCACCTCTAAGTCATCCCAGCCTGTATAAGTCCCACTGTCAGGCACAGGCCTCCTCTCAGAAAGAGAGGGCTTGGGCTGTAGTTTTCACGACCGCCCAGTGCGGATTGGGAACTTCACACATACCCTTGAATTGCTTCACAGGTTTATGCGATTTTCAACATGATGTTTTCCTTCACCGTTAAGGTCGTGGTTTTCAAATGTAATTTCGCACATGAATTTAGAAAAACTCAAAGGTGAGATAGGTCAAACCACTAGGCCACCACGGCTTCATAGGTAGATAGGTGGGACCATAGATAGGTATTCAGGTCTGATACCTCTTGAACAGTGGAAAAACCTAACTTTGAAGTAGTTTTTATTTTATTGATATAACTATTTAATGATTTGATGGTAAGTGGCCGCCCATCTAATGTAATAGAAAATGGAAAATATAACAAGTATAGAGTTTCAAATGAGTTAGCATTATAGTGCTGATAGCTGAGTCTGTGTTATTAGCTTTTTTTAATAGAATCGGTATGCAAAGCTTGTGTTACAGTTATTAGCCAATGGATGACGGAACAAACTTAGCTACATAATATTATAACGACTCGTAAACAAACATTTGTGTTTTCCGTACAAAATAATAAGCGTCAACAAACTCTTTATTGTACTAAATAAATAAACAACAAAGGCTTATGAGAAAACATTGAAGACAAAAAAAAAACTATTCAGTGGCCATAATATCTGCTCCGACCGGGGTTCGAATCCAAACCATGTCTGATATAGAAAATTAGTTAAAAATAATAATTAGGCCAAGGCTTTTGAGAACCAATTAGAATTAACTCAATTATCATCATAAACCCAATCAATTAAAGCAAATCGGAAACCATTCGGAGATAATGCAAATAAGCATTTCAATGTTCAATCACTTGATTAATTCATCAATAACCGTAATAAGTAATTAAAGTAGCTATAAGCAGCACAGATATTTCAAAGTCGCCTCGAGTCTGTACGCAGCCGATTGCGATGCCGACTACCGACTGAATCGAATCGATTATCACCGACTGTTGCCAACAAATAGGTATTGTTTCAATGTTGCATCAAATCAACCGGGTTTTGATCTAGTTTTTTAATTACGTTTTTTACCACAAGGTTGTATAAGCAAGGGCGATTTAGGAAATTGAATTCGTAATTATTGACTATTTCTTGTTTTAGTTTTAATTCAGCGAAACTGTAATATTATCTAAATATTTAGTAATACATGTATGTATTGCTCGCAGGACTGATGGCTGATGGAGTCAAAAGGTTCTCGAATGGCGTCCGCGGACCGGGAGACGAGCTGTCGGTAGGCCTCCAACAAGATGGAGCGACGACCTGATTAAGATCACTTGATCGCGGTGGATGCGAAAAGCACAAGACCAGTCTGAGTGGAGAGCCTTGGGGGAGGCCTATGTCCAGCAGTGGACGTCTTTCGGCTGACATGATGATGATGATGATGGGTTATTCGGGTTATTCGATTGGGGAACTTCTTATTGTTAGTCTAAAATCTTTACCTATCTTTAATTCTATGCTTAGGAGGCGCACTATCTGTCATCTCGTGCATGGGTATTATAGTTTGTTTTATAGGTTTTATTTTGTTGTGAATGTGTGTTGGATGTATTTTGCTATTGCTGTAACCTGATGTAAATATCACCCCAGTGTTAAAATCTACTTCTTAGTAGGTACTGTATATTGCAAAAAATGCCTGAACGAGATTGAACCTTGTAATTATTGTTTTCTATTGTTTTTAACCCCCTATGAAAAAGAAGGGTATTATAAGTTTGACAGCTATGTGTGTCTGTGGCATCGTAGCTCCGGGTGGACCGATTTGAATGCAGTTTTTTATTTGAAATCAGGTTTTCTAGCGATGCTTCTTAGACATGTTGACGACCGGATGGCCAAGTGGTTAGAGAACCTGACTACGAAGCCTGAGGTCCCGGGTTCGAATCCCGGCCGGGGTAAATATTTGTATGATGAATACGAATGTTTGTTCTCGGGTCTTGGATGTTTAATATGTATTTAAGTATGTATTTTATCTATATAAGTATGTTTATCCGTTGCTTAGTACCCATAACACAAGCTTTGCTAAGCTTACTTTGGGACTAAGTCAATTGGTGTGAATTGTCCCGTGATATTTATTTATTTATTTATGTTTCATCAAAATCGGTTTATCTATTTTTCAAACGTCGGTTTTGGTTTATTTCCATATTTTTCATACCTACAAATCATATCGCCTTTAGTCGTGAAAATCCTTATCTTTGCTGGTTAACTTTTCACTGCTGCGGTTCAAACTTACTAGCGTTTAAAATGGAATAAATGAAGAAAAGAAAAAACTTATAGGCCATTAATAGCAACAATTTATATCCCACGCCTTACTGATCGCTGCTTCGAATAAAAATGCTAAAGTTTAATTCGCGCACTGCGGGTTCCGTCCAAATTTAAAAATCACGGTAAACATCTTAATTTTGGCCTCCTTTCAGAATTAAAGAGTCTGGATTATAGTTCCCACGCAGCCGGTGTGGATTGGAAACTGCACAAGCACTATTCTGGAGCCTGCGAGGGGACTACTTTAGAGGCCAAGCCCCCCTATTCTGAGAGGAGGTAGGTGCTGATAACCTCCACGTGTCCTGAGAAATAAGTAGGCAAGTATTTGGTAAAAGTTTAATTTTAAAAAAAGTTTTTTTTGCTAACTGTACTTTTTGTTGACTGTACTTGTATTGTCACCCAAACTACATTTGCATATCGAATTTCAAGTCGATGTCATTAATTTAATTTGATTTAATGTAATCTCACCTGCTTATATTTGGATCTACTCATCATCATCATCATCATCATCAGCCGGAAGACGTCCACTGCTGGACAAAGGCCTCCCCATTAGAATGCTATAATGAACGACGACTCGCCACTTGCATCCACAGGTGGATCTAGATACTCAGTTATCCGAAAATAAATTATTTTGATTTGATTTGATTAACCGTTGAGGAGTTCCGTCCTGTAGGGACGATCCTGCCGGACTGCCAGGATGTCACTACCAGATTATTATATTGTCACGTAATTTACATAAGTACCTAGTTGCATATCAAATTTTAAGTCAATCCACCTACTGGAAGTTGGTCAAAGGTTGTAAGATTTGATTACAGACAGACAGACAGACACCAGGATAGGTGAAATAAAAGTTAGTAAAAGAGCCCACAGGCGGTCCACAAAGTGCTCCTATACCCTATCCTTGGCTTTATTGATACTATACAATAAGTTTACTCTGTAAATTATAGCTGTTGGTTCTCGGAAAATAAATAAATAAATAAAATAAATAAAGGTTCTATTTTTGTCGACTACCTACGGACCCCTAAAAAGCACCATCTAAAGCCGCTTAAGAAAATCGCCAGCCGCAATCGTTAAACGGCGGCCGATCGCGAACAAAAGCGGTCCAATTAATTAACTTACATTAGAGTCTTAAACCTCTTTGTTTCCATTGTCCGGTGACAAATAGCGCGGCGCTCTTTCAACTACTGTTGCCATTGCCCGCCACAAAGCGGCGCCACCGGCGACACAATACGATTACACACACAGATAATTCTTTCCAGAAACCTTTAAAAACAAATTAGAAGCCATGATTTATGGTGTGTTACGACAGACCTCGAATATTTGTTTCCGTTCAGTCAGTCGCGTGCTTTACCGCAATTTGAATGTGCTCCAAATTGGAATATAATTCGTCCGTGCGACCGTTTGCTTATCAGGGATCGGTTAGTAAACGTCTTCAGTGGTTACATTTAGTCTGAATATGTAATCTTTGGGAACATCTTGTCGAACGAGATCGACATCTTAGCAGCATCGTAACTATTCAATTCCCACCGTATTCATTGTCATTATATCATCATCATATCAGTTCTTTCGGTTGGAAGCGGCCTGCAACTACCGTGAACCAGCGACTTTAACTAAGCCTTCCGACCATCTCACTGGTAGACGTCGTACGTCCATATTGCCATGATTTTAACGTGTTGTCAATAAGACAAGTATAGCTAAATAAGCATTCGAAGAGACACCTAATCGGTAAAACAGGATTACTTTAAAATGCAGGGGCTACTTTGAAAAACAGTTTTTACGCCATGTCCTTATTTTTTGAGACCATCTGAGGCAGTGAAATAACTACCTTCATAAATTACCTAACCTTTTACTTCATTTGGTCATTCGAGCTATGAATATTTGCGTTTTTATAACCATGTTATATCTATCAAAGTACCCCCAAAATTTCCTAAAGTAATACCAATTTACGGTACTCACAATGTGGTTGCTTAAAAAATATCAACGGCACGCTACCTACTGCATTTAAAGTAAGATTTTTGCTAGTCGAATAGGCGAAAACAACTGAAAATATCCGAGCTAAAGCGAATACCAGAAACGTATAAGCTCAACTTAATAGACACTTAATTTATAACAAAGATTGCAGCACAAACTTAAAGTTCACTTACATTAATTAGCAAACAAATGGTAACTCATCAGGCCAACCTTCCAAGTTGGCAACGACCCCGCGAACCGCTACCACCGGTCGCAAACTCACTCCGCCCTCACCGTGAACTCGGCTAGAACTCGTTCGTGACGCAACTAGAGCTGTTCACACGTTTTTGCCGCGGCGGCCGCCATCAATCACCGGGCCATTACACTAACTACCGCCAGCGGTCGCTTTTTGTTTTAATTCTGCCCTTTGTAGATTGAGAATACGAATTTTCTTTAAGTGTTTAAATCTGGAGTAGCGTAATTGTGTAAGAATGGGCTTTCTATAACAGGTTTTTTGTTTTGACAATAGATATTAGTATTCATTGCATTTAAGTTTGGACGTAACCTTGTTTGTCATTGTATGTAGCTTGAAATACGATCTTTTAGAAATTTGAACAGAAAACCATTACTACTTCACTACAAAGCTACAATATCGAATCAAAATTATTGCCGTAATGTAAAAATTAAAGATTCCTTTTTAAAATGAAACAAATCTTTAGGTACAATTATTTGTTCAGCAAACTGTCTCCACGGGTAAATATTGGCCGTATGAAAAATCTCTTAAAATAAAAACAAAATTACAAAAATAGAACGCCAAAGGGTTTAAGTTTAAATAGGAGCCGAGCGTATCTAGCCAGGATTTGATGGCGATGCGAGTGCTTTTATAAATTCATTGTACATTGCGTAGGTTGCCAGTGATCTTGTACAGGGTTAACTTACTTACCGAGTAATGGATAGGAAACTGCTCATTGCGTCGCTGGCAGCGCGTAGTCGTTGAGTCCCGAGTACCGCCCAGTGCACGCGCATCTCCATACAAACGACGCGCGCGCATTCTGCTAATTGTCGACAAATTGATCGCGACGCAGCTTTGTATGGATAATGGAAGAGTTATTTACAATTTTTTTTGGGTTTTTATTTTTGTTGCTTACTATTTCTGGTGTACAATAAAGAGTCTTTGTATTGTATTGTTATTTATGTTATCGACTAAATTTGGGGGGAACTTTAATTCATTTTACATTATTTCTCTACATTTTATAGATGTTGTGAACGGAGATTTGATTTTAGGTCCAGAAAAATAGGCTTTTAAAAGAAAACATAATTCGACGAACGTTTTGTAAAACAAGGAAATTCATACTTAATATTACAAATGCGACAGTGTATGTGTTTGTGTATTTGTATGTTTGTGTCTTTGTGCGTCTTTCACTCCGTTACGGCGTTGGGAATCGAACCCAAGTCCTCGGCATTTCGTGCCGCGTGCGTTTCGGTAAATCACGCGGCACGGAATGCCGAGGACCTGGGTTCGATTCCCAGCGCTAGTCTTATTTTTCTGGTTTTTCTGTGCATCTATGTTTCAGCTTGTATTTCCCCTAGGGAGTCGCAACCCGCAGGTTGAAAAGCACTGATTTATAGTAAACTATCAAGATGTGACAGACCATTACCGGTATCGCAATGATCGGCTAAGGCCGGTCATGGTGTCCGCGCATTGGCCAACCGGCGCCGGGGCAGCGCCCGGAAAATGACGGCGAAATATCGAAATTGACGGCTTTTGGACAACAGCTTCCCTTGACAAGTTGTGATCGAAATGTGAGAGGGACAGTGTTTTAAACAATACATATTTGGCTGTTTATTGAAAATACTAACATAGCAAGGAATAAAGAAAACAGGTATATAATATATCGATAAAATTCGTAAGGTTTTTTTTATGGTAAAGGGGGCAAACGAGCAGACGGATCGCCTGATGGCGAGCGATTACCGTCGCCCATGGACAACTGCAACATCAGATGAGTCATAAGTGCGTTGCCGGCCTTTAAGGTAGGAGTACGCTCTTTTCTTGAAAGCTTGAAGGTTTGTAGTTTTAAATATGATTTAGTTACTCTATAAGGTAAAGTAAAAGTTTTTTAAAAATTAACATTTCTGGGAAAACCTCTCTTTGGTTAAAAATTGGACTTTATTTAATTTCGAAAACAAAATTATTTTTTAAATGAAACTAGTGTCTCTATTTTTTTAAATCACTTTTGAGATATTGTTTCATACATTTCAAATCTGACTCATCGCAAGACGGAGACAAAAACTGACGTGGAAATTAGGGGCATTTTTTTTCTGAGGTAGAAATACTTGCCTCAAAAAATTCTAGTTAAAAAAAACCCAAACTTTTCTTTTCTTTTTTTGTAATAAATCTTACGTGATTTTAGCGTGAAAAATATCATCGAAGAACATTACAAAGTCTTTTTTCTGAGGTAGAAATACTTGCCTCAAAAAATTCTAGTTAAAAAAACCCAAACTTTTCTTTTCTTTTTTTGTAATAAATCTTACGTGATTTTAGCGTGAAAAATATCATCGAAGAACATTACAAAGTCAATGGTAAGAAATGGTCGAAAATATCACGTGGTTCACGTACACACTAAACGGAACCCTAATAAAGGTCTAACCCCTAAGCAGGTCAATGTTCAGCATTCAGTCCCCACAATGCGCTAGGTTTTTAGTTTCCCTTGCAACATTCCATTGTTCTGATCCACTTGCGCTCATACAAATTGCGGGTCCACTTAGTGACGTAACCCTAATGTGATTTAAGGAAATAGGGTATTGTGAAACCGTTTGTATTGAGGTAAGCTGCTTGTTTAGATATTTGCATTATAAACATGGAGGGTAATTTGCTTGGAGCTCCGTTGGCGAAATATTGCCCGTGTTTCTTTATAGATAATTCTAGCTTTTGCCCGCGGCTTCGCCCACTTGGTATTTATTATCGCGTGTAAAAAGTAGCCTATGTCACACTCAGGCCCATAAACCATCTCTATGCCAAAAATCACGACGATCAGTTGCTCCGTTTCGACGTGAAAGACGGACAAACACACTATCGCAATTAGAATATTAGTATGGATTTATATGGAACGAGATTTGCAAGGTACTAATGTACTGGATTATGACGAAATTTCTTAATATTTGCGTATTAAAAAAAAGTCTTGGATGTTTTTTGTATTTATATAGAACTCGATACAGGATAGCTTTTATCCCGGAAAATCATTATAATTATTGCCTGCGTTATAGCGCTTCTCAGACGTAGTCGCGGCCAAAAGTAATTCTTAACAACAAATCTTCACATTTAAGTCCCGGGTGAGAGTTGCGGGAAACCGGTGGATGCAAGTGGCAAGTTGTCGTTCATTATGGCGTTCTAAGGGGAGGCCTTTGTCCAGCAGTGGACGTCTTCCGGCTGATGATGATGATGATGATGAAGTCCCGGGTAGTAAGAAGTATGAGTGGAAATCGTGAAAGTTTAAAACAATAAACAAAATAGTTAACCAATATAATTAGCATATTGTAACCTTGATTAATTACGTGCTTCATTAACCACAACCATAATAATAGTGAAATCTAAATCACGATTAGAAACCGGCGAGCCATTAGGAAACATAAATATGTTCCTAAACATCCAAATTACGGAAACGCACTGTTTTAAGGATCGGTCTATTTAGTTCGTAGCAGAAAAAATGCGGATTCGTTGCGTGCCGATCGAGTTATTCATGTGAATATCCTGGTCTCGTCACGGTAGGGGCTTGTGCACACTAGCGTTCGGAGCGGGAACGCAGCGTGCACGCGGCGAGCGCGCCGCGATGTCTCTGCAATTATTCGTCGCCTGCGTGCCGCTTGATATGACCGAGCCCGTAGATTTTGTAAATTACATCCATACTAATATCATAAATGCGAAAGTGTATGTGTTTGTATGTATATTTGTCCGTCTTTCACGCTGTAACGGAGCGACAGATCGATGTGATTTTTGACATAGAGACAGTTTATGGGCACGAGAGTATCATAGGCTTTTTATCCCGGAAAAATGCCCAGTTCCCGAGGGAACAGCGCGCGATAACCGAATAACACGCGGGCGGAGCTGCGAGCAAAAGCTAGTAAATAATAAAAAAAAAGCTAGTAAATAATTAATTATTTTGCGGTAGTGAGCGTATGTAATGTTTGACGCGTGCACGCGATGTCACCGCGGCGGCACGCAGGCAGCTAAAATCGCAGACTCATCGCAGCGTGCTCGTTGCGTTCCCGTCTGCTAAGAAACCGTCGCCAAAAATGCTAGTGTGAACGGGCTCTAAATATACCAATTTACCAACGAAATACTCTACAAGTAACTCTATTACTTTACCAATAGAGAGAATATTGCCACGAAACAAATGCAATACTTGGAAAACTAGATACGTATTACACATACTGATCAGGGATATATCAAGAGTTTCACATCAATTTTCAATTAATAAAATTGATCAAGGGATGGGTTTGCATGTTCTGGTTTAAATAAAGTAAGGATTTAGGCAATTATGTGGTATGAAATCTGTAAACCTTGCCAATGTGAATTGTGTTCTAAATTTGTAATTGATGTTTCCCTCGTAATTATATCTACTTATAGTGTGTAACAACATTCTAGTTTGAATTTATGCTGCTTGGAACTCAGAGCGGGGTGACAATAAACGCTTCAGCATTATGCTGAGCCGGTGTCCGATTCGCAACCGCAATGACACACTACCCTTTACGTTGTCTTATTGTAATAATATTGTTGTCTTGTTGTTGCCGTTTGTATGTCCTTTCTTTCTTTTCTAAAATTCAATATAGAAATGTGTAAAAAAACAAAAAAAGAATCATAACGATTTGATGGTTTACACAAGTGTTTCTTTATTTCGGGACCTACATTTCAAGTCGCATGTGGAATTGAAGAATGCGTGAAAAAGTGTAATTTTAAAAGTTGTTACTCACTGAACCTGACATTGGATTTGGGATTTTTTATTAGGTATTGGAATCCTTCTAGAAAACTTGACTGATTTTTGTTGTAAAATAGGCTTACATTTGAGTACATTCACGTCCACTGGTAAGCGAAGATATGATCCAAGATGACGCCTACCTAGCAGATTTAATTATTTATTTAGATGTCCATTCATCCTATATTTCAGAACAGCGCACTTGTAGCGTACTCGATGACAGGCGGAAACTGAGCCTCTTGGAGTTTTGGTGAAGTATCTTTCTTCTATGTGTTGATGAAGATATTAAGAAAACATTGAGGTGACAATTCTTACCTTACAGCCTTCACATGTGAACGCCCCAAAGTGAAACCCTGCCGCCGGCTCCCCACAAACTTTACACTTTTGGTTCATCTGAAACAAGACAAAGTAACCATTAGTTAAAAGCATCTTCTAAGTCGCTATAGTTATTGCTAATTAATTAAAAAAATAATACCTAACAATGAACGAGTCCGACTCGGATTTTGATTTGATGTCACCAAAATTAACCAATTCAAGATCAATTTGACCGGCAATAATGCAGAACAAATGTGAGATCACAAAAACAAATGAAAGCAATCTTCAACGCTCACTTTTCAAAGACAAACAAATGAAGCTCGCGAAAAATAAAGGCACGCACCGACCAATATTGTTGCCGTTATCGCCCGACATCAAATGCGCACGCGCCTGGAAACTCGCCACAGAAACCCAATTCAGTATTAATATGCCGTGACGGAGAGCGACCATTTTCCAATCAGTCATTTAGTTGTTAATTTCGAGGACCACCGCGCATGATATTGCGCGCGATAAAATCGCTTGTAGGTTTCAGAATCGATGCATTGTATCGATTACAAATTGCGTTGTTTCTTTTAAGTTTTTAATCCACTTCGATTTGACGGGTTCTTGATACGGACGCGTGGACGATTGATTATTACGCATAGAGTTTAATTAGATTTTTGATTATTGTTTAATAACTTTTTTGTACTTATTATAATGTATAATACAGTAACTATGTTTACATATTTTGACCTATTTTGTTGAATATTTTCGAAGACCGTTTTGACCGGTCGGCTAAACGTCAGTACCTTCCCACGTTTATCAGCAGCAGGGCTACTACGAAACTCGAAAACCGAAGTTCGTGTCATGCGGTCCCTCTGACACTTATACTATTAAATACGTGAGCAAGAGAGAGATAGTACGATATGAACGGAAGGATAAATAGCAAGCAATTTTGATCAGGCTACGAATAGATTTAGCATCGTTATTGTCGTTAGTTTTCATCTCTTTCCCTACCCCGTGGTAATATCAGGATAAAAGATAGCCTATGTTATTTCAGACGTCCAGCTATCTACATACCAAATATCATCCTATTGCTTACCGTGTAATTTTTTTTTCTCTGTGTATTTGTTTTTTGTATCACTTACTATTTCTGGTGTACAATAAAGAGTCTTTGTATTGTATTGTATTGTATTGCATCCAAACTCTTCCAGCCGTAGCGTGAAGGAGTAAAACATACACACCCACTAACAAACATTCGCATTTAAAATATTAGTAGGATAAAACCATGCAACAGCCAGTAACTATAACAGGTGACTTACATTCCCATAACGTTCTTAATCCTTTTCAGTAGCGCGACAATTCATTAGCAATCTCTTATGGAATAAAACAAAGTTTACAACAGCAATAACGTCCCCTGGGTCCGCACGTATACCATTAGCCGAGTGACACTTAAACTGAAATATTCGCGCAAGTCGCGACGTGTTTTAAAATGTATAACATCTGGCTTAAAGGCTGTCTAATGGACGCTTAATATTGCTGGGCTTTTGAAATGGGTTACAGTTAATTTGAATACCTAATTGTAAGAATAACTAGGAGATTAAGCTGAAGTTTGAAGTACGCGTCTTTATCCAAAAACAAAACGGCCTGGCTACGCTATAGGTGAGACGTACCTATTTACTGGAATAGGGTTTTTTTTTATTCGACTGGATGGCAAACGAGCAAGTGGGTTTGCTGATGATAAGAGAGATCACCACCGCCCATAAACATCTGCAACACCAGGGGTATTGCAGTTGCGTTGCTAATCTGGAGGCCTAAGATGGAATACCTCAAGTGCCAGTAATTTCACCGGCTGTCTTACTCTCCACGCCGAAACATAAACAGTGCAAGCACTGCTGATTGATGGCAGGATTAGCGAGCAAGATGGTGGTAGCAATCCGGGCGGACCTTGCACAAGGTCCTACCACCTGCAAAGGTTTTGGCTTGGACGCGTGAGTACGCGTTCCCGCCCGCGATTCTTTTAGCGTACGAGTATTTAGGTGTACGGCGGCTGACAACGTTCCGCCAACTTGAAAACAAGCATTTATGTACACTTATTAACTGTTTTTTTTTTATTCAAAGTCAAGTCTTGGTGTAATTCCTATTAAATACGCGTTCTCACGACTCATTAACGTTCTCATTTAAAAATGTAAATAGTTCTGAACGCAGTTGTTAATCAAGTCGATAGCGATCGGTATCGAAATGGAACTTATGGATAACTCTCGTGTAAAGTTGCTCGAGGAATTTGGAGATTTACGAAAGAATGCTATTTATTATAACGACACGTTTACATATGAGATATTATTATGCTTGGTTTTGATTGTTTTGTCTCTTCTTAACTTCTCAATGCCAGCTACAATCAAATCAACGAAAACGTCAAAGTAAAAATACCTACTACTCATGTGTTTTAGCGTTTTCTCGTTTCTGACAATCAAATCAGACTCCAACTAAAAAGAGTTGGAGACTTGAAATATAGCAAATATATTATTATTAGTTAGCATCTCTGAAATTCGCAAAAAGCATTTGCGCTCGTCCTTTATCATCCAGATTTTGAGGAGTGGAACTCCCTACCTGCGTCTGTGTTCCCTGATAGATCCTCTATATTTGAGAATCATATTGATTGCTACAATATGATTCTCAAATATAGAGCGAATGGGCATCGGTTTAGCCGTTTTTGAGATATTGACCTTTGAAGTGACAAAGTCGGAGGTTTCCCAACTTTTTGTTGGTTAGGTTAGTAACAAAAAGAAATCTCGGTTTGGTTATTAGTTTTAAAAGCATTGTTAAGAATAATCCGAAGATAAGTTCCATATGTTATCAGCAGGCTGTTGAACGAAGCAGCCTGTTTAGTTTAAGCACTATGTGTAAACAGGGGTTCGCGCGGTATCTAGTCCCGCCCGGGACAGGTGCCCGAAGACGTCGTCTATATACGCACGAGATCACAACCTATGTTGAAATGTGGTTTCAATTAACAGCTGAAGTTTTAGAAAGAAAGAAAGATTTATTTTGGCTCCATAAGTACCACCTAAGACTAAGACTAAATCTAGCTTTTTGTTGCTTTTTAATTTTCTGATCTACTGTTAATGCACCACCAGCTGTAAATGAATCCTTCCTTCTTTCTGTTAAAAGGTTGCCTGGAAGAGCTCTTAAGCGATAAGGCCGCCTATTGCTTACCTTGTAATTTTCTCTGTGTACCTGTTTTCTGTATCCCTTACTATTTCTGGTGCACAATAAAGAGTATTTGTAATGTATTGTAATTTTCTATAGTAGTGAAGCAACTCTAGAAAATCAAGCTGAAATCTAAGAATTTCCCAGTAAAGTGTGCCTCAAACTCCGCCACATCTCAGCACAAGTCGTCGCCGCATACCTCGCGCATGGAGTAAATCACGCCGCATGAGGCCGCCCCTTATCGCAGCATCGCCCGCTCTAAATTAGATCGAACACGATTCCCTACAAGCGCAGGCTTGTTTTAAGGGAATGTCGCACAATGATTTGTCGTTTTTATGATATCCGCGCTTGTTGAGCGTTGTAATTTTTTAATGGCGCCGACGGTGTTTCTAGCGGTATTAATATTTTATTTATATAACGTTTTAAACTTTCGTGATTCTCACTCATAGTCAAAATACCACCAACGGGACTTATCACGCTAACACACACAAGTAATATTTAACTCGACGTTTCGGCAACATTGCAGTCACCGTGGTCACGAGTAGACTGAAGTATGGGGTACTATTAGTGATCAAGTGCGGGTAGTTCGAAGAACTCGCGCTGCTAGGCAGACTTGACACCCCACACTTCAGTCTACTACGTGTCTACGTGTTGTTTACTCGACCAGTGAGATACTTTGGCCTCACCTGCAGTTTTCATCAGGTGAGATAGGAGTCCATCACGGGTTGGTTCTGTGTAAATAATTCGCTTACAGAAAGCTACTGTTTACGTCTAGGTAACTAAGTTTTTAATACTGTGTAGCAAAGCAGCCTGTCTTTTATCTTACTTAACGGTTTCTGTTTTGCATGTTTCTTCTTTTCGGTGGCTGTGATTTGAAAACATTTGCCATTATTTAATTTCTAATAGCATAACAATGATATAAGGTAGTCTGGTGGTAGATAGTCAATGGATAACCTTTCTTGGGAAATCTGGATACCAATACTGAAGTACCAGGACAAACTGACTAGCCACGTCAATAAGCTTGCCCAAACTCTGAGCCAGTGGCGGACTAAGCCCGTCAGAGGCCCGGGCGGCAAAGCTGAATGAGGACCCAAGTTTAAAAAAAAAATGCAATTTAAAAAAATGTAGGTACTAAGCACGTTTTGATCAGGGGAACGCGGAGGCATTTGGGCCCCCCCAAAGACCGGAGGCCCGGGGCGGGCCGCCCCTTCCGCCCCCCTGTTAGTCCGCCACTGCTCTGAGCGGAACTAGAGGACTAGGGCGTCCGGAGGCACGGTGGACGGGCTGCCTTAAGAGAGTCGCTGGCGGCGGATGGATGCGAGGGGCTGAAGACAGAGTGATGTGGAGCACCATGGACGAAGCTGATGATGATGAAACGTGCCGCAAATATGTCAAAGTTGTCAAACGGACCTTACGAAACTAGAGCCAACTAGTTTGACCAACTTGCAAGACTGCATTTTTGGGCAATTTTTTCAAGCCACTACCAATAAATATTTTTCCCCATAATTTTTCAACCGCAACTCAGTATGTATAAGTACTGTTATTTAAAAAATCTCAGGTCAACGCACTCGAAACGCAGAACACCGAAACTCTGAATATCCGACGCGTGTATTCGAGCATGTGACTCGATGCAACAGATCGATTTCCTTACGACTTAATTAATTTGACTCCTTGCACTTTAATTTTTTGGGGACCGCCAACAACCGATTCTATAGCGTTACACCCACGAATAAGGCCCGTTTTCCTTTGACAGTGGACTTATTTATTCAAGCATATAAACTGAAGGCTTATGACAAGAGCCAATGAAATATGGCGAGCCGAAAGGGTTGTCACTGCGCAATCAGTTATCGCGAATGGAATCTCGACATACAATTAGCATATTAATTATTTCATGTTCCGTGGGACAGTTTGCCTTTTTGTTCTAGCTCGTGAATTGGATGCGATTTTGAATTCCGAATATGTTCTTAATCGAATTTAAAGGAACGGATCTGGGGGCACGGCAGTGCCCCCGCCAAGTCGAGCAAAAAAAACAAAGGCACGGCCGTACCATACTTTTCTCGAAGCCATTCAGGCTATTTTCTACACCCTGTATTTTTGTTATGGCTAAAGCTAGAACCCTGAATTTTCAGTTACCTATAGGGCCTAATGGTACTTAGATATATCTATATATATAAAAGGCAAACCTGACTCACTGGGTTATATATCAACGCACAGCCCAAACCGCTGAGCCTAGAAACTTGAAATTTGGTACAGGGGTTCCTTTTATGATGTAAGTGAGCACTAAGAAAGGATTTTTAGAAATTCATCCCCTAAGGGGGTGAAATGGGGGGGTGAAGCTTATATGGAATTTGCTCATTTCTGGACTTAGAAGTATGAAAATGGGTACATAAGTTCTTGATTACAATTAAAAATGATCTGTTTATGTGAAATGGATAAAATTCTCCCCTAAAGGGGTAAAATGGGGGGGTAAAGTTTGTATGGAATTTTTCTCATTTTTGGACTTAGAAGTATGAAAATAGGTGTATAAGTTCTCGATTATAATTAAAAATTATCTGTGTAGGTGAAATGGACAAAATTTTCCTCTAAAGGGGTAAATTATCCCGGAACATTGTACAATTCCCGAGGGATAACGTGCGATAACCGAATTCCACGCGGGCGAAGCCGCAGGCAAAAGCTAGTTATCAATAACATTCAGTTTGAACACGTAGATTAAGAACTATCACATGTTAAAGTTCCTCAGTTTTGTCACTGACATATTATTTTTATGAGAACAATTACCATCTGCCATGCCGTGAAAAAGCCGTGGTGGCCTAGTGGTTTGACCCATCGCCTCTGAAGCAGAGGGTCGTGGGTTCAAACCCCGGCTCGCACTTTTGAGTTTCTCGAAATTCACGTGCGGATTACATTTGAAATTTACCACGAGCTTTGCGGTGAAGAAAAACATCGTAAGGAAACCTGCACAAACCTGCGAAGCAATTCAATGGTGCGTGCGAAGTTCCCAATTCGCACTGGGCCCGCGTGGGAACTATGGCCCAAGGCCTCTTGTTCTGAGAGGAGGCCTGTGCCCAGCAGTGGTACGTATATAGTCTGAAATGGATGGATGGATCTTACCTATAATATAAATAATAAATCCAAAAGATTGTATAATATCTACGGGATAGCGATATCGCAGGAGCCGTCGGCAACAGCTAGTATGTTATAATTAGAATGCACATGATCGTAATTCGTATGTTTGTATCACATTAAAGTCTGTATGAAGTTTGACATGTGTATACAAGTTACTTGCATGCTACTGCATCATTACATTTTGCAAGCATGTGGCGTATTCATGTGTGGTCTACAGTAATCATATTCTGTCCCTTTTGGATGAATGACATCTAGTTCCATCTTTAATGGTTGTAGTTTATGTAGTTCTCCCGTTCTTTTGTCTATAGGCGTACATGTTTTATTAAGACATATGGCTGTAGTTTCACTGCAATGTATACAGTTTATATTCAATTAAATTGAAAATACTCTCTGAACTTTTTTTATATATTTTTCAGATATTTTTTTGGAATCACTTTAACAGCAATAAACTTTTATTTCTTTGTTAAAAATTTCGCTCTACGTCATTTTAAAACAAGTTTAGTGTTTAACAAATTTTCTCAAGCAAAGTACCAGGCGTTCATAAACCGAAGGAGTCCGATGAAAGTTGTCCCTGCATTCCCACGGAGGTCATTCGGGCGGCGTCGGCAAGAGTCGGTAATGTCCGCCAAATGACAGGGCGGCAGCGTTCACACGCCCGCCGTTCCCGTCAATTGTAAATATGATGGCAACAGGTGAATAGACAAGTCGCGGTCGGTTATAAGTTAGGTTCTTACAAAGTATGCTCCGTAGGTACAGGGTGGTCGCGATGGAGATATATACTCCATTTAATTTAAGATTTGAATTAACGGTCAAATTGTAACACATTTCTCGGTATTCCGGACACAAATTGACTAAAAATACCTAAATGTACATTTATTAGCAATTTTTAGTATAGAAGTTAACACAATTTTGAATAGTTTAATTGTTTCATTTAAAAACGTGTGCATATTTCACCGTTAAGTTATAAATGTTAAAATAAATGGAGTATAGCTCTGGAAAAGTGAGATAGAGTGAGTAAAGGACTTAGACGTGAAGAAGGCTATACTGCATTTTAGTCTGCAAAGAATTCGTTTACCGCAATCCCGCGGGAATCTTATGAACCCCTATATGAAATGTCCTTTAATTAGTAAACCGGTTTATGCTTCAAAAGGTAACAAACAGATAGAGTTACACACATTTACTATAAAATTATGCAAATATGGACGATCGCACATTTTGCTCCTATGTTGCACAGTTTTTCTATTTTTATCAGCAGATTCTAAACGATGGAGCGCGAATGAAAAAGAGCGACATTTTTAATAAATAATTTACGGGATCAATCCCGTACGGTAGTAGTCTACATGCAGTAGTGACATTTGGACATAGTTGCATGTATCATGATCACGGAAACTATATAATTAAATGTAATCAAATCACTGTCTGAGCTGTCGGCGCCTCCAACAAGATGGAGCGACGACCTGGTTAAGATCGCGGGATCACGGTGGATGCGAAAAGCACAAGACCGGTCTGAGTGGAGAGCCTTGGGGGAGGCCTATGTCCAACAGTGGACGTCTTTCGGCTGACATGATGATGATGATGATGAAATCACCGTCTAACATTCCGTGACAAATAAAAATAATTCCATTGCAACTCACTGCATATGCTGAGCATTTGCCACATAACAATTGAATATGTACCTTCTTGCTTATACTTTCGTTTTTTATGGGCAGTATTATTTTCTTTTCTAACTTTAATTCTTTACAGTCGCCACAATTCAGTCATCTCGTTTTGCGGCACAAAAACCGCCGCAATAAACAGATAAAACAACTCAAAACTAATCATGCGCACCAATATCGCAGTTCTCACAATGCCCGACAAAACTATAACTACGGGGCAGTAAGTGAGCGCGTCTAATGTGTAATACCGCGGGAACCGAGTATACGGCCTGCAGAAATGATCTACTTAAACTCGCCGTTCACGACATTGGAAATTTTAACTTGGACTGGACTTGGATATATATTGTAAAATTGTGTTTAGGTACCTGCGGATTTGCACGCGGAAACTACCCTATTAAAAATTACATCGCGGATTTCACTAACGTTTCGTATGTCACACTCGTACTGAAGATTATGACTCATGACCCAATGATAATGGGTATCGGGATAAAAAGTAGGTACCTACGGGCATTTTGTCAAGGCAAGTGTTCCATGATATTTATTTATTTATTTTCAATTTTAGAAACAAAAAATGGTTTTTCCTACACTCAGAATCAAGAGCGCAATTGATTCAGATAGTTTAAAAAAATGACAGTTTGGTGACGTTTTTTTCGTGCAGTATGGATATCATAAAACTGAAAACGAAGAAAACGGTAAACTTTTTTTAAAACGTCCAACACACAAAAGTACAACAAAAAGGAAAAAATGTATTTGAATATAATGAATATTTATTCCGAATACCCTGGCTAGGTGGTAAAACTTATTCAGAAGTGTTAAATTCATTATTATACAATATTTCAAGTATTTGTTACATTATATTTAAAAATTAACAATATGTGACATTCAAAGTGCTAATTAAGCTATCTGTCACTAATTTGTGTTGACACAGAAACATTTACTTTGATTATTTTAATTTAATAAATGAAACCATTCGATACTGATGATCAGTAATTAATAAAGTTTAGTGACATTTACTTATATGTATTGCATTAATTCTACATTATCAGAGTTGAATTGATTCCGAAGCGCAAAAAAAGTGTTGCGTTATCTTTTTTTGTAGCTTTACATTAATGTATTTAGTTAATTTTCAACACACCTGCTCGTAAAGTAGGTCTTATTACAGCGTATTTACACTGATAATGCAGAATATTACCCATGCCGTGCCTTTTACATTACATTATCGCACTAGTGCCTTTTCATTACATATCTTTTTAAATATTAGCAAGAAGTATTAATGTTTCGAAAACAGCTAAGTAGTTATTTGCGTAAATATAAAATTCAATTCAAAATGTGATAAATAATTAAAGAATTTCATGAAACTGCTTGTTAGCTTGTTGGTATTTATAATTTGACGGTGTATTTTTAACTATAAATACCCAATTTCAAAATTTATAAATATGTGGCTGATTAGCTACTTTGCCGGTGCCCTTATCTCAGACTTGCGCGCGCATGCAGCGCTGAGCGCGCGAAAAAAAAAAATTACGGCCGCCATCTTTTAAATGGGTTTCTGTTTGTTAAGTTTATTCACAGTATTGCATTTCGTTAGTGTTGTTTTGTAAAATGTCGAATTTAGATAACGAAGAATTACTTATCGAGTGTACGCCGCCAGATATCATAGTTGAAGCGCAAAATGCGAGTGATAGTCTTTTGCCCTCAAAATCAAAAGATAAATACATGCAAGCCTACGCAAATTTCATTCAATGGAAAAATAGCAAAAATGCAAGCTCTTTCTCAGAAAACGTGTTCATGGCTTACTTTAGTGAACTGGCGAAGAGGTATAAACCTAGTTCGCTTTGGTGTATATATTCTATGTTGAAGAGTACCGTGCAGAATAAAAATGCAATTGACATCAAAGCGTACACCAATCTAACTGCATTCTTGAAAAGACGTTCAGACGGCTTTTACAGTCGAAAATCCAAGGTTTTAACACCTAATGAAGTGGAGAAGTTCATTAAAGAAGCACCGGATAATCAATATCTAGCGACAAAGGTCAGTTCCACTATTTAGTTTTGTATTCATTATTATAATATTTGTAGGCGGTATTGTGAGTGTTGATATAATAGGAACTAAGTACGATTATTATAACTTAATTATGATTTTATTTATTTTCAGGTCGCATTAATATTCGGAATTACTGGTGCCTGTAGGCGTCAGGAATTAAACAACATTACGACAAAAGATATAGAGAATCACGGAGAGATGCTACTTGTCAAAATTCCGAACACTAAAAATAAAATTCCTCGGTCATTTACTATTCACGGACCATTTTATGAAATAGTGAAAAAATATGAAAGTTTACGTTCAACAAAAGGAAAATCTGACCGGTTCTTCCAAAATTTTCAAAACGGCAAATGCACGAGTCAGCCTATCGGAGTGAACAAATTTGGATCGATGCCTAGAGAAATTGCCAAGTTTTTAGGCTTACCACAGGCTGACGCTTACACCGGACACAGTTTTAGGCGGACTTCAGCTACATTGCTGGCTAATTCAGGAGCCGATATATTGACTTTAAAACGCCATGGGGGATGGCGATCTAATAATGTCGCCGAGTCATATATTGAGGACTCCATCCAAAATAAAGCCGACATAAGTGCCAAAATAACACAAGCAATCCATTTGGAGCCACAATCCAAGAAGTTCTGCCCTGAACCGCGTCCTTCCACCTCATATGCCAATGATGATTTGGGATTTCATACGTTTGCTAATGATGAAACGCAATGTTCTTCTACCTCCTTTCAGAATGTTGCATTATCACCGACATTTACAAATACCCAAGAACAAAGCAATGAAATAATTAATAATACAATTAAACATACAGTACAAATGCCTCATAAGGCGGTAGCATATCATTTCAATAATTGTACTTTTAATAACTGTTTCAATAATTAAAGTTTTTAAATAAATGTGAACTTTTATTTACTTTTCCTCGCAAGTGTGTTGAAAAACGTCGTATGAAACACGTGAGCATTGGTCATTACACTTTTCGTCTCCATTAAGCCTTCGCCTTCGGCTCAGGCTTAAAAACCGACTCGAGTGTAATGACCAACATAGCACACTTGTATCATAATGTACTATTGTTACACTTTAGCAATTATTGAATGAGGGTTTTCACAGAGGTGAGATAGATGGCGTTAATATCTTGAGGTCCATTTGACGTTTGACGTTTGCTTGCTATTGGCTCATTTAGTTTTCAACCAATCACGAGCAAACGTCAGACGGACCTCTCGGTACTAACGCCATCTAGCAATATTTCGCCTCTGTGAAAGAAAGCCCTCAGTATTCAATGAAAAACAATTTTTTATTTGCTTCTCTGCTACATGTGCAAGACAGCTATATTTATCGAAACATATGAGTTTTCATTGAGAAAACCTGCCATCCTTCATTCTATTATAAATCCACACATAATCATAAGCTTTTTATCCTAGTTTTAAGTAGACAATATAGTGTTTTTGCAGTCTGTACAAAGTTGCACTTGATTTCATTTTGATAGACCCCTAATGGCTTGATTTATTCATATTAAACTTAAAAAGTTATTTTACCTTATAAAACCAGAAACGAACCGATTTAGATCCTTCATGCCTACTTTGGAAGTCATAAAATAAGCTTATATTTTTATCTCTTTCGCTTATATTATAAAAGTGGAGAAAGGAGTAGAGGTTCTTTTTGATGCGGTGTTCGCAGCCTGCTCAAGTAGGGTATTTTATAGGCGGTTATCTTTTTTATTGCTTTTTAAGTGTTACTTAGAGGTTATACTGCTATTATCAAGATTCGTAGTTTTGTGCTCTAAAAGGATTATTATTGCATTTTGTCTGCGGAAAGGGGCATTTCATAGTAAAATATATTTACGGCTATGGTCTTTAGTGGGGATTTAAATGGATTTTTACCGCAGCAGTTTAGTTAATAGATAATAAAATTTCAGTTGGTTTTTGTAGGACGACATAAAGAGTTTTTCATAATACACAAACTTATAATTCTTATTTGTAAAAAACCTGCCTTTATCATTAAGCCTAGCAATTGAATTGATAGATAGATAGATAGATAGATAGATAGATAGATTTATTTATTACCTCTTGAAAAAGGGTTTAGGTTAATGATCTTTTATATCTAAAACCTGACCTTTCTAGGTTTACTTCGAGATAATTAATTTAGATAAATATTAAAATCGTAATGCGATGTTGGCGCCATCTCTGGCCAACAAGCTGAACTACCTTGGAAGACGGATAGCTCTCGAGTTCGAAAGACGCCAAAAAAACTCTGTCACGTGCCACGTGCTCGGTTTCAAAGTAAAGTAAATAAATACATTAAATTTCATCAAACTGACATTAACTAGGTATATCACAACAGTTATATTCCCAATTTAAGCTCCATTAAACAAATTAATACCGGCCGGCTGGATGCGATTATTTTAATTAAACCTTTGCTTAGGCGATAAATGCAGCGAACGTGAATAAATACGTAATTAAAATGAGGAATCCGCTCACTTACGCTACTATCCAGTTAGAGCGATGCCGGTCGCGTAGTCGAACAGACTAACAACGATTAAGAGTTAATCCACACTAGCGCTTTTCGAGCGTTTTCCTCTTGCCAGCGTCCCGCAACGTTTACGCAGCAGTGCCGCAACGTCTGGCCCAATACTACGAAATGCAAAATTTAAACTTCGTATTTTGCTGTTCCGCTGACACTTATATTGTTTGTTACGAGAGTGAGAGGGACGGTACGACGCGAACTTCGATTTTCGAATTTCGTTTTCGCCAGCAGCGTTTTTCGAACGTTACGCCCACGCAGTGACAACTTAACGGTCACGCAGCGGCCCCGCGACGTCAGTGGCGTATTCCTTGTCTTAGATGCTGACGCAAGAAAGACGCCACTGACGTTGTAACACTGCTGCTGTTGTTACTACGACAACGTTCAAAAATAGTAGTAGGTACAAATGAAAGAGTTCTAAATTTAAACAGAGATAGACAGATTGAGAAAAAGAAAAACTGTAAGATTATATTCGACTTCGACTTCCGACAATTTGGGTCACGGAATATTTCTGTTCCGTGATTTGAGTCAATTTAGAATTAATTTGCCTAAAGGGTGATACCTACTCTTATGGTTTTATGTCATCTATACATTTCGACGATTCATTTTTTTTACACAGATAGAAGATAGATAGAATCTATCTATCTTCTATAGATTAGATAGATAGAATAGAAGAAGAAGATTTATACTCTTACTTAATTTACCATTCTTTCAATACTTTCGATTTCCATTTCAGCAATAATTAAAAAAAAACTTAACGCAGTAAAAGCAAGTCAAAAGAAAATTTAAGGTTTCAAAATGGTGTTTAGCTAGCTATTTACACCTAATTATAAGTGGTATTTTCTTGTAGAGCTTGGAATAATGAACAGGGGAATAAATTAAAGGTATTTTAGTGAGTTAAATACCTACTGGAAGTGTTGACACTATAATTGCGTTAAAAGTCGTTCACATTACTTGCAAATGTGTTTTAATTATAAGACCTTTAATAATATAAAGAACGAAAAATTGAGTTAATTAATATAGGTAACTGACAAGGAATGGTACCCAACTATCCGGCTACGATTTGGTTTATTTTGATATATAAGTCGGGAGACGAGCTGTCGGTAGGCCTCCAACAAAATGGAGCGACGACCTGGTTGAGATCGCGGGATCGGAATGAAGAGCCTTGGGGGAGGTCTATGTCTAGCAGTGGACGTCTTTCGGCTCACATGATGATATAGTATGTTAGAGAGTACCTATTATAAAATAATAATTTCTTCAGAGTTGATATTAAACTAACCTAACCTAACCTACTGCTTTCTATAAGATGACATTAAAAACAATCCTGAAAACATCACGGTTCTATATATTTTATGGCAAACGTTAGTATGGCAAGAGAAATTTGGGCAAATGAAATTCGGGCAAGTAAGGTAAACGGATTTTATGAATGTATGTGTGTATCATCCACAATAAACTTCTGCCATAACAACTTCGCATAACTAACCTATGTTTGTTTAAATTATAAGCATAGATCTCGATCTACGATCTATTCCGTGCGCAATTTAACGCTCGCTTTCGGCGCCCGCGCACCGTGGACGATTATCATACAACTGTTTTTGTGTGTTTATTAATGACGCCTAATAAGCGTAACTAATATGGTAGTTGGATGACGATTATGATGTTACTGTTGTATGATATGATTAAAGTATGTGATTCTTTTTTTTTCCCGTATGCAGTAGCAATTCTTCCTTTTTTTTCTAGCTTACAATAGGGTCCCACTGCTGGGCAAAGCCTCTTGATCTCCACACCTCCCGGTTCAGCGCTATGTCAGGCCAGTCCCTTGCATACGCATCTAAATCGTGCCGCTATCTCCTTCTCGGTCTGCCTCAATTCTTCCTCACTTCAGAAATTTAAAAATAATTACCTATACAATGTTGCAACCTTATATATGTACGACGTAAAATATCTCTGTATCTCTCAGTTTCTTTCGAACCTCCGAACTCGTGTGCCAATCTTAGCGAAATACGGCTAGGAGATAATGTAACATTGAAGATTTAAAGTAAAAAAACCTTGTAAATATTCCATTTATAATACAGGCTTTTTAGCTTTTATTACATTGTTATTGAAACTAAACCCCCTTGCAAAAAAAACGGGCACCTATGGTTTTTCAGATTTTGAGGCATTGAAGCTTAGAAAGTAAGCTTTCATGCACATAAAATACAAAAACCATAGGTGCCCGTTTTTTTTTTGCATGGGGGTTTATATCGGAACCAGTAGCTAATTCAATCACAATATGTAATTCCAACATAGGTAATATGCATTGCCATGCCAATTAAGAAAGAAAGACGCTTATTCACATAATTAAATAAAACCTTGTAAGTACCTATTTAATAATCCACTTTCCAGGATTACGGGATTAACTGCAGCTTTCCCGCAGTTACTACACAGACGAAGTAGCGAGAAATAGCGAGAGAATGACACAATACAAGAAGACATGCATGTTATTTCTGTTTAAATATTTTTAGAGTTTTTCGAATTATCCAAAATGACATTGCGTATTATAAAAAAGAAATCATCAATCAATTGTATTTGAATAAAAAAGGGCATGTGCATTTTCTCAATAAAATTTGTCCTTTTTATAATTTCACAACAATAACTCATTGGAATATTTGTCATTCGTGGAGGCAAAGGATTCCGTTAGTCGATCGATAAAACGTATGATTTATTATAACTAATTGATATAATTCACGTCGCGGCCCCTCGGGGTGCCACGTAAAATGTCATGACGCGACAAATCTTGACAGACCATGACAAATTGTTGTGACAAAATATTTCAACAGTTGCGTCAAACGATACCAACCCTTGTCAATGAATATGGAATGCACAAACTTACATTTACTGTTGCGCAAACTGCGGAAAATCTTTACACTCATCAGAAAAAAGGTCATTTTCAAACGCTATATTATTTACAAACAGCACATGCTCATGTTGAGCGCGTGACGCGGCATTCTCGATTCAAATTTGAAATTAGAATGAATGGATTCGAGTCCGAATTGAAGAAAAAGGTTTATCAAAACGATACGTTCCAAAATGCGATTTGCTCGATGATTCGGCGTTTCGATATCGCATCTGTTGCAGAATGCAATCAATTGAATTTAAATGTCATGGATTAAAATAAAAAGAAACGTTTGGTTCGAAACTGTGAGAAGATTAAGCTCGTCATTCATTAGTTGTAACACATTAGTCGTAGTCATATGGCAAATATCACCAATGAAACTGACTGGCGCCTTGTCCAAATGCCACTAATCAAGTTTGATTTGTTGCATGCAACTCATGTTGTTTACGATATCAAATGAATAGCTCCCCAAAATAATTTAGGGAAAGTTTCATCGCCTTCATCATTTTCACAATTAATTGGTTGAACAAGTGCTATGTGCAAAAGTACAATTCGGACCCGAAAATAATATCATAATCATATCATCAAACACGTGTTTGAGCGTAATCGCATTCACAATCTGTTTCAACCACTATCTAATTTCATTTGACAGTAAGAAATAGCAATGTGAAAACTAACGTTAAAATTATGGGTGTTAAAAATGGGGCTAAGAAATTATAATATCGTCATGTCTGCCGCAAACTAAACGCAATCAGGTGCTCGATTATTATCCGCAAAAAATCGATTAAAAAAGCGACCCGCATAATTCTAATAAGACTATCGCATTTACCCCGTCAAAATTCTCGCCAGCTTATTGTAACATTAACTGTTCCTCTAATCGAGATGTCAGTGTAAAATTACGACTGAATAGATGCCAATTGATTGACAATTTAACAAATAAGCATTTCCTATATTAGTTACGGATTTAAATAATAGACTGTATTGGAGATTTCTATGGTTGGATTTTGACCTGTGACCCAGAAATCAAGCGGTTGATGACTGGTCAATACCCAAACACAATGGATGAAGATACGAGCTATCACCTGACTCTTTTAGTATGAAATAGTCCTATTGTTTGATGTAAGTGATACTTTGCAGTGGGTTAGGGTGAGGTTTCGCTGGCACGATTTGATTTAATTAACGAAAAGCATTGTCAGTTAATTTTAAGAATCTCGGAGGAAAGCGGTGATAGAAATTGATTGATTGGTATTAGAAATAACTAAATAAGTTTGATTGTAAACTTCACCCTAAATTGGAAGACGGCCTGATTCTACTACTTGGAGTCTGGAAGGCAAATAACGGATTTTTGGGGATGTGGAGAGCATAAGAAGGAAGACCTTTGGAAAAAATCCACAAGTCCCTACCAGGCGGGCACTTAATATGGATGATTGAAAAAAAACAACCTCAAAAGTCCCTACCAAATGGTCAGCTAATATGGATGGCTGGAAAAAATCCACATGTCCCTACCAGTGGGGGCTGGGAGGGATAAGTGGACATATTATTTCCATCTCTCCCTACCGGTAGGGACGAAAGGAAAAATATTCCACGTATCTCTATCAGGGGGGATATAGCGGTAGGGATAGGTGGAATAGGGGCATGCAACTGCGTAGCAATATTGTAAGGTCATTAAAGATAATCGTAATCCACATGCCGTAGGAAATATGTGTATAATGATTAAAATTAAAAAGTTTATTAGAGATCCACAAAAAAAATAAACGCGTATGTATATTCAAAACTTTTATTTTGAGTCGCGTATCTTTGTTGTCGGAATTGCAGGCTAAGCCACGCCGCTGAGTCACTGCGCCGCTTCCCACCATCTCACTGGAGCGATCTGCGCGCACGACCGACGATTTTTTCATGCTACTACTAGGCCACAAAATACAGACTATTTTGATTTACGAGTAGTTGAATGTGCGTTAACGTTGTAGATATGTCGTGTTTGTGGTAATACTCTTTTACGCTTTCGCTATACGCATTGGAGGTGTTCGGACGACCAGATGGCCAAATGGTTAGAGAACCTGACTACGAAGCTTGAGGTCCCGGGTTCGATTCCCGTGTCGGGGCAGGTATTTCTATGAAAAATACGTATGTTTGTTCTCGAGTCTTGGGTATTAAATATGTATTTAAGCATGTGTCTACCCACGAGTATCTATATATTTACAGTTGCTTAGTAACCATAACACAAGCTTTGCTAAGCCTACTTTGGGGCTAGGTCAATCGGTGTGAGTTGTCCCGTAATATTAAAAAAAAATTGGCACTTAAATGCTGGACATTTGGACTTATAACACACGGGGAACCTTTTTTTTCTGATATTACTCTTACTTTAGATAATAGAGACATTAGGTTTTGCTGGAGTGTTATTTAACTAAGTATACAACGCAAATAGAGATCACGTTCGACGACGGCGATTTTAAAATTAACTCGGGACTTTAAATTTCACCTGCTAGACTTAATGCTACACATTATTAGAGTTAGGAATTAAGTCTAGACTACCTACTTATCTACCTATCTAGATAAGTACTCGTATTTATTGCCAACACAAGAGCGCAACCTATAATCGAGGTGCAAGAGGTGAGGGAAATTCGGACGAGAGTTCATAATCACTGTCATGTCACGCATTCCCGGGGTAAAATCGGATTATTGAATCAGATTACAGTCAGTTCAATAGACATGTTAAGTCGCAAGCCTACAACCGGAGGCGTAACCGCATTGTCAAAAGCACAATAGCTTCCGTTGCTCTAAATCGATTCTTATTCCATTCACATATCGAATTACCATCGATTAGTATTCGAGTACAATCGAATAAAGAATCGGGCGTTTGCCGCGTTAATTAGTTATTGTTTTAAATTGAATTTTAAGTAGATTGGGGTTATAAATACAGTTGTGTGTTATGAAAATGTTACGGACTGTTGTTTTCTTTGTTTAAGACATGTTGTTTTAATCAGATGTGATTCACTTGGACGAAAATATTGTGATTTTTGACGTACTTTCCGACTGATCTCACAAAGGTGGGTGTTTCTCACTTGGGTGTAATTTTTAAGTGTCCTTTGCGTCTTATCTTTGAATTCCGTCATGTATGTATAATTGTTCATTGTGCAAAACATAAAAAAGATTACTTATTCTACAATGAGAAATTTAATGATAATAATATGTCTTAAATATTTTTAAGCCGTTGCTTCGCACAGTCCCTAATTTAGTAAACAAAGGGTACAAATAATAAAACATTTTAAACAATACAAAAAATCTAGAACTAACCCAAAGATTGCGGACTTGATGCCGACAAGCTGTTAGCAATTAGGTTATCTGTACCACCCAGGGTGCGAATATTAAGAAAACATGCAAATCTACACTAAAAAGATGTAACAATGAGTGCAATAAAGTGCACCGCTTTTAAAGCGTGTACCTTCCCACTAATAGTGGTTCCGCACCTTTGTTTTAAACTATCTGGTACCACTCTGTGGGGATTTCACTGTTACTACCTACAATAGACGATGTACTCTCTCGCATTTCTTTTTGAAACAATTTTTTTGTCTCCGAGATTTTCCAGTTAATCTCAACGTAGGTACGCAGGAAAAGGCATCGCAAATTCGCTCTATAGTTTCCAAAATTATCGCGAACGAACAAAATAGATCGGAAAAATCTGAAACTATCAAAAATTAATTTTGTCGATTGCAAAAAATTTTTTTTTCAAACATTGTATCCTAATTAAATACTACTTAATTTACGCCTACGGTTTTACTTTCATTTCAGTCCTTCTCAAGTTACACTCGTCTAAATGCGGCACCTTTTTTTATCATACACATAGGATAAGAACCAATGACATAAAAATACAAACATAAAAAAACCTAGAAACGTAGCTATCTAAATTTGCCGTGGGTTTTACAAGGATAGAAAAACCCTTTTAAAGCCGTGGTTTTTCTAGTACCCGCGGTACCCTGGGCAACAAAAAAGCGTCGGCGCATGAAAGGCGGCGCGCACCGAGGCTGTCGTAAAACAGATCTATTCGCAGAAAAGAAATTTGCACAACCCATTGTGACGGTACTCGGGCGCAGCTAGGACACTGTTCAATGGTTCTTTGAAATATGATTTTGACGTCGACATGCATGGTCTGTCATTAGAGCAAGAATGTGTGGAGTTTGAAACGTTGTACCACATTATTGTGACATTACTAGTAAAGGCATACTCACTCTATATATATATTTCCTTGCATAGGTAGTGCCGCGATAGTCGAAGCGAATGATTACACACACAACTACAACAAGAACAAAAAAAAAATTTTTTTTCTTATTTTTTTTAAAGGAAAAAATATATAGGTACCTCATTGAGTTTCTTGCCGGATTCTTCTCAACAAAGGTTTTTTTCGAATATTTGGTAGATTTGTTTGACGTTCATAAGTGATTGTTATAGCCTAAATTGAATAAAGATATTTTGACTTTGACTTTGAACAGATTGCATAAAAGGAGAATTAATTAAATAAATGAGTTACTATCAAAATCCTAATCTCATTAGATGACATGTTCTATGCGTCTTTGTTTCCAAAAATTTGGTTGAATGGATAATCAGTCAAAGTTAAAATATTATTATCTAATTTACAGCACTTTATGAATGTAAAAAAAATAGTCATATTTTTTTGAACGGATTTACTAAGATTACGCCATGTGCTGTAGCTTGTAATCGGTTTCTTATTTCTTTTTTTTGTGAACTTGTAAAGGTTGCTTGGTAGAGATCGATTCGAAGCGATAAAGCCACCTATTGCTTAGGCATTAGTCCCGCCAGCGAGTAATGAGAAGAGTGATTCTTTAGAAAAATTTATAGGGAACCCAAAATAATTAATATATTCAAACTTAAAAACAATATCTCCTCGCTATTCGCCGGCAGCGGTACTATTGTCTTTACCTTGTAATCCATACCAATATTTTAAATACGAAAGTGTGTGTGTTTGTATGTTTGTGTGTTTTCGTGTATGTTTGTCCGTCTTTCGCGTCAAAACGGAGCGAGAGATCGACGTGAGTTTTGGCATAGAGATAGTTTATGAGCCAGAGTTTGACATAGGCTACTTTTAATCCCGCGGGCAAAAAGGCAAAAGCTAGTATATTATATTATTTATGTACCTACATTATTTCAATATTAGTTATGTGGCATTCAATAAACACAGAGTCGTATTAGGTAGTTAAAATGATAAGTGTTTCTATGTCACATGACCATGTCTTTAATTTATTCTTACTTGGCCTGTGTAAAAACTTTTCTTACTACAATTAATACCTACTAGCCCAAAAATGTGTCAATAGTACCTACTTGTATCATTTGGCGCGGGCCCTGCTCGCGCATGCGCGCCGGCTCCAAGCTGATTGGCCCGCTCCGCCCCGCCCCGAGTTGCGCAACCAAACCGTATCACGTTGTATATTAGATCATGTGTCAGCGCTAGATTAATACAGGGGGACTTCGAAATTCAAAAATCGAAGCTCGTATCGCACCATCCCTGTCACTCTCGTATTAAATTATATAAGTGTCAGCGGGACGGCAACGAAGTTCGAATTTAGCATTTCGTAATATAGGGCCAGCGGGGCTACTACGAAATTCGAAAATCGAAGTTCGTGTCGTTCCGTCCCTTTCAAACGTATACTATTCAATACGAGAGTGAGAGGAATGGTACGATGTGAACTTCTATTTTCGAATTTCGGAGTAGGTAAGCCTTCAATATCGTATTTGTATGAGCTGTGGCCGCAATAGTAGGGCCGCAGTAGTAGATAGATAATCTATGCCAGTATCCTTATGATCATCTGACACGCATGAGTAAATCCCAAAATCTCCTCTCGTGCTCCTCTACTACAAATGTAGTTTCCCATCGCACCAATATTATAAGCGCGTAAGTTTGTAAGTTAAGTTTGAAAGTTTGACTAGTACCTAACTAAAATATAGCTGCTATACGCACCGTCTCAACCCAACCGTGTTCCTATTACACCAACATTATTATCAATATCATAGCCTGTCTCAATATCCTCTCGATCACCGAAACCTTGAGGAACGGTGCCGCACGACCTTCGGCTAATGACGGGTCATCACATTCGTGTTGCGACATAACGCTACTGTACAATCTGGTCAAATTGTTGCTTAAATACTCGAGTAGAATTACCCATATATAATTACAGATCCACTAATATAAATGCGAAAGTTTGTGAGTTTGTATGTATGTATGTATGTAAACTCTTTATTGTACAAATTAAGTAAAACAAACACAATTGACAAAAAATTAAATATATGTACAAAGGCGAACTTATCCCTTCAAGGGATCTACCAGTCAACCTTTGAGTTGATGAGAGGAGCATTCAGTTAATTGTTTGTTTGTTCCTTCATCACGTCTAAACCGTTGAAACAATTTGGATGAAATTATAAAATATAAATTAATATATATTTTGAGACTCAGATAGGATGGTTTTCATCTCGGTAATTGCATAGTTCCTGCGGGATATCTGTAAAATAATTCTACGCGGATAGCGTGGCAGGTTATGATTTTCCCAGGGCTACAATTGATAAAATAACTAGCAATCCTAAGAACATAAAAAACATAATTAAGAATCTGCTTAAGGGCAACTCATAGCCTAGCAATTAGAATCTTTAAAAATAAAGATTAGCTAGGTATATTATGTAATAAATTATAAAATTGTTATGAAATAAACAGATATAATTTTTTTTTTTTTTTTTTTTTAGGTAATACTAAAGGCACTGTTACACATGCTCGGTAGTAGCAAGAGAGCATACTATAAATGCTACCTAGTAGCATTGTACACATTTTATCACGACCAGAATCGTGGAAATAAAATTGAAAAGTTCAACCTTTGGCATAGTTTGATAATTAAGGCCTCAACGCGTGCGCAATAGTGCGCATGTCCAATATAAACTATGTAACTAAGTATATACTAAAATTTCTTCAAAAAAGTATAAATTTTACTAGTAAGTAGCATAATTTAGTAAATTCTATGAAAAAAAAAACGTGTACATTGAAGCATTTTTGTTGGATGTTAACTCGAAGTTTTTTCAGCAGTCACTGACATACAGTCATGTAAGTCCAAATGGCAAAAATTATGTTGTGGTACTGTACGTATATGTTTAGTAGGATAGGTGAAAACCTGAGGAGATCGAATCGAAGGAAATACAAACGTTGATATTTCTACTCTATTATTATTAACTCTGTGCTTACTCATTCATATAAAAAACAGTCCAATATTTGCTCGAACCAATTCGCCTCTGTCCTTTGCTACCGACAAAGTGGTTGATCGCATCGCTGCGCGCGACGCGCTGACACTTGAATGCGATCGGACCTCATCCATATTGATCGTTGATCGACGGTCGATAGGTAAAGGCGCGCGCACACTATCAAGACGCGCACGCAACATTGACTAATAAACAGTGAGCTGCAATTTCGGTCTCATCTGCAGTTATCATTAGAAAAGATAGAGGATCATAAGTCAATTTAAAAAAAGCTGGTACTGTCAAATCGCGTGCCAGGGTCCTTTTCATAGTCAATTTCGCTAAAATTTCTTTGGAAAATGTATGAATGTCAATATGACTGGTATGGGTTTCAGTTTCTTTGACTGTACTTAAGGATTTTTGAATAATAATCGGTCCCTATTTCCCTACTATGTGTTATAAGGATAGTTTAAGCCCCAAGGATCAACATAGGATACCTTTTATTCCGATAGATTGCGCCACCACGCGATAACCTAGATCCGCGCAGACGAAGTCGCGGGCATAAGCTAGTGCTAAATAGTTCTTGAAATATAATCCATTCATCATGACGACCGGATGGCTAAGTGGTTAGAGAACCTGACTACGAAGCTTGGAGCCCGAGTTCGAATCCCGGCCGGGGCAGATATTTGTATGAATAATACGAATGTATGTTCTCGGGTCTTGGATGTTTAATATATATTTAAGTATTTATTTATCTATATACGTTTATTTACCCGTTGCCTAGTACCCATAGTACAAGCTTTGCTTAGTTTGGGACTAGGTCAATTGGTGTCAAGTGTCCCATGATATTTATGATATTTATTATTATATTTATTCCGTTGCGAACCGTAGGCTAATGAAGTTTGATCCGAGCGCTCCAAATCTAACAGCGGCGTCATAAGCGGTAGCGGTGAAGAGTGTGCGCAGGCGGCCATGCGTCGGCGCCGTGTGATCTAGATCTCCCTAATCCCGCCCGTGATGAATCTAATACATATTTGCGCACGCGGTGGGAAGTGGTTTGCTTCGTAACGTTTGTTTTATACGGCTCATTTATTTGACATGGCGAATTTATGGTGGACACATCGAAAATACAAACTGAAAAACTAGAAAAATAAGACCGGCGCTGGTAATCTAACAAAGGGTCTCGGCCCGTGCCGCGTGCTATACCGCGTGCTACACCACCCCTGGACAGGAGTACACACACGAATTTCTCCTATGCAGCACATAAATATGTCAGCTTGTTTGTTTCTTATTTAGTCACTTAAGCAGCGACACTAGCGAATAGTTTAATGTATCTTCAATACACATTTCTGTCTTTAAAATGAATCATCATCACAAAACAAACTGATACAAAATGCATCATTGTAAATGTTATTTCCAGAGCCTTGAAACGAGAATAACTTCAGCTAACACAACTGCAACAGAAGGTAAAACATTAGTTCAATAGTGAGGACGTTAACATAATTCTTCTATTATTAGTTTGTTGAACAATAAAGTTTTAAATTTATTGACGTAGTAATTTATGTGGTTTACTTTTCCTGTGGATTATTTTATTTAGTAGAGTCATTTATGGGTACCTATCTACTGACTGCATTCTTGACTTATCACCATGGCCAGCGAGTCCGTAAAGTACATAATATAAAATATATGTGTATATATCTCACTAGCTTTTGCTGGCGGCTTCGCCCGCGTGGAATTAGGTTATCGCGCGCTGTTCCCTCGGGATGCATTTTTCCGGGATAAAAAGTAGCCTATGTCACTCTCTGCCCATAAACTATCTCTATGCCAAAAATCACGTCGAACCGTCGCTCCGTTTCGACGTGAAAGACGGACAAACTTACAAACACACAGACTTTCGCATTTATAATATTAGTATGGATACAGGCATTAAGTATTGTCTGTAGTTCTAACAGGAACAGTATTTAAAAATACGAGTGTAGTCACTTGTTTAGGTTCCTATTCTAACTCTTCAGTGAACATGTGTGTTGTGTGGTTTTCATTTCATTCATGTTAAAATATTGCCTGTATTATTTTCTAATATACCTAGTTGATTACACCTGCGATGCATTTACAGCTTACAGCAAGCACATAGCAAAATAAAGATTAAAATACCTAACGACGGACAGGTGCTTATATCGCGGTGTTGTACCTATCCATTGACTAACTTAAACGACTATTTTCTTACACTATTGGAACTTTGGAACACTAAGAGATTTTAAATATGACTGATTATGTTGTTAGTCTAAGGATTTTCTTTTCGAATCACATAAATATTTAAGTATTTAAGCACATTTATACTAAGTTTCTAGAGCTTGGGTGGGTACTGCAATGTGGAGTTGGTAGCTGAAGGGGGAAAGAAGAAAGAAGGTGGAATTTGTTTTGACAGTTAAAAAAAAGGCATGTAGATGCATTTACGAATACTGGAGCTCTGTTTTTCGAAACTCATGTATACATATTTTAATTTAAAGTCAGTGCCAGATAAAATCATCCACGTAAGCGCAGCTAAGTCTACTTCACAATGTGATGACGTAGATGTGGTTGACCTCGTTGCAAATGTGTATGCGACTAACAGTCTTCCGTCAAGTGCATCTTGCACAACCACCCGGGATGCAGCGATGTTAATGCTAGATTACGTGTAGGGTGCCTATACAACAAACCTTGAAACAAGAACATAGTCTGATGTAGCGGTCGGCGGCCGACCGTAAAATCAACGATATCACGAAGTTTCTGGTGCTATTTCATGATATGCCTAAAAGTTGACCAGGCATATAACAATGTGCCTGAGAAACAATATGGCAGATCAATTAGAGCAACGCATTCGTCGATATTCCTAGCTCTATACCGGGAACACCGTGATATGCCGAAAAATATAAAAATGTGAACGAGTGAAGCGAAGAGTGGTTAGTACGAATTGTGACTACAACGCACGAGCTGAGCGAGCGAAGCGAGTGTGCCACGGCAGCGGCCGGCGAAATGCCAGAACCGATAATAATATGGCGGCGTTTCATGATATGCCTAGGAATTTCATAACTAAAAGCTAAAAAAACTGTTTATGGCTGTCAAATGAAATCTTACGTAAGTATATATTCGTGTTTTTGTACAGAACTAGCGTTGTCATAGTCGAAGGAGTCTCCCTGTGTCGGCCTGTCACACCGCGCATGCGCGGAAGTGAGGCAACGCCGGCGCTGCCAATGACTCGGCACACTGGCCCAGTAAGCGTGCCAACTGCGCGTGCGATTCTAGTGTACAGTCGAGTGTAAAACAATAAACTTATTCAAAAATAAAAAAAAAATTGTATCACAGTATTATTCTGGCGTAATTAATAAGCCTGTGGTAGATTTTTTTGGGAACTATGGCCCAGGTTCTCTCATTCTGAGAGGAGATCTGTGCCTAGCAGTGGAACGCATATAGGCTGGGATGATGATGAGCATACGTCGAGCAGTTCAAGAAAAGATGCGAAAAACTGTCTGTCAAAAGCAACCCTAAACCGATTTAGATCAATTTTTGGTATGAATATAAGCAGTTTAAGACCCTGAAAAAGACAAAAGATAGTTTATCTTGGAAATGAAACAAAATGTTTGCGGACGAATTCGCGTGGTACAGCTATTAAAAACATATTTGTACTTGACTGTAAAAGTTTAAAATTCTAACCATTACAATTACAAGATACAAACAGCCTTTACAATTCCATTCTAATTCCTATTCGATTCCTTTATACAAGGGATAGCAAATCGGAATACTTGATACTAATTTCCGCATGATACCTTTACGATTTACTGAGATAAAAGGACTTGATAAACGGATGACGAAAGTGATCTTACAAAGGTTCCGTTTTTGCCGACTTAAGGAACTGAAACCTAAAAAATACAACATAATAATTACACTGCGAATTTAACGAGTCCCTTTAAAATGAAATCAAAATTACTTACTCAACTAGACTCTAAGGTTATTGGAGTCAGACTTTCTAGTGCACGTGCCACCAAAAGATCCTTACGGCCTTTAATACAAGATTTAAACTCCTTTAATATTCTCACTTGGTTTCTTTATAAATTTCCTACGCGCCAAGCGTAAACGTAACTTTAGCTGGAAGGAGTAGAGTTGAGTTTGCTAAGGAAGTGTTTATTTCAAGGGCCAATGCTACTAAATGGTACTAAGGTGCGCTTTCTGCGCGGGTCACGGGATGAGCCAGACCTTTCACGCGTGGTTCGTGTTACAGTGGAGTCGTTCTGTATCTGGTTTTTACGGAGCTCTGGCGTAATTATAGCCGGGAGGCGTAACTGTTGTGTGAATAGGATTCAAGGAGCCATATGTGTTGCTATTGTTTCTACAGGTAATTGCAAATGAGCAGTTTCATTTCAAAAACTTTTAAGTTGAAATTAGGATATCTAACTACTGATAGGCTGACCAGATTGATCAGAAATATAAAAAACTTCGCCATATTGCGGAAAACCAATGGAACTAATTTTGCAGTGGTAACACCAAATTAAAATGTCATCTGTCTATTACTGTCGGAGTTGAACGTTGTTTACGCGTCCTATTTTTAAAGTGTTATTTTGTATTTTTGTGCGTTAAAATGTCAAACATTAACCAAAGCCTTGAAAGGAAAATAATTCACAAAGTTTAAAAATATTTTGTCATAGAAAAAAAGAAAGGGATTAGAAAATATTTTTTTAAATAACATCACCAACACCGTTGTCAATATGACTGGTAAGTATCGGTTAGTAAGTGTAAAGAATATTGCAATATAAAACGTAGAAGTACTGCCCTCCCGTCACGTTTTTTAGATTCCTGGTCAGCCTTTAGTTTATTTATTTATTAAATTCGGTTTAGTCTGTGGTTATTTTTCTTTTTAAATTTTCTTTGAAAAGTTAAATTCGGAGTAAAACCACTAGCCTGCTTAACAACTGTGGCCGTAAAGCAATGATAAAATGACACAGGAAAACTAGTTCCTGTAATCAAGTTTCTTACCGACGATGAAGCAATTGATATTGTCGCTTGACACAAAAACAACTGAAATTGTACCTTGGTTATCTACTAAATTGTATTATGATAACGATACCTTAGAATTAGAGATTATGAATAAAATAACCGGTCATCGATAAAAAGTAGATCATTTAGAGTCTGTAGGTATGACCATTTTAGGAATTAAATGAAGGTGTATCTTTGTAACTACAGGCTTGTTTTCTTTATTACCTAGGAACCATAAAATATTTACTTTCTGTTTATAATAGTGTCGTTTTTACCCGACTGCAAAAAGAGTGGTATTGTTTTTTACTGTCTACTACAGTAATGCTTATAAATATATTAAAGACCATAGAAAATCAGATAGGTAACCTACCAGAACATATCTCATAATTTATATAAGTAAGTATATCTCTTTATTTAAATACAAATTATATTATTTTATTTTGTTTATTTATATTCTGTAGTTGTATGAATTTGTGATTAATTGAATAAATGAATATTTTTTTTATGAATAAATAAACTATTATACAATACAAATTGGTATAATATTAATTGGTGTAAAAGAGAAGAAGCTTTAGGCTGTACTTTTTAATTCACAAAAAAAAAGAAATTCACGTCGCCGACTTCGCGGCCATTGTAGCAGCACCCGGCTGGCATTCTGTGCATTTCTCTCATCTCCGCTCGGTATCTATTACTATCGCACATTTATTGAAACGGCGCGGATTGTATGTTAATTTTAGCTGAACACCGTTCGAAACCTACATTTTATAACTTGACAGCTTTACACGGAACTTTATTACGTGCATGACTTATGTGAGCTATAAATGAGGGGCCAGGCCTAAAAGTTCAGCGTCCTACGTTCCATTATTAAAAAATAGTATATTTTTTATCGAGAGACTAAAATAAGCCAATATATACCCGAGGTGGTTAGCCACCCGAGCTTTAGCGAGGGTGTCTATTTATCCGAGGGTTTATATTGACTTTTAGTCTCGCGGTGAAAACTCTATTTTTCACTTCGATTGCGAGAAAAAATAGTCAATTTAGTACAAAAAGATTTAACAAAAAATTAAAATAAATCTTTCTAGATTTCGGCGGCAAAAGATTATCAATTATGTCTATTACTCTTTGGTCAACATCATAATTTTCACTATCACTTGATGACATTGTGAGAATAATCAATTTATTTTAATCGTTTACGATTTACGCTCTACAACAATTTCAAAGTTTTCACGGTAAGTATTTTTTTCAATCCAGACACAGATACTACCAATACAGATACTAACAAAATAGCACCGGCGAAATGGTCCATACACAAACGGAAAAATAGAGTGGCGCCACCTTCTATGCGGAAAAAGCATAGAACTAAGACCACGTAGACTAAGAACGTAACATTTGCGTCATGAAAATGGTCCACACACAATCTTATTTTTTGCAAGTAACTGGCTGTTTGAGTTTATCTAAGTCACTCGAAGTGAATTAAAAAATTAATTACTTTTACTCCCTAGGGACTAAAGTACTCACTTTACTCCCGCCTTGTAAGGCTATATTGACTTACTTTTAGAGCATGAGAAGTGAAAAGATATAATTTAAAAAAAATCTTGCAGTTTTTTTTCTGTCGCTAGATCGCCAGTATGTATTTGTATGGAATTTTCATTCAGTAATTGTGTACTTTCCTCAGTAAAAAAAACAATTTGATCCTTTAGTCAGATCCGTAAAGATCCTGGTTAGTTTCCGAATGTAATTTTATGAAAAACTCAGAGGTGTAAGTTCGGGATTTGAAGCCACGATTCTCTGCTTGAAAGTCGATAGGTCGAACCACTAGGTTACCACGGTTTATAGCACTCGTTCAACTAATTTCTTTAGAAGAAAACTTTCAATCACATGAAGTAATCGGTACTGATTCACGAATTATTTATTATAATATAATAAACTGAAATATTTTATAAACATGGCAACTTTTTTTGTATAAGTTGCAAATTCCTAAAAATTTGGACTAAATATCTCAATATGACGCCATTTTTTCCTGAAACTAGTAATTTGACACCGGAAAGTTAAAATTTACATAAAATTCATTCCAACTCGCAAGCCTTGATAAGAGAAAGAAAACAAATACATAATTCATTAAGCATAAAACATGCTGAACATGACATATTGTGGCATATCGGTTTTGCCAATAATTCACACCGTTAAATATCTGTGTTTTAATTTACATACTTAAACAGATTAAAATCTACAACATCAAATGTAACAAATTCCTTGCCAAAAAGTAAATTATTCTTTGTCAATATTGTAGCGTATACTATTAATAAAAATATAGTTTTTAGAAGTGTTATAATAATAATAATAATGACTCATATAAAAAACAAAAAAATAAATACACATTACAGAAACAAAATACACTTGATTAATAAATAAATTACATTGTCACATTACATTAAAAACACACTAAATAAATTCAAATAATTATTTTGTCAACAGAATTATTTATATTATTATTAGTATTAACGGAATATTATTATACAATTTTTTTTATATTTTTTAAATACTTTACAATATTAGGTATAACATTCCTAATCTGCTCCGAACTTGTTTCTCTGGAGGATAGTGACACATTGTACATAATATTGCTGCAGTTGTTAAATACTGACTGAATATTCATTTCTTCTAGAGCTCTGGCTACAAAGTATCAGACTCCCTATTTAACATTATTCAAGCACGTGCTGTTTTTGTCCGCATTAACAGAGCACAACAATTAATTACCTGTTAATATTCCATTTTATTTATTTCCACAGGCAACATTGTATCACACACTGGCCACACTGACCACAGAAAACAAATTAAAAAAAACACCTGTTCGCATCGCATCGCATATGTTTCTATAATTCAAGATGGCGGATATTGCAATGATATAGTGAGGGAGGCAATAAGTCGCAAAATAATTGGCTGGGAGATATAGTATAAGTGCCCGTGACCCGTAGCTTGTGTGTGCTCATAAAGAATACACCTGTGCGCGGACGCATGTGGCTTACCGTGATCTGTGGGGCATTTACATTATACTCCAACGGCGAAAATGTATGCGTACTGTAAAAAGTAATTGAGAGAGTATGTACGGATAATCCTATCTAATGGTATAAATGTCTGTCAAATTTATAACTGGTCATGTTAAGCGTATCTTTTATGAGTAGGTAAGGTACCTACTTAGATTTAATATTCTAAGCAATTCTTGACTGACTGACGGATTCATCAGCGCAGCCTTTTGATCGAGATAGTTTAACTTTAGTCAAAAATACCGTACCTTGATGATTGAAATATCGAGTTACTCTAAAATCAAGGTATGCGGAACAAACCCAAATTTAATTAATAAAATTATGACCGCGATAGTTTAAAACATTGTGTCAGATCCCTTTACTAAAAGGCTGGTGATTTAGCCAATAGATTTTTAGGTGGGTAATTTTTTTCTCAAAAGCAGGTGGGCACAGTCTGACAAGCAGGCTACTAGTTTTAGACGTAAAAAGCCTAAAATTATACACAAAGAAAAAAAGATAAACGCGTCGGTGGGCAAATTCAAATGTCATGTCGTGGCCCGTGGGGCCTGGTTTTTGGCCTGTATTAGTAGTCGATTTTTTTCCCCATCAAAAACAAATACCGGCTTCAATATTGAAAGATAGATTCCAAACATAATTAGCGAAGCAATCTAAACGGTATTCAAAATAGGCGTCGAACGCGTGTCCTTAATTTAATTTGAATAAATGAAATAACAAAAAAAAGCTGTTCTATTAGTTTGCCACGAAATATTGTGGCACACCCAAAAAGTAGATCTTCTGCTTACATCGTAAACTACACGAACAAAACGCACCAATAATTTATATGGAATCTCATCGCGATATTATTAACTTTATTGCGATTACGATCTTGAGAATTCATTTTTGACATTTTTATTCGTATTTATGCGGTTCCTTACAACGTCTCTCGCCGATTTAATTTGACTCTCGACACTTTTGAGCGCGCTCTTACGTACTTTATAATTGGGTTTAAATTGGAATGGCTTCTATAAAAGCGGGCGCAATAAAACTTTGTTGGTGTGACGCGGTGTGACCGCTCTAAGATTTTATTATTTTAAAAATTGAAATTTAATTTTTTTAAGTTGAACTGCTAACGCTCTCAGCGGGTGGGTTTTGCTTGTCATTCGATATCGAACCTTTTTTAGCGTCCCACAGGTCAGTTTTCTGCTTGGTAGTTTCATTTTGCCCATTGGAGGGTTTCAAGGAATCGCATCGAATACATTTCTGCGTTTTGTTGTCTCTGTTGTATGTTTTGATGTGATCTCTAGAAAATATTACAAATAAGTAACTCGGGTCGGAATCCTTGGTTTCAATACACGATCTTGAGTTACAATAACTGTTATTTCTATTATGGAATACGAATACATTTTGCGGGATGTTAGTTATTCGCAACGGTGTCCTAAATTGTTTATTTCATACAAAATTAAGTCGGTTTTAAATGAGCGTTTTAGTCATTATGGCAGCCATTATTAACAAAACTTTATATTCACTGCCTGAAGGACTAAAGATTATATATTATTAATAAAGTTCCAAATCTAACCCGAAAAATACATTTACCTAGTTAACATTATGAGGCTTTTCTCACAAAGCATCACTAGTTTCGTACTAACAGAATCTAGAGTCATTTTGCGTCTGTCTGTTAATACAAAACTTTAAAGAACGCAGTAAAATGTTGCGAACAAATCACGCGCCTCACTCCATACCGACCTCACATCATCCTCAATCGGTGGATCTACAACCCTGTTAGCAATAACGACATACTTTATATCCGCATCGACCGATAAAATGATAAACGCATGCTATACTCACCCAGCAGTAAAGATCACATCAGCAAATAAACACGTGGTGTTATGATCTTATGTTTTGTCGATCGTTATGTCCACAGTTTTATCGCTAGGGGGATAAAAAATGGTCTTGCCAGTAGATCGTATCGAGATGCTAGCTAATAATATAATGAGACCAGGGGGCTACTACGAGATTCTAAAATCTACGTTCGTATCGTACCGTCGCTCTCACTCTCGTATTGAATAACATAAGCGTCAGCGGGACGGCGAGATACGAAGTTCTTATTTTGAACTTCGTAGTATAGGGCCAGTACGGCACGGAAGGACCTGTACTATTCACTTGATGGTTGTGAGAGTCGCGAATCGTTTTCAACCGAGATCATATGCTAATACGAGCTGTACATAGATTTTAGGTCCTCTTTACGAACTAGTTCTATAGGACTAGATATTTGATTAGATCTGAAACTGATCTTTCCCAAGTCGTTATTTTAAACGGTACCGTTTTGAAATGGTTAAAACAAGCACGTTGACGTTGGTATCATCTTCTGTGAAGGTGTATCTTAGAATCAATGTTTAAAGTAACTACGTATCTTAGCGTAGTTACTGAGGACATGTTTATTTTTTATCAATGGAATTCCTGCTTGTTTGATTTCAAAAAGCGACAATGTATTTATTAACCAGGCTTTATGAAACTACTAGGCTCCGTACTGTGTGTTTTATCCATCCCGTCATCTCTTCCCGTGCGAGTTTTCCGAACGTCCAATGGCCATCATCACGCAGGTGGTAGGACCTCGTGCAAGGTCCGCCCGGATTGCTACCACCATCTTGCTCGCTAATCCTGCCATGAAGCAGCAGTGCTTGCACTGATGTGTTTCGGCGTGGAGAGTAAGACAGCCGGTGAAATTACTGGCACTTGACGTATCATCTTAGGCCTCTAGGTTGGCAACGCATCTGCAATCCCCCTGGTGTTGCAGGCGTCTATGGGCGGTGGTGATCTCTCATCATCAGGAGACCCACTTGCTCGTTTGCCATCCAGTCGAATAAAAAAAAACATATATTTGTGGTATCACTGCTTGTTTGATTTGAATAAACAGAGACAGCATGACATCCGTTACATAAAATGCATCAATGAGAGGTGAAACAGACAGAGTTTGGCGTCAGTCTAAACTATCGGTAGAAATACTTAATGCCCTAATACCCGGGAAGCGGCGCAGGCGCTCGCAGCCAAACGTGTGAGCGCGCACGCGCACGGTACACGACCGCCCTTGCGTATGGGAATGACTATGTGGAACTGCAGGCCTTTTTTTTTATAGGAATGTATGGCAAACGATCAAGTGGGTCTCCTGACGGTAAAAGATCACCACTACCCATGAACATTTGCAACACCAGGGGTATTTCCGATGCTTTGCCAACCTAGAGGCCTCAGATGGGATACCTCAAGTGCCAGTAATTTCACCGGCTGTCTTACTCTCCACGCCGAAACACAACAGTGCAAGCACTGCAGCTTCACGGCTGAATTAGCGAGCAAGATGGTGGGAAAATAGGGTGGTTTCTTGCCTTCCACACCGCAGAGTTGGAGTCAGAAGTTCGTAGTCAATAGAGAGCACTGCTGTTCACTCTCACATTAGGTGCTTTACTCGCCTTCTATAATCCCCCGGGAGATGGGTCCTACTGTAAAACCGGGCATGGCACGGATGGCTTTTCATCACACTTGCATGTAAACAACGCCATAACAAGTAGGTTAACTTGGCTGTAATATCCTAAAATAACCCCGTGTATCTTTTGCATTTATAGCCCAAGAACTGTAATGATATTTTTTATTGTAGCACCACGTACTTCTTGATATGTTACAAAAAAAGTTACTTATCTAAACCTGAATAAAAAATTATTTATATCGCGTTAAAGAAAGCACTCATCTAGAATTATCAACCAACCAACATTAAACTTAATAGTTATGCCTTTGAATTAATTCAGCATTAGCAGTAGTTCTATACCTAACACTGTTTATCTTAACCGACCCTCCGACAGATTATAACTCAAGATAACTCTTATAAATAGTTGAGATATCATAACAGCTTTAATGGACCTAGTAAAGATATGAAGAAAAATTAAAATTGCTTGCTTGAAACATAATATGAGCACGGTAGTTTAGTGGAAGTGTGGTTCATAAATGGGACAAGAGAAGGCGTTTGCATTTGTTATCGGTAATTAGTAAATGGTTCTATTCTAGTTGGCTTTTAGTTCATTGCTTATATGCATGTTGGCTCCAGGTTACATTGCACCTGTTGTAAAACAGGTTGTGGGTATATTGGATCACATTCAGCTCGGAATTCAGTATACAGAATATTAAGTTTGGTGATTGATTGAGTAAATAAAAAAGGTACAATTGAAAGAAAACCATTGAAAGTAACTTACTTAACTATTTGTGATTTTTTTCTAAATTATATACTTTAAAGGAATGCCTAAAAGACTGGCTGCATTTCTGCGCTGGATTGACTATGGTTTTATAAGTAAAACCATACGTCAAATGTTAAGAATATCTAAATTTTTTTTTGCAAAAAACTAGTCCTTTTTTTAAACCGATTCCAAGATGTTTAAACAATTTTATTACTTTGTACACAGATACTACTGATACTATAGTTCACATTTTGCCCTCGATACTTTCAACTATATTCAGTATATAGTCCGGATATAAATTAAGAAGTGGGCGGCGCGTGGGCGGGCGGCCGTGGGAACGAGCGCTGCGCGCGCGCCCCGAGGGTTTGCTCGTCTTTGGAACAATACAATTGTATCAAGAAGGCAAGGAACTTTTTGGCACATTTTAGTCTGGGAATAGGTATGTTTTAATGACGAACTATCTATTCGCATAAGTCTATAATGTTTACTTATTTCAAGCTCTGTTTGTGGCTAATTTGAAGTGGAACCTTTTCAAGGGTTCCGTACCATTAAGGAAATAAAGGATCTTTTATGGGATCGCTTCCTCCGTCCAAATCAATATGATCAGATACGCAGGTCTCTAATTTATTGGAGATTTATATGTAAAAAGAAAGTTTTTAAGTCTGCGTAGTCAAAAGTTACCTGGTACCCATGGGCTTTGAGCTTTTTGAAATCAAAATATATAAGGTAAGTAAGTACAGTCGAGTTCATATATATATGAGCAAATCCAACCCTTCATAAATAAATGAGCATAGAAAGCTGTATATGCATCTGAGCAGATAAACCGATAAAAATATTTACACATATCAACTGTCATATTAATCTAAGCAAGTCTCACAATAATATATAAGCAACTGAACGCTCATAAATATGTGAACTTATATTTTTCAAAATTATTTAACCAGGTGAAACAACACAAATATCTATGCAAGGTTTTTTTTAATATTTATAAACATGCAGTTGCACAAAAATATCTGTACTAACGTAGAGTAAGTCGTTGCTATAAATTTATGAAATTCAACTTTATGGTCTCGTCATACGAAACAAATTTATATACATAATATATAGAATGATTTGACAATTCACGAAAACAGTGCAGACTTGTCATTGCATATGTTTGTCTCACGTTTCCTGTCACATCGTTATTGCCAATGCGTGTTTATCATCTTACAATAGCTGCCACCTTAGAATGTCTAACGCGTTTCAATATTTAGTAATCGTTAGTTCCCATTGCTCTGTAATTTATACATGTAGTTGTAAAATAATAACGCATTGCGAAAAATAATAACGATCAACTCGTGTATTATTGTTCTGAGTTCGATGCTGCGGTTAGATAATTACCATTTGCTTTTTTATATTTTGTATTTTTTACAGATTATTACAATAGCTAAATACCAATTAATTGAAAAAAATACAAGACATACAGCCTGTAAATACTAGGAAAGCTTTATTGCGGCGACATAAAAGATAAATAAATCTATTAGTGGTAAATAAAAATAGCTTTCTCGTAATTTCAATCTTAAGTATTATCTAAAAAAATAATCGTAACACTGGTTATCAAATAGTATCGAATTTAGATCTAAATTATAATTTCCTTACAAATGACAGAACCTCAAAGTGGTCTGACTAGACTAACTAGACTATTAGCATTTGGGCTCGTAAAAAGTGTCATGTGGATATTTAATTATGGTTACTAGTGTATACATATTTTTGTACTCTGTGGTGTTTCTAAGTTGATGCCTTAATAAATTGGGGCATGTAAATACACGATTTTCACTCATTGTTTTGATAATACGGGACTTAATCGCGTATAAAACTATTATTTATTAAATATATAAATAAATAATAGTTTTATACGCGATTAAGTCCCGTATTATCAAAACAATGATGTAAATACAAGTTAGGTTACGTAAATAAAACGTCAATTTTTTTTTAGAATATTTATTAAGTGTTGTAATTCTAACTAAAATATACCTTCTTATAAATTAAATCAAATTATACTTTTATTTTGGTTGTATTTTAATTTTATCAATTTAATACTTAGTATATCCGCCATCGGCATCTATAACCGCTTGCAATCGGTCTTTCATCGAACATATCATATTTTGACAGGCTTCAGTCGTTCTAAACGTATCCCAAATTTCATTGACGTGTGCTCGTAGGCCGTTCAGAGTTCGAGCCTTTGTAGGATCCCAATCTTGCACCATCAAACCCCAAACGTTTTCGATTGGGTTTAAATCTGGGCTTTTCGGTGGCATTTTAATTAATTTTAATGCTCCCAGGTCTTCATTATCATTAATCCACGCCTGTACAAGCCTAGAATTGTGGATGCTGCAATTATCTTGCATAAATTCGACCTTGTGGTTGTCGGGATATACAATTTTTGCAGTTGGAAGAAACGAATCTCTTAATATTTCAAGATAACCTTGACCATTAAGACGGCCACTTATTTCGCACAATTCTATTGGCCCACTCGAATTCATCCAACCCCAGAATCCTAGCGAAATTCGCCCGCTACGGCGGTCTGGACGCACATTTTCTTCGTCATATCTTGTTTTCGGAGTCCGCCAGAGAGACAGCCGCCCATCTGCAGAAGACACGAATACTTTTTCGTCCATAAAGGCAACCCCTTCAAAATCGTAATCCAGATAGCGATTTGCAAATTGCAATCGCAACGCTTTGTGCCTATCTGTTAGTAGAGGTTTCCTCGCAGGTATACGGTGCCTTAGACCAGCCTCACACAGTCTGCGACGAACAGTTAAGCTTGAAACTTGAAGGGTAGTCGCTAGAACCGTGGTGTTAACGAACCGTGTTCGTTTTACGCTGGCCACCAACTCTCTATCCTGGGCAGGTGTTGTTTGTTGCTTAGATTAATATGACAGTTGATATGTGTAAATATTTTTATCGGTTTATCTGCTCAGATGCATATATAGCTTTCTATGCTCATTTATTTATGAAGGGTTGGATTTGCTCATATATATATGAACTCGACTGTACATAGGTGTTGAATAAAAGTAAGAAACTTGATAATAATCCTAACAAAACGAGTACAGAGCAAATGTCGAAAACACCGCAAAAATAATTTCGTATTCTATAAAAAAAATAATAAAGCACAAATTTATTTTTGCCGTCTTTTAAAGATATAAGAGCGCTTGCTACTTTTTTATCACATTGTTAAACCTCAAGCGTGCATCTAAAAAATATTTTAATTTATTTCCCTGCTTGTACACGATATCTCACGTGTGCGTTATCAATATTATTAATACGACGATAAGCTTAGACAATGGGCGTGGGACGGATAATTTAACCGTGAATCAGCGGTTATTTATAGTTCTAACTCATAATTTATACTGAGGAAAAGTGACGCTGAGTTTACTAGTGGGTATTAGATTCACACTTAGAGATTTACCTACTTGTTTTACGAATATTTTTTTCACGTTACAAGACACGTGAAATTAAAATATCATGTTAAATATATTAAGTCCACTATTACGTATTAATATTTATTAGAAAATAAGTTTCATAAAATTTCAAGGAAAAATTTCGTGTCACAACAGAACTTTACCGGTCGGTACTTATAGCACTTATAGGATTAAAAACCATTTAGCACGATCCAAATATCAATGAACTTTTTACTTTTATCTATGATAAAACGCAAGGTAAAAACTGTAGCAAAAAAAGCTGACTTAAAACGCATTATCCCTTGTAGCGATTCCTAACGCCATCTAGTGATCAAATATGGAAGTCCCAATAACCTGCATTGCGATCTCGACGTTTCTCAACTCGGACGCATACAAATTTCCGACGCTCTTCTTTCAAATTTCGATCCCCTGCCTTCGATCTCTTCCTAAGTTCCTTATTTTTCAAGGGCGAATCTTTTTGTACACACAACACAATCACTGTATTGTTCATGAATAAATATTGAATTTGGCCTTAAAATCATAATTTTCGTAAGTTAATTCAAATTCAAATCATTTATTCAGCAAATAGGCCGCAATGGGCACTTTTACACGTCATTTTTTTAAACTACCAGCGCTTTCGGAAAGACCATCATTGCCAAGAAGAATGCGCCGCAAGAGTACTCATGAAAATAGACAAACTCTCACGTTAAATAACTATTACTCAGGATTTACTTGACTTAAAACGGTTACTCCCACTAGGTATACCACGTTTCCGATTAGTCATTATGCATCTTGACTAATATAGGCTTAGAACTGTCAGAATGTGCTTATATTTTATATTTAGACTTGCCAATAGACAAACAAAATATTTGGATAGAACGGCATTTATTACCGTAATTTAAAAAACTTTGAGGGCTTGGGTGACACCGCAAAGAATATCTACTAAAAATAAAATTTCATGTCACTTACACATTAATAAATGTCGTATCAGTAATCAATTAAGTACCCCTAATAACTCACTGCGTACGATTTATAACATATCACGTTTCTTATAATCCATTTGTAATGTAATCTCTATATTTCAGGGTCAAAGGTTACAAAAATGACAAAGCAAAGGCTTGTATGAACGGGGTGGGAGATATGTTATAATGTGAGTGAGAAAGGGACGACTATCAGGTCGTGCTGATCGCCGCAGGCGCCGCACTATCCGCAATGATGATATTACACCTCCGATGGACTTTCCTCGTTTTATTTGCCGTCGAATTTAAAAGTCGCGGCTTTAATGCAGGTGCTTAAAGTTCAAGTTCGATTGTTTTCTGTTCTGTGTCAGCAGAGCTAAAGTTGCTGATGGCAAGAAGTGTGCAAATGCATTGCTTTATTATGTGTTGAACAAAATGGGGGGTTATTAAAGATTTTGTAATGTCGATGCTACGATTTAAGTAGAGCTTGAAATAAAAATGATACGTGGGAAACAAAAAACGCAACTGACTCATTGAGACGTAATGGTGGTCACGTGATTGTTCGTGTATTCGTTGATTGGTTCGATTTTCAAACTTCGATGAAAAAGACGGGTGTTTTAAGTTTGACTTGTTTTAATGTATATTTGGGTACAAACGGTACAATATGGCCAAATTACAAATGAAATCTTAGATAATACACCAACCAGTAAAGTTACCACAGGTAAGGTGTCTGCTGTTTGTCCATGACATCATAGCTATCAAAGAGATGGAACGATTTTGATGTGATTTTTTTAAGTAACGGTAATCCTCGTATTAGTCGTTTCAAAGTTCAACGTGGTTCAACTCAAAAATGACTGAGCTGATTTTCTAATTATTACCAAACATACCTACCACCCCTTTTTGCGCCGGGGTTAAAAATAAATGTCTCAATAATTTATTATTTACTAGCTTTTACTTACTTACTTTACTACTACCTTTACTAGCGCGTGGTATTCAGTTATCGCGCGCTGTTCCCTCGGGAACTATGAATTTTTCCGGGATAAAAAGCCTATGTAACTCTCGGGCCCATAAACTATCTCTATGCCAAAAATCATGTCGATCCGTCACTCTGTTATGGCGTGAAAGACGGAAAAACACACACGCACTTTCGCATTTATAATATTAGTGTGGATTAGCCAATAAAATATTTCAGAATTCCACTACGAACCAAAAAAAATGTCCGCTTTTATAGTTTCAGGCTCAGTCAGGATGTAACACGCGAATACAATTGCTACAGTTGTTACAACACCAAATACTCAATTAATTAAACAATATTAACCACCATCACCCATTCATCCCGAACACAATTAACAAAACATTTAAAACCAACATCATCAATTACAAGCCAGTAATTAAAATGAAATGATAAAACTAAGCAAACACGCATCGAAGGCGGCCGTTTGGTCTAATGAAAAACCCCTTTAATAAATAGCGGGGTAATAGTTATGATCGAGATCAAGAGGAGACATTACGAGTGGCCTGGAGCCTGCACTGAGATCTATAGATGAAATGCTAGAAGAGATTTGTTTATTATATAGTTTTTGCGCATGACTCCATCCGGGTAGAATTCGTTTATCGCTATCCCGCGGGAACTATGGAATTTTCCAAGATAAAAATTATCTTATGTAAGAAAGAAAGAAAGAAAACATTCATGACAAAAACAAAATACCTAAATAAAAAACAAAAACCAAATATAGCTATGCATGTCACGAAATGGTCCCAAATCAGCAATCTGCCGTTCTCGCGAACCTATATATGTCCTTCCCTGGGACTCAAACTGTCCGTATACCGATTTTTATCTAAATTGGTTCAGCGTTTTTGATGTGATAAGGTAGCAAACAAACAAAAAAGAAACTGACTTACAAGCTTTCACATTTTTTTATTCGACTGGATGGCAACGAGCAAGTGGGTTTCCTAATGGGAAGAGATCACCACCGCCCATAGACATCTGCAACACCAGGGGTATTGCAGATGCGTTGCCAACCTAGAGGCCTATAAGATCATCATCATCCCAGCCTGTATACGTCTAACTGCTGGGCACACGCCTCCTCTCAAAACAAGAGGGCTTGGACCATAGTTTCCACGCGGGCCCAGTGCGGACTGGGAACTTCACACGCACCATTGAATTGCTCTGCAGGCTTGTGGAGGTTTCCTCACGATGTTTTCCTTCCACCGCAAAGCTCGTGGTAAATTTCAAAATCTCAGAGTTGCGAGCCGGGGTTGGAACGCACGACCCTCTGCTTGAGAGGCGATAGGTCAAACCACTAGGCCACCACCAGATCTCCAGGGTAATGAAACTCAATTCGCACAAATTTTCATAGCGAAATGAGACGTTAGGAACCACGCTCAAGTCGCTTCCAGGCCGCACTAGCTCCGCGCCCGGGTCTGTTTGTAATGGACCGGATATTAAATTACGCGCCGCGGGTCAGATGCGTACAATTACATCTTGATTACGGTTTAACCTTTACTTAATTACGGGGTAGCGATTGCTCTATCCATTTTTTCTAATCAACGTGCGAAATTTTCACTATGGTAGTGGAAGTTATTTTTTGGTGTATAATATTACTTTTTAGACGTTGCGAGCGGGAAGTAAGAGCGAAGCGTCTCATCCATATTAATATTATAAATGCCAAAGTGTGTGTGTTTGTGTGTATGTTTGATCGTCTTTCACGTCGAAACGGAGCGACGGATCGTCGTGATTTTTGGCACACAGATAGTTTATGAGTCAGAGAGTGACATAGGCTACTTTTTATACCAAAAAAATGAACAGTTTCCGATAGCCGAATTCCACGCGGGCGAAGCCGCCGGCAAAAGCTAGTAAGTCATAAGTTATTTATTTGTAAAAAATAGTGATACAGTAAGATAATGTCCATTTTTGGCTTTGGACAGTCTTGTCCAGCTGTTCTCCTCTTCGCATTGCTATTATTTTTCCAGGCGTAAGTTTAATTGACAATAAAAAGTTCAAAATAAAAATAAAAAGTTGATATCGAAGGTGTCAGCATGCACCAAAAGCTCAAAGACCCTACGCATTTTGAAAAATACCAGCCAAAACATTAATGTACAGACCTAAGGGATGTGAGTACCACTTATTCCACCATTTACCCATTCGATAACCATTTTAATCGATAGAACAGTTACTTCATCAGCGACTATCAATTCTTAATACAGACTCGAACGTGTCGAAAGCCCGCCACGGCTCGTTCCGCTGTAATAAAACAATATCGATTCTAGATCGTTAAACAACAGATAAATCGATTAAAAAAACTGACGCCACAAATACCTCGATGCGTTGTGTGAACAATATCTCATTTGAAAAAAAAGAATGCGGCGCGAGCGCAAAACAATTGAAGCATAAGTCTATCGTCTAGCGACCCGAGTGACCCGAGTCGACCGGAGCCGACCCGAGCTCTCCCGAGCGCGGCCGAACGCCTATTCCCATTAAGAATAGTACTAATAACCGATTTTATAATCCACGATTCTTCACCCGCGACTTTGCACGCGTGAACTGTTTTAAAACTGGCAGTTCAATTGAAAATCTGGCAATTTTTTATATTCCTATGACAATTCCTAAAAATTAAGTAGCCATCAGTCAATTCCGATTTCAAAATTTTACATTTAATATCCCTTGGGAATATCGTAATAAAAATAGCCTCATTGTTATTTTCAAAACCCTTTAAATTTTTCATCTAAATCCATTGCGACCTTTTAGCGTCAAAGAGTAACAAACAGATACACTCACAAACCTTAGCATTTATAATACCTATTAGTGGGATTTAATTTGTTCTTACTTTACGAGTGCTAGGTGCTAGCGATTTTATAGGACGATTAAAAGCTTTTGCTTAAGTATGTACTGAACAGATCTGATTAATTTATGATAAAGCACATGGGCTTTTATGGCTAGGGTAGGGTAGGGTAGGCCTATCTAATAGTTATCAAGTTATTTCCTTCTTAGAGTTAATTATAAAGTACCGTTTGCAACCTGAAATTAATGAATTAAAATATAGAATTAAATTAGATTAAGATGAAGCATTAAATGGTAACTGTAACATTTTGATTTAATTACTGATGAAATTATCGGTCAAGTGTGTGTCGGACCACTTAAATGTTACTCGCTAATTATCAAAGCCTATACAAGAAGGCTTGCGCAGACGACGGTTAACTAAAAACTAACGGTTAACTTCTAGTTAACTGCTATGATTAAGTAATGTCAAAGTGTTAGGAACTGTCAACCCTAACCTCGATTTAATCTGGTAACCCTAAATTGTGCAAGTGACTGTCATAATCATAATATAGTTTCAATTTTTTTTTAACGTGGCTTAAACTACTTTACTATCGTAATTTTTATCAAATTTTTACTTAGGAGGTGACAATCGATAGAAAAATCGAGTAATTTGAAGATTAATATTTCGGAAACGGATGTATGAACAAAAAAATTGCTAATCTGCAATATTTTTTAAAGACTTATACCTATTCTTCGATAGTAATTCACATTAAGGGGTAGATGAGGAAAACTTTTAATCCAATCCTTTGTTGACAAAATTAATTTTATTATTCATCTTAAATTTCAGCTATCTAGTACTGTCTCTGAGGTACAAGACGAAACTATGATTGTTCCGTTTTTGTCATTTTATTACGGAACTCTTAAAACGGCTTACTCTTTTCTCTCTCAATCAATTGCAAGGTTCCATTTCGTACCTGTTAAGGATCTGTTTTGACGTTTTTGACTCACCAACCGGCGGATTATGGGAACAATACGTACCTGTAACAGAAAAGAAACAATTATTACTTTAGACCGCATACTTTACACCATTTCAAATTCTAAATGAAGGCAAAACTACAACAAAACTTTAATCCCTTGAGACTTCTGATTATCAATGAACTTTAAGAAAACAATAGTTTGGAATAGTTATGACAGATGACAAATTTATGGATAAGGTAGCGAAGATAAGAAAAGGGTTGTCAGAGCAAATTGCCTTCTAGGAAAAAAATGTTTGGACAAACTATCCCATGTCACTATACAAGTAACAAGTCAGTTACAAGTTTTTTGTCTTCCGTTGTCGGTCAAACGTAGGTATAATAAGACAAGAAAAAAAAGTTACACAATACCAAATGATAATGCTTACGGTTCTTACATTCCAATAGTAAAATAAAGGACTGTAACTTCTCAATCAAAGTTCTTAAATCTTTTGATATTAGTCAATTTAGTACCTCGTCACTTTCATATTTGAAAGTTGCTTCAAGCTGTTTTGATATTATTATTTACTGTGACTATCAAAGAACACGACAAGTGACAACGTGGCTATCAAACAACATGATTTTATAGAGATGTAGGACAAAACCTTAACAGTACTACTAGTAAAAGCACATCCACAACAAACTACCGATTGTAATCTAGGTTAACAAAAGTGTCCAAATATTGGCCGCAAACATTGGCTCAAACGTGCCCCAGCTAATGATTTAAGTGCATCGCTAACGTCCACACAATGTTGGCCTTTAGCGCTCTTATGACAACGAGCTAGCTTTACTCGCTCACGATAATAGTGCGTGGTGTGTGGCGAACTGGCGAGAGCTAAGTAATTTTACTTTTAGCGTCATCAGGCTCTACTGGAAACACAGGCTCTGGGACTGACTCTCTGGTTCTGGCTCTGACTGTTTGACTAGCATCGAAAATACAAACTGAAATATAGATGCACAGAAAAACCAGAAAAATAAGACCAGCGCTGGGAATCAAACCCAGATCCTCGGCATCCCGTGCCGCGTGCTATACCGCTACACCACCGCTGGCCACTGTTCCAGCTGGCGCTGGTTAGTTTGTATTTTTGATATAAGTTTTACGAGATGACCGTAAAAGTAACAAAACATTAGGGATTGAAATAAAAAATATAAAAAGATTCCTAAAACCAATCTTGGTTTGACTAGCCTTTTAAGCAGATGATTGTGGGTTTGAACCCTTGCTAGAATTTTCTTTTAAGGGCAAAATTACCTTTCAAATTTATCCTGAGTTTTCGATGGAGGAAAACATCGTGACCCCGTAAAAACTTGCAAAGCGAGTCACAGTTGAAAATCGTAATCGTTCGCGTAAGCCAAAAGCAAGCAAGTTTCGTTAAGTAAACTTAATGCTAGTAAAAACAAACAATATTAGAAACATTTCTATTTGTGTCTGCAACTAGCCCTACATCCGCAGCTCACCCAATTGCTCGCATCTCGAAACTCGAACGGTCGCCGCGGCGATAATGATCGCGCAAACACCAGCGGTCGGCGAAAGCAGCGAGTTTCCAAATTAGCACCGCGCGACCGATTGATACTGGCCGAATTAGCGTGTGCCATCGGGTAGGCTCGCCATTTGTTTCGAATTTCAAATATTTTAATAAATCGCTTTTTAAAAGACATTGATACTGGACCAATTGGGGCGTGTGATCGGATAGGCCCATCATTTATTGTTTCAAATTTCGAATAATTTTTTGGTTAAATACTTACCCCCTTATTCATATACGACAATCAAACCTATTTTAGTTAAAATGCCCCTAAAATTCGTTTGTCCTTATCTGTCACTTCGACATTCGTATTTGTTAGAAAGGGACAAAGCATTTGTTAGTTAACATAGGCTTGTTAAGTTTTATGAATAAGGGGGTTAAGCACTACGCGAGCGAAATCTAGTCGAGAACACCTATGGAAACTATTATAAGTGGTTAGAGAACCTGACTACGAAGCTTGAGGTCCCGGGTTCGAATCCCGGCCGGGGCAGATATTTGTATGAATAATACGAATGTTTGTTCTCGGGTCTTGGATGTTTAATATGTATTTAAGTATTTATTTATCTATATAAGTACGTTTATCCGTTGCCTAGTACCCATAGTACAAGCTTTGCTTAGTTTGGGACTAGGTCAATTGGTGTCAAGTGTCCCATGATATTATTATTATTATTATAAAAGGCGAATCTGAGTACTATGTTTGTTTCTTAAGCTATCTCGTTTAAAGTGCTCAACCGATCGATAGCTTGAAATTCTGAGAAGAACTGGATAACTGTGATGCTATAAAATTCTTTAGTTTCCGCAGCGCGCAATAAACGAATTCTTGGCAGAAGTTGCTCGCAACAGTACGTATATAATGTAATAACGCATAATAAGTAAATACTAGTAATTCATTAAAAAGTGGAAGTTAAACCCCTTCATTATTCCTTATCCTTATAGGAAAAAACAATAATCGTTCCACGAGACGCGTGGTCACCGCGCGATCGGTTAGCGCCCGCGCGGCGGCGGAACGATCGAATTAGCACCCACTTTTACGCGCGACGACTCACTCCCGGTACAATGGTAACCTGATTCGAATGCTTTTGGGCTAGTACTTACGAATTTTGTTTCATTTAGAACTGCTTGCACGGCCTAAGGCTAAAAAACTAAACTGCTGACTACCCAGTTACTACTACTACTATGAGTTAGAAAATGATTCTTTCCCGCGCTCCGCATTTTGGAAGCTTATGGGAGTCCAATAGAAAGGCTATGAAATCAGTATCACGTGATCGGCATTCAAATTTAATGTAATGAGGAGATGTTGAGTTTATGTGTATTAACGAGTGTTTTGTGTGTCGAACGAGCCTGAACCGACAGCGTTGACTCCATCAATTTAACACACCACACAACTTTTTGACTTTCGGTTAGGACAACCATTGGTGTGCACTGGATCGATTTCAGGCTAGGCTAGGTAGCGCGCTACCAGCACTAGCGCTGCCTACTCAATGCACGCCATAGAGAATATCTCCTATAAACATCTTAAATTTTAAGAAAGCTATTTGCTAAGGTACCTACGGCGGAAAAATATCATATTAAAAATTGTCGATGCAGTCTCACTATGACAATGTTCCATTACATTCTTAACAAATTAAAATCCTTGAACAGTATAGAACATAACCTCGAAAGTCCTCGTGTACTTACAAAGTACAAATCAATTGTAAGAATAACTGCCGAATGGATGGTAGAGTAGAATTTTTTCAACGAAACAAGAATTTTAAATATGTAGGTAATTTTCAAAATCACAAATTTGAATTCTCGGCTTGGTCTATAGAACTATGTATGACAAAAAGTCAGGACTTACGAGAATAAATAAAAAAATTGTGACGTTCATTTTAAAGCCATGAACCTAAGGTTACTTCTAAAACAGTATCTAACTAATGGATGTCAAAAACCGAACATCTACAATCTAAATCATTACAAACGAGCTGAAAAAAATAACACTTACCGTTTCGTTCTACAAAACCGTAACCTCTGACCCAGTTAAATTTATCTTGCAAAATAAACCATTATATCATATTGTGCGATTTCCTAAGGAGGCGGAATAATGAGGTTGTATAATAATGGCCGCAACAGAGATGCGTCCGCGCCGCGATCTGTGTGATATGGATGTCTAATTTTACACAGAGTTGAATAGGTTTTTGGAGTTTAAAAAAGTTTTTTTTTATTATTTTATTGTTTGTGCAAGCTTTATGGTTTGAATTAAATTTTTGTAATATATTCGTGTTTGGTCGAAGGAGCCCGAATTGGGCGCACGTGAGACAGAATATAGTTAGGTATTTTTTTCTCTTGTTCAAAATTGAGTAGAACGAGCGAGAGGTAAATATAATGGGTTCTACTTATGTGCCAGCTAAAAACGCGTATTTTAGTTATTTCGTTTTAAAGCGACTTCGAAAAATTAGGAGGTTTTAGGTTCGTTCTTATCCATACTAATATTATAAATGCGAAAGTGTGTGTGTTTGTCCGTCTTTCACGCCATAACGGAGCGACGGATCGACATGATTTTTGGCATAAAGATAGTTTATGGGCACGAGAGTGACATATGTTACTTTTATCACGGAAAAATGCACAGTTCCCTAGGGAACAGCACGCGATAACCGAATACCACGCAGGCGGAGCCGCGGCCAAAAGCTAGTATCTATATAATATCAGAATTCTGATTATTTCGTAACTAAAACTATGGTAAGTTAAATTAGGTCTACACTTAATCCCCATAGGGTTCTGATTCGACGGAAAAATAATAATATGGTTTTCACAAAAGCCCCTAAAAGTAACAATCGCTTCACTCTTGGCGCGCGATAAAGATGCGCTTGCGCTGATAAGCGGCGCAGTTACCGCGTTTTTATGACTATGTAAACATGCGTTTTATTATAATTATTAGCTCGAAAGGTTAACTATGATTTTGACACGTTTATTTACGTGACCTATAGTGGTATAAAATTTTACTAGGTCGTACCTCTTTGAAGTGAGAAGAGCTCAGTCATTTTATATTTTATTAGAGCGATATTTTAACCTGTTTACCAGTTTTCATTTGACACGCTACTTTGGTATGTGAAGATTAAATCTAGCTTTATAGGCTGGCAACACATATATTCAGGTGGTAGGACCTTGTGCAAGGTCCGCCCGGATTGCTACCACCATCTTGCTCGCTAATCCTGCCGTGAAGCAGCTGTGCTTGCACTGTTGTGTTTAGGCGCGGAGAGTAAGACAGCCGATGAAATTACTGGCACTTGAGGTATTCCATCTTAGGCCTCTAGGTTGGCAACGCTTTTGCAATACCCCTGGTGTTGCAGATGTTTATGGGCGGTGGTGATTTCTTACCAGCAGGTGACCCACTTGCTCGTTTTCCTTCCAGTCGAATAAAAAAAAAAGAAAAATGTGGTGCATAGGAGAAATTCGTGCCTGTACTCCTGTTCAGTGGTGGGTATAGCACGCGGCACGGAATGCTGAGTACCTGGGGTCGATTCCCAGCGCTGGTCTATTTTTCTGGTTTTTCTGTGCATGTTTCAGTTTGTATTTTCGATATAGGTGAGATACGGGTTAGTCACGGGACAGTTTTAAGTTATAAAATAATGTAATAAACGCAAAAATTTTACGACGCTTATAGGCGTATTAGGACTTTTCTTCTGACTCTAATTATTCTAGGGGAACTGCCATACTCAGCTTTTCTGACGGCAACGTGTTAATACGAGGATTTAACCTCAACAAGGCTTCGTGGGAAGACGCGTGTTATGCTGAACAGATGAACAGACAGTAATTATACGTACGGTGTGCAAAAGAGGCGAACCTCATTAAGTAGTGCACAAAATTGATATAAAATTTAACCCTAAGCTATTTAAGCACAGATATAGATTACATTAGATTACGCAAATGCATCTAACTTGCTCTTGAGACGTCACAGTAGATACAAAAAAGTGAGCACGGTTGGTTTTCATAAAGATTGAGGTGTTTGCGTTATCTAGTGTAATTCATATCTGTAATGCTAAGACTTGGATCCGTGTCAAATTCAATTCTATCTTTTTGGTTTATTTAAATCAGCGGAAATTTTATTAAAACAGATGAAACTGCTCTTTGAATGCAGTACTTTTTTAGTTCCTGCATACGAGGGGTTGAAGAATTTTTTGAATATGGAACGTCGACATATTATTACTAAATACAAAAGGTCGTTTATTTAAGTTTTTCACCTGTACCGTATGTGCCAGTAATTTCCAGAGTGATGATCAAACGCTGCTTGCGCTGGAGTCAAAGAACTTATCTAAAGGTAGGAATATGTTAACAACTTTGTACCTTATTTGGAAATAATCGATTCTAACTGCACGCCGAGTAATCTGCAAAGTCATTTTATTATGTACATTTAAACAAATTAAACTATTAAAATGAAGCTAGGGGCCAGAACTTAAGTGGTTAGTCAACTCAACTCATAGAACGCGAATTTGAGTAACACCAAAACCTGTCCCATGCTTGGGACAATTAAATAAAAAAACTACTTCAAAATACGTTACCAAAGTCTAAAATTACATTTTATAGATCAATTATTCAGCTATCAAACCGTGTAATCCATGACATTTATAAACATAACATTTCGAAAAGGCATGTTTAAAAAAATCGTCTCAATTAAAATCACGGTCCAATCAAGAAAACACACAGTTTCGAAATGGTTATGTTCCACAATTAAAGCGACACGGGTTCATGTTGGACCATGTTTTATGTTGGTTTTTAACTTTTTATGCCGTCGGTACACGCGATGCTCGCCTCAGTATCGGCCGGCAAGTTAAATCGCTATTTCAGATAACGTTTTATATTTATATATCGCACTTTTTACGATATGCGTGTTTTTATTCGATGATAATTTTCTGTATTAGATTATTATGCAATTGCTTTTACGGGCCTTAAAGGGTTAAGGAGTCGGTGCCGAGATAAGATAAAGAGGAACCGGTTATTTTTAAATAAAACACATTCCGTAAGTTCTATTTGACGTTAACTATAGTAATAACATTTAAGTTCTTACTTAAACTGGCTATCGTCTTGACTATCTTCCAACTTGAGGGTGGTAAATTTCTTTTAATCTTTACGATTTATGTACAGTCAAGGGCAAAGATATCGACACGGCCAAAGTTGCAAAAATATGTATACACGGCCTTAATGTTAAGTACATAAAGTCGTGTATACATTATTTTTGTAACTTTGGCCGTGTCGATATCCTTGCCCTTGACTCTACAGTAAATTATATTTACACTATACGATAGTTTATGGGCCCAAGAGTGACATAGGCTACTTTTTATCCCGAAAAAATGCACAGTTCCCGAGGGAACAGCGCGCGATAACCGAATAACACGCGGGCGGAGCCGCGGGCAAAAGCTAGTCTGTAAAATAAACGTATTCATACTTAAAGTCATCATCCGGCAAAGTTCAGTTAAAGTTACATTTGTATTTGTAACCCAACAAGTCCACTTTTACAAAGTAAACGTTAGAATTTCAAATTTCAATACTATTCCGTAATCCGTTACTTATCTCCGAGTAATGGAGCTAACGCGCACAGTCAACAACCACCTGTTGGCTGCGGGCGCACTAAGGCTGCGTTTCCACCAGAGGCCAGAAACATGCGTCCATGAACCAATACAAACGCTTTATTTCCGCCGAGCTCGTTCCACTAGAGATGTACTGAGCGAGAATAGGTAAATTAAGCGTTTTTATTCGTCCATGACAAACACATCCTCGCACATGTCTCTGGTGGAAACGCAGCCTAATTATAGGCACTGTAACATGCGCATTAGAGGCCACTTAGCATGCGCGTACGCATCATTGAGTTTTTAGACTCCGTGTTAATTTTGTTGATCTATGAATATATGATCTATTTTTGGCTTTCAACAGTGATAGTATGAGTAATCCTTGTTAAACAAATCTGTATTATGAACTTATTTGTTTGTTAGTTTCATCGACAAGATGCAAATTTTTTACAGGGAAATAGTTTAAGCAATTATAATTATGAGAATAGACAGCATCAACTACCCTTAATATTAATATTTACTATCTACCTGCCCTGGCTTTACGCGGGTATACCAACGACGAATATTAGACTACATCTGTCGCACCCACTCACTCTTTTACAGAATTTTTCAAACCAGATTTTTCTACTCTGACATATAATTTTTAAAGCATTTTTTTTTCTTACAAAATATACACAAGGGAGAGAGGCGGATTTATCGAAATTCCCACAGGGATATTCCGATATAGTTTATTCATTTATTTATTCACTAGATTATGCCCGCGACTTCGTCCTCTACCGGAATAAAAGGTATCCTATGTTGATCCTTGGGGTTCAAACTACTTACATACCAAATTCCATCAAAATCGCTTCAGTGGTTTCGACGTGAAAGCGTAACAGACAGACAGACAGACAGAGAGACAGAGTTATAATAATAGTAGGGATTTATAAGTCATATTCATTACATTAGGTGACATATAGTTTGTTGATGAGCAAAACTACAAGAGACATGTATGATGTTAATTACATCAAAGTATTATGGAGCATTTCAGCTTTTAATGGCGCAGTTTATGATGTCAGACTAAAGCATATTCTAATTGCATATGTAAATTGACCATACGCTTAGAGTTGAGTTTATAAAAGTACTATAATTAATTAATATAAGGAAGACTTGCGACGATTACTGGACTCGTACTCGTAATTACTAATTTATTAGACTGTTACAGAATAATAATGCTGAGTTAGAATTAAACTTAGATTTATCCTGTTCTTGGAAACACTTGGTGATCAGATTTTTTTTTATTCAACTGGATAAAAAAAAATCATGTACTGTGTCCTATTCGGTTGATTACTTCACAAAAATATATAACTTGCACAAACTCGCCGTAAGGAAAATTTTATTTTCTGCTAATATAGTTATTAATATTTTTTTATGGAATCGCATTTCCGGATTCTTCAAAAGTCGGTGGGATTTAAAAAAAAACTATGAATTTCAATAGCATTGTATAAAAGAAATTGTGCCGAATTCGATGTCTCTTATCTTCTTCTTCTTTAGGTGCCATCTCCTACCGGAGGTCGGCTATCATTAGTGCTATCCTTATCTTCGACACACTCGGAACAGGGATCTCGTGCTAAGGTTGAACCATGCCCTGAGATTTTTTAGCCACTGTGTCTCTTATCTTAGCTGTTTAAATTTTAGGATTCACTCATATAAATCATCATCATCATCATCATGTCAGCCGAAAGACGTCCACTGCTGGACATAGGCCTCCCCCAAGGCAAGACTCAGACCGGTCTTGTGCTTTTCGCATCCACCGTGATCCCGCGATCTTAGCCAGGTCGTCGCTCCATCTTGTTGGAGGCCTACCGACAGCTCGTCTCCCGGTCCGCGGACGCCATTCGAGAACCTTCTGACCCCATCGGCCATCAGCTCATATAAATCGATGTTCTTGAAATTAAATTGAATTCTGGAACTCCCACTGCGCAAGTTCTAACTTACTTAACATTTACTCCGACCAAAACCGTTTAGTGATGTTTGTTAAGCCACCACTATTCGGATTGAGGTGTGAATTGCGTTGCGTTTGCGTTTCCAATAGCGCATGCGATTAAGTTTGAGTTTTAGTTTCGAAACCGTATAAATCATTGTTTGAACCGTGAGATCGGTTAGTGTGTTTAATTAATAATTATAACGCGTTTTTGAAACCTTTGAGATTTTTATCTATTACTAGCTTTTGCCGCGGCTTCGGCCGCGTGGTATTCAGTTATCACGCGCTGTTCCTTCGGTAACTGTGCATTTTTCGGGATAAGAATTGCTATTATGTTTATAACAATTACGTATTTAGTTCCTGACGCCTGACCACCCTCTCTTCCTAAAAATGCGAGTTAATTTATGTGTGATCCCTTAATGACGCATATGGTAATAAATAATACATTAATGTATCTACCTACAAAATATAACTAAGTAGACGTTCACAGGACCTGGGTGATCTGCTAATTATTGTTTGTTTGCCTCTCATTAAAGCAGATATACGTTAATTTTATACACAACAACTAACTACAATTATTTACGACAAATCATTAATAATTAAATATTGCAATAGAACTACAGAGCATCAATTTAGCCACCAAAAGCTACAATCTACGGTAGTGATATTAAAATCAGTTTCAAATGTCACAAAACCCTAAATTCTACGTTTAATTATTGCCCCTGCGCCATTAAAATAATTAATAAAGCGAACACAATAGACAATACAAAAGTGGAACTCGCTTAAAAGAGACTTCGCAGGGAATCATAAACTCAATGCCGGGAAATAAAACATAATGTACGACCCCTACAATGCTGCGTTTTACGATGACTTCTTGAAAATAACTGGCAAAGTTATATATACCACTAATATTAAACTAAACCAGGCAAACTTGCCTAGTAAGCTTGAATTTCCGCTGCATGGGCAAAGTTGTAAATATTTCTCATTCCACTACGCTTTCTCATAGGAACTAAGCTTATAACTATTACGTACAAGTTTAACTGTGAAGCTAAATCTGACATAGTTCAGTTAAATATACGTTTTGGCTGAGGCTATAATGTTTCGCCTACAGGTAATATTGCAACAGTGCTTTGGCAAAGTTGGTGTTTAATTAGATATTTTATTTCAGGGGATTGTCAACTCACTCTTAGAATGCACTTTAGAATTTCAACGCTTAATATTTCAAAAACAGCTAACCTAATACTAATGAATTATAATAATATATCCATTAAGAGCAGTGACGCTTCAGAAAGACATTGGCTTCAAACTTATGACCCCCCCTTTTTTCCTCGCGAGGTTAAAAATGAAGATCAAAGTCTGAACGGATCCCTAGTGACAAAACAAGATTGCCTGACGATCCTTTCTATTGTTCAAATCTTTTTGGCATTACAAGAGATCACTTAACTTCTAAACAGAACGTGAATTTTTAAACAAAACCATAACCGTTGGAACTAACATCGAACAGTCTCTAAATAATGGCCCAACTAATTCGACCCTCACAAACATGTCTCAAACGAATTTATGTTCCGATTCCATGCAAAGTTCAACCGTGTTTGTGACCGCGTCTCCACTGTCACGCGACACGGCACGAGTTTATTTGAGGACGTGTCATTAATGGCATACATGGGATCGATCACGAACATTGTGTTTTGGAGGCGAGAGAGTTTAGTTAAGCAAGAGGCAAGAGATGTGTTTTTAGGAACAATGTTGTGACTAAATAACTATATGAGTAATAGAAATGTCAAGCTGGATGAAAATAAATGTATTACCCATAATTTATTTTCCAAATTTTGACATTAAATCTAAATTTTAATCTAAGTATTTGATGTATTTGGCTAGTAACCAAAATGTGACTTGAGCTTCCACTGTTTATATACCGGGTGTGGCCTGTAATACGAGCAAAAAATTAAAACATCGTCCTCGTCAAACTGAAAAACAGAGTTCAGTGACTTTTCATACAAATTAAATACTGCTATCAATCTATGCTATCCTAGAATAAAATTGACGTTGCCTGTCACGCTACAAACATCAAGCATTTTGCTTTACGTATACATTGCTTCTTCGAATAAACTTAAAAGTGTAATAAAAATTAAAAAACTGAATTATTTTTAAAAGTCTATGAACTAATGTTGTTCAGTTTGAAGATAATGATCTATGTTTTAATTATTTTCTTACATTACAGGCCATACCCGGTATGTAGTTATTTACCTAACATTACTATTTGTTACTAACATTATTCTATGGATATGGAATAAAGAATGTCTTATTTTATTTTACCCTCCACTATTACATTCCTTCATTTAATAAACCATCGCAAAGTAGGAATCAATCTCAATATTTCGACAATAGCTCATGTTATGTTATTCACTAAAATAACCAAAGAAATACCAGAAATAAAAATAAACCAGCTCATCAGTATACCATGGAAACAAGGTCGTGACCCTACAAGCATTTCGTAAAGCAAACCTCGATGAAGACGCCATACACGACCCATAAAACATTATGCACGGAATTAGATCACTCGTGTGTTCAGCCTTTACTGAGAACCGTTCGTAATGTTGGTAGCATGGGTTACCCTTGCATTGTAGTTCACGATGAGTTTTATGTCTTTTGATACTGGCCATTTGTAATATTTTGTTCGGCGGTGTTTTGTTTTCGAATGATGCACGGCTGGTTGGAAAATATAGTAAGTGTTTTTTTTTTAATTTATTGGAAATTGGCATGGGTTTATTACATTGGTTAATGGGAGTAAAACGAATGATATCGGTTCTATACCGCTTAAAAATATGCATTTTTTGCGGACTGTTTTGCAAAGAAAAAGATTGATTAAGTTTTTTTTTTAAACGAACTGTCGACTTTAAATTAAATCTAAAGTACCGTTTCTATTTTATTCAATATCGTATTTTCGAACCACGATTTGGGTCGAATGGAAAAAAAGCATTGTTTATACACTTTTTACTTCAAAACCACAACATTGGACGCTTTGCGGTAGATCTAAGATGCGATTAAACTTTTTGTCTTATTCATAAATAAGTAGGAAACGTCTTAATATTTTGATTATTAATGACGTGGTTATAAACCGCGGTTCGTCCTCCATTATATTGCATAGTTCAAGAGCGAAATCAAGAGCTTTAATAAATCATAATAATATACTTAAAATTGATGTTCACAGCTATCTATTATGTTTGGCAGGAAATAATATAACTTAACCTTCGGTTTCGGTTAACACAATATTAGGGTTACCAATCTACTTTAGCTAACGAAATGCCTTAAGTAGACTGTCGATCACATGGTCGCGGTCGGCACAAGAGAGTTTTGGCCAAGTATGAAGAAAATGCTCTTCACACCAATGGTCAGGTACGCTTTTTTTTCTTTTTTTTTTTAATAGCCTATGTGGATTCAAATCCTGTCCGGTGTCTTAATATAATACAATGCAATAAAATACAATACAATACAATCTTTGTTGCACACTACACAGTAAGCAGTAGGTACTCAAAACACAGGTATATACAACAATAAATTAGTAAAATTGATTTTTGTTTTATATGCATGTTTATTTTCCCAAAAATAGGACAATTCTCCAGCTTAATTGATATAATTACAATTATACTTTAGCACTTAGCCTCTTCAAAGAGATTTCGAAGAGGCTTATAGATGCCATCAGTGACCGAAGAGCTGGCAGCTACCTCGCTCAAAGAATTAGCCTAGCGATTCAACGAGGAAATGCTGCCAGCATCTTCGGCACAATGTTCCTGCTTTTTTAGATCTAGCTTAGTTCTTTGTGGATAATTGCGAATTTAACGTCTGACTGGTGGCAAATAACATGCGCAAAAATACTTCCAACTATTCGTACATCTCATACTGAAAAACTGCTTACGCCTGTATCAGTAACAAACTTCAAAATATACCTGTCCTTTTTTAATTCAAATTGGCACCATGACGTCACACACGTAACATGACATTGCCCATTAAGCGTATTACGCGAACGCGCAAGTTCACGAAGCGTAACGCGTAACGTCCGCGGTAAAAGTAAAAACGCGCTCCAGTTCTCACGCGTTACTTGCACTTGGCCCAAGCGGTGGGAAAGAGCGGTTGGCTCAAAGGAGGCGTCGCTAATCGCTAGGAGCGATTTTGCGCGTTGTTGTGTACCACAGTAAAAGGAATTGGACGTGGGTGCCAAAAGTATAAAGTTTTATTCCCTTTGACATTTCCTTTTTCTAAGCTTTGTCAAAAAGAATACACCACAAGAATCTTGGTAAGTAAAGCAACAATAAAAATGTAGTACATTATTATTGGTTTTTATTAATCTAGTAATATTAAAGTTCAAACTAACATCAGCTTAGAATTTTAATACGATGTCACGTGACTGTGTTTAAAATCTTGATGCGAAGGCATTGTCGCAGAAGAACGAATTTAAGGTTACAATAACACTAAACTCCAATACTTATAATCATTATATTATTAAATGAATTAAAATCTTTTAGTACTACGTAATAAATAATGTTACAGATATGTAAGTAAACTATTGTGAAAAAAAGGGAATTCAATTGATAGCCATTGAGACCAATGTACAGAGGCGAACTTATCCCTTTAAGTTATATTTATCATAATGCAACGATCACGATAGTCAACTTAGTTTTCGTACATAAATTGTGACTGTAGGTAGAATAACTTACACCATACCGCAAGATTTTCTTTCACATGTCATAATTTGCTACTTCCTATTCGTTTTAAGTGTACCCCGCCCCCTCCCCTGCCTTGCGCCGGCAGCCTTGATCTTGCGCGTAACAACCTGCGCGGGCGCACGTCACGGTCCCATTGTGTTTAATTGGTGCACTGTTTGTTTACAGACAGAATTAATCGTTTCATACTTAAACACTTGTTTTTCAAGGCCATGGTGATGTTAGAGTGAGATTAATTACCTAGTTTTAGCTTTGCTACTAACTTAGAGGAAACGTAATCGCACATTGGACATTTTTATAAAACTTTTATTATACTGAAAAAAAATACCATTGAGAAGTGGTGAGATACGACAGACGTTGACAAAAGAGAACTTATCCCTTTAAGGAAGCACCAGTCAACCTTTGTGTAGAGAGAGAAATCATTGAGGGACCGACCAGAGTGAGGTTAAAAGTCAAAAATAGTGGTTTGTCACAGTCAAAAACTTATGTTTTTTTTTATTCGACTGGAAGGCAAACGAGCAAGTGGGTCTCCTGGCGGTAAGAGATAACCACCGCCCATAAACATCTGCAACACCAAGGGTAGGTATTGCAGATGCGTTGCAAACCTAGAGGCCTAAGATGGAGTACGTCAAGTGCTAGTAATTTCACCGGCTGTCTTACTCTCCACGTCGAAACACAACAGTACAAGCACTGCTGCTTCACGGCGGGATTAGCAAGCAAGATGGTAGTAGCAATCCTAAGTCACTTGCTTAAATTTTGCAGGTTAATTTTAAAAGAATGTACTCAGCCGTTTATCGAAAACGAAATTGAACGAAAGACTACTTAAATGAATGTTGACCTTTTTTTTAATTTGGTTCTTTAGGAAGGACATTTAAACTTTTCAATTTACATAATTTCATTATTAGCTAATAGTGTCAAAGAGTCAACCTATTACAATGTACTGAATACGTATTTAAAAGTCACTCAGCCTAGCAAGCAGAAAGTTCACTCTTCGCTGATGTAATAATTAACAATCATGTTGATTTCTCCGAAGTAATGTCATACTTTGACTTTTAGAGTTCCGTACTCAATTATGTTTAACATTTTTGTAGTATCACTGCAAGCACTGCAGGGCTACTCCAAAACTCAAAACTCGAAGTTCGTGTCTTATATATTTGATACGAGAGCGAGAGGGACGGACCGCACGACACGAACTTCTAGTTTCTAGTTTCGTAGTAGCCCTGCTGTTCTTGAGATCTTTTTTTTCAGGGATACTTAGAGTCAAACATCCTCGAGGACAGAATTCATGGTATTTTTCACAGAAATATCTAGAACGACCGAGGGTCGAACCTGAAACCCAAGGTTTGTAGTATTTTCAAACTACTTGGTTAAACGGTCGGTCGTCAACATATGTACAATTTTTTTCCACTGACTAGTTAATTGGTAGGTACTATCAGCCAAATAAGTGGTCTATCAATTATTAAACAACTTCCTATCAAACGAATATGCCGCTCAAGTCGAACTTTCAAGTTGACTGACACGTCTATTGGCATTATTATTTTATGACATGCAAACGATTGTCAACTTCAGGGTGGTACCGTGGTAGATCAGATATTTGGCTGCATCTACGGAACTTACAGCGCGCGCGTTCTATACACACTTGCCTGTTTTTTAGCAATATCAACCAGCGATAGTGTCCAGAGCTCCGAAATTTCATAATTAAACTTATAGTGCGAATCGCGCAGTCGCATAATATTGGAGATTGACAGTACAATGCGTGCGCATGGAGATCCATCATCGGCGCGCGATCGTAAAATTGATATTCTATAGCAAATGTCATACTGCGTATTGCTACTTGTTGAGACGCTTACATGTTGCGACATGTCCACGAAGAGGTCAGTTGTCATCATCATCATCAGAAAGAAGAATTCCACTGCTGAATAGTGGTCAGCTAGTGTTAGAACAAAAGAAAGAAAGATTTATTTTGGCTCCATAAGTACCACCAAGACTAAGACTAAAACTGGCACTAAAACTATATTACTTGGTGACACGACAGAATACCAAAAAGGGTCTCCACTCAGCATGGTGTTGCTGCAAATTATGTGCAGTAGCGCTGGTTTTTTGTGGAGCCCAAGTGTTACTCTTTTGGATGTTTATTTTTCAGCCAAAATCAGAAAAACCTGTTTATTATAAATGTGAAAGTTTGTGAAGATGATTGGAGGTTTGGATGTTTGTTACTCAATTACTAAACCGCTGATCAGATTTAGATGAAGTTTGGTATGCAGATACGTAGTTTGAGTCCCGCCCGGGGAAGGACATAGGATACTTTTTGTCCCGGAAAATTGCATAGTTCCCGCGAGATAGCGATAAACGAATACTACGCGGACGAAGTAGTAAAAACAAAAAATAAAATCTAGTCTGCCAAAATCTGTTTCTTCCTTCTCTCTATTGTAAAGTTTGCTTGGAATGGATCGCTCTGAAGCAATAAGGCCGCCTATTGCTTACCTTGGAAAAATTTTTTTTACTTGTGCTTTCTGTACTGTGTGTTGAATAAAGAGTTATTGTATCGTATTGTAGTATATAATTTAATTGGTGTAGTTTTAAAGCAATTGGGAATGTTACGAGTATGTTACGTTTGAATCTATGTTATTCTAAAATAAATTAAATTGAATTATCAGTGCTTGAGTCTTATAATGTAAAGTGAAAACCACAAACAAAAGATACAAAGACCGATTTTCTCGGTGATCAGTAAAAAGTTAAGTTTTGCAAGATAGCCGCGTTAGTTACGTTTTTTGCCACATTCATTAAGATTTTTGTTGCACAGTATTACAGATTTTAAGAGATAGCGAACTGATTATTTTGTCAAGAGATTTAACTATGCATTATCATTAGCTGTATGAAATCCACTTTTGGACATAAAAAAGGCATATTATAGCCTGCATCCACCGATCCATTTAACCGTACAAAACTGTTTAAATGTCAACGATACGACAACGTCACGATTCCTGCACGATTCTCGTCGCACAGAGTAAACGCTCGAAGAATGTAGACAATCCGGCGCCGGGGCATCGCCGTTCGTTATGTTACGAGAGAAAGGGGAAACGTTGTGCCGTTATTGTATTTTCATGTTTTACAATTTAGCTGTGTCCGCGTCGCGTCATAAAATAGATACAATTGAATGCGCTGTGATTGAATATGTTGTAATTTTGCTGAGGGCTTCTGTGTTTCTCAAACTTCACTGGTCGCCATTTTTTTTAAGTCCGTAATGAAGCCGGGGTACCTATTTGTGATTTCACAATGAGCTTTTTTTTATTATTAATAATAATAATAATTTATTTTATTCAGTTATAACCCAATACATCGTAAATGTAAAACTACAGTAATATTGAGTATTTCTATGAAAATTCATCAATTTTTTGCGGAACTAAAATAATTTCTTTGCTCACCCGCGACCTTAAGATAGCTAAGACACACACCTAACAACTGGTAGCATGGTGTACGGTTGTGTCACTCTGAAGATGAGCTCTGGTTGAGTTTCCAAACGCGTCAGTATGTTGTGGTGGTGGTGATAGATGGGTTTGTGTAATTTGTGTGTGTTCTTACAGTGTGGAGGTGGAGGAACTGCATGAACACGCATAATTTGCATAGACTTAGCTATCTTAAGGTCGCAGGTGAGCAAAGAAATTATTTTAGTTCATTGATATGGACCTCCGCAAAGTAACGCCTGATTCAATAAATTAATTTTTTGCGGGTCACTTTTCTGACGATACCTTTACCTGTTCTTTAGAAAATAGTCTAGACAAACTGACGCCTAGACGGAAAAATGTATTGACATTTTGAAAATTAAGCCCATCTTTTTTGAGGTGGGTACGAAATCACAGAAATTTATGACAACGTTAAATATATATGTATGAATTAAGACTTCATATACCACTTTTAAGCATGTCAAGTACCTAAAGCAAAATTCGTTTCAATATATTTTGCAATTTCAAGTTGCCTATAGCAAAATAATTTTAACTTGGCATAAATCGGAAAACACCCGAGGCTTTTTCCGTAAAGAACAGAATTACAAGCTATTCCAACCGCAGAAGATAACCGTGTACACAATACTTAGTTGCACACAAGTAGCATGTGACTAGACATATTCTACAGACATTATCGGACAAACCACTCCATACAAAATAAAACTCAAAACATCCACACAATTCGACTTGGATTTATTAAGAGCCAAACCGAATATTGTAGCGACCATCTCTCACCGTCCCACTCATAACACTTTCGATAAAAAAAGATAGTAATAACCGAGCTGTCATCGAAAACATTGACAAATTAAATATCATCGCTTGACATATGAACTACAAAGTTACCGGAACACATATTTCGAATCCTGTAAATCTTATTATCTTGATAATAGAGTTTTCTTTTGTCTGGGATGCACTTTTCGAACGGTAAATGCGAGATGCGCGTGAGGTAAGGTACACCTTAAATTTTGGCACAGCGTAATTAGAGATCGGACAGTGACGCAAGAGGTCATGCGAACGTGAGGAATCATCTTTGGACGATAGATGGCGCAGGTATCGAGCGGTAGCGGGCAAATCATTTATCTTTTTGTCACAATCAGTCTGTGTTAATAGATAAGATTAAGGCTATACATTTAATTACGGTTAAAGTTGAGACTTGGGTAGTTAATAATGGTATTATGAAAAACTTAAACTTACTTGCACTCCGAACTATGTTATGAGATTCTGTCAAATTTTTAAAGACTTGTAAGTTTTAATTTGATTGGAAGTTCTTTGAAAATTGATAAACTTCTTGACTGGCTGTATATAAAAACACAGTTTTACAACACTTTTAATGATTCAAGGTTACTAACTTTACACATACATTACGGGATTAAATTGTATTTAAGTTCAGTGCATCCTGAAATTTCGTTATCAAGACCTCGTTAGAGGTAATGGTCAACATGGCTTATTTATGTCCAGTTGCTATCATTGACAAAATTTAATAAGTCACATCAAATTATTTATGATATTGATTAACTAAAATTAAAAAAAAAGTCAAAATGTAATAAGACTTTCAGAAGAAATGTAATTGAACCTTCTCTTTGCTTACCAATAGCTATTCTCAGAGGATTTTTTTAACTCACGGAAGCTATTAAAATTAAAACTAATTAATAACATACTAAACTCTCAGCAGGCGCTTGTCATAAGTCCAAATCGAATAAAGCTTTTTTTTTTACTTTGACGTCAACTGATTGATATCAAATTAAAATCCCGCTACCGCCTATCACTTGACCCGGACTTTAATAAGTTTCTGAGCTAATTATAATTAATAGTGTGTAACTGCCCGGCATTGTAACTAATGGTTTATAAAGCTCTACGGGCTACTTGGGGTGAGTGGGTAAAAATTGGTCAAGTTCGAACTAGAAGAGGACAGAACCTGCATCTGGGAAAATGCGTTGCCTGTTTATTAAGTTTTACGAAAGTATGTATATAAAAAGTATGTAAAAAGTAATAAAAACTCATATAAGTCGTAATGTTTCTGGTCCTATGTCCCAGAAAAGAATACATGGAAAGAGTCCAAAAAGTACTAACCACCAGTAAGTCAACAAGTGCGGCAAAAAGAGGATATCATAAATGTGACGAGAAATGGAGAGATTTGAAAGACGCACCAATTCATTGGCTGATGAAGGCTAGAAAGAAAGTCAAAATTAAAGTAAAAGTCAAATATACCTATTAATTCGCTAGGTAACTTATACGAAGCATTTTGTTTGCGAAATTCTGTCTTAATTTTTTGTTTGGTCCAAGCTCTGCGGTACCCCAAAAACTAATGAATATCCGCTAATAGAATCGCCGAGAAATTGTTATTGTCTAAATGGACATGTCGCTTTGATCTATTCCCAAAGTGTTACGCGGTATAATGAGCTGCCTGGCTGATCAGGCGTTTTATTAAATGACTGACTGTAAGAGTTCAATTTATTACATTATTATTGTTATAAATTAATCCAATGAGATAGTGTAGAGATTTAAATAGTAGAAAAAATACCAACTTAAGCTTTGGCATACGGTGAAATTTCGCAATGTGCGATGCAGTTACTTTATTTTAATTAGCGTATGTACAATTTTTTTTAATAAGAAAGAGGCAATCGAGCCTGGGTCATCTGATGCCAGGGCAGATGTTTGTGTGAATAATACGAATTTTCGCTCTCGGGTCTTGGATGTTATTGTGTATTTAAGTATGTATTTATCTATATAAGTATGTTTATCCATTGCCAGGTGTCCATAGTACAAGCTTTGTTTAGTTTGAGACTAGGTCAATTGGTGTCAAGTGTCCCATGATATTTATTTACTGATGAGATATAATTATCACCGTGCATGAGATTGAGTGCCAGCAACTCAAGGAGAGTCATTGGTTCAGTTTGGTTTAGTTGGTTTTTCCGTGCGAACGGTTAATGTTTTAATGTATATTTGGGTACAAACGGTACAATATGGCCAATTACAAATGAAATCTTAGATAATACACCAACGAGTAAAGTTTCATGTTCTATGAAAGTGTATCAGCTAAATTAAACAGACGAGTACTTAAAAAAATGGCGCTTATGTTAAAAAACCCTTACGATTTAAAAAGGCTCATGCGCTCAAATAACAATCCATACTAATATTATAAATGCGAAAGTGTGTGTGTGTTTTTCCGTCTTTCACGCTGTAACGGAGCGATGGATCGACGTGATTTTTGGGTGTACTGCCGTTTCGCCAAAATATTTTTCGCCAAATTTCACTTCCCAAAAAACTTATCGCAATAGTTTCATTTCCCAAACGAATCTTTAGCATATTTACATTTCGCATTTTATTCATTTGGTCAAATTATCATTTGGCATAATTTTAATTTGTCAAATTTTATTACGACAAACGCTTATTAAGCAAACGTTTTATATTGGCAAATATTGTATTCCAAAAAAATGTTTGTTCAAAATGACATTTCGCACAAACCAACCACAAAAACCAACTGCTACCAGAAAAGTAGCTTATGTTAGAACTGCGTCTTCCACAGAAACGAACTGCTATCAGAAAAGTAGATGAGGTTAAAACTGCGTCCCCCGCAAAAACGAGCTGCTATCGAAAAAGTAGGTTAGGTTAGGTTAGAACTGCGCCCCTCCAGAGAAACAAACTGTTCCCAGAAAAGTAGATTATTATGTCATGCAATATTTTGGGAAGAGTACATTATGCCAAACGATACATTTTACCAAATATTACTTGGCAATATGAAACATGACTAAGTAATTATTTGCGAAACAATAATTTGCCAATTAAAAATTTACTAACTGTTAATTTGCGATAAGTTTTTTTGCCAAATGATAATTTGGGTAAAATTTTTTGGGATGTGATACTTTGGGAAAAGTTTTTTGGCCATACATTAGTAATCCTGATTTTTGGCGTAGAGATAGTTTATGAGCCCGAGAGTGACATAGGCTACTTTTTATCGCAGAAAAATGCACAGTTCCCGATGGAACAGCGCGCGATAACCGAATACCACGCGGGCGGAGCCGCGGGCAAAAGCTAGTAATACATAAGTTTAGTTAATTCCAGTTTACGCACAGCTTTACTCAGCTACGAGTAAAACCTTGGTTTTCAATTTTAATTTATAGAATATTAATTCCAAGGGTTATAATAATTGGAATAAGAATCAAATGATAATTACTATTATTTAAAAACAGTCACGAACACGATACTAGTAAAGTCTTCCTACTTGAATAAAGATTTAACGTTTGTATTATTACTAGCAGTTACCCGCGACTACGTCCGCGTAGAATTCATTTATCGCTATCCCGCGGGAACTATGAAATTTTCCGGGATCCTTTGTCTTTCCCCTGAATTTTTAAATCCCTATGCTTTTTGTTTCATCTAAATCGGCTCAGTGGTTTTGGCGTGATAAGGTTGGCAACTAACATGTTATTTACAAACTTTCATAAAAGTATGTCATTTATTAATATCTACTGTATGAGTATTGTTATTCATTAGAACAAAAATTTCACATAACAATTCATAAATAAAAATAAAAACACAACATAAATTAACTAAAACGGGCTTCCTCTTCCAAAGGCAGCGCAGCGCGGGGCATTGTACCCAAGACGCTGGCCGCGTTGCCCCGCTGCACTGCGAGACTCAGTCTTTGGGCAAAGAAAAAGCCTGCTCTTTGGTCGCCAGAGACGCCGATTAGTTTATCCGACACTTCTTTTATAAAAATTTTTGTGTCGGACGACCAAGGCCCAAAGGTTTCGACCGCAAGTGCCGCAAAAAAGTAGTTGTCCTTAAGAAAGGCATATTTGCGGCACTTAACGGTTTGGGCATCATCGGCAGCTGTCCCTGGCTTCCGCGCAGACCGTTGGACGTGGGACGGGGCTAACGTATCCACGCACGTAACATCCCACGCCAACGGCATCCCCAGACGCCACGGCACTAACGTACACCCGTCGGGCCTTTTCCCGTCCGCAGCAGAAAGACCCGTAGGCTCTAGGGTCGCGGGGATAGACGCAGAGCCAAGAGCTCGACGGACGAGATCGTTGAGTGTCGCGTGTCTGTAGGAACGGCCGGCACTAAGATGGCAATGTAGGCCGTGGCGGCCGAGAGCGTCAGCTGAGCCACCGCAGCGACAGCAAAGATGGGGTTCGCAGGTTCTGAGGCCCAGGCGAAGGCACACCGCGACACGTAACGAACCCGGGTCTAGTAGGGATCCTATGTTGCGAGAAGGGAGAGCGTGAAGCCAGTGTCCCGACTCAGCTTCCGAAACTGCCAATAATCGGGCCCTCTCGAAGTGGTTACTGCAATTTATTAATAAATAATTAATTTATTAATTTATTTATTAGTTATTTATTAATATTGTGAATCTGCTTAAAAAAATATCTCGTTGAGTTTCTTGCCGGATTCTTCTCAACAGAGGTTTTTTCCGAACAGGTGGTAGATTTTTTTGACGTTCATAAGTGCTTGTAGCCTAAATTGAATAAAGATATTTTGACTTTGACTTTGACTTTCGCATTTATAATATTAACTAGATTCTTAGCCGGCGTATTTTTTTCAAAAAAGTAAAAAATTTGTCTCGTACGTTTACTTACGTAAGTTCTTTTTCAATCTACTTCGAGCGGTCGGAATATATTGAAATTTGGTATGAATATTTTTATTGGGTGATAATACAAATACGGTAAAAAAAGTACAGATATCAAAAAAAACATTGATATAAAAAAGATTTTTTTTTTTTGCAAATATAAACTTAATTCACAGCAAACACGTTTATGTAAAAACTAGAATGCGCTCGCGCACCAATAGTGTGGCTTAAATTTATAGTCTGTTTCACGGATACACCATAAAAATGCCCATCTAGAGCACCCTTAATTGACTAATTTCACCGACGATTTCTAACCGTATCACTTTACAATAAAGACTAAAATGCAACGACAAAATGGCGTGTAAACTTCTCGTTTATTTCTATTAGCTAGTATTCCCTTAAAAGGTAAATAAAGCACGTTAATTAACTGAAACATTTGAACAACAAAAAAATGTGAATCAACTCGTTTGCTTTCTGATATCAGTGATTTGCGATTCTCGTCTTTATTTGTATGAGGATACGATAAATCATTTTGGCAACTTCAGTTTAAGTTACTTAGTTGACGTAAGAAGCAACAATCTTGCGCACCACTTTGGGAACTTAGTACATTTTTTGTAAGTATTTTGTATTTCCTTTTTGTAACTGTAATAAAGACTATAAACAAAATGAACATTATGTTAATTAAAGTAATTAAAGCTATGTTTTTCTATACTCTGTTTCTACGGCATGCGAAAAAACGTACTACGGGCGACCTTTCGCATGTATCTCTCAATGTTATTCTAATCTAAAACATGATACAACAAGTTTTATTGTCTTGAGTGACCACTAACAGCTCGTACTTTGAAAATTTATACTAAGAGCAAATGATAAAAAAGTGAATCCGACAAAATATACTTCTTCAATCCTCCTTTTTTCGTCTGCCGTAAAAACAGAGTATAATTGTGAAATAATATTCACAATAAGTTCTGTACTTAGAGCGAAATTCTCATTAGTTATATCAAGCCTTACGTCCCACTCCAAGGCACAGGCCTCCTATCGGAATTAGAAGGCTTTAGCCGTTATACAAACGCGTACCCAGTCGGATTGGAAATTTCACGAATACCTTCGACTTCTTTTTCTTCTTTTTTTTCTTTAATTGTATAGTGTAATTTTTAAGTATTTTATTTATAATTATTTTATTATGAAAAAAATACTTTCTGCCAAGTTTCTTGCGGCGCATTCTTGGCAATGATGGTCTTTCCGAAAGCTCTGGTAGTTTAAAAATTGCGGCATATTTACTTAATAAATGATTTTGATTTTTTGATTTTTTTCTTCGCGATGTTTTCCTTCGCCACAGTATCCAGCTATTTCTGACGCTGTATGTACGAACAATAAGAACGTGTATGACGTTTGCATTAGTACATACTAACCCCGCGGCCCCGCGGTTCCCACGTACTGTAATGGCGGCTAATAGCGCACACAAGGTCCAGGGTTTATGGTACAATACCGACTGTCTGAATTATTGCGAAACTGGTCAAGAGCTAAGGCACCCATCTAACCAAACTAATCTGTATTTAACACGATGGTGTGATAAAAGTTCATATAATTAACTATTTTTTGAATATAATTAAACAAATATGAATTAACTAGAGGTTAATCACGGCTTCGCACGCGAAAATTTTTTAATGTATGATAACCAGATCCCAAAGGAAGACCAGCGCCGTTCACAAGACTGTCAGATTGCTGAATTGGGACCATTTCGTGAGATGCATAATAACTATTTTTTATTTTGTATTTTATTTTTATCCATTGTTCTGTTTGTCACGAATAAAAGTTTTCTTTCTTTCTTTAAACATTCGGTCTGGTAGTTCCAATAAAATTTCCGGGATCTTACGGCATTCCCCTGGGAATTCTCAAAATTTATATTATGGTCTTCATCATTGAGGTTGTGTTAAGAGCAACTGTACAAAATTTCAAAAATCTAAACCCAGCGGTTGAATTCTATCCCTATCCCGTTCTGTCTAATATACTTGTTAAACTTTAAATATTTCGACTTGTTCCAGGAGACACTTATGCATAAATAAGCCGTGCTTCAGTCAACTCCTGTCTAAGTGCTTCGTGGTTGAATAGCTACATTCACATCTTCATACGATCGTGATCGACGCGGGCGCAGCTATTCCGTATTTGGGTTATGTCTTATTGATTGTAGCCTTTACATTTGCGATTTGCCGATGTATATGGCTTTATTTGTCCAGGTATTTTTGATGTATTATGAGTTCTACTGGCTTATATCGAAAATACAAACTGAAATATAGATGCACAGAAAAACCAGAAAAATAAGACGAGCGCTGGGAATTGAACAGAGGTCCTCGGCATTTCGTGCCATGTGCTATACCACTACACCACCGCTGGACAACGGTATAGGCACGAATGCCATGATTTGATTGCTTAGTAACTATACCAAGATTAGTTTTTCAAAGTCTAGGCAAAATATTTTCATTCAATTTAGGCTATGACAAGCACTTATGAATGTTAAAAAAGTCTACCATCGGTTCGGCAAATCCTGTTGAGAAAGATTCGGCAAGAAACTCAATGAGGTATATATATATAGTGACTTCTTTAAAAAAACTCGTATCTCAAAATCGATATACATATTTTTAAGTGAACTTTATGACAATTAATTCAAGGTTCAATTTTGTTGACGTATCGCTTTGAGATACGAGATTTTTTCAAAGTACCTAGTGATGATATACGAGTATATGTATATTATTTTGAAAACAGAGGTAGGTAATTTTCATTTTTTTTTCAAAAACCGTCCTTAACAATACAACGCCTTAAGCAAGCCAGTTAATACGTTTATATAACAAATAACTTATTTTAACTTACTTTTAAATTAGCACACACGCCATCAGCATCCCATTAAGAGTAACGGTTTAGAACCTTTTGACGCTAATTGTCAGTAATTAGTGTGCGCTTGGTCAATTGTGGCAACTGGTTAGCACATCAGTCGCAACAGAAGCCTTTGGCCGCGACTTTGTCTGTATCCCGGGAAATGGTTTGTCAGATAAATTTCCCTGAACCGTTATTTTTTAGTAGCAAAATTTCCGTTCGCATATTTTCGCGAATGCTTTATGGTTTTTTGTTGAAGATTATTTTCATCTTAGCGTTTTTTTCTAAACAGAATCGACGCTGACACAGCGTCAACGGAGCTCCGCGCGCGGAGCTCCTACTTTTATGTAGTTTTGGTCCTTCGGGCCGATGCAATGCAAACTTATTTGTACCAACGTTCAGATATTGATTGGCATAGTTATTATTGTGTGTCTTAAAAATATCGATGCTCCGGATTCCCTGTGATTAAATTAAAATCCTGTTTAAGTTCGGATTTATTAATTTAAAAAAAGATAGAACAGTTAATAGTTAATAGTGGAATAGTTTTTGAAATAGCAATCTTTAAGATTTGCAAATCAAACTTCGATTAGGTATCTACTTAGAATAAAAATGGAAAAGGTAATTAAAAACCAATTAAGCTTGGCAACAGTGCTTTCATGCAGAAATGTGTAAGAAATTCGTATTCGTAGAAGTTTAAAATTATTAGTGAATATTTAACGCCTAAGCTCGGATAAGTAGCTTAAAGGCGCTCTAATTGCTAATTTAATAAAAAATGTAAGTGAAGTTAATCCGCCTTTTATCTATAAAAATAAAATAAATACATTGAACCGTATTTTCCTCGGTCACGCTATAACTTGAGAACTACCTTACCGATTTTATTAATCTTAAAAAAATAAATTAGGAAATTAGAGAATAGTAGACGACTTTATAAACTTTTCTAACGACCTAATGGCTAAGTGGTTAGAGAACCTGACTATGAAGCTTGAGTTCCCTGGTTCGAATCCCGGCCGGAGCAGATATTCGTATCAATAATACAAATGTTTGGTCTCGGGTCTTGGAAGTTTAATATGTATTTAAGTATTTATTTATCTATATTTAAGTATGTTTATCCGTTGCCTATTATCAATATACATGTTGCATAGTACAAGCTTTGCTTAGTTTGGGACTAGGTCAATTGGTGTCAAGTGTCCCATGACATAATTTATTTATTTTGTTTATTTATTTACTATTCTAAATGTAACTTTAACGTGGTGTGACATCCGGTAGGATTGGAGACATGAAATTAGGCACAGGTTGTTTTATGCGACTTCAGTGAAATTAACGATGTTTTGGGAATTCCCACGGGGACGCATGCGCAAGCGACTCCAAAATTAGTAGGTAGGAGTGTATTCATCATCATCATCAGCCGGAAGACGTCCACTAAACACAGGTCCACTTGCATCCACCGGTTGGCCGCAACTCTTAGGAATGTATTGTAAATTAATTCAAGTTTCATGCTCGTATGCTTTGCATTGTTACTTTATGTTGTTGTGTATAACATGCTTTGTTTTATAAGTTTGTTTGTTTGTTTAAACTCTTTATTGTACAAAAAGGAAATAGGTGCAAAAATAACACACAAAATAAAGTGCTGAGTACAAAGGCGGACTTATCCCTGAAGGGATCTCTGCCAGTCAACCTTAAGTGACCTAAGCGGTTCTGCAAGTTTACAAACTTCAATCAAGATGCTATTAAGTTTTACACATTTTAATGATAACAGTACTAAGTAGGTGTCGGTGACTATTTTTGTTGAGTCTTAATAATGTAATCTATTAAATACTTAATTAAATTTATTAAATTTTCTGTTAGGCACTATACTTATATTTAATTACTCGAATTAAACTAGTTCTTCTGGTCTTTATAAGCGAATAATTAGTTTGTCGATATGCCACGGGAACTGGAAGCTTATTTTCGGAGTACCGTATTTCTCGGATGCGAAATTGTGGGAATATGAACCCAATATTTTCTATTTTTTTACCAAACGGTAATGCAGTAACAAACAAATAAACAAACAGACTTACAAACTTTCTCATTTATAATATTAAGTAGGAAAGTTTGTAAGTCTGTTTTTTGTTAGCTCATCACGTCTAAACCACTGAACTGATTTAGATGAAATTTAGTACACAAATAGTTTGAGTCCCGGGGAAGAACTTTTTATCCCGAAAAACTACAAAGTTCCCGCGGGATAGTGATAAATGAATTCTAGGGGGACGGAGTCGCGAGTAACAGCTAGTAAACATTAACCTAATACATAAACAGATTCATTCTTCAACCAAATATCAAATCACCTTTTAAAACTGTGATAATCAACGTCTCTTAAATAATACATTAATGAGCCACAATTAAGGTAGTTTATAAACGTAATGCGCTAATTGCATCATTGTCGCTTACCGACGGCGCGCGCAGCGCAATTACTGAGATGGATAAAAAAAGGAAAGAAGACATTCATTCGTGACACTGTGCCATCCTCAGATTATGGACACGGTAGGATTAAAATCCATACTAATATTATAAATGCGAAAGTGTGTTTGTATGTTTGTGTATTTGTCCGTATTTCACGCCGTAACGGAGTGACGGATCGACGTGATTTTTGGCATAAAAAAAATATCACGGGACAATTCACACCAATTGACCTAGTCCCAAAGTAAGCTTTAGCAAAGCTTGTGTTATGGGTACTAAGCAACGGATAAACATAACTATATAGATAGATACATACTTAAATACATATTAAACACCAAAGACCCGAGAACAAACATTCGTATTTTTCATACAAATATTTATTATTATATATATATATTTATTTATTTATTCATACAAATATCTGCCCCGACACGGGAATCGAACCCGGGACCTCAAGCTTCGTAGTCAGGGTCTCTAACCACTAGGCCATGTGGTCGGCATAGAAATAGTTTATGGGCCCTAGAGTGACATAGGCTACTTTTTATCCCGGAAAAATGCACAGTTCCCGAGGGAACTGCGCACGATAACCGAATACCACGCGGGCGGAGCCGCGGGCAAAAGCTAGTTAATACCATAAACGGGACTTATCACGCTAAACGCACGAGTCATTGTTTACCTCGACGTTTCGACCACGTTACAGTGGCCGTGGTGCCGAGTAGACTGAAGTGTATGGTCTCATGTCTACTATGAGTATAAGGGGTGTTTAACGAGTCAAGTCCCGTTTATGGATTTAAAGCTGAGTGTAGACATGTAAGAAAAATTGTGTGAATTGCATTGCAGCGCTCGATTGGCTACTACAAACTCGTTGGCTTTACGGCCTCGCAATGTAATGCAACTTGCACGATTTTTATTGCAAGACTAAATTAGGTTTTACTATGAGTGAAAATCATGAAAATTTAAAACGTCACTTTACTTATTATGCTACGATTTTAATGAGGTTGATTATATTGATCTCATGGATCTAGTAGCAAACTAGCTTACTCTTTAATAAAACAAATTATAAGAGTAGAATTATTAGTGATTGATTAACACTTAATACAATTTTTATTATAGGCTGAATTGGCTTTATCGTAAACGTAAGAGTAGAAAAATCCACTGTCATTTTAAAGTTCAATGCATCGAAAGTGGCTAAACCGATTTTAATGAAACTTAGCTAATAACCATTTTGATTAAACTAGCTTCCGATAAAAAACTGCATCAAAATCGCTCTATTCATTTGGGAGCTATGACACCATAGATACACAGGTCAAATATATAACACCCCTTTTTTGAACATAAAACCACCGTGAGACTCACTCATATTAATTATATTGACCCAGATTACTCATGTCTTAAGACTTTAAGATGTGAGTTATATAATTAATACCCTTTTTTGCATCGTGGATTTTAAAAAACTAAAATAAAAAACATTAAGCACGCTGCGACTTTAAATACACACAAACATACAGACTTAACTTTTAAACACTTTTTCTAAGGGCCCAAAAACAATACCTAAGTCCACCACCTTTTGACAATAGTTATTGTTCACTCTTAATGTCTATCTTTTTGCTGTCCACGCTATCATAATCGGCCCAGCCGTGGGAAATATTCCCACGGAACATTGTCTTACGTTTAATAGTTTTATGTTGTTTTTTTAATAAGTATTATGAAAATAATAGTCAATTGTTCAATTGATTGTATAAGAGGTCAGTGATATACTCGTATGTTAGTTAATACAATGCATGGATAAACAAGCAGTTAAAAGCTTAGGTTTGTATTTAACTAGCTTATTAAGCTTTGCGTGAGTCAGTCTAATAGTTTAATTGTAATTCTATACTTAGACGACCAGATGGCCTAGTAGTTAGAGAACCTGACTACGAAGCTTGAGGTCCCGGGTTCGATTCCCGTGTCGGGGCAGATATTTGTATAAAAAATACGAATGTTTGTTCTCGGGTCTTGGGTGTTTAATATGTATTCATAACACAAGCTTTGCTAAGCTTACTTTGGGACTAGGTCAATTGGTGTGAATTGTCCCGTAATATTAATTATTTTTTATTTATTATTAATGACCCAAAACTTGGCGCACAAGGTTCTAAGTCAACGCAATCAAAATGACACGTCATTAAGCAACTAGCGTCTAAATAGCAAAAATTCCAATGTTGTCATATTATTGTTGAATTGTTTAAATTAGTTTGTACTAATGTTTGTTGGCGCGAGTTTTTAACGCGCTAATAATCTTGTTTTAATTACTTTGACGGTTTGGCGACATTAAAGGCCTGTTTCACTATTCACAGATAAATTTTATCTGACAGGTAAATGTGATGCCGTCCTTGTCTATTCGAACAAAACAAACAGAGACGGCATCACAGGTGAAACAGGGGGTAACACTATCAAAGTGATAAGTAGGTGTTTTAAAATATGCAGGTGAAAATAGAATTATAAATTGTGCGTAATTAAATTAAAAAGGTAGGTCATGGTTTGGCTTTTAATTACTTTAGGCATTTTAATCCATACTTAATATTATAAATGCGAAAGCGTGTGTGTTTGTTTTTGTATGTATGTTTATATGTTTGTCCGTCTTTCACATCGAAACAGAGCGACGGATCGACGTGATCTTTGGCATAGAGATAGTTTATGGTCCCGAGAATGACATAGGCTACATTTTATTCCGGAAAAAATGCACAGTTCCCGAGGGAACAGCGCGCGATAACCGAATACCACGCGGGCGGAGCCGCAGGCAAAAGCTAGTAATATAATGCTTTGAACAATGACCTGTGAACTTTGAATTTGATGATGATTTCAATTAGAAGGGTAGTGGGTTCGAACCCGGTCTGTGAATTTCTGAATTTACGTGTAAAATTAACTTGCACGCACGTGAAAAAAATTGTTGAAGAGTGTGAGGGAAGACCCGCATTGGGCCCGCGTGCGAACTTCAACCCAAGTTCTCCTATTCTGAGAGGAGGCCTGGGCAGCAGTGGGATGTATAGTGTAGATAGACAGAGATGATAAAGGCCGGATTTTCGCGACATTAATAATAATGATAATAGTTTAAATGATTTGTAAGAACTTTGCTATGGATTTATTTTACTTTTATTTATATTAGAAGTAATATTTGATAAATTAATAAATAATTTGAGGGTACTTTTTTACAGGTTGTAGTTAAGGTGATTTGCCCATCCTTGGGACACAATTGTCTCGTATAAATAAAGACAATAGCAATTAAATAACATAGTCATATAGACTATGTTGTCATCTATATTACTAATGACATAAAATTGAAGATGCCATTACTGGCACAGATATTAGCACTTTGACGCCTACCGCGCTTAATTAATGATTTAAGTCACAGGAGTGTACTAATTTGGCTTTGATGATAAAATTAGGACGAGTAATTATTTACAAAAAAAAAAAAAATTAACATTTTCTTTTTAAAGAAAGAAAAGAAAGAAAGAAAGAAATCATTTATTCGTGACAAAGTAGCATAGCGTAACAAAAAAAAAAGATATTACGATAGATAGATTTTTGTTACGGGAAATGTACTACCTACGTAAGTGCGTTTAAACAACATCGCGCACCCGTTGATGTCTTTCGGGCGGCACCGCTAGCATCCCCGAAAGTGTAAAAGTGCGCAAGTAACAAAATATTTTTTTTGATCGCGTATTATTTTCTATGTTTAATTATGCATTCTTACCTTAGTATCTTTGGCGCCAAAACAAAACAACGTCAGAGCAGCCGATGTTTTCCAAAAAAAAAATCCCACAACACTTCACTAAAAAACTCTTAGTCTGAAAACACAATCGCACCCGCAGTGCTTCAATTACAAATGGGTACTATCGGTTTCAAATGTCACAGTTCAGTCACTTTCACTGAAACCAAATTCGCCTATCAATTTGCAGGCTGGCGCTAACTGAAACTGTAGACACAGTCCAATCTCGCCGAAAACGTGCAAAAATCAGAGTAAATATTTAAAAAAATATTTGAATACAATCATCTTCAAATTTAGCTGAGCGTCATTTTCGATGATAAAACGTCCTTTTTTAAGCTGTTTTGGCACGCGTGTAGTCGTACCGGCGCGCGCGCACGAATGCCTATGGAGGTGGATTCAGCGAGTCGAGCGCAAAGCGGGCGTGGCTTGCTTCTAACGCAACATCTATTGGTCCACCGTCTCGCTCGCACTGAGCACTTACCCCGTATCTCCGTCTTGCTCTCGTGCGTTATGGCAAAGTGGTGGGAGCGTGAACTTTGCCACTGCGCCGATTAAAGATACGCGACGTTATAGATCGCACGATTATCGTAATTCTATAGTTTAATGCGGCGGTTTGCTTGTTTTTATGCGTGTGTTACCGGATTACATTTAGAATTGCTGGGTTACGAAATTTAATGTGTCAATTGAATATTTGTAATTAAAAAAAAATTGAGATTCGCTTTGATATTAAAATGTAAAAAAAATAGTATTAGGTACCTACCACGAAAAGCTATGAAATTGCTAGCTATTTCCCGCGACTCCATCAGCGAAGAGTTCGTTTATCGCTATCCCGCGGGAATTTCTTAAGTAATTTCGAGGGTTTCGAACTGTCTCCATAAAATTTCATTTAAGTCTTAGTAAGCGAAGATAATAGAACGAGGGAGACAGAGTTAGGTATTTCGCCTTTTAAAATTAGTAAGGATATTACCTAACCCTAATTTTGGTTTATTGCATCAGTTTGTTGTAACCTTTGTTGTACCGTTGTATGCGTCCTGTGCATATACCTAGGTAGTTTCACGAGAGTTAAAGCAAATGATTACTCACAGCTACCACATGTCTTGTACTGGCAGCAGGATTTTGACATTTACGCTTTCATTTTAATCACTCTCCTTTTATGCAATCAGTTTTTTTTTTAGCTGTTTGTGTTATCATGCATTACAACTCTCGTGGCACTATATCTATACTCGTATATTTTATGTTTATATTCATTTTCCGGGGACATATAGTAGTAGCCTATAATTACTCTCTGGTCCATAAACTACCTGTGCCAAAAATCACGTCGTTCCGTCGCTCCATTTCGTCTTGAAAGACGGACAAACATACGCACATATAAACGCACACACTTTTCCATTTATAATATTAGTATGGATGTAGTCCTCTCTTAAAATTTTCAATAAACTTATGTTATTAAAAGTCCTAAATACTCACACCTGTAACTTGTATTGCAAATTTTAATCAAATAAAATAAAAAATAAAAATTCATCGATATTTTATTCATATTATGACTACTTAGTGTCGTCGTGTACGGTAATGCTTTAAAAACCATCAACTTAAGTTATCAGATTTTACATTATGAACCTTATCAAGTTTAATATTTATTGGTACCTACTACAAGTTTTACAGAATAGAACAAAAAATTCTATAAGTCATTTCATTTGGGACTGATGTATATTTAGTCAGTTACTAGCAATTTTGATAAACTGTGCAATAAAAGTTTAGATGTATCGTATTTAGGCACATACCCACTTAAAGAGTGGAAACTAAACTTAAACCGCTGAACCAATTTAAATGAAATTTGGTGTGGAGATAGTTTGAGATCCTAGGCAGGAAATAGGATAGTTTTTTATCCGAAAAATTTCATGATTCAGCGATATAATAAACTAATTATTTGCAGATGAAGTTGCGGGTGAAAACTTTGAACCATTAAAAAAACATCTGAAACTAAAGTAGTTTTTGTTTAAACACCGTAGACACCAAAACCCACCCGAACTGTTTTACTTCAAACATGACGAGCGCCATTAAAAAAGGTCCGCTTTAAAACTATCTCAAAATAATAAAACTGTTACTTACGCAACTTTACTAGGGCACCGCAATAAAACTTTCTTTGCAAAGGGGACAAACGGGACTTTTGCGAAAGTTTTTTTTATTGTTTTTTTTTAAAGTTAGAGACAATTGGAAGTGAACGAATAATTATTTTACTTAGGATACACTTTTGAATGTTTTTTCTTCGAACCTTTTTGGCGATAGTTTAGATCACAACGGTTGATGGTACGTAGTTTTTTACTCACTCTAGGAAAGGTGAAAGACGTATTTGTTTGTTCGTTCTAATGTGAAACGAATCGGGTGTAATGAGTAGGCAAAATGTAAGAGAATTTAATAAACGTCACTTAGGAACTTCTTATCACCTATTGTCTAAACTGTATTTTGTCTTTATAACATTTTTCAAATGATTTTTCGTGTGTAATTAAAAATATTTGTATTTGTATTTGTATTAGTATTTAGAGGGATTTTTATAGTTTAAGCTACGTTACTTTACTTTTCAAGTTTATTTAAAATAATTTTTCTCCAAAACAAAACTTTAGTAAGAAGTTATAAAAGCTAGGTAAATGCACACAAATCTACCTACAAACATTCAAATTCGCAGTTGTAAAATAAGCATTTTACAATTTCATAACATTACCGCTTCTATATGGATCTAAACACTAAACTAATACATATTCATATATGTGTACAGTGCATCTCCTAGATTACGTAGGACATATACTGTGGCCACTCCATAAACAACCGTGCAAGTGGTAGTGTATGGAAATCTAGGAAAATCCTTTTGCATACACGAATAACTGGATTTGTTGCAGAGCTTGTTGGTAATGATATTGATTGCATGATTAAAATTGTGACATGTATTAAGATCCGTGTTAATATGCAACAGTGTCTCCACCTTAGGGTAATTTACCCTACATTTGCTGAAGTGGCAATGGGCCGGTCATATAACCCGTAGAGCCGATAACCATTGGAGTAGACGAGTTCTTGAGTGGAGAACATGGATCGCCAAACGTAGCGTAGGACGTCCTCAGACTCGGTGGTGCGATGATCTTCGCAGGGTGGCTGGCAAGAGCTGGACGAGTGGCCGAGGATCGTGCTCAGTGGCGTGCCATGGGAGAGGCCTATGTCCAGCAATGGACAAATACAGCCTGATGATGCTGATGATGACCCTAAACTTAGGGTATTTTTACGCGATTAGGGTATTTTTTGGGGTAGAAAATTGTTTAGAGTATTTTTTAGGGTAAAAGTTTTCGCATAAATTAAATTAATTTAAATTTAATTTTGTATTAAAATGTTAAAATTCATAGTCTTCCTTTTGTTTCTGACACTGTTATTTAGCAAAAAATAATCCTTATGATGAAGCCTTTCGATCGGTTTTTTTTCTAGTGTAGCGGGTTCGGTTCAACCATGTAATTATTTAAATAATCAATGAATGCAGTTTACGGAGCCGCGGGCAAACGCTAGTATTTCTGTAATAAACAAACTGACGTAAACATAACCCAAATAACAAATTGAACGGTCACTTTTCTGAAACAAACACCGATGTTTACACAATAAAAAACCCTACAAAGGTGCCGACACGCAAAAAGAACCGATTCATAGAAAAGAAATTTGCACAAGCGAGCAAATATTGTAATTGTTTTATTAGAGTTAAACCGTTAACTAAACTGTTTCCGAACGTCCGTTAGCCTGTGACGTAGAAACCTTTTTTTTTGGGTTACAACTGTTTGCTAGCAGGGGAGCTTTACGTGTTAAGTGTAGTTTTTTTGTTATTGTATTTGATTGTGTAGTGTTAAAGGCTTTAACATTAAGAGAAGTCTCTTCGTTCCATTCTCCATACAAACGTAGTCCCGGTCTCATTTGAAAACTAGGCAACAAAATTAGATAAATGCGAAAGTGTGTGGCTGTTTGTGTGTTTGTCCGTCTTGCACGCCGTAAGGGAGCGACGGATCGACGTGATTTTTGGCATAGAAATAGTTCATGGGCCCGAGAGTGACATATGCTACTTTTTATCCCGAAAAAATGCACAGTTCCCGAGGGAACAGCGCGCGTTGACCGAATACCACGCGGGCGGAGCCGCGGGCAAAAGCTAGTAAGTTCATATTTCTACAATTGACTGAACAAACTGATATTGTTACACTTAAGTTCCAAGTAGGTTCAAATATAGACCCTAAAAATCATGCAAATATTATTTTCTAAGGTGCAAATTTGCGTAAAAATTCCTAAAATTTACTAGCCTATAAATAATGTACCTATGTTTTTTATTTTTTTTATGTAGGCATGACGTGTAAGTCATCATCATCATCATCATGTCAGCCGAAAGACGTCCACTGCTGGACATAGGCCTCCCCCAAGGCTCTCCACTCAGACCGGTCTTGTGCTTTTCGCATCCACCGCGATCCCGCGATCTTAGCCAGGTCGTCGCTCCATCTTGTTGGAGGCGTGTAAGTACCTAGGTTAAATTAAATAAGACTTTACTAATTACTACTTCAGCCACTACTTGTTTTTCCATAGAAGTATTTACACAGTTAAAGATAAAATCGATACTTTATAACATTTCTAAGCTAACAAACCAACTAAAACTAGTCCAAAGCATTCTAAAAACTAACAAAAAAAACTCAAACAACCAAAATAATCGTCCTCTAATAGAGACGACATTTTTCAACCAAAATAAATCTCTTTCCTTTATAAATCTCTAAGAGAGATTAGATCTACGTCTCAATATTCCATTGGATTTATCGGTGCGACTGTACATCAGTATTTATTGGTGCGACTGTACCTAAATACGTCGCTACGAGATAATAGTATTGAGTAACGGTGTATTATATTTATTTGTAATTTTTTTAGGCAAGCGTGTGCCGAGGTTTCGTTGTGGGTTCTGTTTAAGTACTTAGTTGTATTTTTTGTATCAGTGCATTGCAGCTATGTCGATGACTTTTTTTCTATTCATACCTCGTTGGATGGTGAGTGCGTTGCAGCTATATCGATGACTTTATTTCTTCGGCGAATTTCCGTATTACGGATATCAATAGCAATATCTTCATAGTTCGTTACGAGACTATAAGCTTCCCCAAGAGACTAATAGTCAAGGACCACGTCTCAGAACCATAAGTCTGCCACACACTGGTTGAAGTTTCTAGGATAATTTTACTTTAATCCTCAAGTTAAAAAAATTTAAAAACCCCCGACAAAAAAAACGCCAAAAAATAAAAAAAAACGAAAAAAAGGCGCCAAAAAAGAACAACTAAAAAGTAAAAAATAATTATGCACTACCTAGCTATTGCCCGCGACTTCATCTGCGAAGAATTCGTTTATCCCTATCCCGCAGGGACTATGGTGATTTCCCGCAAAATTAGCCCAAGTTAATTTAGTATAAGTACCTAGTAATATTTTTTTTATCTAAGCGTCGTCGGTGTCGGGGGACCGCTAAGGTTAACAGGAAACTAAAGTGCATACGTTGTATTTTTAAAGTATTAACCTTAGCGGTCCCCCGACACCGACTACGCTTAGATAAAAAAAATATTACTAGGTACTTATACTAAATTAACTTGGGCTAATTTTGCGGGAAATCACCATAGTCCCTGCGGGATAGGGATAAACGAATTCTTCGCAGATGAAGTCGCGGGCAATAGCTAGGTAGTGCATAATTATTTTTTACTTTTTAGTTGTTCTTTTTTGGCGCCTTTTTTTCGTTTTTTTTTATTTTTTGGCGTTTTTTTTGTCGGGGGTTTTTAAAATTTTTAATTTTAGTTTTTTTATTTCATGCTTTTTAAACTTTGTTATATATTTTTTTTAAAGTGTACTAGTGTATTGAATATCCTGGCTGCAGCATCAGCTCGTCATGTTGCCACCACTGCATTGTATGTAGAATCAATTACTGATCAAAACGAATCCAAACACGACATATGTGCTATTATTTTTTATAGTGTTCAAGTGTGCTGGATATCTTGGCTGCAGCATCAGCTCATCTTGTTGCCACCATTGCATTGTATATATAATCAAAAACTGATCGAAACGAATCCAAACACGATATATCTGCTATAGTTTTATCAAGAGTGTACCTACTGGTGTTCTGGATATCCTGGCTGCAGCATCAGGCCGAGAATTGCATATTCTTGCATAGTTATATAGCATACATGGGTGTTTCAAATTTTACGTCCCAAATATGCTTGAAATTAAAGTAAATACCCATTATGCATATAAAATTCCTACCGCAGCGAACAAAAGAGCTGATGATCTTGAAACGGCTGAACCGATTTTGATAAAACATGTCTAAGAACCATCGCCAAAAAACCAGCTTTCAAATAAAAAAAACCGCATTCAAATCGGTCCACCCGCTTAAGAGCTACGGTGCCACAGACAGACACACAGACAGACAGACACACAGACAGACAGACAGACAGACACACAGACACACATAGCGGTCAAACTTATAACACCCCTTTTTTTGCGTCGGGGGTTAAAAAGAGTGATAAGTTTTAATTTTAAATGGCGGATTAAGTCACCGGAATGAGGATTTGGAGGAACCTTGTCAATGCGGGTTGTTTAATTGCTTGAGTAAGCTGACCTTTTTTTTCTTTTATCAGTTACTTTTGTTTGGGGAGAGTGAAAAGAAAACACCCTCATTTTTTAGATGTAATGCTTGTGAGGTCTGTACACTGAGTGCCAAAAGCCGTGGTGGCCTGGTTTGATCTATCGCTTCTCAAGCAGAGGACCGTGGGTTCAAACCCCGGCTCGCACCTCTGAGAATCATGTGCACATCACAATCACATTTGAAATTTACCACTAACTTTATGGTGAGGGAAAACAGCGTGAGGAAACCTGCACAAACCAGCGGAGCAATTCAGTGGTGTGCGTACGTGCGTGAAGTTCCCAATCCGCGGAGCCGCGGGCAAAAGCTAGTTTATCTATAATTATGAGTATGCTTAGTACCTATCCATTGTACAAGATTTGCTTATTTTGGGACTAGGTCAATTGGTGTCAAGTAACCCGCATGATATTCATCATTTATTTTATTTTAACATAGTCACCAACCTTAGCTTATTAAGAATACTGTTCTAGCATACTATGGACACTGAGTCTGAAATAAAATGTTAATGAAACCAAAATTTGATAAAAAAATGTACCACGACTAGTGAGACAACGTTGAAACGCTCGATTGACCCCTTTTGGAAGTTCTCTCATCTCGTGCCCGCGGACCCCTAACCGCAGCCTCTCTAAATTAACACGTACGATACGGCTGCCGCGACGTTTAGTGCCTGTTAATCCGACGCCGTCCGGCGATTTATTAATATGACCCGGGATGATAAATCACCGCTACTTGGAAGATGATCTACAAATGATATCGGATGAAAGTATCGGTCTAGGTAAAGTTACATTTAAATAAAGCTACGCGTATGTGTGTGTAAATTACTGGCACTTGAGGTATTCCAACTTAGGCCTCTAGGTTGGCAACGCATCTGCAATACCCGTGGTGTTTCAGATGTTTATGGGCGGTGGTGATCTCTTACCATCAGGAGAACTACTTGCTCGTTTGCCATCCAGTCAAATAAAAAAAATGTATATGAAATGGCGCCTTTTTATGAATTGGCTAAGGGACATCCGCCATATCGTTCAAAATTCACCGTTTGACGACTTGCCTAATGATGTTTAGGCAGATCATGAAATTCCTAAGCATATCATGAAACGCCGCCATTTCATGATTTGGCTAGTTTAGGCAGATCATGAAATTCCTAGGCATATCATGAAACGCTCGCTCGGCTCGTGCGTAGTGGTCACAAAACCACTTTCATACTAACCACTCCTCGCTTCGCTCGTCGTACCTAATTTCTTCTTTATTTCAGCATATCACGATATGCCCGGTATAAAGCTAGGAACATCGACGAATGCGTCGCTTTAATCGATTTGCCGTATTGTATCTCAGGCATATCACGATATGCCTGGCCAACTTTTAAGCATATCATGAAAATGGCACCATTTCATGATGTTCCTAGTAATTTCGTGATTTGGCGGATTTTACGATCGGCTGCCGAGACATATATCGAGCTGCCCATACACCACGACCTCGATGAGTTCAAGGCCACTAGGCTAAAGTCCCACCTCCCACCTGCGCTAAAGGGTCATGACCCAGAGCCCAAGAAAACCCTGTTTGATTTCTGGACAGCAGATTGGGAATCTAGACATTTATCCGGGGACTTGTTCGAGCTTGATGTCAGATGGCCAGCGGGTTTTGAGGAGCCCCGGCATATCTGGTGCCTGCTGAACAGAATCAGGACAGAGGTTGGTAACTGTGCGTCCTTGCGGCACAAGTGGGAGTCGCCACGGTGTCCGTGTGGCTGCCCGGAGCAAACAGTCTTATGGTATGGCATGTGGTCTTTGAGTGCTGTGCCGAAGGCACAACCTTTTTGTATCAATTTATGTTTTTATACTTTTTTTACCAATTTTGAATAATTTTATATGTTCCTTTTGACAGTCTAATTAAACACATGCACCAGAGAAGACGTGTTTTATATTTGGTAGACTCGTAGACCCTTAAGGCCCAGTTCAGCCCTTAAGGCACCAGCCCACAACAAGTGCCCAATCACTAAATTTAGCGGGCAAGCGGCAGACTTTAAGAGGATATCCCACGGGCGAGTATTTTGAAAAATAGGTATTTGAAAAAACTATTGCCGTCGCTATTGCCCGCATATAGTGCGAAAGGGACGACTGCAGCTTTAGCCGATTTTAGCTGTAAAAAACGTTCAAAAATAGGGTTTCGTAGTCCTCAATTTCCTCTTCCAAAACTGAACCAATTTTAATTTTTCTTTCACATATGTTTTAATGAGGGTTTCCCAGATGCATGTATGTTTTCTGTTTTTCTTCTACATTCGTGGGATTTGTTTACGAAACCTCTGATAAAGGAACTGGAAATAGAGATTTTTTTGGAGTTTTCGAGGGTCTCTGATTCTTAAAATATACGATTTATCGAAAAAAAGAAACAAAACATACAAGCACGGCAGATGCAAGTATAGATTTTTTTGAAAAAAAAAATGTTGCTCTAATGTAATCATCCAGAGAGGAAAATGAGGACTACTTTTGTATGGAGAAACTGCCGGTGTGACATCCTCTTAAAATCCTTTCGACAGATGCACTAGCATACCTTAAATTTAGTTTATTAAATATTTAGTTTAAGGAGAGAACCAGAAGCCATACGATAAATAAATGAATAAATAAATGGCTAGTGGTAGAAAGTGGATATTTTTGATGTCTTGGTAAGTAACCTGTATCTATTTATGAACTCGACCGTACACAGTGTAATGATACTTATACTTAGTACTGTTCCTAGTCTCATAACGGTCTACTGTAATAATAAAAGGCTCAGGAATTTTGACTTCTATGACAGATTCTAATCAATGTTATTTCCAAAACGAAAAAGATTTTAGTCGCCATAAAAAAGACATTTCAAAATTATGCCACTATACAAACAAAAGCAAACCACCGATTTCAACACCGAGCCAATCGTAAATCAAACTTCACAATGACTTCGCCTGTTCCTATGCGAGTTAAAGTAAACAAAAGGGAGACAGCGTGTTGATCCAAAACGCTTCCAAAAGGTGGACAAAAGGAGGATTATGACTGCTGTTTTGTTAATTATACGACGTTATCCTGGGTGTTCTTACCAATGTGTAGTTTTAAACCGTTTTAAGTAAAATATAATGCAATTTTAGATACTATCTCTTAAGCACTTTTTTACCTTTCTAATTTAATTTTTATGTCATAGTCAAATTCAAAATATCTTTATTTAATTTAGGCTATAAAAAGCACTTATGAATGTCAAAAAAATCTTGTCTGTTTGTACTTCTGCACTATTTTGTCTTGTGTGAATGGGTATTTCCACGAGCGTCCCAACCGCTGTCAGTCCCTAGCTGTTTATATTAAGAAGTAAATAATTCATATGCATTGATTTTTGTATTGAAATAGATTCTGGCCTGAGTACAGAAGCTATTCACGTCATAATCCGTCCTGCGCATGATAGCGGACAGACCTCACTGTGACTACATGTCACACTGTGAGGGACTGCATTCCCCTACCAGTGTGATACAGTGGTAGAGTGAGTAGAATGTTTTTTAATAGTTTATATAGTAGTTACTTACTAATCTTTAGAAACTTAGGAAAAATTACTAACATAATATGTGTCCCAGTTACACGAAATAAATGATTATTATTATTATTATTATTATAATTAAAAAACAATCTGCCTTCCAATTCTTAAAATCTCTTGCAAGGGACTGACAGCGGTTGGGACGCTCGTGGAAATACCCGAATAAATGTAGTATGTTCTTTCTTTCACTTGTCCGCTTTTTTTTCCCATCAACTGTCGACGAACACATAGGTAATAGATTAGTGCAACCTCCGACCTTCCTGGTTGATTCCCGGTTCGCCGATAGAGTTATGATGATATTTATGAAGGGCCGCGCAAATCTCTCGCGCATAATAGTGGCCGTTAGGTTATTCAATATCATAGGAATGTTCAGCCGCTCGGCGAAGTAGTCGGGCGGTTTTAAAAACGCTATTGAACTGCTGACACCGGATGACGTTTGAAAAGGATATTTGCGAAGAAATCTAAGAAAAGATTCAAAAATTTTCTAGTTTTCAGTAAAATTTTGTATGTCTGAAAAACTTTTCATTCGTAATGGTATAATAACATTTTCTCGTTTTCTCACTAATGTATAGTTTTTGTCAAACTTAAAACCAAAAATTGCTAAAAGTGTGCTCTGCTTACCCCATTTGGGAATACGGGCGTGATGTCGGCTGCACAATTTCAAAACATAGTAAGGGACATTAAGCTAATTTTACAGGAGAGCGAAAAAACATGTTTTGTCTCAGCCGTACAAAATTTTGCAATATTCATTCCAAAAGTGATACTTTCTCGGTTTATTAGATTAAGCCGAATATCCAGGTATATATATAAGCACCTAATTTTCTATATTGCATGTTTTATGAACTTTTATGTGCCATACTAGGTTTTGAAATTAAACTCAAATAAAAACTTATAGTGAACCGATCAATTTCAAAACCCAGTATGTGTTGTCACTTTGTCATGATTAAGAGTTTAAAAAGACTACTAATCATAAGTTTTAATACGTGAACCTTTCAATCTACTTAAATAAAACAAACAGTCAGCTAAGTATTTGTTCATTACAAAAAAAATATTACAAAAAGTATAAAATACGGCACCAAGTCATAATTTTTTTAGTCAAGTCGTAATTAATCAGATTGACTTTTATTTTCTTCTAGAAATATTTCAGAAAGAATTGGGGGCTCACTTTTATTTTGTTGTGGAAGTATATCATAAGAGCAAGATGGTTCAGTTAGTAGAACCAAAGATGAGCAAATAAGCGACAAGGTAGTGTTTTGAACGTAAGTCGTTATTAATGGGCTAAAAAATCATAAAAAAGCAAAAAATAACACCAAAGTGATGAAGTGTAAAAAGGTACAGATATAAAACATAACATAAATGCTTAAGCTCAATAAAACCATGAGACAAACACTCCCACACTCAAGATAAATAATACAGTAAGATTATTTTCCACTTTGACACTCGGCAATTTTCGACATACATCGAGAGAGATCTCAAGTGCAATACTTAGGCAGAGATTTTGTTATTAATTACATTAATAGGTTTGGATATTTTATGTGATTGAATTCTGGGTTTTTGTATAAGTATCCTATGTTAAAACTCGAACATTCACGGTTAAAACTGAGACGTCCTGAGTATAAAAGTGGAAATAATCTTACTATATGATGCGTAATAATTAAAATACTAAATTTCTGTTCTGGTTGTTCTAGAAACTTGTGGTAAGTATAAATTTTCGCAGACCATAAATCTAACTCACAAACGGCCAAAAAAAGTGAACCTATAGGTTCTTTTTCTTTAAAACAGATTTATAATATTATTAAAATACTTACCCAAAAATTTTGCAAACAAAGTAGGTGTAAACAGACTTATAATTTGCGTGTCTTGTGTTTAAATTTGAAAAATATGTAATGTAATGATAAGCAAACTCAACTTTAGCTAGCAACTGCGCGTTTAAATGAGTTCGCACAGCTCCAGCGCCATAGCATGAAGTTACCGCGGGTGCACAGTGCTGCCAACCTTAAAGCGGCAAAATGAATAAAGAACAACGTACCTATAACATTTGACTAACAAAAACTAGTAACTTCAACTAACAAACACATACTACTTTCCAAAAAGTTTGAATTAAAGTCGTTTGACCATATCAAAACCCAGTAAGTCTCTCTGACAATTTCAAAACCTAGTAAGCGCATGTCACATACTAGGTTTTTGAAATGGTTTTGTGCCATACTAGGTTTTGAAATGGTCAAACTCGTTTTATTTTGTACTTACTAGGTTTTGGAGTACTCATATCTCTGAAGTTAAGAGAGATAGGCCTCTAAATGTTTTTGTATCCTGTGGGCACTTGCTAGAAATCACGTTTTAAGCAAAAAACGCAAAATTGAGTTTTTGAGACTTACTAGGTTTTGAAATTGTGCAGCCGAATTGTTTGTGTGTGTGTATAAGGTGAAAAATGATTGTTTTCGAGGCTGATTCATTTCAATATTTGAACTGAAAGAAACTTAATACAAAAGAAAGGGATTAAAATAAATTGACACTCTTTTTATCAGCGTTTAAAATGTCAATAAGTTTTTTTATGAAAACCTTTTGACAGTTTCATAAAAGTTTATTGTCGACTTATCTTAATCCCTTCTACGTTGTAATGAATAAAGGATTATTTCTAAATATGTCATTTTTAATTTGTCACCTTTTCAGCGTTTTTTATCTAAAAGCACCACGCGGTATGCACCAGCGGTGTTTCCTGAACACTACAATTTGGCCGCTTTCAAGTCCAGGGTGAATGAGCATTTACTAGGCAAGCGTGCTCCATCGTAGGCCTCATCCTCGCTTTCCATCAGGCGTGATTGTGGGCAAACACAAGCCTATACTGTTTAAAAAAACGACAGAATCCATTTACTGTGGCTCCTGATGTGTGCTCCTGTTTGTTTGTACCAGGCCTGTATCTTCCGAACATACCTCACCACCTATTGCTTACCTCAGAAAGTCTCTGTGTATATACCTGTTTTCTGTAATTTTTTGCTATATGTTGGTGTGCAATAAAGAGTTATTGTATTGTATCCTTGCGTCGTTCGTCGTTTTTTTACCCGCCCGACTGCCACGAACAATCGCAGTCTCCCAGGGCGTCTAATCGGCCATTAAGAGCCTGACACTTATCCCGGACAAACTAAATATTTTGATACAATCGCCTCTGAATAAATGTCCTCGATTTATCAACTCGTGCGCCGCCTTTATCCGCCCGCCCTGATAAATAGCTTTATTTATCTTTAGATTATTGTAACGTCTATATTTCGGTTAGATTTTTGACTTCGACTTTGATTTTTGGGTAGATAAAATAGTCAAAAGAGCCTGTACACTGTATCTTACTAATATTATAAACTCGAAAGTTTGTATGGATGTTTGGATGTTTGTTACTCGTTCACGCAAAAACTACTGAACGGATTAGCATAAAATTTGGCACACAGGTGAAATATACCCTGGATTAACACATAGGCTACTCTTTATCCCGAAATAATGTATGGTTCCCGGAATCAAAAAAGTTTTAAACTACATACTAATTCTGCGCGAGCGAAGCCGCAGGCAAAAGCTAGTAAAGAATAAATAAATTAATAAAAAATAATTATCTCGGGAGCTTAGCAAAGCTTGTGTTATGGGTGTCATTTAATATGGGTACTAAGCAACGGATAAATATAATTATAATAGACAGATACATACCCAAGACCCAAGAACAAAAATTCGTATTTTTTATACAAATAGCTGCCCTAACACAGGAATATAATAATATAGGGTTTAATCTATCTCTATACCAATTTTCATCAAAATTGGTTCAGCGGTTTCGACAGATAGACAGACAGAGTTAGGTACTTTCGCATTTATAATATCAGTAGGGAATTAGGGATAATGAATGGTTGACACAGCAAGCAGCTGTTTTTTTTATTGTTACTCTTGTTGTGCTGACTCGCTGAAAAACTAACGCATATACGTGGTATGCTTGTTTTTAACCGACTTCAAAAAAGGAGGAGATTCTATGTTCCAATGTTTGTATTTTTTTATATTTATTTTACCTTTACTTAATACATATTATATCTATACTACACTCCTAAATAATTTCATTTCTAACCTATAACACAATGACGCATCGTTGTATCTAACTACTAAACGAATAATTAGGTGTGAAATTCTACACTATTAATTAAATGTAATTATAATGGCAAAAATGTACTAGTATAGCGTAAATTGGGCTACCTAGTTAGGAAAAACCCAGTCATAACTACGAGTATAATCACACAAAGGTGTCAATAATTAACGATTTAATTAAAAAATAAAGCCGGAAGCAAAAGCGGAACTGAATTTTGACAAACAACATTACTCGTACCTTGTGTTGTGTTTGTGTTCGTTACAGCGCGCGATGCCTTTGTTTATCATCATCATCATCATCATGTCAGCCGAAAGACGTCCACTGCTGGACATAGGCCTCCCCCAAGGCTCTCCACTCGGACCGGTCTTGTGCTTTTCGCATCCACCGCGATCCCGCGATCTTAGCCAGGTCGTCGCTCCATCTTGTTGGAGGCCTACCGACAGCTCGTCTCCCGGTCCGCGGACCTTTGATGCCTTTGTTATTGTTGTATAATTTAATTAGACAGCCAAGTCGTTTACCTAGGAAAGCTAAATTTTTATTTTAATCGCAAAAAATATTAATAACATGTTAAAATTAAATTCCATAACGGGACGGGTTCCCTGTACCGTGCATTTCGACGAATTCGATATCGATTTCTTGGAAATATTAAACGATTAAGAATCAGGTTTGTGTAGTGACAGTAATTATTGGTTTGGCGACAGTAATTATTGGTTTAGTAAAGAGTGATTCTTTTTAATGCATGGGGCTCTTTAGTAAAAAAAACCGGCCAGGAGCGTGTCGGACACGCCCGAAATAGGGTTTCGTAGTCATTACGAAAAAATTAAGTTATATTTTTCTAAGGATTTCGTATTTTGTACGGAATTTTCTAAGTTTAGGTTTATTTTATACCTTAGGGCGCTATTTACTTTTAAAGTACTAATAATTCTCAAGAAAACTTAACTGTCAACTGTTTCCTTGTAAGTTTGATATATTTACTACCATCCTGATTTTCATATTTTTCCACCCACTGGTTTAGATTTTAGAGGGGGAACGGACGCTCGATAAAAAAAATGCACTTTAAAGTTTAATATTTTTTTAAACAGATCACTGAATGAACCGAAAAAACGTTTTAGGAACCCCCAAATGGCTTTAAAAGACCTATCCAACGATACCCCATACTACAAGGTTGGATGAGAAAAAAAATCACCCCCACTTTACATCTATGGGAGGTAGTCTAAAAATTTTTTTTTTAAATTTTTTATTGTACCATATTGTCGGCATAGTTTACATTTACATTGTTTCTTTAATTTCCTTTTTTAATTCCTTATCCATACTAATATTATAAATACGAAAGTGTGTTTGTGTGTTTGTCCGTCTTTCACATCGTAACGGAGCAAAGGATCGGCGTGATTTTTGGCATAGAGATAGTTTATGGGCCCGAGAGTGGCTTAGGCTACTTTTTATCCCGGAAAAATGCATAGTCCCCGAGGGAACAGCGCGCGATAACCGAATACCACGCGGGCGAAGCCGCGGGCAAAAGCTAGTATAATTTATAATCATATTTTTGTATTCTTGTATTGTTGTCTCTTATTTTTGCCACCTACATTAGTTTGTTCATATTTATTAATTTCTCAGAAATTGGTTGTCTGGAAGAGATCGCTTTTTAGCGATAAGACGCTGCGTGCGCGTGTTGCGGCAACCGCCGAGTCGCGTGCTCCCTTGAAGAAGGGCTACGAAATAGCCCGAAACATGTCGAGCTAAACCCGATTTAAGACGTGAGTTATCCGTTACAATATCAATTAGTATGAGCGGTAAGACTGCCTATTGTCTACCTGTTGTTTTTATATTTTTGTAATGTCTCTGTACTGCTTTTGGTGATCAATAAAGAATATTTGTATTGTATTGTATTGTAACTTTACGGTGAAAAACATCGTAGAGAACCTGCACAAACCTGCGAGTCAATTCAATGGTGTATGAAGTTCCCAATCCACACTAGACCCGCGTGGGCGTCATCGTCGAGTCGAAGAGAGAAGAATCGATGTTCTGGCAAAGTTTACTTGCCACAAAGGTTAATTACACATATATATGTCGGCGGCCGATCGTAAAATCCGCCATATCACGAAATTCCTAGGCATATCGTGAAGTGGTGCCATTTCATGAATTGGCTAAGGGACATCCGCCATATCGTTCCAAACTCACCGTTTGACGATTTGCCTAGTGACGTTTAGGCAGATCATGAAATTTTTAGGCATATCATGAAACGCCGCCATTTCATGATTTGGCTAGTTTAGGCAATTCATGAAATTCCTAGGCATATCATGAAACGCCTCCATATCGTTTCTGGCACTTCGCCGGCCGCTGCCGTGGCACGCTCGCTTCGCTCGTTCGGCTCGTGCATAGTGGTCACAATTCATACCAACCACTCCTCGCTTCACTCGTCGTACCTAAATTTTTCTTTTTTTCAGCATGTCACGATGTGCCCGAGCTAGGAATATCGACGAATGCGTTGCTCTAATTGATCTGCCGTATTGTTTCTCAGGTACATGGTGATATGCCTGGCCCACTTTTGCTGGGGTCATTTCATGAAGTGCCTAGGAATTTCGTGATCTGGCTGATTTTATGATCGGACGCCGACATATAGATTACATATCTGTGAATCTCGACAAAAACAAAAATTGCCACGGATCTCTAATTAACTAATTGTATAAGTGATGGCACAGACGATTTTGTTAGGACGGAATGCATTAGAACGGGTATTAGCGGCTGGTTAGTCTTGTTTTTGATGTGCTAGACGAGTTCGTGATGCTGGGCGATTGTTGACTAATAATCTGTAATGACAGTTTTAATATTAGGTAATAATAACTATGATTCAGCATTGTGGCAAGCGGCAAAAAATTATGAAGTCAGTTAAATCGCTAAGACAGTTTTGTTTGGTGTATGAATTGCTTTTAATAATATTTACTCTTCTTCTTCCTGCCCCCCTTCCATTTCAGCTGGGGTCGGGCCTCCTTGTAGTACGTCGGCGCCAGGACGCTCTGTCCTGGGTTGTCGTTGGTGAGATATTCAGGGCTTTCAGGTCCCTCTCAACATTAGTCCACCATGTAGACGGCGGTCTTCCTCTACCACGAGGTTTCGTAGGGATGTTTAGCGCTTTCTTTACGGAGTAGCTCTCAGCTCTTCTTTTTATGTGGCCGTACCAGCGAAGTCGACTTTCTTTAAGTTTCTCTGCGATTGGGGCCACTTTAAATGATCTCCTGACGTACTCGTTGCGGACTTTATCTAAACGCAACATAATAATATTTACTAACCAAGATATATACAATAAATAGCAAATACGACATTACAAAAAACAAAGATATATTGAACTTTCAAGTCGAACTTTCAAGTTGACAGTATGGTTGACAGACACGTGTGTTGGCATTATTGTTTTATGACATCCATACGATTAGCAACTTTAGGGTGGTAGATCACATATTTAGCTGATGGTACAAGCATCTCAAGGCTCCGCCAGTTGTATTTTTGTTTAATAAAAAGTTTACATACATAATTTTTGTTTAAAACCTCTCGTACGAGAGTGGTTTATTTAAATAAACAATTCACATGACCTCACCTGAAGAATCGATGCAAAACGAAACGCGGCTAAAGTTTCATTCACACTTGCTCGCTAACCGATCTCCCTCTAAACTTCCAAGTTAATGTTTGGGGCAGGAATTAGTTCAATTTAGAGTTATTGTTTAAATCCTGTTTATTTGGATCGATTTGGATATGTTAATTGGACTGCATTTTTGGTGAGTAAACATCAATGGTTGGCTGCAAATGCGATGATACAATGATATATCTGATACGTTATACTTACAATACAATACAAATACTCTTTATTGTATACCAGAATTAATAAGCGATACGGAAAACAGGTACACAGAGAAAATTACAAGGTTATCAATAGGCGGCCTTATACTTACCTTCCTACCTACCTATGACTTACCTACTTATGTGTAAAATGGTTTTAAAATTGTTTCTCAAAATTTAAACGGTGGCTGGGTTAGTTTGACTAGATACCGTTGTATATTTGTCCATCCATCCATCCATAGCAGCCCTTAGTTCGTCCGTCTTCGAACATAGGCCTCTTCTCCACTTCTCCACGCCTGGCGATCGACAGCCATACGCATCCAACCTCCACCCGCCTGTCGGCAGATGTCGTCCTTCCACCTCATTGGTGGTCTCCCCCTACTGCGAGTGTTTTCACGGGGTCTCCACTCGAGTGTTCGCCTCGCCCAACGATCCTGGTTCATCCTGGCAATGTGCCCTGCCCACCTCCACTTATTCCTCTCGATCTCTTCCACCACATCTCGAACTTTTGTGACTCGTCTGATCCACTCATTTCTTTTTCGATGCATGAAAGTTATCCCGAGCATTGACCTCTCCATTGCTCTCTGTGCAACACGGCATATATTTGTATACAATTATATTTAAATAGATAGATAGATAAAAACGTTTATATGGTACTGCAAACCTGCAAACACACACAATCAAGAGGGATAGAGAGAATTTCTATTGTATTGTTTTGTAAAATTTTGCATGAGTAATGTTCGCGCAACACATACGAATTATCACGAATGTATTTTTGAGGAATTCCCGTAAAAATTGTGTGAAATCTCGATATCAATCAACTGCCGAATCGAATTGTTTGCACGAGTGGAGCCACGAGAAATGATTAGTCAATAATAGCTTGGCTAAGGCTAAGTTAAAACGATTTAAATAAAGCGAATTTGCACCATTGGACTTATTGAAAATTCCTCTGACGTCATATTAGTACGGTAATAAAATTACGTATTTATTTATTGCATAAAATAAGGATTACCGGTTAGTACACTGCTCCAACCTTTTACTCAGGCAGGCTTAATGCACTTTAAAATTATTTAAATAGAGCTTGCTATTAGTTGGTAAAAATATTTTTATATCTTTCAAATTAATGCCGTTTGAAATATATTATAAATAAAATTATTGCAATACCGCCTTTTTAATTGCGTTCCAGTTATAGCCGTTTTATGACATGAATATATTTTCTTTTTAGACTTAACAGGCTCGGTTCTAGAAATAATCACAGATATGAGCAATATAAAAGTGATTATAGCTTTATTTTTAAGTCAAGAATCTCCGTCTAAAGTCGAACCCGTTGACTTGCACTTCGACGGTGAAGTACCAAGACCTCCTAACTGATAAATCTCGAACATGCAACTTGGTTTTAATTAGGGGGTGCTAAGGTCGTCAATCGCATGTCAAAGGTCTTTCAGTTAGGAGGTATTGGTTCTTCACCGTCGACTTGTTTTATCCACTATTGTTAAATGCTTGATAAGGTTATGTTAAGAGAAGTCTCTTCGTTCCATTCTCCATACAAACGTAGTCCCGGCCTCATTTGAAAACCAGGCAACAGGAGTAGATGAAATTTTGTATGTATGGACTAGACGTAATTATCTATGCCTTTGCTTTTTCAGATTTTCATATAAATGTGTAATATCAGAATTACAGGAGCTCAAAAGTCGACAAAAAAAGATATCAACTTTGCACGAGAATTACAGACTATTAAAGCATTTTTACAAAAATCGAAAAAACCACAGGCATAGAAAATATAATGAAGATCTTGATTGTAAAATATCATTGATTTCTGTGCTATACTTTTCGTGTAATATGAGGACAAAGAAAACTCAAATTTTAGACCATAGATTTTTTTCATTTAGGTTTGAAGATGTTATTAATATCGTACGTTATGCAAATTGACCGTATATATTTTGATCGAATGATGAACCAACTTATGACATTTGATTTTAGATATTAAGCTACGTAAACAATAGTGGCTGTAAAACATACATGATAGTAACTTCCACGCCACATGTAGACAAGTATACCACGGATATCCGAGTACAGTCGCTCCAAGGCGGCATTGTGCCGGTCAAGGCGCGTTCTAGATCGCACGCGCAACAATGGCCGACTGTACTTTATTGTGTGAGCTGCGATGCTAATCGGTACGCGTAATCGGAGTGTTTGTTAAACAATGTTTGGACTGAGGTTATTAATTGGAGGTTTATTTGAAGTACTTTGAGTATTAGATAGGTGTTAAAAAAATCATCCACGTATGTATAGATTGCGGGTCAACTGAAGTAGGTATTATATGATGAATCATTCAAACTCCGCAATGTAACAACAGGTGATAGGACCTTGTGCAAGGTCCGCCCGGATTGCTACCACCATCTTGCTCGCTAATCCTGCCGTGAAACAGCAGTGCTTGCACTGCTGTGTTTCGGCGCGGAGAGTAAGACAGCCGGTGAAATTACTGGCACTTGAGGTATCCCATCTTAGGCCTCTAGGTTGGCAACGCATCTGCAATACCCCTGGTGTTGCAGATGTTTATGGGCGGTGGTGATCTCTTACCATCAGAAGACCCACTTGTTCGTTTGCCTTCCAGTCGAATAAAATAAAACAATCATTTATTGAATCAGGCTATGAGGATGTCCTTATCAATTAACTAAAAAAATACTTTTCTCACCCGCAATCTTATGATGCAACAAATGTTCATGCAGTTTCTTTATTATCCATACTCTAACAACAAACACAAATCACACAAACCCACCACCACCCGCACACTGAGGATGAACTCTGGATGAGTCCGAAACGCGTCAGTGCCTGTAATGTGGTGGTAGAGATTGTGGGTATGTGTGATTTGTGTGTATATTTACTTACAGGGGAGGAGGTGCAACAATACGCATTTGTTGAAAAGACGTAACTCTCGTATGATCACTGGTGAGAACAGTTATATTGGTACAGTCAGCTGCAGAGAAAAGGTAGTATGGATACCGCCGGTTACAGGGGGGTACCTTTTCTCTGCAGCTGACTGTACATAACAATCATACTCGCAACATGAAATATTTTGCTAAACGCAAAAATCTAATAAATATTTATTATAACAGCCTTTAATTTACTTCACATTTAAATACATAAACTCACTCCCAGGATATGAAAAGCAGATTAAATCATAAAGTGAGTTTAAAGTGCATTATGTGCATTCAGAAATAACTCACGTTCGTCGTAAATACAGGATTTGTCCGCAAACTCTCTGGCGGGTGGTCGCAGTATATTTCCTGTCCCGTTGTGAACTACTGGTTGGTGTCCCTATTGACATTGAGGTATTGTACGGAAGATAGAATTATGAGGGTATGGTCTGGTACAGGTGAATGTTAGTGACAATTATTTTTTAAAAAGATTTATTCGCACTGTAAAGAGGTTTATATTTAAACTGCATCGATATATGTAACGAAGAATGAAGAAGATACGAGTAATATAATCGAATTGAAAGTTTTTAAGTACCTACCTAGTTTACGATAGTAGGGCAGGACGAAATTGGATGACATTTAGTACCTATAGTCGGTGAGATTGCCAATACCATCCATACTATATAATATTATAAATGCGAAAGTGTGTTTGTGTGTTTGTCCGTCTTTCACGCCGTAACAGAACGACTGATCGACGTGATTTTTGGCATAGGGATAGTTTATGGGTCCGAGATTGACATAGGCTACTTTTTATCCCGGAAAATGCACAGTTCCTGAGGGAACAGCGCGCGATAACCGGAGCCGCGGGCAAAAGCTAGTTAATAATATCATCATTACCATTATTAATAATGTTAATTGTCTTGTATTGTAATTTTTAATTTGTGATGGTGAGTAAAAATGTCTATTATTTTTATATGTATTTCTTCACATAGTTAATTGATTTTGGCATATATGGCTTTTCAAATTAAATTCAAAAATCCATATTATCAAAAAAATAACACATAACGGAATTGGCAATCTCACCAACGCTATGTAGTAGTTAGATCTTATTGGAAACACACGCATAGATAGGAAATCAAAACAAAATTTTACTAAAATTGCAACAACTAAACGGTGAAACTCATGATTATAAAGTCATGAATGATCCGACTAGTTTCGATCATTTCGGAAGATATTTTTAACAGGTGAGTGCGTTCATGAGTGGGGCCCCTTGCACTCTGCCACTTTAGTAATTTTATTCAAATAAGTCTCACAAAAGCTTAAGAATTTTTTTACTTTTAAAAAGTTTAAGAAATAAAGAATACTGATTTCTTTCACGCTTGTTATTTCTATTTCTGAAGAAACCGCCGCTCAAACCAAGGAATGTTGGGCAAGCCTGCGTAATAATTGTTACATTAATTCAAAAACAATAACAAAAACATTACCGTCCTGGTCTCAATGCAGATCGATATACGCGAATATCAAAATAACCTAAGCGACAAAATAGCTTGTTACAAAACAAACCTTTAGAGAATGCCATAGGGATTGAAATGGTTTGTTTGCAGTTTGTGCTTTACGTTAAGTAAGTTTCAATGTAACACATGCAAAATGCTAAGACAAAAGTATTCTCATACGTTTTGTAATAACGGTGCAGTTCTGTTTCTGTGCATAGCGGTGACAGCTGACACCGACGAGCAGGCTTGTCGTGTAGCGGACGCGATACTGAATTTAACTGCCGACGCAAAAAGAGATGCTATATACTTTTTTTTAACCCTCTTGTTCTGAGAGGAGGCCTATGCCCAGCAGTGGGACGTATATAGGCTGGGATGATGATGATGATACACTTTTTTTAGCATTAGAAAAAGGGTAAGCAACCTCGACGAGGTCAATGATATAAATGCCGAAACATAATACAGGTATATACATATTTTTTATAACAATAACCTTGAATTGTACATGTAATACACGTCTAAAATAAATATAGGCAATGGGATAAACAGTCACTTAAATAAACGAAGAAATAAACTAGGATAACGCTAATTACTACGCGATGACAGATAGTGCTCCTGAAGTATAGATTTAAAGAGATTTTGCCCGTCGTAAGTCAATCGGTAAGGAATTTCACAACCGAATAGCCCACACATTGATGCACATATTTTGGCGCCAAAATATGTCATTTTTCCTGTACTATAATAAAAAAACCAAATGCGTTGTCAATCTACTTTCCAATGTCGCTCGACATCCTGGTTTGTGGTTAAAGATAGCTTTATAGCAACTCGTGCACTATGCCCCAAGGTTTCACCCTAGAAACCTCATCTTGAATGCTAACTAGATTATATTTAGCGTTATCTCGAGATCTCAGCAAACAGCCCGATTTGTAACGTTGTTTAGATACCGACCTAGTCATAATGTTCCGACATTTATGTAACTTTGCACTTGTAGGGATGGGAATGTGTGTGTCATATGTAGCTGCTGTGAATTTATTTGTCTTGGACCCGAATATGAAATGTTCATCATCATCATCCCAGCCTATATACGTTCCACTGCTGGGCACAGGCCTCCTCTCAGAACAAGAGGGCTTGGGCCGTAGTTCCCACGCGGGTCCAGTGCGTATTGGGAAATTCACATGTACCTACCATTGAATTGCTTCGCAGGTTTGTGCAGGTTTCCTCACGATGTTTTCCTTCACCGCAAAGCTCGTGGTAAATTTCAAATGTAATTCCGCACATGAATTTCGAAAAACTCAGAGGTGCGAGCCGGGGTTTGAACCCACGACCCTCTGCTTGAGAGGCGATAGGTTAAACCACTAGGCCACCACGGCTTAATATAAAATGTTACGAGATCCTATTTCCTTTTCAGGGTCTCAAACTATCAAACTAATTTTCATCAATCAAACCGGGGTTCTTTGGACCGGATTTTGTTACATTTATAAGCGGTTGTTGTAGCTTAAATTGAACGAAGGTAACTTTGACATTGATTAAAGAAAACCTAAATAAAAACTGTGGTATTCATGTCTAGTAGTCATCATTTTATGATTAAATTCGGGTTAAGATTGGTTTTTTGAATATATTTGTATTTTTTATTTCAATTCCAAATTTTTACTTTTACGGTCATCCTGTAAAACCTAAACTGATAATACAAACCACAAACAAGCTGAGATATGTGGTGCATAGGGGAAATTCGTGTCTGTAAAGTTGTTCAGCAGTGGTGTAGCGGTACAGCATGCGGCACGGAATGCCGAGGACCCGGGTTCGATTCCCAGTGCTGGTCTTATTTTTCTGGTTTTTCTGTGCATCTATATTTCAGTTTTCATTTTCGATTGAATTCGGGTTTTGCTTCGGGTTTTAGGATTTTATGATTTCAATCATTGTGTACCAGTAGACATGTTACCGCTGACGATAATGGCGCTGATGATTTCGCATAGTTTCGTAACAACAATAATAATATTAAGATTGTGACTCACACACGAAACGGCTTTTCTAATTAAAACAATAATTGTTTAAACCATATTCACGCCTTCACGCCTCAAGTTAATAGCAAAACTGCGTTTTCTTCTAGTTTGATAACTTGTTAAAATAACGGTAATTTGAATATCGGATCTTTTTTTGATTGAGCTAATGCGGAACAACAAGATCAATAATCGATTGTACACTTAACGCTTTTAATTAGCTGTTTGTTTTAACACTTATTGTGTAAATTAATAACAATAATAATAATTATAGTAATAATAATAAGACATTTATTCAATAGTTTGCTTACAATTTCTACATACATAGGTACATAACAAATAATAAGTAGGTTCAATCAAACTATCAAAAGGGAAAGCGACTCAGCTTATGCCTGCGCCTTGCAGAACAAGGTCCTTTGGCTAACAGACGCTGTTTTTCAGTCGTCCTCATATAATTATAGATTAATTTATGCTTCTTCGTAGCCTATTTAATTACACATAGCGTAGCAAACGAACGAACAAACGGACGAAGCGTATGAAATTTCCCAGAAACGACTTATTGGTTTTAGCCAGTCTGTAAAATGAACTTTAAGCTTCCCTGTGTTTCTAATATAGCCCTTGGCTTATCGAAAAATTATACCTATATGTTTTTCCTAACATAGGTACATGATTTTTTCAAAAACATAAAGCAAATGCAGGGTTAGGATACTTTTTTCCTTAAAAAAAGATTCACGCGTCTTCAAATTTTAAATTGCTCTAATTGCACTCTTTTTCCCCCTCTTTGATCCCCATAAAATAAGGCCGTACGAAATGATGCTACGTCGTTTTATTCGCAGCAATAGTCTATGTAAGCCATCTTATGACCGCCAGTTGAATTAGGAGTCGAATGGCCATGGCTGAAATCATTCGGATCATTTATAACTTTATAACATTTTGTGGAAGTGCATTATCAATGAACTGATGGTGTAGCAAACCGTAGAAAGTAGTGGAGTACAAAGGAAGATGATTGCAGTTTACTCTATGTTTTGTCAAAACAATGTCTTAAAATGAAGGATTAAAGGATAAACGATTGCGATAACCCAGGAACATAGAGGAATATCTAAAGCGTATAGGAAAATTATTGGAGAAAGATCAGTGACCACAATGCACTACCACTCCACACCAAAATGGAGAAAAATCATTGGGAAACTTAGAGTTACAAAGGGATGTAGCATTGCAATGGAGAAAGTAGGGATAGAAGTGTCTCTCCTCTTCTTCTTTTTCTTCTTCTTCTCAGCATATATTCGTCCACTGCTGGACATACCTTCCATGGATTTCCATGTTGACCTAGATGTGGCAAATCTGATCTAAGTTGGTCCTGCTGTCTTACGGATTTCATCCGCCCATCTAGTTGGTGGTCTTCCTACGTTTCGGCTTCCAGTTCGGGGTTTCCAGTGTAGCGTTTTCTGGCTCCATCTATCAACCCCCGCGAGGCAAACCAAGAAGTAGACTAACGTAGAAGTAGTAGAACGGTAGAAGTGTACCAGCGCAAAATTCGCGTACAGATTTTTTTGAGCCACTCGTCACTGTTAATTTAGCTGTGTTATACAAACTCAAAGTAAATAATAACGATAGGAAATCAATTCGATAGTAGTTTTTTTTAATAACGTAAAGTTCGTGTACGAGCAGTTGATTCTTAAATCTGTTTAGTCTAATTATGATTAGTCTAGTAGTTGTTCTCAGAGATGTTTCTCATAATTTATAGTAAATTAGCTGTTGCCCGGAACTTCGTTACGTCCTGTGGGAAATAATTAGTTTTTTTTTTAAATACCACGTCGGTGGAAAACAGGCATGCGGTCCACCTGATGTTAAGCAATTACCGCCGCCTAGGAACGCTTGCAACACCCGAAGTATCACTCGCTCGTTGCCGACCCTACATAAACCTTTTTATACCCCTTCTGAAGACCTCCATGCTGTAACTCGCTGGGAAAACCACGGCAGGAAGTTTATTCCACAATCTAAGTGTTCTATGAAGAAAACACCTTTTGAACCGAACGGTACGCGACCGTTGTGACTCCAACGGGAACGTATCAAAATATATAAAGTTTAAAACGAATAATGGACGAAATATATAATGGTCATTACATATACTACATTTTTTTATGAAACTATTGATTAGAAGAACTTTTTAAATCGTGTAATTTACAGATTGGTTTAGGTTAGGTTAGGTTTATTTTATGAAAATCTTGTAAAGTTGAGAATTACCAAGAAAATTGCATTATACCAAATGACCATTATGTATTTCGTCCATTATTGGACGTTATTATGGATCGTCGACAATCTTAACTGCGCGTTTCTGTACCGAGTCAAGTGGACTTAGCTGGTATCCTGGTGCACCCGCCCATAGGTGAGAGCAGTACTCCATGTGGGGCCTGACTTGCGCTTTATAGAGCAGCAGCCTTTGCCTCGGGGTGAAGTAGCGCTTCGCCCTATTGAGCACACCGAGTTTCCTAGATGCCACCTTTGCTTGTGTCATTAATAAACCAGAATATACCAGCCTTTGGCAAGTGGTTCACCAATCCAGGTTCGTGACTATAACGGGTGTAGCCTGTAATATAAGAAAAAATTAAAACATAGATCATACTCCTCAAACTGAACAACATTAGTTCAGCGAATTTTAAAAATAATTATTTTTTTATTTTTTATTACACTTTTAAGTTTATTCGCAGTAGTAAGTAGCGTGACAGGCGACGTCAGTTGTGTTCTAGGATGGCGTACATTGATGGCAATATTTAATTTGTATGAAAAAAGGAAAATTCAAAGACTCCATTATTTTTAAAAGTCGCTCAACTAATGTTGTTCAGTTTAACGAGGACGATCTATGTTTTAATTTTTTGCTCGTATTACAGGCCACACCCGGTTGCAGGTCTATATGTAGTATATTTTAATGTTTTGTCATCGTATTTTGTCGGAACTGTTCGTATTTATCTTGCTATCTCAACTAGCTTACAGAATTTTACTAAAGCTAATTGAAAAAACAAGATAAACGAAAACTTATCCGATAAAACACAATCATCAACCGAAAGACGTCTACTGCTGGAAATAGGCCTCCCCCAAAACACAATGGAAAAATATAATTAGATAGATCCGTAAACTGTGCTATCTATAAAAAAATAAAAGAAGTTTTTTATCCATTAGTGATAAATTTGCGGTTGATGCGGTTGAGGACAAGAAAAGGTTACGTGTGCTAATTGGATCGGCTCTAAACTTAATCGTCAGATCTATTTTTCTTTAACCGCATGTAAAACACTTGAGTTCAGAAAGAAATTATTTTCCAATCAACACAGCCCACATACTTAATTAAAGCTAAAATAATTCTAAAGTACCGTTAGTTTCTAATGATGATTTCGTTAAAAATTTCCGGACCTCGAAACTTGATAAAATAAAATAAGAACATCATTTTACACAATACAATAAATCAGTTTCAGTTATACAATAAATTTTATTATTATTATTACAAATTTTACTTAAAATAAATAGTGTTAGACTTGAATCTTACACGAAGATTTTATTATTTAGGGCATAAAATATAATTTTATGGCGCTTAAATCTAGCATGAATACAAAAATTACTAGCATGAGAAAAGAAAAAAATAATTTCAGCTGTAAAATCCAAAAAAAATTGCATTTCAACGTTGTCAGATATACGAGTATATCTTTATCTTTAAAAACAGTTATTTTCAAACATCGCGTTGTATTTGTATCGTAGGACAGCACTAGTTTTAATTGATAAAGTAATCGGGATGAGATGCGCACGAGTCGACGGCAGATATCTTCTGCGCCGGCGCGTTATTCACACTGGCGCATACACTCGCGTTAAACGTGTCTGATTACTTCGAGTTATTAATTACTAGCCATTACCTGCATTACTCGCCATAACAATTAGATTTGATATTTAAATATTAGGTCAATCACGGTCGGATTTTTGTAAAAATGAATAAATAAATGGGAATTCTGCAATTTTCCGGAATTTTTTGAGGGAGTTTCTATAATACATTGTGCTCTTTATTGACGTTACATAAAAAAATCTGTGACAAATTTGATGTTTGAACCAAACAATTCTTCGAGACTTTAACCAGAGGCCTTATTGCCTAACGTTTCTGACACTCGCGATCGCAATAAAATGACAGCTTTTGTATGCGAAATATGTCATTTGATTGCGATCGCGAGTGTCAAAAACATTAGGCAATACGGCCTCGGTCCTGTATGGTAACATCGGGATGAAAAGTAGCCTTTGTGTTATTTTAAACGTCCAGACGTTCTAGCGTGAAAGAGTAGCAAAAACACTACGCAATACGCAAGCGCTTTCGCAATTATAATATTTATTAGTAGGATCAATGGAGTTCATATCGTTATTGCTTTGGAGTGGATTATCGAACCATCTGATTAATGACAGACTTTGGAACTTTTTTTTTCTTTTTTTATTAGCCTATTTTTGTATCCCACTGCTGGGCAAAGGCTTCTCCTCTCTTGCACTACTGCCTACCCCAAGACAGCCAAGTTGAAGTGGGACTGGGCTGTTCATGTCTGTCGAATGAACCCAGAACGTTGGGCTAAAATTGTTACGGAATGGGTCCCAAGTGACGGATACCGTAATAGAGGCAGACCGAAGAGGAGATGGAGGGACGACTTAGATGCCTATAATTTGGGATGGCGGTAGCTCGCCTTAGATAGGTAGACTTTGGAACTTTACCACAGAAAAAAAAATATAGTAACGTCATGTTATTGTAGGTAAAAACCAACGAAAAAAGTTATGTAACACATTAAATAGCTTTCTTTACACCTGATCTAAGAAGACCCTTGTTTTATTTTGCTACAAAGGTTCGGCTATCACAAATGTGACTACCAGTGAATAAAATACGTAAAACTGACAATACTTTTGTCACCATTAGTACGCTTTTTCGCTTTTCTGTACCGTGTCCGGTCAGCATTCTAACCTCATCTCATGTTACCTACATGACGCCTAATTGGTTATTTATATCTTGTTCCATTAATCGCATCGAAATCTACAAAGTTGCGACCACTTTAAGATGTTTATCGTTTCTATTTTCGTTACGATATTAGTATTTCTTGCATTGAGGATGATGATTATTATGATGAATCATCTATGAAGTCAATTTGAATTAGGTAAAATAGATAGGTACTAAATTTTTAAAATGTTGTGGTATAAAGTTACTGTTTTTAGTATTATTTTCGATACTGTCTTGTACATAAATAAATTTAGGTCGGTTTTCAATAAAATAATGAGCTGCAACTTCGACTTTAACTTGTTTTTTTTTAAAGTTAACCCAAATATCTTCAATGTGTGTAAAAAGTGAAAGAAACTTTAAAACAATAAAACAATTGATACATCATGTGATACTTTGCCACAACTGAAGGAAAGTAAATATGAAGAATGCTTCGTTGAAAATTAAACTTTAACCTATAGTGTAACGCTTGTAAAACCTTTAGCAAGATGACAAGTTTCCTGCGGCACGAATCTATCATAAGCGTTTGACAAAGTTGACCTTGTACCGTTCACACAGTCCCTTCACTGTGAAAATGTAGGAAAAAACCTGACAATGGCTCGGCCCTCGTGTGTCTGGACAAGACAATCGATTACAGCCTCTTTTATGAACTTTATTGATTATTGTCAAACGTATATTGAATTGGGAAATAGGTATGCCTCAAGGATACGTTGTGGGATCGCTTTTGTTCATAACTTAATGATTAATTTTAAGTTCTGGCGCACGGTTGTAAAATTATGTTTTATTAAGCTTAGTGGGAATTCATTCATAAATTGTAATGTGAAATAAATGAGCACACATAGTATCAGATATATAAATGAACCTTATAATGGCAGGCGAAGGTCGTGGAAATAAATGCATTGTTTTACGTTCACTGACATTACTCAACGTAATCTTGTTGGAGTTAATTATATTATTAATAACTCCGTAAAACAAACTAGCGCTTTAAACTTATTTAAACTTTTATATAATATTACTTTTAAATGATATTTATTGATTGACTTTTATTTTACCTAATATGGTATATTTAACTAGAAAAATGTAAAAGATGGATTATGAAGCCTGAATAAAACATTTTAATACACAGCAGACGCCTAGACGGTGCGCGTTGCATCATCGATCGTGAAGTTACGCATACTTGTCATCTATGCGTCGTTTGCGCATAAAAAATATGTGATATGCTTACTGTTTATGTAGATGATGTTTTAATTACGCGAAAACTACGCGACGTTTCATAGATGCCACGCTTTGAATCATGTAAATACCTACATAGGGAGCTCTGAAGCCGTGGTGGCCCAGTGGTTTCAAGTTTTGCTTTCAAGCAGGGGATCGCGGGTTCTACTCCCGGCCCACCCCTCTGATGTTTAGAAATTCATACTGCGAAGTAACATTTGAAAAACTTCGTAAAGGAACCTACACAAACCTGTGAAGGAATTCAATGGTGTTTAAGATAGAAAGCTCTATTTATGTTCGCAACCCGCTTAGTCCGCTCGTAAAAAAGTTCATTTTTTAAAATGAATAAAGCAATGTGGTAAATGAAAAAACAGAGTTTAAATTTAAATCAGCGAGAAAAAAAACTATCAAACAGAATCCCAGCGATGTTAGCGAACAAGGAAGCCCATAATTGGTGTTAAATCAAACACGGCTAAAATCCTGCGTGAATAGAATCTGCGCATCGCCGGTGACCGCGGGTTGCGATGCTATCGGGACCTAGCCCTTGGTGGGGAGCGGGAAGGTGGGGCTGTGGATGCGGCATATTGCTTCCTCGTGCCTACATCCTTCCTTTGAGAAGGACATAAGAAATAGTTATAATTGGACACTGATGTCCTTTGTAAAGTACAGAGTAGGAAAAGCCGGAGGTTTTACCTCTATTTTAGCAATATAATTTGAAATTTTCAAAAAGATATTCCAAAAAAGTATTACCTTTGGTAGGCGGGAGGGTATGTGTCCTATGGGAAGGGATTATGGTGTTTGCCAAAATCCTGCAAATATTTAAAAATGCACAAGTTTTTGAGTGTATTCAACGGAGTTAGATGAAATTTGATCTCTTGTAAATAATTACAAGAGACTGTAAAAAAATTACAAGAGATTGTAAATAATTACAAGAGACCAAATTTAATCTGACTCCGTTTTATCGTATAAAAATAATGATTAATATGTATAGGGCCCTTCTAATTATACATATAACGTAAGTTTAAAGATGGCAACTACTGGGTCAGTTATCAACACTCGGACAAGCTCACTCCTTCTGAGAGGAGACCTGTGCACAGCAGTAGGACTTGTACAAGGCCTAGCTATACACCTAGGCCAGAGTTTCATGTCTTTTTAACAGTTAAGTATGAGTAAGATAAACGTCCGAGTGCTTAACACGCCATTGCCCAATAGATGACACCCTTTTGTCAATCCTATTACCAATTACGTAATAACATAAATTGAACATGCCAGCTATTGGGACAGTGCCGAGCACTAGTACATTTACCTTGGGTGCAAAGTTATCTAAAACCATTACCTTCTCCAAGTTTCCTCACTTAAGTGCACGGAATTTAACGCCAAATCGCGGCGCGGGCGCAGTAATTGCGGCTTATCGGCGCATTGTTCGCAAGCGGCACAAGGCTGCGCTGACGGCTGGACGCTGACGCGCATGCGCGAGAAGGGATGCAGGATGGCTGCGTCCGTCGGTTGAGTCTTGATGATTTTACTAGTAAACGTACGTCATATTATGCCCACAAAAAAAAGCAAAAATGCATCGATTGTTGCGGCAGCAACACATAGGTACAGTGTTTTTTAGTACGCGTTAAATGACATTGTAACGGATAACTCACGTCTTAAATCGAGTTTAGCTCGACATGTTTCGGGGTGTTTCGAAACCCTTCTTCTATGGAGCACGCGACTCAGCGGCTGCCGCAACACGCGCACTATACCCGACATAACCCGGAACATGTCGAGCTAAACTAGATTTAAGACGTGAGTTATCCGTTACAATATCATTTAATATGAGTGAGTCTCACGGTAGTCTCACACGTGCTGTAGTTTATTCTTCTCTGTGCGACTTGTACCATCATTAACAGTGTACCACTAGTCCACTATGGTAGGGTCTTGTAACACAGGGCATCCTAGCACAAGACCCTTAGTTTTAACTTCTCTTTAAAAAATATTGGAATAAACACTCGTTTACTTTTGACTTCTAGTTTATGAATGCCTTTGATAGTTGCCATGTTTAAAGTGGTATTTGAAACTTAATTCATTCCGGCTTTTATTATAAGGAAACCGTGTACCGATATAATGCTTGAGTAGACTGACTAGCTATCAAAACGTTTAGTTACTACAGAAAGCAAAATGAATGCTCTCCATCTTAAAAATATAATTTTTCAATAATTTATTGAATTCGACGTTACTTTGCGCAGGTCCATATCAATCTCAAAGACGTCCACTGCTGGATATAGGCCTCCTCCAAGGCCGGTCTTATGCTTTTCGCATCCACCGCGATCCCGGGATCCTAACCAGGTCGTCGCTCCATCTTGTTGGAGGCCTACCGACAGCTCGTCTCCCGGGCCGCGGACGCCATTCGAGAACCTTTTGACCCCATCGGGCATCAGTCCTGCGAGCAATGTGCCCCGCCCACTGCCACTTCAGTTTCGCAATTCTTCGGGCCGTATCAATGAACTAAAACAATTTCTTTGCTTACCCTCGACCTTATAATAGCTACGTCTTTGCAAGATGTGCGTGTTCATGTAGTTCCTCCATCTCCACATTGTAAGAACACATGAAACGCGTCAGGTGTGTAGTATGGTGGTATTGAATTGGTGATAGATGGGCTTGTGTGATTTGTGTGTGGTCTAACAGTGTGGAGGTGGAGGAACTGCATGAACACGCATATCTTGCATAGACGTAGCTATCGTAAGGTTCCTGGCGAGCAAAGTAATGTTTTAGTTCATTATTTTTCATTCACGTTTATTTAGAACACGGCGACTATTAAAGGAATTAAAAATAGAAGATCATTAGATGAATCATTGTACGATTGCCTTTCTCTTTGATGTCACCTAAATCTTTGATGTCTAGAATCAAATGGATATGGACATATTTGCCAACCACGACTGAAAAATTCTGAAATACTTTTAGAAGAGTGTTCAGTCATGTAATTATCATAAATAATTTAAAATATTCACAGCAGAGAGCTGCATAGTAAAATTAACAACAAAGTGCTAAAATTAAACCCTGGAACAAAGCACTGCAAATTGCATCGTTTCACTTTGCATCAACAAAATCACTTTGTGTGACGATACACAATTATAAATCATTAGCGAACAAAAGAATTTTAATCTCTCACTCAAGGAATCGCAGTCAAAACATTTGCATCTATTACGCCGTTTTTTCTACCTTAAGCCGGTGAACCAAATCCTCACACTTCGCACTATGCATCATTAACGACACAGTGTGACTGTGTGCCTTAATCGTTTGTATTAAAGCATAGCGTATCATTACAAAGTAGCACAGTGTTGGCTGAAGGAAAACAGTGAAGATATCATCTATTTGTGCCCCAGGACCCTTTGTTTCGCGAAAAATTATAGTTATGAGAACAATTATTGTGTTGGATTAATTATTATTTATGTCCTGAGGGTGTCCGTGGTTAGTGTGAATTTTATTTATTGTTGTTTTTATGATAGCATTAATTACTGCTACTGAACGTTCTACAAAGTATAACAATATTAATCGGGAATGTCAAAGTTAACCGACCAACTTTACATATCACAGCAGGGCACAGGCCTCCTCTTAGAACGAGAAGGCTTGGGCTGTAGTTCCCACGCAGGCCCAGCGCCGATTGGACACTTAAATAAATAAATAAATATAAGAAATAAAGAAAGAAAGAAAGAAAGAAAGAAAGAAAGAAAGAAAGAAAGAAAGAAAGAAAGAAAGAAAGAAAGAAAGAAAGAAAGAAAGAAAGAAAAACATTTATTCGTGACATTTTACAAATTAAAGAGGAAGAAAAAAGGAAATCATAACAAATTTTGTCACGACATGGTCCCAACTCAGCATGATATCAACCTTGCGGCCGACGCTGGTCTTCCGTTGGAACCATTTAGGAGAGTTAAAAGAAGTATACATAAACAATGAACACGACAACTAAAAAAAAATTTTTACAATACACAAAACTAGTAATATACAACATTTTTTTTAATTATTTTTTTATTCATTGTACCTTATATTAAATGTTCGCCAAACTGTGAGACAGTTTGTTGTTGGTTTGTTGGTTTGTATATCACGTGACTATTCACACCAATAGACCTAGTGCCAAAGTAAGCTTAGCAAAGCTTGTGTTATGGGTACTAAGCATGAATTTCTTCTAGGCTTGTGAACTAAGTACTAAAAAGTATTAATCCCTGACATTGTACTACAATGAACTATTCACATCTCTTTCTGCTCATACATAAAACAATGTTGTATATTAAGGAAAGCGTCCCAGTGTTCGACAACTGCTGCCAATAGGCAACACCCCACCCTGCTCTATCTCTATCTCTAATGACATAAGATTAAAGATGACATCTATTGGGGCAGTGACGAGCACTCGTACGTTTACCTTATACAGCGTTTATTGTATTGTGTTTGTATTGTATTGTATTGTATTGTATTGTATTTTTGATACTACCTTAAACTGTAAACAGACGAAGATTTAAGTGCTGCGAACCGATATCAAAACAAATTGTTAATTTAGAATTAACTACCAGAGCGTAATTAATTTTTGATATATTTTCGAGCAGCAGTATAATGCGTACAATAATTTGATACGAGAGAGAAGCGTTCTGTGACAGCTGTCACGTCAACAAATGCGACGTATTGAATAAAATCAAAGTAGTATCACGTAGTACAAAATCTCAAACTCTAAAATATGCAGAAAACCTACTGAATCGAAGTGTGAACGAACGGTGAAACAAAAAAATAGATAAAACCTACGATACTTACTTATTCTTCGGTAGTATTTAACAACTTAACAGGTTGTATTTTCCTAGATTCATTTATTGTAGTGTTTCATTGCACGTTATAATGATTAATTATTTACCTTACAAAACAATTAAATTAAGATGTTTGTACGTCCATGGTTGTACGAATAAAATTTATTACTTGTTCATCACCATTTTTTTTTGTTCTGTTACAATATTATGCAAAGCCATTTGTGGACTTCCCTTCCTTGTTAAACGGTGTCCATTGTTCTAAATGAGAAGCAACATCTTTTAAAGATTTTATTGCATTAATTTTAAAAACTTTACCCGTCACTTTTATCTCCACTTCACATTCAACTCAATCACTCAACAGTACAGTTGCTATTTCGTTAATTGCTGCTGCAACCCTTTGCAAAACATCTTTATTAACAATTTCAATATGTTTTACTTTAATTTTAATTCTAGTTTCAGCCATAATGTCTTCAATTCAAAGTTAGTATTCGCCTGAATCAGAATCGACTTTGTAAAAATAAAGAATGAAAGGATTAAATGCAATTTAAAAGGCGACTTTTTGTAAGCGGTGATAATATCTTAATATATTTATAATAAAAGAGGGTTGCGTCTAATCTGTAACTGTCTGTCTGTTTGTTATTTTGTCGGTTTTTTTGTGACGTTTCGCACCTTTGACGGGAGGCTATTCTGACTTTTTTTGGATGTCTTTATCAATGTCGGATTGAGCGTGACTTTGTCAACTTTACAATGTCGTTAAAAGGTGTAATAGATTGCAAATCGATGGCTTAGACGTTGTATTAACAGCTACGAAGACTTTTTTTACTCTCCTCCTCCAGTTTTGCTACTGCTAAACATTGTTATTGTGTTTAGTAGTATGATTATCTTTGATTATATTGTAAAGTTTAATTACGTACTCTATCTTTGTTTTTATGTGGTGCGTCTGAAGTTCCCAATCCGCACTGGGCCTGCCTGGGAATTATGGCCCAAGCCCTCTTGTTCTGAGAAGAGGTCTGTGCCTAGCAGTGGGACGTATAAAGGCTGTGATGTATGGACATAGTTTGGTTAGTTTGACAACCGGATGGCCGAATGGTTAGAGATTCTGAATACGAAGCTTGAGGTCGCGTGTTCGATTCCCGGTCGGGGCAGACTTTTGTATGGAAAAAACTAATTTTTCTTTGAGTCTTGAATGTTTATTTTGTACTAGCTCTTGCCCACGGCTCCGCCCGCGTGGTATTCGGTTAGCGCGCGCTATTCCCTCGGGAAATGTGCATTTTTCCGGGATTAAATGTAGCCCAGTCACTTTCTAGTCCATGAACTATCTCTATGCCAAAAATCACGTCAATCCGTCACTTCGCTTCGACTTGAAAGACGGACAAACATACAAGCACACAAACACACGATTTCGTGTATAATATTAGTATGGACTACAGAATAGGACTCCAGGAAGCATGATTCGAGCAGTTCTATGCGATATGACATTATGCGACATCACGAGCACTTTGTCAGATTGAGATCATAATGCGGGTTTGATCTTTCGTAGGGTCATACACGCTAAGGGTGTGATGTGTATCGCATAACGGACTAAACTGCACTGTTGAGTTAAATAAGAATACATCTGCTGACACTTTTTTGACATCATCTGTTAAAAAACGACCTCAAAACTATTCTTGTAAAAAATGAAACAAATCATCCCGCATATTTTTTTTCTTTCGCAAGAACTTATATTTGGTAGTTATTTTTGTTTTTGTTCTAATTTTTTATGTTTTAGTCCGATTGCCTGTAAAAGATTATTTTATTTATTAACAGATTGCGTTTTTTGATTGCACAATTGAAAAGGGTCAACTCACAAAATTATAAGTAAGGACTACCGACTAGTTTCGACAGTTTTGGAAGATCTTTTTCAAATGTGTAAGGTGATTGTGCATGCTTTGTTTTTTTTTTAACTATGTAAGTATCGAGTTTTGCCGGAGTAAAAATATTTTCTACTTCTTCATATTTTAATCAGAAACTTATCATCAATTAGTTTAATCATTAAGTCAAAAAATGCTTCCAGTGTCCCTCTAAAATTAAAAAAAAATCAAGTACATTCAATAAAGATAAGAGGCGTTAACTGCTGTATGTCCATGTTGTATGTATGTATGTATGTATGGGTGCGTGGCTAATCGACGGCGCGAACAAATTAGTAGCACGCTCGGCTACCGAATTGAATTATAACTGCGCGTACGCACTTTAAGACTAAGGAGAGGCAGGATAATAGTGATATTTATATTTTTAACAGACTGATTTGTAATAATTTCAAAAATAAATTATAATTAGTCATACTACAATACAAAAAAAACTAAAATATGTTTATAAGGCATATTTTTTTATAAAGCATAGTTTTATAATGCTGGCAGCGTTCTCTCTCTTCTTTGGCTATAAAATCTGGCAGCTTGTGAATAATACCTTAAACTGATAATTTTCCTCATTTCAACGGAAAGTTATATAATTTTGATCATGAAGCTACCGTGAGACTCACTCATATTAAATGATATTGTAACGGATAACTCACGTTTTAAATCAAACAAAGTTATACAACAAAATATTATAAATGTTTATTGTTTTCTTACATAACATTTTTGGAAGTCTTTTTTTTATAATCATCTTGGCCTCCACACAATCGAAATCTTTGTATGTGTGTGCATGTTCCCTGACGATGTTTTCCTTCATCGTAAGGCTTATGGTAACTTTGCAAATGATGCAAATGTAATTGATTAAAAATTCGATAAACTCAGAGGTCAGTGTAGGCTCAAAGCCACCAACTACTTGAGAAGCTTACTTCTTTCTGAATCTAAACAAATTAAATACGGTGAAATTACTGGCACTTGAGGTATCTCATCTTAGGCCTCTACGTTGGCAACGCATCTGCAATATCACCGGTATTTCACTTGCTCGTTTGCCATCAAGTCGATTAAAAAAAATCTAATTAAAACTTGATTATTATTTCAATGTCTTCCCCGTGGCTGTTTTTGGTGGGATCAATATTTTTTGTCATTAGATAAGTATAAATAGTTTAACTAGTTATCACATTATTATCAATTATTGACATAATTAATTCGTACAAACTTAATCTACCTATTTCGATATAATTTTTATAATCTTACCCATTTTCACTGCTGATCTGAAACAACAAAAACATACAATTACACGCTAGAATCAAATAAAACTTATCTTAACTGATTATATCAACTCAAGTTAAAGTTCTGTTGTGCATGGTACTTTAATCTCCCTTACGCTATTTTAGTACTATAGAATTTAATTAAATTATTTGTAAAACACAAATTTATATAAATCTTCTGAGCAACCATAATGATACTAGTTCATTAGTGGAAACTTTTTTAGTTTTTATGTTATCCAAATTTAAATATTCAAGTGTACTATTTTTTGCTGTTTGTTTCCCTTTATCAATAAAAAACCGGCCAAGAGCGTGTCGGACACGCCCAAAATAGGGTTCCGTAGCCATTACGAAAAAATTAAGTAATATTTTTCTAAGCATTTCGTATTTTATACGGAATCTTCCAAGTTTAGGTATATTTTATACCCTACGCTGCTATTTACTCATAAACTACTAATAGTTCTCAAGCAAACTTAGCCGTTATAGTTTTCCTTGGAAGTTTGATATACTGACTACCATTCTGAATTTTTTCAAATTTTTCGACCCACCGGTTTAGATTTTAGAGGGGGGGGGACGCACGATTTTTATGAAAATTTTAACTTTAAAGTTGAATATTTCGCAAAAAAATTACTGAATCGAAAAATCGTTTTAGCAAACCCCTAATGGTTTTAAAATACCTATCCAACGATACCCCACACCATAGGGTTGGATGAGAAAAAAAAAATCACCGCCACTTTACGTCTATGGGAGGTACCCTAAAAAAAATTGTTTTTGAATTTTTCATTATACTATTTTGTCGGCATAATTTACCTATATATCCGTGCAAAATTACAGCTTTCTAGCATTGATAGTCTCTGAGCAAAGCCGCGGACGGACAGACAGACAGACAGACAGACGGACAGACAGACAGACAGACAGACAGACAGACAGACAGACAGACATGGCGAAACTATAAGGGTTCCGTTTTTGCCATTTTGGCTCCGGAACCCTAAAAACCAGTAGCTAGTAGCGACATGCGTACGCGCATCGTTCATAACGAACGAGATTATGAGCTTTCATCGTGCCGCTATACGTCTGTTTGTTCACTATGCTATGACGTTTCACTTCTGACAGAACTAGGGCTGGCATCAGTATTTTAATCTGTCATATTTTTTTATATAATAAAAATATAGTCTGACAAAAAATGTAAAGCACCTTGCTTTGGCAACCCTGAAAATCAGCCCGGAAAGCGGCAATTCAAAATTAATAGTGAATTTTGACAAATGAAACTCGTTTTCGTACGAATACGCTAACTAATGAGCAGGGCTACTACGAAACTAGAAACTCGAAGTTCGTGTCGCGCGCTCCCTCTGAAACTTATACTATTTAATACGAGAACGAGAGGGGCGGTACGGTACGAACTTCGAGTTTCATAGTAACTCTGCTGATACTGCAGGAATATTTGTAAATGTGTCATCAATCTCATTGTTTTTGAATTTGCTGCCATTTGAGCTCAGCTTGCTGATTAAGAGAATAATATCGGAATTACAACCTTTTGCGCATAAGACTAAATCAGAACCATGCGATGTGTTAAATTGTTACAGGCTGGAAGTGACTGGGTACCTATTTAAAAAAAAAAATCACCTCCTAACAAGCGTTTGACTGTTCTTTTAATATTCAGACATCGTGGCAGCCCTACACGGAACCCAGCCGATGTTACAAAGCGAAAAAAAAAACAAAAAAACTAACGTATTAGAACGACCAGTGTAAGGTGACCTCTGTAACTCTACACTATGTGAACATAACTCTAACTGTGGTTATAATTATAAGGGTCTAATTAATTGGTGGATGTTTGATGTATGGTGTTATAATTCGTATTTGATTTAAACCAATTAGAGATGCTTACGTGCGAACCTTGGATTGGTGATTGAGTTATTTTTTAAGACCAATGAGATTTGTGGAATGTATTGGGAGGTAAAACGGACGGGCGCGTGCGAGTTGCTTTTGAATCTGAAATGAAAGTTATCATCCCAGGCAATATACATCGTACTCACGGCAAAGAACTCCTCTCATAATGATTGGTGGCTTGGATATTCCCTGTCCCGGTCCGGTCGAGGATTTATCCCCATTTCTGGGCCACACACTGTATAAGGCAAATTCCAAATCACCAGCTATTTTATGTTTAGGCTATGTTTTTATCTGCTAATCAGTCACCTTACTCTTCTAAATGTGTGTTTAGACGTGAAACATCCAATACTTGTTCATTAATTTTTCATCATCATCATCATCATCAGCCGGAAGACGTCCACTGATGGACAAAGGCCTCCCCATAGAACGCCACAATGAACGACAACTCGCCACTTGCATCCACCGGTTTGCATCTACGAGTAATGTGTCTTCTTAACTTACATTTTAGTGGTGAACTAGAGCGCATATGCGCACTGTATCTTTTTCTTGACACACCTTTCTGGTGTCAACTATGCTTAATTGGCTTCAAGAAGGTATCAATACAGTAGCGTTACCGTCTAAAATTCCTACCCGTACGTTTCCAAACAAACATTTCAAAATCTCTTGTTACCAATATAGTAACGGTCAGTCTCTATTTATAGTTACAAAACGTAAACTACATTCTTTATTCTTTATTCTACGCTCTTTATAAAGTGCTGGGAACATGGCCAATCAATTAGATGTATCAGATGATACATTGATTGGAGAATGAGATTCGTAATTAGGGTGTTTTGAAGCCTTTGATGGCTATGATGTTTGATGTACTGAGATTGTTATGAGTATAATTATAGCGCCAACATCACTAATCTACTGAGTACTCGCTAATCCTGCCGTGAAACAGCAGTGCTTGTACTTTTGTGTTTCGGCGTGGAGAGTAACACAGCCGGTGAAATTACTGGCTAGGCCTCAAGGTTGGCAATGCATCTATAATATCATGGATAGGAATATTTGGAAATAATTCCGATCCGCATAAGCGATCCCTTCAAATAGCGAACCTACTGTGTTAAAAATAAAGTTGTGTTAAATACTTGTAATGTATATGTATAGATATCATTTATAAATATTGTGAATCTGTACTTAAAACAAAAATACCTCGTTGAGTTTCTTGCCAGATTCTTCTCAACAGAGGTTTTTTCCGAACCGGTGCTAGATTTTTTTTGACGTTTATAAGTGCTTGCTATAGCCTAAATTGAATGAAGAGATTTTGACTTGACTTGACTTGACTTGAATACCCCTGGGGTTGCAGATTTATGGGCGGTGATGATGTCTTACTACCAGAAGACCCACTTGCTCGTTTGCCATCCAGTCGAATGAAGAAAACTCGATATTAGTTGAATTTTAAACATCAAACATTTTAACCAAGACTTCTGCTGAGTTTAAAGTAAAGAAACCACTTTTGCACATGAAACTACCGTAAGACTCAATATCAATCCGAATCAATATAATATTGACTCGGATATGTCATGTCTTAAATTGAGTTTTAACCGACATGTTTCGGGCTAATCCGTAGCCCTTCCTCTTAGGAGCAATGAAACTCGGCGGCTGCTGCAACACGTGCACCAAAATATCAGATGTGCCAGACTGGATTTGAACTCATGATCCTCTGCTTGAGACGCCATATGTCGAACGAACGTTAACTTGTGTAAAAGCTTGAAAAAAAAAAAAACTTTATAATTCTTCACATTTGCATTACATACAATAGCACTAACACCCGTATTTATAGAGAAGTAAAGGCCATTACTTGAGTAAAAGTAATTAATTACTCAAGTAACGATTTTTATTCTATAGTTGAGATTTTGCTTGAAAATTGAACTGTCAAATGTTAGATTTCTTAGCCAAGTAATAGTCACCATTTTCTTTACTTAAGCATTTACTTAGCAACAAGTACCTACCTAATGATTCTTTTATAAATACGGGTGTTAATCCTCCCAAGATATGTTGCTTCACATCGTCTCAGAATTTTCCAGAAAATCAATATTCGATCTCGGAATCGATTTAAAATTCCCATAATTAAATCCAAATCAATTTAGTCTTCGTTACACTAAACTGCTACGGGTATGTCCAATGTGTAAGCAAACAGTTCACGCGCAATCGGATCAGTGTGATCGATGCGCGAGCGCAGCGCGCGACTAAATGGATTTAAAGTGGCCAAGTGCGAGTGTGCCTCGTTCACAAAGGGTCCCGTAATGCAGAACAGAGCTATGTTAGTAATCTGGAACCAGCTTCCTTTTAAATAATTACATCAATGATCTACAACTTTGAGTTATACCTACCTTCATGTTTGTAAGACAAGAACGGTTTGACTAGTTTTAATGTTTTTGGAAGGTCTTTTTACCCGACTGCAAGGAGAGGTATTGTTTTTCGCGCGTATCTTGTATGTCAGTATGTAATATTCTTTATGGTAGGTAATAAAGATATATCTATATCTCTCAAACGGCTGGACGGATTTAGACGATTAAGGTATCATTAAAATCGTCCCAGCCACCGAAGTGTCCTTAGATAGGTGACGTCAATTATACTCTATGTGTGACGTTATTAGAGAGTCAACAATTCGCGAGATTTGTGAACCGGATTTCTTGCTAAGGATCCCCGCAAGGAAGCTCACTTTCTCGCATAAAATTCGCATCAAAATCAGTCTATCTGTATGAGAGCTAAGGTGTGCTGCAGATAAACATAAAAAGCATTTCAAAAATTACATATACAACGCTTTAAACTTTCGTGATTCTCACTCATAATCAAACACCTTAACGGGACTTATCACGCTATTTGACACAATTATTATTTACCTCGACTTTTCGGCAACATTTCAGTTGCCGTGGTCACGAGTAGACTGAGGTGTGATAATAATTGTGTCAAATAGCGTGATAAGTCCCGTTAAGGTGTTTGACTATGAATTACATATACAATTTAAAAACCCCAACGCAACCCTAAAAATGAATCACAGTTCCACACACATAACTTTGCGGTTGACAGCTACATTGTTGTCCAAAGTTTCATACATAACATGTATAGCGTAAGCAAACTTTCCAGTTTGGTAACCGCATGAGGAAACTTGGTAGGGTGCAGTTGTATAGATGTAGGTATGATTTGGGATTTGATTTTGACGTGGCGAATTACTATGATTCAGATAGATTATATGTTTTGTTTGGCCATCTGTCCGTGTGCATGTATAGGTTTGGTATTTGCTGTAAACGACTATTACAGTAAGCTGTCAGTCTCAATTTATGGTTGTCTACTTACAAAAGTTTAAAAGTTAACCCTTAAATTGCTTTGTAGTTTTTTCATCTCAAGCGCATTAAAGGAAACCGTAATTGAGTATTATTGTTGCCAGATTACTAGTAGCCGTGGTGGCCTAGTGGTTTGACCTATCGCCTCTAAAGCAGAGGGTCGTGGGTTCAAACCCCGGCTCGCACCTGAGTTTTTCGAAATTCATGTGCGGATTTACATTGGAAATTTACCACGGGCTTTGCGGTGAAGGAAAACATCGCGAGGGAATCTGCACAAACCTGCGAAGTAATTCAATGGTGTGTGTGAAGTTCCCAATCCAAGACTATATTTATATAACAAACAAAAAGATACTTGCATATTTCCTGTTCTTACAAAATATCCTTTCAATTTAATATCTCATCAAAGTTTCCAAAGCAAAATCATGTTTAGGATTACGTAATTTTAACGACTGTCATTTAGCACTCTAAAGAACCTTATTACTCTAAATCATAGGTCACAGCTCAGTGTCAGTAATAAAATTAATTTAAAATCGTAAAATCTGGTTTATTACCTTTATGGCTTAACCTTTTAAAATTATGTGTATCTTCTTAAATAAATTAAGTTATGCCGGTTTTTGCTATAGATATGAATATGTGGCCATTAAATGTAAGTTTCCTATTATAGGTCATCAGATCTATCCTGTCCTGACATTTTTAAAGAAAAAATACTCTGCCCGCGTGTTATTCGGCTATTGCGGGCTGTTCCCTCGGGAACTGTGCATTTTCCGGGTTAAAAAGTTGCCTATGTCACTTTCGGGCCCACAAAATATTTCTCTGCCAAATCACGTTGATCCGTCGCTTCGTTACGGCGTGAAAGACGGACAAACACACAAACATACAAACACACACACTTTCGCATTTATAATATTAGTATGAATTTGACCAGCCAAGTTGTGAAGTATTTGTTTAAGTAACTTAAATAATATGTGTGCGTGCGTGCGTGTGTGTGTGTGACAGACTACACGGATTTTGGAACATAATAAGCTGAAGATCTAGAATAACACAAAGGCTACATTTTAACTAGATATTCTCACGGAATCTAAGTTAAACCTTTAAATCCTTAGCGCTATAAGGCACAACATTTAGTAAGGATATTCTTCATAAAACGCAAATCTTTACTTTTATTATAACAAATTTTATTACTAATTTTCGGAAATTCCTTTAAGACAATTCTAGAGCTATTCGACTGTCAGTTCTAATGTTTTACGCAAACGAAACCGTGAATATAGGCTAAGTATTATCATGACAAGACAGTCCTAGAGCAATTCGATTGTCAGTTCTAATGTTTTACGCGAACGAAACCGTGAATATAGGCTAAGTATTATCATGACACAATGTAGTCAGCGCCTGTAATGCAAGTTTTTAACCCGCAGTTTATTACTGCACTTGTAAATTATAATTTACGAGGCAAGTGTTGTGGTAGGTTGTGGCTAGATGATTTATTTTAGCGCTCAATCTCAATGCGTCGGGTGATAAAATTACGTAACATGTATGGTGGGTTATGCTTTTTTCTAACTGACGATTCCCATATGGGTAATTTGCCAAACTGTTTCGTTTTTCCCAACCCACACTTTTTTATAAAACCATGTTTTTTTCGGAAATTTCATAAATCAAACCTAAGCTAACCTACATGTGTTCTACAAACCCATAAAAAATACACTGTTATTTTTTTTGGTCTTGGAGAAAATCGTGAGTTGAGAAAAAACAAGATAACTCCCAAAATATTATGTATGAATTATGGCGCAAAAATGGCTGCTAGTAGCATAATATCAAAAGTCATAATGTTATGTTTTTCATCATTTTAGTTACTCAACATTATTTTCCCACTAAGGAACTTTATAAGTTAGGTTAAAGAAAGAAAGAAAGAAAACATTTGTTCGTGACAAACATTAAGAACAATGGATAAAAATAAAAACATCCTTTGGGACCATCTGGTCATCATACATTAAAAAAATTCACAATAAGGTTAGGTTTGTTTTTATTACAATTTATTTGAATACAATTCCGAGCAATCAATGGATTCAGGGAACAAAGTTATGACAAACATTATAGTTACAACAACTACGCAAGCCGTTAAGGATCCCGGAAAAACATAGCATCAAATTTGCACCCAATTAGTTCAACCTTGACAATAAAAAACAACTGACGATCATCCTTTTTTTTCAGCGACGAATTAAACCAAAATACCATTTAATTACTAACTGCCCTTTATAATTTGTAGTCAGTAAACAAACATTAAGCTAACAATTAATAGTCGCTGATTGCTGGCCGAGCAAACCAAGTTATTAGGTTAGTTAATTTGTGTAAACTACAATGACATGATAAGGTGGGAACATTTGGTTTATACGACAATAGTACACTCAAGGTGAAATAAGTAGTGCAAAGTCACGTTACGCTCTAAGAGGCGGACTGTCAGGGAAAAAAGTGAGGAAGAATTAAATAAAGTCCCCCAATTTTTCCGCGCGGAAAAATATGCGGAGCTGACTACTAATCTTCACTAGTTGGAGGAGCACTCGAAGAGAGAGAAATATGTTTTTCCACAGATATTCATATTCATATTCATTTATTCATAAAATTAAAAATTTTACATGTCAAATATTTAGTATTTAAATTAATTATTAAAATTTATAAGCAATTTTAAATTTAGCCGCAGCCAATCAAATTAACATTAAAAATACAATTGATATTATCATAAAAAAATAAAATAAAAAATACTCATAATTAATTAAATAAAATGTCCGAAAATTAAAATTAAAATATAAAACTTAAATTACAATTAAATCATTTTTATTATTATTATTATTATATTCTGACATGTCATAAAAGGCATTTTTAGTCAGCCATTTTTTTAATTGGTTGTAGAATGTCAGGTCATTTTTGATATTTTTGATGCTGTCGGGTAGTTTATTATAGATACCTGGCCCCGCAATATCCACCGTTTTCTTGGATTTCGCAAGTCGAGTTGAGTCCAAGATGTTTTTGTTTCTTTGCATAATACGTGCACTTTTAAATGTTTTTGTTGGAAATAGTTCTATATGACTTCTGATGTATTTAATAATTTTATTGATAAAAGAAACTAAATAATATACATATTAAACATAACTTTCTAACAATAACTTAAAATAAAAAGGTACTTTATTGATAAAAGAAACTAAATAATATAAATATTAAACATAACTTTCTAACAATAACTTAAAATAAAATAAAAAATTAACCTAAAACTAAAACAAAGTGTCCAAAGAGTACCCCTTAGGCAAGGTCCCGAAGATGCTGGCAGCGTTTCCTCTTTGAATAGCTAGGCTAGGCTGTATTTAATTATGTAAAATAAGTATTGTGATGTGAGTGTTATTATGTTGCTATCTATGAAAAGTTGCCTTAAAGATATAGATTACACTAGATTACGCAAATGTTTCTACTTCGCGTGTCCGCTAACTGACTAATTATGACTAGTGACTGACTCGAGCCCCACGGCGCGGGCGGGCGGCGCATTTGAATAGATTTTGCACGGACATCGGGGAATTGACATTGCTAATTAAAGGTCAAAATAGATATGACTGTCGCTATGGCTCGAAAACTTTGATATACAGACAGACAGCTCAAGTGTTGACGCTACAACAAACAATAATAAAAATAAAACAAATAACTAAGGGGACTCCGTTCTCACACATGAAACGTGTTTTAATTTTATTTGAAGCATGATTGTTTTAAAAAAAAAATTTGCATGTCGAGCTGTCGGCTGAATACTGTGACTGTAATTTAATTACCTAAGATCTTGTAAACGTATTCTAGCAAATAAAGATTTACTTACAAGGCTAGAAGCGTTTTCCCTGTGATTCACTAATGTACGACTGGTTTTTATTATTTTTTGGTATACAGCATATTTCTTTCGATTATCATTTCGAGTTTACATTTTTTATATTTAATCGTTACAGATTTAGAACGGAAACAGTTTGAACTTGCTCGTTTGCCATCCAGTCGGATATAAAAAAAATTTAGAGACGTACAAAATTTTCGATACAAGATTTCGACTCACATTTTCAAGGTATTTAAAAAAAAACTTAGATGTTGTTAGACGGATAGTGTACTCCATAAATTGGTAAGTCTAAAACCCGATTGTACTAAAAATATTAAGAAAAAATCCTCCACTTGAAATTATGATGTGGGAATCGGGTAGTAACAGATAAGACAAGTTGTTTCGAGTACACGCGTTTAATAATAGGCTCCATTTACTTAGTACATGTTACATATATACCTTACGCTAAACATATAAGGGAGTGTGACGTAGTCTCACACAGTAGTATAATATTGGGCATTCTAGCCCACCTATCATTCGATCGGGCGAAATTTCGCCCTCTCTCATTTGCGGTGAGCCAGATGCCCAATATTATAATGAATGACAAACCCTGCTGCAACGATAATGACTTGATAAAAGCATTTTGCGTTCGGGTTGATAATCGTTTTCCGTTTTGTCTGAATGGAATCTGATTCTATCGCATTGCTTTAAACGCTGCGTTTTTCTTCCGTTGAACGAAAATCTGTTTCAATCTAATCGTTTCACGAATTACCAATCAAGACTGTTTTTCAGTATGACTTTCGATCGGTTATAATATGGTTTAGAAATTACAATAGCATTTTTATTAACTATCGAGTACCTAATCTCCTTACATGATTAAAAATCAAATTAATTACGAGCTCCTTCAAATTCCGGTGATAGCAATGAGTTTAACTGTTTCTTGAATGAAACAGCAAAAGCTTAACGCTACACACGATCCAAGGTGGCCAGTCTCAGATGTGTGCAAGGGCGAACCCACATAGAGTTAACTATGGCGTTTCCAACACAACGTGTTTGATCAGCTCGTCAGCGTCACAGACACGAATGAACCTCTGGGGCGGTGAAAACCCCAGCGCCGGTCGCATTTTACGTGCTTCGTGAGTTTAACCCCTCCGGGTGTGGGAGTCCATATCTATCGACCGCGTAGATACAGAGTTCCCCTAAATAGTCTAGTCAACAATACACACAAGTCGGGTGGCCAGTTCCGATATGCATGATTTACATGTTGAGGTAATTCGGTCGTCATTACCCGAGAGACTAACCACTAAACTTTTATTTATATGAAGCAAAATAAAAAACTTCGATAGTGTGATGCAGACCCAGTGTTCTATTGGATATAACAAATGTCATAAATTAATAACTGAGATAGTACAACAGTGTTCTTTCAAGTAAAACAGTAAAGTCTAAAACTGCAATTATTTATACATCGTATTACGTTAAAATGCTCTAGCAAGCAGATCAAATTTCTTGTCATTTTTATTATTGCGAACTCTAGTGGAAGTATAACCATTTAATGTACCAAACGTGGTAAGTCAATCGCCAGGGTTCATTGTTAATTACATAGAGGGCATCACGTTTCACATGGATTATGTTTGACTAAAATTGATTTTTCTTTCCCTATTGGATTATAACAAATAACGGATCATGAATAATTGTGTTCTTTCAAATAAACCAGTAGGTAAAGTATAAGCAGCTGATATTTATACCTACGTTCGTATTACGTTAAAAAATGTGAGCAAGCGTCATTTATTAATGTGTACTCTATTGGTAAGTTGTGGAACTAACTTAAAGTGCTGAACCCGAACCTAGGTAAGGTATGTCATTCACTTCATGCATGTTTGTTTAGGGTTCTTCGTTTATTACATAGATGGCGCACGATTTACATGGATTATGTTTTGACTAAAATAGATTTTTCTTTTCTTGTTTATCACTAAACAATGTACAAATTGCCGAATATTCTCAAAACGTGGAAACATTCTTGCAACATTAAAAACTTATTGTTTAATAAAGAATAATGTTCTTCAATAAAGTTTAAATGTGCATAATAAATAATACATATTATTTGTGTATTTGTTTTAGTATGATAATCTAATTTGTGTGACCATTTAACAATAAATTGACATAAGAAAAAAAAAAAAACGTGATTGACAAATTCAATATCATTTAGTATCAGCCTTGTGGCTTAATGGATACCATCATCGGCTGTGATCCACAGGACGCGAGTTCGAACCACCCACCGGCGCTTTTTATTTCAGATTTTTGCTTTTTATTAAAACCTTTTCTAATTAGTAATTCCGCCGTCGTTTTGATGTCTATATTTTATAAAAATATTTTTAAAATTTGTAAGAGAAAGTTGAAAATAAATAGATAGATATATATCGGTTCATACTTTATAATTCCGAGGGTTATTTATAATTTTATATCGATTACGCAAATTGATAAAAACAAATATAGTAATTTCATAATTGTAAACCGGATGCACCTAATTAATTAGTTATACGATACCTGCGCTCATATAGCATCAGCATAAGTATAGGGCTGTCAACACATAGGTATCTTATTCAATTATCCTATTAAGTATTACTGAACACTACGTTTAATTGATTTATTTTTACCCGACTGCGAGGAAGGAGGGTTATGTGTTTAACCCGTATGTACGTATGTTTGTAAGTAGGTATGCTTGTAAAGTCTTTATTGTACAAAATACGTAACAAACACAATTGACACACAGATATTGAGATATATGTACAAAAGCACTTATCATTTTAAGGGATTAGTCAACCTTTGAGTGGATGAGTATGTATGTCTATTCTTATGTCCTCGCGTAACTACTTAACAGCTCAATTTTGATAAATAATACGTACGCATAACCACTTCACGCATGATTTTCGATTTTCATTGATACCTAAGTTAAAGTTCAAATCAGGGTTTTCGCATTATGTATTAATTTAGCTTAACCAAAATATAAACCAGTGTCTATAAAGGTCGCATATTTAACGTTTGACTTGTTAATTATAAATAGTAACTTAATAAATTATGAATATAAAATACCTTACATGTATTTATTAAAGTTAAAATATGGAATGTACAGCCCTGAATCGTTTAGTAAAATCAGCAATAAACGGCTATTAATTATCAGTCGTTCTAATTGTTTCTTCCTTTGTGACTTCGTACGCAACCGTGAATATTACGTGCTCCATATTCACCTTCAACTGAACGCTGTGCAGCAGTCTTCTAGTACTACCTTTATACTCCAGTCCGTCTGCATATAACATTGCGTTAAAATGTACGTAAGTGTTGTCTTTTATTTTTTTATAGATTATCATACTCTCATATCTAGCTCAAACATGTTAATTAATGTTGTGTTTAACTTTTAGGTCTGACTCAGAGTTTGAAAGCATTGTAGCCGCAAACAACAAGGCGGGAGACCTGAAACTGAAAAAAGCAGGACAGAAAAGGAAGCCTGATGTTGCTAGGTAAATTTATTGACACATCTATTATTTAATCCAACTGTCTATTTTAACATTCATTAAGTATTGATATTGTACATTTTCGTTGGTTTTTCCTATATAAAAAGTTTTAATTTATTTAAAATAGTTTCAGGTCTGATTCGGAACTCGAATTTGGGGAAACGATCACAAAACCAAAAGTGAAAAAGCCTGCGCAAAAAAAAACGTACAGGTACTTATTGTTTTGCAATTTTTTTTTTTTTTTTTATATATATATATCAACGGGTTAGTTTAAAACACCTATATTGTTTTCTGTATAGTGTGCTGTAATAAAAAATTAATTATTTTGTTTCCATTTTATTTTATTGTATCTATTTTTTATTACAGGACTATCGCCGCGGCATCAAAGAAAAAAGAAGCTCACCACCCGTTCGAGCTATTTCCTGAGGATGAGTCTTTGGTGAAGAATTACTCTGCACAGGATCAGCTGGGTTCGTCTATTACTCAACGCGTGGCTGATGGGATAACGCGGCGTGCTGTCAATCTTGAAGGAGCGTTTTACTTGGAGCTTCGAGTTTACAACACCGACGATATACGCAGTGAGTTAAAAGAAGACAGATGGAAAAAAGCCCTTCTTGCTGTTAAAGCACAAATTGATACAGACACTCCTCAATGGGAGTATCTGCAAAAACTAAGCAAACATTTGAAAACTCTGTTTGACGATGCCGACGTTAAATATTTTCATAACAAAAAAGTTTAAAAATACCTACGCCAGGCTTTCAAACGTACTTAGTAAAGACAGTTTAAAACGGCAAAACATATTTTGTTTATTTAGAAGCCTGCTTTCCATGATTTATCAATAGTTATTAGCACATAATAATAAACGTCTTCGAACGCAAGGCGTAGTTATTTTATACACTTATTCTGATCGTGATTATTACGATGTTTTATTGTTTAAAACAAAAACCATCAAATTAGTATTTTTACGTTTACTATTTTTAATGTAGATTTCAAATTTTGATATAGGTAATTATTTTGTATACTTACACTAAATATGCCTTTTTGCTCGGCTTGTTCAATCGATGTTCAGAAAAATAAATGGTCGGGTCATTTAAGGAGTACTAAACACAAAAATAACTCGTTAGCAGCGTTAACTGATGGCGTGGTTGAAATTTCGTCTGCATTCAGGGGTCGAATATCGTCATATAGAGTTTTTGGTTCGTCAGAGTTAGAATTTGCTATACCAGAACTGTTTTTGCATAATTTAACATCTAAATTAGTGAGCATTATAAAAAACTCTCTGCTAAGGCACGTTTGCTTAAAAATCAACTTTGAATATTTTGGCAACTTTCTTTTATTTAAAGACAACAAAGAAGAAACAAAATCTTTTACCACAAAAAACTTTACAGTACATCAAAATCATAATTTTATTGAACTGTATCAAAAAGTAATAAATTATTTGAAAAAGAGGATTGAAGAATTTGAAGAACGTGATAGTGGATGGGCTTTCCTATCCAATTTATATTTAGAGATTAATATTAACAAATACCAGCCCATGAAAGGATCCTCTTACATAGATTTACCTACGTCTATTAAAAACAAAAAAGCTTGTATTAACATACTGTAAGCCGGCCTGCGCACCGGCGCGCCTTGCAGCAAAGCACACGACTACGAGAGCCGAGGCGCGCGCGCCGCGACAGAAGACTCGCCCATTTTGCCCGGCAGCTCCGTCAGACTACACGCGCATTCTCTGTTGAGCTCAAATATATTGTCACCTGATCGGGGAATAAAATTATAAGTGTATCATCTTGCATTTAATTCTGATCTCCCTTTAACAGATCAGTAAGTGGGATCTAGTGTTTTGGTACACTATCCTAAAATTAATAAAGGATAACCTAGCCCACTTCGTCATGGGTAAAAGATCTCGATCACGTTCTCGATCAAAGAATCGTCATAAATCACGAGAACGAGCATCAAGACGACGTAAATCTAATAATGATAATATGGGGGTAGATTCGCGACTTAATAAGTTAGAACAATTAATGCAAAAAATAATTAATTCTTCCGGTACGAGCTCAACAGAGGTGCAAAGGGGACCATCGCATCAGTCGAGCGTCGCTACAGATCTTCCTGTTACAGAAAATTCCGGTGACATCCCGACTGCACCTCCAAAATTGCAGCTGGTCTTTGCGCAAGGGGTGAGCGCAGGCGACGCCGTGCAAGTGCCAGATCATGGCGCCAGCGACGGTGGCACCTCGCAGGCACCCCCGCCGTCGCCAGCGCTGCTGTCGTCGCCCGCGCCGTCGCTTGTGTTGCCGGCGCCAGCTACCCGGCGCGCCACTAACATCGCAGCGCCAGGGCCGAGCCACTGCCCGGCCACTGGCAACAGCGGGAGCGCGCCTATGGTTTGTGTGTCGGCGGAGCAAGGTCAGATTCATAAGTTACTATCTGGATTGGACAATATACCTGCTTTTACCGGTAATACCGTAAAGGACAACATGTCTGCGCAAGTTTGGTTAAAGAGATTAGAATCATTTGCTAAAATTTATAATTGGAACGAGCGATTTCTTATTCATCAAATGACTTGCAAGTTCGCTGGTAATGCAAGATTGTGGTTTGATTCCCAACAGGAAATTGATTTTACATGGGAACAGTGGAAAAATAAAATACTGTGTAATTTTCCGGAAGGACGTGATATAGCGTCAAAATTGTATGATTTTGTTACTGTGAAACGTGAAAGTAATGAAAATGTGTTAGATTTCTATTATAAAAAATTATCCTTAGGAAAAAAATGTGATCAACCGGAACATGTCATAGTTGATGTCATTATTTTCACGTTAAACGATCCATTGCTTCGGGCCGGTGCTCGCGGAGCCGCTTGTCGTGATACACGAAGTTTATTACAATATCTAACTGACGCTGCATCTGATTGTAATTTATCGAACAAAAGTGAAAGTAGTCACAGTAGTAGTAGTATTGATGCGGGTAGGTCGAAACCCTTTCGTAAACCGCTTCAGGGTAGTGACGTTTCTTGCTACAAGTGTGGCGCCAAAGGTCATTTTGCTTCACAATGTCCAAAAACAGATGTTAAGCGATGTGACCGGTGCTCAAAGTTTGGTCACATCACGGCAGATTGTAAAGAAGATAAACAATGCACTAACTGTAGTAAGTGGGGTCATAACGCTGAGCACTGTTATCATTTGAAGAAAAACGTAAACAGTAAACCACCCAAATTATTTAAACTATCTGATATTGATGTAAATGACAGGAAATATCACAAAATGGCTACTGTTAATAATGTTCAGCTATCGGGTTATATTGATTTCGGCAGCGCGTGCAATACCATCACTGCTAGTGCGCTTGCGCGAACAGGTTTGCAGTACACGCAGGGTTCCTCACGTTGTATTCGCGCTTACGGTGGTAGTACCGTAACACCTATAGGTGAACTGTCAGCACATGTTTCATTAGATCGAGCATCGGGTACGGTACCGATTTTAGTAGTTGAAGATGGCATACAAGACACGGATATGATAATCGGAAGAACGTTTACAGAACTACCCAATATATTAGTGACTAAAACTTGCAATGAGTTAACTATTGCGAACGTTGAAAGTAACAATATGGATCAATTACCGCATAATCCTAGTTCTGTTGATAAGATTTTTAAATTATCAGTAGTTCCACGGGGAAGAGCCCCTTTGATTTGATATTTGGATTTATGCCTCGTTTCCCTTTCGATGTGCCCAGCTGTAGTCAGGATTTGAATATAGGCGAAAATCGTAAACAGGCAGCGGATCGGTTAAAGTTAACTGCGGAACGTATGGAATTACGTTATGACCGCAATCGTATACCGGTATTAAAATTCAATATTATACGATCAACTCCAAATCGAGCGCAGAATTTTAAAGAAGGGTATAACAAGCGGTAAATTAGTTGACAAGTACGCAGGTCCGTATAAAGTTACAGCTATTTTCCCAAATGACAGATACAGAGTTGAGTCCTTAAATAACTGTGGACGTAAATACCGCAATGTTATAGCTGCAGACAAAATGAAACCTTTTAGAGTTCAATAAAATTCTGACATAGAAAGTGATACAGAATAAGTCTATGATTATGTGATAATTGCTGTCATACATTACCTAATAAGACTATTACTAATGGATTAATAAGTTTCGTTACTATTAATTGATTTGAAGTGTTAACTTGTGTAAAGCTCTTAAGAGGTTTAAGTGTTAAGTAATGAGGCGAGTAGTTTGTGATTAAAATTAACAAGTAAAGAGTTTCAAGATACTGTTTTATTTCCATGTATTAAATTAGAAAACATATCGGTGTTGATTATATCTTGCTCAAGGTCAGTATTGCAAACTAACACTCATAATGTTCAGTTCTTTTATAACCCATCTTTATCAAGGGCTAGTATCAGTTCGGTGAATGTGTCCAAAGGGTCCAATTTCGTGAAGAAGGCTTCAGTTCGAATCTGTTCATAGCCAGTAATGTTGCCAGTTAGTTGAGGTTGCCCCGCCTGTCTTGTCATCGGTTGATTTTGTCTTGATCTCGTAGGCTCTGTCAGTTCGATGGGACATATGGCTAGTTCAGCTAAGACCAGTTAGGTTTGAGATCAAGACTGGTTGAACAATAGGCCACACCCAGTCAGTTAGACTGTGGGTCACAATGAGTTGCTTGATCTCGTAGGCTCCAAACCAGTTCGGTTGGGCTTATGGCCAGTTCGGCTAAGACCAGTTAGGTTTGAGATCAAGACTGGTTGAACAATAGGCCACACCCAGTCAGTTAGACTGTGGGTCACAATGAGTTGCTTGATCTCGTAGGCTCCAAACCAGTTCGGTTGGGCTTATGGCCAGTTCGGCTAAGACCAGTTAGGTTTGAGATCAAGACTGGTTGAACAATAGGCCACACCCAGTCAGTTAGACTGTGGGTCACAATTAGTTGCTTGATCTCGTAGGCTCCAAACCAGTTCGGTTGGGCTTATGGCCAGTTCGGCTAAGACCAGTTAGGTTTGAGATCAAGACTGGTTGAACAATAGGCCACACCCAGTCAGTTAGACTGTGGGTCACAATTACTTGCTTGATCTCGTAGGCTCCAAACCAGTTCGGTTGGGCTTATGGCCAGTTCGGCTAAGACCAGTTAGGTTTGAGGTCAAGCAACGCCAGTCAAGTTAAGCAAAATCCGCAAACCAGTTCTAGGGCAGATGGTGTTTTGTTATATTGAATGATACAATTTTGGTTTGAATTTCAGATAATACGGGGTCGTATTAAGTCATCAGGATGGTCGACTGTAAGCCGGCCTGCGCACCGGCGCGCCTTGCAGCAAAGCACACGACTACGAGAGCCGAGGCGCGCGCGCCGCGACAGAAGACTCGCCCATTTTGCCCGGCAGCTCCGTCAGACTACACGCGCATTCTCTGTTGAGCTCAAATATATTGTCACCTGATCGGGGAATAAAATTATAAGTGTATCATCTTGCATTTAATTCTGATCTCCCTTTAACAATACATAACAATGACGATTACTGCTTTCTTTGGAGTATTGTTGCGTCACTATATCCAACCAAAAAGCACAAAGAGCGTACAACATCATACCCACACTTTAAGGATGTGTTAAATGTTGCTCATCTCAGTTTTCCTATGACTCTCTCAGATATTTGTACATTTGAGCAAAATAATATAGATTTAAGCGTTAATGTGTATTCCTTAAAGAATAATCGTACTGTTGTTGGACCTATTTACAGATCAGAACAAAAAAGAAGCAAAAAAATAAACTTACTTTTAATTGAAAACGGAAATAAATCACACTACGTTCTAATTAACGATTTATCGCGTCTTGTTCGTTCTCAAATTACTAAGCATCATGGTAAACTTTACTTTTGTGAAGACTGTCTCATATTTTTTGCTACTGAAGACAACTTTGAGAATCATATCTGTAGTGGAATTGCCACTGTACTCCCTGACAAAGGTACATATCTTCAATTTAAAAATTTTGAGCGGCATCATAAAGTACCTTTCGTGGTGTATGCCGACTTTGAAACGATTCTGAAACCATTTCAGACTTGCGAACATTCGCTCACGGAGAGTTTTACTTCAAATAAACAAATACATATACCAGCTGCATTTGCTTATTACATAGTCTGTTCTTACGATAAAAGCCTAAATCGTTTTGTCCAATATCGTGGACCTGATTGCACTTCTAAGTTCTTACATTATTTGTATAAACATGTATCGGAGATATATACAATCTTAAATAATGAAGTTCCAATGATTTATACCGAAGCGAATGCTCTAGCACATAAGCAAGCTAAGATTTGTCATATTTGCGAGAAACTTCTCTTTTTTGACAAAGTTAGAGACCATTGTCATTTAACAGGTTTATATCGAGGCGCGGCTCATCAATATTGTAACTTAAACCTTCGTGTACCTAAATTTATCCCCGTTTTCTTTCATAACTTGTCCGGTTATGATTCACACCTATTTATCAAAGAATTAGGTAAATGTTCTGGTCCAGTAAAAATAATTCCAAAAAATAAAGAGAACTATATAAGTTTCACAAAATTTTTAAAAATGTCAGATGATCGGTATGCGAGAATACGATTCGTTGATTCCTTTAAATTCCTGGGAACAAGTTTAGAAAAATTATCGAAGGGCTTGAATAAACAAGACTTTTTCTGTTTAAGTAAATTTTTCCCACAGGTAGAAAAATTTGATTTACTAACTCGCAAAGGAGTTTATCCTTACGATTACATGACTGACTGGGATAAATTTAAGGAGAATAAGTTACCTAAAAAGGAATTATTTTTTAACTCTCTATCTGCTGAGCAAATTAGCGATTTAGATTACAATCATGCTCATTCCGTATGGAACACATTTAATGTAAAAGACCTGGGTGAATATACTGACCTCTATCTTAAAACTGACGTCTTGCTTTTATCAGACATATTTGAAAATTTTCGAAACATTTGCATGTTAAATTATCATTTAGACCCAGCATTCTATTTAACAGCTCCCAGTCTATCCTTTGACGCAATGTTGTTAAAGACCGGTGTGAAATTAGAGTTAATATCAGAATTGGAAATTATTCGTCTTATTCAAAAAGGCATTCGAGGAGGCATTTGTATGTGTTCAACCAGACATGCACTTGCCAATAACAAGCATATGAAAACTTACGACGAGAAAAAACCCGACACGTTTCTCATATACATAGATTGTAACAATTTATATGGCTACAGTATGTGTCAGCCATTACCAATGTCAAATTTTCGCTTTCTAGATCGCACTGAAATAGCTCAATTAGACATTATGTCTGTGTTGAACGACGCAGAATTTGGATTTATACTTGAGGTGGATTTACTATACCCTACATATTTGCATAGTACTCATAATGATTATCCCTTTTGCGCGCAGAAGTTTGTTCCTCCAGGGGGAAAAACTAGCAAATTAATCCCTAATTTGTTTGATAAATACGAATACGTTATTCATTATGTACATTTAAAAACGTGCTTGCAGAATGGATTGATTCTCGATAAAATTCATCGTATTCTAACGTTTCGCCAGAGTTCCTTTTTAAAGGGATACATCGATTTAAATACTGAATTAAGGAAAAATGCAAATACCACATTCCAACAGGACCTTTTTAAATTAATGAACAACTCCGTGTTTGGTAAAACTCTTGAGGATAGTGAACGGCGCGTAGATGTTAAATTAGTTAATCAATGGTATGATGAAAGAAACAAAACTAAAAAGTTTACTTGTGCGAGTACATTAATAGCTCGACCAAATTTTCACAGTGCTACAGTACTAACAGATAATTTAGTCGCGGTGCAAATGAAACCAGAGAGAGTCATTTTGGATAAACCGATATACGTAGGGTTCGCGGTACTAGAACTGTCTAAAAGCCATATGTATCAATTTCACTACTCCGTAATAAAGCCTCATTATGGTGATCGTGTTAGTCTTTGCTACACTGATACCGATAGTTTTATTTATGAAATAAAAACCAAAGACTTTTATCTTGATTTAAAAAATCATTTTTTAGATTTTTTTGATACTAGTAATTATAATTCTTCGAATGAGTTACAGATTCCTTCTCGAAATAAAAAAATTCCTGGTTTATTTAAAGACGAGCTAGCAGGAGAACTGATAACAGAGTTTGTAGGATTACGTTCCAAATTATATTGCATTAAAAGTGAAAAACACATTATAAAAAAAGCAAAAGGAATAAAAAAGCCTTGCATTCAAGAACTCACATTAAATAATTATAAAGATGTACTGTTAAATGATACAATCATAAGAAAAAAAAATATCTTGTTTAAATCTATTAAGCATGAGATCTTCACGCAGACGGTTAACAAAGTTGCTTTATCTAACAAAGACGATAAACGACTCACTTTATCAGATAAAGTTTCAACTACGGCATGGGGTAACAGTTCTTTTTTGTAAAAGTTTCAAGATACTTAGATAACTGATTTATCTAAAGCTAAAAGAAAAAAGTTTAATCCATGTAATACCTAACATTATTATTTATTAATATGTTACTCTTAATTTATATTTGTACAATGAAATAGATATATTTAGTATAACAATTTTATGTGCTATAAATGTGTGTTTTATTTACTTTAATAAACTTGTAAAATGCCTACTGTATGTTGTTTTTTATTTTCTACTCTCCCTATACCTCATTTATATAGGAGCCTGAAAGCCTGATTGACATAATTCAATTTTCTTTTAAGGAAATTCAAACTTATATATCATACTAACTAACTAACGGTTGCGCATATGCTCCGTGAATGTTCAGATACAATAAACTTTAACTAAGAAATATAAGTTTTAATATCCTTAGTTAGATAAGGGTTACTTTTGCACAGTCGGATAAAATATGAGTGAGTCTCACGGTAGTTTCATGATTAAGATTGGTATCAATTATAACATGTTCTTACGTGTTCTAAGTAGCGAGGCGGTATGTAGCGCGTGTTCAGGATATTTGCTGACACATGAATATGCAACGTATTCACATTTATTGCATTTGATACCAATTATAACATGTTCTTACCTGTCGTTGAAATTTGACGACATTAAACAGCGCGTGTTAGGGTAATTTGCTGACGCACTGAATTACTACCAGTATAAATAGCAGCTGTTATAGTAAGTTACCATTCTGCATCTGCACGTCCATTCATAACTGAATAAGTACATTCGTTCTAGTTTTGAAAATTACCACGAGGTGATACCGATTTGGTAAGTAAAATTGTAATTATATTGAATGCAGTACCTACCTTTATTTTTTCTTAGACCGAAATATCATTTCTGTTATTTTTTGTTGTTATTAATGTTTTATATAAATGTATTTCCAGATGAAAAACAGTGCAAGCATTGCTTTAATTTTATTTCTTTAGTTTCAGAATATGGAAGGAACGCAAGACACTCAAATAATATTTTCTCAATATGCACAGGATCCATTAGGATTCCGAGAAGATGAAGAAGAAGAAGAAGTTAGTGAACTATTTAAAAAGGTGACAAGTGCTAAAACCAAAGCAAAACCTAATAAACCAAAACCAAGGCTTAACAAAATAGTAAAGAGAAGTGCACGAGGGCACCCGCCGTCGTTTGTTATAAATAATGAAGCAGCTAAGGGAAATAGACTTGTCAAAATCCAAATAATTAACATAAGTGACTCCGTGCCAGATCAAAACGACGAAACTGGAGAAAACGTCCTGCTTAGTGCGCAGTATGTGGCAAGTGACGGATACGATGAGATTATAGACAGTACAGAAAGTGTTATAAATAAGATATCAAAAAAGTTGTGCGGATATAGTGTTAGTTATTAATTTTTAATTGTTTTATGTATAACTTTGTTAAGTAATAAATATGTTCAGCTATTTTGTTGTTTTATTCCTTTAATTTAGCGATATAGCCGACTAGAAAGATTTTTCTTGTATGTCTATGTAACAAATAATTCTAACGAATAAATAATATTATGATTAAATTTATAAGAGAAATCTTTTCAGTGGGTATCGCTTAGTTAGATTAACTCTTATTATTAACCGCAGGTATGAATTGTTATCATTTATTTTATGTTTAAATAAAAAAATAATTTGAAAATCGATTAATATAAAAACTTGTTTATTAAAATAAATGGTAACCAATTTTGAGTGGGTAAAAAATAAAAATAAAAAAAATAATAAAAAAAAAATAATAATAATCAAACAATTAAATATTTATTTTTTAAAGTAGTTTATTACAATTTTAAATAAGTATGCAAAATATCGAAATAACATTTTTTAAGACATATAACGTTTTTCAACGCACAATTTTTTTTATGATGTAGACAATTATAAGAGCGGTCGTTGATACAATACTCTTTATACATTAATTGAAAATTAGGACAACCTTTCTCTCCCAAGTCTATTACAGTACAATCAGCACATAAGTCATTAATCCATCTAATTTTTTCAAAACCTTTTACAAATATTTTTTTGCCTTCCAAGTAACTACGAATCATTCTCTTAAATTCTCTATGGTCGATATACCCCTCACGCCACATAATGCCAAGGTTTTTCTCTATCCATTTCACTTGTCTTTTTTCGTTTTCCGTTAAATTAGAAAATGAGTATGGGGGTTTTATTAAAAACGTTTGCGTGTATTCATTGGTACTGTATGCAAATTCTTTAATAATAAATTCATTTTTATATGATTTGAACCCCTGAACATCTACGAATAGATGGTCTAGTTTCATGATATTTTCTTTGTTATATTGGTCAACGGCTTATATTCTATAATACTATCATTTAAAATAAGACAGTAAGCCGCGGTGTGGTCAGGTATATCGGTGTCACACTCTAATTCAATCCGAACATCGACTGAACCCGTTTTTAAAGTTTCATTTTGACGAGAACAGTCGATAACAAACAGAGGTGCTTTATTTACAAAGTCTTGCGGATTCAACAACGGTGCTTGGCTGCGGTTGTAATAAGACTGTTGGAACTTAGCGTACTGTTCATATAATATAGCAAATTTTTTAGTCGAGAAACTGACATTCAAATTTTCGTAAGGAAAATAATTTGAATTTAAAAAAACTTTAACGTCACGCAAATTACAATGATCAAAATGCGATATATCTTTATCAGAAACATTTTTCCTGTTTGTTTTTAATCCAATTATAACATATCGAGGTTTCTCAATTTGAGACAAAGTTTTGACGGCCCAAGAATGTTTTGATGTTTTAGGTAAAAGCGGGTATTCGTACAAATCCCAGTTCCTAAATGCTACTTGAATAGCTCGATCTCTTTCCAAATATTTAAGCAAATTTAATCTTTCTCGATCAGAAACCTTAATGTGGGGCATACGCCATACTATTTTAGATATAGTTATATTATCTATATACTCATTTGTGTTCAGTATTACGCTATTTAAATTAGTATTGGATCGTAAAAGAATAAGTTCATGCTTACAGTTTATAATAATTTTGTTATAATCCTCTGCGAAGCCAAGAATCTTATTTAAAGGAATAGATACAGAAAATGATCCATGCGAATTTTTTGTGCCATCAACGTCCCAGCCCCATAACTTTGACATCGATGATTCAAATTCATTCATCGACACAAGAGATTTCATTGTTGTTGTGATCCCAGCGTTTTTAATTTTATCTATTTCAATCCCATTCAGCTCATATCGAATATCTTGAAATAAATGAAGTATAGGATTATTTGTGAAAAGAACACTGGACACCTTCGCTTTTGATTCTCTGTTGAATACTTCTATAGTACCCTCTATGTATATAGTACTCGCCGATGGTAATAAGTATAGATCTTGCTGGTTAATAGGTATACGGATTTCATCATTTAAATTGAAACTTGTCACGTACGGTTTATACGAATGATATTCAAAACTTTCAATCGTATTATCAAAATAAGTGTCTGATAAGTTTAGTATACTCATTTTATTAATCCAATATTTTTTAAAAATTGTTTGTTTTCCTTTGTAAGTTGACCTTTAGGTCTTCTTTTCTTGATAGCACAATGGGCACTAACCATTTTGCTGTTTGAGACCGTACTTTTATTAAAGTCTATCATTTTTTTCTGAGATGTAAATATATCTGAATCTCTTCACCGCGCAAATTCACTAAATTGTCGTTTATATCCAGTATTCTTATTTTAAGAGAGTTTAAGCTGTTTTGAGTAACAGGAAAATATATAACATTTTTAGGAGTTTCTATAATCCTGTAACCAGGCGGCACATTAGGCACAAATTCGTGAATTATATGACTAGGTTTTCCGTTTATGAATGACCCGCTCACAATATCACATTCAACCCGCACTATAGTTGTAGACAGAATGGACACAGGAAAAGGGGACTCAGTTAATATATTCGCCTGAACTGTTTCTTCCCCAAAACCAAGTAACTGACCAATCGAATTCGGTTTTTTAAAATATACTGGTTTGGAACATAAAATAGATGTCTTTAGCGTATTATTATTGCAGTTCAGTGTAAAAGTGCATCCTTGGAGGTGCTTTTTTAGATAATCATCAAGATCTTGAAGTTCATATGACCCTTCAGGAATTTCTACTATTTCGTTATCACCATAATAAAACTTATTATTTCTGTAGTCTATATTGGGTATCGAGTTAAATGTTGACATGTATAGCAACCCGCATTCATATTCACCATCTAGTTGAAGAGCTGGTGAGTGATTCGTAATCAGGGTTGAGGAAGACCCCGTTATGGACAAAGTGAAAGACATCGTGAGAATGAGAAGCTATTTATTGATCACAGATATTTAAACGATTATTCCAATATTTTTTTAAATATTTTAAACATAAATGACCACAATTAACAGTATTAAATTTTTGATAAATATTATAATTGTACGAAATATTATGATTTTTCAAATACTTTATTAATTCTAGCGGCGGTGGAAGATCACCATAACTATTGAAATATTCGCAATAATTATTATCTTTGACATAGGCTACCCAGTGAGTCCCTTGGTTTTTAGAGCTATCTAAATTTACGATTGCACATTCTACTCTTTTCGGACGCTTCGGTAATTTGTCTCTCATGTAAACACCACGAAAATGAGGAATATCTGTTGAATGTTTTAAAATATCAACATTTGTAAGAGCACGTCTGGGTAGCCTTTTGTTTAGTTTTTTAAGCGTTTTAAACACAAACCCTTCCCATTTCTATACTGTTTAATGTATAACCCTTTACCCAGTGCAATAGATTCCATCATTTTATTATGACGTTCTGATTCGGATAAGCTTTTTCTTGCAGCTTTGTAATCACCAACAGCTTTAGCAATCCCAGCTGCTCCTCCTGCTAATGATCCTAACGCAGAAAGGCCGGCGAAAATAGGTATTAGTGGCAATATACCTCCAGTTTTAGGGATCGGTATTAATCGAGGAACCCGCATTTTACTCGTATTGTTATTAAGAAATACTTTACTTGCTGCAGCAAAAGCTCGGCTGATTGCGGTACCATCTTTTTTATTAGATTTGTTTTTTTTCAATTCAGTGCGTATCTTCGAAACAAAATGTTTAAATGATTTTATACCTGCACCAGCTTTCATTTTAGATTTCATCACTTTGCTAACTATCCACGACGCAAGTTTTTCTCCTTTTCCAACACCTTTTGACTTCAATCTTTGTTTAGCCATTTTATAGAGTTCTAAATCTGCCCGATGTCGATCTGTTAGGTTAGAATATTTATCGTATGCTATATCGTGTTGCATACACGCGTTGTCTAATTCATTAACTCCTTTATCACCTCTTTGCAACCGCTTATGTAATTTTGTTCCTGGCCCGCAATAATTGTAGCCAGGTAAGTGCAGTTCAAACGGTAAGTGATTAATTATACTGTTTAGGAGTCCTCTTCCTTTCATATCCATTAAGTGAATGACTTTGTGCGAGAAAGTTTTGAAATATATTTATACAATAGCATCTTTATCAATCCAACTATTTTCGCTATCGTTAAGTCCTAGCCATTTAACATACAATTTTTTCCCTCTTTTTTTGATGACTTTTTCTATGAGGTAAACGTCTGGATACTTAGTTTTCTGCAGTTCTTGTTCATAAAATGTACCAAGTATAGTGTTTTTTCGTTGGTCTTCAATATGGTAAGTAACAGGACGAGTGTCATTCACCGTTTTAATAGTAAAAAGCTCAGTTGACCAATTAGGTGTATAACCTTTATGAAAGAGGCTTTTGTACTTGCTTATACGCACACGATCTCCTACATTAAATTTATTTAATTTAAAACGTCGATTGCATTGTTTTTTATCAATATTTATCTTTACTTCAGCTTCATTGTTACGATTAACCTCAATTGGTCTAAATTTTGTTGTGCTGTGCATAGTTTGATTATACGATCGGACTATGTCATCTAAAGGTTTTCCAAGCCATTTGTAATTTCCAATGAAACTGAAATATTTGTAAAGTTTGTTTTTTAGCGTTTTTATTACTCTTTCAACAATAGATGCTTTTTTAATTGAATACGAGGAATAATGATTTATTTTTAAGGATTTCACATAGCGATCGAATTGATCGTTGTAAAATTCTTTCCCAAAGTCTGTCTGTAAATTTTTAGGTACTCGTTTTGCTGATTTAACAATTAGTGCAAAAGCATTCTTTACTTCTGTTTGAGTTTTTGATTTTGTTGGAATACACCACGTGTACTTTGAAAAAGTGTCAATAACAACTAAAATGTATTTGTATCCCTTATTAACCGTTTGTAACTTCTGTAAGTCAATCAAATCTGCTTGCCACAAATCGTCAATTCCTTTTAATATAACTGCACGACGCTTGAAATTTTTCCTGGCTGATCTATGGATTTCATTCACGACTTGTTCTTTTGCCATCTTTGGAATTACTTAAAAAATTGTTTATCTCCCACTTTGTATAAAAGTTTATTTTCAACTGATTTGCAAGCTGTTGGATTTGAGAATTTATAATTTCGATTTGAGAATTTATATTTTCAAACATAGAATCAAGTTTCTTCTTTTCGAAAGTGTTCTGAACGAGCTGATCAACGTAATGCTTATTAACTGCATCATTAGGTAACGAAGGATCCGCTACCCCCTTTAATCGCGATGATTGTAAATCGAAATCACCATTATCTGAACGCAGCAAAGTTTTATTTTCAAGTTCAAAAAATTCACATACACGTAAACGTTTATGAACATGGTGACCGAATTTGTCTATGTTCATTTTTACTTTTTATCTTTATGTATTTGTCATCAGAAGTCCGGCTTCAACTGATGGTAAAATTATAATAACAGTTTTATATATCATTAATTAACTAAGCCCGCTTCACGCAGTTCTTCAACAATTGATATTATTTCATTATCTAATCCAGTATTACCAGCATCACGGGAAGCAATTAGTAATTTCAATCTTTCAACTAATTCATTAGGGTCGTCCCAATATACATACGAAACATCTCTTTTTACTTTTTTCATTGTTGGTAACCCCTGACCATGAGTACTTCCATCGCTTATTAAACGTTCTTTAGATAATTTGAAAAGCGGTTTTATAATGTACAAATATTTCTTGCCTTTGTTACTTTTTATTGGTTTATTGGGGTTAAAATCTCGTCTGTGGGCATTCGTTTCTAGTAGCAACATTTTATAATAACGTTTATCATCTTCAGTTATGATACCTAAATCTGGCAATTTCTTAAACAACAAATCATATAAACCGGGTGTTAAATTGTAACTATTCCCATTTACTTTTAGTTTTTCGCCGCTAACAGAAACTGAATAAGATCCTAGCATTAGCTTGTCACGCTCTGTTCGTACGCCGAAAGGAATATTTAAGTTGTTATTATATTGTTTTTTCCAAGCAGGGTTTTCACGAGGAGATGCAAACGAATCAGTCGTCTTAAATGATGTATCGGTTACGGATTCCAAGCCATCTCTGTTATCACTTTCGCATGACATGCTGTCATCATCTTCACTGTAATCGCTACCATTTGATATGTCATCATCATTTTTCGAACCAGATTCAGAAGATTTATGTACAACTGTATGATTATTTATACTACTTCTCTTCTCATCATCAGGGCTAAACTTTAGTGTTTTTGCTGTCTTTTTCCATTTAAACGCATCCTCATCAAAATCTGTTTCGTTAGTATTAAAAGAATTATTATTATTACTGTTGCCGTTACTTTTCACTATTTCATTAAGCGGCTCTGTAATTGGTTTCAACACTGATTCCAATATAATATTATCGTTAGTTTTCATGTCACGAAGCAGTTTAACTTTCTTTTTGACTGCCTCAGCCGACTGAATTACCTTTTCTTTCAAAATTTTCTCTTCATTTATTTTAGGAGCCATGTGTCCGATCTTGATGGTGTCATATGAAGCAATAAATGTATCTTGAAATTAGAACTCATTAAGTATCGTAGTTAATCCAAAACGATGAACGTATCAAATCCCATTCTATAACAACCTGAGTTTCTGGCACAATCTTTGTTTATTACTAAATAGTTAAAAGGTATGCTCCATATTTTTGCACACATTTCCTGAAACTGCGACCAGGACATATCTGACCCAACGTGCTCGTCATAAACATGACGTAAATTAACACCATCTTGTTTAAAAAGGATTACTAAATTAGCGTTATCCCTTATTAATTGTTTAGGTATTTTACTGTAAGTTTGATTCAAATAAAAGCTATCAATATTCTTATGTCTTCCCATTGCAAAATAATCCCTTATGTTGTTTTGATTTTCACATGCAACATCATCAAAAATAAAAATTGAATTATTCTCAGCTTCATGTGGACTTAGTATTTCATCATTTTCGCGATATTTTTGAAATTTTACTGACGGAACTAACATCAATACTTTTTCTAACAACTGGTACATAGGTTGAAAAAGGGTTTTTGAATATACATATACATTTTGGAAACGTAGTCCTCGTTCATGCAGTAAAAGCCCTACAGTTAAATTAGTTTTTCCGCAATTAGATGGACCGCAAATAATACAGCGAATTGTATCAGGTAAAAGCTCACCATGACGAAAACTACGATTGATGCGATCGGAACAAAGGACATCCAACTGCAAGCTCTGAGCTTGTTTTACGAACTTCATACTTCTTCAAGATCAATTCGCGTGTTGCAAGCATGAAAGGTTTATTTAAAATGACCACAGGAGCAAATATGATTCGTGATATAAGCTTGACGAAATACGTTTATCATCAATCCGAACGCAAAACGCTTTTATCAAGTCATTATCGTTGCAGCAGGGTTTGTCATTCATTATAATATTGGGCATCTGGCTCACCGCAAATGAGAGAGGGCGAAATTTCGCCCGATCGAATGATAGGTGGGCTAGAATGCCCAATATTATACTACTTCACACTATAAAATAAAAATGCACAATCATATTTTCCTTTAATCCTTAGGCAAATGGATAAAAATATTAAGTAAAATTTTTCTGTGACAGTACAGCTCGTCATAAAGATAACATCGGACGGTGCGCACGCGCAGGGAAGTGGTGCGAGGTTGCGGCGCATCCGTGTTGTATCACTTAAGACTAAAAATCCCTTGTAAGTTGTTGTATACTAGTAGAATTAATTGATACAGTCATTGGATGCGATTCTACGCGCACGTCGGCTAAATTGTCTAAATCTAAATTTTCTAAATTTTAATTGACATTTAGACGGCTGATTTAACAAGTGCTATTCCAGAAAGTCACGCTGACCGGCTAGATAGATCGGCTAAAATAAGAAACGTCAGATTAAATTAGCGTTGTCATTTGATTATGACAGGTGCTCATAGAATAGCAAAGTGATTTAGTGACGTCTAAATAAAATTAGGAATTTTAGCGGCCGCTGTAGAATCGGGTCCATTGTATCACTAAAGTAAGTAAATAAATAAAAATTAAAAACAATTGAATCGAAAAGACGAAAATCGAAAGAAGACTGGAGGCCACGGCCGTACGACCGGATGGCTAAGTGGTTAGCGACCCTGACTACGAAGCTTGAGGTCCCGGGTTCGAATCCCGGCCGGGCAGATATTTGTATGAATATTGCGAATGTTTGATCTCGGGTCTTGGATGTTTAATATGTATTTAAGTATTTATTTATCTATATTTAAGTATGTTTATCCGTTGCCTAGTGTCCATAGTACAAGCTTTGCTTAGTTTGGAACTGGGTCAATTGGTGTCAGGTGTCCCATGATACTTATTTATTTATTTAATTAGGCCGTATTGCCTAACGTTTCCGACGCTAGCGATCGCAAACAAATGACAGATTTGTCATGTACAAAAACTGTCGTTTGATTGCGATCACAAATGCCAGATACTTTACGTAATAGGCCCTCGGATCGATCACATGGCAGATATTTGTAAGAAAAGTGCGAATGTTTGTTGGGTTCTGGAAATTGAAATATAGTATTTAAGTAGGTATATATGTATCTATGTTTATCTGTTACTTACAGAGCGAGGGCATACGGCTAGCGATCGCATCGCGACTGTATGGTTGCGAACGCGCGACAGCATCGGTACTGCATCGCTACAAAAAGTCGCCGTGGATGAGAGCTTTTAGTATCCATAGTGAAAGCTTCGCTTGGTTTGGGACTAGGCCAATTGATGTCAATTATGCCATGATATTTATTTAATAATACAACAATGTAAATATAAAAAAGTGCAGTTCTTTGGAAAAAAGGATTTTACTCAGTAATATGTACCACGGCGCTTACTCTTGTACAATAAATAATAATAATAATAAACCATTTATTTCAGGCAACACGGCCCAACGATAAATACCTTAAAGACTAACATACATGTAATTTAATAAAAAAACAAGAATTTAAAACTAATTAAGAAATAAATTTTAATATAATAGTGTACCTACCTACATACAAAAAATGTTACCTTATTATTCAAATCTAAGTTTGTATCTACTAATTTGAACACTAATTATGGTATCAAGGTCTCATAAAGAGCGATGTAGGTCACACTGATATACGTGAACCGCAAAAACGTGGGACATGACATTGAATGAGCTTAGTCCGCGCTAATTTAAAGCACTAATTGGTATAAAATATCCCTCAAATTAATTGTATGTCAGTCACGCTTCTTTTTTTCAGAATATAATGCTTCTGTGAAGTGCAGAAGACGTGCAAAATTGATTGACAGGTGTTTTTGGGTAAATAAATAAATGTTTGTGATTAAAAATTGCAAAAGACGCAATGTTTGGTAGTTAAGAAACTGTATTTAATTTATTTTCAACTTGGGAAACAATTGTTTCTTATATCTAAAAATACATTATAACACATGTCAGTTAATTACTTACAAGAAATTCACAAAAGGATCGTCAAAAGTATACAAAAAATAAATCTTATTACAATAAATAGTCAACCAATATTAAAAATAGAATTTTGAATGTCAAATTACAGTTCAATTCAATAATAATAATTAAAATTATAAGCAGAACAAGACATGCTGTATCAGGTGCCCCAGTATAATCCCTCTCAAATTCTCAATCGTTCTCAACAGCAGTCTCTTTTCGCTTACCAAACGTAACACCTCTTCGTTTGTTTTTCTTTCTGTCCAGCTTATAGCTTGCATCCGCCTCCAACACCACGTTTCAAGTGCGCTTAATCTCTCTCTGTCTCACTGAGTCCACATCTCGCCTCCCCGTTCTGTTCCCCCGGAATAGACCAGCAAATACGAAAATACAAATACGGGGTCTAAGGTTGGCAAGAGCTGGAACAAGATCGTAAAACATGGCGTAGTCTGGTGTCCTAGGCCAACAAAGTAAGTAAGGAAATATATTTCAGCTCCAGCAGATATTTCTGCGCTCCGACTTCTGCCCGGAGGGTGTGGTGTACCGTCGTTTTAGGGTAGCAACGAAGACGACTTTAAAAAATCCCTACATAGCTAGTTTAGTTTTTTGTACATGTAGTTTTTGTGTATTTTATGTCTTTTTGTGTACCTATTATTTTTTGTATAATTTGAAATTTACAGTGCATTGGTGTTTTAACTGTAATGCTAATATTTTTTGTTGACAAATTAATAAAATAAGATCTACTTTTTACAGGGATGTATGAAGTCCCTTAGTTAAATAAGGCTTTAGATACCATTAAGTACAATACAATACATTACAAAGACTCTTTATTGTACACCAGAAATAGTAAGCGATACAGAAAACAGAATAGATAAACAGAGAAAAAAATTACACGGCACGGCACGGTATTAAGTACTGTATTGGTAAGTATATTCCTATAATCTTTATATAGGAATATACTTAGCAAAACCTACCAGGCTTACCCGTGGCACAATAATAATCTGTCACATTGTAAACACAATGACAATTTAACGTTCTAAAGCCAGACTCTCACGAGTCAAGGCGAAGTTGCGAAGTCGTGAGAATCATTGTGACGTATGACATAAGCATAATTGGACATAACTTGTATTTAGTGCAAGGTCGGACGATCTTCTATTGTCGGCAATGTCAAAGTCAGCGAAATCAAGATAATTGTACAATAATAACTCTCTTCTCGTCTAATTTCAGGGTTCCACGGAAGTTAATGGATATTAGTTTTTGTAATTTTTTTGCTGACTATATTTTTAGGATTCTGTACCTCAAAAGGAAAAACGGAACCCTTATAGGATCACTCTGTAATTCGTCCGCCCGTCCGTCCGTCTGTCAAACCCTTTCTCTCAGGAACGTGGACGTATCAAGCTGAAATTGATATCCAATACTGAAATCTGCGTTCTCTTAAAGCCCTGAAAAAAATAAAACTTCCAAGTCAACGCAATCAAGAGTTACAGTCATTAAACAACGTTTTTCCACAAATAGCAGTGCACTGAAAACCTATACGGCACTTCCAGTTGTCCTAGAAACTTGAAATTTGGTATATAACACAACCAACTACAAAATTCTGAAAATCTTCATTTTTTCTCTGTTTGTAAATATTAATCTGACCCCACACTGTTTATTTTATTGTTATATTTTGTTTAAGCGTAGGGCTCTGCATACATAGGATGTATTAAATAACGTGGAAAAAATCGAGAAATATCTTCAAGACACGATTCTGTTTACGTACCTATAAATGTGCACGGAACTTTTTAACTGACCCAAATATACTTAGCTGAGGAATTTTGGACGAGAAGCCATTGCGGAGTTTTCCAAACACTGCCAACTGAATGGTGCCTTAAGACGAAAGTCTTTGACCAATGTATGTTGCCAGTGATGACATGGATCCGAGACGTGGTGCTTCACTATAGGCCCTTATAAATAGGCTCAGAGAGCTATGCCTGGGGTTTCTCTACGGGATCGAATCAGAAATGAGCAGATACTTAGAAGAACAAGGGTCACCGACATAGCCAAGCGAATTAGCTCGTTGAAGTGGCAATGGGCTGGCCACGGAGAAAAGATGGCCGTTCTCGAGTGGAGACCGCGGATCGGCAAGCGCAGCGTAGGACGACCACCAACGAGATCGACGGATGGCCTGGTTAAAGCCGCGGGTTCATGGTGGATGCAGGCCGCTGCCAACCGAAGCGACTGGAGGTCTATGGGGGAGGTCTATGTCCAACAGTGGACGTCCTACGGCTGAGATGATCATGATGATGATGATTACTTTGCTCACACGCGCCACCAGCCGTTTGTATTTCCTCGATAGGTATAAAGTTCAAATTAAGATTATACAATTGCTTAGATCTGTAATACCTCGGAGGTGCGAAAAAATTTCTAAGTTTACGCAATAAAAAGATAATGAAAATTTATTTCTAAGAATTAATTCTCTTCATGTTATAAAACCTTTGGCTAATCGTGATTATTGATTAACTTCTAATTTACGATATTGCTGGATCGCGCGAGTCAATCTCCCGCAATTACAACACAATTAAATACTACAATTCGTGACTACAATTCGATTTTAAACCCTTTATTACAACGAAAGGTTTAAATGTTTGATATCGGTTCAGTTATACGCCTCTTCCATGTCGGCTGTGGATATATTTCATGTAACAAATTGTAATATTCATTGTAATTTGAGAACCATTTTATCGTATGTTAATGAGATGGTTCTAATATAAATAGTTTATGGTCAACTCTTTCTAAATGGTCACTGGGAGGGCGATTCCGGTTGAAGACTACGAGTCTCACTTGTTGAATACGTCCCACTGCTGGGCACAGGCCTCCTCTCAGAATGAGAGGGCTTGGGCAGTAGTTCCCACGCAGGCCCAGTGCGGATTGGGAACTTCACACACACCATTGAATTGCTTCGCAGGTTATTGCAGGTTTACTCACGATGTTTTCCTTCACCATAAAGCCCGTGGTAAATTTCAAATGTAATTCCGTCAATGAATTTCGAAAAACTCAAAGATGCGAGCCGGGGCTTGAACCCACGATCCTCTGCTTGAGAGGCCACAGGTGACACCACTCGGCTACCACGGCTTTTTTTATCACACTCTCAAAATGACTTTAATAAATTTGATCCATTTGAAACGGCAAGTTTAATAAAAGCTCGCAAAACAAGTAATAAACACAATCTTTTAGATTAAAAATATTTTTTAAAAAGAATAAATGTAGCGCGGGTAAATTTGACGGAAAACCAGATGAATAAGGATTTTATACTTAGCAAGTGATAGCGATAATTAACAGAATTAACGAATTTGGCTAATAAGCGGTCCAAAGCTAGCTCGGAGATCCGAAACTAGATCGAACACAGTGCGCTGCCCTATGATTCGTTTCTGTAAATTATCACTTTCACTTAGGTTCTAACGCGTTTATTCAAATTTCCTATTTATAAATTTTGCATCGATCAAACGTTAGCATGTTTCGACTCAACGCTAGCGCCATCTCTGGAGCCATTGGGTAACTAATTTATTTAGAGTTGCTACTACCCTCGGGCTGGCGTTGTGCTTGTTATATAAATGAATTAAGAGTATATAAATAAAAACTATTATAAAACTGGGTGGATTGCAAACAACTTATAGATAGTTGAGGGCTTTAGTTAAAAAAACATAATCAATTCTTTTGTGTTACGAAAGTTGGTCCTACGAACTATATGGGTAACTTTCGTAACAAAAAGGAATCGATTAAGTTTTCTTAACTAAAGCCCTCAATTATGTTCAAATTTTTTGCAGCTCACTCAACTAGGTAGTTCTTTAAAACTAAATTAATTTAGACGACCAGATGGCCTAATGGTTAGAGAACCTGACTACGAAGCCCGGGTTCGATTCCCGTGTCGGGGCAGATTTTTGTATGAAAAATACGAATGTTTGTTCTCGGGTCTTGAGTGTTTAATATGTATTTAAGTATGTATCTATCTATATAATTATGTTTATCCGTTGATTAGTATCCATAACACAACCTTTGCTAAGCTTACTTTGGGGCTAGGTCAATTGGTGTGATATTTTATTTAAATTAAATCTAGAAATGGCCTCCATGACTTTGAGCCCGAAAGTTGAATATCTAAAAAAAAGTGATTAAACAAGTGGCAAGTCTATACGGGAAACGCCCGTAAGCATTACGTGTGGTCCCAGGGTGTTACGTTAGCCCGTTCTTTGTTTCGTGTATTTAATAACGTTATGAATAACTGTGAAACATTTCTTGTATAATTTAGTTTGTTTTCCCGAATTTTGTAGTGGGAATAAAATAACACAGTTGGACTGACGTTTAAATCGTGTTCGATTGGAGTTAGGTCTATAATATGTACTTACATACGAATTAGGTATGCACACAAGTTTATTATTTAAATACTTTTAGAGGAAGAGCAACAAGCATTTCGTAGTAAATCTTGAAGTAAATTTTAACCCAGCTTTAGAATTGATTCCATTTTTTTTTCTAATGTGATCCGATGTTAACATAGTAATCACATTACCTCACCTCATACGAGTATTAAATAATATTGAACGGAGAACTCACGTCTTAAATCGAGTTTAGCTCGTCACGTTTCGGGATAATTCGTAGCCCTTCTTCCTAGGAGCAACGTGACTCACACAACATGAGCATGACCCATGTACAATCTGGCCGTCTTCAAATATAGGTTTAATAGGCACCTAATTTAATCTAATTTATTAGGCAATCAAGCGTGAATGTGTTCAAACGTAAATCTATTGATGTATAAAAAAACTCTCAAGTTATTGACATGACACGTTAGTCCGATTTGATTTAGGATAAATGCGCATTTATTGGGCAATTTAAAACTTCTGAAATAAACGGGATTAATTTTAAAACGCCATGTAACTACACCTACAGCCAACAATTATTTAAAAATACCTACATCAACGTACCAACACAGGCGCAAATGCATTCAGAAAAACGATGCCTTAAAAAACAAAAGAAATTTGACTCGAATCCATCGCTGTGTATCTAATTTGTCAGCCTTCTTCGCTGCGCGTATGTCGATTAATATAGACCAATTTTAAACGTTTTGACCACATTAATCTTACCTTTGTACATACAGTATCTGCGTCTTAAGCATTTGAATTTAAAGTCGACTTTTGACCGATTTCTAGTTTACCAACAGCGTGGTTTTCAAGAGATATCGCATGGGTGTTGTATGTGATATATTAGTTAAGTTTGTATGTATTTTTGGTTTTATAACGCACGTGTTTCGACACGAGTGTTAATGGTAACAATCAATTTGGTAAGTTTTTGAGTTAGGACAATGTGTACTAGTTTTTTTCTGGTATTTGATACGGTGCGGAAAGGTCAATGAATTTGGTCCAGAGGTCTTGTTTGTTTGTTTGTTTTAGTTTTAATGGAGTAAAAATTTCCTACATTGAAAATTACTGAAATAGGAAATCCATACTAATATTATAAATGCGAAAGTGTGTTAGTGTGTTTGTATGTTTGTCCGTTTTTACGCCGTAACGGAGCGACGGATCAACGTGATTTTTGGCATAGAGATAGTTTATGGTCCCAAGAGTGCCATAGGCTACTTTTTTTCCCGGAAAAATGCACAGTTCCCGAAGGAACAGCGCGCGATAACCGAATACCACGCGGGCGGAGCCGCGGCCAAAAGCTAGTTTACTTATATCCTATTGTGTCTTATTTTCTTAAGTTTTTTCTATAATGTACCGTTTTTTGCCCAAATAAACATTAAACATATAAAAAAAAACATTGCAATAAAAATCCTGTATTTGAATTTTTTTTTTCTGTATTTATATTTTTGTGTCTGGTTAATTTACCTTTTTAAAGTATATCGTACTCGTATGTTCACAAGTTTATACTACTAGAATTCTTGGATTTTCTATTCTGCTATAGGTATACTGCCAGGATTTAAACTGCCTTCTTATTTTAAATACGACGTTCTTCAAGTCTGATTTGGTTCTCCAGTATATTCCGTTATTAATTCATATTAACAGAAGCAGGTGTTAAAAACCAAAATCAAAGTTCTTTAACCGTTAAGACCCACTTTCCTAACACAACCGAAAATGTGCATACCTACACATCAGTATATCTCGAGATAAGTAGATTAGCACCTGTATGATATATCTTATTATTTAACAAACAATAGACGCGACAAACTGTACTTTCTATTTTCACACCGAAACTTTTATCATCTCCCATTTTGTATATTATCTAAAATTTATCTAAAAATGTTGAAAATTCTACTGTCTTCTTTAAGTTTAAGGTTCAATTGCCTTGAGGTGGTTTAAAATTTTTCCTCCGACATTGTGCTCAGCTATTATTTATGGATTTGTTAATAAATTTATGGTGTTCATACCAACATGAGATGTTTTATTGGGAACATTGGAATAAAATCTACGTTTCTATATTTTAGTTATGGGGTACGAGATTAGATTGGGAGTGGCTTAAAAGCGAGATATTTGATCTTGCAGCTCAGTTGATAGTTAAAAGGAAAATAGATGATTTTATTTCAAAGAGCCATCAGAAACAATAGGTACCTATAAGGTTGAAAGTGTCAGAAATGCTATTTTTTATTATTTTACATGTCTTTGTTGACGACATCACAAAATATTACTTCAATATTTCTATCATTTATTTTGGAATTTGGAAATCTTGTACAACTTGCAAAACTACCGTAAGCCGTAGTGGCCTAGTGATTTGACCTCTGGCCTCTCAAGCAGAGAATCGTGGGTTGAAACCCGGGCTAGCACCTCTGAGTTTTTCGAAATTCATTTACGATCAGGAGATTATCACGAGCTTTTAATTGAAGAAAAATATCGTGAGGCAACGCAAATCTGCAATGCAATTGTGTATGGGAAGTTGCCTATCCGCACTAAAAACTCCTTTTTTTTTCATTTATAAAACTGTATTTCATCTATGACTTCTATTGATATTTTTTTATTTAAAATTAACACTAACTTTTACTCGCGGCTTCGTTCCCCTGAACTGTTAAATCTAGCATTTAAAATTGCGGAATTGCTGCCTAATGTGTTACAGAATCAAAGATTTTGCTTTATTTTGTTCTAAGCTTAAAAAAAACTTAGGAATTTTGCTCAAAACAATTCCGCACTCCACGTTAACGCATGCGCGGTGGCGATGCTATCTGCCACGGACATACCATCGAGATAGACTCAAGCGCATCGAAGCTGCAAGAGAATCGAGCATGCATCTTTTAAAGCGAAAACTGTTCAAAACGCTGATGAAAGCTTTCAAAGACAATTCAGAATTATGAACAAGTTGAAAGTAAAACACAACAATGTTTTCTAGAGTACAGTCATGTGAAATTATATTGTAACGGATAACTCACGTCTTAAATCGAGTTTAGCTTGACATGTTTCAAGCTATTTAGTTTCTAGAGATATTTTTTTAAATTAGACACAAACGTTTTTTTAACGTGTGTTTTCTTAATAAATTAAAATAATTTCCTTGCTCACCCGCGACCTTACGATAGTTAAGCTTATGCAAAATATGCGTGTTTATGCAGTTCCTCCACCTCCACACTGTAAGAACACACACAAATTACACAAACCCATCTATCACCACCACCACATAACACTGACGGGTTTCGAACTCAACCAGAGCTCATCTTCAGAGTAACACAACCGCACACCATGCTACCAGTTGTTAGACGGTTGTTGTTTTTGATATGGACTTCCACAAAGTAACTCCTGATTCAATAAATTATTGTTTTTTTTAGTTGAATTGAGACAACTCGACGACTCTGTGCTGTGTGCTTTGCCATTGCTATAAAAAAAAGAGTTATTATTGGAGACAATCGTTGAATAAATTGATGACAGAGTATCAACGTCAATGTCCCCTCAGAGTTGTTCACCTAAACGCTAAGGACCAGGCTGCGTGAATCACGCGATGCGATCTGCGCATGCGGCGCTAATTGCGGACTAATTCATTAATAAACCTACTTAAGGGATTGTTATTGAAATAGGTTTTTTATAAAGTTTATTGACTTCGTCAGGCTTTGTAAAGAGTATTTATTTATTCATTCATCAATATTGGTACAGCTAATATTTCACTAATATTAAGACTTATTTTGATACTGATCCAGATAATCGTTTACAGACACTGTGACACTGGTGGTATCAATCCGGGCGGACCTTGCACAAAGTCTGTCCCTACCGGGAATCGAACTCGCGACCTCAAGCTCATTCAGATTCTCTAACCGTTCGGCCATCCGGTTGTAGAACTAACCAAACGTCAGACAAACTTTAACGACCATTTGGGTCAAAATTCTATAAATAGTTTATTGAATCAGGCGTTACTTTGCGGAGGTCCATATCAATGAACTAAAAACAAACACAACACAATACACAACACAAAACTAAAAACAGTATGGGGTCTATTATTAATGAGCAACTAAATTTAGTGTCATCTCCCTTGCTACGGCCTGGGTCTAATTTTAGCGATGGTAGTTTGTAAAACATGCCTTGACAATAAATAAATAAAAAATAAAAAATCAAGGTAGTTTTGTAGCACAGTTAAAATTTATTAATATTTTGCGGGTAGTTTTTGTTTTGTTTGGCAAAATAAAACAGTGGTTGTGGTTTGTTAGTCTAACAACTGGTAGCATGGTGTACGGTTGTGTCACTCTGAAGATGAGCTCTGGTTGAGTTCGAAACGCGTCAGTGTGTTGTGGTGGTGGTGATAGATGGGTTTGTGTAATTTGTGTGTGTTCTTACAGTGTGGAGGTGAAGGAACTGTATGAACACGCATATTTTGCATAGGCTGATATCGTAAGGTCGCGGGTGAGCAAGGAAATTCTTTTAGTACATTACCTAAATTCTTACCCAGTGATATTCTTTTGTTTCCACTGTAAAATTTCCCCCCCAATGATGATTAATCACTTGTATCTGCCTACAGCGTAAGGTGTTAAGATTCAAGGCATACACTTTCGATTTCATCGCAAGTCCTTTGTCTGGTGGTGACTGGCGTCACATTAAAATGTCACTATTGTTGATCGTAAGCGAGACGTCGTCCTGTACTGTTATGGCCAAAGTGACATTTGTGAAGCGTATTCTGCAAGTAAAATGTCCGGTAGATTTGTTTTTAGGGTTCCGTAGGATAATGGCAAAAAACGGAACCCTTATCTGTCTGTCCGTCCGTATATGTCACAGCCACTTTTTTCCAAAAATGTTGGAACTATACTGTTGAAACTTGGTAAGTAGATATATTCTGTGAACCGCATTCTGAGGGTTGTACTTGATTATAATTTTTTTTTCATCAACCCCATACGTGTGGCCATATGTCATTTTTGGTCTTCCCTTTTTCATTTTCCCTTCTATCTTTCCTTCTATTACAGTATTAATGTAATTATCGTAGCCTGGACTTAAGGCATCAAAAACTGTCACCAACCTTAAGCCTCGAGACCTTCGACTTGCACTTAATCAACTTGGCTACCATCCAGGAACCACAATCAATTTACTACTGCCCTAATGTAGCGTCAACTTGTAACCTTGGCAGCCGAGACCATGGGCTTTGTCGTCTTTGTTGAGGTCAAGACAATAGCCACCCGATCCTGGCCTTAATGTTAACTAATTGGCATATTGGAGACTTAATCCAACCTTCGCTCAATCCAAAGCAAACCTTCCTACGTATCCGTAGATTCTATTGTCAATCGCTTGACACCTCGCTGCTTAGGTTGTTCGGATATGTTCAGTTATTGTAATGTGGAATTTGGAGGTCGCGATTGTCCGAGCCCACCCGACAATATTGGATTCGTTCCAACGAGCGGTGCATCAACAATGCATCTTTGTTTAGCAAGGCTGCTCTTCAGCCTTGAATCATCCGGGTTTGGTAAAAATAGACGTTTTCTATGGTATTTCTTGGTGATGATAGGCAATGCTTCCGCTACTTCCTCGCACGCTATAATCGGCTATGCTACTTTGAAAAAAATCTCGTATCTCAAATTAATACGTCAACAAAATTGACCCTTGATGCAATCGTCATAAAGTGCACTCAGAAAAATTATCCATTTTGAGATACGAGTTTTTTTAAAGTAGTGTCGATTTTTTTTGATATTGTAACGGATAACTCACGTCTTTAATGGAGTTTAGCTCGATATGTTTCGGGCTATTTCGAAACCTTTCATGTGCTTTAATATGAGTGAGTCTCACGGTAGTTTAGTGACGATTTGTTTATGTTAGCACAGAAATTAGGTGCCAATATTTAACTAGCTTTCAATCAATGTTTATATCCTTCGCCAACTACATTAAGCCTTGAGCTGAGCCTTGAGTTTTGAAATAAATATTATTATTAGGGATCCTTTGGACTGCCATAATTTTATAAGTCATAATGTCATGTTTGTCATAATTATTGTTAGTCATAATTTCTTTTGCCGCTGAAACCATAAGTTTTTAAATGGTCATCCTATAGAACTCTATAGGTTAGCTTAGGTTTGTTTAATAACAATTCTGAAAAATAAATGTTTTCAGAGAAAAAAATAGTTATGTCAAATATTATGACAGACAATTTTCGTTTCGACCAGTCGATACAGACCCATTATTATTATTAAATTAGACAGAAATATACGACCACCCGATTTGAACTCATTTCATAGCTATTTTTTCCTTTGAAAAAGGCCTATGCCGTCACATAGTAATTACACCCCTGCGCGCGCTGATACGATCAATTAGCATCGCTCGTGATGCGCCCGCGCAGGCGTCCGTGCGATGTCGCGCTATCGCACCCGATCGCGGAATGGCGCTTCGCGTGAAACTGGTGCGTTGATTTGTGAGACACTAGTTTTTATCCGTTGTTTTTCAGGCGTAAACTGTTCGACACGTTGCGGTAGGTTGTATTGTAATTTCAGAATTTAACTTAATAACAGGGGTCGGCAACCGTTTGAGTAGGAAGAGTTAAAAATTGAAAATTTACAAAATTACACAGGTTTTAAAGATCCAACAATAAATAGTACTTGAAAAAATAAAGCTTGGAGCTAAAGAGCTGTAGCTTTACATCCAAAGAACCGTATTGTGGCTCGCAAGCCACAGGTTGCAGACGCCTGTAAAGTACTCTCAAATTTTTTTATAACTCTATTTAAGTATATTCTTAAAATTCTTACAATAGGGTTTGATTAGCAGCATTTACTCTTGTTAATTTTATACAAAAACATATGTACTTTTTAGCAAGGCGTGACGTCACTCCCGAAGTTTGACGCGCTCCATCTTTGTATTTTTTTGATTGACAAAAGAAAAAAAATGTGTCTAATATTTTCAGTCTTATCATATAAGTAACGGACTAAACAAAATAGTTATGAAACATTTTTTTTCCTTGTCTCTGTCCATTATTTGGGTGATCAAGATGATGACGATGATGATAATTTTCAAATACTAATCTAAATTTGTTTTTTTCACGAGATTTCAATTGAAATATAATTAAAGTCAAAGTCAAGGTCTAAAATATTTTTAATCAATTTAGGCTAACAAGCACTTATTAATGTCAAAAAAAAATCTACCATCGGTTCGGTAAAACGTCTTTTGAGAAGAATCCGGCAAGAAACTCAACGAGGTATATATTTTTTAAACAGATTAACAATATTAGTAAAGTGCGTATTGTGCACCATTGTTATGCGTGCGAGCATCACTGGTGCGCAGTGATTTAGCGACGCGCGCCGATGCTCGATAGCGCTTTACTTATTGTCGCGGTTTGATCGCCCGGCGCGTGCGCCGATACGCGCATGTCGTATTTATGCGCTGTCAACCACTTTTATTGCGATCAATACCGTTTTTTATGATGTTGGAGTTGGAAGTACCGTCATTGTTTTGTGAGATATACCTAAGGTACAAGAACCGTATTTTTTAACGTCATCATCATCAGGAAGACGTTTGATCATACATATTAGATCGTCATTGGACATATTGCCATTGACTGCGGGCTATTTAGGCTCCGCAGAAAACTAGCGCTGCTGCGTATAAAGTGTAGCAAGATTCATCAGTTAGTACACTGGGTGTGGCCTGTAATATGAGCAAATCATCATCATCATCATCATCATCATCATCATCATGTTAGCCGAAAGACGTCCACTGTTGGACATAGGCCTCCCCAAGGCTCTCCACTCAGACCGGTCTTTTGCTTTTCGCATCCACCGCGATCCCGCGATCTTAACCAGGTCGTCGCTCTATCTTGTCTAATCAATCATGAGCAAATAATTAAAACATAATCTACTCCTCAATCTGAACAATATTAGTTCAGCGACTTTTAAAAATAATTAGTTTTTAATTGATATTACATTTTTATGTTTATTTGAAGAAGCAATGTAAAGCAAAATGCTTGATGTTTGTAGCCTGACAGGTGACGTCAGTTGTGTTCTAAGATGGCGTACATTGATAGCAGTATTTAGTTTCCATGAAAAAAGAAAAGTTCAAAGACTCCGTTATTTTTAAAAGTCGCTGAACTAATGTTGTTCAGTTTGACGAGGACAATCTATGTTTTAATTTTTTGCTCGTTTTTTTTTTATTCGACTGATGATAAAAGATCACTACCGCCCATAAACAGCTGCAACACTAGAGGTAATGCAGATGCGTTGCTAACCTAGAGGCCTAAGATGAGATACCTCAAGTGCCAGTAATTTCACCGGCTGTCTTACTCTCCACGCCAAAACACAACAGCACAAGCACTGTTGTTTCACGCCAGGATTAGCGAGCAAGATGGTGGTAGCAATTCGGGCAGACCTTGCACAAGGTCCTACCACCTGCATAATCGTATAATATAGTCTACAGAATCATGGAGGAAATGTACTAGATATCACAGACAGTTAGAAAAACGTGAGTTGACTTTGTAGGATAATTTCTCCCAATATAAAGTTTTATACTTTCGTGATTTTCACTGATAGTCAAAATACCAGAAACGGGACTTATCACTCTGAAACTTTACGAGTAATATTTACCTCGACGTTTCGATCACATTACAGTGTCACAAGTAGACTGAAGTGTAGGGTGTCGAGTCTGGCTAGCAGCGCGAGTCCTTCGAACTACCCGCACTTGATCACAAAAAGTATCGGCACTCGTATCTCGAACTACCCGGACTTTGTCATTCTTATTTGTCACCCTGTAATGTGGTTGAAACGTCAAGGTAAATATTACTCGTAAAGTTTCAGAGTGATAAGTCCCCTTAGTGGTATTTTTTTCTGCCAATATGTTAAGATTGCTATAAAACACGTATGTACGTACCCGTACGTACACAGAAAACAAAGAAGATTTGCTAACAGTAACAAAAAAATGTTGCTTGTAACATTACTTGAGTGACTACAAAACTAAGATCTACTAGTAACTAAAAGTTAGGTCATGTCTTACAAAATTCTTATGCAATATTAGCATAATTTTGGTTCCTAATTAGTAAATTTTGGCTAAACATGAACAAACATCATAGTCTAAGATCCCAGGGCCCCCAGACGTTACTTATTTTTGAAGTAGGTAACGAATTTTACGGTATATACACTCTTCTATGTGTTTAAGAGTGTGTGTGTGTACTAACTAGTTTGACTAGGCGGCCCGTTCACAGGTAGCAGTTAGAAAAGGTAGACAAAAACATAACTTACTTTTGTTAAATTCGAAGTGCTGATTTTTATATATGTCACATAGAATATTATTGAAAATAAATATTTCATATTGACAGACCGTTTCTGTGGGCGGTAATTCCTCCCAGACGCTTGAAACCTCATAAAAAAATTACCGAACTCTTGTTTTATTCGAAGTCTTCTGCTTTATATATGATGTTTGGGGGACTATTTTAATACCTTTTGTGTACAGCCAGACCAATCCGAAGGGCCAAACATTCTCCCAGACACAATCAAAGCTCCGCTGCATTACTATTGCATTATTGCGTATTATTGCATTTTAATTAATAATAAAATTATTAATAAAAGGTTTATATGTCCAATAATGATGGTATACAGTACAATGTTTACTTTTAGTTTTAGAACTAAGGGGCCACCTCCCATCCCTGTAAAGAAAGAAAGAAAGAAAGAAAGAAAGACATTTATTCACATTCACAAAGACACACAAATACAACAAAAAAAAAAAAAAAAAAAAAGCAGTAGACAGGAAACACAAACAAAACATAATGGAAATTCAAAAATAAAAATATACGATTTACTACGATTTACTGTACTATTATCGTTCTTTTCATTTATTTGTTTTATTTTATACTATACTTTTTAAGTATTTTATTTGTTATTATTTTATTTTGAAAAAATGACTTTCTGCCAAGTTTCTTGCGGCGCATTCTTCTTGGCAATGATGGTCTTTCCAAAAGCGCTAGTAGTTTAAAAAAATACGTGTAAAAGTGCCCATTGCGGCCTATTTACTTAATAAAATGATTTGAGTTTTGAATTTGAATTTTGAGTAGGTACAGTAGCAGCAGCAGTAGCAGAAGCAATAGTAGTAAGGTACTTAGTAGTGAAGCAGTAGACTAATGATGTAAATTTTGCGCGTTTCAGCTTTGCTCTGTTTCACAAGAAAACATCGTTAAAATAACGTGTTCTTTAGAGTGGAAATTAGTATAGTTTTGTAAAAAAGACATTTACATACAATGCCTTGTGTAATTGGGCACACTATTTTCGTTTTCAGGGAAAACTAGAAACAATAAATGTCAATAGGTTACGGAAATAATGTAGAAGAACATAACTTTAAAAGCACATTCATAGTACATAGCGAGATTATGTGTGTATGCAATCTACCATTGCCGACTACTTCAGACATCTTTTGTATGTACAAGTATAAAGTTAGTAGGTTTATATTTTCTGAAGATGCTGGTAAATGAAAGTTAGGTATCAGATAAGTTCACAAAAATAATTTAAAAGCATGTCAATTCATGACGGGAGTGCACACAAAATTGACAAGATTTCATTTTTTCAACACCTGTAAATTACTACAGGAATCGAAAGAGTTTTGCCTTCTGAACATGGGAAAATATTTATTGTAATTAATTTCTCCATATTATAAAGTTCCCAATCCGCACTGGGCCCACGTGGGAACTATGGCCCAAACCCTCTCATTCTGAGAGGAGGCCTGTGCCCAGCAGTGGGACGTATATAGGCTGGGATGATGATTTCTCCATATTTAATAAAATACAAAAAAAATAAAAATGTATCTGAATTTGCCGATACTACGACAGAAGGGATATGTTTCTTTTGCCTTTTTCACCAGAAAAAGGAGCCGTCATAATTTTAACAACATTTACGTCGGATTTACGCATGATTTACGTGATCTTTTGGATGTATTGTATTGTAGTGTTGGAGTTAAGCCCTTTTAGAATAAGCACATCTTAAAAAAAATTAATAAATTAATTGATAATCGTAGCGAAATTTTAAAAATATTAACATCTTTCTATTTCCAAACAGAAAACAGAGAACGTATCAAATTATAGTACTAGAAATATGAAATCTTGTCAATTCTGTTTAAAATAACATGTTTTGAACCATTTTGTCATGTAGTTGGTTAGAATATAATTCAAACCAAACAATAACAGGGTCAGAGGTGATCCGACAAAATTATTACGTATTAAGAATGTAGAAAAACAACTGGTTTCGAATAATTTTCATTAAAATATAAACGCGTCAACTAAAGACAGCCAAAATGACATTTAAGAGTTTAAAAAAGTTTTTAAAACCTTTATCGTATCAATTGTAGGATGTCCACAGTTGGACATAGACCTCCAGTTGCTTTGGCTGGAAACAGCCTGCATCCACCGTGAACCCTCGGCTGTAACCAGGTCATCCCCGTCCATCTCGTTGGTGGACCTCCGACGCTGCGCTTGCCGATCCGCGGTCTCCATTTGATAGGTTTACAGCACCAACGGCCGTCTGTTCTCCATGCTATAATGGCCATTCGTTAATAGGTATTTCAACGAGCTAATTTTTTTTTTATTGTTTGTTTATATTTTTAATATTAAACACCCTGGCCATTTTTGATACGTGTGTATTTTGTATTTTTAATATTGTTCTGTTATTCTGCTTTGTCTGCTGTCACTTACTTCTTGTCGTGTGTTGCAACTGTTAACATTATACTCGTTTTACGCTGCTACTCTCGTTCCCTTTAATTCTTTTAATTTAAATAACGCGAGAAAGCTTGTCAAATGTTTAAAAAATTTTACCGCAAAAAAAAAAACTTCTGAAAGAAAAATATTCAAAGTTTTTTCTAAGAAAGACGTTACGACCCTTTGTATCTAATCCATCTACATTAGACGTATATAGGCCAATCAACTTTTTTACCCACACTAATCTGTCCGCGACATTTTTAAAAAATTGCGGAGTTTTGTAAGTAAACATGCTTTTTCTGTAATTTAATAGATGGTGTACACGAATACATTCCATCTTACGTAAGTTCAAACTATTAAACCGTGAACTATCTTGCTGGACGCACAATTTTTTGGTAACGCCAAAGACAATTCTGATAACGCAAAAGACGTCCAAAGTGTCAGTAAAATTGGTTGATTGGCCCATAAAATAATTTTAATTGTCTCAGTTTTAGATACGTCATTTACGATGCCACCTTTGAAAGTATCCTCTCTCGACAGGAAACTGCCGGCAAAAAACCTACTGAGTCCTCTTAAAAAATCCCGGTCAACAAATTATCCCGCCTATCGCGCGATCTCACAGTAGCCGGGATAACGTATCGCGTACATGACATCACTAAAGTAAATTTAGTGCTGCGCTCGACCCGGGGTTAACTATACGACGTCCGCACTATTTCTCACCGATCCACCGATACCGTTTATTTTATACTTATACGGTTTTAGATTTAGGGTTCACGGGGCTTTGGGATCACATCAGTCGAAAACTTCATTTCTGTAGCTCTATATCTTACTTAATGCGAAGAAGGAGGGTTATGTGTTTGAGCGTTATGTATGCGTTATTTGGGTGATCATGATGATGATAATTTTCAAATACCATAAATATAATTTAGTTTTTTATTTTCCACGTGATTTTAATTAAAATATAATTAAAGTCAAGGTCCAAAATATCTTTATAAAAGTAAGGCAAACAAGAACTTATAAATGTTAAAAAAAATCTACCACCGGTTAGGAAAAACCTCTGTTGAGTGAGAAGAATCCGGCAAGAAACTCAACGAGGTATATATTTTTTAACAGATTTACAATATTATTAAATGGTATCTATACATCACAAGTATTTAACTCAACTTTATTTTTAACACAGTAGGTTCGCTAATTAATTAATTAAAGGTATTTAATTACTCCTGACTGCCAGTGCTCTTTGCTCCCTTTCGACGTCCTTGTTATCCGAGAGTGACGCCGTGACCCAGTGGCCCAGGTATTTAAATTGCTGAACCACCTTGAGGAGTCCCTGAAGTACGAAAAATATTTTATTACTAGCTTTTGCTTGCTTTCCACCCACGTGGTATTCGGTTATCGCGCGCTGTTCCCTCGGGAACTGTGCATTTTTCTGGGATAAAAAGTAGCCTATGTCACTCTCGGGCCCATAAACTATCTCTATGCCAAAAATCACGTCTATCCGCACAAACATACAAACACACTTTCGCATTATTAGTATGGATTTTCATTTAATGTGAAAAATGGCGAGTGTATGCGTGCGTTTGTTTCTCCTTTATGCTAAAACGGTCGGATGGATTAAGATGAAAACAAAAAAAAAAACGTGCAAAGACGCGTGATAACGTTGTTCATAACAATGACTGCACTTGATCCTAAGGTCAAATGAACACGAAATAATTTGTCAGTTTTGCAGAAACAGATTGACAGCTGAATGGGGTTGCCATAAAAATCGATATTTTGGATTGTCAAAATTATCTTACTAATTTACTAAAACAACAGCGATTTATAATTTGGATAAACAGTATTAAACACTGTGGCTTTACTATAAGGTTGATTTGAAATAACATGAATATTTGCAATATTATATATTATTGGATTTATGAAAATGTACGTAAGTTGAAAGGTTTTTGAAATGCTATTCAGTCTGTTTGAATGACTTTGACTTCAAAATTAGTTTTTTTGAACACAAGTCGACCTCGAATAAAGTTCATCTTTAATAATTACCAAAACTAATTTGAAAAGACATAATCTCGATTGAGCCAAAGCTTGATAGACGCTAAAATAGTAGATTGTACAACGAGAGCATAAAACGAGCCATTTTACCCGATCGTTCACATAGCCACCGGCGCTGGTACGGTGAGAGTGGATAGACACGTCGAGGGGAAAATGGGTTTAATGCTCGAGTTTTACACTCTGCTTTTCACTTCGATTGCGAGGAAATGAAATAGCAACAGTGGAAACAATTGTTCACTTATTAGAAACCTATTATTTTTCATGCATTACTATAAAATTATATTTAGTTTTATTGTTTTATTATGGTTGATTTTTAGTCAGTTGCCAAACGTCGGAGTTGGCCCCATACAAAGACTGATCGCTAACTGACTAATGATGACTAGTGACTGACACGAGCTCCACGGCGCGGGCGGGCAGCGCATTTGAATCGATTTTGCGCGGACATCGGGGAATCAACATCGCTAATTCGCTCTTGAGACGTCACAGTAGATATAAAAAAGTGACACGGTCGGTTTTCATTACAGATTGAGGTGTTTGCGTTATCTAGTTTAATCTATATCTGTGGGCTAAACTTATTGGAATCAGCTTGTAGCTTGTAGCGCCAGTATTTCCGGACTGGTGCAACTTAGGGATTTTTAGAAAACGAGCCTACTTCTTTGTCAAAGGATCGGCAACGCACCCGTGACTCAACTTATGCTGTGAGTGTCCATGGGTGGCGGTGATTGCTTTCCATCAGGTGACATCAGGTCTGTCCCCTATGTAATATATAAAATTTTAGATTGAAATGCTATAGTGAAGGCAGAGCTCGGTCTATAAAAATTCGCTTGTATTTTTTTCCTTCTTACTCTTTAACGCTAAAACGGCTGGATAGATTTAGATAAAATTTCGTAAAAAACCTGGCAAGAAACTCGAGATAATATTTTTTTTGTGTATAATTGTATTGCATCCACTGGTTTATACGGAACCTGTTTTTAAAAACGTATCGTGTTTTTCTGACGCGTTGACTCTGTTTCCGTGGTGTATTTTAAGAGGAATTTTGTAACAACAAGTCTTTGTCTCGTTTAGAAAGTGTGACTTATGTCGACATTATTGGTTTTTATTTAATGAAGCATTTTAACCTTTCATTAACCCGCTGTTTCACCATTCATTAATTAAGTTAATTTGACGGATAAATGTAATGTTGTCTCTGTTTGTTTTGTTCTATTCGACGGAGACAGCATCACATTTATCCGTCAAATCAAATTAATCATTGGTGGTGAAATAGGGGGCTAAGCTAGGATTCTAACACACTTGGAATCGCAATCCTTTTCACCACTTCTTTCTGTCACACGGTAAAAGACGAGGGCAGAAAGAGACAGCGAATGTGATCGTGAACATAAACGCGTGAGACAATACGGCCTATGGTCCCTCGTAACACCCGTTATTCCGTGACTTGTACTTTACCAATCTACCTACACCACCTTAAACGCTAAAATCAGCGTGCGTGTTCACCTCCCCTCTCCCCGACGGATAAAATTAGGTGACAAAGAATTTAAAAGTTGGTAATAATTATAAAAACTACCTTTGAGATATATTAAACTCCGAATATTATTTTTTAATTTATAGACATTATCTTCGCGGGCGGAGCCGCGGGCAACAGCTAGTTAACCACTTGTTGCCCAGGGGCCTTTTCGACCCCCTGAGTCCTATCTAATGCGTCGGATGGAAGGGAATTGTAAAAATTGTAAACATACACAGGTTAACAGTCTCCTTTGCGTCTCCAAACAAAAGCACGCCAGAAAATCCTAACACCCATTCCCGATCGAATATCACTAATTCTTTGGACAAAAATGTCAGAGACGCGGTATCGGCGCGGGCGCATCGCGGAATTCGGCGCGAGAGGCGCTGCGTCGCGCAATATGGCGGCCGATCGCGAGATACCAACTAGTGATGGGATCAGTTGCAATTATAAGTCGACGCTTGAAAGGAGAAATTGACTAAGCGACATTTTTTTAAGGTAAGTTATATTTTTTTTTATGCGACTGGAAGGAAAACGAGCAAGTGGGTCTCCTGGTGGTAAGAGATCACCACCAATAAGTGCAATTTACCCGTAGCTATCCCTAATTTTATTAAGAAAAGTTGTTTCTATTGATGTTGACTTTTGTTCGTTTACTTTTTGTTGTTGGTTTTTTTTTTTTTCAGTTTATTGTAATTAGTGTCTTTTTTCAGTTTATTTAAATTTTATGGTATTATATTTTATGTGCTAGAATTAAGTGCTATGTTCATAATATGCTGTAATAAACATGTCATGTTTATAGATATATATATATTGTCCGACACAATGTAAATTGTTATGGAAATAAATATACTGAAATACTGAATACCGCCCATAAACATTTGCAACACCAGGGGTATTGAAGATGCATTGCCAACCTAAAGGCCTAAGTTGGAATACCTCTTAAGTGCCAGTAATTTCACCGGCTGTCTTACTCTACGCGCCGAAACACAACAGTGCAAGCACTGCTGCTTCACGTCAGGATTAGCGAGCAAGATAGTGGTAGCAATCCGGGCGGACCTTGCACGAGGTCCTACCACCTGCATATTATACATATCAAAAGGTTGACTGGAAGAGATCTCTTAAAGGGATAAGTTCACCTTTGTACATATTTTTTTGTCAACAGTGTTTAACTTATTTTGTACAATAAAGAGTTTACATATATACGAGTACATACATACATATTTAGAATCAGTAACATTTACTGATTCCAAACATGTATATAACTCACTAGGTATCTTAAAACAAATGTCGCTTAGTCGATTTCTCCTTTCAAGCGTCGAAGTGATTTTTTAACGAACGTCGATAAGCGAAAGGAAAAGAAAATCAGGAAAGCATAAGAAATCTATCCTATAGACTGGCTAATACCAAAAGGTCGTTTCTGGGAAATTGCATTCGTTTTATAATGAAATTCTAAAAAAATATCGATAAAACAAATACAAAATTCAAATGTACAAAAATAAATTAATAGTTATTACAAGTATCTGTAAAGTTACAAGTCCTCTGTCAAATAAAGGCATTCCCCTTAAACGAACGCCATAATGAAAGGCTACTCGCTACTTGTATCCACCGGTTGCCCGCAACTCTCATGGTGTCGTCAGTCCATCTAGTTCTAGTAGGAGGCCTTCCAACGCTCGTCTTCCGGTTTGTGGTCGCCACTCGATGACTAAACTCATTATCTCTCAATATAACATTCCGTTTTCTAGAAGTTTTACTAACAGCGGTATATTTTACACTGCCATTATCGTATAATAAGACAAATCCATATTAAAAAAACCCGTCCAAGTGTGAGTCGGACCGTAATCTATTATAATATTAAACATTAGCAAAAAAGGCAAAAAAAAACAAGTTTGTTGTATGGGAGCCCCCTTAAATATTAATTTTATTTGAATTTACTTATTTATTTTTAACGTGAATATAAAATTGAATACTCTGTGAACGTTTAAAGCGTTTACCTGTTGCCGTTATTAATATCGAGCAAAAACGGCAAAAAATCACGTTAATTAATTTTATTCTGCTTTTAGTATTTGCTGTTACAGTGGCCACAATAATACATAATCTGTGAAAATTTCAAGCGCCTAGCTATCTTTACGGCTGAAGAGATAGAGCCCTGTGACAGACAGACAGACAGCGGAGTTTCAGTTATAGGGTTCAGTTGGCACCCTTTGGGTACGTAACCCTAAAAGTAACTAGCAAATTTACTCCTTCCGTTTTATAGTTTTTGTATTGTATCCGTATCGTTTACCGTGCTAAGCTAGTTTTGGAGCTGTTAAACGATACTCACCACGTCACTAACTCTCCCGTAACTCCTGCGATTCGTTGATATGATCGCGGAGTATTACGGTCCGATTCGTTATTTATTATCGAGATGACAAAACGAGTGGTAATCGATATTTTGCCGAGTTAGTTTTGTTTTGTAATTAAACACTGTTGTTGGTTTATGTGAGAACGGTAGCTTCAGCTTGTGCATAACGGGTGGCTATTAGCTTCTATTAAAGTTGCAGTATTTTTGTTTGAAAACGCTAAAAATAATAAGAAGCTTACCAAGTTTTGGATTTTAATAGATGTTAATAAACTCACACACATTTGACACAAATACGAGCAAAAAACTGACTTAATAATAAAACAAAAGCTGTAAAAAATAGACAATAGAAAAGAGTACAAATACATAGTTAAAAAAAAGAGGTCTGCCGCCAACATTGTTGAAGTCATAATATCTTTATTCAATTTAAGCTATAGTGATGAATGTAAAAAAACTACCACCGGTAAATTGGCATTGGTATCAAAAAAACGATGCTTATTTTTATTTATTTTCTTCATGGGTTTTAAATTTTTTTAGGTTTTTTATATAGAAGTTACCGGAATTATAGATAACCACAGTTGCCATGGGGTTAAAAACTAATCTTTGTCCGTCACAATTATTCAAAAAAACTTGGTGTCTTCAGTCACCTGGCAGTGGTAGGATTAGGCGGTTTAGTTATATAACGTTTATTTACAATGAAAGTAAAACAAAGGCCAAACGTTATTTTGCAAATACACACGATAAATTTATATTTTTTTACTAAAATATCATAAATTTAGTAAACCTAATTCCTCGAAATGGTTTTGGAATTAGACCACACTGTAAAAAAGTGATCAATGCCAATTACCGCTAAATTACCGGTGGTAGATTTTTTGATATTCATTCATTGTTCGGAAGAACCTCTGTTGCCGTTTATTAAAAAAAAACCTCTGTCGAATTGAATCCAGAAGAAACAGATATACAATTTTAATTTTTATTTAGATGACAGGTTGGCAAACTTTTTTGCCTACCCCATCTGGGAATACAGGCGTGTGTGGGATTCAGCTGAAAACCAGCGCTGCAGCTCTGGTTACAGGGCTACAGCACATTCTGAGCTGAGTCCTTTTGGCAACACACTATAGCACAACGTCTCTAATTGTTCTCTCTTCTCCTATTTAGGTTTTTACTGTTTTTGCTGTGATGTAGTGTATTTTTGTTGTCAATAAATATTGTGAGTTTGAGTTTGTATTTTGGAATGTTATTACAAATTAACGTTTACCTTTAATTTTAATAAAAAATAAATATCAAATAAAAGTTTGCAATAAAATTGGTTAATAACTAAATTTGAAAACTGAATGTAAACAATCATTAAAACATTAGGTAGAATTTAACCTGGAATCACAACTATTTAACCTTTCCATAGCTATAAAATATATGCGTTAGTAACAAAACTACTGCCGAGTCATATAAACATCAGTTCAAATATTTAATGTGAGTTAGCAAGCGCGCCTCGTGACTTTGCCCATTAAAATTTGTGTATTTATAAATATAGATAAAAAAACTTTAGTCATCATCATCCCAGCCTATATACGTCCCACTGCTGGGCACAGGCCTCCTCTCCCTGAATGAGAGGGCTTTCGCCATAGTTCCCACGCGGGTCCAGTGCAGATAAACTTCACACGCACCATTGAATTGCTTCGCAGGTTTGTGTAGATGCCTCACGATGTTTTACTTCACCGCAAAGCTCGTGGTAAATTTCAAATGTAATTCCCCACAATTTCGAAAAACTCAGAGGTGCGAGCTGGGTTTTGAACCCACGATCCTCTGCTATATGTCAAACCACTCTGCCACCTAATGGACACCTATAACACAAGTTGAATTATGGATTTATTGCCAGTTTTTTTAGTTGGGTACCTAGTTTGGAGATCCCTACTTATTTATTTTTCCCAATTTCTTGTTGTGGAATTGAATATGACATGGTTTTTATTGGATTAAAAAGCATTTTTTGGCAATATATCTGCGTCTTTCGGGTCATAAAGAAGCTTCAAAGATAGCTTTCAAACATTTTAGAAATACCAAAATTTTAATCTCAGAAAGTCGTTTATTATTTATTATAATCAATTTAATACGATACCACAGACAAACACACGCGATAGCTTCTATCGTATTGGTTCCACGATGTCACATCTCGCTACAAATGGTACCAGACCACCCAGGGACAGTTTACTGTCCACTAACTGTCGTGCTGGGAAATCAAATTCCCATTGTCGCACTCTGAACTGAAATAGGCATTTAAAAAAACATATTTTAGCTCTATGGCGCTATGAGGTGAAGTGTAAGCGCCGGGAGTTTGATTATTAAAAAGTTTATTAAAAAGTAGTGCCACTTTTTTTAATGGCATCGATGTGTTACAAACATTTTTCATAATCTTAACTTATTGTTGACAAAAATTAAAGAAATGGTCAATAAAGTAAATAATTTAAAAAATAATAATCTTCTTTTCTTTGTAATTTTCTCTGTGTACCTGTTTTCTGTATCGCTTATTATTTCTGGTGTACAATAAAGAGTATTTGTATTGTATTGTATTGTAAATAAGAGAGTTTTTAGAAAATAAGGAATAATAGTCTGAGACAGTCACAATAATTGATGCAGTAATTCGTTTAATCAATGTAAATAAATAATAAACGTCTATATATATATATATATATATATATATATAATATATATATATATATATATATATATATATATAATATATATATATATATATATATATATATATATATATATATATATATATATATATATATAATATATATATATATATATAGACGTTTTTATATATATATATATTATTCCACTGGAAGGCAAACGAGCAAGTGGGTCTCCTATATATGATAGCTAAATGATAATACTGTATTAGTGACTATTGAATCAACAACAATTTGGCATTATTACGAGTATATGTATAATTTGCATGCCATTATCGGTTAAACATGTCATTGTGAAACAAACAATTATAATTATAATTAATTTTATTTTCGTTGATCTATATTGATTGATTAAAATGGATTTTTATTTTTATATAAATTATTAAAAAATTATGTCGAAACTTTCAATTAAATTTCAAGTGAATCTTATCATCAGAAGTGGATGGAATTGGACATACAGAGTCCAAGAAAGTTCTAGGTTAAAGGAAGAACGAAAACGACCTCAAATCAGCAAACATCCGGTCTGTGGTTAAGTAAAATTAGGCCGAAACATGTCGCGCTAAACTCGATTTAAGACGAGAGTTGTAGAGGTCAATAATATTTAATATAAGTAAAATTAAGTTGAAAAACAAATCACTAAAAACCAGTTCAAAGCAAATAAAACTGCCCAGTGGCGCTTTTATATTTAAAAATAAACTTAAAATGGGTTCACGAGGTCCACATAAATTACGAAGTTAGTCGTCAAAGTCGTGGAGTCACTCTAAATCGTTGCTTAGCCAATAAAACTCAATTCTGTTAGTTCAGTCGTAAATTAGGTGGACGTTTTTAATACGGTCCTATTTTGAACAATTACAGGGGCATAAAGGTTAGAGCATTTTTTGGAGTAGTAAAATTTTAGGGCGACCATGTTTCTGTAAAACTAATACAATAATAATATAATTTAATAATGTAATATATAATAATATAATATAATAATGTAATATAATTGTTTTCGAAAGAAAAATTCGTATAGTCTCAGTAAAAATAATAATTTTATAGCTACCTATATTATAATGCATTGACTAGATCGTATGTGACACTCAGTAGAACAATGTTGCAGTCACCATTTACTGCAATTATCAAGAAACATCAGTTTGCTGAATATTAGCTAGCTGCTTTGGATTCGGTAGAACAGCGAGCAAAGAGGCTCAACACAGCGTCGCCTGCGATGCGGATTTTTGTCGCCAGAGCCTTCGTCATCGCAGAAGAGTGGCTTGCCCGTCGGTATTCTACAGGCTAAATTTCGGTAAATGTGCTTCGGAACAGCACGACCTTATTCCACCTGCGCTCCTTTCTTCCACAGGTCGATCAGAAGTAGACAGGGTCTCCGCGCTTACATTGTCAGTATTCCCAAAATCCGGAATTGTATTCGATGAAGCAATGTAAAGCAAAATGTTTGTAGCGTGACAGGAGACGTCAATTGAGCTATAGGATGGTGTATTGATAGCAGTAAGAAAAAAGGAAAATTCAAATACTCCATTTTTTTTAAGTCGCTGAACTAATGTGGTTCAGTTTGACGAGGTCGATCTAAGTTTTAATTATTTGCGCGGTATAAACCGAAATTAATTTTCCTTAGGATTATGTTGGAAATAAAGCTACTTATAAATATTGTTTCAAAATCAAAAAATCTAAATCAAAATATACTTTATTTGCTAGAATACAGTCAAGCGGATATTGATGTGTATTACAATTTGTGTGCAGTGTATTTTGCCTGCTAATGGGTATGCAAATATTCAGTCTTAATTTCAGTCTAATAAATATTATGAAGCTTATAATCTAAGTATTCTTTTATGGAATAAAATGCATTCTAAGTCAAAAAAATGAATAAAAGTTTCTTAAACTCTTGCCTTTCAGATGCTCTTATAAATTCAGGTAAATACAATCTTGGTGCCATACTGAATGAACTTTTTGCACATAAGGCGGTTTTTGATCGTTTGTTTACGATTTTATGTCGCTGCCGTACACTATTAAAAACAGAGAATTGGTTAATATGGTTTTAGTGGCTTTAAGATAAAAAACGTTCTCAATTTAACATGAAATATAGTCACAGTCGTATCGAGATCGAGGTATCAAATGCTGCGTTGTCACCGTTGATTCATGGCCGCCTTATGCTTTCTTGAGATTCGCTAAAATATGTGTGGCCCGCTTTATTTGGACAAAATGACAATATTACTGATGTTAGATTTATGTTAATCTCGCTAATCTTTATGCTCGTCTGTTATGTTTTTATCGAAAGTGGAATGTTCCTTTGTTTTACTTATTATTCTATTAGTCAATGTAACGTGAAGTGACTTTTGTGAATAGGTGTGTTAGTGTAAGTTATTGATTTCCAATTTATACGACAATGGTAGTATTAAAACCGGTCAAGTGTGAGTCGGACTTGCGTACGAAGGATGCCGTATATTATTAGCTAAAAAACACGTTAATTGTTTGGGAGCCCCTTTAAATATTTTTATTCTGTTTTTAATATTTGTTGTTATAAACCCCCTTGCAAAAAAACGGGCACCTATGGTGGTAAGCTTCAATGCCTAAAAATCTGAAAAACCATAAGTGGCCTATTTTTTGCAAGGAGGTTTAGCTGCAACAGAAATATATTACAATCTGTGAGAATTTCAACTGTCTTCATGAGATACAGCCTAGTAACAGATGGAAGGCCGGACAGCGGAGTATTATTAACACGGTCCCGTTTTTATCCTTTGGGTACGGAACCCTAAAACACTTAAAAGACATGAATAAACGCTCTGCATGAATTCTTACACATTCACCATCGAATAAAAATTAAAGCACTATAATAAAACCACATTACGTTGTAACGCGGATATAAATTACACTAAATTTAAATCGTGCATTGTTCTCGGTTACACATCTAACGTATAATATACTATATGTTATTAGCCCATTGTTTCAAATGAGTAGGAGTCACGTGTGAACTAATACAGTTCGATTATCGCTAGCCGACAGTATGAAAGAGATGGGTGATGAAACATTTCACTATCATCACCATCGTCTTCATGATGAAGAAACAAATGATGAAACGTTTTTCTATGCTTGGACTTAAGTCCAGGACTTTCACTTGTTTTAATTGTAATATTTACATCTATTTTTATAGCAGTAACTTGTTTTTTAATGCTTATTCTAAAGCACACTAGGGAAACAGAGTTTTTCTAGTTTTTTAAGTTATGTTTTGCAACTCTATTTTCTTACGATTATCTGAATATGTTTACTTTACTAAAAATAAAAGAATTAGCTTAGGAAATGCTGCTAGCATCTTCGGCACAATGTCGCAGGGGCCTTTTTAGATATAGTTTAGTTTTTAATTTAGTTTGTAATATTTAGTATAGTGCTAGTTTTAGTCTTAGTCTTAGGTGGTACTTATGGAGCCAAAATATTTTTTTCTTTCTTTTTCTTTCTTCCTTTATTATTTCCGAGTATTTTATATTTAGGATAGGTACTTTTATTAATGTTATGCTTATTGTTATACATGTAATTATATTTTAAAACATAATAAAGAAATAAATACCAGTGAATTCCTGAAAGAATTTATACTGTGCTATATTGTATCTATAAAACCATTCTTAGACAAGGAATGTTATAAAAAATATATTTACCTATTAGTGTTTTTGTTTTGCCAATGAAATTAATGTCGGCATCTATTTTGGGTATCATATATTCGGCAGGTAGTCTTGCAATTGATTTGTACTTTATGAAGTGTGCGAAGACTAACCAGGTTAAGATGAGATACATACAGTCGAGTCCATAAACTTGTGAGCAAAAATTTGATCAAAAATGACGGAGTTCTAAGGTAGCAAATATATAAAAAAACTACTGAATAGATAACCTCCTCATTTTTTTGAAGTCGGTTAAAATATGAATTTGACTGACTAGTAGGATCATTGCTTAACTTTAATGTCATAATGAAATTATCTTCAAAGGAATCTAGTGCAGCTTCGGAATCCTCGCTTTTTGTCACAGCGAAGCGGCACGCTCACAAAAGCATCAATCACGCCATCGATCAATCTGAGTCGGTGTTCGCAAATCGCCATCAAATCGATATTTGTATCGGTGATCGATTGCTACCGGGCTTTAGATATATAATAAAAGAGGTTTTGTCGGTTCTGACTTTTTTGAGATATTGAACTTTGAAATGTAATTTTTTTAAAGTTGGTATCTAAGGTTTGTTAATAATATGATATGTCTACATTCAAATCATTATTTATATAAAAAAACAGACAAACTAAAACGGGCTTCCACTTCAAAAAGTAGCGCACCAAAACAAACCGAACAAAAAAAACAAAACAAAAAAAACGTTGAAAAACCCACGACTTCGTCTCTTTACAGTTCAATATCTCAAAAACAGCTGAACCAATTTTGATGAAACATGTCTAAGAACCATTGCAAAAAACCCTGTTTCAAAAAAAAAAACAACGAATCCAAACCGGTCTACGTTTTTAAGAGTTACGGCGCTACAGACAGACACACTTATAACACCAAGATTACGATTTGGAGTCTTTTTGTATTTTTTATTTCAACTCCAAATTTTTTGTTTCTTTTACGGTTATCCCGTGAAAGTTTAATATTTCACACGAAAACCAAGCCCCCTATAACAACCCTCTTTTTGCATCGGGGGTTAAAAAACAATCAGAGCAGAACTCATTAACTTAACGCGAATTGAAAGTATAAAAAAAATATAGAAGGATTTTTGTTTTAACAAAATCCACTAAATAAGGAAGTAACATAATTCGTCTCAAATTACAAATTAATTCTATTAAATTCCAACGAAACATTGTGAATAAAAGCCAAACAAAACACCTTGTCACATCCAACCACAGACAATAAATACACACGTCACAAAACGTCGTTTCTAACAGAAAAACGTTGCATCGACTTAAACTATGAACTCGAAATCTGAATTCAAAAGAACGCAAGATGGCGGAGGACGGAAATTATTCAAATTTAAACAAATTCATTCTCCGGCGCTAAGCCCGCCCGTCAAATATTTGTTTATTTGAGAAAAAGACGTTTTTACCTCGGTGTTTGTGTGAAATTTTTGGTTACATTGTGTGTCGTTGCGTGTTTTATGAATATTCAATAGTTGAGTTACCTGAGTTTGCTTTTGAGACGTGTCAGACGATGGGTGAGAGGTGAAGTTACATATCGGGTGTTTTGAGGACGTGGACCATTTATCATGTTACTAGTTTTAACACGCGGCTTTGTTCGCATTAATTATCGTCTTTTTATATATAAGAGGAGAAAAACGAGCTTGCTAGTCACCTGATGAGAAGCAATCGCCACCGCCCATGGAATACAACACGAGTATCACAGGTGCGTTAGCGGCCCTTTGAGACACTGATAGGTTCTGTTTTTCAAAGATCCCTAAGTTATTTGCACACAAATATAGGGCGTGCATAAAAATGTAGGGCGAGCATAAAAATGAAGGGCGTGCACAAAAATGTAAGGCGTGCACAAAAATGAAGGGCGTGCACAAAAATGTAGGGCGTGCACCAAAATATAGGGCGTGTTTATAAGGATAAGACGTGCACGTAGGGCGTTATCACTTTGTTAAACTTAAAAAAATGGCACGGTCACACGCTAATCTAAATAAGGCGGCACACGTTTTTCTGTTTGTACGGATTTGTTTTACTTTAAATAGTATTTGATTGCACGTAGCATGCAAACAAGACGCGTTAAACTAGTTTCTTATTCAGAATAACCAGGCAAGGTTGTTGATATTGATTTTATAATTATAATATTTTAAATTAAATTCGATAGTTTAATAGAAATTTTAGGATTTCCTGAACTTACTAAATTCCCGTGCGAATTTTCAAAAATTAAAAGTCAAATTTCATTAACAATTCCTCTATCTTATTCTAGCAGTAGAAATTTTGGAATTTTACGAAATAAAATTCCAAAATTTCCCATGGGATTATAAGGATAAGAATACATACAGTCAAACATAGAATCTTCTCCTTATCTTGAAGTCGGTTAGAAAGTAGCTTACTTGTTATTTGGAAAGTATAGCGACAGGATAGTAGAGAGACAATGGAATTAGTACAGTAACATACTTATTTACGAATTCAATACAAAAGTATATCTAAGGAAGTAAGGAGATATTGAAGGCTTCTCGTTGAGAGTTAGACAATATAGATGGCGCTAGGTAACTGCTTAAGTTACAAAGTAAAGTAAAAACAAGCTGAGATATGTGATGCATAGGGAAAATTCGTGTCTGTGCCGTTGACCAGCAGTGGTGTAGCGGTATAGTACGCGGCACGGAATGCCGAGGACCTGGGTTCGATTCCCAGTGTTGGTCTTATTTTTCTGGTTTTTCTGTGCATCTATGTTTCGGTGTGTATCTTCAATTTAAAAGTATATCTACCCAAGCTCTATCATCCTCTCATTCACTCAATGGTTGACTGTAGCGATCTTTCAAATTGAAATCAAATTCAAATCATTTATTCAGTAAATAAGCTTCAATGGGTACTTTTACACGTAGATTCATCGACTGTATTCAATCATTTTAATTATTATTATTGTATTTTTTTAATTTTAAAACACTGAGAATCTATTTTGGAATTACTAACATTCCCGATGGACGCCATTCGAGAAAATTTTGTTAGTGGGATAGGATCGGTTCTAATGATCCATCGACTGTATTCATTATAATTTTAATTACTTTTAATTTTAATTAGTATTACTATTGTACTATTTTTAATTTTAGAACTATAACATCCTATTTTTTTGATAAATAGCTATTCAATCGCAATTAATGAAATTACTAACATTATCATTATAAGACTGTAACCAACATGACGTGTATGGGACTAGAGCCCGAAATAAACGTAAAATTATTATTTAAAATTGTCATTTATTTAATCCAAGATACCTCGCAAATATCTCCGACCAACTCATCCTTACATCTTTCTCACTTTAAAGGAACAGACTGGCATTAGTAGCATATTGCACCCGCGCGCATTGTATGCAAATTTGCAACGTGTTCATTTGAGCAAAAAAATAAAGGTATATTTTATTTTACTATCTCAAAAACATAACACGGAGGGACCAACGTCCGGAGGTAAGTCACGCTTTTTGGAGTGCAATAAATCGGGCGGCAAACTCGAACGTAGCATTATTTTTAGGGTTCCGTACGTCGAGTTTTTAAAATTGGATAATTTTCTGGGTAAAAAAATAATTATTTAAAAGATTACTATTTGGAGTCTTTTTGTATTTTTTATTTCAACTCCAATTTTTTGTTTCTTTTACGGTCATCCCGCATCATCATCATCGGTCATGTTTCGGCTTGTCTTTTCGTGTGAAATATATAATAATTATTTAGTCCATCTGTTATTTATTTATTTACTAGCTTTTGCCCGCGGCTCCGCTCGCCTGGTATTCGGTTATCGCGCGCTGTTCCCTCGGGAACTGTGCATATTTCCGGAATAAAAAGTAGCCTATGTCACTCTCGGTCTCATAAACTATCTCTATGCCAAAAATCACGTCAATCCGTCGCTCCGTTACGGCGTGAAAGACGGGCAAACACCCAAACATACTTTCGCATTTATCCATTCGCTCCATTGGAGCGTAGGTATTTATCTCAAAAAATGTGCCTAGCTTTCATACTGCTTTAGCTTATTATAATTATTATTCTACTCAATGGCGGCCTTTAAGGCTTGGGCCAATGTCAGTTAAATAAAGATAAATATATTCTTCTTCACGTATTACGGTGATTGTAGTTTTTGCAACTTGATAGCAAAATTCCAGAAACCACGCGGAGACAACTTGCGCATTAAAAAATGTCAGACACGAGAGCAATATCGAATTTTGTGATCACTGTTCATTATTAAGGTTAATCGCCGCATAAAACACTATCAAAATTATACTTCAACTAGCCAAAGAAGCAGAAATACCAAAATTAGACATCGTCTACATCCGCCATGTTCGAATGCCACAGTTCGTCTCTAGCTTATTATATATATACTGTGGCGTTACAATGCATTTATGACGCAAGCTCGCGTCACTTTTATGGCTAGCGGGTCGCTTCCGGCCAGGTACGATTTTGATGACCCTAACTGGCATTAAAAACATACCTAGACAATACAGTATTTTAATGCCATAGCCTCTAAAGTCAACTTAGTTACAGTTCCAGTCAATATCTTTAGGTGTTGTTCATCTACTGACATTTTAAATTTTTATTTTGAAACTAGTTGTTACTCGCGGCTTCGTTCGTTGAAGCATTGAATACCCTTAGTGTAAGTTTTCGGTTATAAAATACGTCTCGATCGAGTTCGCGTTAAAATCTCAATTTGTATGGAAACACGAACATCGCAAACGTTCCGCTAGAGGCGCTTTTCGTGTTTCCATACAAATTGAGATTTTAATGTGAACGCGTTTAAAAGTATTTTTTTAATACTTTATTGAATCACGCGTTACTTTACAGAGGTCCATATCAATGAACTACAATAACTTCTTTGCCCACCCACGACCTTATCATAGCTAAGTTTATACAAAATATGCGTGTTCATGCAGTTCCTCCACCCCTGTAAGAACACACACTGTACGTTACATTGGGCAGATATAATTAGTAATATGTGCATTAAAACCTCCTGCACATATCAAAAACATACTGGCTGAATGAACATTCCGCTTTCTCCCGCACGGCGGCGCCACCAACCAGTTGCGCAAATTTGACAGCTCGAAATGAATGCCGGCCGGCGCGCGCTCTTTTAAATTATTCATAAAAACTCTGAAAGTGCTGTGATTGTGTCTTAAATGTGTCCCAAGGACTGAGGAAAAGAGCCAGAACAAACTGTAAGTGAAACCTATATCTTGCCCAATTCGGTTTTGCTAATTATTTTCAATATTCAAATGTCGTAGTTCAAACATTTTGGTCAATCGAACCGCATCCTCAGTTTGCAAACTAAATACACATTCATACACATAAAACACACATTTCACGCAGTTTTAAGGTAACAGGCTTATTTCTAATCTAAGTTATTTACCTAGAATAATACGTATAAAACAAACGTTTTCAATTTTCGTTCTTTGCAACGCGTCGCGCGCGTCTTTTGTTTTTTAATTCGAAATGGACGAAAAAGAACTTGATGTCGAACAACTTATCAACAAAAAAGAAATGCTTTTTATACGATGTCAAACGTTATTTGAACTATCCAAATCAACTCCACCAGAGCGTTTACCCGAATTTAATTTGCGACTCAAAGAACTTCATTCGACTCGGGAATGTTTCGAACAGTGCATATTCGAGTTAAATTCTTATAATAAGAAACAAAACCCGAAATTTAAACCAAATTATCAGGAAATTCAAACCTTTGACGACATGTATTTCCGTATTCTGAGTGTAGCGGAGGCTAATAGCGACACTTGGCAATCGTGTGACGGCAGCGGTAGCGGACCTTCGTCGCGCTCCGCGGGCCGCGGCCCGGGCGCTGCCGGGCCAGACTCGCGGTCGGCTAAGCCGCGGCTGCCTAAACTAGAATTGTTCCATTTCGATAGCAAATTAGAAAACTGGCAAACATTCTATGACACGTTTACGAGTTTAATTCATAACAACAATGATATTACGAACATTGAGAAGTTTTATTACCTGCTCTCCGCAGTCAGCGGTTCGGCATTGACTGTGGTCAAAGGGATGCCAGTGACGGCCGATAATTATCCGATAGTATGGGCTTTGCTAGTCAAAAAATTTGAGAACACTCGTGCCTTAGCTACGAGCTATTTAGATCGGCTGTTTCAATTTAAGCCTTTGTCAACTGAGTCGGCTACTGGTCTAAACACATTTTTACAAACGTATCAAGAGTGTGTTAAAGCATTGAAACTTTTGAAAATCAGTAACCTATCGAGTTTCATACTGTTTTATATGGGATTGCGAAATTTAGACCCCGTCACTAGGCGCGAATTCGAACAATCAGTAGATCAAACCGATATACCTACTTACGAACAGCTGATTAATTTCGTAGAGAAACAGGCGCGTGTTTTGGAAATGTCGGAGGTTAAAATTAGTACATCAAAAATTCAGTTTACGCCTAAGAGTGTCCCTAACACCTCTGCAAAGCCGAATTGTGTTCGAAAAAATAATAATAATGCTGCTAATTACAGTAGTGCACCAAAGCAGTTCCAAAAGCCGTGCTTGTCAGCTGTGAGTAAGAATAATAGCGAACAATTAAATAGATGTCTATTTTGCGACAAGCCGCATTCAACGTATCGATGTTTCGAGTTTTTTGATTTAACACCGGTGCAGCGTCTTGACAAAGTGAAACAGCTTCAATTATGCGAAAATTGCTTTCGTCAGCATTCGTTGTCCGAGTGTACGTCAAAAGTGCGTTGTGTGCTGTGTAAACAACCGCATCATCACAGTATTCACTTAGATACAGTTCCAACTGTTCAAAATTCGTCAATGAATCAAAACGATTCAAGTAGTCAAAACATTTCAAGTGGTCAAAACATTTCAAGTATTCAAAACGTTTCAAATAGTCAAAATCAAAGTCAAAGGTCAATGCCAAACGTCGGCTTGACTTGTTCGTCAAATTCAACCGTGCTGTTAGGCACTGCCATGGTGCACGTCGCAGATCGATGGGGAACTTACCACGCCGTACGTGCAGTCATTGACAGCGGTGCCATGTCCGGTTATATGACAAAAGAGTGTGCCCAGCGCCTGGGTTTGTCTCGACGCAAGTGTCAGTTTGAACCCATGGGTCTGGGAGGTGCGCCAGTGCAAGATTTCGGTCTGGTTACATGTTCAATTAAACCACGAAACTCATCTGGTCCGGTGCTTAGCACTGATACTGTTGTCGTAAGTAATATAACTAGCAACTTACCTACAGTAACCTTGTCAAACAAAGTTATCAATAATTTCAAAAATCTCGAGTTAGCTGACCCGAACTACTTTTCGGCGGCTCCAGTTGACTTGTTGATCGCAGGTGACTTATTTCCCTACATTTATGACGGTCAAAATATACTACCACGTGACCCGGGTTTGCCCGTCGCGATGCATTCCATATTCGGATATGTCATTACTGGTCAGACAGTACTGAGTGACGATTGTGAGTCAAATACAGCCTCGCTCAACTTGTTCTCTGCTAATAAAACTAGTAGTATCGATAAAATCATGAACTCTTTCTGGGAGACTGAAAACGTGCCGTATGACGTCACTAAAAAACCAGAAGATTTGTATGTCGAACAATTGTTCCAAAACGAACACAGTCGCGATACTACGGGACGTTATACAGTGAAGTACCCGTTCAAACCCAGTTTTGATCTCGGTGATTCGACTCCACAAGCGTTACGCCGTTTCAACAATTTAGAAACAAAGCTGAATCGTCTTCCGGAACTTAAGGAAGAATATAATAAATTCATGTCCGAATACGAAAGCCTTGGTCACATGACTTGCGTAGGTGATTTTGGTACTGTGGATTCTAAGTACATAATTCCTCACTTTTGTATTCTCCGACCGTCAAGTACCACGACAAAACTCCGAGTAGTTTTTGACGCCTCATGCAAAACGACAAATAATAATTCTTTGAATTCAGTTGTTTACGCCGGTCCTAAGCTTCAAGCAGATATTAATGAGATTTTAATAAATTTTCGTATACATGAAATTTGCTTGTCAAGTGACATTTGTAAAATGTTTCGAATGACCTTGATCGAAAAATCTCAACGCAATTACCAACACATCTTGTGGAGGTTTCAACCTGATCAACCTTTAAAGGTGTATGAGTTAAACACGATCACATACGGCGTTGCTAGCAGTCCGTACCTAGCGATCCGAGTCCTGCATCAACTGGCTGACGACGACTGCGAGAAGTATCCTTTAGCGAGCAAGGTTCTAAAAAAGGGTTTCTTCGTCGATGACCTTCTGTGGTCAGTGAGCAGCTATGATGAAGCAGCTAGGCTACAGGATGAACTGTTAGAGTTGCTGAGTGGAGGAGGATTTCTGCTTCGTAAGTGGGCCAGCAACTGTCCCCAGGTACTGGCTCGGGTTCCAGCTGATCACCGCGAAACGCCCATTGCATTCGAGGATGACAAGGACCTATCCATAAAAGTTTTAGGTCTGCAGTGGCGACCCGCCGAAGATGTGTTTTCCTTCGTATTCCATCCACTTCCAGCTTCACAGGCGATCACCAAGCGTAGTGTCTTGTCACAGATAGGTCGTCAGTATGATCCCTTAGGTTTCGTGGCTCCTTGCATATTCTACGCGAAATGCTTCATGCAGAAACTCTGGCTCCAACAGCTGGGTTGGGATGAGCGGCTGCCTCCGGAACTAGAAAAGGAGTGGCTCACCTACATGTCAGAGCTCCCGCTATTGTCGAATTTTAGCCACGAGCGCCAGGTTACTGTCAAACAGCACAGCTACTACCAGATACTAGGATTCTGCGATGCTTCAGTTCAAGGAATAGCTGCGGTCATCTATTTGCGTAGTTTTAACAATCAAGGTGATTCGAAGGTCAGTCTGGTCATTGCAAATCCAAGGTTGCACCCTTGAAGACAGTGACCATTCCACGTCTCGAGCTAATGGCTGCGCATTTGTTAGTCAAGTTAGTCAAATATACGAAGTCAATATTGTCTGAACGAATTCCTGTTCATGAAATACTCTTGTTTACCGATTCCTCTGTGGTGCTGAGTTGGTTGAATACACCCAGTTACAACCTCAAAACCTTTGTGGCTTCGCGTGTCTCCAAAATCTTAGAGACCGTGCAAAGCGATTGTTGGTTTCACGTGAGCGGCGCGTCCAACCCCGCTGACGTGTGCTCGCGCGGAGCGCTACCTTCCGTGCTGTTATCGACAGCGGAGTGGCTCGGAGGACCGAGCTGGCTAGACGCACCAAGAGAGAATTGGCCAGTAAAATCAATTGATCAATTTAAATCGGCAAATGTGCCAGAACTCAAAATTCCATGCGCGACTTTGGCTCAAACTAGCGTGCAAAACACAACACGTGACTCAAATCTTGTTTATAATTTAACTGAAAAATATTCGAGTTTTAGCAAACTTCAAAATGTCTTAGCTCGTTGTTTTCAATTTATTAACAATTGTAGATCGACGAAGTCTAATAGGAACACAGGTCCTTCGTCTCTATCAGATTTAAAGAACGCACACGATGTGCTCATTAAATCCGTTCAGCGAGAGCATTTTGCAGCTGATATCCAAGCAATTTCCAATGGTTACAGCTGTAGTTCTTCACTTAAAAGGTTAGCACCTTATGTCGACCCCCTCGGTTTTCTCAGGGTGGGGGGTAGGTTGTCTTTCGCCGAACTACCGTATCAAAAGAAGTATCCATTATTGCTTCCTAAAAAGTGCAACTTTACAAAAATTCTTATCGACTATTTTCATAAAATTTATTTACATATCGGTCCGCGTACATTGCAATTAAACGATTATTTGCACACGCTGCAGCAGCGACAAAAATGGCATAGGAATTGTCGTAATATTCAAGTTGATGAACTCGTTCTTATGCATGCTGACGCTCCTCCGCTTCAATGGCATCTCGGTCATGTGACGGAACTTTATCCAGGAGCTGATGGAGTTGTACGGGTGGTAAAAGTAAAAATCCAGAATGGCGAATACACGCGACCCGTTGTAAAGCTTAGACCACTTCCAATGGAATTAGATTCAGCATAATTTTTATTTTCCTTTGTTTCTTTGCATGAATTTGACGCAAGAAGGTGTCAAGTTTATGACAATTTTAGGTTCGAAATAAGTCATTTATTTTACTCAATTTACAGCTACACGTGTTTAGTTCACTAAGTCAACAAATACTTACACTATACAGTCCACTTACCTTATTCAATACCATCCCTGGTTTTGTTTGTAAACTGGGGAATCTGGGGTAGATTCCCGGTGGGGGGTTTATGTACGTTACATTGGGCAGATATAATTAGTAATATGTGCATTAAAACCTCCTGCACATATCAAAAACATACTGGCTGAATGAACATTCCGCTTTCTCCCGCACGGCGGCGCCACCAACCAGTTGCGCAAATTTGACAGCTCGAAATGAATGCCGGCCGGCGCGCGCTCTTTTAAATTATTCATAAAAACTCTGAAAGTGCTGTGATTGTGTCTTAAATGTGTCCCAAGGACTGAGGAAAAGAGCCAGAACAAACTGTAAGTGAAACCTATATCTTGCCCAATTCGGTTTTGCTAATTATTTTCAATATTCAAATGTCGTAGTTCAAACACACACAAATCAACTTGCCTAAGAGCATAGCTGAGTTGCCCAGGAGTAAATTCAAATTTAAATTGTATCAGTGGCTTAAAGACAAAGTATTTTATACAATTAAAGAATATTTAAAATAATAATTTACATTATCACATTGATCTATAAGTCGCTTGCCACTCCAAGGGATAACTTAATAACTATTATTCTATTTAGATTATTTACTTATACCGGGTGTGGCCTGTAATATAAGCAAAAAATTAAAACATAGATCATACTCTTCAAACTGAACAACGTTAGTTCAGCGAATTTTAAAAATAATTATTTTTTTATGTTTTATTACACTTTTAAGTTTATTCGCAGAAGCAATGTAAAGCAAAATGCTTGATGTTTGTAGCGTGGCAGGCGACGTCAGTTGTGTTCTAGGATGGCGTACATTGATGGCAGTATTTAATTTGTATGAAAAAAAGGAAAATTTAAAGACTCCATTATTTTTAAAAGTCGCTCAACTAATGTTGTTCAGTTTAACGAGGACGATCTATGTTTTAATTTTTTGCTCGTATTACAGGCCACACCCGGTATTACAAAATTATTTGTCTATTTAGTGAGTTGTTTATTTAATAAGCTAATATTTGCATGCCAATGCTTTGGTTAGACTTGTCACTGCACCTTAACACATTTATAAAACCATGTCATATTACCATGTCTAAAGCAAAATAAATTATTTCATTTCATTTCATTTCACGCAAACCCATCCGTCACCACACTACACTGACGCGTTTCGAACTCAACCAGAGCTCGTCTTCGTATTTTTTTGAAGTTTCATCAACTCAAGAATGAAGAAATGGTAAATATTTTATGTTCTCACTTACTCATCACAAGAAAATCGATTTGATGTTTCAGAATATAAGTTAAGTTCTCATGGCCCAGGATGTTTAGTGTAGGGTCTTGCTCCAGGCCGCTTTATGAGTGTCGGTGTTACGACTGCGAAATAGTTTTACGGACAAATGTGCGCGAACATATTCCTAAGATGTATAAATATTGTGGAAAGTTTTAGAAGTGTTTGTCGAAACGTTTGATAAATATAACCTAGAAAAGTTTGAGAACCCCCGATATAAGTCCTTCCTTACTATTATAAAGGGGAAAGTGAGTTTGTTTGTTTGTTACGCTTTCACGCCGTAACGGAGCGACGGATTGACGTGATTTTTGGCGTAGAGACAGTTTATGGTCCCGAGAGTGACATAGGCTACTTTTTATCCCGGAAAAAGTCTCCCTGCTTGAGAGGTGATAGGTCAAACCACTAGGCCACCACTACTTACTTATTATTTATTTATGTCGGGGGTTCTTTAACTTTTCTTGGTTATATTAAAACTAGCTTTTGCCCGTGGCTTCGACCGCGTGAAAGTCGGCTATCGCGCGCTGTTCTCTCGAGAACTGTGCATTTTTCCGGGATAAAAAGTAGCTTTTGTCGTTCTCTGGTCCATAAACTATTTCTATGCCAAAAATCACGTCGATCCGTCGCTCCGTTTCGACGTGAAAGACGGACAAACATACACACAAACATACAAACACATACCCTTTCATATTTGTAATATTAGTATGTATATTAGTATGGGACCGGGAGACGAGCTGTCGGTAGGCATTTAACAAGATGGAGCGACGACCTGGTTAAGATCGCGGGATCGCGGTGGATGCGGAAAGCACAAGACCGGTCTGAGTGGAGAGCCTTGGGGGAGGCCTATGCCTAGCAGTGGACGTCTTTCGGCTGACATGATGATGAGTATGGATATGGATTCTTAACTCTACGTTCCTGTGTTCATAGGTAGGTGTACTTCAAATCGAATGGCGCATTACGCTGCGCCTGCGCCGACAAAAACGCGCCATTGCGCGCCATTGGTGCGGTGAAATTCGAAAAACCGGCCAAGAGCGTGTCGGATACGCCCGAAATAGGGTTCCGTAGCCATTACGAAAAAATCAAGTAATATATTTCTAACGATTTCGGGTTTTGTACGGAATACTCTGAGTTCAGGTACATTTTATACCTTAGGCTGCTATTTACTTTTAAACTACTAATAATTCTCAAGAAAACTTAACCGTTATGGTTTTTCTTGTAAGTGTGATATACATCTCCATCTCCACACTGTAAGAACACACACAAATCGCACAAAGCCATTTGTCACCACCACACAACACTGACACGTTTCGAACTCAACCAGGGCTCATCTTCAGAGCAACACATCCGTCCACAATGCTACCTATGCATCCTGTTAGTCTAGCAGCTTTTCTGGAAGTGTTTTTGTAATTCTTGAAAATTTTCGTGGAAATTTTGTAAAATCACGGAATTACAATTCAATAACCAAATAGTTTCTGATAGAAGCCGTGGTGGCCTAGTGGTTTGACCTATCGCCTCTCAAGCAGAGGGTCGTGGGTTCAAACCCAGGCACGCACCTTTGAGTTTTTCGAAATTCATGTGCGGAATTGCATTCGAAATTTACCACGAGCTTTGCGGTGAAGGAAAACATCGTGAGGAAACCTGCACAAACTTGCGAAGCAATTCAATGAAGCGTGTGAATTTCCCAATCCGCACTGGGCCCGCGTGGGAACTATGGCCCAAGCCCTCTTGTTCTGAGAGGAGGCCTGTGCCGTATATAGGCTGGGATGATGATGATGATGATGAACCAAATATTTCACGCGAACGAAGTAACGTGTAAAAGCTTGTTTTATGAAAATGTCTTGACACATCGGGTACCAGCCCTTTATAAATAAACTAATTCAAAATTCCTCCTCAATACTTACTTTCCTCGTCACGCCTTTTACCCGCGCAAACACGTGTATTGACACGCAAACTATGTCGGTGTGTTTGTCTGTCTGTTGACACGGGCAGCCTAAACGCGGACATTGACTGTGACACTTCGCCGTTGGTTTAGCCGAGTGCGGAGAGGTCGGTTTGCGTCGACGAAAGTTCAGGGTGTTTGATGAAAGTAAAACAACAGATTTTTTTTTATTGTTTATATTTTTTTTATTGTTATTTTTTTAATTAAAAACGCATTGGAATTAACTGTAATGCTGCATATGTATAACTTTATAAATAATAATATATGTACCTAATATAATACACAAAGGAATATCGAGAGCAAAATTTAATTATAGTTTGGGATTTATTTTATCGATAAGCTTAATTACTTATACTTTTTTCTGCATACAAGAAATTGCCCCATTGCTTTGTTTGTAATTTTGTATTTCTTTCAAGTATTAAAGAACTTGAAATAAATAAATGACAATTAAAAAAATCTCAATAATAATAATAATAATATAATAAGTTCAACCGTTGACCTTCGCTTGACTTTGCTGAATTTAGATATAAAAGACATCAACGGGCGACTGCAAATATTTACTGGTTTTCAAGGCAAAATAAGGTTTTATTTAATCGACTTTTAAGAAGGAGGAGGTCCTTTTAATTCATTTGTATTCTTAAACCCCCAACGTGTGTATCCGTGTGACGTTCGTGGCATCAAAGCTCGTGAGTAGTGAGGGATACGACGGTTCCAGATCTCAATTTTTTTGGTCCAAAATGGCGATTTTGGGGCGGGTCCAATCCTAAAAAAAAAAAAAAAAAAAAAAAAAAAAAAAGGGAAACACCCCCACTTGGAGCGATTGGACGAGGTCTGAGAACGCTCCGCCCACTCCTTCCTGTACATATGTACTTCACTTCTGGGACAATGGCAACTCCGAAGCACCTAATCATAAAAGGTTCGACCCGCGAACAATACAAGCCGCGCGAACAATAGGCGCACATTGTCCCTTTACCTGCTCTCCTCTGGCGCTAGCTCTATTGTTCCACTCACCTGACTAGCGTACCTTTTTAATCATAAAAGGTTCGACCCGCGAACAATACAAGCCGCGCGAACAATAGGCGCACATTGTCCCTTTACCTGCTCTCGGCTCTGGCGCTAGCTCTATTGTTCCACTCACCTGACTAGCGTACCTTTTTTTCATTCACTTCTTTCCTTTTAAACTTGTACTATGCCATCAGCGTCTTTATAATTCACGTTGAAACTTGTAAAATTCTCATGTAAGCCATCTCCAAATGCAGGTTTGAACTTGAAGGATCTAAGTGCATATAAAAGCAAGCCTAGACAAAGTCACTTCATATCGTCTCACATAATTCATCAACAAATTGTTATTTTTCAAGCACATACAATACATATTCCATGCTTTGAGTTACACAGTGAATGATTAATGATTTCCCTTTTACCAAACCACCCACCGTGCACCGTCTTCTATTGTTAAAATTTTATTACTTCGTTTCTTTTGACTATGCACCGCCGTTCTCAAAAAAACGCTGGTTTAAACTTGTACACTATCTGTGTTGTTTCTCCTTTGTTCACCGGCATCCCTTTGTGTGTACCTGACTCAAAGTCAAAGTCAAAGTCAAATCATTTATTCAGCAAATAGGCCGCAATGGGCACTTTTACACGTCATTTTTTTAATCTACCACCGGTTCGGAAAAAAACCTCTGTTGAGAAGAATCCGGCAAGAAACTCAACGAGGTATTTTTTTTTTAAAAACAGATTCACAATATTTATAAATGACATCTATGTACTATACATTACAAGTATTTAACACAATTTTATTTTTAACACAGTAGGTTCACTATTTGAAGGGATCGCTAGTGCGGATCGGAATTATTTCCAAATATCCCTGTCCATGATATAATCGTTAACTTTATAATAAGCCTTAGATATTAATGTCTTTTTGACAGTAGATTTAAATTTTGTATCAGTTTCTTCAGTAATATTTTTTGGAATTTTATTATAAAAACGTATGCAACTTCCCAAAAACGACTTTTTGGTTTTAGCCAGTCTGTGAGATGGTACTTTAAGCTTCCCTGTGTTTCTAGTAGCCTTTGGCTTATCGACGTTAGTGGGAAAATCACATATGTTCTTCCTAACGTACATGATTATTTCAAAAACATAAAGCGACGGCAGGGTTAGGATACCAGTTTCCTTAAAAAATGATCTTAAAGATTCACGCGTCTTCAAATTATAAATTGCTCTAACTGCTCTCTTTTGCAAGATAAAAATTGATTCGATGTCTGCAGCAGATCCCCATAAAATAAGCCCGTACGACATAATGCTATTAAAGTACGCAAAATACACCAACCGTGCCGTCGCCACATCGGTTAGCTGCCGTATTTTCCAAACTGCAAAAGCAGCAGAGCTCAATCTACCCGCGATTGCAGTGACATGAGGTCCCCACTGCAGTTTAGAATCGAGTGTTATTCCTAAAAATACTGTTGATTTTACAAATTCAATAGTTTGCCCATTTAACTTTATATTAGAAATTGAATTCGAGTTAGATGAATTTATCAATGAGAATTTAATACATTTGGTTTTCTTAGGATTTAGTAACAAATTATTGGCAGCGAACCATGCGGATATCACGGACAGGGTTTCATTGGGTTCAGTGAAGTCGGTATCTTTTCTACTAACCTTGAACAGTAAAGACGTGTCGTCAGCAAACATAACGATACCCGACTTTTGGCTTACCATATAAGTTAGGTCATTTACATAAATAAGATACAGGAATGGGGCAAGAATGGATCCTTGAGGCACTCCCATTTCGACCACAGATTCCTCCGATACCGCTCCGTTAATCGCTACCTTTTGCTTTCTTTGTGTGAGGTAAGATTTAATGAGTTCTAAAGCGAGGCCACGAATGCCATAAAAATTTAACTTACAAATTAAAGTATCATGATCCACACAATCAAAAGCTTTCGAGAGGTCACAGAATACACCTATAGCGTCATGTGATTCCTCCCAAGCTTGCAAAATGAATTTAACTAAACTATGACCCGCGTCTGTAGTAGACCTGCCTTTTGTGAATCCGAACTGCTGTGGATGCATGATTTTATGAGTATTAAAATGCGAGATCATTTGCGTCAGCATTATTTTTTCGAATATTTTGCTAAACGCTGATAGGATGGACACCGGACGATAATCAGAGGGATTATCTTTATCACCTGATTTAAAAATAGGAACTACTTTACTATATTTCATCAAATCTGGAAATACACCTTCATCTATGCAGCTATTGAAAATAAAAGCTAAAGTTGTAGCAACGACATCTAAAATAGACTGTAGAACCTTAACTGAGACGCCCCACAAGTCTTCCGTTTTTTTTACTTTCAATAATTTAAAAGTCCTAATGATGTCACCGGGAGAGACATGCGTGAATTTAAAGTTACTTATGTTTGGAATAGATACATTTTCTTTTAAGAGCGATTCAGCTAGCTTTGAGGAAGACGCGAGACATTTTGTCGTTTCGATGGGGATTTTAGAGAAGAAGGTATTAAACTCGTTAGCTATTTTAACCGCGTCCGTTTCTAATACGTTGTTAATCTTTAGTGATATAGAGGATTCCGCGTTCTTACGTCGACCGGTTTCAGTATTTATAATTTTCCAAACTGTTTTAATTTTATCATTAGAGGACTTAATTTTATTAGTTACATGGGCTGCTTTTACTTTATTACATATAATTTTGAATAATTTTGAATAATCCCTAACATACTGGTGGAAACGTTCATCAGTAGTACATGATTTCTTATCATAAAGATCATATAAGACGTCCCTACTCCTACGTATTCCAGGCGTAGCCCATTCATTGAATGACAGTTTGTTTCCTATTTTAATACGTTTTTTACTACACGTTTTATCGTATTCTTCGCATACAGTATTTAACAATATTTTGAAATTTTCGTTTGGGTTTTTAGTGCATACTTTTAAATTGTTTACTTTTTGCGCGATGTTTGTTTTGAGACGGTCAAGTCTTTGTTTGTTCAACGGCCTAATTTCTATGGTTTGATTAACACCGCCCCTAGCCCGAGGTAACTTCACTGTTTGAGCTTTGTGATCCGACCGTACTCCACTGATTACAGCTTTTTCTAAATACTTACAAGTTAAGCAAATGTTGTCTATACATGTGGTCGAAGTGGTTGTGACTCTGGTGGGTTCATTAAATAAGAAATTTAAATTAAAAGATTTTAAAACAGAAATAAACTGGTCTTTTTCAACGGATTGTGATAAAATATCGATATTAAAGTCCCCGCAAACCACCAGCGCTTTATTACGTTTTACTGATTTCCTTAGAACATCTTCCATAGTATTTATAAACAAAGTAATATTCGAGTTTGGTGGTCTATATATACATAAAATTAAATACTGTTCCGTTTCCGCAGAAGCGATCTCGCATACACGTTCAACAGAAAGGCTGGACAGGTCTTTGCGTTCTTTGAACTTTAAACCATTTTTCACTAATATGATAGACCCGCCACCTGCTGCAGATTCTCTGCAGAAGGCGCTAGCTATTGCATAATTATTTACATTAAATTGCATTGAATCTTTTTTTAGCCAGGTTTCTGTTAAGCAGATAATATCTAAGTTTAACTTTTCACAGAGTAATTCTAAATCTAATATTTTGCCAGTGAAGCGATTTATATTTTGATGTAGGAATGATAGACTACTTTGCTTCTCTATTGTCGGTGTAGGTAGTTTAAAGACACATTCGCGCTTGAATGTGTCGTCCTAACGGGGCTGGGGGAGGGGGAGTGATTTCCGAATACGGAATTAATAAAACATGCTAAGGATTTAGCAAGCTTGTCGGGGGTCAGTCGGTAGTCACTAATAACATTATTAGTGTCAAAAAATAAAACGTCACTATGACGGCTCGTCATCTTAAACAATAATTTGTTTAAACGATATAAATTATTGTTGGATTTGTTTAGAGAAGCAGAATAGGGAAACGCACCTATAATAATGTTTTTAACACCACTCGGAAATATGCCATGCACAAGTCTAAACTTGCAGGATTTCATTGCGTATAAAAGGAAGTTAAGACCATTCCGCCTCATATCGTCTCAAAGAATTCATAAGACAAGACCCCCGTCCAAGCGAGCCGTCGCAAAGTGTAAAAAGTTCAGTGTTTGGTTGATATACCTAGCAGTGTTTTCGTTGCTGATATGGATGTAAGTAAGCTCTTTTTTAAACTGTTTTTGGACCTGTTTGTTTTAATTTGTGTTTGACTGATATTTTTTACTATGTATCTCTGTGTTTCCTTAGGTGCCATCTAACTCAACTTTGAAGCATTGTTTAAAATATTGTTTTTTGCATTGTTATAGCTGACTGAAGAAAACACATTTAAGCACTATTATTATCCAGAGAATCACGAAGAACCTAGTGATGACGACGAAGGAACATTAGCTTTCAAAGTAAAGAGAGCAATCGCCAACAACAAGAGACCAAATAACAGTATTCACGGATTCTTTGAAAAACGCAAGAAAAAGAAGATTCCCAAAAACTCTTCAACTGTTAGCCAAGCCACTGCAGATGGTGTTGCTTTTATCAAAGCAAACAAAGACGAATCAGCTTACGCATCACACCTCATTAAAATCGAGGTGTATGATATAGACAAGATTAAGAACATTCCCCCGGCAGAACAATGGAAACAAGCAGAAGTGCGTGTTAAATATTACGCCCACTCCGAAGAAGATGAACACGTTCAAAAGACCAGAGACGTGATCTACAACATAACTAAGCAGTTAGCATCAAAAAGTGATTGTGTTAATTTCGTTTTAGACAATAACAAATAAATTCTACTTAATTTCTTTTGGTTACCTGCTTAACTTCAGACTATCCTATTCTTGTGAAATACTCATTGTTTCGTTTGTGGAGGCAAAGTAATAATGTAAAATTGTTGGTTTGAATAAATTTTTAAAAACATTTTTTTGTATTATTTAATCTGTATCTGTGTACCACAACATATTTCCCTTGAAAATCCATCTTTTAAATTTTAGGATTGAAGTAAAACAAAAAATAGATTGATAAAAAATTTATTACATAAAAAATGAATTAAACATATTTCTTATAATAAGATCATTACATAAAGAATTTTCAGAAAATAGACTTTGAAAATCATACATAGTTTGTCCTTTATTCTTAAAATACAGATAAACTAAACAATATTCACCGCAAACTGAGGTAAAAGGATTTTGAAATGATTTGTGGTTATAAAACCACCTCTTGGCATTTCTCTTTAAAAACCTCTTATGATAACCTTCTGGTTGTCGACCAAATGAATCAAAGTATTCTCCAACACCGTTAATATCAATGTAAATGGCAATCCAATGAGAACCAGGCTTGTAATCTGGATCCAAATTGCTGATAAGATAAATAGGTAGTTGAACAAACATAGGCATTTTGTTAGCGGCAAAAACATTTGATTTTATTTTCAAATTAATTTTACTCATAAAATATTCTATTTCCGATGTATCCATTATAGACTACGGTATAGATGTGATAGATTTAGTATACAGCTGTCTTATTTAACTATTGTAATCAACAGTTATATCTCGGTTTTTATTAATTTCTACAACATTATCAAACTCTGCATAAACAACACAATTAAGAGTTGTTGTTAAAGCTGTCTCAAAACGGACCTCTAATCTAACACTACCATGTCTAACTAAATTCCAATGTGAACTTGAACTGGCTGAAAGATCTGGAGTTAAGTCAAAAGCTAATAAACAATATCCTCCTCCATATCCTTCTCTTGCTATTTCATTACCTTCATTCAAAAAATGGATACCAGTACCAGAAAACAATGTATGATAAGTGGATACGATCAGCCCATCTTTGAACGAGGGTTGTAATGTTTTTGAAGGAACCTGTTGTCCATCAACGTATAAACTAAATGAATTTATCCCATGATTATCAAAGTTGAATGGATTTTGCGTCAAGTTACCATTAAATGCAGAATTTTTTACAAAACCTATAATACATCTTTTAGGGACCTGTCCTAGGAATATATTATCTAGAGTCTTAGCCTGAACTCCCGAAGATATTGTCAAAACTTTAACTTCAGCCCTGGTGATAGGATATTTAGCTGTAGTCGTCGCCAGCACTTTTTGATGAGCAATTAATACTGAAGGATTTATTCGAGCCTTACGGATAATGAGACTGGCATCAGTAATTTTAACTTTTATTTTTGTGTCCGCGTTGTCACACATGAGATTGAATGCTTCTTTACTACGAACTAATTTAACACGTATTTCCACACCATTAATCAAAAATTTCTCCTGATTAAATATATCACCATGTAAATGACCAATCATATCAACCTCTTTGTTCACTTTAACCAACTCCACTCTCTTAGAAAATCCTATATTGGTTTCATCTGTAGCATCCATTTTATGAGGAGTATCAGCATACCATAAGCCACAGGTCAGATGAGAGCCTTTTGCTGCTGGACCATAGTTTAGTAGGGTCTCTAAATATGCTCGATATGCATATGTATTATTTGGAGGTGACACAAGTTTTTGGTTTAAATATACATCTAGTTGACTAAAAAGTGAATGAAGCCAATTATTAACCGGTGCAACATGAATAGTTTTAGAAATGTCATTTGAATCAGCACTTGCTATCTTAGCTTTAATATATAGCATAGTGTGGGACAGATCAACATAATCATCTCCAGTACCTGGTACTTGAAATTCTATAGGTCCATCATCACTTAATGATGAAATTGGTTTATAATGAATCCACTGACCGCTTTCGACGCTTGTTTGTGTTGATGGTAGAGCAAATAAGTCTAACTCTGACTTAGCACATTCACATGAATGATTATGTAAAAACGACATAGTTTAGATGGAAAAAATATCTTCAAATTTAGATTTTTTTGATGATTTAGATGATCGTCCTTGTAGTGTTTTACGCTTAATGATGGGCTTTCTCGACTTTCTTATACTTTTATACCCTGAACCACTCATTAATGATTCGATTTTTTCATCAGCTTTCCTTTTCAAATTAGCACTAGCATTTTTAAAACGCGACTTTACAGACTCTTCCATAGGGTGTGAATTCATCATATCTGATAGTAATCCAACACCGGCGTTTAAAGCTTCTTTCCCAACGGTTCGAAATCCACTTGACAACAAAGGCAAAACGGATCTAAATAACCCCCCTAAGAAACTTCCAATTCCATGACCACGTTGATGAGAAACACCTTTATACACTATACCAACCCCAGATCCAGCCTGATTTGTATAATAATGTTGGTACGGGCAAAGACCGTTAACGATTCTTCGACTCATTTTATACGTCTAAAATGCAGTTTAACACACGATGTGCCGAACTGGAATGGTACTTTACCGCCGACGCTTGTTCTTATATCTGTTTCAATCGTATCAAACTCTCTGCGCATAACAGGTAAGTAGTGCGCCGGTGAAAATGCATGCATTTTGTATGCTCCATAAATGTACTTCGTTGGATCTAGAGGTATGATTCGTATTAGTGATGTCATTACATCACCTACTATCTGCGGTTGGATAATATCTGAATAAATGAAAAGCTGCGATGGCAGTCCCAAGTACAAGTTAATGGGATATTTTCCATTTGGTTTTGTGACTAAATTAGTATTTGGTTCAAAACCTAACTGGAGACTTAATTGCGGTGATGCGATTAGAGATATTACGTCAGTATCCTGACGAGTTGATATTACAAGTTTGGTTATTTCATCGTATCTCAATTTAAAATGATTTCGTAACAATGGGTGGTCATTAAAAGCACTTAAAAAATGATTAACACTATCGTACGTAGTCGCAGGAATATGCGCCTTATATTCTACAATTATATTCGAATCTGTTTTGTTTTTTGAACCAGCACTTTCGTTTAAACGTGTTTTCTTCTTTACGTATAGAATGTTTTCATGTTCTTGTACATTAAACATTGTACATGGATAATGAAACTCAACCAAACCAACGACCCATTCCCCTTCTAACTTAACAGTTTTAGGTAACTTAGTTATGAAGTTGGCTGTTGTGTTTCCAGGAAAATAAGAAATGGAGCTATTGCTCAACAGCGTCAGGTAAAAACTATCTTCACTCATATTTGCTCTAAATCCGATGCCGGGATCCAACTATTAAATTTGTCAGGATAACCTTTCCACTTGACTAGCACTTCCTTTCTACCTCGAACGCGACGCGATTGTATTATTTTATCTATTTTGTACTTAGTGGAGGGGTCATATAATACTTTCTGTAGCTCTTTTGAATAAAATGTACCTGTAATTGGTTCACCCTCCAAATCTTTTAAAGTATATACAATCCAAGGAGTTCTCCTAATAATTGAATCAATCACAAATATTTCATCACTCCAATTAGTTTCATAACCTTTTTGAAATACATGTTTATATTTAGTTATTCTAACATGATCACCTATTTGAAGTGAGGGACATTCATTTATATATGTTTTATTTTCCTTTTCTCCATACAAATTTTGCCAAACAGTCATGATATTATCGTAGTTTACTTCGCTTGGTCTCATTTTTATGCTTGAATGGAAACTATGATTATATGAATATATTAAATCTTGTAAGACGTCAACGTATTTGTATGTATTTTTAAACGTAAAGTAACGCCACATTTTCATTTTAAGAGTTCTCTGAAACCTTTCCACTATGCTAGCTTTAATATCAGGATTATTAGTAGTATAATAATTAATATTTCTACTTTTAAAGTACTGTTGTACAGCTTTTGAAACAAACTCAGTACCTTTATCAGATTGAATATGGCGAGGAGTGGCATTAGCTTCTGTAAAAATGCTATCAAAACAGGATTTAACAACTTCAGGTTTTTTACTCTTCATTGCTCGCGCAAAAGCATATTTACTAAACACGTCAATAACACAAAGAATATATTTGTATCCATCATTATATTGAGCATAAGTACGCATATCACTTAGATCAGCTTGCCAGAGTTCATTATAATTAGATAATATGTACCTGTTTCTAGTAAACCTTCTGTGAACAGGTTTATGTAATGTGTACGTTTCCTGAGACTGCAGCCATCTTTTTACTTCCTTTTTACTCATTTTACCTTTCATCTCTTTCGCCAACTTATTGATGCTACTGTATCCGGCAGGATTGGACACATCGTAGTAAATCCTGTGAATATCTAATAGGGGGTCCATCTTTCCCAATTTAATTTCTTTTTTTTCGAATCACGTGTTCTACTAGAAATAGGTGTAGATGCGTTTTCCGCTAATGATGAATTTCTTGCAATTGTAGACGAAAATGGTGTGTCGAGCTCCTTTAATTCCCTCTCTCCAAGAGATTTTTTAAAAAATTCTGCGTTAGTGGGGTTACCTATACAAGATGCAGGCACTCTTATTTCTTTTAAAATTAAGGTGAATTCTTCCCATCCCTTTGGTTTTGTACGTTTAAGAGGTCTAATCACATCGTTTACTAGATCATCAATATTAGTATTTGGGATGGTGTGGTTGTTTAATACAACTTCCCCTCCAGGCTTCCACCAAATTTTATTTTTATGAAGCATAATGTTATCCAGTAAAGTTTTGGTTTTCTGTTTGTAAGATTTCGGTACTCTCTCTATGATATGAGATGGAGTAAATTCCAAAGGATAATGTTGAGTCGGTGTGTCAGGTGGTGGGGTGGTATCAAGTTCTGGTAAGATCGGATTTAAAGCTGTAACATTATTAACATTTTCCTCCTTTTTTAGCTCTGGGACTAAATCTTTGTGGTCGTTGTTGCGGTGGTCAAATCCATCCGTAACTATAGGTATTTTAAAAGGTTTTCGATCTGCTTCAGCAAAATGCAAAAATCGTTGTAGTGCTTGGGAATACAATGCCCATTTTTCTCGATCATCCATTTTACCTTTAAGTATTTTTTGCATCTCCCTATCTAGACGAGATGATGAGTTTTCAGTTAGATTTTCATTGTGTTTAAGTCTTTCAACGAAATCTTGCTCCACTAATAGCATTTTTTTCATATTCTCCATTTTGATTATGTTATAGAGTTAAATAAAGCACTTAAAACGGCGCCTAATATAAGAGGTAGAAAAGCACCGCCCTTTTGAATGATAATGGTTTTTCTAAGTTTTTGTTTTCCCTTTGAAACTAATTTTCGCAATATATTTTTATGTTTATTTAATTTTAATTTTTCTTCTTTTTCCAATGGAATTTTCCCTTTTAAAACATTGTAAATACACTCACATATAATGTTTATTTCATCATCATCACAAGCTTTAAGCAATGCTGTGCGATATTTTGGTTTGAGTACTTGCAGCGCTTCTAGTAAATGTTTATATGTGCTCACACTCTCGGACATCATTTAGAACTGACCAAAACCAGTTGGCTCTTACCATATTTAAATCCTTTTTTAGGAATATAAACTGTGCAATATTTATCGGATGGAAATATTTTAGTTTTGAAACGACATAAGTCATCAGTATTTTGTTTCAGATCAATCATTAGGTAACCATGAGCATCTTTGGTGGCATCTTTGTAGGCTTCATCTACGAACTTTGAGTTTTCAGGGCAAACTTGTCGTGACAAGTAACGTATTTGAGTTTTGTCTCTAGGATTTTTAAAATATATAATGTAACTTGTGTTCAGCGAGATGTCGCGCTGACCTTTTCCCTGGTGAAATAAATTTTGTGTAATATAAAACACGCTTAAGTTTCTATGATGACTACCTTTTGTGAAAATGTCAACGATCCGTCCATCTACCTCTCTCATCAAATCATCGATTATAAGAAGTTTAGGTTGCTTCCCGTCGAACATGTTGATATCAGGTATACCCTGACTATAATTTACATTTTCCAGGTTGTACAAAGGTTGCATTTCATCATAACACCAAATTACTTCCGAAAAATCTACGTCACACATTATTTTACAATCTTTTAAAAAATTCGTGACAAAGTTTGATTTTCCACAACCACTTGGACCAGCCACTATGGCCGTGAAAGGATGACAAAAGTGAATCATTATTTATTATGTTATGCAAGGAAACACGTGCCGATTTCAAAAGGTCTTCGTCACAAATGATAGAAGTTAAAATTCAGATATGGTTATATAGTTATAGGTAACAAAAGCAAAGAAACAAACAATATTTTTTATCTTTTATTGAAACTACCAGCGCTTCGGAAAGGCCATCATTGCCAAGAAGAATACGCCGCAAGAAACTTGGCAGAAAGTCAATAAAAAAAAACTAATACAATGAAACCTATTTTTATCGTCTTATCGTTAGTGCATGCACAAATATTACAAAACTTTTTTTTTTTTTTTTTTTGTAAATATATACACAATGAAACTTTTTTGTATTTTCTTATCGCTTGTGCATGCACGTTTGTTATAAATATAAATGTACAATTTACCGTCTTATCGCTAGTGCATGCGCAAATATAACAAAAAAAACCTTATAAGTATATATATATGTACAATAATAAAATTAATTAGGAATGTATATCATCACATATTGTACAGAAAGTAATATTAAAATTGAATGTTCTTTAATCTGTAGTGTCCCCAAGCAAGTGTGTCAGTTGAATTTGGCAACAAAAATCGTTTCGTGTCGCAGTGTGACAATGATATTTTATTTATTTTTTGAGTAAATATTACATGTTTGATTGATCTGAACCGCATCATTTCACACAATAGTTTTCTTTTATTGAATAAACAGTCTTTATAGTCTTCCATACCTAATTTTTTAGTAACACATTTATTGACACCTTTTGATTTTGCTATTATAGTGCTTTGTACATCCATTGCGTACATTTTTGATCGAAGACCAACAAACTCTTTAAAAATTTTGCCATTATTTTCGTCTTTAAAGAATCCTAATTGTTTTTTATTCAGTAATGGAAAACCGTATACATTGTCCGGAGGATAGTCAGAGGTATCAAAGTGCGATACCAAATCTGATTTTATATCGGCGTACAAGTTTTCTGTAAATATCTGATAAACCAGACTGTCCGTGTCTGTATAGAGTAATTTAAGATTTTTTTGGAATTTTGTTTTCATGAAATCATAATGAAAGCTATACATTAACGTTTTTGACAAATCGAGTACGCAAAATCCTAGGTAAATAGGCTTGTTGTACAATACTTTTGTTTTTTTCAATTGAACTGCAACCAAATTTTCGGAAAATATAGATAAACTGTGAAATTCTGGTTTTGCAATTAAAGATTCAACGCCTTCAGTTTTTCCGCGATTTGTCCAGTGGTTCCGTAATTTTACATTAACTCTTTTATTTACATTTTCCATCGTTTTACCAAACACTGAATTGTTCATTAACTTAAAGAAATCCTTTTCAAAATCTGATTTGGCCATAGAACGCATTCGTGTGTTCAAATCTATGTATGGTTTCAGCCACGGTTTCTGCTCAAACTTTAAAACTCTATGAATTTTAACTAAACTTAATCCCGATTCTAAACATTGTTTAAGATTTCTATAGTGAATGACATAATTTGTTTTGTTATGCAAGTTAGGAATCAGCTTTTTGTCTTTAGAACCGCCTAAACACACATTTTCCGGACAGAATGGTAAATCAGAATGTAAATCATGTAATTTATTAGGATATTCCAAATCAACTTCTAAAATGTACCCATGTTCAGCGTCATCGGGTACATTAAAATTTGTGTTCACATCCACCCATTCAAACTTGCCAGTGGGAAGACATTGCGACATTGCCCAACCGTACAGATTATTTGCATCGAGATACATCAAAAATGATGATGGCAAAGTACGATCATATTCAGACATAAATATATTATTTGCTTTTGCATGTCTGTTACTACATTGGGAAATGCCACCTCTTATATTATTTGCTATAAAAGTAACTTTGTCAATATCAGTTAGAAGTTCTAATTTGATTTTGGTGTACATTAACATGGCGTCCCAACTTAGACCCGGCGCTGTATAATAATGAGCAGGATCCAATCCATATGTTTCCATACAAACATTTCTAAAATTTTCAAATACATCCGCTAATAACAAAACGTCTGTTTTTAAATAAAGGTTTGAATAGTCTCCCATATTTTGACAATTAAAGTGATTCCATACATCACAGGCATGTTGGTAATCATTTTTTGAGATATTGACATCATTTAATGAGCTGTAAAAATCTTTATATTCGGGAAGGCTAGTTGATTTTAATGATTCTAAAGATGTCATATGTTCATATGGGTATACCCCTTTTCTTAATAAACGTTTAAAGTCTTGTTCGCATGGAAAATTTAACCGAAGTTCTTGAAACTGTTCGGGTAGTAAATTTTTGGTTAATTTATCGAGACTACTACTCATAAATTTAAAAGAATCAAGAAATTTTAATTTCATAGTACGGTTATTAATATTTAATTGCTTTGAGAAAGAAATATATTTCTCTTTGTTTTGCGGAATAATTTCTATGTTACCCTCTTCAAATCCCAGTCCATGTACTAGAAAATGGGCGTCATAGTTACTTAAATTGTGTAAAAACACAGGTACAAAATTAGGGGATCGATATTTCTGACAACAAGACGGGTGAGCTACTCCTTCAAAAGCACCAGTATGATGGCTGTAAGAAATGAATATTTCACCATTTAAATTATTTTGACAGATGTAGCACGTTTTACTTTGGGCGATGGTTACTTTATCTTGTACCGTTAAAGGCAAAGGACTTTTTACAAAAGTGTTCTTCTTGCAAATGTTCTCTAAATCACGTTTAATAAATTTCATGAATGTTTCTGCACAATTTTCACCTGTATATGTCCTATATACAGACAAAGTATTATCATATGAACATTTTATATAATATCCGAAACTATACACCTTATGTTCCTGTATATTAGTAGTCGAAGATTTACTTGGATCGTTTATACAAGTATTAATAGGATTTAAAAACGCTTCGAAATCTGCGTATACTACAAATGGGAGCCTCAATTTACGATCGTAATTATTAAATGATATTTCGCTAGAAGGAACTAATTCATTAAACCAGTTTCTCTTGGCTTCGTTTTCAGAGGGCAAGTTTGTACAGACATGGAAACAATCATGATCTTGATGTTTCTGCAAATTTTCGCGTGACTTGAAATAAATTAAACATCCATCACAAATATAGATCGCATGCTCCGATGATGTCATTTGTTTTGATACTAATCTTGAAAGACTTTTTATATAGCAATAATGTCCGTTAGTACCTTGATTTATGTACAGCAAGTTTAAATGGGTGGCTTTCCTACTTTTTGTTAAGTGTAATGGACCAACTACCTTATTTTTTTTGCTTTCTGAGTCGTACTCCAAACCAAAGACATTAATGCTGAGATTGTTCAACATTTCAAATTTATGGATATCGTTTATTTTAATTGGGAAAGACAGATTATCAAATTTTAATTTATTCCTGTGAGATTTATATGACGCAACCCTGTTCACATTGTTATTAGGTGTATATAACCCTGATAATACAGCCCAACGAAAACACTCATGATCTTTGTTTTGGACGTTTATAATTGCATTTTTGTTTTTTATATCTTTTGGTAAATCTATGTAAGATGAACCGCGTAATGGATTGAATTTATTCACATTCATGTCTAAATAGTTTATTTTTGTTAGACTCCACCCGCTGTCTTTTTTTTCGAAATTGGTTACTTTATTTATAATTTCGTTTGTAAGTAATGAAAAAATGTAGTCTTTAGAATCTCCTTTGCAAACAACATAATTAAACGTTTGAAAATCGAATGTATTATTTAATTGCTTAGTTTGTTGTGTAAAGTCGGCATGAAGTATAAAATTTACTTTTACTACAAAGTGCTCTACTATGGATTGATCAAATAATGTAAATATTTTGTCTTTAATGTTTTCTAAAAATAATCCCGGTGTTTCTAACGGTTGGTTAGTGATTGAATCTGATACAATTCTGTACGTAACTATCCTATTTCCAAACGCGCTTTCAATTATCTGAATATTTTTAAATTCTCTGCTGACACTTAATACATTATTTTTGTGAGTATTACTTTTTAAATGATTTGTATAATATTTTCGCGAAACTGACACATGACACATAGAACATTCAATATAATCATTAATTTCTGTACTCACGTTTTGATTTGAAGACGATGCGGTTGACGTAGATGCGAAACTGATTGGTGGGTTAGGACGTTTTTTCTTTGTCTTAACTGGAGTCTCTTCGGCCGATTCAGATGATCTTCTTTTTGCACCGCCTCCTTCTTGTTCAGGTTGCAAAAATCTGTAAAAAATAAATTAATTATTAACATAACAAATTATATATATTTAATTAACTATAAAACACATCCAAGTGAAATACTAACTCTTTAATGTTTACACAGTAAACAGTATGCTTGCATTGGAAATACGCCATCAATTACATCAGATATTTCAGATTTTTCCATGTTATAGTTGTGTCCAGTACATGGTGTAAAATATGGAATAATATCCGAATCCTCTATCCATGTCACTGGTAAAACTTTGTTTAAAAACCACATTCGAATGTAACGATGGAATTTACTCAAAATTAGAGATTTATCTAAACTTGCCACTTCGTTTAGAGATAAGTTCAAATTGAAATACATTTTAAATGAAATTCGTAAAACGCAAACTCGAGCACGGTCACAATGGTTGAAGTGACAAGGGGACTCCGCTTTTATACTCAAGGGTACCCCTTCCTATTATGACTAGCATCAAACAAGTTTCAACGTGATGTTCATCTTGTCAATGCGGGCAGCAAACAAACATAAAAATAGTACAATTATCACCAAAATAGTAACTTACGTTTTCAAATATTCTTGCTCGACTTTCTCGCAAAGCTCGTACAAGTCCTGATCTTCAACTAGTTGATCCAGTTGCTGATTGAAGAAACTGCAGCTCTGCGTGTCCATGATGGTGTTTTGGAAATGTGGTATTTTAAGTGAGACCGACTTCTATTTATACCAGCCAAGCTCAGTCTTAAATATTACACACTATTTTGCTATTGTATAGCAAACAAAAATATTTAGATATGAAACAATACAATGAAATATCGGTGGACTGAGTTGAAAGGTTTTACGTTTGTACTTTGCCTCCACAAACGAAACAATGAGTATTTCACAAGAATAGGATAGTCTGAAGTTAAGCAGGTAACCAAAAGAAATTAAGTAGAATTTATTTGTTATTGTCTAAAACGAAATTAACACAATCACTTTTTGATGCTAACTGCTTAGTTATGTTGTAGATCACGTCTCTGGTCTTTTGAACGTGTTCATCTTCTTCGGAGTGGGCGTAATATTTAACACGCACTTCTGCTTGTTTCCATTGTTCTGCCGGGGGAATGTTCTTAATCTTGTCTATATCATACACCTCGATTTTAATGAGGTGTGATGCGTAAGCTGATTCGTCTTTGTTTGCTTTGATAAAAGCAACACCATCTGCAGTGGCTTGGCTAACAGTTGAAGAGTTTTTGGGAATCTTCTTTTTCTTGCGTTTTTCAAAGAATCCGTGAATACTGTTATTTGGTCTCTTGTTGTTGGCGATTGCTCTCTTTACTTTGAAAGCTAATGTTCCTTCGTCGTCATCACTAGGTTCTTCGTGATTCTCTGGATAATAATAGTGCTTAAATGTGTTTTCTTCAGTCAGCTATAACAATGCAAAAAACAATATTTTAAACAATGCTTCAAAGTTGAGTTAGATGGCACCTAAGGAAACACAGAGATACATAGTAAAAAATATCAGTCAAACACAAATTAAAACAAACAGGTCCAAAAACAGTTTAAAAAAGAGCTTACTTACATCCATATCAGCAACGAAAACACTGCTAGGTATATCAACCAAACACTGAACTTTTTACACTTTGCGACGGCTCGCTTGGACGGGGGTCTTGTCTTATGAATTCTTTGAGACGATATGAGGCGGAATGGTCTTAACTTCCTTTTATACGCAATGAAATCCTGCAAGTTTAGACTTGTGCATGGCATATTTCCGAGTCAGGTACACACAAAGGGATGCCGGTGAACAAAGGAGAAACAACACAGATAGTGTACAAGTTTAAACCAGCGTTTTTTTGAGAACGGCGGTGCATAGTCAAAAGAAACGAAGTAATAAAATTTTAACAATAGAAGACGGTGCACGGTGGGTGGTTTGGTAAAAGGGAAATCATTAATCATTCACTGTGTAACTCAAAGCATGGAATATGTATTGTATGTGCTTGAAAAATAACAATTTGTTGATGAATTATGTGAGACGATATGAAGTGACTTTGTCTAGGCTTGCTTTTATATGCACTTAGATCCTTCAAGTTCAAACCTGCATTTGGAGATGGCTTACATGAGAATTTTACAAGTTTCAACGTGAATTATAAAGACGCTGATGGCATAGTACAAGTTTAAAAGGAAAGAAGTGAATGAAAAAAAGGTACGCTAGTCAGGTGAGTGGAACAATAGAGCTAGCGCCAGAGCCGAGAGCAGGTAAAGGGACAATGTGCGCCTATTGTTCGCGCGGCTTGTATTGTTCGCGGGTCGAACCTTTTATGATTAAAAAGGTACGCTAGTCAGGTGAGTGGAACAATAGAGCTAGCGCCAGAGGAGAGCAGGTAAAGGGACAATGTGCGCCTATTGTTCGCGCGGCTTGTATTGTTCGCGGGTCGAACCTTTTATGATTAGGTGCTTCGGAGTTGCCATTGTCCCAGAAGTGAAGTACATATGTACAGGAAGGAGTGGGCGGAGCGTTCTCAGACCTCGTCCAATCGCTCCAAGTGGGGGTGTTTCCCTTTTTTTTTTTTTTTTTTTTTTTTTTTTTTAGGATTGGACCCGCCCCAAAATCGCCATTTTGGACCAAAAAAATTGAGATCTGGAACCGTCGTATCCCTCACTACTCTCGTGTTTGAGAGCCAATTTAAAGAAGAGGGTTATGGTTATGTTTGGTGAAAGTAAAGCAGTCATCTCCAAGATACCAACTTCCTTTTGACTACCGACTGAATTTCAGTAGATATGTCAAGAGCTCAAACTTTTGGATTTGTATAATTAATAGCTTTTGCCCGCGGCTCCGCCCCGTGGTATTCGGTTATCGCGCGCTGTTCCCTCGGGAACTGTGCATTTTTCCGGGATAAGAAGTAGCCTATGTCACTCTCGGGCCCATAAAATATCACTATGCCAAAAATCACGTCGATCCGTCGCTTCGTTACGGCGTGAAATACGGACAAACACACAAACATACAAACACACTTTCGCATTTATAATATTATAGTATAGTATAGTATGCATTTTATGTGTTTTGTTTACCTCAGAACAACAGATATGGCAATGGATTTGAGAAAAATATTTTTTTACAAGCTTTTATTTAGTTTCAACTGTCCCATTGTCTGTCTGTCTGTAATCAAATCTTGCAAGTGAAATTCGACCAAATTCCGTTGGATTGACTTAAAATTTGGTATACTTATGTAAATTGCTTGACAATACAATAATCTGGTAGTGACATCCTGGTAGTCCAGCCAGGATCGTCTCCGCAGGACGGAACTCTTCAACGGTTAATGGCATCGACTTGAAATTTGGTATGTAAATGTAGTTTGGGCGACAATATAAGTACAGTCAACTAAAAGTACAGTGGGGGTAGGAAAACCTTCATCAGTTATTAAATTGATTCATTTACAAAGTCATAGAATCTTAGTACGTTTTGAAATCAAAATACTAAGTAGACAAGTGCATATATTATCAAATTATACTTACTTGAAATTATAACAAGGGTCAAAATAGTATACACCTCTAACATATATCTAGTTTCATATCAATACAAAACCTTTTTAATTAAAAACTTCGTAAAAGTTTCAATAAAATAATATTCTATTTCATTGTCAGTGTTTGTCAGCGTTTGTCAGTAGTTGTCAGCGTTTGTCAGTGTTTGTCAGTGTTTGTCAGTGTTTGTCAGTTCCAACTTGTAGTTGTAGGGTGTATATGGTCACCTGATTATGTTCAGCAGGTTGACAGTTTGACGCAGTATGTCCTACTCAATCGGTAAAGCAGATGAGCGTTTATACGGAGCAAAGGAAAATAGGTCTTAGGGTGACGAACCTTTCTTTACTCCGACTGTACAGTCAGCAAAAAAGCTTCTATTATAAAACTGTTTTTTGTTTTTGACATAGTTTTGTAGTTTTTGTTTTGTAATTTTTTCGTCTGTATAGTCATTAGATTTGCTATTATAGTATTAATTGACACATTAAAACCTGGTTTGTTAGTTTCGGTGCGGTAAGCAGACGAGAAATAAAGTTAAAACAGAATTAAAATCAGATTTTGATAGTGAATTTTGATTGGCTTATTTTAATTACTATTTAAGTGGGTAAACAACAATGAATGAACTAACGCAAATAGTTTCAAAACTGTTGTTAGTCAACAATGTATTAAATAAGATAAATGTTTCATTAATTCATAACAAGATGCAGCCAACAAGATGGAGCGACGACCAGGTCAAGATCGCGGGATCGCGGTGGATGCGAAAAGCACAAGACTGGTCTGAGTGGAGAGCCTTGGGGGAGGCCTATGTCCAGCAGTGGACGTCTTTCGGCTGACATGATGATGATGATGATGAATTGACAACAAAAAGTTGAAAAATCCCCGACTTTGTCAATTTAAAGTTCAATATTTCATAAACTGTTGAACCGATTTTGATGAAACCTGTCAAAGAACCATCGCTAAAAAGACAGATTCCAAATAAAAAACATCGTGAGGAAACCTGCACAAACCTGCGAAGCAATTCAATGGTGCGTGTGAAGTTCCCAAACCGCACTGGGCCCGCGCGGGTACTATGGCCTAAGCCCTCTTGTGCTGAGAGGAGGCCTGTGCCCAGCAGTGGGACGTATATAGGCTGGAATGATGATGATGAAATAAAAAATCGTTATATTAGGACTGCGGGCGCGTTGCAGGCCTAAAGGGGAGGGGGCAGAGGAGGGGGGAAGGGAGGGGTCCTCCACTTAGCTCCCACATTAGGTCTAGCAGCTAAATTGAAATTCCGGGATTTTTAAAAATTTCCGTGGGAATTCCCGAAAATTAAATCGTTGCTTTCATTGACGTTAAATTAAAAACAGTCATGGTCAAATTTCATGACTTTAAGCCCAGCGGTTATATCAAGATTTTGTCCTTATCCCGTAGAAATATCGGGATAAAAAGTAGCCTATGTGTTATTCCAGATGTCCAGCAATCTAAATACTAAATTTCATGACTCTAGGCCAAGCGGTTGTTATTTATAGATTTAATCTCTATCCCGTGGGAATATCGGAATAAAAAGTATTATATGTCTTCATCCACATTACAAACTAACATTTTGCCAAATTTCATTCAAATCTGTCCAGCCGTTGCAGCGTGAAGAAGTAACAAACATAGTCACTCACTCACAAACTCACTCACTCATTCACTCACAAATTTTCACATTTATAATTAGTAGGAAGTAGGATAACGAGTACAGGAACTGTATAGAAACGGCGCCCAAATAATGACAATTGACGTCACTTTCGTTCAATCCATTCGTTCTAACTCGTGTGAAACCTATCGTCACTACTTTGAAAAATCTCGTATCTCAAATCAATACGTTAACAAAATTGAACCTTGACCTAATAGTCATAAAGTGCACTGAGAAAAATTATCCATTTTGAGATACCGCTTTTTTTTTAAGTAGTGACGCTATGCTTTAAAAGCGTCCGATGATCCCATTATTATTTCACGTCCCATGATTCACGGCGCGACAGAGTCAACAGCTACCGCGTAATGCATTGTCAACACGACTGTTTGCGGTCGGGATCTCGGACTACGGTGAGAGCCCGCGTAAGTGCGCCGGGGCATTAGCGAATGGTTTTTTTTGCATGGCTCTCTGAGTTTTTAAAGTTCGTTCTTTGTTTGCTTTTAAATGCATGTAGGTATGATTTATGTTGTATTTATAATATAATATAATTATTTATGTAATTAATTATTGATCATCATTATTATCATCCTGGTGGCCTTTTGGTAATCCAATCTTTATAATAAAATAAATAGGATAACAAAAATGTACAACTTAACTTACACTTAATGTAAAAATCTAATTACAACTTGGCTAAACGTAAAAAAAACGATGATATAAAACAAATAAATGGCTTGAAATGCCATTTGTACTTTTTAAGCTTTCATTTATAAAGGTTTGTCGCATTGAGTAGTAAGGTAAAAAAAAAATCTTTGTTACTTAATATGTAAACATTGTAAACTGTGTAGGTTATTTTATTAAAATGCTTTGTAAGAGTCGCATTAACTATCTTAAGAACTATTATTCGTTAATAGCTATTAGTTATTATTTTTGACTTTGTAAAAACTTCTATGAAAGAGCGAATTCCTCCTAATACAAGTGTTTCACTTAAAAGGAGGATTCACCACTAGTTTTAAAACAAAAGTTGAAAAAAATAATTTTGAATTTATAAAAAAAAAATTGTAATCTTTGTAGGCTTTTTTCAACTTTTGTTTTAAAACTAGTGTTGAATCCTCCTTTTAAGTGAAATTTGTTTTTATTTTTAAATTCACAATATTATATTACAGTTTGTATTTATCTCTTCAGTTTCGATTTAATAGCAGCCTGTAGATAAAAACACAATAATAATTTTATGAAATGAGGTTTGTATTTAAACAAACATCGCAGTTCGCGCACTAATTTATTATATCAGTGTAATAATAATCGAATGGGATCGGGTCTTGGGCGGGGCGCGCGTTAGAACAAATACTCGGCCGAATATGTGTAATAAATGTTATTTATTGCGGCCAGCGATCGCCCGGACAATCGGGCGAGTCCCAGCACAGAGTACTATAAAACTACACTAGACATTTAATAATAATAATAAACCCCCTTGCAGAAAAAACGGGCATCTATAGTTTTTATAATTTATGTGCATGAAAGCTTACTTTCTAAGCTTCAATGCCTAAAAATCTGAAAAACCATAGGACCCTTTTTTGCCAGGGGGTTTATATTATTATATTCTTGCAGTGGAACACATTATAAAAGATATAAAAAAATAACAATAATTTTTTTTTTGCTATTAAATAGTCACTATATCAATCAATTCAATTCTGTGACTTTGATTGTAATTTTCGTCAGGATATTTATTATTATTCATCATCATCATCCCAGCCTATATACGTCCCACTGCTGGGCACAGGCCTCCGCTCAGAATGAGAGGGCTTGGGCCATAGTTCCAACGCGAACCCAGTGCGGATTGGGAACTTCACACGCACCATTGAATTGCTTCGCAGGTTTGTGCAGGTTTCCTCACGATGTTTTCCTTCACCGCAAAGCTCGTGGTAAATTTCGAATGTAATTCCGCAGATGAATTTCGAAAAACTCAGAGGTGCGAGCCAGAGTTTGAACTCACGACCCTCTGCTTGAGAGGCGATACGTCAAACCACTAGGCCACCACGGCTTTTTTTATCATTATTATTATTACTAAATCATTTTGTCATTATTATTTCCTCCTAATATGTTTTTCTGTAAATCAAATATGTGAAAATAAACCTCTAAAAAACAAATCATTTAAGTAGGTAGGTACTCTGTACGAAGCGATAAAGGAAACACAATCGCTAAGGTTCCATACTCTTGGGCAGTCCCGCAGGTTGTTCAAATATATCTTATCATACTTAGAGGGATTAATAATTAAATATACTAATTTATGGGCGACGCCTGCGCATCGAACCAATACATATTTTTTAATAAGTATCGCCTTATATTAGGTTTCATATCGGACTACCGCTTGATAAAACGTCGGGGTAGGGTTAGCTGATGGATAACGTGTTCTACTAATATAAATGAGAGTTTGAATGTCTGTCCGTCCATTCACAGTTTGTTGTTCTTCCGTGCTAAAATTTCTATAAATAGATGAAAAACTCAAGTACCTAAATGGGTACGTATTGCAAGGCCTAAAATTAAAATATCTAACTTTATATAACCTACGTTCAAAATCCCTAAAATTTATATACCTAATGATTTTAAATACCTAAGCAACTAACACCTACCTACGAATTACCTAAGTTTAAAATACCTATTGGAGTAAATGCCTAATGTTTAAAATATCAACAGCGATGACACCTAAGTTTGATACACCATCATATGAAATACCAAACAGTCAAAATACCTAAAATGATGCACTTGAGAGCTTCTACAATTAGAGTATCGTGAGCTGTTACTAAAAAAAAACCTAACATCGAAGGCTAAGGCGGGAGCTACGCTGCGCTTCGCTCCCGCCTTAGCCTTCTGAACCTAAACTATCCGAGTCGCTTCTGCCCTGAAACGTCTTGCTCGCTCGCTTCGCTCGCTCGCTATCAGCGAGGCACCAGCTCGACTGTACCAAAGGGAATCCCCAGGATTTAAAATAAAATTTATTTTAAACATAACATTTAATGTTATCGATGGGATGTCATTATAATACCCACTTTTGGTACCTCGCTGGCAGCGAGCGAGCGGAGCGAGCGAGGAAGACGTTTCGGAGCAGAAACGACTTTGATAGTTTAGGTATTTTTTTGTAACAGCACAAAAATGATAAATGTCAATCTACCCCCGCTTGAAAAAGTCGGAATGTTGTTATTTGAAAATAGCAGACTTTGGTGTAACGATGGTTTCGGTATTATCACCGCTAACATACCATTTGACATTTTAAGCTTTTGGTATTTTGAATGTAAGTGAAAAATCATTAGGTATTTAGATTTTAGGGATTTTGAACGTAGGTTACTTAAAGTTAGTTAATTTAATTTTAGACATTGCCATTCGTAACCATTTTAAACTTTCGGTATTTTGAATATAGGTGGAAAAATCATTAGGTCTTTAGATTTTAGGGATTTTGAACGTAGGTTATTTAAAGTTAGATATTTTAATTTTAGGCCTTGCAATACGTACCCACCTAAATGAAATGTCATGTATTTGTGACGTAACACTGCAAGGGTGAAATGAAGGTCATTACTTAAATTTTGTTTAAGTATTTAATTCAGATTATCATATTTTTGGAACCTGATTTCTGAAAACGCTTCTCAAAGCCTATTTCTCCAAATGGTTTTCGATTTATTCTATGTTGTCAAAAATTAAGACATCCTAATTTAGCCGTTTAAACCCGAAGAGTTAACAGACAGACAACCTTTTGCATTTATAATACTATTTAGGAAATAAGGATTATTTTTGCAACATCTCCTTATTTTTCCTTGCAACACTATCACTGATCTACAGCAAGAAAACGACGCCGATCGATAAAAACAATCGATAATCGGTGTTATGTTACCGAGTCGGTTGTAATCGATTCATGCGTCGTTATTATTTACGGACGTGTTAACATGATCTGCAGGGCTACTACGAAACTCGAACTCGAAGTTCGTGTCGTATCGTCCGTCTCGCTCTCGTATTAAATAGTATAAGTGTAAGAGGGATCGCACGACACGAACTTCAAGTTTCGAGTTTTGTAGTAGCCCTGCTGAATCCATAGGGCTACTACGAGAGTCGAAAATTAAAGTTTGTATCGTACCGTCCCACTGACGCTTATGTTATTTAATATGAGAGTGAGAGGGACGGTACGATATGAACTTCGATCGATTTTCGTAGTAGCACTGTTGAATGGTATCGCTTGGGGCGATCGAATCGATGTTTGTTTGTGATGCTATGATTTAATTTCGATAGTGGGTGAAACTTGGGAGGTACCCAGGTGGTATGTAGATATTTAGATCTGTTATTTTAGATTACAGACTTTTATACTTTCAAATTCTTCTGAAATATTTCATTACCGAAAATACAAACCGAAATATAGATGCTCAGAAAAACCAGAAAAATAAACCGGCGTTGGGAATCGAATCCAGGTCTTCGGCATTCCGTGCCGCGTGCTATACCGCTACACCACCGCTGGAAAACCAGTCTTATTTTTCTGGTTTTTCTGTTTGTATTTTCAATATGGGTTTTACGGGATGACCGTAAAAGTAACAAATATTTGGAATTGAAATAAAAAATACAAAAATATTCCAAAAACCAATCTTAATATTTCATTACGTAAATCTATTTAAGCGGTGAAGCCGTGGTGGCCTAGTGGTTTGACCTATCGACTCTCAAGCGGAGGATCGTGGGTTCAAACCCCTGCTCGCACCTCTGATTTTTTCGAAATTCATGTGCGGAATTACATTTGAAAACCCTCATTGCAAGCTAGACTCTAACGTCAAAAAACCTCAACGACACTAACGCCATCTAGAGATATTTCACCTGTTTTTTAGCCCTCACTGACTGGTTTTAAAATAAGTTTAATTATTGACGTTTCATAAACTTTTCGGTTTTCGTTACAAATAAATAAAATAAAAATAAATTAATATTAATAATCCATACTATACTAATATTATAAATGCAAAAGTGTGTTTGTGTGTTTGTCCGGCTTTCCCGCCGTAACGGAGCGACAGATCGGCATGATTTTTGACATAAAGATAGGTTTTGGGCCCGAAAGTTACATAGGCCCGGAAAAATGCACAGTTCCCGAGGGAACAGCGCGAGATAACCGAATACCACGCGGGCGGAGCTGCGGGCAAAAGCTAGTGATAGTAATAAAAACGGGAGATATAGCAATACTGCATAAACAAAGCTCAAACAACAATTCAACAAAACATTATCTAGCAAGAATAAGTAAATTTATTTTGAAAACAATTTTTTTTATCAAGATTACGATTTGGAGTCTTTTTGTATTTTTTATTTCAACTCCAAATTTTTGTTTCTTTTACGGTCATCCCGTGAAAGTTTATATAAAAGACTCCAAATCGTAATCTTGATTTGATTGCTTAATAGCGACATCTCTTGTCCCTGGTGAACGGATAGTTTCGATGGGAGTCAAAAATGTTTCTCGTTGAGAACGTAGATCATAGATGGCGTTAGTGTCGCTGCTAAAGTGACTAATAAGAATCCAAGTTGAAATATGGGTGCATAGGAAAAATTCGTGTCTAGTCTCCTGTCCAGTGGTGGTGTAGGGGAATAGCACGCAGCACGGAATGCTGAGGACCTGGGTTCGATTCCCAGCGCTGGTCTATTTTTTCTGGTTTTTCTGTGCATTCATGTTTCGGCTTGTGTTTTCGTGTGAAATTTATATAATTTTTTTTATCACAGAAATTTATTTCGATATGGTCAATATATTTATTGCGACTGTTTTGAAAGGTGCTTTACCGCGTCACCTCAGCTCGCGTCATTTGTCAGCGCGGGTGATGCATGCGCGTGCGCCGCCGCCGGCCACGAGCATTAGTCGCCACCAGCAGGGACCAGATTAAGCTAGACGGAACCAATATAATCGTCGCTTTGGAGGTAAAGATACTAAAGCGACACTATGGGCCAAATTGAGTTATATATACCACTGGAATCAGCGAATTTTTCTACATCGATCTATCTGGGTTTCTAGACGATCACAGGACTTTTTTTGGCGCTTTGGACACTAAAAAACCAATGAAATTTGGGACACTTACTAATCCGAGGCTTAAATTGAGTGTTTTCTTATTAGTGTTTTTAAATTTATTTCGATGTGGTCAATTTAATTTATTGCGACTGTTTTGAAAGGTGCTCTACCGCGTCACTTCAGCGCGGGTGATGCATGCGCGTGCGCCGCCGCCGGCCACGAGCATTAGTCGCCACCAGCGGGGACCAGATTAAGCTAGACGGAACCAATATAATCGTCGCTTTGGAGGTAAAGATACTAAAGCGACACTATGGGCCAAATTGAGTTATATATACCACTGGAATCAGCGAATTTTTCTACATCGATCTATCTGGGTTTCTAGACGATCACAGGACTTTTTTTGGCGCTTTGGACACTAAAAAACCAATGAAATTTGGGGCACTTACTAATCCGAGGCTTAAATTGAGTGTTTTCTTATTAGTGTTTTTAAATTTATTTCGATGTGGTCAATTTAATTTATTGCGACTGTTTTGAAAGGTGCTCTACCGCGTCACTTCAGCGCGCGTCATTTGTCAGCGCGGGTGATGCATGCGCGTGCGCCGCCGCCGGCCACGAGCATTAGTCGCCACCAGCGGGGACCAGATTAAGCTAGACGGAACCAATATAATCGTCGCTTTGGAGGTAAAGATACTAAAGCGACACTATGGGCCAAATTGAGTTATATATACCACTGGAATCAGCGAATTTTTCTACATCGATCTATCTGGGTTTCTAGACGATCACAGGACTTTTTTTGGCGCTTTGGAAACTAAAAAACCAATGAAATTTGGGACACTTACTAATCCGAGGCTTAAATTGAGTGTTTTCTTATTAGTGTTTTTAAATTTATTTCGATGTGGTCAATTTAATTTATTGCGACTGTTTTGAAAGGTGCTTTACCGCGTCACTTCAGCGCGCGTCATTTGTCAGCGCGGGTGATGCATGCGCGTGCGCCGCCGCCGGCCACGAGCATTAGTCGCCACCAGCGGGGACCAGATTAAGCTAGACGGAACCAATATAATCGTCGCTTTGGAGGTAAAGATACTAAAGCGACACTATGGGCCAAATTGAGTTATATATACCACTGGAATCAGCGAATTTTTCTACATCGATCTATCTGGGTTTCTAGACGATCACAGGACTTTTTTTGGCGCTTTGGACACTAAAAAACCAATGAAATTTGGGACACTTACTAATCCGAGGCTTAAATTGAGTGTTTTCTTATTAGTGTTTTTAAATTTATTTCGATGTGGTCAATTTAATTTATTGCGACTGTTTTGAAAGGTGCTCTACCGCGTCACTTCAGCGCGCGTCATTTGTCAGCGCGGGTGATGCATGCGCGTGCGCCGCCGCCGGCCATGAGCATTAGTCGCCACCAGCGGGGACCAGATTAAGCTAGACGGAACCAATATATTAATAAGTATACTACATTAAAAAAAAAATCTCGTGTCTCTAATCAATGCGTCAGAAAAATCGGCTCTACTTTTTAAAAAGAAATGAAATCACAATATTAAAATTATGTATGTATGTAAATACTTTATTATATATAAAACACAAAGTAATACAAATAGAAAACAACAAACCAAAATAGTACAAAGGCGAACTTATCCCTAAAAGGGATCTTTCCAAGCTAACCTAAACTAGAAAGGAAAACTCAAAGATAGGCGAACAGTAATTTATGCACAGTGAGAAGAAACTAGAAATTAAAATTAAAAACACAATAATAAAATTAAAAATTAAAAAAAAACCCCGACAAAAAAAGCCGCCAAAAAACGACAACTAAAAAGTAAAAAATAATTATGCACTACCTAGCTGTTGCCCGCGACTTCATCTGCGAACAATTCGTTTATCCCTATCCCGCTGGAACTATGCTGATTTCCCGCAAAATTAGCCTAAGTTAATTTAGTATAAGTACCTAGTAATATTATTTTTATCTAAGCGTCGTCGGTGTCGGGGGACCGCTAAGGTTAACAGAAACTAAAGTACATATATGTTGTATTTTTTAAAGTATTAACCTTAGCGGTCCCCCGACATCGACGACGCTTAGATAAAAATAATATTACTAGGTACTTATACTAAATTAACTTAGGCTAATTTTGCGGGAAATTAGCATAGTCCCAGCGGGATAGGGATAACCGAATTGTTCGCAGATGAAGTCGCGGGCAACAGCTAGGTAGTGCATAATTATTTTTTACTTTTTAGTTGTCGTTTTTTGGCGGCTTTTTTGTCGGGGGTTTTTTAAAAATTTTAATTTTAGTTTTTTCATTTCATGTTTTTTAAACAGCTCGGCCGGCGTGTTGCTACCACTGCATTGTATGTTGAATCAATTACTGATCAAAACGAATCCAAACACGACATATGTGCTATTATTTTTTATAGTGTACTAATGTGCTGGATATCTTGGCTGCAGCATCAGCTCATCCTGTTGCCACTTTTGCATAGTATGTAGAATCAAATACTGATAGAAACGAATCCAAACACGATATATCTGCTATGGTTTTATCAAGAGTGTATCTACTAGTGTTCTGGATATCCTGGCTGCAGCATCAGGCCGAGAACTGCATAATCTTGCATAGTAACATAGCATACATGGGTGTTTCAAGTTTAAGGTCCCAAATATGCTTGAAAGTAAAGTAAGTACCCATTATGCCTCTAAGATTCCTACCGCAGCGAACAAAAGAGCTGATGATCTTGAAACAGCTGAACCGATTTTGATGAAACATGTCTATGAACCATCGCTAGAAATCCAGCTTTCAAATAAAAAAAACCGCATTCAAATCGGTCCACCCGCTTAAGAGCTACGGTGCCACAGACAGACACACAGACAGACAGACAGACAGACAGACACACAGACACACATAGCGGTCAAACTTATAACACCCCTCTTTTTGCGTCGGGGGTTAAAAAATAGAAAAAAATCAGAATAATAATAAAACAGAAATTAATCCACACACACGCCAGGCACATGTTAATAGACACGCCTGCAGTTATCCAAGTAGCATTGCTCCGTTGTATGGCCAATGAATTATTTTGCTGGTTTATGCAGGTTTCCCCACGATGTTTTCCTTCACCGCAAAGCTCGTGATAATTTCACAAATGAATTTCGGAAAACTCAGAGGTGCGAGAGTTTGAACCCACGATCCTCTGCTTGAGAACCAACCAATCAACCAATGAACTGAAACAATTACTTTGCTGAACCTCGATCTTTATGATTAGTACGTTTACGCAAGAAATGGTGTGTTCACAAACCCATCAATCACCCTACTACACTACTTTGAAGCGTTTCGAACTCAACCAGAGCTCATCTTCACAATGCTAGTCCAACATCTGGTAGCATGTCAACACAATCACCCAATATTAACATAGAATTTAAATAAAAAACAGTTCTGCATAACGCCGTCCCGACCGCACGCACAGCGCATGCGTGCAACATCGCAGATGGCTAGCGACCCCTGACCCGAGTTTATGCGACACTCGGTAATTAATTATATTATCTGCGCTATTGGGTCTACTTTACCTTGCCGGGTCACTAGGGTCAGGTAAGGACTAAGTACCTTAGTGACCGTTGAGAATTCCGTAAGGGAATTTGATGATCCTTATACAGGGTGTCTTTAAACTCTTCCGGAATATTTCAGAAGGTTATTGGTTACTTAGTTTGCCTGAGCGCCGAACGGTGAATAATTTTTTTTTTTTAATTCTACTGGAAGACAAACGAGCAAGTGGGTCTCCTGGTGGTAAGAAATCACCACCGCCCATAAACATCTGCAACATCAGGGGTATTGACTCATAGTGTAGTAACTCATTGAATCAGATTTTATTTTGGCTGAGATCCATATAAATGAACTATTTGTAAACAATTATTTTGCTCACCCGTGACATTATCTACACCGCCCATAGACACTTACAACACCAGACAGGGGGATTGCAGATGCGTTGCCAACCTAGAAGCCTAAGATGGGATACCTCAAATGCCAGTAATTTCACCGGTTGTTTTACTCTCCACGCCGCAACACAACAGTGCAAGCACTGCAGTTTCACGGCAGGATTAACGAGCAAGATGGGATAGCGATCCAGGCGGACTTTGTACAAGGTCCTACCACCTGCAAATCAGTCTGGATATCGTAATGCCCTAGCTCGTTGAAGTGGCAATGGGCGGGCCATATAGCACGGAGAGCAGATGTCCGTTGGGACCGAAAAGTTCTCGAGTGGAGGCCGCGGATTGGCAAGCGCAGCGTGGGACGTCCACCAACGAGATGGACGGATGACCTGGTTAAAGCCGCGGGTTCACGGTGGATGCAGGCCGCTGCCAACCGAGGTAACTGGAGGTCTATGGGGAGGCCTATGTCCAACAGTGGACGTCCTACGGCTGAGATGATGATGATGATGATGATCATAATGCCAGCCACAAGGACGTCCACTGTTGGACATAGGCCTCCCCCATACTGAACATCTATGTACAATACAGCTTTCTTTGACTAGTGTAAAAACGGTTTTAATTACAGTTAGTCATCAAACTATATTGCTTCAAGCTTAATGAAGCTCGTAATCACTTCGAACAAATCATCAATGTGTGAGGCAAGTTAGGGTTTGTGTCCACTAAACTTGTGCGACTGTCTGTCTATACGCTGGGTCTATATCTGCTCGCATACTTATTCAAAAGTCAAAGTCAAAGTCAAAATCTCTTTATTTAATTTAGGCCACAACAAGCACTTATGAACGTCAAAAAATCTACCACCGGTATTGAAAGTCCGAATGTAATGTTTGTCAGAATGATCGTTTGTCATAACTCTTTTTTCTCTGAATCCAATAATTGTACAGAATTCTTGTAAAAAACCTAATCTATAGTTTTCTATAGGATGACTATGGACCTTAGACCATGTGGACGACCGGATTGCCAAGCACGTATTCCTCGACGTTTGGCCTCAGACTGCTCTAGATCGGGAGAAATGGAGAACAACACATCAATCCAGGCTAGATAATAAAAAATATTTTGACGTTGTTGTTTGACGACCGGATGGCTGGGCTGAGTGGTTAGAGACCCTGACTACGAAGCTTGAGGTCCCGGGTTCGAATCCCGGCCGGGGCAGATGTTTGTATGAATAATACATATGTTTTATCTCGGGTCTTGGTTGTTTAGTATGTATTTAAGTATTTATTTATCTATATTTAAGTATGTTTATCCGTTGCCTAGTGTCCATAGTACAAGCTTTGCTGGGACTGGGTCAATTGCTGTCAAGTGTCCCATGATATTTATTTATTTTTATTTTATTTTTTCTCTATTGTACCGAATTTTAGCAAATACCTTCATTCTTTTTTTTATTTTCTAGTGGACAGCAAGCCTTAGGAGGCGTCAGTTTTGCAATTGCAGGACGTTTAACGGCTCGAAACGCTATAAATTGTTAACACCTTATATTCATAGTCCGTGAGAAGAAATTCCGAGTAACGGTGATGAGACCTGAAACCTGAGCTTCTATTGGACCTGGTCTAAGTACTTAGCAGATTTTGTATTTGTATCTATTTATTCGGGATACCACTAGAGAACATAATGAAACATTGTTACAGTAATGACATAGGTTGATATTATAATACCTTACCCAACTAATAATTTGGCGATAAAATAAGCTCTATAACCGCCGTTCATTAGTTCTACTAAAATCCCACAGCTCTAGCATGACCTAAAAATTAGCGTATATCGCTACAACTCTCAGCACGCTATAACTCTCTTTAACTACAATTTGCCGAGATGTAACGGTTAGCCTTCCTTTCGAGCTCTCTTTGAGAAGGAGCCACAAATTGGTTCGAAACAGTCAGGCATACCTAGGATGACTATGAAATGACTCATGTACTATCGAATTGCTTCGCATTCACAGGTTCCTTCATGACATTGTCCACAGTAAAAGTTATGGTTAATTTAAAAAGAAATTTCTCACAAGAATTTTGAAAAGAGAGGTGCGAGCCCGGGCTTCGAACCCGTGATCCTTTGTTTAAGAGGCCATAGATAGACCAAACCATTGATATAAACGACAGTTCCACCTAACAGTTAGTTCTAAATAAAAATCAAATTTTAATGCGCGTTTAAAAGTATTCTAACACTTTGAAAATGAAACTTCCGTAAGACTCGTATTCAATAAAATAAGTCCGGATAGCTCTCGTCTTAAATCGAGTTTAGCTCGACATGTTTCGGGCTAATTTATAGTCCTTTTGGAGCAACGCGACTCGGCGGCTGCTGCAACGCTCACGCAACTACCCGACGAAACTAAAGCCCGAAACAGCTAAACTCGATTAAGGCCGTGAGTTATCCAGGTTTCATTAAATATTCCAATTGCTGATTATAATATCGAACAATACGACATGTGTTTCACCGAACGCCATTATTGGTGGGTTCATGACTAATACATTATCATATCCAGGTGAAGGTCTGTCTATCGGTGTAGCACGATATACTTACTGTTATGCCAAATGTTAATGTCATAATATTGATTCATCGTCATCATCAAGCCGTGGTGGCCTAGTGGTTTCACCTATCGCCTCTCAAGCAGAGGGTCGTGGGTACAAACCCCGGGTCGCACCTCTGAGTTTTTCGAAATTCATGTGCGGTACATTTTAAATTTACCCTGAGCTTTGCGGTGAAGGAAAACATTTTTTTTTATTCGACTGGAAGGCAATGAGCAAGTGAATTATGGACATCGTGAGAAATTCTGCACAAACCTGCGAAGCAATTCAATGGTGCGTCTGAAGTTCCCAATCCGCAATGGGCCCGTGTGGGAACTATGACCCAAGCCTTCTCATTCTAGCCTATGTCACTCGCGGGGCCATAAACTATCTCTAAGCCAAAAATCACGGCGATCCGTCCCTCCGTTACGGCGTGAAAGACGGAAAAACATACACATAAACATACAAACACACACACACACTTTCGCATTTATAATATTAGTATGGATACCTACTTTTGACCGGTATCATCAACATTGCAGCATATTATACACGTCCCGCTGCCGGGCACAGGCCTCCTAACAGAATGAGAGAGCTTGGGTCGTAGTTCCCAGGTAGTACACAAACACCATTGAATTGCTACGCAAGTTTTGTGATGTTCCATGAGATGTTTTTCCGCTCGATGTTTTTCAATAGTAAAGTTTCTTATGAATTCATAATGCAATTTTGCAAATGAATATCGAAAACTCACAGGTTTAAGCCTAGGTCTGAACCCACAATCTTCTACTCGAGAAACCATAGATTAAACCACTAAGCCACCAAGGTTACTTCATCATCATCATCATCAGCCGGAAGACGTCCACTGCTGGACAAAGGCCTCCCCCTAGAACGCCACATTGAACGACAACTCGCCACTTGCATCCACCGGTTTCCCGCAACTCTCACGATGTCGTCAGTCTACCTGGTGGGAGGCCTGCCAACGCTTCGTCTTCCGGTTCGTGGTCGCCACTCGAGAACTTTTCTCCCCCAACGGTTATCTGTTCTTCGATCGATGTGGCCTGCCCATTGCCACTTCAATTTGCATTTTACTTCATCATCATCATCATCACGTCAGCCAAAAGACGTCCACTGCTGGAAATAGGCCTCCCCAAGGCTCTCCACTCAGACCGGTCTTGTGCTTTTCGCATCCACCGCGATCCCGCGATCTTAGCTAGGTCGTCGCTCCATCTTGTTGGAGGCCTACCGACAGCTCGTCTCCCGGTCCGCGAACGCCATTCGAGAACCTTCTGACCCCATCGGCCATCAGTCCTGCGTGCATTTTACTTAGAACTGTATTATTAAACCGCAAGGGGAAAGCTACTTACCTCCAGTATTTGGCATCGAAACGTTACTGTATCATCCCGACGCCAACGCGAGTGATTCACCGACGCTCGGTGCGCGGGCGCACCGCACCTGATTCATGTCACGATAATGCCGACTTCTTGCTGCAAAGATTTTATCAAATACCTATTTAGACTAGAGTCAATCCGTGATCGCTCGCGTAAATCATACCTATTTATCATTACAATGAAAAAACGTTTTTTTTATTCGACTGGATGGAAAACGAGCATGTAGGCCTCCTGATGGTAAGAGATCAACACCGCCTATAGACACCTGCAACAAAGTCTTGCAGATGCGTTGCCAACCTAGAGGCCTAAGATGGGATGCCTCAACAATAAGGACAGTCAGCAAAAAAGAGCTTGTATTAAAAAAATATTTTTTATCTAAATCTTATTACCCAATCCGCACTGGGCCCGCGTGGGAGCTATGGTCCAAGCCCTCTTGTTCTGAGAGGAGGCCTGTGCCCAGCAGTGGGACGTATATAGGCTGGGATGGGATGGGAAATCTTATTACTTGTCAATACCGTTACTCTGTTTTTTTTATTCGACTGGATGGCAAACGAGCAAGTGGGTCTGCTGATGGTAGGAGATCACCACCGCCCATAGACACTTGCAGCATCAGACTGGGGGATTGCAGATGCGTTGCCAACCTAAGAGGAGATACCTCAAGTGCCAGTAATTTGCCCGGTGGTTTTACTCTCCACGCCGAAACACAAAAGTGCAAGCACTGCTGCTTCACGGCAGCATTAGTGAGCAAGATGGTGGTAGCAATCCGGGCGAACCTTACTCGAAGTCTTACCACCTGCATATTGATAAATACACCTCCTCCTGTTGACCCCCTATAATGGACGACAATCCACTACCAGCATCCATTGGTTACCTTAAAGTACCTAACTAGCACTAGAAGGGACTAACTTTTGCCTGCTTCCAAGAAATTTCGGTAATATAATTGGTTACTTTTATTACCTTAAACCTCCTTCCCCTTTTCGTCACCGAACGACTAGGCGCGGCGCGCAGTTTCAAAGCAGTTTCAAAAAGTATTTTATACCAGAAAAATGCACAGTTCCCGAGGGAACAGCGCGCGATAACCGAATACCACGCGGGCGGAGCCGCGGGCAAAAGCTAGTACCTAAATATAATTATTGAATGTTGCCAAGTATAAGACGGAGATGTCAAACCTATGGCTTTTGTTTTAACCTTTGAGATATAAATATGTGCTATTATTTATATTCTTTTTCAACTTTCGTGTTTGCGACATTTTTCTGTCAACCTGTCAAATTTAAATATTATATCTATTATGTTTTTGTCTAAAAAATTAGTTCTGCCAAATCGCTGACTGATTATAACAGTTATGTTTGTATGGTTTACACTGTTGGACAAATGTATGTATGTAAACTCTTTGTTGTACAAACTAAGTAAACAAAGACAATTGAGAAATAAATAAATATATAGGTACAAAGGCGAACTTATCCCTTTAAATTGTTATTTAAGGTGTTTTTAAATTAATCTAAAATAATTAAGGTGATGTAAGAGAAATTCTAATTAAGCACATAACGTTACCGCTTCGGAGCCATTTTTAGCATTTTAGGTTATGAGCTTGATAAAAACGGTACAATAGTGACAGGTTGTTAGCCTGTCGCCTACAGTATACCTTAACCTATATCCTCAGTCGCCTCTTACGATATCCACGGAAGAAATGAAGAGGTGTAATTCTAACCCGACACTACACGGGTGCGTTTTTATAACCATTTTAAATCTATGAAACTAGCGCCAAAATTTCCTAAAGTATCCCTGGTTTACGTTGCTGGATTTTATGGCTTACGCGTGTAAATACGCGGTTAATTACTAGTGTTAGTAGTTAATAAAGGCTACTTTAGAATTTAACCTCGGTAACCTGTGAAATTGCCACGACGCAGTAACAGTTTCAAGCAATAATTATTAAAAATATTTCAATGTACCCATTAAATTGCCACTAATTGTAGGTTTACTCAGAATACACAATAAAGTGTAGGTTTCGAGTGATTTGGTAAATGAGCGCGTTGTGAAACTTATTAATCACAGAGTGGGTCGTTAGATTATCGCACGGATTGTGTCGCACGTTTCAAAATAGCACCTCGATTTCTCGGTGATATATCTATGGGACGATATACATCGTAGCGATGAGATATTGTTATCTTAAAAGGTTTGAAGGTTGTTTGTTGTTGTTTCTAGCTCTTTGATTGTTGACTTCCATGTGAGATACAAACATTTTTATTGTGAAAAATTACATTTATTTTTTTACTGGTGATTGACTTTGCTGCTGGATCCAAAATATTTTTATTAAACATTCGTCTTTAATTTCTGTATTACACAAACAATTCTACGGGTCGCTGTTATAAGGTCCGAAACAAATATATATTTTATTTAATCTGTGATTTTTTAGTCCCAGTTGTCAGTCCTGAAGGCACATTTATTTTTATGTCCTCATTTTTATTGCCACTGCGTCTTGGCAGCCATCGCGCCAGGTTTTTCCACGCCGTCTGTATGTAGATGCGGCGCGTGCGCTCTGATCGACAACACAATGTACCACATGTTAATGCCAGTTTACAATAAAAAAATATTAGCACAAAAAAGCTATTTGCGGCTGAAATTTATTTGAAGACTAGCTTTTGCCCGCGGCTCCGCCCGCGTAGAATTCCGTTATCGCGCGCTGTTCCCTCGGGAACTGTGCATTTTTCCGGGATAAAAAGTGGCCTATGTCACTCTCGGGCTCATAAACTATCTCTGCTCTAAAAATCACGATCCGTCGCTCCGTTACGACGTGAAAGACGGACAAACACACAAACATACAAACACACTTTCGCATTAAAAATATTAGTATGGATAATTTACATAATTCACGTAAAACCATTTAAAGATTTTAATTTTTGATTTTTGATGGTTTTTGTTTTGAAAATATATTTCTGTGTGATTTTATTTTAAAATATTGTTGTTTTTTATTTTTAATAAGTCCTCGCTGCCGGGATGAAAATTTGCATGTTTCAAATGAGACCAAAAATTTTATTTTAATCTCGTGTGTTTGAACCCCACGCTACGCTCTGGATTGTAATGTAAATGTATGTAATGTAAATGTATGTAATTATAGACTCCTACTTACTCCACATTCAAATTCAACACAAGAAAAGACCAATTGTTTCCTTTTTGCACAAACGACTATTTTTGATTTTTTGCACCGATGTCCAGGGTTACACCACTAACATATTTACATACATCATCATCATCATCATCAGCCTATGTTCGTGCACTGCTGGACATAGGCCTCTCCCATGGCACGCCACTGACCACGATCCTCAGCCACTCTCATCCAGCTCTTGCCAGCCACCTTGCGAAGATCATCTGCACCGAGTCTGAGGGCGTCCTACGCTACGTTTGGCGATCCGTGGTCTTCACTCAAGAACATATCACATACACATTCGTATTTATAGCAAAGGTAACAGAGGATGTTGGTTCACTCCAGCCCCTCTCTCGCGGAACGGTCTCCTATGTCCGCAAACAAGGTCGGAGCGCCGGCGACAGCACTGGCTCTAACTAATACGAAAATGTAGGCTTATCTGTTTGTGGGTATAATCAACTATTTTACCACTTTCGGCGTCTCCTGCGTTACCAAAATTGTTTCTGGCGTTATCAAAAAATCGTACTTCCAACAAGATATTTCACGGTTTAATAGATTGAACTTACGTAGGATGGCATGCATTCACGTACCCTTTAGGTTTTATGGAAACTGATCGGAAGTTCTCAGACAATAAAGTATATCGAAGCTGGTACATTTAGTTTGCTTTATCGCAAATACAAACTGAAATATACGTAGATGCACAGAAAAACCAGAAAAATAAGACCAGCATACATATATGCATTTTCTAGGTGCATAGGAGAAATTCGTGTCTAATACCGAGGACCTGGGTTCGATTCCCAGCGCTGGTCTTATTTTTCTGGTTTTTCTGTGCAATATTTCAGTTTGTATTTTCGATATACGAGTAGTTTTTACGGGATGACCGTAAAAGTAACAAAAATATGGCGTTGAAATAAAAAATACAGATACTCCAAAAACCAATCTTACTTAGTTTTCTGTCACAAATGTATTTCTATAAATTACAGACAAAGCCGCAAAGCAAGAAGCTAGTGCTTAGTGAACAAATGAACGAGTTAAAAGCTCGAGCTAAGTGCACAGAAGGCAGCGAGAACACTTGAAGATCTGTTTGTCCTGAATCGCACTGAATACACAGGAATATCGCATGTGCAATTAGGATTTTGAGATATTTAACATCCGGAGATGTAGGTATAGATTTCTAGCTTTTTAGGGGTCCATAGTATGGATCAGTAAGTTATTTTTTTGTCAATAAAAAAATTACGGCATTACATTTGAAACACCAATGCGCTGTAAATTTTAAAATATAAAATAATAATAATAATAGGTACCATCAGCCAAATATGTGGTCTACCACCCTAAACTTGATAATCGTTCGCATGTCAAGAAACAATAGACATGACTGTCAACTTGAAAGTTCGACTTCAGCGACATATTCGTTTTTCGACTTGTTAAAAATTGAGAGACCACTTATTTGGCTGATGGTACACAAAAAGTCATATAAAATACACGAAAATTCCATTAAAAAAACTAGTAAGTAGGGTTTTTTAAAGTCGTATTAAGGGAATCATAATGTAGCTATCTATTTAACCTAACCTAACCAACAAAAAGTTGGAAAAAGTTGGACTTTGTCACTACAAAGTACAAAGTTCTTTTTTGTTATGCTACGCTACTTTATCACGAATAGGTTTCTATTCTATTCTATTCTAATATCTCAAAAACGGCAAAACAGATGAAAAATGTCTAAGAGCCATCGCAAGAAAACCTGCTTTCAATTAAAAAAAACGCATTCAAATTGGGCCACGCGTTTAAGAGTTACGGTGCCACAGAGAAACACACAGACAGACTTTTTGCGTCGGGGGTTAAAAAATAAGAAATTTTATGTTCACGATAATTCGATGGCCCAAACGAATAAACGGGTAATCGTAAAACAGCAATTTTACAGGAAAAATAAAACCAACTTTAACTTTGTATGGAATAATTACCAACGAATAAACAATTAAAACATTTTATTTTATCTCGAAAACGGTTAATCGGATCGGTGTAAAAAAAAATTGACGACATACTTTGGGCCATATGTAAGCTAAAAAAAGCAAAAAAAATTTTTCGTTTAAAGGCCTTTGCACGTTTATTCGATTGGGCTATCGAATTAAGTATGCAAATAAGTTTTTAATTGAAAAATTAGAGAAGAGGTGAACCAATTAAATGGGTTTCTCATTCATTAATCTAAAATCTGACTCATGGCGCCAGAGTTTCGCAAGCTGCCCACGCGCACGCGCGTTAAGAGTAATGCTCGATGTAATCATGCGATAAACTAATATTGTAAAGAGAAAAGACTTGGTTGTGTGTTTGTTTATACTGCTCGAATTGCTGCCTGCGGCTAAATTCCACTACCGGACTTCGAGGAACCCTCTGTCTTTCTTTCCTCACCATCTTGATGATTGGCAGTCTAGTACCGTGCGTTTTAAGCGAAACTTCTTCCCTCGCACGACGAAGATCTGGAATCAGCTTACTGCGGCAACATTCCCGAAGCCTTCAACTTGGGGATCTTTAAAAAACGAGCCTACCAATTCCTAAAAGGGTCGGCAACGCGCCTGTGATTACCCTCGTGTTGCGGGTGTCCATGGGCGACGGTGATCGCTCTCCATCAGGTGACCCGTCTGCTTGTTTGTCCACTCTTATATTATAAAAAAAACTATATATCGCTAAAGTACTGAACCGTTTAAAATAGTACACTTATATAAGGCTATGTTATTGAGGAGTATTGAGGTTTTTTAATCTCGATACCGAGTCATATATTATTTGTTTGTTTATAAATAAATTTCCAGTCACTTATAAAATTTGAAACTGTTCGAAATAAAAGCTTGCAGGTAGATTTTAGGTACTGATTAAAAGAAAGTAAATTTATGTTACAATTAACATTGTTTTTTTGGAATCTTTTTGTATTTTTTATTTCAATTCCAAATTTTTATTTTTACGGTCATCCCGTGAAACCTATATTGAAAATTCAAACTGAAATATAGATGCACAGAAAAACCAGTAAAATAAGACCAACACTGGGAATTGAACCCAGGTCCTCGGCATTCCAGTGTTGGTCTTATTTTTCTGGTTTTTCTGTGCATCTATATTTCAGTTTGTATTTTTAATTTATGTTACAAAGATGGAGCGACGACTTGGTTAAGATTAAGTATTTAAAGTTTCAAAAGTATCTAAGTACCATGGACTCTTATTCGTAACATACTGGGTGATTCCGAGGTCATGAGCAGGAGTGAAAGGGGTGATAGGGACATTCACACCGAGCAACTTTTACTATGGGACCAGCCACGAAATCGCGAAAAAAACCATCTAATCAAGAGATCTGATAATCGATCGCTAACTATCCGAAATGTATAGAATAGCAGATTTTTTTTTGCCATTTCGTGGCTGGTCCCATAGTAAAAGTTGTTCAGTGTGAATGTCCCTATCACCCCTTTCACTCCTGCTCATGACCCCGGAATCACCCAGTATTTTTGAGTATTTTTGCATTTGACTGTTAAGTAGATACACGATGCAGCTTCTTCAGCTGTGCATTAAAAAAATTAACGAACTCGCCAAATTTGGCGCACGAATTAATCAAAGCGTTCTAATTCCGAGACGTCAAAGACTCTTGCGCAAGATACGAAACGAAGTGGCGAAGCCATTGTTTTGCTGAGATAATCCGATGCGCGTGCGTCTGGGGCGCATCTGCGTGGGACGCCGTCAGTGTCCCCACCTTAGGGTAATTTACCATAAATTTAGGGTAATTTTACGCGTTTAGGGTAATTTTTGGGGTAAAAAGAACTTAGGTTATTTTTTAGGGTAAAAGTTTTCCAATAAAATGTACGAAAAGAAAAAAGAAAAAAGACTGCAGATTACATAGAAGCCAAGACTATTATGGATGCATTCCAATAATGTTTCGAAGCGATGTAGTAGTTTAGCTATTAGTTTATTAATAAATCGCATTTATTTGCTTTGTTTTTATTTAAAAAATGTTTAAGGTAATAAATAAATAAAAGTGCGTAATTTAGGGTAATTTCGCGTAGCGTTAGAGTAAAAACAATCTGAGGTGGCAACACTGGACGCTGTGGTACCACGAAAACTACAGCCAAACCAATTTTGAAGCCGATTGTACTATCTTCATAAAATTATGAAATTGAGAAATTTATTTATTATTGCACCGAGTGCGGGTTTGGAGACTGAGCGTCAGCGAGGGCTTCAAAAAGCACGAGTGCAATATAAATTACTTAATTCGAGGTGCGTAATCTGCTTTTCTTTCAAGTATTACAGAAATAGTTGACGAAAAAAAACTTTGCTTTGCTCATATTACAAGCCACACCGGGTATACTTAAACCGTAAATAAACACTCTAATTCATTAAGTTGAAACTATTCAAACACACATCGTGGGTTCTACGGAGGAGTTACAATGTCTATCACATCCAAGGTCTTCAAATGAATCAGTGAACGTTCACAGTTCAATCGCTCAATCATTCACTCACTCAAAGGTCACGTTCACATGTAGGCATCATTCATTAATTGATTTGCTATTTAATTGTTTTATTTTACACTTGTTTGGCACCCACTTTGGGCTTGAAGGTTAGGCATTGTTTGCTTTTGTTTAGTGTGGGTTCGGACCTGGTCAACCATTGTGAGCTTAATTTGATTTCTTAATAGCTAAGTCAAGGGGATATTGCGAATATATTGTATTGTATTTATGTGTCATGAGAGAGAGGTTATATTACACATGTCAGTCTTATGGCTGGTTCTCTATCGTTGGCACGAATTTCATATAAGTACCATAATGTATCGTTTTCCATAATTTTCATTTGCCATAAAGTAATTTATTTCTGAAATAATATTTTCTTTAGAACATCCATTATTGATATTAAGCTAACCTAATCTAACCTACTGCATTCTATAAGATGGCATTTGAAAAAATCCTGAAAACAGCACGGGTCTATATGTTTTATGGCAAACGTTGGTATGGCAAGTGAAATTCGGACGAATAAAATTCGGGCAAGTAAAGGTATAAGTACGCTTATGGTTATGTTTTAGAAGAGTTGACCTGGTAGTAGTGGAAAGTAGTGGAAAGGTAGTAGGGCAGGTGTTAGGACCTTGTGCAAGGTCCGCCCGGATTGCTACCACCATCTTGCTCGCTAATCCTGCCACGAAGCAGCAATCTTGCACTGTTGTGTTTCGGCGTGGAGAATAAGACAGCCGGTGAAATTACTGGCACTTGAGGTGCTCAATACTCAATATTTTATTGCTTTTCCACAAAATATACATAAATTTTATAAATATATATATATTTTGTATGCCATCTTAGGCCTCTAGGTTGGCAACGCCTCTGATATCCCCCTGGTGTTGCAGATGACTATGGGCGTTGGTGATACTTACCATCAGGAAAAGGAAAAAATACAAGAGGGCGGCTGATACCCTCGCTACGCCACTGGACACTAGTTTATTATTTGTAAGTATAATTTTATATTAAATGATATTGTAATGGATAACTCACATCTTAAATCGCGCACTGAGTGCGCGTGTTGCGGCAGCCACAGTCGCGTGCTTCTTTGAAGAAGGGCTACGAAATAGCCCGAAACATGTCGAGCTAAATTCGATTTAAGACGTGAGTCTCACACTAGATTCATGTATAATTTTAACTGTTTTTCCCATCAGCGACTATTGACTGTGCTGGCACGCTTAATTTCATAATCATAATAAAGCTTGTTCAAAGGAGTCGAGCTGGCAACCCTAGCCAAGTTACTACGTACATAAGAGATCTAGACCATTTTATTTACGTAAATAAGTTTTAAACATACCAGAGTTAGTGATTGTGCATCCGAAAGTTTGGTTAAAGAACACATGTTGCTTTAAACACCAATTCACGGTGGTTTTGCGTGGATATTTACACAACGAGACATCGGTGAGAACATCATTTTACCGTTACGCTTTAAATTTCACATAAAAACAGAAAACTAACCGAATTAATCTAAAATTACCGGTGAACATAACGGGACAAAATAACAGCTGATTGGAGCGCGGTTTGACTGACGGCTGACATTGACATCTGCCACATCGTGAATGTTGCTACATTAAAAGTTGCGTTCGGAAACTCAACCACCACCAAACCACTACCAACTCAAATATGGCACCAAAAGCTAAAAAAAATGTCTGCTTCACGTGTAAAACAGAAATTAAAAATAATCAATTTTTGAAATGTTCACAGTGTTTGAATAATTATGACATTGACTGTGGAAATGTAACTTTTCAAAGATTTAACATAATGTCTAAGGCAAGCAAAGCAACATGGAAGTGTCATTCTTGCCGAAATATAGTGCAACAAAAAACAATAAGTAAAGACAGTCTCCCGGAGCACTCTCGTGGTGAGGCTATTTCTAATAAGAAGCCACCGGCATTGGAACCCAAATTGGATAATGATAATAATTCTCGCAGGAGACCTAAGAAAATAGTACAATGCTCACCAGAAGAACAATCGGATTCCGAATACGATTCGGACTTACACTCATCATCTACAGAACTGGACGAGGACTCCCAAAGTCTGCCAAATATATCGAGTATAGAGACTTCACAGATGTCTGATTTGAAGGATGAAATAAAGAATTTGTCAGTACAACTCACGAGCGCACATTGCGAAATAGAACGCTTGACCACTGAAGTAAACACGTTGACCAAACAACTAGAAGAAAAACAGAAGAAATTAGACTTATACAAAAAAATCTTCACTGAACAAAGTCCAATACGCAAAACTACACCTGCAAAACCATCTCTAAAAATAAAGAGACGTAGGTCCTTAAATTCTGACATAAACAGCTTGTATAAACTAGTCTCACCTCAGTCTAGGGCAGAAAATATCATACAGAAACCTAAAAAGTCTACTATACCTAATCATCACGGCAATAATAACAATTCTCAAAGCCAGTCCCCTTTGAAACCCAAATTCTGCATTGTAAGCAGCAATAATCAAACGCCTGTATTACCTATAGCACAAGACACTTTTTCCGGTAAGACGGAAATCTGTCATTATTTACTTTCGCACTGTGGAGTAAGGGAATTGTTAAAAGATTTAAATAAGAAAATAAGCTATTTTACAATGACGGACTACTGCATAGTTTTTATTGGTGAGAAAGATTTCACTTCTACAAACGATTACGTGGATTTGATACACTACATTCGAAAATCATTGCAAGATATATCGCACACAAATGTAGTCTTATGCCTACCTACTTATAAATATAGCGAAGTCAGTAAAATGTACAATTGGAGAGTAGAAACATTTAACAACCTTCTTCATCTAGATATTGAAACACATCGATACGCATATCTTTTCGACTCGAACTCTACTCTAACCTATGACTACAAAATGTTTACAAAAACAAAGGGTACGGTCAACAGAAAAGGCATGACGGAAATATTTAATCATCTTAAAATAAATTTATGGAATATTGGCTACGAGAATAGATGCGAAATTGACCTTCTAGACAAGCCAATTCAACAAGAAGAGTTGGAGAAGGACAGCGGTGCAGTTGCTGGCACAGTCTCACCCAGCACGGGTAACCATCCCTTTCGTGAATAGTTTTACATTATTTCACCAAAACATCTGCAGGCTTCTAAATAAAAGAGATGCGCTTGAAATATGCTTGCAAGAATTCCTAGAAAGGGGCATTGATGTTGATGTCATTTGTTTGTCAGAGACTTTCGTAATGTCTGGAGAAGAAAAAAATATATACATAAAAAATTACGAGCTAGCTGCGTTCTTCTCACGACGAAATAGAAAACGCGGAGGTGTAGCAATACTTTGTAAAAGGGGAATTGAGTTTAGAGATATAACTTTGGTCTCCATCGCGTCCGAATATAATTTTGAATGTTGTAGTATAGAAATACCGGAGCAGAAAATAATAATTATATGTCTTTACAGAATACCTAAGTACGAAACTGCAAACATTTTTTTAAGAAGTCTAGAGGACCTTTTACATAAATTGCGTAATCGTAAGCATTACAAAATCATTTTAACGGGGGATTTCAACATAAATACTCTCAAAGATTCAAAAGACAGTCGTGAGCTACAAAGAATTGTTCAAAACTATAACTATAGCATTCACGTTACCGTACCGACCCGGCTCAATGCCTGCATTGATCACATTGTAAGTAATGTTCCGAATGTTTCTGTAAAAGTGCATGAATTGGGACTCTCTGATCATAACACAGGTCAAACTATTAGTTTTCATACTGAAACAAAAGCTTCTACCGTTGAAAGTTGGTACATTGTGAGAAGGGATTTTTGCCAGGAAAACATTATTAGATTTTGTGATAACTTAAAGAACTTAAGCTGGACTAACGTTTACTGTCAAACAGATTTAAATAGTGCCTTTAATGAATTCCATGATATGTTTTCATTACTTTATAAGTTATCTTTCCCACAAATTAGAATTAAAATATCCAATCAAAATAAAAATAAAAATTGGATTACTACAGGTATTAAAAGGTCTTGTATAACGAAAAGGAAATTACGATTCCTCTACTATAAAACTAAGAACCAAGAAGTAAAAAATAAATATCATAAACATTCAAAGCTACTTAAAGCTTGCATTCGTTACTCTCAAAAAAAACAAAATAATGGTTACCTACGTGATTCAAAAAATAAATGTAAAGCTGCATGGGACTTAATACAAAATAGGGCATTTAGTAAATATAAACCAAATCACATCACTAAAATAAAAAAGGAGGAAAGTGTTATTACAAACATAGAAGACATAGCTAATCTATTCAACGACTATTATATAAATCAAACAAAAAATACATATGACTACACAAAACATCGCCTAGACAAGATACGCAATTGTACTTCCACAATGTACTTACATCCTTGTGATGAACATGAGGTAATAAAAATTGTTAAAGCCTTAAAAAATACCAATGCAGTAGGGTACGATGACATATCTACTAAAATCATAAAAAAATGTATTGCAATAATTGCGCCTGTTATAAGTTTCTTGATAAATTTGTCTTTTGTAAATGGTGTTTTTCCTAATAAACTAAAAAGAGCTATTGTTAAACCTTTGTATAAAAAGGGTGATAGAGAAGTTTTGGGTAATCATCGTCCTATAACATTGGGACCTGTTTTATCCAAAATATTCGAAAAAGCCATGCACGCGAGAATTTCATCATTTTGTGACAAACACAATATAATCAATAATGAGCAAAATGGATTTCAAAAAGGGAAATCCACTACACTAGCTGCATTCATGCTCATCAAATGTATAACTGAAAACATAGATATGAGAAAGCCAGTTTGTACCATTTTTTTTGATATGAAAAAGGCATTTGATTTTGTCTCACATCAACGCCTTGTACAAAAATGTGAAAAATATGGTATTAGAGGTGTAGCCTTAAACTGGATAAAGAGTTACCTAAATAACAGAACTCAGTGTGTCCAAATAGATAATATTAACAATAAAAAAGATATTGGTTATATTAGATCTACGTTTAAAAGTAATAAAGTTGGAGTACCCCAAGGTAGCGTCCTGGGTCCTTTGTTGTTTTTATTATATATAAATGACCTTACGCATGTGACAGATCATCAATGTATTTTATTTGCTGATGACATTTCTATTATAATACCATGTAATAATATAAATACGTATAATGATGACATAAATAATTTAGTTAATAATGTAATTCAGTGGTTAGAATCATATAATTTAAATGTTAATCTTGACAAAACAAGTTACGTACAATTTTACAACAGAAAAGTAGGTATGAATTTAAATGTAAAATATGGTGATAAATTGATACGTGAAGCTGATGAATTGAAATTTCTGGGTATTGTGTTGGATAAAAATTGTTCTTGGAAACCTCAGATAGAAAAAAAAAGTAAAATGGTCAATAGTTTTGTATATCCCATTAGAAAGTTATCTACATTAGTAAATAGGGAAACTGCTCTTCTGGCTTACCATGGTTACGTGGCATCTGTGTTAAGATATGGACTTGTGTTATGGGGCAACTGTTGTGAAGTTAATAGGTTATTTGTAAGCCAAAAAAAGTGCATACGGGCTATTTGTAACAAACACCCACAAACATCCTGTAGGAAATTGTTTGATGAACTGAAACTACTTACTCTGCCATCGCTATACATATTGGAAATAACGAAATTTGTGAAATCAAATCATCACCTGTTTAAAAAACTAAAAAGCGTATGTAGTTTTAACACAAGATATCCAACAAGACTGATTATACCAAAAACGGTTTCCAAACTCTGCAGCAGAAATTGTTATTGCATGGCCATAAGAATATTTAATCATGGCCCTACAACTATAACTAGCCTGCCATATAGGGTATGTATACGAACGTTGCATAATTGGCTACTGCAAAAAAGATTCTACACCATCAAAGAATTTATGTCTTGCAAATGGTAATTTTTTATTAATATAAATATAGTATTTAATTTTGCCTGTACTTGAATTGCAATAATTAAGTGATCTTTTTTTTTTAAATAATTTGCATGCTACTGTGTAGTTAAATAGTTGTGTCATTATTATTCCTGTTCACCATCTTATTGTACACTATTTTCTGCGAATAAATGACTTACTTACTTACTTACTTACACAATACGCTCATATTGGCGAAGTAGGAAACTCTCTTAGCCCAGATTTCTCTAAAAGCAAACTGCATCCAGATTAGTCGATCAACATATCGAGTTACTTGTCGACTGAGGAACGAGAGTACGGGTAATGGGTAAGCAAATGTTTGTTTATTGCGGATTGGTATCGCGACGGATCTTATTATAGTTTTCTTATATTACATTTCTTCGTAGTTGTTTTGAAACTAGAACACATTGAAAAACAGCCAAGTGTGAGTCGGTCACGTGCAGCGAGGGTTCTGTAGAAATTTGTAAGACAAGTATCTATGAAATCCAGTGCTAGTAGAGCCCTCTCAAGCAAAATGACAGAGACAGCGAGACTTAAAAAAATACTTTTTTCTGGGTATTTTTATTGATTCTAAGACACACAGATATAGATTACACTAGATAACGCAAATACCTCAATCTGTATGAAAACCTACAGTGTCACTTTTTTATATCTGCTGTGAAGTCTCAAAAGCGAATTAGCGATGTGAATTCCCCGATGTTTGCGCAAAATCGATTCAAATGCGCCGCCCGCCCTCGCCGTGGGGCTCCAGTCAGTCACTAGTCATTATTAGTCAGTTAGCGGTCAGTCTTTGTATGGAGCCAACTTTGACGTTTGTTCGGGGTTCGGACACGAGAAGTAGATGCATTTGCGTAATCTGGTGCAATCTATATCTGTGGTTCTAGGACAACCATCATCATTTGTGTTGATATGTATTAGTTTATTGACTTTATTATTATGTATTAGTGTGTACCTATATATTTATGTGTATTTATAATGAATTTTTGAGTTAAGTAATTTAAATTTGTGTTCTTTGACCTTTTCATTGTACTTGTAGTGTCTACTCTTGTGTCTGATATCCTGTCAAACGTTCAAAGGTTAACTGGAAGAGATCCCTTTAAGGGATAAGTTCGCCTTTGTACATCTTATTATCCTGTGTTCTGTTATTATCATGTGTTTTTATGTACAATAAAGAGTTTTACAATACAATACAATACAATACAACCGGGATGGGACCCGATAGTTGAACTTTAAGTTACTTTAGGTACAGAGTTTTTGAATACCACTAGATTTGTTTTTTCCATCTTCGAGAAAGAGATCACTCGTCAAATCCGACTCGGCTGGGCAGCGTTCGGGAAGCTTCGCAGTGTCTTTTCATCCAAATTACCGCAGTGTTTGAAGTCAAAAGTCTTTGACCAGTGTGTGTTGCCAGTGATGACATACGGATCTGAGACGTGGGCGCTAACGATGGGCCTCATAAGGAAGCTCAAAGTCACTCAAAGGGCTATGTAGAGGGCTATGCTCGGGGTTTCTCTGCGGGATAGAATCAGAAATGATGATATCCGCAATAGAACTAAGGTTACTGACATAGCCCGAAGAATTGCGAAACTGAAGTGGCAGTGGGCGGGCCACATTGCACGCAGGACTGATGGCCGATGGGGTCAGAAGGTTCTCGAATGGCGTCCGCGGACCGGGAGACGAAGCTGCCGGTAGGCCTTCAATAAGATGGAGCGACGACCTGGCTAAGATCGCGGGATCGTGGTGGATGCGAAAAGCACAAGACCGGTCTGAGTGGAGAGCCTTGGGGGAGGCCTATTTCCAGCAGTGGACGTCTTTCGGCTGACATGATGATGATGAGATTTGTTTTTTATTTTTAGTATTTTTTAAGGCTGTTGAGTTTTTGTTTTTCTTTTTCTTTACGAAATTAGTCGCATCGCTTTAAGACTCAACTCAAGTTGTCCGACTACGTGTTAGAAAATAGAGCATTCTGCAATTTACAAAGGGATATAAAATAAGAACAATAAGCATTAAATAAAAAAACAACTATCCTAGACTTAAAAACTTACATAAAAAAAAATAAACTAACCAACAAAAAGTTGGGAAACTACCAACCTTGTCACTTCAAAGATCAATACCTTAAAAACGGCTGAACCGATTTTGATAAAACATGTCTAAGAACCATCGCTAGAAAACCGGCTTACAAATATTCAAATCGATCCACCTGTTTACTTAAGAGCTATTACTTACACACTGAGCGATCAAACTTATAACACACAAAAAAAGTAAAAAAAGGTTAACAAAGTACTATTTTTTTGAAAAATCCTTACCCATAAAGTTGAAGTTTAAAACTCAAACTCCGCAGCTTTACTTTAAATTCAAAGCGGCAATAACAATAGCACGATCGTTATACGTTATTGTCGCAACCATCGCACGTGATTTGGAATAACGTTAGCGCGGTATGCGCGGGAGTGGGGCCACTGCGCTTTGCGCGGGACAAAGATAAAGTAATAAAAACCTGTAAATAAAGCGGTAATCCATCATATTACTGAACATTGTTTCGTCGATTATCGTTTCACATGTTACTACTCGCAGAATTTTGTAATCACTTAGGAATCATTTATCGAACGCTCGAATTACCTTTTACACAAGAATCAACTCATCGATTTTTTTACTTCGTCATTTTATTTGTATATCGACATAATCGTTCATCGAATCTCCTTTACTATACATTTTGTTCATCTTAAGTTTCAGTTCCTAAAATTCGTATAACACAGAAAATCATTTCAACAGTACTGTATTTGATAATACGTTTCTATGACAAGACAATACATTTCATCGAAACACTCTATTTGAATATTATATGGTATAATATCATGGGTTTCAAATGCAAAAAACGTTTGATTTCTGTGAGCAAGCCAAGCGAGCGAGCCAAGCGAGCGAGCAAGACGGTTCGGAGCAGAAACGACTCGGATAGGTTAGGTTCAGAAGCATGGTTAAGAATATAAAATAGGCTTACGCTTGGCCTAAATCCTACTCGATGGAAGGCGAAGATGAGGCCTAAGATGGTGTACGCGTTTGCCTAGAAGGTCTCTGTCATGTCCAGTCCAGATGCAAATTAGAGCGTTTCGGAAAAACTAACCTCGGCAGAGAGTTCCACTCTTGAGCCGTCCGTATAATGAAAGAAGAAGCAAACCGCTTCGTGCATAATGAAGGAACGTCTATAACACAAGGGTGAAACTGCTCGCTGCGCCTAGTCGTTCGGTGAAGGAAAAGGGAAGGGGGTATCAGGTTATGCAAAACATCCACACTCTCAACTTACTTCTTCTTAGTCGATCACTCTTGACAGAGTGGTCGTGGTCATGCTTCGATCGATCGATTCCTGTGCCACTGTTGCTCTCGCGACGCGTTGTCAAGTAGCCTGATATCTAGCAGAGTGGGAGCAATAGTTTATATTAGAATGCGTCACAGATTTGATGAGGTCTGTCCACCATGTCGGAGAGCGCCCGCGAGATCTTTTATCCTCGACTTTCCCCTGCACCATAAGCCGTTCCATGGAGTCCCCATGTGCTGTGCCCAAAGAACTTGAAGATTCGTATTTGCAGAGCTCAACTTACTATGGGTGTAGAAAAAATAATTTTGGTCCTTCTAAATCCTCGATGGGATGTAAGGGGATCCATACAACATCTTACGGGCCCCAAGTCAACCTCACCTGCACGTGGTGCATCCTGCTAAATAACTAACGAGGCTCTGACGACCCACCAACACGCATTGGACCAGCGCGGTGGGATTACGGTCCACTCCTCCTCATGAAATGAGCAACTCCCCGTTTAGGCCCCGAGTGCCCGGCGGTTCCAGGGACTTCGGCGATTGTGGTAGCCAGAGAGACCTTGGAGCCAGGGGTGCGAAGAATCCCCGGGCGAAAAGATTATCCAACCACAAAACGACCAGAGCGAAGATTAAAATGGACTACGACCTGCTTCACATTTTAACTTACAATGTCCGAACTCTGATGAAAGACGAGCGTTTGGTCGAACTACAAAACGCCCTCGAAGACATCAAGTGGGACATTGTAGGTCTTTCTGAGGTAAGGAGGAATGGCGAAGAAACCATAGAGAACGACAGTGGCATTTTCTACTACTGCGGAACCACAGGCGGGCAGTGTGGGGTGGGCTTCTTGGTGGCAAAGAAGTGGAAAAACAACATCATGGAATTCGTTGGATATTCTGAGAGGATCGCAGTTCTTAAATTTCAAGTTACGGAGAAGCACACGTTAACTTTAATCCAAATATATGCTCCAACATCAGCGCATACAGATGATGAGGTGGAAGAGTTTTACGATCTTCTCAATAAGGCTTGCGACGAACACCGAAGCACTTGGAACATAGTGCTCGGCGATTTTAACGCTAAGGTTGGCACAAGGCAAGAACTGGACAACGAAGACATTATAGGGCCATGTGGGTTGGGAACTCGAAACATTCGTGGTACTCGTTTAATCCAGTTCGCCTTCGGACAAAGCCTCAAGATTAGCAATAGCTTCTTCAACAAAAAACATCAGAGACGTTGGACTTGGATTTCTCCAGACGGAAATTCTAAGAATGAAATCGATTATGTGCTAGCTTCAAATCAAAAAATAGTTCAAGATGTAGGAATAATAAACAGATTTAAATTCAGCTCTGATCATAGACCCTTACGTACAAAACTCGTCTTTAACCTTAAAATACACAGAAAAGCATTATTTACCCACCACATACGGAAACTAAACAAAGCCACCATAATAAATAATAGCACAAAATTTAACCTTGAGTTAACAAATCACTTTTCAGACTTGGAGATAGATGTTAACGATGTCGAAAAACAATACGAAAACATTATAGCAGGTATTCAGCGAGCTAGCAATAGTATAAAAGGAGGAAGTAAAAAACTTGAAAAACTATCTGAAAGAACTAAAGAACTGATACACAAGAGAAGTCAATTAGAAAAAGGAACAGTAGAATATAGTATATTTGATAAATTAGTAAAGAGAAACATAAGAAAGGATATCCGTAATTGTAATACACAACTAGTTCAAGAAGCTCTCTCAAAAAACCGAGCCCTCAGAATAGCCAAACAAGGCATAACAAGATCAAAATCTTGGATAACTAGCCTAAAAGATGAGGAAGGCACACTGCACCGAAACAGAAGTAAAATCTTGGAAATATGCACTCAATACTTTAGCAAATTATACTCAGATCTTTCTAAGAGTAAACCTACTCACGAATATTCTTTTCCTGATGCCATCCCCCTGATAACCGAGGGAGAAGTTGACGTCGCCTTTAAGAGTATGACGTTCGGCAAAAGCCCGGGTGTGGATGGTATCACTACGGAAGCATTGAGACTAGGTAAATCTGTTCTACTACCCCACATAACCAGATTGTTTAATACTATCTTGCTTACTGGGAAATTGCCCTCCAAATTTTGCCATTCCAATATAATAATACTACATAAGAAAGGTGACAAAAGCGATATAGGCAATTATCGTCCAATTAGTTTAGTTTCCCACCTGTATAAGGCATTTATTAAGATTATAGAGCGTCGCATTGCTGGGCAACTAGACAAGAACCAGCCAGTAGAACAGGCTGGCTTCCGTCCCGGATTTTCCACCACGGACCACCTTCATACCCTAAACCAAGTAATGGAGAAGGCAAATGAGTTCAATGGCCCTCTGTATCTTGCGTTCGTAGATTACTCAAAAGCATTTGACAGCTTAACACACTCTGCAATTGTCACATCTCTACGTAACCAAGATATAGAGCCCATATATATAAACCTCATACAAACCATTTACAACAGCAGCACAGCAGACATCAAGCTTCAGTCCTCAGGTCAGTCCTTTCCGATAGAAAAAGGCGTTAAACAGGGCGACCCGTTATCTCCCAAGCTGTTCACCGGTGCCCTCGAAGAAATTTTCAGGAGCTTAGCAGTCTCTTGGCAAGACAGAGGCATAGTGGTTGGCAACAGGAGACTAACCAATCTCCGGTTCGCTGACGATATTGTTGTTTTTTCCAAAGCAGCCCAGGAATTAGAATTGATGCTGCAAGAACTCAGTACGGCAAGCCTTAAGGTTGGACTAGCGATGAATAGATCAAAAACCCAACTGATGACCAATAGCACGAAAAATAGGGTCTCGGTAGATGGGCAGGTAGTACAATATGTAGACGAGTATATTTACTTGGGCCAAGTAGTCTCTTTCAGCAACCGACAAGACAAAGAAGTTGAAAGGCGCGTCGGAAACGCTTGGAAGAGCTACTGGTCCATGAAAGAACTTATGAAGGGAAACCTTCCCATATCGCTCAAGCGAAAACTCGTCGACATGTGTATCCTGCCCGTCCTAACCTATGGTGCACAAACATGGTCTCTGACCGAAAACCAGAAGTCCAAGCTTAAGGTTTGCCAGAGAGCGATGGAGCGCAGCATGCTAGGTGTAAAAAGGATAGATAGAATCCGAAACACTACGCTGCGCTCAAAAACACGTATAGCCGACGTTGGGAAGGAGACTGCTAAGCTGAAATGGGATTGGGCTGGACACGTCTGTCGTATGCACCCAGAGAGGTGGGCTCACGCAGTCACTTGGTGGGCACCGGAGGACGGCCACCGACGGCGAGGGAGACCGAGAAGGAGATGGCGGGACGATTTGGATGCGTATGCAAGGGACTGGCCTGACATTGCGCCGAACCGGGAGGTGTGGAGATCAAAAGGAGAGGCCTTTGCCCAGCAGTGGGACACTATCATAGGCTAGGAAAAAAAAAAAAAAAAAAAAAAAAAAAAAAAAAAAAAAAAAAAAAAAAAAAAAAAAAATCCTCGATCGATGGTGACCGCGCGCGTCGCGACGCGTGCGCCGGTCGCCCGCGCACGCGCGGCGCGAACACGCTGCATTTAAATCGGATTTATCATATCATGGCTATAGCTTTATGCCAACGTTAATTTGGGAGGATTGAAGATTATAAGTTTTTTTTTCTGATTAAGTTATGCAATAGATTGATTCAGAAAGCCTGCAAATTTGAAGGTGCATTTTCATAGGTTAAGTTTTTATAGTTGAGATGGCATGGCATACCTGTGTACAATTTAACCATTGTTTCTGTGTCTATATTTATTCTTCTTAAATTATATTGTAACGGATAATTCACGTCCTAAATCGAATTTAGCTTGACATGTTTCGGGCAATTTCGTAGTCCTTCTTTAAGGGAGCACGCCATTCTTATTCTCAACTTAATCAAGTACGACCTGTATCTACGGAACCCTTGACGTGCGAGTCCGACTCGCGTTTTGATCGATTTTTGTCCATTATTCTAGGATCTAACAACAGTTTGTTCAAACTGTTTGTATGAGACACATACATTAATTAAAAATTGGCTTCTTCAGTATGTCGGTGCATAGAGGGGCGTGATCATTTTGATCTTCATACAAATTAGAGACATGTCATTTTGACAGTAGTCCCCTCCCAGAATGTGCTAACTGTAGTACTCGTAATATTGTCATATTGTTTCGCTTCTTATAATTTTGGAATCTATATCATTTTGGGTGTATATTAACTGGTCCAAAATTGTTAGTCATAATATTATAACGTTTGTCAAAATTTAATGTTTGACAAATCTCTTTTTTTCTCTGAAAATAAATGTAATTTTCAGAATATTTATAAATCAAACCTAACCTAACCTATAGAATTCTACAGGATGGCCATTTAAAAATGTATAAAAAATTTACAGTTTCAGCGATAAAAAAATTATGACTAACAATCGTTATGACAAAAATTATGGCAGTCAAAAGGATCCCCAATTTTTTTATATAAACTCGTGACACGGTTCAATGCCCTTAGCAGGTGACTTACGTAGTACGTCAGTTTTTGACGATGGGCGTAATTTGCGTATGAAACGAGCACTTTTTTTGCAAATAACAAAAGTACGATCTTAATCCTAACGATGTTTAAAAACCATACCAATGCTTGCACCCCAAAAAAAAAAAAAAAGTAATATTTTTCTAAGGATTTCGTATTTGGTACGGAATATTTATATTCCAAGTTTAGGTATATTTTATACCTTAGTCTGCTATTTACTCTTAAACTACTAATCATTCTAAGAAAACTTAACCTTTATAGTTTTCATTGTAAGTTTCATATACTTACTAACATCCTGATTTTTTTGAAATTTAATTTTTTTTATTGTACCCTTTTTTCGGCATAGTTTACATATATTCGTGCAAATTTACAGCTTTTTAGCATTGATAGTCGCTGAGCGAAGCCGCGGACGGACAGACAGACAGACATGGCGAAACTATTCCATTCTTAGGGTTCCGTAGCCAAACGGAACCCTAAAAATGGAATAAACACTTATAATTGTGTCAGTCTAGCTGTTAGTCTGCTTTTTTTAACTCCCAACGCAAAAAGGGGTGTTATAAGTTTGACCGCTATGTGTGTCTGTCTGTCTTAATACGAGATCAAAACTCAAAAATAAAATGACTTCACTAAACTGACATCTGATTTTAATAAAATTAACATAAAACTCAAACACATTCTCTGGCAACGAAATAAAAAACCACGCGGCTACTTAAAAAAAGTTGACTGTGACACGACAAATCAGGGCACCCAAAAAAAATAATCCTTTTTTAAAACCTCATACATATCCTGGGACTTGCATACAATGCTTTAGGAACGCATTAGTAAATCCTTGCATTAAAAATACCCGTCGAAATTTTAAAATTGAACTTTAAATCTACGTGATAAAGAAGATCCAAATGCATTACTAACTTGGTACTAGGACACATTAGTCTGATCACGACATTGTAAATATTGAATTAGTGCAAGCAAAAGCGGACTTAAACGTGGTTAAAAGAAGGGTGGTTACGATGGAAATATAAAGATGGTAGAACATTCACAGTTGAGTTTGCCAAGTGGAAACAATGAGCTGGTACACCTAAATAGTTTAACTGTTGATGTAGGAAGGGGTAAGGATAAAAGGATGTGGTAATTTTTAACACTTTAATTCATAAATGCTAACTAAACTGATACCACTTCAAATGAGAAGCTGAATAGATCATCTTTTTTTTAGATTGTCCGTCGTTTTAGGGTCGACGAAAGCGAGTTTCAAAAATCCCTATTTTGTTAATTTTTTTGTGTGTAATTTTTGTGTATGTTATGTCTTTTTGTGAACCTATTCATCATCATCATCATCTCAGCCTATATACGTCCCACTGCTGGGCACACGCCTCCTCTCGGAATGAGAGGGCTTGGGCCATAGTTCCCACGCGGGCCCAGTGCGGATTGGGAGCTTCACACGCACCATTGAATTGCTTCGCAGGTGAACCTATTATTTTTGTATAATTTTAATTTTACAGCGCATTTGTGTTTGTTGTGTTGTGTTTGTTGACAAACAAATAAAAATAAATAAAATCAATAAATAAATAAATCTTGTTAAAGAAAACCCACCTGCTTTTTGAAATATTTATTTCACTTTTTGAAACTTCAGTATTTGTTATGAGTTTATTCAGTCAGTCAGTTTTTTAGAAAGAAAAAGAAAGAACGACACAACTATTTTTGCAAAATTCAACACTAAATTATACTCGTCCGTACAGTAAAAGCAATGAAACATACACGAACAGCTATAAAAATACAACAGAAGGAAAAGAAATACATTATTTTTCACTGATATGGCTAAAATTGTAAGAAATTGCAAAAAAAAAAATAGCAAGCAAATACAAAGTTTTTTTCCGATAAAAAGTATTTAGTAAACACAACATTTTTTTTTCGACTGGATGGCAAACGAGCAACTTGGTCTCCTGATGGTAAGAGATCACCACCGTCCATAAACATCTGCAACACCAGGGGTATTGCAGGTGCGTTGCCAACCTAAGATATATAAGTACATAAAATTTAATGTGCATCGTAAAAAACGAATAAATGCCAGTACCACCTCTAAATTGATTCGTACATCGTCCTAACCTACTTAACCAATCAGGTAGGTGCCCAAACGAGCTGCCAGCAAACGCCGCACGGTAGCACCTCTCGGACTATATGAAATTAGAATACTGGACTAATATTTAAGACGAGGCATCCGACAATATTCCGATGTTAGTTTCAAGTGAGTAGTTTCCTGTATAAAAAAATATTACAAAAAATATTACTCTATTTAATTTATTTAGATTATTAGAAAATATTGGCCACGTATTTTTCTTTATAATAATTTTCATTGTTATAGTTAGTTAAGATATCTTATCTTAGGTCAGTTCTTTTATAAGTATGTAGGTAAACTTATAATTGTACATAATGTAATTTATTAATACAGAGAATCTACTTTTTCTTTTTATAAATGAAAAACCTGGCAAGTGCGAGTCGGACTCGCGCACCGAGGGTTCCGTGCACATTTATAGGTGTGTAAAAAGGAATCGTGTCTTGAAGATATTTATCGATTTTCACGAGTGATTTAGTTCGTCCAGTGTTTGCAGAGCCCTACTTTTAATAAAGATAATAATTTTTGACAGAGAGAACATGAAAGCGCTAATTTATTTTTCTGTCCTAAGTAGTTGTTGTAAAATAAAGCCAGCAACTCTGAAATAAAACAACAAAATACATCGAATATAGGTACATAGTGTATGTAAATTAGCATTAATCAAGGCTGTCTGGTCATTAGGGTTAACTAAGGTATGGAATAGAATATCTATAGAAAAAATAAAATTTACGATTCATAAATATATTATGACATTTCAATCGTAAACTACCTTTTCGCCTAATTATTATTTACCAAATGTTTCATAATCCCAGCCATCAAATTTCTCAGAAACCAAAAATTTTTCTGAGTGTCTCTTCTTATGGTTTTAGAGTACAGTAGGTTAGGTTAGGTTTGTTTTATGAAAGTTCCGAAATTAATATGGTTTCGGAGAAATTTGATAGTTGGGTAATGAAGCATATGCCAAATGAAACATCTAGGAAATAATAATTATGCGAAATGGCAGTGAGCCCATTTCAATTTATTTTTAAAACTTTTTAAGGAAATTTCTAAAAGGTTAGTAGACGTCACAGGTGACCGAAGAGCTGGCAGCTTCCTCGGACAAAAAATTAGCATAGCTATTCAAAGAGGAAACGCTGCCAGCATCTTCGGGACCTTGCCTAAGGGGTACTCTTTGGACAATTTGTTTTAGTTTTAGGTTAAATTTTTATTTTATTTTAAGTTACTGTTAGAAAGTTATGTTTAATATGTATATTATTTGGTTTCTTTTATCATTTACTGGTAGTACTTGATCGTTACTTTTGAGGAGGACAAACAGTCTCCAACGCAGATTTGAAGACTTGCAGCAGCCTCCCGAATACGCTGGATATCGCAAAGGCATTAGCACCATATTTAATTAAAATACTACATTCACATGTTTCGCCATATTATACGGAAGACCGTTGTCTAATTATTTATTTAATAAAATTTGCATAGTACGCACATGTCACAGGTTCCCTTCCGAAAAATTAAGCATTTAAAGATTTTAAAAATGAAATTAATCTTACTTCAACACTTAAATAATAGTTTGCAGTAAGTACCACAAAACCAATTGTTAGTTTTACTGGTAATACTTGTATGAAATGTATTGTCGAGATTATTTCCACGCTTGAAAGGAGAAATGGACTAAACGACATTTTTATTAAGATAGTGAGTTATATACGTATTTTGAATCCGTAAATTTAACTGATTCAAAATACAGTATATAACTCACTATCTTCAAAAAATGTCGCGTAGTCAATTTCTCCTTTCGACTTTCTATATAGGTATTATAAAGGAACGGATTCTTCGAGCTAGATGAGCTTGTCGAATGCCATTTCAACTTACACATTTGCTCAAACTATTCCAGCAACTCTAGTTCTTCATTCGATTTCCGTATTTCAGAATATATCGCACAATAATACTCCGTCCATAGCTCTCTCCATAGCTCGTTGCGTGACTCTGAGCCAAAAAGAATTGATATTCAATTGTTTAATTTTGGCATCCCGTCTAATTTTAATCATTTACAAGTTGACTGACTTACAAAATGGCTACGCAAAGATCATCGCCATCGTATTTGAGACGTGCTGCGCGTACGCACTACGTATTTGCGTATATTAAGCCCCTTACGCATAAACTTGACACCTGGCGTAAGTCTCTGATGGTCAGTCACCTTTTTATAGTTATATTACAAATTGGTTTTGTCAGATTTACATATTACCATCCTCTTGATTGTTGGCACGGACTGTGGTTTTTGATCGATTATTTTAAGGAGAAATAAAACATATCGATCGATAATTCAGTAGTATTATTTTCTGCTTCGTCTGTCCTTCTAATCTTATCATAGTACATAATTTTATTTCAATATTACAATGTTTCTCAAATAACGTAATAATTATTCTCATAACATTACATTTAAATAAATATACTACTCAAAAGAATATAAAGGGCCACTTGAATTTTACCGGTAAAATGAAATCAAAAATATGTTTACGTTTTTAATTGAATATATTTAAGTAGTTGAAAAGTACTTGTACTGTGTTATATTGTATTTAATAAAACCATTTTTAGACAAGGAATGTTCTAAAGATATATATTATTTATTCGTATTTTCGTTTCACCCATAAAATTCACGTGGCCCTTATTTTCTTTCGAGCAGTATATAAGACTAGTGTTTACCCGCGGCTTCGCACACGTAAATCATTAGATCCAGCAGCCGAATTGTAATTCCGGGATTTGAAACATTCCCGAATATTAAATCGTGGCTTTCATTAAAAACAGTCATGTCAAATTTCATGACTCTAAGCCATTGTGTTATTCCAGAAGCCAGGTACATGAAAATCAAATCTCATGAACTCTAAGCCCAGCGTTTGTGATTTAGAGTTTTTATCCCTATCCCGTGGGAATATCGGGATATAAAGTATCCTATGTTTTAATCCAGGTTATAAACTAACTTTGTGTCAAATTTCATCCAAATCCGTCCAGCCGCTTCGGCTTGAAGAAGTAACAAACATGAGTATGTTTGTTACTTTTTACTCACTCACTCGGTACTCGCTCACTCATTCACTCACAAACTTTCACATTTATAATATTAAGTAGGATTTTTCGGGCCTTAGGTCTATCAGTAAGGGATTCTAAAACTGCATTTGCATACCCAACTAAAATATGTCAGTTATTGGTGAATTCATTTTAAAAAGCGGTCTAAAAACAAGCCATTCAAATAAGTCACTCAATCAACAATCCAATCGGCTAATACAAATATCAATATCAGAGCATCCATCGATCATACAAATTACTTCATACAAATCCAAAATAGCTTGATTATTTAAAGAACCAATCACATCCAGATCTTAAGACTTATACCAAGTCAGTTCTCACATTGCTACCACTTCACCTGAACAGCTTACACTGACAGTTTCAAAAGCACCAACTGTAAACGGTATCCTTGCAAGCACGCAATGTAAATCAGACAAGTTGACAGCGTAGTATAATTATTCAAATGTCATTGACACTCGAAACCAATTGTCCTAAGGGTGACTCGGTGACCTCAAGCAAAAAGTGACTGTCTGTTGGTATGTTCGTCACGAACGCCTTTTTTGGGATACAGCAATTAGCGAAGCCGATATTACTGTTGTGACGATACGTAACGAGATCAGCGAGGACAAAGCAAAAAGAAAATTATAAAAAAGATTCTTAACTCAATTAGAAAGGAATTTTATCTAAACAGACCCACCGTTTGAACACAATTATGCTTGATGGTAAAAGAAGACGAAGACTAAGATGAAGTACGCTTGTCCAAGAAATGTCGATTCCGTGTGTGTCCGTGTGTCCGTGTGTCTGTGTGTCTGTCTGTCTGTGGCACCGTAGTCCTTAAACGGGTGAACCGATTTGAATGCGGCTTTTTGTATTTGAAAGCAGGGTTTTAGCGATGGTTCTTAGACATGTTTTATCAAAATCGTTTGAGCCTTTTTTGAGACATTGAACTTTGAAGTGACAATGACGGGGGTTTTCCAACTTTTTGTTGGTTAGGTTATGTTATAGTAAAATCAGATTGGGAGTCATTTTAAATGTAAGAAATATCAATAACAAAACTAAATTTTGATGTTAAAGGTTAAATAGATATAAGGCTACTGGTTCATATTTTTATAGTTCTCATTCTACGAATGGCGTAATTTACCGATTTTTGATATCGTAAAACCGAAATCGTATGTGTGTCAAATCTATAAATCGGCTTTTAATTGATCGAATCGATATTCGATTTTAAAATGGATATTCGATTTTATTGTGGGAATTATGTTTGACCGCGGCGTGAAGTTAAATAAAAGGCGATGCTATTAAAGTAGTGCGTCTGTCGGTATCATTAAATAGGCTAAATGCCTTAAAATACTACGTTAAAGTTTAACAAAGAAAGAAAGAATAAATTTATTTGCCAAAATTCGGCACAACAACAAAAATATAATTAAAATAAGGCAACCTTACGTACTCTTATTCGTACATACTAAATAAAAAGACAAAAAAAAACGTTATGTCGAAAGAAGCAAAATCGGCCAAGAGCGTGACGGACGCGCCCGAAATAGCCATTACGAAAAAATAACTAAAAATTTTCTAAGTATTTAGTATTTTGTACGGAATATTCCAAGTTTAGGTATATTTTATATCTTAGGCTGCTATTTACTCTTAGGGGCTATTTCACCATCCATTGATTAGTGTTAACTGACGGTTAAATGTGATGCCGTCTCCGTCTATTCGAACAAAACAAATAGAGACGGCATCACATTTAACCGTCAGTTAACACCATCTTAGTGGGATTAGAAAGTTTAAGGCGTAGTCGAGGATATAACAAAGTAACACCTACTTGGTTCATAAAACAGTTGAATGGGTTTTGTAATTATAAAATCACACCGAACCCTTCCGTCGGAACTTTATGATTTTAATTAACATTAAACTTAATTAAGGTCAGAAATGAAACTGCTTCAGTGCGTTTATATGTCCCGAGAAATGATGCCGTATCAAAAGGCGCGAGATAGAATAGCTTATGCACGTCTTCGGGTACGACAGATATATATATGCTACATTTGTTACATATAATAATAATAATAATAATAGCTTGGGCCTTGCTCCGTTACCAGCGACAAACTAGGTTAGGTTTTTATATTTTTTTTATTTTGTATGTACTTTTTGTATTTTACTTTTTATAACTCTTATAAAATCCTAATCCTAAGAATAAAAAGAAATAAAGATAATAATAATAATAATATAGCTTTATTTGTTCCACATTTTAAATCCTATTATCACATTTAATTATTTTAGTTCAATATATTTAATTAAGTATATTAAATTACAATTCGAAATAATTATTAAAAACATGTCATGCAGATACAAATTACAGTAATAAATTAATATAATAATATATTTTTTTCTAAATTTAATATATGTAATATATGGGGAGTGTGGGTCAATAATACGATGTAGTTGTGCGTAAAGAACTGAACTCATTTATTCAATAAAACCTAGTTTATATACATTATGATTGTCGCTTATACAAGCAATATGCGTTTATGTAGCAGTAAACTATTGTGTTACTGCTAAACACTGAAAGTGGCCAATTGCCATACTACACCTCCCCCGAAAGTCCCTTCACCCCCGGGGTGGCAGAAAAAAAAAATTAAACGCATGTTACTTGCTTACATTTTTTTTTAAATTTCTGTGAATACAAAGAGACTAACTGTATTATTTAGAGACTTACTTTACTTATTTTAAGTTTAAACATGAAAAAAGAAATATATATAAATGCGATTTTTTCAGTTATAGTCTGTATTTTTTTTTGTATTTATCTTAGTGTCACTTGTAATGGATAATGTTTTGGAAAAAAAAATTAAGGTGTTAAAAATATATATAAAATACCACTTATATCTCAATAACTAAATTACTCATCGTTGGCATATCTTTGTGCCTATTTATGTTTTTTTTTATTTGTTATTATGAATACTAATTTTTTTTTGTATTTTGGTATCGGTACTATTTCTGTATATTAATAACTAATGCCATAACTCGGAGTCATCTGCTCCTAAAAAACTCGATGGGTAAGTATTATGAGTCACTAATACATTAAGACCGTTGGTCTCCAACTGTTGTCATGCATGGATGTATATTTAAGTATTATATGGACCCCCTCCGGGTAAAAGCCTCCTTCAAAGAATCCCATTTCTGTCGGTCTTCCGCTATTCGTGTCCATTTTATTCCCGCTACTGCTACCATACAAGGTTGTTACATATACAAGGTATTAATTAAATAACTGAAAAACTCAGACACGCCTAAAATATTTTTCATTTTATGTTAGTTGATTGGATTTAGCCGTGGTGGCCTAGTGGTTTGACCTATCGCCTCTCAGAGGGTCGTGGGTTCAAACCCCGGCTCGCACCTCTGAGTCAGGTTTTCTAGCGATAGTTCTTAGACATGTCTAATCAGCTTTTTTTGAGATACTGTTCTTTGAAATGACAAAGCGGGGTTTTCCAACTTTTTGTTGGTTAGTTATTCCTAAAAATTGCATAGTTCCCGCTGGATAGTGATAAAGGAATTCTACGTGGACGAAGTCGCACGAAACAGCTAGTGGCTTACATTTTATTTGGAAGCAGTGATTTTTATATATTTATTTATTTAATACATACACACAACTTTCATTACAGGTTTATGTATCCTAATTAAACACACACACACACACACACACAAAAACATTACGCCTGTAATCTCAAATGGGGTAGGCAGAGCACACGAAACGTTACCGCTTCGGAGCCACTTTTAGCTATTTTAAGTTTGACAAAAACGGTACAATAGTGACAGGTTGCCAGCCTGTCGCCTACGGTATACTTTAACCTATATCCTTTGTCGCCTCTTACGACATCCACGGAAGAAATGGAGAAGTGTAATTCTAACCCGACACCCTTTGATGAATAATACCTGTAGATTCACAATCGCGCGCCCAAATATGTCCGAGCCAAATGAGCGCCACTTTGGTAATCACTGGCCTAAAATCACTGGTTCAGATTACCGAGATAGGTTAGGTCGATAGGTTGGTCGATAGGTCGATCGGTAGGTCGATAGTAGGTAGATAGGTTGGCAGAATGCTCGCCTGCCACTTTGGTAAAAGTGGCCTTCTTTTTTCTCAGTACGTTGTTGTCAAGTGTCAAGCGTTGTGAAGTTTTGCCGCTAGCAAAATTCGCCCGTAATAGAGTACAGACTAGGTTCAAATTTAGGCTCGTATTATTTTAATTATTTTGTGCGAGATGATTATATTTGTCACGCAAACAAATCAATAGTTCTGACATTCTTTGAAGGGGATTTTGTTCGGTAATGTGCGTCCTGGTTTAAATGTCATTGCCGACACCACACGGGGACACCTAATGTGGATAAACAGTGTGGATTTTTAATAATTAACTAATAAATTACATATTAGATAAGATAGATAAGATAATTTATTCATTAATTTCAGTACAAAATAACAATAGATACAATATTTACTTAATTCTACGTAACACGTTTGCCTGCTATTAAAACACAAAACATGCATTATATACATTGGATGTTTAAAAGTACAATTAGTAACATTCTTAAATCTTAACCACTAACCCCCTGTTTCACCACCCATTGATTAAAATTTATTTGACGGATAAATGTGATGACGTCTCTGTTTGATTTGTTCGAACAGACGGAGACGGCATCACATTTATCCGTCAAATAAAATTAATCAATGGGTGGTGAAATAGCCTCTAAATGCTTAAAAGCCGCCTCTTTTATTTACATGTCAATTACAATATTCTCCGTCTCACTCTACCATTTAACGACATACTACCGTCCTGCTTCTTGTTTTACTGCTAATCAGTGTTATGTTTAATCACTATAAAAGTTTCCAATACGAACTTAGACCGACTGTTTTATTATCTAGAGGGCTATTTATGATTATTAACCCTCTGCAACTGTGGTGAAATTTTTAGAAAGATTTTACTGATGTGAAGTCTGTCAGACGTCATTTTTGATAATTCATAAAAAAATAATTAATTTGAAAATGGGAATCATTATTATATAAAACGATTATTTCATTTATGATTGATTGTAGTATAACGAAAAATTGGTTTAGAAATAAAATGAATAAGAAATATAAAATCAACTTTATTGAGATCACAATTTCAGACATTTTGTACTTAGGTTCGCTTAGAAATAAATAAAAAACTTAACAATTAAAAACTTCGATAAACTTAATATTTTTTTTTCTTCTTCTAAGCATTATTGCTTCTTATAAAAAAAATCAACATAATCTAAAGATAGAATAAGGCACCAATCAGTCTTTGAGTTGGCACTTATTTTAGAGAACCATTTTGCAATCTACGCATACATGGTCCGAACATTGGAGACAAACTGCCCTGTTGCAAGCACAGCAGGCGAATCATGTCTTCCTCTTCAATCTAGCAGGGCATATGGTGCATGTTTTGCGTTCAGATAGACCTGGTGCTGGTTGAGGGGGAGGTAGAGGCATTTCATGAATTGGCTAAGGAATATCCGCCATATTGTTCAAAACTCACCGTTTGACGATTTACCTAGTGACGTTTAGGCAGATCACAAAATTCCTAGGCACATCTTGAAACGCCGCCATTTCATGATTGAGCTAGTTTAGGCAGATCATGAAATTCCTAGGCATATCATGAAACGCCGCCATTTCATAACTTGGCTAGTTTAGGCAGATCGTGAAATTCCTAGGCATATCATGAAACGCCGCCATATCGTTTCTGGCACTTCGCCAGCCGCTGCCGTGGCACCCTCGCTTCGCTCGCTCGGCTTTCGTTTTGACGGTCTAGACTCCCGCAAACTGCGATCGGCCATCTAAAATATGATTAATTATGTGGTTAGGTCTCTGTGACACTACAGAAACATTAATATTTTTCTGAGGTGACGTCCGACAGACACTATGAACATGTAGATGATTTTATGAGGTGAGGTCTGTTGGACACTATGGGCACATAAATGATTTTATGAGGTGAGGTCTGTCAGACTCAGGACTTGTTGCTGTACTTACGTCTGTGAGACACCCGCAGCTCGTACCTCGAAGCATGTGCACCGCGTCGCCGTTCGGGCGTCACTGACCAATGCCGCGAGTCATTCGAGGAAGGTACTGAGCGAGACGGAGCTATATCAAGCGAAACGGCAAATTGGCAACATGAAGTTTATTTAGCAGTGTCTGATAGACCGCACATCAGTCGCAGAGGGTTAATTAACTTATAAAATTATTGTTAAGTTATCTAACAGATAAAGAAATTTCTTAACCACTCTATATTATTTTTCACCTATGATGAGTTCTGTGACGTTTCGAGTTTGACAGTTTTAGAGATGCATCATTGATCGAGTGAACCATATATTTTTCTAAGAGTTATTAGTACTTATTTTTGGAAAAGTAGCATTGTATTAAAAAAAATATATATTTTTCCAGTTTTCCGCCCACCGGGCCACCGTTTTCTCGTTCTCGCTCGAAATAATCCCTCAAATGAATTACAAAATCCCGGCTCTGGGAGTTCAAAACACTCTTTTTTTGGACCGTCTCAGCATTTTGCCAAAAAATAACAAGAAACTTAACGAGGAACAGTAACAAAAGTTAACAACAAAATAATAGAAATGAACAATAACAAATACAATGCAAAGAAAATGCAACGGAAACTCAACTCGTATACACGGCAGACGCACTCGTACCTACTGACAAGCACTGGCTCAAGAGGCACAAGATGGTTGTGGCCGCGTCCCAAATAGCCGCGTTTACAAAATCTTGCAAGTTTTGTTTAAAAATGTAAAATATCTTAGTTCAGTGTTAGCGAATAATGAACCGCTGCAATTGCCGATAATGTTGTGTCATGTCACTACTCTGTTCCGTTTCACACATTGCGTCATTTAAAAAAATAAATATTTTTCAATCGTATTCGAAGTAGGCTATTTATTTAACAGACACGGATATTGCTATATATTTTTATCAATAACAGTTTTTTTTTTTTTGATTATTTTGTTTCAAAATAGAAATTATTTTTCAAATATATTTTGCGAACATAGTATGCGTAATTCGGTAAATTTTCAAATGTCACAGAACTCATCTTAGGTGAAAAATACAATAAGGTTTCACGTCAGTTACATGGCTTTTTATATCTCCTGTTATTCTTACAATTACAAGTTAGTGTGACAATGAGCATTAATTCGGAAAATCTGTCATAAAATAGAGTGCATTAAGGGTCGCAAGAAGGGGATTACTAACGAGAGTCGATTAGAAGCCCAACGCCGGAAGCGGAGGGCCCGTGACACAACACAATGATTTTTGTTTGTTTGTTTGTTTGTTTATACTCTTTATTGTACAAAAGGAAATACAAAAATATCACACAAAAAGAAGTTGTAAGTACAAAGGCGGACTTATCCCTGAAGGGATCTCTGTCAGTCAACCTTTGAGTGGTAGAGAAGAGCAATCGAAAAAAAATAAGGATCGAGGAAAGTAAGGAAGGAAGGAAAAGAAGGAAGGAAGGACGGAAGGAGGAGGAGGGATTATCAAATTGCGAGGAAAAAAAAATGAAACAATATAATATTATTTTGTGTCCAAGCACTTCACAGCTCAGCTAAAGAAAGACGCTAAGAAAACAACTGAATAAAATAATAGCTACCCGCTAATACAGGGGCCTTACAACAAAACTACATATTTTGAATTCGAACCGACACTAGTACGGTCCAAAATATTTACGTTTTACTTTTATGTTTTGCAGGTGGTAAGACCTTTTACAAGGTCCACTCGGATTGCTACCACCATCTTGCTCGCTAATCCTAGCGTGAAGCAGCAGTGCTCGCACTGTTGTGTTTCGGCGTGTAGAGTAAGACAACCGGTGAAATTACTGGCCCTTGAGGTATCCCATCTTAGGCCTCTAGTCAGTACAAATGGAAAATCGTCCACTCATCTTTTGTACTGCAAAATCGTCCACGTGAATCGATGTAATGTATCGTGAGGTTTTTTTGACGTTACTTTCTTCTAGATAGACACTAACGCCATCTAACGACATTTCGCCTGCCATTATCCCATAGTATTTATATTTAGTAAAAAATAGTGAAAGCTAAAACTAACTTTTAGTTCAATTAACACCTTTCCTCAGTCTAGAATGTTCGTATCGTGACCGTGGGAACGAACGGCGCGCGCGCAATCCCGATCATCTGATAACGTATCGCGTCGCGATCGGCGCACGAGTGGACTGTTGGCGCCTCGCAGATAGCGAGGTTGAGGTTAAAGGCGAATTGATCTGGAATTTTTCAGGCTTTTTATACTTTTTTTTTAAAGCTACCTCGCAAAGTCGCTGAGAGGACGGTCTTTAGTTTGTTTTTCTTTCAGATTAACCCCCGATGCTAAAAGGGGTGTTATAAGTTTGACCGCTATGAGTGTCTGTCTGTGGCACCGTAGCTTTTAAAAGGTGGACCGATTCGAATGCGGTTTTTTTATTTGCTAGCGGGTTTTCTAGCGATGGCTCCTTAAAACATGTTTCACCAAAATCGGTTCAGCCGTTTTTGAGATATTGAACTTTGAAGTGACAATGTCGATGTCAAGGGGTTTCCAACTTTTTGTTGTTTAGGTTTTTATTTTTATTTAGGTATGTATTCGAGTTTTGTATGTTAATTTTCAGGTAAATAATATTAAAAAATTACAGCATGTTGAAAATAGCCTGAATGGCTCCGAGAAAGACATTTTGATTTTTGATTTTGAATAGTATGGTACGGCAGTGCCTTTTGTTTTGTTTTGTTCGACTTGGCAGGGGCACTACCGTGCCCCCGAGGATATTTTTACTGTAATCTCCTCGCTGCTTTACTTTAGTAGTTTTAATCGCATACATTTGATAAAACGAAGGTGAGATGCTAAATAAAGAAGCAACTGTATATTTGTGAATTGTATTGCTAAGACAGAGAAAAATCCAAAACGGGCTTTTACTAAAAAGTTTTTTTTTTATGATTCAATAGCTCCATCTATCGGTACTAAGAAAAATATTATTATTGGCTCTTCCTATTGCAATGATATGTATTTCAGCATGCCTTCATAATGGTTTTTTACACAGATATAGTTTATACCCGTGGGGTTCGAGTCAGTCACTAGTCATGATTAGTCAGCTCGCGGTCAGTCTTTGTATGGGGCCAACCCCGACGTTTGGTCGGGGTTCGGACACGCGAAGTAGATGCATTTGCGTAATCTAGTGTAATCCATATCTGTGGTTTTTTATATTAAACACAGATCACTATTTATAACTAATTTAAAATTAGAAAAGCCAATAATGAAGAAATTTACGGATGTCATCGAGTGACAAAATTTTCGTTTCTCAGGCTGCATTCCACAACAGCATTAGTTAAACAAAAAGAAAAAGTACAATAACCTAACAGTTGTTCAATTAGCTAACACATTAAAATGACCAACAACTGTCACCCAAAGCGACGAAACACTTCGATATCTCAATTCGTCACACTTACGTCTTTGACTAAAATCACCCGCATTACCAAATTGACTACAAATAACATCTTAAGTTCAATTAAGCCAGTTAAATTTGAACCATGTGTCATATACATTTGAATTGAAAATTCAAGAGCATCAAATTTGATTTACGTCTCTTTGGATTGAAAGACCAATATCAAAAGAGTGCCGAAAAGCGGTCAAAGATCTAAAAGGCCGCCTTTTAGAGGTTGATTTTATTGATTCTGTATCATCGAAGTGTCGATTAGACTTGATTTTAATTCGATTTGCTCTTTCTGTACAGTCTGCATGGGAATTTAGATAGTATACTAATTTATGTCGTCGCAATAAACGGTACTTGACTATGAAAAAATGGACTCGGAGTCTAAAGGATTTAGAATTTATTAAACATATATTATTAGACTCGAGCGGGTTGACATAATCTGTTTAAATAATAAATACTAACATATTTATACACCTCGTTGAGTTTCTTGCAGCCTTTTTCACAACAGAGGTTTTTCCGAACCGGTGGCAGATTTCTTGACATTAATAAGTGCTTCTCTATTGCCTAAAATTTAATAGCGTAAGTAGCGTAAGTTCCGTTAAAGTTAGGTACTTGTAATAATTTTACCCTAAAGACTGTGTAGTTCATAGAGAAATGTATAAGATTATTTCACAATGTGAGGTGAGGTTAACTTTGTCTTTCTCACCGTACATCGAACGTGTTATGTACACTTTGTTTCCGACTATCGATAATTAGTGTAAAAGGTTGTATTGTTCGGCTCGACTGTGATTCGGATCGGTCCCAATTTGTACCGGTCTAGTTTGTTATATCGATTGTTTGATGCGATGTATCGATTCTAAATTGACCGTGGAATTTCATAGTCATTTAGTTTTTTAATGAAGCGCCGATGACCGCTAGGGTGTTTTGGCGAACGGAAATATTTTATTTGGTTGTCTAATGTTTGCCCGAATTTCATATGCCCGAATGTATCGTTTTCTAGAATTTTCATTTGCCATAAAGTAAATTATTTCAAAAATGAAATTTTCTTCAGAGTTGATATTAAACTAACCTAACCTAACCTACGCATTCTATAAGATGACATTATAAAAAATCTTGAAAACAGTACGGTTCTATATATTTTATGGCAAACGTTGGTATCGAAAGTGAAATTCGGGCAAATGAAATTCGAGCAAGTAAAGGTATTCGATTTTATTTGGTTTTGTTTTCTTGATCTACGCAGAACACATTAACAGCGTAATTAGAAAAATCAATCGTAAAAGTTTGTTAACTAGATTTTACTTTAGACACTTAAAACACACAATATTTTAGACTGTCGCGGTCATTATGAATTTTATGAGTTGAATTCGGGTTTTGATCCGCGTACCTTGTAAAATCAAGTTCGACATTTCGGCTAAAAGCATCGAATTTCACACAGAACCAAAGGGGTAAAATAAAATACTTAAAGCAATTAAGTGTTAGATAACTGTATTAAAAATGGGCACCGCTAAGGCTACAATGCCAAATTTAAAATTTTAACCCCCTTATTCACAAAATTTAACAAGCCTATGTTAACTAACAAATGCTTTGTCCCTTTCTAACAAATACAAATGACGAAGTGACAGATAAGGACAAACGAATTTTAGCGGCATTTTAACTAAAATAAGTTTGATTGTCGTTTATGAATAAGGGGGTTACTGTTTAGATGGCATTCATGTGAACTACTAAAATCACTAAAGCTACAAATGTCGAAGTTCATTTATTTATCTTACGTGGATGATGTCGCAGGCAGCTAGTAAAAAATAATCCTCCTTTTGCTTAAGATTTTGGTCTTCAAGAAATTTCTTTGAATTTCTTGCGTTCGAAATCCCGTACAGTCGCACTGGAAGCGCACGGAAGCTTTATAAAACATTGGCTAAGTAACTTGACAGCACGTGCGTGCATCTCACTCTCACAGGCAAAGCGTTGTGGGCGAGAGTGCGAGGGAATGTCTAGTGCGACGGCTAAATGTACGTATTTAAATAGAAGTCCAAAGAGTACGTAAATGAACGTTTAATTTTTTATACATTACGTTTAGTTATAATGAGGGATTGCCGGATGCGTCTGCGCAAGGCATTCCAAGCGTTGGGTGTGAGAATAGCAGGAAGATTGCAGTACATTGCCGCCTATGGCCGATTATAGAAAGTTTTCACCTTTCTGAAAGTATTTTAAAGGAAAGAAAGAAATTAAAATAATTTATTTATAACAGCAGTGACACATTACGCGGGTTAAAAAAATAATAAATAAGAAGTGTTGCCGCTAGTTTACTTGCGAAATTCCTTTCGCTGGCGTTCATGTCGTCATATAGTGTTGTAGGTATTACTTATATGTTTTAGTTTTTCAATGGCTCCTACTGAATAACAGCGTTGCGGCTTGCCGTAACGTTATGCTGAGTGGGGCCCACTTTATAATAATCGATGTTATTTTTGTTCTTTCCATGTAATGTATTTTTATGTGTACCGAATATGTATATATAAATGTTTCTCTCTCTCTCTCTCTCACTATAAAAAGGAAACAAAAGTTAAAAAAAAGTTAAAAGTTTGTTGTTGAAAGTTTTAAATATTAAATTAGCCACCCTGGCTTGCCAGGTACGTATTTATACTTATAACAAAAATGAGACTAAATCTACCCTGCAAGCATCTTCTGCCTCACTAATAGGAACAGTGGAAAGAAATTTTCACTTATTATGTACCTTTTATTTTTCATGCATTATTATATATCTAGTGTTTATTCACGGTTTCGCACGCATTAATCGTTAAATACAGCAGTTGAATTGAAATTTCGGGATTTTACAAAATTTCCGTTGGAATTCCCAAAAATTACATTGTGGTTTTCATTGAGGTAGCATCTGCAACAATCACACAAAATTTCATGTCTTCAAGCTCAGCGGTTGTTATTTCAAGATTTTAACCTTATCCCGTGGAATATCGCGATATAAAAGTAGCCATGTTTTAATTTAGGTTATAAACTAACTTTTTGCCAAATTTCATCCAAATCCGACCAGCCAGTGTCAGTGTGAAGAAGTAACAAACATACTCACTCACTTACTGACAAACTTTCGCATTTATGTTGTAATATTGGTAGGATTATATTTTTTAGTTTTATTATCACTGATTTGATTGATTTATAGTTTTATATCAGTTAAAAATTTATATGAAGAATTTTTTTTGTTTGTGTCTGTTGACACCTTGGTCTTAGACGCAGATTTAACTTTATGCACTAAAGCATAAAAAGTCAATTATGTATTAAAGTAATTATGTCGCCTAAATCCAGCATAAAAAAGAACTTTACGAGCATGAGAAGTGAAATTTTTTTTTGATCGGCAGTTATTTTATTGTTTTGATAGAATCTTTCAACATAATCAATATTAATCCAACTGGTTACGAATATGATTTCTAATTTCATATCTGCGCACCCAGCAATGTAATGCAAATTTTGAATTTCTTGCACCGTTTGAAAGAAGCTTTAGGGAGAAATTTAAATTAGACTTGAGTACTAAATAAGCATAACCAATAATGGCTAAGAAAATTGTCACTTTAATGACATGTATGATTTAGTTTCTTATTCGGTTTTCTTTTTTCAAATGGCCTGAATAAGATGTTGAGCTAGTCAAACGGAAAATGTTATGGTTACACAGTTTTAGCTTTATTTATATTTACACTAGCTTATGCCCGCGACTAAGTTTGCGCGGGTCTAGGTTATCGTATGGTGGCGCCCTTTACCAGAATAAATAAATATCATGGGACAATTGACACCAATTGATCTAGTCCCAAATTAAGCAAAGCTTGTACTAAAAATGTATACTAGGCAACGGATAAACATACTTATATAGATAAATAAATGCTTAAATACTTTTGCAGGTGGTAGGACTAGGACCTTGTGCAAGGTCCGCCCAGATTGCTACCATCATCTTGCTCGCTAATCCTGCCGTGAAGCGGCAGTGCTTGCACTGTTGTATTTCGGAGTGGAGAGTAAGACAGCCGGTGAAATGACTGGCACTTGAGGTATCCCATCTTAGGCCTCTAGGTTGGCAAGCATCTGCAATACCTCAGGTGTGTCAGATGTTTATGGCCGGTGGAGATCTCTTACCATTAAGAGACGTTGCACTTGCTCGTTTGACATCCAGTCGAATAAAAAAAAGCAATAGAGATGCTTAATTTACACATCCTCGCACAGCTCATCGGTAACAGCTGAGCGGAGCGAGGCGCGGAAAATGACGCATTATTGGTTAATGAGCTTGTGAGTGATTGAAGTGGCAATGGGCGGGCCACATCGCTCGAAGAACAGATAAACGTTGGGGGAGAAAAGTTCTCGAGTGGCGACCACAAACCGGAAGACGAAGCGTTGGCAGGCCTCCCACCAGGTGGACTGACGATATCGTGAGAGTTGCGGGAAACCGGTGGATGCAAGTGGCGAGTTGTCGTTCATTATGGCGTTCTAAGGGGGAGGCTTTTGTCCAGCAGTGGACGTCTTCCGGCTGATGATGATGATGATGATGATGAGCTTGTGAGTACACCTTCAAGCGCAAGCTGAAGGGTTACTTATTGACGCTCCAAAAAACCCTTCCCTAAACCAGTACTTTGGCGTACCATCCACATTGGTATTCCGGCTAGTTGTTTTTAAACAATTTACTTTATCCCTTCTTTTTACTTTTTGTTAGTGATCATTTATTTATTTATTTCATACTAATAATATAAATGCGAAAGTGTGTGTGTTTATGTGTATGTTTGTCCGTCTATCACGTCGAAACGGAGCGACGGATCAACGTGATTTTTGGCATGGAGATAGTTACCGTTTCGCTTTTGCGGGAATACACAGAATTGTGTACTTACTAAGTATTTTACTATTTTCATGTGTTTTCATATATATATTTTTGGTTTATTTTTTTGTAATTGTGTATTATTTTATTGTATTTGTGTGTCTTCCTTGTTAGTGAATAAATGCTTTTTTTCTTTCTTTCTCGCTCATTGTTGGAGGAAACGCTTCTTAATAGTTCTATACTCAATAGTTTCTCTAGAAACCTATGGGTTGTAGAAATAGTCATCATGCAGGCGCGTTGACGTCGGATCATTACTGAACCTTAATTGAACAGTTATTTAGTTCCAGAGCAGCATTCCCGTTTAGGAGTTTGCTTTCGACCTACATCTTTACATTGCGGTAATTAAATAAAATTGATCATGTATTTAATTATTGCATGAGTAAAGCGCTTTAGTAAATAGGAAAAGCACGCGACATATTATACAAATACTTAAATGGGCATAAAATTTATGAATTGTGTATTTTTTAATTTTTTGACGCCATTGGTTGTTTGATTGTTTGTTTATAGGTAGGTACTCTTTATTGTACAAACTATTCGTTGTTACTGTATTTTTTATTTATTGATACATATAAACTAAACTAAACTATAAACTAAAAAAATGAATTTCAAAAATTTACCAATATCTCGGCCTCTTTATAGTGATAAACTTTTTTGTTAATACTCGAATGCTAGTAAGTAAAATAACTAATTCTCAATCAAATTCAGATTTAGGAGTAGGTAGGTATAGTTTGTAATGTCTTGTTTTATGTAGAGAATACAGATTGTCATTAAAAATTTACACTTAAAATATATGTTTTTTATTTGCCTCCTGTTACAGTTTCCTTTTCCAGTGAAAATTTATGAATTAATCAATTACCATTATTTAAATAAATCAATACCTAAGACGTTATTATTTTTCTGTAAGTAAATATGTAATCTGTAAGTAAATATTACACAATTTATTTTCAGATTGATAAAGGCAGTTTATTAAAACAAAAGTACTATATTATTGAATTTATTATTGTTAATTGATTAATGTATTTAATAGACTATTGCATGTCTCTCTGAGACGGGACATGATGTACTGTTAACAAAACATATACTGATTTAACATCTATGTAATAACTTATGACCTTGCAATAAACATTTTGAATTTGAATTTGAATTTGAACTCGAACCCAAAAAGGGGCAATTCCATTAAACATGAACGCGAGTCCCGCCGCAGTAATCGCGTTAGCCGGCGTCGGCTCGCGCATCACTCTAATAATGATCAATGATCGCGCGCGCCGGAAAAATGCCAAATATTCCATACATCACCTATAGTTTGAATACTGACAGGCGGACGGTGCGAGCAATAGAGCTTGGAATAGAGGTAGAAGTGGCCAACAAAATATTAAAAATGGTTGGGTGAGTTAGTTGTTTGAGATGGCGGGACGACTTGGACTGGTTCTAACTCTAGTCAGATTGGCAAGAGCTGGCCAAGAAAAGAGACGAGTGGAATAAGAAAGTGGAGGCAAAAGCCCTGCAGTGGGACACATTATAACATAGTAAAAATCGTTTGACATTGTGAATAACTTGGCACGTTGAAATGTAATATGGGTAGTTGAAAGCAAAACACAAAATTGTAATTTTAATAAAGGTAGTAAGTATTTGTTGAAACTTTGATTCGTCTAACTTTGTTGTTTGTAGGTACTATTTTTTGATTTTTAATAGATTAAATAGATGGTGCTTTATAAAACTAAGCGAATAATATGTAGGCAATCGAATTTTTTGGAGGGCTTAGCACTTTATTACATCGCATACTCCGCAAGTTATCTATAAAAAAAACATTTGCCCTGCTCTTTTCAGTAGTATTGTAATAATTTTTTTCCTATTAATTTTTCAGCAATTCCTATTCAAATATTTTATAGCGTTATATTTTTACTAAAGTGTTACAGATATTTAGCCAGACCGAATATTTGTGATAAATACTGTACCTTCTAATCCTTTCCAACGCTACATTCAACCTAACCGCATAAGGTCAAAAATGAAAACTTACAAAAAACGATTGGCGATACTCGTACAACACGAGAGCACTTTTGATTACTATTTGTAACGTTTATATTAATCCATTTGAATGGCTGACGAGTGTGATTGACGTCGCGTGTAACGAGTCTATTTTGTTAGCGGGGCGAATGCGGCCGCCGTACTGGGAATACCTGTTTGATTAAGGAATCAACAGAGTGGACAGTGTTCTGAACAGTCGCGGCTATGGGAGCCTCTTCTTCTTCAACCATCCACCCAATGCTGCGTGTAGGTCTCCAACACACGCCATCCAAATCGATTACGTTCCCTTTGCATCCAGTTCTTTCCAGCCACTCTAAAAAAATCGTCTGTCCAACAAATCCGTTGCCTGATCACAATTTCTTAATCAAATAGCCTGACATAGTTTTAGTTTGTCAGAATGATCGTTCGTCATAATTCTTTTTTCTTTGAATAGAATAGAATTAATTTATTTATAACAGCAATGTACAACAGCAGGTTAGGAAATATAACAAAAAGAATCCAATGATTGTTTAGAATTATTGTCATAAAATAAACCTAACCTAACCTGGCTAAGATCGCGGGATCGCGGTGGATGCGAAAAACACAAGACCGGTCTGAGTGGAGACCCTTGGGGGAGGCCTATGTCCAGCAGAGGACGTCTTTCGGCTAGCATGATGAAACCTAACCTAACTATAGTTTTATATAGGATGCCCATTTAATTTTTTATAAAAATAAAAGGTTTCAGTGTGAAAAAAATTCGGACAAACGATGATTCGGACAAAAAATACGGTATGACTAGAGAAGAGTATGCAAACTTTGGCGCTCCTTGTAACAATCGCGAGTATGAAGTGTCACGTCTATAACTCATTATCTTTGGCGGTATTGACAATGTGCCGACACCGACAAAGCTTGACTCCGCGACCCCGCCGAGCTTTAATTGATGGGTCTCATTACAATCGTAAGCTTTTGGCACATTCTCACGCCAAGGAAGTGGAAGAATACGGATTCTGTAACATACATATTTGTTTTTTTATGTCATGTCACGTTCGGCGTAAATTAAAGGCGTACCCTTTATAGCCTATTTAGATCGTTTTATAAGAACCATCGCTAGAAAACCTGATTAAAAAAAACACTTTAAAATCTGTCCACCCTTTTAAGAGCTACGGTGCCACAGACAGACACACACACACACACATAGACACAAATAGCGGTCAAACTAAACCCTTTTTGCGTCGGGGGTTAATAAAAGGAAGAAAAAGAAAAAACTCATTTGCAAAGATTCGGCACAACAGGACAAATACACTATTAGCACTAAAACTATTGTGATAATCCTTAATTTCGTACTAATATTCCAAATGCGAAAGTATATCTGTCTGTTACCTTTTACGCCTAAACCGCTGAACCAATTCAAATAAGTAAATTGAAAAAGATAGTTTGAAACTGTGATATATGTGTAGGTGGGTAGACCAACCAACTATTGGTATAATGAGGGTATGCCTCATATTCCTGTACTTGATTAAACTCGATAGCAAACGGACGTGTGTAATTTCTGCATCCCTTAGGACCATCCCTGAAGAGCCTAGTTATCTATTTCTCAGAAACCCGGGAGAGGATATCGGGTACCTAGTTTTTATTCTGGATAGTTCGCTCCCGTCGTTAGTGTTTCCAGATAACTACAATCTGGGGCTTATCCAGGCTAGAGTGAATAGGCTGTTACTGAACCAGTGAGATACACCTTTGGCCTCACCTGCACTGACATCAGGTGAGGTAGGGGTCGATCACGGTCAGTTATAATATAACAATATTCTTTAAATAAAGATTCCCTCTAGATAGGTTCTCGAAAATTCTTAGAAATGACCAAAACTTTATTTTATATCAAGAAGAAGGTAAAAAAAAACTGAATTTAATAAAATATCCTCTTTAACGTCATGTCAACTCATGTCATTCATAATTAAAATCCCAACGCCCCTGTTGTTTTATTTTATAAAAAAAAATAACCAAAAGAGTAGTTAGTTCTTGTCATTGAGATGTCTGACGAAGATTTTGCGATTTTTAAACGTTTTAGGGTTAAATTGTTCATTGGCAATTATTGATTGATCAAGAGTTTTTATTGTGGTCACATTTTGACATTTTTATCCGACTATCTGAAAAAGGGTTATGTTTTTCGAATGTACGTAAAATGTATAATTTATATGTACAAAAATATACATAATTCAAGGCTACCTTTTGGATTTTTCATGATTTTTTTAGATTTCGCCAATATAACGGTAAATAAGAACTAAAAAAACCGGCCAAGAGCGTGTCGGACACGCCCGAGATAGGGTTTCGTAGCCATTACGAAAAAATGAAGTCATACATTTCTAAGGATTTCGTATTGTGTACGCAATCTTCCAAGTGTGGATATGTTTTATACTATTTAAACATTGGGCTACTTTTTACTCTTAAACTATTAATAATTCTCAAGCAATCTTAATCGCTATAGTTTTCCTTGTAAATTTGATAATATATTTACCTACTACTAATTATTCTGAATTTTTTCAAATTTTTCCACCCATTACTTTTGCCTATTGTCTACCCTAAATCTGTGTTTGTATTATAAGGTTTTTCTTGTACTGCTTTATGGTGTGCAATAAAGAGTATTTGTATTTGTATTTGTACTTTAGATTTTCGAAGGGGAGACGCTCGATTTTAATGAAAATTTGCACTTAAAAGTTTAATATTTTGCAAACAGATCACTGAATAGAAAATCGTCTTAGCAACCCCTCCAGTGGTTTTTAGTGACCTAGATCCAACGATACCCCACACTATAGGGTTAGTCGAGAAAAAAAATCAACTCAACTTCAATAACTTTAGGCACTTAACTTTGGGGCGGACTCAAAAAAATGTTTTTATTGTTTTTTATTTTACCACTTTGTCAGCGTGATTGATATTCATGCCAAATTACGGCTTTTTAGTACTGAACTTAGCCGCCGACGGACAGACAGACAGATGGACAGACATGGCGAAACTATAAAGTTTCCCAGTTGACTACGGAACCCTAAAAAGATCTAATGTCTTAAAGAAACATCTCAGTGTTTTTTAATTAAATTCATTTTACTTAGTTATCCTAGTTTATGTCAGTTTGTTCGTGTAACTTGTCTGCGGTTGCGGATGACAACTGCTAGATAGAAACAAATTAGTTAAGTACAGTGCGACCAAGCATTTTTGATACTTCATTCTGTATTCTTGTGTCTTTAAACGAGCAACTCTAGTTATTTGTTTATTTCGGGGATCTCGAAAATGGTTCTAATAATTTCGAAAAAAAATAGTACCATGCAAACAATCGATCTAGCTATGGCTGGTTATCATGGTAACGTCTCCTGGGTCACTTCATGGCTCATCTCATAAGCGTGCTAGTATAGTATACATTCGGTAGAAATATTTTTCCAAACAAGTGTATTCCTGGTGTCTCCTGAGTCACAGGAAAGAATAACAATACTAAAAAATTCATTGACCCTAATGAACTTCAACAATAATAGATAGTAAAATTATCACGGAAAACTTGACACCAATTGACTTACCTATTCCCAAAGTAACTCAGTCTCAAAGTGTGCAACAGGGATGTGTGTCGCTCAAACGCAGCAGTGGTGCACGTTTAATGGCAGAAAAGCAAGAACGTACTGAAATTCAACATGTCCCTCTTTAAAGTATCAAAACCGTTGACGCCGTCAGCAAACTAATCCCATTGCGGTGTTGCCATTACTGCGGAAGTAAAAATATAATCTATTTTAAACATTTCGTGACTCCTTCCTTCATTGTTGGTATAATGATACGGCGGTTAGCGCTAACCATGGTTTACGAGACGCGAAGCAATTACGGTTTACTTTGTCCTGGCTTTGGTTTCCTCTTAGCGACAATGGTTTGACTTAAGAACAGAAGTCTCATTTCGAAAATCGTCACTACTTTGAAAAAACCTGGTATAGTGGAGTAAATAAAGGTAGTGGACCCAACAGTAATTCCTCAGCCCGAAAAACCTTGACAGTATGATAAAGTATCAATAAATAAAGAGTATTGTATAAATATCCAAAAAAAAAATTCTCCGTTCAAACTTTCTTCACCGTAGACATATTCATGTAACGTATTGGAACAATATATGAAATATAAAAAAAAATATCCCAGCAGAAATGTCAATATTAAAAAAAAATTTTTTTTTTGGCGTGTTTTGAACCGGAAAATTTCTGATTTTTTTCTAGTATCACTGATACGAATGACTTATTTGGTAAAATAATTTTGGACTAATATAAACAGATTTGTATTTCGTCACTACTTTGGAAAAATCTCGTATCTCAAAACAATACGTGAACAGTTTTTTAAAAGTAGTGACGATTTTTAGGTATAAATACCTAACTTAGGTGTTTTTTTTTGGATTTTTTTATATTTTAGTTACGGCTCATACTATACAATAACCAAGCAAAATTTCATCGACTGAGGAATTAATGCTTGGGTCTCCATACAACAACTTCCTTCATTTCCTGCACTAGTATCTCAAAATCGACGATCTTTCCGGGTGAACTTAATGACTATTGTTTTAAAGATCAAATTTGTTGACGTATTGATTTGAGATACGGGATTTTTCAAAGTAGTGACGAAATACAAACTGATACATGGATGCATAGAAAAACCAGAAAAAGAGAATAGCGCTGGAAATCGAATCCAGGTCCTCGGCATTCCGTGCCGCGTGCTACCTCTACACCACCGCTGGACAATGGTACAGACACGAATTTCTTCTATGCACCACTTATCTCAGCTTGTTTGTTTCTTTATTTAGCCACTTAAGCAGCGACATCTATGCCGTAGCCCTCATCGAAGAATTTTTCGGCACCCCATCGGAACTAACCGCTCACCCGGACAAGAGATATCGTTATTAAGCGGTATTGTAGCGGTATAATACGCGGCATGGAATGCCGAGGAGCTAGGTTCGATTCCCAGCGCTGGTCTTATTTTTCTGACCTGATTTTGACCGTAAAGGTAACAAAAATTTGGAATTGAAATAAAAAATACAAAAAGATTCCAAAAAAAAAACCAATCTTAAATTCACTTCTTTTTGACGAAGTTCTCTCACAGAACCCATAAGCATTTTAAAGAACATGATTACAACAGTTACTTGCTCCAAAACAGAAACTGTCGTAAAACCAAAATTCCTCACCGCGCTAAAGCTTCATCCGTCCTTCCTGTCCAGTGATATCATCAATTATAAGCTGACCCCTGCCTCTCCGGCATTATTCCCGCTGCTCACAATGGCGTGTAATTTAGTAGGTCAGCGGGGGTCAGGTTACAGTGGTGGTGTCGGTGCTAATGCAATGGGATATTAATATGGTTAACGCTTTGGTTTTCCCGTGTGAAGAGTTTTGGTTTGTTGGTCGATTGCGGGTTTAATTCTAAGTGAGATCCTCTTTGCATTGATTACTTCAAAGTCAAAGTTAAAATATCTTTATTCAATTTAGGCTACAACAAGCACTTATGAATGTCAAAAAAATCTACCACCAGTTTGGAAAAACCTCTGTTGAGAATAATCCGGCAAGAAAGTAAACGAGGTAAAAATAATGGAGTCTTTGAATTTTCCTTTTTTCATAAAAATTAAATACTGCCATCAATGTACGCCATCCTAGAACACAACTGACGTCGCCTGTCACGCTAGAAACATCAAGCATTTTGCTTTACATTGCTTCTGCGAATAAACTTAAAAGTGTAATAAAAAATAAAAAACTAATTATTATTAATTATTATTTCCTGAACTAATGTTGTTCAGTTTGAGGAGTTTGATCTATGTTTTAATTTTTTGCTTATATTACAGGCCACATCCGGTATATCACAAGTATTAACACAACTTTATTTTTACCTAACACAGTAGGTTCGCTATTTGAAGGGATCGCTAATGCGGATTTTCGGATGCGAAACCTTTTTATTTTATTGTTTTGAAGACCTCCACGCTGTAACTCGCTGGAAAAAACACGACAGGAAGTTCATTCCACAATCTAATTGTTCTATGGAGAAAACACCTTTTGAACCGAACGGTACGCGACCGTTGTGACTCTAACATGTGGGGATGAACTCCCTGTCTATGGCGAGCGGTGCGATGGTAGAAAGATGCTGTAGGCATCATGTCAAAAAGTTCTTCAGAACACAGTCCGTTATAAAGGCGGTAGAACATGAAAAGAAAGGCGAAGTCTCTCCTCAAGCTCAACGGCTCTAAACCGCCTGTAAGTTTGGGATCGTCGACAATCTTAACAGTGCGTTTCTGCATGCTCGTTTTCCCCCACTTGCATATAAAAAAACAAGTTCAACTGTTTAGTTTTTCAGTATCTACAAAATAGATACCTACTTACTTAATAAATAAATACCTAATAAGAGTCATTCGTTTCTTAATATCCGGAACAAAGTTAACGTATAAGAAATAAGTTTTTATTCTAAAATCAATTTGCTACGGTTTTTTAAACGTCCTTTAATAATCCTCTAAAATATGAACCAAATAAACGCGTGGGCTGTCAATTAGCCAATCAACCGTTCAACAAGCACTGATATCCAATTTACCGACACTCAAAATCAAACTCTGTGCCTCTAGAATTATGTATCAAATTTGAGTGTTCTCAAATTTAACATAGTATATTACAGTAACGCAGCATCATGTCAAAAAACTATGCGCTAAACGTCGGGATAAACGTATTTTGACATCATCCAATCAGAACTAAATTACCGAGAAAACCCTATATTGTGATCGTCACGACTGAATATAGAATATTATTAAATTCGCCGCAAATTACAATCGAACGCTTAGCTTTGATTCCTGACAAATAATAGAACATTATATTACGTGTCATTATAAATAAATAAATAAATTATAAGTTTCTGTAAAACACACTCGTCAACTATGGAAAAAGACCCATTATAAAATATAACACATAAAAAAACCTTTATTAATCAGAACGTTTGTCCTCAGGGCCACCAAAGGATTTTAAATATTTTTTTCTTTTTATCACAAATGGTATTCATTTGTGATTTAATTAAATCTGTTTAAAATAGTTTTGTATTAGAATTATTTTTTTTAATTCACATTTTAATTAGTCTACCATTTTTTTAATGTTTTTTATTTTATTCATGGGCAAATTCTATAAGTTTTTAAATCTAGTATCAATCGAACTAACAATAAACAACAAAACGAAGAAATTAAAAAAAAAATTTATCTCGTTTTACAGGGACGTAGTAAATGACCATTATATTTACCTAATATTAGACATCTCGGAAATGTATAAGTTTTTAAGAGTAACCTTAAGGTCATTTTGATAATCATTTATAATTTCATAATGAATTATAATAAGTTTTGTCCTGTGGTTGAATAACTTTTGTTACCCAGTACGTTATTGTTTGTTCCAATTACAAAAACTTGAAAACAAAAAGAGACCGTGTAATAATGAGTTTTTTACGGACCCGCACTGATTGGACCAAAAAAATGGATTTCTGCATGACCCGTGCCATCGCAATGTTGAAGAAGGTTAGGTTTTTTGGTTATTTTAAAGTTTGGGTTTTGCAAAAAAATGACTATTGTTACATGGTTCTGCTTTATAAACTGAACTGTAGACAAAAACTTCTGTGCCTATATCCATACTAATATCATAAATGCAAAAGTGTGTGTGTTTGTCCGTCTTTCACGTTGAAACGGAGCGACGGATCGACGTGATTTTTGGCATAGAGATAGTTTATGGACCCAAGAGTGACGTAGGCTACTTCCTATCCCGACAAAAAGCAGAGTTCCCGAGGTAACAGCGCGCGATAACCGAATTCCAGGCGGGCGAAGCTAGTGTAAATATAAAAAATAAATTGTAATACAAAAATATACAAAAAAAGCTATCTATATACCAAGTTCCATTTATATCTTGCTGTTTTGAAGGTAAGTTAAGAAAAAAAAAATTATGGAATTCTGAAATCCAACATGCCAAAATTACTTATAAATTACGTGAATCATACAATTGGTTCATTATTTAAGACTAACCCTAAAACTGCAAGTCAATCAAGCAATCACGAGCTTAATGAAGGCGAGCGTGGCCAGTAATTTTATTTAGAGGGACGCCTGCGCAGCTACTGGTTGCTGGTGTGTGTTATTATCTTTTTTTAGACCCAATTTTGTTTAGTTTTTGTCTTATACAAAACGTTCAGCAGTATCAAAGAAATCTCAGGTTTTAAATAATGTTCAAAACCTAATAACATTAAAAAAAAAACAATTTTGAAATTGTTGTTTTTTTATATTAGGTATCCTATTTATTGGTAATGAAATCCACTGTTTTCTCGTTGATCTCACTCTTAATCTTTAAGAGAATCAATATTTAAGATAATATAATTTATGTGCCGACAAATAATAATAAAAAAACCTAGAGTCACGAACCTTTTTTTTTATTCGACTGGATAGCAAACGAGACCCACTTGCGGGTCTCCTGATGGTAAGAGATCACCACCGCCTATAAACATCTGCAACACCAGGGGTATTGCAGATGCGTTGCCAACCTAGAAGCCTACGATGGGATACCTCAAGTGCCAGTAATTTCACCGGCTGTCTTCCTCTCCACGCCGAAACACAACAGTGCAAGCACTGCTGTTTCACAGCAGGATAGCGAGCAAGATAGTGGTAACAATCGGGTGTACCTTAAACAAGGTGCAAAACCTAGATTTGAACTCACGATTCTCTGCTTAAGAGGCCACATATTAAACCACTAAACTACCTAGTAGTAGTATGTAGACTATCATCTTTCATAAAATATTCCATTTCCCTCGCACGACAAAGATATGGAATCAGCTTACTGCGGCAACATTTCCTGAGCGTTTTACAACTTAGGGATCTTTAAAAAACGAGCCTACCAATTCCTTAAAGGGTCGGCAACGCACCTGTGATTCCCCTCGTGTTGCGGGTGTCCATGGGCGACGGTGATCGCTCTCCATCAGGTGACCCGTCTGCTCGTTTGCCCCCTCTTATATGAAATAATAATAATAAATTCACACAAGCTCACAACACCGGCACAAGACCACAAGTACAAGCCCGGTCTGAGTGGAGAGCCTTGGGGGAGGCCTAAGTCCAGCAGTGGACGTCTTTCGGCTGACATGATGATGATGATGAATAAATTCACACTTAGAATTGACCTTTATTTTTTAAACATTGTTATAAATTGTATTGTCACTTCCTTTACGTTTTTGCTCAATATTGAGCTATTATAATGCAATAATGTTTCTAGAACGCGATGCTCCCATCATTGTTTTATTAGATCATTAAATGAGCAAAAAATACAATTTATTTTTGCTACATTTTTATTAATTTGACCTACACGAAACATCTTCGGAGGCTTTTTATGTGTTAATATTTCACACGAAAACACAAGCCGAAACATGAATGCACAGAAAAACCAGAAAAATAGATCAGCGCTGGGAATCGAACCCAGGTCCTCAGCATTCCGTGCTGCGTGCTATTCCCCTACACCACCACTGGACCAGTGGTGGTGGTGGTGGTTGTCCAGTGGTGGTGTAGGGGAATAGCACGCAGCACGGAATGCTGAGGACCTGGGTTCGATTCCCAGCGCTGGTCTATTTTTCTGGTTTTTCTGTGCATTCATGTTTCGGCTTGTGTTTTCGTGTGAAATATTAAACTTTCACGGGATAACCGTAAAAGAAACAAAAAATTTGGAGTTGAAATAAAAAATACAAAAAGACTCCAAATCGTAATCTTGTTTTTATGTGTTGTTTAGAATCATTGGCACAAGTCTTACAAATATAAATGGATTGTTGGAATAAAACATAGACTGCTTTTTATGAATTGCTACATTTAAAACTTAATCATTGGCATAGTAACAAGTATGTGTGGCTTTTATGCAACATTAATGAAGATTAAAATATATTTACTAACTTTTGCCCGCGGCTCCGCCCGCGTGGTATTCTGTTATCGCGCGCTGTTCCCTCGGGAAATGTGCATTTTCCGTGATAAAAAGTAGCCTAAACAGGCCCATAAACTATCTCTATGCCAAAAATTCCGTCGACCCGTCGCTCCGTTACGGCGTGAAAGACGACAAGCACACAAACATACAAACACACTTTCGCATTTATAGTATTAGTATGGATTAGTAAAAGGTAAAGTGCTTTATATGTAAATAGAAGAAAAAAAAACTTTTTCTTCTTAAATTTAAGAGCTATGCTCTTGTCGGTGGAGTAATCGCCACTCCGCACGTTCTTTAGCCAGCTGTTTGACATCCTGATACGACACGACACCCACCCTTTCCTTCACCTGGTTAAAATAGGTCAATTTTGGTCTTCCTCTACCTCGTTTTCCTTCTATTTTGCCTTCCAGTAGGTAGGTAGCTAAGAAAAAATTTTTGAACAGAATATTGCAACTATCAAGGATTTACACCTTATCCAATAACGTAACTGTAGGCATAGAGTGACAACCTTGTCACTCTAAGCCTTCAGAAAATTATGTGCAAAATTTCAAACATGTAACATCGACAAAAAAGTTAACTCTAAACATATTTTTCACTCCAACTGTACAGTTCAGCACGAACAAAACACTAAACGCTCCACTGTTGCAGACATTTATAATACGCGACAATCCTAGAAAAAGTGAAATATACATTATACTAACCAGTTACCCGCGACACCGTCCGCGTCTAATTCGTTTATCGCTATCTCGCGAGAACTATTTCCTTACCCGTAACTTAAACTATCTGTATACCGAATTCCATCTAAATCGGTTCAGCGGTTTTGACGTGATAGAGTAATAAACAAACAGGATTACAAACTTTCACATGCTGAGTGGAGACCCTTTTTGGAATCCTGTCGTGTCACCAAGTACCTTATATAGTTATAGTGCTAGTTTTAGTCTTAGTCTTAGGTGGTACTTATGGAGCCAAAATAATTTTTTCTTTCTTTCTTTCTTTCACATTTATATTAGTGGGATGGGATTCTAAAGAAACCCCAATTAAAAACGAAAATAACACAAATATCACAATCGAAAAAAGGAAAAAAGTCATAAAACCGCCACCCATTACCATTAAGTAAAACATCAAAAAAAAGAGTCCATTTAAACATCCCGTGTTCGAAAACGAATCCAAATTCCAAATTGGAAACCGGATCGCGTCCTGGCGTTTCCTCTACGTGCCGTTTCCGGCGCGCGCACGCGCACGAATCTGTAATAGCGCGCGTTTTTTACGCTTTTTTCTATTTTTTTTATTAGGGTTCAACTTGTGAGTTGTATGCATGTAAACCCTTTATTGATCAAAAGTAAAGAAATAAGCCCAAAATGATAATCGTTGATATTGTACAGTTGAATGATTTGATTCTTGACCCACGGCAGAGCGTTGTAACTGTGACTTTTTTCACGAAAAGGTTCCAAAATGGCTTATGATTCAGCTGGTTTGATAGTACATCTCTATCAGTCAACCTTTCAGCAGATAAAGGGTGACTAGTTTTGAGAAAGGGTTAAATAGTTCATTGAGAGGGATCTGCTAAGAAGATAAATGAGAAAAAGATAGCAAGAAAGGAAAAACAGCGTTTTCTACAGTACATTAGGGCCTAAGAATGACCAAGTAATTTTTGTTGGATTAGTGAACCGAGCATGGCGAGGCTTTCAAAGATAACAGTAATTTTTTCGTCAATAAATACATCAATAATTGATAAAAATAATACAAATAAATTATTAAAATCTAATTCATTTATTGCAGTGGGGATAAAAAAATATTTGAATTTTGGGGCATGATTGACGACGAATCTTCCGACGAATATTTTTTAGCAACGTTTTCCTTCCTTAGCTACATTTTGTCTCATTATCTAGATTACATCTTTCGATATAACGACAATTTAATTACAATTAGTCATAACGGATCAGTTATCATTTTAGTCATACAAAAAATTTATACAGAACCTTTCAAGCATCACTCCACAATGCATTAAACCTTTTTTCTCAAACAATATGTATCCTGTGTTTTGATTGATGAAGTGGAGATAGCTTGGCGTCGGCGCCAATTCACACTGAAACGTCGCAAGCGCATACCAAATTAGTATGCACTTACGACCTATTGTTTCGACCTAGGACATTACGCAGTCCGAACTCATAGTGTGGATAAATTGGTTAGTTGTATTCTTGACGTGTGACGCCATTTTGTTTGCGATTGGTCTGAGTTTTTTTTTGTTAAGACGCAAGGATTATAAATTTTAATGCGATTGAAGGGGTCCGTCCACTGTCCCTCTGCTTTAATATCATCATTTTGAAGTGTTTAAACGCTTCTTTTTTTTAAATAATAAAACATTTTTCCAATATTTTTTTAAGTTAATTTTTTTTTAATTCGAAGATTACATTCAAAATTTGTAAGTCAAGTTTCACCCACTTCCAGCTGTCGGGTTGACTTGAAATTGTTGAATATGTCGGTGGGATGAAGATGCAGTAATTCTAAGCAAAAACAGCTTGCACTTATGTAAATACATATTTTTAGCAATTTTTTTTTAATCTGTAATTTTTAAATTGGTGGTCTTTCTAAATACAACTGTGACTCATCAACTTGCAGAATTCTGGCACGTCTAATAGTGAACAGACTATAAATAAATGGCCACGGACCTGCGCACTGGATCACGTCCTGATTGGTCGCTGACGGGTGACGCGAGCGCATGCGTATGAGCTACGTTAAGGCTTGCTCAGACTAGGCTAGTATTTTAGTCTAGTAGCGAATAATTTAGTAGCTAAACGTGTCTGAACACCAATAAATTAGTCGAGCAGATTAGTAAGTAATTTAGTCGAGCCATTTTTCTCAATTTTTTTAGTAGCCGACTACGAAATTCGAAAATTGAAGTTCGTATCGTACACTAGATTACGCAAATGCATCTACTTCGTATGTCGGAACCCCGACCAAACGTCAGGGTTGGCCCCATACAACGACTGATCGCTAACTGACTAATCATGACTAGGGACTGACTCGAGCCCTACGGCGTGGGCGGGCGGCGTATTTGAATCGATTTTGCGCGGACATCGGGGAATTCACAGTAGATATAAAAAAGTGACACGGTTAGTTTTCATACAGCTCTAGGTGTTAGCGTTATCTAGTATAATCTATATACAGAGGTCCTTCTCCGAAATTCGAAAATCGAAGTTCGTATCGTACCGTCCCTGTCGCTCTCGTATTAAATAGTATAAGTGTCAGAGGGACTGCACGACACGAACTTCGAGTTTTAAGTTTTTTAGTAGCTCTGCAGAGCCTAGAACAACAAGTTCAATATCTCAAAAACAGCTTCATCGATTTTGATAAAACATGTCTAAAAACCATTGCTGGAAAACCTGATTTCAACTGTATATTTGTATGTCTTATGGCACCATAGCTCTTAAACACGTGGACCGATTTTAATATATTTTTTTATTTGAAATCAGGTTTTCCAGCAATGGTTTTTAGACATGTTTTATCAAAATCGATGAAGCTGTTTTTGAGATATTGAACTTTGAAGTGACAGTGATAGATACATTTCGGATTTATTACATCTCAGTCGTATCGTGGTAAAAAATAGTAGTTTTACTTATGGCTTTCAAAGAGATGTGACATTTGAAAGGTAGAAAGACATCAACTCCAAAAAAACTCAGAGGTGCGAACCCGACCTCGAACCCTTGACCCTCTGCTTGGATGATGATGATGATGATCAATTAATTCGCCCATTTTAAACCAAACTAACGACCCTTCAATTATATTCCAATGCTACAAGATAATCTCCGAACATTCCCTATTACGCGTACTAATTCTAATGCCTGTTTGATACTCTGCGCACGCGCCGGTCGCCCGCGCACGTTACTGGACAATATATGATCTATATACGCGCTGTACACGAGTCTGGGTTGCCTATTGAATAATAACGTTTATAGCAAAGAGTATTTGAAATAGACGGCAAATTAGGCTGTGGATATCAAGCCCACAGATATAAATTACACTAGATTACGCAAATGCATCTATTTCGCGTGTCCGAACCCCGACCATAAATAAGTGCAAAATTTAAATTAAAGCAAACCGGCCAAGAGCGTGTCGGAAACGCCCGAAAAAGGGTTCCGTAGCCATTATGAAAAAAAAAAAAATATTTTTCTAAGGATTTCGTTTTTTTTTACTGAATATTCCAAGTTTATGTATATTTTATACCATAGGCTGTTTACTCTTAAACTACTAATAATTGTCAAGAAAACTAAACCGTTATAGTTTTCTTTGTAAGTTTAATATACTTACTACCATCCAGATTTTTTTCAAAGTTTTCTACCTACCGGTTTACATTTTAAAGAGGGGGGGGGGACGCTCGATTTTAATGAAAATTTGAACTTTAAAGTTAAATATTTTGCAAACAAATCACTGAATCGAAAAATCATTTTAGCAAATGGTTTTAAATAGCCTATCTAACGATACCAAACACTACAACGTTGGATGAGAAAAAAAAGTCACCCCCACTTTACGTCTATGGGAGATAATCTAAAAAAAATTTTTTTTTTTTTTTTTTGTACAGGTGGAGGTGAAGATCTGCGAAAGGCTGCTGACAGGAGCTGGAGCCGCTGCAGGAAACCTATGTCCAGCAGAGGACCTCCTAGCCCTAGCAATGAAGATATGACGCCAGCAAAGCCACGGCAAAAGGCTAGTCTGTAATAGAAATCAAAAACTAACAATGACCTTTGACCTTCCACACCATTTTACAAATTACACAAATTCATTGATCAACGCAAACTATATCTCAACTGTCACCGACATTTTTGGGATTTTTAAACTGAATAGAGCCAATACCGGGTTCATTCATCTGTCGCTGATGTCATGCGTCTACGCATTTACAACCTTTGACTCATGACAACCGTTATATACTTCATTCCAGACGGCAGTAACATAAGTAGCGGTAGCTTCCAGTCGCGTGGCGTAAACATTTTCATTTGACAGCCGGAAAAATACAAAATTCAAACACTACAAATACAATTTGTATTGACATTCATTGAGATAAACTAAGGATGTGGCTTGTAGTAATACTGCCAAAAAATTAAAACATAGATCGTCCTCGTCAAACTAAACAATATTAGTTCAGCAATTTTTAAAATAATGGAGTTCTTGAATTTTCCTTTTTTCATACAAGTATGCTATCAATGTACGCCATCCTGAATACAACTGTTGTCGCCTATCACGGTACAAACATCAAGCCTATTGATTTACATTGCATCTTCGAATAAACTTAAAAGTGTAATAAAAATCAAAAAACTAATTATTTTTAAAAGTCGCTGAACTAATGTTTGACGAGGACGATCTGTGTTTTAATTTTTTGCTTGTATGACAGGCCACACCCGGTATATTATTAATAATTATAAGTTTTATGGGTTTACTTTATTTTTGTTTTTACTTGACATTTTTATTTTTCAAATTATTTTATGTACAGTCAGCTGCAGAGAAAGGGTACCCCCCTGTATGGCGGTAAGTATGGATACCGCCGTTACAGGGGGGTACCTTTTCTCTGCAGCTGACTGTACCTATTTTAATTAGACGATCTCCTGGTAGTGCTATTATTATTGTAATTCTATTTTTATTCATAATACTATGACGATCCCGAGCGGAGAACTTGTTTGAATTTTTTTTTTTTTATACGACTGGAAGGCAAACGAGCAAGTGGGAAATTATTTTATTTGTAATTATTTAATTGCTTTTCATTTTCAATTGTAACATTTTAATCTTTTTTTGTATTCTTGGCAAATCCAGTATAAATTCTCATAACTTTGACATGTACAAATTATGATGTAGTTTTATACTGAATGAATAAATAATCTAATCTAATCTAATCTATGACTGATATTCTATTACCCGAACAGGGTTTTCATACACCGACCATCAGAATCTGTATAACTACCTACCATCTATTAATTAATGTAAATAAACATGAATTTGAGTGGATAGGTATGAGATAATCACGATAAGTAAAATTTAGAAATTGACACTGGATTTTTTTCAAAAATTCAATTAGACTGCCAGATCCGTGGACACAGATTAGGTAGTTTAAAATAGCAGCCTATAGCAGTCAGCCTATATCAGTGGATGGACATAGGCCTCCCCCAAAGAGCGCCATTCCAACCCGTCCTCGGCTGGACGCATCCAGCTTCTAGCAACCATTCGCAGATCGTCACTCCATCTGGCCGGAGGGCGTCCTACACACTACGCTTGCCAAGACGCGGTCTCTACTCAAGAACTCGTTTACTCCAGCAATGCAGAATGCTAGTGACAAAGTGTAGTGTTATCAGAAATGAAATATACTTATTTTTGTGTGCCCCAACACTGTTAAGCGCATAACATTGTTGAACATCATTTAGTTGATAAAAATGTCTGAGATTAATCGATTTCGTTGAGCTAACTAGTTTGGTATCAGTGTCTCGATATCTACAATGTAAGCACGATATATTTTTCAATTTCCTTATCTATGGTATTTATTTACTAAAAAACAATATTGTGGGTCCGAATGTAATGTTTGTCAGAATGATCGTTTGTCAGAATTATCGTTTGTCAGAATGATCGTTTGTCATAACTTTTTTATCTCTGAATCAAATATTTGTTCAGAATTATATTAAAACAGACCTAAACTTACCTGTAGTATTCTATAGGATGACCGCTTATAAAAATCAAAAAATCTTAAGGTTTCAATATGAAAAAAAAAAATGAAAAACCATGACTCGGGCAAACATTACGGTGTGACTTGCGAAGATTCCCAATATCCCCAATATTATAAAATCGAGGTAGCTCAATGTGGTTGACGTATGGCTTCTTAAACAGAGGATCGCAGGTACAAATAAAGGCTGCTTGCGCCTATTGTTAGAGCGAGAAGAGAGAAAAATGGAAAAGAGAAAGAAGAAAATATTGAGGGAGAAATAATTACATTTGAAATATATCCCGCGATATTAACCAGGTCGTCGCTCCATCTTGTTAGAGGCCTATCGACAGCTCGTCTCACAGTCCGCGGACGCCATTCGAGAACCTTCTGACCCCATCGTAGGTAGGTATTATTGTTCTCTTAAGTTGAGCGTCTTCTTTTATTAATCTTTGCCAATAAATTCTAAACTTATTCAAATGTCGCTTGCAAGTGATAGCATCTTTATGTACGGGATTTCCGGCCGTGCCTGTCTGGAGTACAGGTGGAATTTAGATTCTTTTTTTGCTTCATTTATTACTTAATACGAATAGTTATTAGTTAAAAGAATTATATGTCACAGACGAGTTACAATAATATTAAAATTGAACACCATGTCATTGCCGGGATAAGCTGCGTTTCTACCAATAACTAGAGGTGAGACGTACTAGGCAAACCGCGGAATGAGTCTTGCGAGTACACGTCAACAAAAATACTAGATACACGAGTATCTACGAGTACTTAACTCAATTGCCTATTGCGTAAACAAAATGATTCCTGTAAATGCGTTCCCGTGATTGCGTGACACCGTCCGTACTAGTTTTAGTAGTTTTACGAATATCCAACTATCGAATTTCACGTCATAGTTCAGCCACACTTCATTTTTTTATTATTTTTAACTTATATTAAATACCTACAGACTAAAAACTTCCCTCATACTTTAAACAGGCTTAGGACTGTCAGCAGTTTGTATAACATTTTTAGTTAAAAAGTGGACATAAATGCTTGTTTTCAAGTTGGCGGAACGTTGTCAGCCGCCGTACTCCTAAATACTCGTACGCTAAAAGAATCGCGGGCGGGAACGCGTACTCACGCGTCCAAGCCAAAACCTATTCCAGTAAATACGTCTCACGTCTACCAATAATGAGGATTATGTTTGTCATTAAGCTATTGCTTAAACACCTTCAGTTACCTCGGCTTGCACAGGACATCTAATGTAGCGTTTCTATTGGTTAATGAAAAACACATCCGTGATCCATGCAGAGATAAGTCCGCCTTTGTATTTAACACCTTACTTTTTTTATGTAACCTTTTTGTTTTTCCTGTTGTACAATAAAGAGTATAAACAAACAAACAAACGACACATTAGTACTCTGCTCGAGAGGCCAAAACCAGGCTTACCTACTTCCCTTCGCTACCTTATTGTGTGTAATTTACTGACACCAATAAAACTTGTACCTTTTGTAAATAAATATACATAATTTCGCACCGCACATCTAAGTAAGTGACATAGGTAATTATTTAAACTGGACAAAAATGTTAAATTTGCCAAAAGGAACTCAAGCTATAGCGCCAACTGGCATGTTATCGAAACCCTCATTGTTGTAAAATTAAAGGAAAATCCTGTATCATCTGAAAAAAGAATTAAGAACTTTAGAACGCATAATCAATCATTAGTTAAATTCAATCAATCATTGCATTAACTTTTTTGAGTAAATTAACGTGTCATATTTAATTAATGGTTTTGTTATGAACGCAAAACGTTTTTGCATCTATTTCAACCTAATCAACCAGTTTTCCTAAAGTTTACATTAATTTTCAACACTTTTTTGTTAACGAAGGTTGAAAGGGTTAATTATGTTATTCTATTTATAAATTATTTACATAAGAGTTGGTTTACATTAAAATACAAAACTATTTTAAATTCATTATTAACTGGACACGGAACTGAGTAATTGGCTAAATATGGTTCTGGATAGGGAGATGTGGAAGTCTAGAGGAGAGGCCTTTGCCCAGCAGTGGGACACAGCTATAGGCTAAATATAATAATAAGAATAATATTAACTAGCGAACCCAACAGACGTTGTCCTGTCCGAAAAAAAACTACATTAAAATTATGATAACATACTTACCAACAACACCGTCTTTCTTCTTTAGTTTACACAAAATAAATTTTTGAACGCACGCATAAATATTTGACAATCAATCTCGTATGTCAATCCTTTGTCAGTAAGATTTATTAATTTTGTTCCCTAACACATAATTAAATGGGAACGTGTTAAAATAAATAAATAAAGAATAATGGACGAAACTCATAATGGTCATTTAATAGACCTAACATGATTTTCGGTGAAACTATTATTTAATTGTGGAAACATTTATGATCATGTCATCTTTAGAATGGTTTAAGTTAGGTTAAGTCTATTGTATAAAGATTCTGTAAAATTGACAATTTCTACAAAAAAAAAAAACCACTATGTTAAATGACTAATATTACGTATTTTGTCCATTCTTCGTTTTAAACTTTTTTATATTTCAATACGCACCCACATAAATACATAAGTACCAAGCGAATTAGCTAGTTGAAGTGGCAATAGGTAGGCTACATAGCACGGAGAACAAGAATGGCCGTCGGGACTGAAAAGTTCTTGAATGAACCGCTGATCTGAAAGTGCAGCGTAGGACGTCCACCAACAAGACGTAACAGAAGTCTATCATCCTAACGCCTAGAGTCCTTTATAAAGGACTTATTGTAATTTTAAAATAAACTCTATCATAAATGACATAAAGTTTGATGTTCATAAATCAAAAATTTGACTTTGGCGTAAGGAAGCTATAGGGGAGGCCTATGTCCATCAGTGGACGTTCTACTGCTGATGACAATGATGATGATGATTGTGAAGTCATTACTAATTTTATTATTAAAATTCGGGTTTTGTTCCGTATACCTTGATTTTAGAGATGCACGATATTTCGGCACACTTGCATTAGTTAAATTGCGATAGTTTAAAACATTGTGAAGTCATTACTGGCAACACAGTGATCAAAAAAACCTCATTATCAAGTTACTAAACGTTTTCAAACCAATTCATAATCAGTCCAAACTTTCCTAGAAGCACGGAGATCGCTCTGTTTAGTATGTGCGCAAGCGCAGCGTGCGGTCGATTTACAAGTATAGTGTGTTTCCTGCGCATTTGATTTGGATCGACGCGATCTATTCTCCGAAACGTGCGCCCGCGTCTTAGTTAAAACAATAAGTGGGCATAGATTAAGGTTTTTTGCGCGGATGAAGAGGGTAAAGTTGTTTGAATTGGATATTATACCCGTAGGTATTTTAAAAATTTATGTCATTAGTGAATCAATATTGTGATGTTATTAGTAGTAGTGCAGCTTTCCAAGGTTTTTTTTTACAATAACGATTCCAAATATCTGAGAAAAAATGTAAACTTAAATTACCAAAAAAATCGCTACTATTTTTTTTTATTTACTTGTAAAATTTAATAATGGAAATATTAGTTTTTTTTTTTCATTGACCATTTTTGTAAATTTTGCATATCATTGAAGCTCGGTAACACGTGTATGACTATGAGGTCATAAAAATCAAATGAGTAACAAAAATTGCTGACAATCAGGCAAAACATTAGCCTACTTTCCAGAATTTTTGTAAAAAAAAAAAACTCCATTGACCATCATGTTCATGTTTCCTGTATCGCTAATTATTTCTGGTGTCCATGAATAGTCATTGTATTTTTTTAATATTTTTATTTATTGATACGAAACAAACAGTCATCTACGTATTGTAACTTGTATGATCTGAGATTTTAGCTTTCTGAGGCTGTCTACTATTAGGCACAAACCAACCACATCCTTACGACTAATTAATCTATAATTGTATTATGGATCATCTGTACGACGCGCGTGGGCGCCATTGGGGCGTGACCGCGCATGCGTATCGATCCTAATCAATTTGTACCAAGGAATTAGTATTCATTGACGCTGCGAGCAAAATGACGTAAGCGCCTTGAGCTGGTATGGTGGTTACGACGTTTTGGTAGCGGTTGGAGTTAGCATAATATATGTATGTGGGGTGACATTTGCGTATCGTCTCTAGCGCATAGAGATATATATATTCAAGTGTTTTAAAGCTTTTAGAAAGGCAAGTTGTTACTTAATTTAGCACTAAGCAATATTTTGTGCACTGGCCGGATAATAAAGTACCTACGAGCGGAAACACTATGTGCGAATTTAGGCATCCTTTCGACTGCCATAATTTTATAAGTCTTATTATAATGTTTGTCATAATTGTTTTCCTGCTGAAACCGTACATTTGTCATAAATTTTTAAATGGTCATCCTGTAGAATCTATGGTTAGGTTAGGTTGGTTTTATGACAATTCTGAAAAATAAATGGTCTCTGAAAAAAAGAGGTATGAAAAAACAACACATTATGGCTAAAATACGTTATAACTCACAATTTTCGACCATTCGATATAAACCCGAGAATTTTAGTTAATTTTAGTAAGTAAATTAATTTCTACTGTTAGGTATTTTAAACATATTTTTTAAAACTAGTACTCAGTTGTAAATGATTCTTATATTAATGAAGAGCTCTCAACGTCTCAACCGAGCAGACATGTAACATATATGAGAACGAACGCCAACCCAGCCTCTAACACATTTATAAAGCGCGAAGGCAACAAATTCATCCAAACATTTTCTCTATTCGCTAAGGTAATACATCACTATGATATGTTTTCAAACAACCTGTATAACACTGACCAAGCGACAATCAAAAACGCTCTCTATTCCCATTCACAGAAGATTCAGATTGGAACGTGTCGAATTCAAAATTAGTCGTACTTTGATATGTTTAAATTTGAGCTTTAAGTAGATGTTTTAAGGTAGAATTTTGATTGAAGGGTCTAGACCAAATGAGTGACGTTAGAAAATCAAGCGGTATAAGTAAAAATATCGGCCTCAACGTTGCTTGTGCGCATCTCACTCTACTCATTATCACGCAGCTATCGATCTTGTGTTCTGGTGATGGGAAATGTCTGGACTCTATAGATATATTTTTTTGTAGATGCGAGAGGGATTTTTTTAAAGTATCTACTGGTTCAGCTTAACACTGTAACTAGTCTTTACGCAATTTGACCGTCGTCGCTTAGTTTGTACTAATACTAAAGGATTTTGCCAAATTATCAAATTTCACCACGGATTTTAATTTTTTAGCTTTAATTCTTTAGAAGAATGCGCCGCAAGAAACTTGGCAGAAAGTAATTTTTTCATAATAATAAGGCGGTCTTTTTTATAATATAAAAATATCATTTAAGTTAGTCAGTAGTATTTAACTCATTTGGTAATTATTTTATATATTGTGTGTTATTTAATAAAGTATTCTATCACAAATAAAGTACCTAAAAACTACAGTATTCAATTAAAAAACAAATACAAAAATAATAATAGATAGATTTCCACCCAATAATATGCCCAATAAGATAAATATAAGTAATTTTTATATTGTAATATTTCCTGTATAGACATACCTAATACCTAGTTTTGGAGGAGCGGGTCATCCTAACACAGGTTCCCTGACCTAAAAGGAAGTCCCTACCACAAAAGGAAATTGTAGACTAGTTAATAAGGGAAATAAACTATTTTTCATTTTTTTTCATTTTCATATACTTAAGCGTCAGCGGGACGACAAGATACGAATTTAGAATTTTTCACTTCGTATTGCCAATTCACTGTCGTATCTATCAACAATGCATCTATTTAATATTCGTAAGCATTATTCAAGTGCTAGTTTGGAGTGAGTCGACGCGCCCTGGATCATATCTCACGAAATAGTGAAACCGTCTCGTCAATTATTATGTTTCAACTTCCGACGTTTTTTTTTTTGCCATACAATGAATATCCGTAAGAAAAAGAACAAAAACTGGTCAGTTACATCTTTTGACGTAGATAGGTTATTGACTAACCGAGATGTAATTGTCATCACCAGATCATCTGGCATTTTTTGACCTGTCATAGTGACTTCTCAGTTATCAAGTTCCGATATACATACATAATGTATGGATACATAACATAGATACTAAAGAAGATTAAAAATAGAGGTAAACAAATAAGTGGTCTTTAGTTAAAGAGCGATCTCTTGCAATTAATTTTCGAGCAGTTAAAAATGTGAAATAGACATGAATGGACAGAACATCTGCAATCCCCCTGATGTTGCAGGTGTCAATGGGCGGTGGTGATCTCTCACCATCAGGAGAACCACTTGCTCGTTTGCCATCCAGACGAATAAAAAAAAGGAACAGTGAATGGATAAAAATTTTTAATTTAATAATTTCACTATCAGTTTTTTTTATATGTATGTGTCTAATTTAAAGTTCAACAGTCGGGACCTATTTATATAGTGACGCTCAAAAATTTTTAGTAATGGGTCCCGACTGTTGAATTTTAAATTAGCTACTTAACAGATTTCTAGACCACTAGACTTATTTTCCTCCATTAAGTTTTTAAGGCAGTCGGGTTCTTTTCAACGCATGAAACTTTAATATAAAATTAAATAAATATCATGGGACACTTGACACCACTTGACCCAGTCCTAAACTAAACAAAGCTTGTACTATGGGCACTAAGCAACGGATAAACATACTTATATACATAAATACATATTAAATACCCAAGACCCGAGAACAAACATTCGTATTATTCATACAAAATATCTACCCCAGCCGGGAATTGAACCCGGGACCTCGAGCTTCATAGTCAGGTTCTCTAACCACTAGGCCATTCGGTCGTCAAATAAAAACTTGATGTAAGGGACCCTAAAACTCATGCATTATAGAAACACTAACACCTTCCACAGGTTGCATCCTGAAGGTCATTTCCTGTCCGGAGCACCGAGTCGTGATAATCGTGACCCGACCTCACCTTGGCTCGGAACATAAATATTATCATTCGATTGAACCGATGACTGTATCGATTCACGAATCGACGGATGATCTAATTTTATAAGCGTGACTGAGCTCGATGGAGATGTTCTAGAATGGATGCTAGGAGGAAGTTATGCAAATATCGTATCATCATCATCATCGTATACGTTCCACTGCTGGGTACAGGCCTCCTCTCAGAACAAGAGGGCTTGGACCATAGTTCCCACGCGATCGCGGACGACGCTTAGATAAAAAAAAATACTAGGTAAATTAACTTAGGCTAATTTTTCTGGAAATCAGCATAGTCCCAGCGGGATAGGGATTAACTAATTGTTCGCAGATGAAGGCGCGGACAACAGCTAGTTAATGCCTAATTATTTTTTACTTGTATTTTTTGGCGGTTTTTTTTGCTGGAGTTTTTTCGTCATGGGTTTTTAATTTTATTTAATACAAAATTTTAGGAGTCAGTTTTGTCACGTCCTTACTGAATGTATGAAAAAATGTCGCAAAACTGACGTTTCTTTGGGGATTTTTTTTTAAACTGTCGGAATCGATTGTGCTCTTGATTCTGAGTAGAAAAAACCATATTTTTTCCAAATTAAAAAAAAGAAAGGATACACTATTTTTTTAAAACGCCCATTTATTTATTTCTGTTTTTATCATTCGTTGTTATAGTGGCCACAGTAGTACATAATCTGTGAAATTTTCAAGTGTCTAACTATTACGACTCAAGAGTTAGAGCCCTGTGACAGGCGGACAGACAGACAGACTTAGTAATAGAATTCCATTGCCACCTTTTGGATACGGACCCCAAAAACATAGTGTAAGGAATGAAGTAAACACAGTTTTACTAGGAGTCTAAAGAAACATAATATATTTATTCCGGAAAATATTTTTACTTTTTTACGATTATGGTCATTCGGTTCGATATGGTGCGGCTGTCAAGTATTTGAGTGACAGTTGATAAATTGTTATCATAACGTTCTGTACCACTACCATGAGTTTACAGCACAAAGAAGATAATATACAGAGACACCACCCAGTACAAGCAAACGGTCATCATCATCATCATCATCTCAGCCTATATACGTCCCACTGCTGGGCACAGGCCTCCTCTCGGAATGAGAGGGCTTGGGCCATAGTTCCCACGCGGGCCCAGTGCGGATTGGGAACTTCACACGCACCATTGAATTGCTTCGCAGGTTTGTGCAGGTTTCCTCACGATGTTTTCCTTCACCGCAAAGCTCGTGGTAAATTGCGCACATGAATTTGGTAAAACTCAGAGGTGCGAGCCGGGATTTGAACCCACGACCCAAACGAACGAAGCAAACGAAGCAAACGGTATCACCCTAATACTGGCTATTCAACTGGCTATTTTTCTTTTCTTTATTTTACAATAGAAGGCACATTATTATTTGTATGTAGAATTGTACAGCGCCTCTACAAATAATTTACGCCGTCGCTATCGAGTACGCTCACTGTAAACTCGTGGTAGTGGTACTTGTCTTATTTATTACTTTTATGGAAAATGCTAACTACGTAAAGTGTGTCAGACTTAGCACAAAAAATATAATAGCCTGATTCCAGGGTCAGAATTTTTAAATTGCAACCGATTTAAATCAATCAATCATTCATTCGCTGTAAATATGGTTCACGTGTTTGGCCAAATTGGCATGATTTTTTATTTATTTAAAATCTGATGATTAATTATTATTCCCTATTATGGTCTCTTGTGGACAAAGAACCTAACCTAACCAACAAAAAAATTGGAGAACCCATCTAAGAACTATCACTGGAAAACCTGCTACCAAGTAATACAACCGCATTCAAATCGGTCCACCCGTTTAAGAGCTACACGGTGCCACAGACAGACAGACAGACACACACACACACACACACACACACAGAGAGAGACATTTGCAAAGTCACTAATTAAGACAATTGTTGTAAATTTTGTAATTTCAATTTTTTAAGTAAGTATAAAAAAATCAATGATACAATAATCATTTAACATTTTACTATCTGTATCTATATCTAACTATATATAAACAAAAATGGATTTCCGAAATGTATGTAAGCGAATAACTTCCAACTTTGGTTTTACTTTGCAAAGGTTACTGGCACTTGAGGTATTCCAACTTAGGCCTCTAGGTTGGCAACGCATCTGCAATACCCCTGGTGTTGCAGATGTTTATGGGCGGTGGTGATCTGTTACCACCAGGAGACCCACTTGCTCGTTTGCCTTCCAGTCGAATAAAAGAAAAAGGTTTGTGCAAACTTAAAAAAAAAATACTGCAATGGAGGTGAAGCCACGGGCATGTAAATAAATTATTATACACAAAAAGGAAATAACTGTACATTGAGAAATATTATTTGGCTAGCCTCTTGTCCGCGACTTTGTCAGTAAAAAAAACTTACGTGCTTAATCATTGAATTACTCTTTTTTTTAATCAGTGCAGGTTCCATGAACCATTTAAGGAAATGTGCAAAGGTCGTTAGTTTGAGCACGATGCATCACGTCATTATTAATTTAAATAATAATATAATTATACAATCCTTATTAAGATATCCTTGTGAATTAGCTCGTTGAGGTAGCAATAAACAGGTCATAATATTGTCACTTATAACCTAACCGAATAATACCGAGTAATACCGAACTCCGCAAATGCAAATGAGGTGGAAAGATGATATAAAAAAGGTGGGGGGCAGCAACTGGACTCTAACTGCCCAAAATAGATCGGAGTGGAAGAGGTTGAAGGAGGCCTACACCAAGAATTTGGTAGAGGAAGGCTAAGAAGAAGAAGAGAAGAAGAATACCGAACTCAAAAATTGGCTATGTGACGTTTTATTTCATCATTCGATAGATTATTCGTTAAATTCTGGTAGGAAACTGTCACTATTGTACCGTTTTAGTCTAAAATTGCTAAAAGTGGCTCCGAAGCGGCAACGTTTCGTGTGCTCTGCCTACCTCATTTGGGAATACAGGCGTGACGTTTGTGTGTGTTAGAATAAGGCTTCTCGTCCTGAGTTTATTAAAGCGTTTCTAGGAGAAAGGATCTTGACATACAAACTGATGAATAGGGTACCGTTTCTTTCCTTGGCAAGGAACCTTACCCCTTTCCCCTTACCTACAAGATGGAGCGACGACCTGGTTAAGATCGTGGGATCGCGGTGGATGCGAAAAGCAAAAGACCGGTCTGAGTGGAGAGCCTTGGGGGAGGCCTAGTGGACGTCTTTCGGCAGACATGATGATGATGATGATGAAGAAACCTTAAATCATTAATAGAATTTGGTATAAATTTACAAGTTTTCTGAAATCGTGACCAGAGATAACTTTATCGTGTCATTTTAATCGATGGCGTTATCGAACTTTATTTATTGCTTGCATTATTCAAGTATGTTTACTATTTTGTTCGAAGGTTTCGTATTAGTTCAAGGAAATAAAATACTGCTGTTTAACAAACAGTAAATATCACTAATTCATAAAAGAAAAAATAACCGAATGAAACTATAAACCAACTATGTACCTAACTTAAAAACTTAATACCTAATGAATTAAATTTAAAAAAGGCACCTGGAGGCTGGCAGCATTCCCTCATCGAATGGCGATGGCGATTTAATAATAAACTGTTTTGTTGTTTAATTTTGGAATAAGTTCAATAAATCAAATAAAATAAATACTGCTAAAAATAAATATGAAAGTCTGTGATTAGGTATACCACATTAAAGCACTTTGCCTTGAAGTATCAAAATAAAATAAATATCAATTACCTGCTCACATTTACTATCCCTTTTAGGAGTGATAAGACTTTTAAGTCAACGCAATCAAAGAATAGCGTCACTAAAAAAGGTGTTTTCATACAAATATCACAACTAGTGAGAAAAGTCTCAATTTTTTTTATGTCTATTGCAGAAATAACCTAAAATGACCCAACACTGCGTACATTTTACTAAGCAGCTAAGATAAATTTGTACGGAATCCTTGGAGCAAGACTCTGATTCACACGTAACTGTTTTTATTAAATTAGTTAAAAAGTAGTAGTAAAACTCTTAATGGAAAAAAAAGGAAATAGTTACAAATAAGCTACAAACAGAAAAGCACAAAGGGGACCTTACCCCAGTAGAGATATCTGCCAGTCAATCTTTGGCGGAGTTAAAAAGAAAGCTTCTAAAACACGAGACAGTCGTGACAACATCACCATTTTTTCTATATTTCGTTATTGCTCGTACATTATGGTAACGATTGACCAACATTTTTTAATCGAATCAACGATCGTGTCTTTATAGGCCCATAATCGATACTATCGGTAAAGAAATCGTTACTCTCACAAGATCACATTAAAATTAATTGAAAAATGTTCATTCTAATGTACGTAAAAATTATAAGTTTTGTGAATGGTGCGTGAGGGAGATAGCATCTGGTAATATTAATTTCTATAATATTATGGGTATTATAAGAATAAATAGTGAAATCGTGTCTGCTGCTCTGGGAGTTTATTGAATTATAAGTTTGCGCCGATCTTATTCTTTGTGTGGGGCTTGAGAGGTTTTGATACTTTATTTTATCATTTAAAATTTATTATTCTTCGTTATTTTTATAATTTTGGTAAGTGCCATGTACGAGAGTTTGCAGAAGCTCAACATTTGTAATGCCATGGTCGGCCACCAAACGATGAAAAAATCTGAGAATCGTTCCATAGGCGCCACGAAATAGGACATAAAAATAATAATTTGAACTTTAATTGATTGACTTTGGTTTTAAATTGTGAAAGCTGATATTTTTATGTCAGGCCCCAGGAGGTTAACTGTGTAACTTACTACATTTCGTGAATTTCTTATAATTAGGTAGGTACCAGACATGTGTTTATTATGCATTTGTTCAGAAGGATAGGGGTACTTTCTCAGTTATGAGGTGGCTAGTAGTGGAACACAGAAAATAAGTAAATTAGTAAAAAAAAACTATCTAACCGGTCAATCTACCACTCAACTAACCTAGCAACAACTAACTAATGCGCTGAAATAAATGTTTTAGATTGATTTTGTTACACCTTTTATATTCTAATAAAATATCAAATTGTTTTATTCACACCATAGGGTAGAACTAAGGAAGAGCAGTCAAAGCTTTGGAAGTAAAAAATTGAAATATAATAAATCAATTTGGAGGTTATCCGGCCATCTCGCGCCCGCGCCGTTTCACGACTGACGCGTAAAGCCTCGGCCACAGTAACACTTTTATTCTTTCTGCAATATACTAAATAATAAAAAAAGGTTTTATTATTTAATTCTCTATAAAACCCTCTAACTCTTTAAGCTATACCTGGTCATACAGTACTGTCAATGAACAATCAATCATCCCCTATTTTCTTACCTTTAAGGTAGGATTTTTTTCCAAATTTAAATGGGACCACTCTCGGGGTACACGCTTTCCAATAAAAAATAATTATCAAAATATGTAATGTAAATATGTTGACAAATAAAGATACTTTGACTTTGACTTTTTAAATTAGAAAAAGTGATCCCTGACGAGAAACCCGTAAAAAATGGTACACATTATCTTTCCTTTGCACTTGACATTTGCGACGAACAGATCTCAATCGGATACACAATTCAATTTATTCGACGTTAGAGTCGTTTTAAAGAAAGAAAGAAAGAAAGAAAGAAAACATTTATTCGTGACAAAAACAAAAATACCAAAATAAAAAACAAAAACAAAATATAGTTATGCATGTCACGAAATGGTCCCAAATCAGCAATCTGCCGTTCTCGCGAACGGCGCTGTTCTTCCTTTGGGACCATCTCGTCATCATACATTAAAAAAAAAACACATAAAATACAATGAAACCGACAAAAAAAAATATACATATATAAAATTCCAGTTAAATATAATTCTACCTACTAAAAGAAGACATAGGCACAGGCCAGTCTCCTTACTGTTTTACTGTTTATGTTTTTAACTTCACATACATACATAGGTGTTAAGCCGAGATTAATCTTGCAAGAAAAATCCTGCAAGTTGCATTACATTGCGAGGCCGTAAAGCAAACGAGTTTGTAGTTGTCAATCGAGCGCCGCAATGTAATGCAACTGGCACGAATATTCTTGCAAGTCTAAACTCGGCTTTATATACTTAGGTAGATTTAAAAAAAGTATTTAATGCTACTTTATACCGAAATTAATTCGATAAATTTAAATATTATAACTAGCTTTTGCCCGCGGCTCCGCCCGCGCGGTATTCGGTTATCGCGCGCTGTTCCCTCAGGAACTGTGCATTTTTCCGGGACAAAAAGTAGTTTATGTCACTCTCGGGCTCATAAACTATCTCTATGTCAAAAATCACGTCGATCCGTCGCTCCGTTACGGCGCGAAAGACGGAAAAACATATAAACACAAAAATGCACTTTAGCATTTATAATATTAGTATCGATTTTATTTTTTACCTTTATACCTCCATTGTGCTTTCGCCTTTATCTTTCTAAGCAGTGTCGTGAATGTTTGCTTCGCGCGATCCATTTGGACCGATATTTATTTATTTATTTACGTGATCATTAATGTGTGATTTATGGCTAAGGGGGCAAAGGCGACGCCTTCGAGTTCACGGATCTAGGTGAAAGATTTTTTATAACAATAAGACAATAGTTGAAGCCATGGCGGTACGTACAGTCAAGCGCGCAAAAGTATATATTGGAATCACTCAAAAATTTGTTACCTACTACAGCCTTATGTCATTCAAATAATGACTAATGACTTACATTTTTATTTTATAAGTACATTTTCATGGTTGTTGCAATAGAGGTGCGATATTTTGAAGAGTAACCCCCTTATTCATAAAACTTAACAAGCCTATGTTAACTAACAAATGCTTTGTCCCTTTCTAACAAATACAAATGTCGAAGTGACAGATAAGGACAAACGAATTTTAGCGGCATTTTAACTAAAATAGGTTTGATTGTCGTTTATGAATAAGGGGGTTAGGATAGGTTCACATTTTTGCAATAGACTGGACAGAGGAACATGGAAGGAACACTCTAAATCTAAGTGAAAAGCAGAGAGTAAAACTCGAGCATTAAACCTATTTTCCCCTCGACGTGTCTATCCACCCTCGTCGTACCGGCTCGAGTAGCTACATAACGTCTCAGGTAAAATGACTTGTTTTATGCTCTTGTACAATCTACTATTTAAATTTACATTCACTTCAATACAATATCAAAGAAAACGAATTAATTGCATATTTAAATGGCAATTACAATGCTGCAAGTGCTATACCGGGTGTAATTGAAAACGCATAAGTCAGTTAATTGGTTTCAAAGGGATACTAAGGTTGAGTGCAATTAATAATTTAATCTCGCATTGGCGCCTAAAGGGTTAGGCGGGGGTAATAAAAGTTTGTCTTACAGTAGCGTGGCACTGTAACAATAAGATGGATAGAGCAAACCGTGTTCCAAGTTAGCACGTTCACGGACACAGAAGCCTTTTTTTTATTCGACTGGATGGCAAACGACCATGTAGGTCTCCTGTTGGTAAGAGATCACCACCGCCTATAAACATCTGCTACACCAGGGGTAATGTAGATGCGTATTGCTAATCTTTCCGTGAATCAGCAGTGCTTGCACTGTTGTGTTTTGGCGTGGAGAGTAAGACAGCCGGTGAAATTACTGGCACTTGAAGTACCCCCATATTAGGCCTCAAGGTTGGCAACGCATTTGCAATACCCCTGGGTTGCAGATGTTTATTGGCGGTGGTGATCTCTTACCATCAGGACACCCACTTGCTCGTTTGCCATCCAGTCGCATAAAAAAAAAACCGTGATAAAAATTAGCCTGTCAATCTCTGGCCCATAAACTATCTGTATGCCAAAAATCACGTCGATCCGTCGCTCCGTTTTGACATGAAAGACGGGGACAAACATATACACAAACATACAAACACACACTTTCGCATTTATTATATTATTAGTATGGTTGATAAACTTTGCAAAACTCCCACGGTACAGGGATTCCAGCGACGGCGCAGCCGCGTGCGAAAGCTAGTGTTATTTTGATCAAAAACAAAAGCGTCGGGGTCGAGGGCACGTGGGCGTGTATTAATTATGACGCGCTGCGTCCGCGCATGGGAATAGACGCCGGACGGCACACGTTGTGTACGGGGGTTTAACAAAGGGATATAGGGAAACAGTGAGGAATCTGGCCAAGTGCGGGTCGAAAGAAATAGAGAAGGAAAAATATATATAAAATAATTAAATAAATATCGTCACTACTTTGAAAAAATCTCGTATCTAAAATCAATATGTCATTAAAATTGAACCTTGATGTAATGTAGGTATATAAAGTTCACTCAGAAAAATTGACTAATTTAAGCTACGAGTTTTTTTTAAAGTAGTGACGATATCACGGGACAATTCACACCAATTGACCTAGTCCCAAAGTAACCTTAGCAAAGCTTGTGTTATGGGTACTTAGCAACGGACAAAATTAAATATAATGTAGTTAAATTGCTTAAAAACACAAACAATCATGTCATAACTTACTTAATGTTTTGTTTAATTTATGCTAAACTAATTTAAATTTGGTAGAAATCAAAACACAGAAATAATACTAAATGTTACCCACGAACTAAATTAAAAACCATGTGTCTTTATAACGCTCAGAGGGTTGCCTACGGTGCTGGCTGAAAATCAGCGCTGGGGTGTTTTTAACGCTTCAGCATTACGCTGAGCCAGTGTCCGATTCACAACCGCAATGACACATACCTTTGTGTTGTTTATTTGTACCAAAACCATATTAAAAACTAAAAATATAATTATATCGATACTCGCAGATACAATTAAATACATATTAAATCTTCAATATCCAACTTGGGGGTACCGACCAACCATAATCCCGGTTAAACTCGATTTAAAAGTGAGTTATCCGTTACAATACATATTATTATTTAATATGAGATTTACAAACTTACGCATTAATAATATTAGTGGGATAGCAAAACCAAAACAGATTAATATCAAATCGATAGTCTAATAAAATAATAACAATACGCGCCGTGCTCTGTTTTACATTTTTTTTTAATTAAATGTTTATTCATGTTGGGCGTGGCGGGCCTTACCCTGGATATCGATATTGTTTCTAGATCGAAGATAAAGTGGGGCCACGAAAAGCATAAATAATATACAGTGGAAATTTTCGACGCCACTTTCAAAATTAAAATATTATTATATATCATGGGACACTTAATACCAATTGACCTAGTCCCAAACTAAGCAAAGTTTGTACTATGTACACCAAGCAACGGATAAACATACTTATATAGATAAATACATACTTAAATACGTATTATTAAACACCCAAGACCCGAGAACAAACATTCGTATTATTCATACAAATATCTGCTCCGGCCGGGAATCGAACCCGGGACCTCAAGCGTCATAGTCAGGTTCTCTAACCACTAGGTCATCCCGTCGTTAAAAGAAAAAGAAACTGGACTTTGAAAGAAAAAATACTGGATAGAAACATTACCATGTCTTTAAATAAAATCGAGACTGCGTTGTAAGTTTTGAAAATACACTTATCACACGCGGTGACCAAACCGGCTGAAATACAACAAAAAAAGTTTCTGTTAAAATTTCATTCTTAATGAAAGCTTTTTTGAAAATACAAACTGATATAGATGCACAGAAAAACCATAAAAATAAGACCAACACCGGGAATCAAACCCAGGTCCTCGGCATTCCGTGCCGCGTGCTATACCGCTACACCACTGCTGGTCAACGGCACAGACACGAATTTCCCTATGCATCACATATTTCAGCTTTCTTATATCGCCACTTAAGCAGTGACCTAGCGCCATCTGTACTGTCTAGCTCTCAACGAGAAGCCTTCCGTACTCCATCGGAACTAACCGTTCACCCGGACAAGAGATGTCGCTATTAAGCAATCAAATAAAGATTGTTTTTTTGGAATCTTTTTGTATTTTTTTTATACAAAAAGATTCCAAAAATCCAATCTTAATTTGAAAGTTTTTTGCTGACTGTACTTTTTGTTCACTGTACTTACGTAATATGTGTATTAAATTTCAAGTCAAATATATTACATTGAGTCATCTGGCCCTCAATTGTACAGCAAAAGGCTATCTTGTATGTAGATAGTGAGCCAAATTTTTTACCGTTGAGCATATTATACTAAGCGCCAAAAATCTGGCATTAAAATAAATGTGTATAGAAATAGGCAATTTTGTATGTAGATAGTGAGCCAAATTAATTGTGCCGTTGAGTATATTATACTAAGCGCCAAAAAATCTGGCCCTCAAATGTGTACAGCGATAGGCAATTTTGTGTATAGTGGGTCGAATTTGTACCTTTAAGTATATGATTATACTAAGCGCCAAAAAATATGGCCCTCAAATGTGTACAGGAATAGGCAATTTTGGGTATAGCGGGCCAAATTTGTACCTTTGAGTACTAAGCGCCAAAAATCTGACCCTAAAATTGGTACAGCGATAGGCAATTTTGTGTACAGTGGGCCAAATTTGTGCCGTTGAGTATATTTTACTCAGCGCCAAAAATCTGGCCCTCAAATTTTTACAGCAATAGGTAATTTTGTGTATAGTGGGCCAAATTTCTACCATTGAGAATAGGTATTATAATAAGCGCCAAAACTCTGACCCTAAAATTTGCACAGCGATAGGCAATTTTGTGTACAGTGGGCCAAATTTTGACCGTTGAGTATGTTTTTAAATCCGTTTCCCGCTGTTTCCATGGCCTCCAAAGAAGGCCTCAGTGCGCCCACATTTATCAAAACAAAGGTCAAGTGCGAGCCGATGATTTTATGAGATCAGCGAAACCGAGAGTGAGTCATCGCGGTACCAACGGACCGCGGGGCGTCTGTTGTTCCTTGTTACTAGCTGTTGCCCGTGACTTTGTCTGTAAAAGATTATCCATACTCCATACTTAATATTATAAATGCGAAAGTGTGTTTCTATGTTTGTCCGTCTTTCACGCCGTAAGGAGCGACGGATCGACGTGATTTTTGCCATAGAGATAGTTTATGGGCCCGAAAGTGACATAGGCCACTTTTTATCCGGAAAAAATGCACAGTTCTCGAGGGAACAGCGCGCGATAACCGAATACCACGTGGGCGGAGCCGCGGGCATAAGCTAGTACCTAATAAAATCATTTTTGTCCTTCTCAGGTCATCTCTATACCTATCAGAGTTTATCACAATCGGTTGAAGGTTAGGCGTGAAAACGTAGCAAACAAATAATGTTCAAACATACTTACATCTGTATTAAATATCATCATCTTAGCCTATATTATTATAATTGTCCTTCAGCTGGGCACAAGCCTCCTCTTACAACGAGAGGGCTTGGGCCGTAGTTTCCACGCGGTATCAGTGCGGATTGGGAACTTCACACACACCGTTGAATTGCTTCGCTGGCTTGTGCTGGATTTCTCTATTAAACATATTTTGTTACTTAAATTACAGTCTTACCAAAGTTTCATAGAAAAATATACTATAACTCATTAGCGCTAAAAACAACAATTTTTATCAATTTTTAAATGTATGAAACAAAATTAATAGTTATTTAAGTTTTACTTATGGTTATTTTTTCTTAACATATGTATCCTTAGTCTCGTTTAATAATTAAATATATGATTAATAACCTCAAAACAACATGCAAACACTGAAATAACATTTGAAAGCCATCCAGAACAAGTTGGCTTTTGTTCGCTACGGCCGCTCGCTCGCCCCGGCGAGCGTTTGACAAGAGCTGAAGGGCTACTCCGAAACACAACGTTCGAAGTTCGTGTCGTGCGGTCCCTCTCACACTTATACTATTTAATACGAGAGCGAGAGGGATCGCACGACACGAACTTCGAACGTTGTGTTTCGGAGTAGCCCTTCTGAAAGCTTAGTACCACGAAACTTTGTGCGCGTATTGGTAAATCGATAATATTTTTGTGTTCTCGACAGATGCATTATAATAGGGATGATGACTGGATTTTAAATATACCTGTCATTCTATTTAGTCCGACAGTTAGATTATGGAAAAATATGGGACACGTATTTTTTGGTTTATCTATTTATTAAAAATCGACAAAGTTATAGATGAACAAACTTTCGGAGTGGGGGCTTGTGACGTCACTATCACATAAAAATCGTACCATATAGTGACGTCACTCAAAACTTCTAAGCACTGTATCTTCGTCATTTTTTGTTTGTCAAACAAAAGAAAAAATGTGTGCACAATATTTTTAAATTATCCACCTGACGGAATAAACAGTTTTTTTAATCATCTAGCCTATTAGCATATTATTATTTGTTATTATAAAACTAAGCACATGGTTACATATATTATATCGAAGCTTTAAAGCTCTACACAGTGCTAAGTATCGGAACATACTTAGCAAATACGTTTTAGCAAATATTTTGTGTATGTTACATCGATTTCTAATTACCATAGTGCTAAGTCATTATCTTTCATCATCCAAGCTAAATTGAAGCTTATTATGAGCGGTATTAGGTTCAAATTTGTTCAAATAGATTTTGACTAAGTGATACAAGTGTTATATTATTTGCTGTTATAAAGTATCGATTTATAGGATGGAACTATGTCGAAACGTTCACCTGTGCGAACAAACAAGTCATATTGTTTCTCACACGCTTTCTCTTGGAATGTGTGACGTTTGACGTGGTACAAACAAGAATAGTGGTCAACTGTTTTTTTTTTTTTAGGCTTTGAACGCTCTAAGAATAATGTCACCCTTCAGTAGGGATGAGTTATACTTGCTAAATCGCTAAAGGGCTTAAAAGTACGTATCTTCTCATATCAGGTGGAAAAACCAGGTATCAAAATACTTTCAAAGTATTTTCTGTCCAAGGTAACGAGTCGAATACTTGCTTCCTTGCAAGTTAAAATTAAACCTTGTTGTTATGCAGATACGATTTAAAAAATTCCAATTAAGAGGTAAAATACTTTGAAAGTATTTTTTTTTCACGTATAAGTTACAATCTGCACAAAAATAGGTACATTCGATTTCGTTCGACGTTCGAGTCCGACGTAGTATTTAATTTGAAGGGACAGTATACTTTAATGGAAAAACACTACTAAATACTTGTAAGAAAATACCTGGTATCAAAAATTGATAATGTAAATGCGCACCATCTCTACTCTTCAGTGCCTTGAAAACGTCGTATTATACTATTATATGCTATTATACAGTTTCCTACTCAGTTTTTGTGATGATAGGTGCACTAGTTGTAATAGCAGCTGGATTGTCCTGGATATTCTGCTATGTTTAAAAAGAGATTATGAAAAATTTTGCTTTAGCTTCTAGCGTTATAATAATGCTTGATTTAGTTCTAATGATGACGAGGCCTTTTAAAATATAAAAACAGTGAAATTTACGATAATACTGATAATTTTTCATTTCATAAGGAATATAATATTCCAAAAATTAATGAAATTATTTTAAAACAAATAAGTTCGACTTTTTTGGATAGTGGCGCGTTTATGTCTTTTATATGAAAATTAACAAGGTCAAGTAAAGGACACTACATTTTTTACATTTTTACAGAACCTTTCACACACGTAGTAAAAACTAAAGCGAAATAATAAATAAAAATAATAACCGTTGTTCAGCTTATACTTAGAAAGCTAAATTTTCAACATCATCTGCATTAAAAAAAGCTTTTTCTCACGACATTCAGTGAACAAATCTTGATTCTTGAACCATGTGGCCTTAAAACAAATAGTTTCGTAAACGACAAGAATTAATTTGAGCTAACACATTGACTGAGCTCTCGACTCGATTGTACTACAAATGAATGAAACTGGAGAGCTTTTGGACAATCGATAGATTCTGACGTTGCGACATACATCGGTTTAGCCAAAGAATAATAGGATATAGACGCTCAAAATAATAATGAGTTTTTTTATATAAATGGGGGCAAACGAGCAGACGAGTCTGATGGAGAGCAATCACCGTCGCCCATAGACACTCGCAACAGGAGGGGAATCACAGGTGCGAAAAGAAAGATGCGAAGATGTAAAGTAAAGCATCTTAAATTAATGGCTTGTTTGGTTTACAAATTTGTGTTTATTATGAGAAGGAGTAAAATGAGCAAGCGGGTCATCTCTTGGAAAATTATTACCACCACCGATACCAACTACTCGAGGAACGTCATTGGTTTGGTCCACTGCCGGCCATTTAAGAAGTGTTACAGTTCTGATATTTATAGGTGTTAACTAGCTGCTGCTAGCCTGCTGTAAACTAGTCCTTCCTTCTTTCTGTAAAAAATTGCTTGGAAGAGATCGCTCTTAAGCCATAAGGCCGCCTATTGCTTACCTTGTAATTTTCTCTTTGTCTCTGTTTTCTGCATCGCTTACTATTTCTGGTGTACACAATAAAGATTATTTGTATTGTATTGCAGTGTATTGTATTGTGTTGTAGGTGTTAGGTATAATTATTATGTTGTTTTAGAAGGACGCTGTAGGTGGGTCGGACTGCGGCGTTAAAATATGTTAATGTCGGAGAGACGCAGCTTTGTTGCACGTGAGTGTAGTCGTGTATACTTTAGTCATGACTAATAATCTTCGTGAACGAATTATCATGTAGAGTTTTGAAATACAAAATAAATACAATAATTATACTTCGCCAACAAAAAAGACCTTCTTAGCTAATAAACTAATCTTGTTAGAAAAAATACGTCTATAAAAAACATATGTACGTGTTTGTCCGTCTTTCACGCCGTAACGAAACGACAGATCGACGTGATTTTTGGTATTGAGATAGTTAATGGGCCCGAGAGTGACATAAGCTACTTTTTATCCCGGAAAAAATCACAGTTCCCGAGGGAACAGCGCGCGATAACTGAATACCACGCGGGCGGAGCCGCGGGCAAAAGCTAGTAAAATATAAAACAAAATAATATAAAATAAATAAAATACGTCTCTGCACTGCTTTTGGTAATCAATAAAGAATATTTGTATTGTATTGTAAAACGTATGTCTCATCTGATAATTTTTAATCTTTGATGATTAGTAATGAGGATGAATTTATGTAATTAAATTCGTGTTTTTCTGTCCATGCAACGCGATATTCTCTCGATTCCATCGAAATGGGTCGAGTCAAGTGGACCGGTAGATTGCCTAAGCATTAATTTGTATAAAATTATTGTCTATTGTTGTTTTAATACAACAGTACACATGGCGTGATATGAGGTATTTAGTCTTTCAATAAATTAGGAGATGTCATTCATAATTATTTTTATTGTTATAGCCGACGAATGTTTTTGATCGTGTCGTTAGATGTTTATGTGATTTTTAATTGTGTAATAAATTTTAAGCGTATAATTTTGTTTTTAGAGTGTTCTAAATACCGATTCTGTTGTTTTGATGCGATGAACTGGTACAAAAACTAGTTGGAGTTTGCGGCTTTTCCTCCGTTATAAAAGTCACCATTTCGTTGCATTTTTATTACAAGCTTGCTCTGTTTGTTTATCTATTTCTTTACTAGCTTTTGCCAGTGTCTTATAGGTTTTTTTGACATTCATAAGTGCTTGTTATACCCTAAATTGAATGAAGATATTTTGACCTTTTGTAGAATTCGGTTATCGCGTGCTTTTCCTCAGGAACTGCATTTTTCCGGGATAAAAAGTAGCCTATCTCACTCTCTGACCTATACCATCTCTATGCCGAAAAATCAAAGACGGACAAACCTACAAACAAACACATAAACACGCACACTTTCACATTTATAATATTAGTATGGATTTAGTTATTTTGCTGTAGGGTCGCATCTTGGAAGCAGAATTTTAACGACTTTCTGTGGTTCGATCGACTTGTAATTTGGCACGTTTGGCACACTTGCTTATGTAAATGTGGTGACAATACAATAATCTGGTGTGACATCTTGTTGGTCCTGCCAGGGGGGTCTCTGCAGGAGGGAACTCCTCAATGGTTAATAAATAAACAAATATCATGGGACACTTGACACCAATTGACCTAGTCCCAAACTAAGCAAAGCTTTAGATACTAGGCAATGGATAAACATACTTATAGATAAATACATACTTAAATACATATTAAATATCCAAGACCCGAGAACAAACATTCATATTATTCATAAAAATGTCTGCCCCGGCCGGGATTCGATTATATATTTTATCGTTTTTTTTTTGATTAATTTTTAAAATCATATGAATTAAAAATTAATGAACAAATTATGTAGAAACTTTTGTTTGTGGCTGTTGACACTTGATTACCTTGGTCTTAGACGAACATTTTATTTTATGCACTAGAGCATAAAAAGTAATTTTATGTCGTCTAGATACAGTATAAACACGAACTTTACGAGCGAAGGAAGTGAACAATATTTTTTTCACTTTCTTGAAAAAAAAAACACCAGTGTGTCGGAAACTATGGCCGCTATGGCCAATTTGCCTTTTCACCAAACCAAGTTATCAATTCATCAGTGAAAACAATTTCTACTAAACATACCAAGTACAAGCCCTAGCCATTCCTAATTAGCCTATTACTCCTAGCCAAAACACTAGCTCACCCATGAATCAGGCATTCTAAGTGTGCCCCATAAATCGTAGGGTCAGGGGGGGCAATTAATAAATTTAAGGTGCAAGTATAGTACGTTAACGGAGGAATATTCATGGCATAATGCATGATAAATAATAGTAGGAAATATGCATAGTCACAGGCTTGGGTAGAACACACTGCGCGTGAGTTGAGAGAGTAGTCTAGCAGCTATTGGTGATCGTATACTCGCGTGTTTGATAGATTTTTTTTAACTCTACAAGGATTAAAATAAATCCGTTCAGCTGTTTGAGAGATATGCGATAATAAAGAAAATTACATACTTACATACAAGATACGCGCGAAAAATAATACCTCTCTTTGCAGTCGGGTAAAAAGAGCAAGTGTGTCTCAGAATAAGAGGGCTTGGGCCATAGTTCCCACGCAGGCCCAGTGCGGATTGACTTCACACGCACCGTTGAATTGCTTCGCAGGTTTGTGCAGGTTTTGACGATGTTTTCCTTCACCGCAAAGCTCCAATTGTAAATTGCATCATGCCAATAGGTTATTTTATTTGAATACCTAATGCTCTGCCTACCAAATTTGAGAATACAGGCCTGATGTTTGTCTGTTACACACTTTTTATTTGAATTTTTTTTAATGCAAATTTTTTATTTTCTTGTGAAAATGATTGCTTAAAAGTGTAGTGACAATCATATTATGCAGATTTACTAAAGTGCAAAATAATTTTGATTGAACTATTGCTTTAAGTATTCACCACAGATACAGATTACAATAGATTACGCAAATGCATCTTCTTCGCATGTCCGAACCCCGACCAAACGTCGGGGTTGGCCCTATACAAAGACTTACCGCCAACTGACTAATCATGACTAGTGACTGGCTCCAGCCCCACGTCGCGGGAAGGCGGCGCATTTGAATCGATTTTGCGCGGACATCGGGGAATTCGCTAATTCGCTCCTGAGACGTCACAGTAGGTATAAAAAAGTGACACGGTTGGTGTTCATACAGATTGAGGTGTTTGTATTAGGTTACGAATCAGAATATCGAATGTTAAAATACCAAATGTATTTAAATATCGAATGGGTTATAATACCGAATGTATTTAAATATCGAATGGATTATAATATCAAAAAGGTATTTCTGTTTAAGACAGTATTTTTTTTAGATTGTTATAAATCTAACCTAACCTAACGTAAGGGGTTCTATACGATGCCGTTTCAATTAATCCTGAAAAGGTTTTGGTTTCAGAAAATAAGCCTTTCTATTATTATGACCCATTCGATATTCTGATGCGTACCCTTGTGTTATCTAGTGTAATCTATATCTGTGGTATTCATACTAAAGTATAAGTAGTATGAAAGTTCAAGCTAGTTAACCATCTAGTGGCTGCATACCTACGCTGCGCTCGCGGCCAGCGTCCGCTATTGTCTTCATTTTTACCCGCGAACAATAAGAGATCATTCGACAAAAGATACGTATTGAATGGTCCAGGGAAATTCCGAGGATAGCTTCGTACTACTTTCTCGTAAGACAGGCTCCGAATTCCTGGGGATGCCAGTGGAAAGGTCGAGTGAGCGTGTACTATTAAACTGGCAACACAGTGAAATCTTTTTGCGTTATTAATCCTATTAATATAATAAATACACCGTGTGGTGTCGGGTTAGAATTACACCACTCCATCTCTTCCGTGGATGTCGTAAGAGGCGACTGAGGATATAGGTTAAAGTATACCGTAGGCGACAGGCTAGCAACCTGTCACTATTGTACCGTTTTTGTCAAACTTAAAACCTAAAATTGTTAAAAGTGGCTCCGAAGCGGTTGCGTTTCGTGTGCTCTACCTACCCTATTTGAGAATACAGGCGTGATGTTTGTGTGTGTGTGTGCATAATAAATGCGAAAGTGTGGGTATAAATGTGTCTTTGTGTGTGGATGTTTGTTACTCCTTCACGCTAAAACGGCTGGAAGGATTTAAATGAAATTTGGTAGGTAGCTGGACATCTGGAATAGCACATAGGCTACTGTTTATCCCGATATTCCTACGGAATCGGGATAAAATCTCTAAATTTCGTTTACTTGCTTCAGAGTCACGAACGGGTATGTTATCTATTTTATATAAAATCCATGATGTAGTTATTTTTTGGAAATTTCCATAGGAAATTATTAAATCCTGGAAAACGCTTTCGAAGCCATCGTCATTATAATTTATTATTAAACAAGAACTATTTGTGAACATGCCATTTTATTCCACTCTTGACTTTTTTGCCAATGCATAAGATAAATAGCTTACAGACATAGACAGTTGATTTGTAATTAATTCTTCTTTCCAACTAACGCCATGTAAACGACAGATTTCTATTTATTATTTTAACTCAGGTTGGCAGGCCTCCCACCAGGTGGACTGACAACATCGCGCGAGTTGCGGGAAACCGGTGGATGCAAGTGGCGAGTGGTCGTTCATTGTGTCGTTCTAAAGGGGAGGCCTTTGTCTAGCAGTGGACATCTTCCAGCTGATGACGATGATGATGATTTTAAGTTCCATAGAATAACGCCTTGTAATAGGAAGTGCAAAATTCGAACTTCGTATCTAGCCGTCCCACTGACGCTAATATAATTTAATATGAGAGTAAAAGTGACGGTGCGAGACGAATTTCATAGACTATCAGATCCTTATGTACCCACATTCGCCCACGACTCGCTGGGCAAACATTAGAGCGATGACTTAGCTTCAAGTGTTTTTCGAGATTATTCTTTGGAAATGAAGCGCTCAGTCCAGTTTAGGCGAGGCTCTCGAGTGGCCCTGCACAAACAATCATTTTGGGTCAACAGATTTGGATTAGTACTTGGATTACGAAGCGATGGATGCGCTGAATCCTACTAATTTTCTTAATGCCAAAGTATGTGCGTATGAAAGAGATAGTAGATAGAATTTTTTTTGTTCGACTGGATTTTAACCAATATTTTAACAGACGAAGAAAAAGAAGACTGATTTATTTGCCAACATAAACAATACAGGATAGGCACACAGAATAGAAATCAATAGTAAACTAATATAGTATGTGTTTGCCAATCCCTTGCAATTGCGAGTGGGTGTCCTGATGGTAAGAAATCACTACCGCACATAAACATCTAGATGCGTTGCCAACTTAGAGGCCTAAGATGGGATACCTCAAGTGCCAGTAATTTCACCGGCTGTCTTACTCTGCACGCCGAAACACAACAGTGCAAGCACTGTTGAACAAGATGGTGTGCAAGATGGTGGTAGCAATCCGGGCGGACCTTGCACAAGACGCCACCTGTGAAATTTCATTAACGTCGATAAGTTAAAGGTAAGCAGACACAGCGCCCATAGATATACCACAACATAGGGTGGAAGTGAAAAAAAAATCAACCCCACTTTACGTGTACGGGAGGTCCCATCAGGTCTATAAATTTTTAAACAAATTCCTATCAAATAAATATGTCACTAAAATCGAACTTTAAAGTTGACAGACATGTCTATCGGTATTATTGTTTTATGAAATGCAAACGAGTTTGAGCTTTAGGGCGATAGACCAGATATTTGGCTGATGAAACATTTATTTTATTTACTCCTTTTTATTTTACCACTTTCTCATCGTAACTAATATGTATATTCATGCCAAATTTCAGCTTTCTAGTAGTAACGGTCTGGGACAGACAGACGGATAGACATGGCGAAGCTATGGGTTCCTAGTTGACTACGGAAGCCTAACTAAAAAAACTAGGAGACCCACTTGCTCGTTTGCCATCCAGTCGTATAAAAAAAAAAAAAAACTAACCAATTTGGCTCAGGGACCCAAAGACGGTCTCGGCCTCCGAAACGAGAGCATGCCATCTATCCCGATCGTGCGCAGCCTCTTGCCAGTCGTCGATTTGAAGACGTCGCAGATCCGCCTGGACACTGTCCTCCCAGCGGTATTTGAGATCCAGTAGCCGGTGGCTGAACTCAACATCATCGGCGAAACAAAATCACATGAAGCCTAAAAAGAAAAAAATTGAGTACCGCATCCAACATTATGAAATCCCCAAAACTCCCAAAATTCAGTACGGTATTGTTATCATAGAAAGCAGATTGGAATGTGTAATACCGGTACCGGATAAATAGAATTACGTTAGTTTACTGTTTGGTTGCTCCCGCGTGTTTACTGAGATACGCTGTTTAGTTAAGCTATGTCAATTATAGACTGACGATTGTTCTGCGGCATTCTTGATTCTTTGATTCATTACTTTGACGCTTATTGGCGTCTTGCTGACGTTTAATCAATGAACTAAACGAATTCTTTTAGTTCATAGCGTGGCGGAGTTCAAAAAAATAATAGCAGTGCTTGTCAATACACCAACTTAACATGAAAGAAATCTCAATATTGTGTTCTACTTAGAAGCAGCTCATGTCGATGATATTGCAATGATGCTTCGCCAAGAATGTCATTTTTTTTCAGGATAGCGTCGAAATTAAAATATCTTGAAGCTTATATATAAAAGGTGTTAATTAAATAACTGAAAATCTTAGACACTCCAAAAGTATTTTTTTCGTTTTAATACTTGATTGCATTTTTTTATACCTTCATTATTTTAAAAGATAGTTGTGGGTTTTGCTAAGTCAGTTATTCTACTTCATTTATAACTCTACACTCTGTTTTTTATTTCACAGTTGCGCTTTGATGTTTGAGGAGAAAATCACACATTGACAGCAAAGCGGGCAGTATTAAATTATCGAAATAATATAGTATCTATTGCAGTCATAACTTTTAGACTGGGCACAATAAAAAAGAGAAGGGATAAAAAAGGGAAGGCAGCACCAGTCCTAATAATGCTCAAGGTGACCGTTGACGGCGGTGATCACTTCCCATCAGGTGACACGCTCGTTTGCCAGCTACTTCACTAAAAAAAATTAAATACACAAACACAACCTAATTTTAAAGATAGTGCACTCAATTCTACTTTCAATGAGCAAACTACTTTCTGGTTTTGAGTTGTTTAATTAACACCTTTTATAACAGCCACAAAATCTAAAATTTGCTATTTTTTAAGGTTACACGGCATTCGCCGTTGTTGTTTACGCGGCATCGATGTATCATCGACGTACCTTAATTAGCGAATCTTTGGGTCTAAACATAGTATAAAACTTTCACTTATCACGTCTTCACTATATTGAATACTATAGTATAGGTGTGTGGCCGAAATGTCCTGAGTCACTCGGAAGATTACAAACAACCGATGGAAACTCCCAAGCACGCCACGCCACAGTAGCTACGTAAACTACAGTAGCGTAACGCGGGAACAAAGTCACTATTACACTTTTTTTGCTCTCGGGTCTTGGGTGTTTGATATGTATTTAAGTATGTCATCAATATATCTCTCTCTCATCAGCATTGATAGCTAAGTTTATAGAAGATATGCGTGTTCACGCAGTTCCTCCACATCCACACTAAGAAAACACAAAAATGGTCACGAACCCATCTATCACCACCACACTACACAGACACGTTCTAAGCTCAACCAGAGCTCATCTTCAGAGCAGCACAACCGTACATCATGCTACCAGATATTAGATACTTATTACTGTTTGCCTATCTTTTTCTTAATAAATTATCTTGTCATAACCAAGTTAGGTGGAAGAGATCCCTTATTAGGGGCAAGCTCGCCTTTGTGTATCCTATCTGTGTATCCCAATTTTTTATGTGCAATAAAGTGCCAATCATAGGCCTCTTCTTAGAATTAAAGGGCTTGAGCCATAGTTCTCACAATATGGTCTCAGTGCAAATTGGATAATTCACACATACCATTGAACCGCGACGACAGCGGAACGCCTAGCTAATATTGAAAATATAGAAATTTTAATATAGAAAAACAATTTTTAAGCTACTTATACGTTAACAGGTAAAAGGATAAAGGTTTGAAATTCAGTATTAGACATAGAAGGACCTATATGCATGTAGCATCATACGCTAGTAACGCCATAGGTATATCCTGTAAAGAGAAAGACATTTTAAAATGAGACAGAGAGATATATAGATTTTTCAAAAATTTGCTATTAATCTAATTTTCACCCGAATTACTTTTTCTATAGGATATGGCAAATTCAGGAGTTGTCAAACATTATTATTGCCTTACTGTACCCGTGTCATACTGTGTCGGAAGCTGTGCGCGGGAGCACAATCTAACCTCGACCGCAACACTGATTTGCGAAAATAAAACGAGACCGGATTACAGACGGCGCCGAGGTAATGAGATAGTGCTGTGCGCTACTGTATTTATTTATCGATGTTTTATTGTACAAACTTGCTCGCGACTTGGTGTGCGAAGAATGCGTTTATTGTAATATAATTATAAAAATATTATTTGCCCTTCTCAGGAGCTAAAACTATTTCTAACTACTGTTTCTTTGTTACTATTTATTCGATTAATTGCTTCTGATTTTTTCAATATTTGACGTTGATATTTTAACAAATTAATTTTATTTTATCATTAATTGTTTTGACTATCTTTAAGTTTAATTTCAATTTGGCATTGTGATTTTAATTTCGGCTGACGTTTATGTATTTTGATTAATATTATACACTTGACGATCATTTCATAAATTTCTTTTTACCTAAAATATTGCTAGTTGAAGCAGAAGGGCCAAAATAAACAAAATAGTAAAACATAAATGATATTTTTTTATTAAAACGAACAACACCATGTGTTTTGTGTTAAATCTCGCCGTTTTTAAATTTTGTCAGTTTGCTCAGTAAGTTCAGTATTAAACGATCATGTCAAGAGCTAAACGACTCAAAATAAGAAAAATTTTAGTAAATAATGATAAGATTATTAGAAAAACATACAAATTATTTTAGTCGCAAAATTTATCAGAGATACTGATTTATTTGTAGCAGCTAAAACCAATAGGACCGATTTATTAATTTAAACACGAAACTGAAAAAAAAAAATGCAAATTCAATGAAATTGAATCGCATTTACATTTTTATCGATATTTATTTTTTCCCTCACTATTCGGCGTTCCCGCGCAAAGTAATCATTTGTCTACTTGACTAAACTGAATTATATTATTTTTTATTATTATTTAATAATGGCGGAATAAATTGAAGGTTGGGTCGGCTTCTGTTCTAACTGCGTTCTGGGCTTATTCGAATCATCTTTGTTAAGGCCAAGATTAGTGACCTTTGTTTTTATTCTTTATTGTGATAATAATATTCGGTTCTTTGACCTTTTCATTGTACTTGTAGTGTCTACCCTTGTGTCTGATATTCTGTCAATCGTTCAAAGTTTAACTGGAAGAGACCCCTTTAAGGAATAAGTTTGCCTTTGTACATCTTATTACCCTGTGTTCTGTTATTTTCATGTGTTTTTATGTACAATAAAGAGTTTTACAATGGAATACAGTACAATAAGAAAACACAGTGTATCATTTGTATCATTAACAAACACTTGATAAAATTTATAAAAAAATAAAAATTTTGATTGGAGTAGAAAAAAAAGCTTCAGCATATAAGAAAAAACTTTACTTATTTAATTGATTTATCATACGTATGAGGATAATTCCATAACTGTGTCAATAATAAATCCAAATAATAACTTTGAATTCGCTGCAGAATCTGTAATTTGGTGCTAATTAATACAAAGATGACACCTATAAAAGTTTCAATTATTCTAGAAAGTTTTAATGATTTATTCTAGTTGTTGCCCGCAAATCCGTCGTCATCTAAATCGGAAGGCCCCAAACAAAGAAAACTTACAAATTATCGCATTTATAAGAAGTCGTAGCGGTATCATAAGAATTATAATAAGGTCATGAGGGATTGTCTTCTTTTTTTTAGTTGTAATTTTTTTTTCTTATAGTGCCGAATTTTGGCATATAAACTTGTTCATTCTCTCTAATTCCAAATTCCGTATGAGCCTTAAGCAGTCTTTATTAGATTCCGACTGGGAACCATAGGGGCCGCGGTCTTCGCACAACTTTATTACGATCACACACGACTTCTTACGACGCCGGTGACGCACGACGATTTCATTCATAGCAGCCATATAATTATTTCATGTAATGACGCATTTGGAAAATTTGTGGAGTGATTTTTTTCTAACTTTTCGTATGATTACTGCAGGCAAGATTGCGCAAGATTTTGTAACATATAGTTTCAAATGTTACAAATTAATGTCGTGTCGATAAGAATCCACTGAAGAATGGTTTTTTTATTAGACTGGATGGCAAACGAGCAAGTGGGTCTCAAGAGATCACCACCGCCCATAAACATTTTTTTTATTTACTGGAAGGCAAACGAGCAAGTGAGTCTCCTGGTGGCAAGAAATCTCCACCGCCCATAAACATTTGCAATACCACAATGCACAATAAGTTGGAATACTTCAAGCGCCAGTAATTTCACCGGCTGTCTTACTTTCCACTCCGAAACACAGCAGGAATAGCGAGCAAGATGGTGGTAGCAATCTGGGCGGACCTTGCACAGGATGCACCAGTAAGATGATTATTTTTCAAATATATTTGCGCTACATGAAACTAATTCTATTTTTAGCCGGGTGCTGAGCTGAGTCCTTTTGGCATCACACTACAGCACAACGTCTCTAATTATTCTCTCTTCTCCTATTTATGTTTATACGGTGTTTTTTTTTTGTGATGTAGTGTGTTTTTGTTGTCAATAAATGTTGTGAGTTTGAGTTTTGTTTAAATTTAGTGTAGGCAACTTGTGTCGCTCCTCGTTTTTATTTTTCTATGAAATCATATAATACAGCCAGTAATTATGATTATAAAATTAACAGGAGCAACCGTACAAGGCGACGGGCGAATCAACATTTTTTAAAATTTTCTTTTTAATCATACCTTCTTTCTAATACTAAGCATACGTAATAGTATTAAGTGTGAATTCCGAGATGAAATAAATCCTACACGTTTTTTTTTTAAATATTGTTTTATTGAAAAAAATCAATTCAAAAGATGTAGGTAGAAGCTTAAAACTTTCACCCTGGCACGTGGTTTAGTTTCCTTAATTGTACATACCAAATCTACCAAAATCCTGAAAAGTGTTTGCTGTTATTCAATTAGTAAAAGTTCGAACAACATAATGACATATCGAATTTCTTGTCTATTTTTTGTTGCAATGCATCAAAAAAGCATTTAGTTGAAAAATTGACTCTTGTAATTATTCAAAGATATGTGAAATTTTTGCACCCATTTTAGTAAAGTTAAACGAAGTCTACCATTAGCAAAGAGTGCTCACACTATAATGTACTTGGCGAGTGGTGTAGGTCGAGAGCGCCCCATTAAAAACAATAACCTCATGTAATAACTGTGCTCAAATTGATTTAAGATTTCACAGGCCATTTGTTAGTAAGGGCGAGAGCAGAAGGATAGCACTGTTTGGCATTACGAAAACTTTCTTGTAAGGCATTCAAAACCTTTTTTAATGTACGGATAAACCATAAAAACTGGTGTTTTCCTGGCAATGAAGAACGGTTTGGATGTCTTACCTTTTAGGTTTCCATAATTCAAAAGTTAATAAGCCAATCTGGGTCTGATAAACCACTTTATTGTCCATCATTAAATACCTGTTTGTAAACAAGCTCTAACAATATATAATAATTCACTCCCAATCGATTAAAATTCAAACATCTTCGTTTAATTTATATGTACATCAATGCCGTTTCGTAGACTAAAAAATTTAAATTCGCAGTTCGAGATTCAATCTCAAATTGGTCAAAACGTAGTATAAAACAGCATTCAATTGTTTGATATCAAACTAAATCAAAATATGTTTAGCGATTTTCCAGCTCTTTGATCATCATACTATAAAAAAATACATTTATGTAGGAAAATTATTAAAAGAGTTTTAATATTGTTGTCTATCGGAGCTACAGAGAAGAAGGATTGATATACGTCTGGAATACGGATTGATGTGTTATTTTTTATATTGTGTTTTAAAATTAATTAAAAAGAAGTTACTTATAATTATTTTGGACTTTCATTTTTCGAAAGTCTACATTTATGTTATGCAAGTTAAATAAAAACTTGCAATACAATTACTTTGACGTTATACGAGTATTATCTAGATCAAATTTGAAATTAATCCGACCACAAAAAGTTGGCTACATTCTTGCAGAATTTAAAGAAAATTAACATACTACTCATGCAAGCTTAATAAAAGCGTCTGAAAATCTATTAAGAAAGAAAGAAAGAAAATACATTTATTTAACATCATAAAACAAACAGAAACAAACATAGAGCAAATAAAGACATACATAACGCTAAATAGGTCCCCACTCAGCATAATGCCACGGCAGGCCGCGGCGCTGATTTTCAGTGAGGACCTTATCTAAAAACTAATTTAAAAATAAAAATTAAAAATAACATTTAAAAAAATTGTATGGCAATGCCGGCTTAAATTGTTTTAAGTCACCGCCAAAAGTATATTTAAGTATTTTATTTTGGAAATACCATATTCATCATTGTGTTCTCATCCTAACTTTTGACCCTTCGACCACTGCCCTCGGTCGCTTCCGATGCAGGATAAATATAATCATTATATCGAATTAGCATTATTTGTTACGCTCCAGCGTAAGTATAAATATGTTCAGCGGATTAATTGAAATAATATGTTATTTTGTAGTTCGTATATTATAGAGAGAGCCTTAAACACGGTTTATTAACGGTACCTCGCCTTAAACGGAGTAATTGTAGGTAATTCATGTTTTTTGAGTTTGGGTTTTATGAAAAGTTGTGTTATACATATTAAACTGTAAAATATTAGTAGCTTGTACAAAAAGTGCATAAAACGTGTCATTTTACCCTCTGCTTAACTGTAAAAACTCGCCTGCGGCTCGGGTAGATATATGAACATCTTAGATAAAATCCATCTTATAAACAAGTTACTATTCTATTTGCTCTCCTTTTCATTTCGACTGCGAGGAAATTAAACAGAAACAGTGCAAGTGAATTTACTTTCTTTTATAGTTTTCATATATTGCTATTTCATTTTAGTTTTATTATTTATATTTTTTAAATTAATGTAACAAATTTAAACGAGCAATTCTTGTGTAAATATATATCAGAATCTTGGAAACGGCTCTAACAATTTCGATGAAGTTTGGTATGTAGGGGTTTTCGGGGACGAGGAATCGATCTAGCTTAGTCTTACCTCTGGGAAAACCCTTATCGGTAGATCTTTAGTCCAAGAAAAGCTTGGTCGTCCAGGTACTTTTTATTATTGGTGGCTGGCACTTACCATAGTTACCATATATATCATAGATTACCATAGCCCATCCACATTTTGCAGGTGGTAGGACCTTGTGCAAGGTCCGCCTGGAATGCTGCCACCATCTTGCTCGCTAATCCTGCCGTGAAGCAGCAGTGCTTATACTGTTGTGTTTCAGCGTGGAGAGTAAAACAGCCGGTGAAATTACTGGCACTTGAGGTATCCCATCTTAGACCTCTAGATTGGCAACGCATCTGCAATGCCCCTGGTTTTGCAGATGTTTATGGGCGGTGGTGATCTCTTACCATCAGGAGACCCACTTGCTCGTTTGCCATCCAGTGAAATAAAAAAAAAACTTGTCATTTTGTATAAAACTTTTTTTACTGTACAATACGCGTGTTCAACTTTTATTCGGTCTCGACAGTAATGTTCCTGTATACAAAATTCTTACATTTGTTAAATCGTATATGCACAGTATTAACTTGGTTTATGAGCTATGTTTTTGTTATTACAGCGCATACTGCGGTCAACGCGAGCGCATCGGTTCAGATGTGAGTTATGCGGCCGCAGAACTCATGTCTTTGGGAATATTGAGCTAGGAAACTTTGGATAGTGCACTATAAATAGGTTTTTGGTACAAATTTCATTTTTAATACAAGTTTTTTGTGCTGGCTGTACTTTGTGTTGACGTTTACTTGCATTGTCACCCAAACTAAATTTGTATACCAAATTTCAGTCCATTAACCGTTCAAGACTTCCGTCCTGCGGAGATAATTCTGGCCGGAGTACCAGGATGTCACTACCAAATTATTGTATAAAGATAAAGATAAAGAAAAAAATATTTATTTGTTAAAACATGAGTTACATAAAATACAGCTGTTCGGTTTCTTCTCCTGTAACGCCTGTATTGTAACACAATTTCCATAAGTATGCCAAATTTCAAGTCGATCGAATTTAACTTGCAAGATTTGACTACTGACGTCTACAACTAAATAAAACCTTGTGCAGGTTGGACAGGGTGTTTTATGCGGCGATTAACCTTAACAGTGAACAGTGATCACAATATTCAATATTGCTCTCGTGTCTGACATTTTTTAATGCGCAAGTTGTCTCCACGTGGTTTCTGGAATTTTGCTATCAAGTTGCAAAAACTACAATCACCGTACAACGTTGCCTCTCGAAAGAGAAAACTTTGACATTGGCGAAATTGTCTTATTAATTAGGACAGAAGCCATATTTAAAAAAAAAAGAAAGAAAGAAAAGAAAGGTTGGACAGGTGAAACTAAATAAAAGCTTCTAAGAAATAAAACTTTTGCACGTCAATTTTACTGTTTGTTCAATTAGGAAAGCAGTAACTACTTTTTAATTTTAAGGTAAATAAACAATAATCGCTTATTCAATCGAGTATTAATCGATTTTTAAAATGTCAAAATTTCCACCATCTCTACGCTACTCTATGCTACCACAGATTATACAAATGTTTCATATAAATTTCACACGAAAACACAAGCCGAAACATGAATGCACAGAAAAACCAGAAAAAATAGACCAGCGCTGGGAATCGAACCCAGGTCCTCAGCATTCCGTGCTGCGTGCTATTCCCCTACACCACCACTGGACAGGAGACTAGACACGAATTTTTCCTATGCACCCATATTTCAACTTGGATTCTTTTAGTCACTTTAGCAGCGACACTAACGCCATCTATGATCTACGTTCTCAACGAGAAACATTTTTCACTCCCATCGAAACTATCCGTTCACCAGGGACAAGAGATGTCGCTATTAAGCAATCAAATCAAGATTACGATTTGGAGTCTTTTTGTATTTTTTATTTCAACTCCAAAAAAAGAATTTATATAAACTTTCACGGGATGACCGTAAAAGAAACAAAAATTTGGAGTTGAAATAAAAAAAAAATACAAAAAGACTCCAAATCGTAATCTTGACAAATGTTTCAATCAAGAAATAACGTCAGGTTGTGACGAAGATTTTTCAAATGAAAAATAAATATTGAAATCAAGTGATTTTTTGTGTAAAAACTGATTAGACATCTAGTTAAAAGACACAAATTATAGATAAATGTATTATTGATTCAATCCAGTGGGTGTTTGTACAAGAGTTTTGATGAAATCAGTTTGTTTGCACTTTTAATAAATTGGATAAGCATGTCGTATAAAATAATTTAAACTCTAACTTTCTGTTTCGCAACTCCGGTCTAAGCAACCTTTTTGTCAGTTCGAACGCGCTGCGTTTACGAGGCAAGCTAGCGCACTTAACTGCGTTTGTTTTTGTAATATGGTAACACCAGGGTTTTTGCTCGCACCGTGTTTTTGTGACTGGCAACATTGCTGTTCTGTGTACACCTAATTCGCGGTTATGGGGCAAAAAGTTATGCACTATTAAACGCTATTGAGTTTGCGTTTTGAACTAAGAGAGAATGTGGTGTGTTATGCGTTTGATCTTGGTGAATTCTGAACAAAGCATGACGAAGTTGTCTTAAAGGTCGTATTACACCGTATCATAACCGTCGCAGCAACGTGTCAGGCAAAAATGTATTCTTTACATCGAAAAATATGGACATGTATGTGTTTGACATTCCGTTTGACACTCCGTCTGACACGTTCCGTTTATCATGGAATTATATGAAGGCATAGGTATGTAAAGACTTTTTATAATATTTTTCACAATCATCGCATGGATCGATGGGGCCATAAGTATTATCCCAAAAATTGAATTGAATATTTTTCACCTCGGATGAGTTCTGTGACGTTTCGAGTTTGATAGTTTTAGATTTGCGGAATTTATGTGTGATATTACATTCGCAGTTTTTAATGAACTTTACGATGATGGAAAACATCGCGAACAAATTAAACAAGAAATTCAAGTGTGTGTTTAAAGTTCCCATTTCGCACTGGGCCCGGGTGGTACCTACGGCTCAAACCTTTTCATTCAGAGAGGACTTTCCTATAGTGGGACGTATATGTCACACAAACCCAAGAATCACACTACCAATGCTAACATGTTTCGAACTCAATCAGAGCTCATCATCAGCGCAACACAAGCGTTCACCACGATGTTACACCTAAATCCAATGAATTAAAAACCTAAGCTACTTAGTACTGTACTTGTACTTGTATGTTAGTGTGTTAGTCAGTCATTGTACTTGAAATAAATTATTTTTTATTTAATGCACGTTCTTTTTTCGAAGTCAGTTAAACAGCTTAGAAAATCCATACACCACACTCGCAGCCAATAATAGAAACTAACCAGAGCACATCGACCAATTACAGATGATTTATACCAACCGATTATTTATTGTCCGTACGTATTCGCATTTTAATTGAGGTAATCGATTTTATGAATCGATCATTTTTGTGGGACCACCCAGCGAGGTCTCGTTACGTGTGAAATATGTTAAGATTTATTAGTATGTGGCCAATATGTTTGTTACACTTTAATAACGTGCTCATTTGAATTCTATTTCGATAGTAATAAAGTTGAGAATCGATTAGGTTAATTAGATATTGTTACATTTCACGATAGCAATCGATTTTACAATCGATTTTGCTCTCGCGGTGAAGAGGTTCAGAATGGATTGAGATTAGTCGTGTGACCTTAATAGGGTTTCAGTAAAAAATTATTTTTAACTAGGGATTGCTCTGAAGGTGCGATATTGCATTTAATAAAAATAATAAAATTTATTTATTAAAATAACAAGGATCCATCAAATCGTCACTATTTAAAAAAAATCTCGTATCTAAAATCAATATGTCAACGAAACTGAACCTTAACGTAATGTTCATAAAGTTCACTCGGAAAAGTTATCTATTTTGAGATACGAGATTTTTTTAAAGTAGAGACGAAATGTTAGTATTACTTATAAATGGGTCTATATCGACTGGGAGAAAATTGTTAGCCATAATGTACTGTTTGACATAACTCTTTTTTTCTCTGAAACCAATTAATTTTCAAAATTGTTATAAAATAAACTGACCTAACCTATGAAGTTCTACAGGTGACCATTTAAAAAGTATGAAAAATGTTCGGTTTCAGTGGGAATAAAATTATGACTGACAACAATTATGACAAATATTACATTATGACTTGTAAAATTATGGCAGTCGAAATTTCGCCTTTCCCCTTGTAAATATGTTAGGTTGTACATAAATAATCATATTAATATTTTTTTGCATTAATAATAATGGGAAACTTCGTCGAGTCTTCACATCGTCAATCCCACAGAGCCTGAAGACGAAAGTGTTCAATCGGTGCCTATCATGACATATTATGCCCTTGTTCCTTACAGATAACCATTGCCAGATAACTGGTAATCAGTAAAGAATTTTTTTCTTCCAGTATAACTAGTTATCTACAAAGATTTTATTTTCCCCACAGATAACTGTTTTTTTTAACGGTTATCTGCAAGGAAAATCCATTCCTTCCAAACTAGCTGTCTCCGGGGATTTTTTTTCCCCACAGATAACCGATTTTTTTTAACAGTTGCCTCTAAAAAAAATCTTTACAGATTACCAGTTATCTGGTCATGGTTATCTGTAAGAAACAATGGGACATATGGCGCCGAGACGTGGTCGCTCATGCTTGGGCAGGTCCACAAAATTTAAAGTCGCTCAGCAAGCTATGGAAAGGGCTATGCTCGGAGTTTCTCTGAAGGATCGAATTCGGAACGAGGAGATCCGACAGAGAACTAAAGTCATCGACATAGCTCACCGGATAAGCAAACTGAAGTGGCAGTGAGCCCGTCATATCAGCCGAAGAACCGATAACCGCTGGGGTAAAGGAGTTCTGTTGTGGCGTGGGACGCCCTCAGACTAGGTGGAGCGATGATCTTCACAAGGTAGCTGGTAGTAACTGGATGAAGGTGGTCGAGGTTCGTGCTCAGTGGCGTGCAATTGTTGAGACCTATGTCCAGCAGTGGATTAAGTTAGGCCAATGATGATGATGATAATGATGATGATGAATATTTTAATGATTAATAAATACATCCTACACAATCAAACTCCAAATCAAAATAATTATAATGTTTTTCAGTACGCTCGGGTTCTATTCTCGAGTCGAATATATGTTTTCTTTAAAGCTAATGTATGCAGTTTTTCTTATAAATAAATTCAATGAATAACAAATCTTTGTACATCGTATAGTTACAAATTTGCTCATACTGACGGATCTAAATGTACCGTACCAAACGTTGTGTAGGACGCCCTCCGGCCAGGTGGAGTGACGATCGGGGAAAGGCTGCTGGTAGAAGCTGGATGCGTCTAGCCGAGGACAGGGCGCAATGGCGCTACTTTGGGGGAGACCTATGTCCAGCAGTGGACTGCTATAGGCTGATGATGATGATGAATATGGAAGATACATTTCAATAAATAAAAACCTTGCTCCACCGATTCCTCTGAAATGCTACTGAATCAAATTGAGACATACTTTTGGCAATGAGTGTACATGATCGTTGTAACCTGTAACGAACAGCAGCCTTTAAAACCACGAATATATCACTTGAAGAGATTAAAATTCGAAATGTGATTTCAAAAGGACGTATATGCCATTACACGCTGGGGTTTATACGACTTTTTTGTTCTTTGTCGAATTGTACGAGCGGGCGAAAACGACAACAATAACTCATTTTTATAGCAATACCTCCTCAATTGGTAGAATTAATACGACAATTCATCTCACACAACAAGCACTGGCAGTGAATAAAATGAGCCAAGTGCGCGTCCGGCCGCTCGCTGTTTAAGGTTCCGTACTAAATAAGCAGCAAATAGTTAGTTTATTTTAGTACAGCAAAATAGCAAGTTCCCAATCCGCACTGGGCCCGCGTGGGAACTATGGCCCAAGCCCTCTCATTCCGAGAGGAGGCCTGTGCCCAGCAGTGGGACGTATATAGGCGGAGATGATGAAATAGCAAGTAGGTTAACTACGAACAAAAGTACATCGCGCGGCTTAAATGTGTGCGCGCCGGCCTGCGCCGGCACGCACGCACCCGCTGCACGCACACACTGATAATTTAAGGAGGTTTTCTTTAGTCAAGACTGCACTATCGTCAGTGACGCACGTTTCGGTTTTAGCTCGCTCGTCTTGCGCATGCTTCGTGAGATGATCACCTTTTACGTTCACGTACTCGTACTTACGTATTTTTTGTATTAGATATAGTTCTAAATTATTAGTAGGTATAATAAGTGTAGTGTGATAGTTTTGTGCAAGGATACATAAAAAAATAATAGATACCTACCTACCTTACCTATAAACAATATAGTTATAGTATTATGTGTAGGAAACATGAGTAGTATGTACACAGTCACCATCATCACTTTGACGAACTTATAAATAATATTTTTAAATTTAGTATAATAACAATATTAAGCGGCAAAGAATCTTGTTTCTATAGACACATATATTAAGTAGACAATTTTAGTTAATTTTATTACTAAAATTATTTGCCGGTAGGTAATTAATTAATCTAAAATAGACATCGACAACCCTAAGCGTCCGCGCCGAAGTAGGCAGTTAAGTCTCCTAAAGGGTCGAAGTGTGTATACTTGTTCTATTTTACTATGATTTTAGTTTGTTTACTCATTCAACCTATTACAATCATAATTTTTTATTGAAGGAATCAATGGTATAATGTAATTAGGATGAATAATTTTATTAAATTGTATGTACTAACTGTGAGTTTCCATGACTAAATACTATGGATTTGTTTGATACAAAAATTGTTCATTCATTAAAAAAATGAAAAAAGGTACGAAAATCAAATAATTAACTGAATAAAACAACTTACAAATAACTGATACGTAAATATTTGCACTTTTAGCTGATTTCGTAAAAATATCCAACAATGTTATTTAAAATAAACCAAGGACAAAAAATAACAATCAAATCACAGTCACGGACGATGGAAATTACAAAATGTAGAGGTATCGTTTTTTTAAATTTTAACTATGGAACCTTAAAAACGAAAGGAGTCTTCAATGGCAGCCAGAGAAATAATCGAAAACTATAATTATAAGGTTTCCGGCCAGTATTAAATATAAATCAAAGCCATTAAACATTCGTATAAAAATTAAAAAGTTAACTTTTTGCTACAATCTGTTACAAGGAATGGGCGGGTCACGTGCTGTGATGTACACGAGCATTACGGTTTAAACGATGTTCTAATTTTGAAAAATTCGTTCGAACGGTTTTTCAACCGGCCAGTTCGTATTAGTCCGAGAGCTGTTACAAATGTTAGTATGTACTTTCTTGATAATTATTGAAATATGGGGTAAAGTGTAAGAAGGGCGATTTTTAATGCTTTTAAGACTTGAGACAAATTTTTGCTTGATGAATGACATAGTACGTAAGTAAGCAGCTGTCTTGTAACGGATTTTTAATAGGTAATATTAAAACACAGGTTATATATTATTCTGATGATACATATTACCTGCTAGGTGATCTGAACTATAAAAATAAGTAAAAACTCACTTTAACTTCATATCCACTAGCCTGTGTTTTGTATTTTGATATCATTCAGAAAATATCACAAAGTTATACAAGTTTTTGCGCCATCTCAAATGCCTACTCTAAAATGTCTACCAGCTCTTAGTGTATAAGAACAAGTGTTTAGTTTTTAGATCGTGTTCTGTCTTAAATAACAACGTTGCTGACTTTTAAAACGTCACTTATTTAAATGGTAACGTTTAGCTCGAAGCTTCGCTCTTCACAATTCATCAAAATTAACAAGCTTCTTAAAGTTCAAGCCCCGACTTCGCGTGTCATGCTAAAAATTATAGGTACTCATAAATTTAACAGAAACAACAATTAAGTAATCATTTAAATTTCGTCAAACCAATGATACAGTTATTCACGACGTGGAAAAATGGCGCCTTAGCAGACAAACAAATTGCATGTTTAAAAAAAAGTTGCCAAATTTATTCTGCCCGCCAACTAAGTTTTAACCTAAGTACGAAAACAATAAGGTCGAGTTTCAGTAGGTTCTGTGTTGGTAGCTCTGGATTCGTAATGAGATAATTATTTGACTGTATGCAGTCAAATAAATATTTAAATTTGACAACCGAGCTTTCCCCGTGTGCGTCCAATTTACATCTTTTCGGGAAATATTGTATGTACACTCAGAAACATGACTTTTTGAAGCATGCCTCATGTTTCTGCGATCGGATACTAGTGTCAATTTTCTTTTATGATTCTTAAACTTTTGGGCAAAATTACAATAAAAAATTATGTGAACATGCTTTAGCGCTGATAACCGCCAAATCCTGTTCAAATATTTTGGATCAAATTTTTGCTCATATATATAAGAAAGCCGTGGTGGCCTAGTGGTTTGACCTATCGCCTCTGAAGCAGAAGGTCGTGGGCTCAAAACCCGGCTCGCACCTCTGAGTTTTTCCAAATACATGTGAGAAATTACATTTTAAATTCACCACGAGCTTTGCGGTGAAGGAAAACATCGCGAGGAAACCTGCACGAACCTGCGAAGAAATTAAATGATGCGTGTGAAGTTCCCAATCTGCACTGGGCCCGCATGGGAACTATGGCCCAAGCCTTCTCATTCAGAGAAGAGGCCTGTGCCCAGCAGTGGGAAGTATATAGGCTGGGATGATATAAGAAATCAACCGTAAAAGCATACCTTGCCCCAGTCATTCGAAGTTATACCTAAACTAGCTGGTGCGAGCGGCTTCACCCCCGGTGTAGTTTTTTTTTCATTTTCTAAATACCTTCTCCAAACAATAACCTTCTTCTTCTCCTCCTCCTTCTTCTTCTTAACCTTCTCCTGACAATAGCAAACACAACAAAAAATAATTAGCGAAATTGGTCCAACCGTTCACGCGTGGTGGACTTTATACCTGTTTTAGCTTCAATTTAATTCACTCCAGAGGGTATGAGAGAGAAAAAGAAAGATTTATTCACACAAGTTTGACACGCACACGCATAAAAAAATTAGACAAAAAATTTATTCACAATGGGAACCCTGCCACAAGATCTTTTAGAGGGGGTATTCTTTTTATTATAATAATTTTCATTGTTATAGTTAGTTAATACAGTAGGGCCTCGATAATCCGAACTTCAAAAAAACAACCCCTGTTCGGACTCACGGAGCGTTCGGATTATAGTATGTTAGAAATAAAACATCGATAATCCGAACTAGCGTTCGGATTATAGTATGTCTCCATCTTTTACGCTGTCTAATATAGCACACTTTTCAGCAATCGTCAAAGTTTTATGTTTACGTTTAGGTGTAGGAACCATATTTATAGGCTCAAATAACACGTGGCACGCAATGCACACTGTAATTTTGCAGACTAATGACAAACCACAAACAAATCAAAGCTCAGGTGTTACGGCGGGGGTGGAAGGGGACAGGGTCAGCAGTTCGGATTACAGCGACGTTCGGATTAGCCTGTGTACGGATTATCGAGGCCCTACTGTATATTATTATCTTAGGTTAGTTCTTTTTTAAGTATGTAAAATTATAATTGTAAGTACAAAATAATGATTATTAGATACTGATTATTAGTGTCGCTATACGCTATACGCTTACAATGAAAAAAAAAAACAAAATTCAATAATTTAATGATAATATAAATAAAAATCCAGACACGCACAACTTCCTTCCTGTCTATAGGCAGCTGAACAAGAAAAAATCTGAATCGTGCTTATTACTCATAAAATGTATTTAAAAAAAATATTTTTTAACTCTGTGTAGTGTATCCGATCGCAATACAAAGATTACAGAGTAACAAGATTGTTATTAAAATTAAATAAATATGAACTCGTTTCAAAACTGTACCGCAGAAGTAAACCGTTAATTATTATTAATTTTAAAACCAGTCACGAATTATATGCGGGTTTTAGTAAAAAAGTGTAGTAACTCGTTTTACTTCAGTTTTATTACAGATTTACTGAACAGCGAAAAATGGCCAAGTATATTACAGATTTTTATTTAAATACATAGTGGAAAAATAGGGCGAAAATAAATCTAATACGCATACTAATAATATTTATTACCATTTAATATACTCGGAGTTTCTCTAAAAGAACGAATTCGTAACGAAGTGATCCGAAAGAGAACCAAAGTTATCGACATAGCCCACCGCATTAGCACGCTGAAGTGGCAATGGGCTGGTCATATAACCCGAAGAACCGATAACCGTTGGTTTAGGCGAGTTCTTGAGTGGAGACCACGGATCGGCAAACGTAGCGTAGGACGTCCTCAGACTCGGTGGTTCGGTAGTGCGATGATCTTCGCAGGGTGGCTGGCAAGAGCTGGATGAGAGTGGCCGAGGATCGTGCTCAGTGGCGTGCCATGGCAGAGGCCTATGTCCAGCAGTGGACGAACATAGACTGATGATGATGATGACTATTTAAAAGTGTATACCTCATTGAGATTTTTTTCCGAATTCTTCTCAAAAGTGGTTTTTCCGATATCCATACAGCAAATAGCCCATTATTATTTAAAGCCATGTTTCAATAATTCCTTGCTAGTACGACTTCAGTGCTTCCCTATATTATTATTTGTAAATTACTAGAAACAAGCGAGAATCACATTATATTAATACTAGCTTTTGCCCGCGTCTTCGTCCGCGTGGAATTTGACTATCGCGCGCTGTTCCCTAGGGAACTTCATTTTTTCGGGATAAAAAGTAGCCTACGTCACTCTCTGGCCCTATATATCTCTATGCCAAAAATCACGTCGATTCGTCGCTCCGTTACGTGAACGACGGATAAACATACACACAAACACATTTTCGCATTTATAATAATATTAAGTATGGATTCGTAGTTATGCAAATACGTTCGCAAATAAAGCCGTGGTTCATATGGGCTTAAGCTTTAATTGCATGGCGAGGCGCTGGTTGCGATAGCCTGGTGGCCGTATTCTGATGATCAGGGTTTGGAGTCTTCAAAGCACGTTACGACAAAAGGGAATGGAGTCGACATTAACGTCAGATTCTTTTTTTATTTCACATTAAATAAATAAATGAATATCAGGGGACAATTCACACCAATTGACCTAGACCCAAAGTAAGCTTAGCAAAGCTTATGTTATGGATACTAAGAAACGGATAAATATAATTAAAAAGATATATACATACGTAAATACATATTAAAAACCCAAGACCCGTGAGCAAACATTCGAATTTTTCATACGAAAACCGCTACATACCATCGAAATCGTTGGAGTCGCTTCCGAGATCCCGAAATATATTTTACTTAGAATTGTTCGTGTAGGTAATTTAATTTAATATAATTTCATTTTATTTAATTTCTACTTATTATATATGTATAAATATGGGTTACCAAAATGACCTGAAATAATATTTTTTTTTAGATAAAAAAAATCTTTGCATACACTAACTCGAAAGTATTATTGGCATAAAGTTCTGGAACGTTTTCGTTCAGAATCCGACTCAGCCTGGTAACGGGCAACCATTGTGGCCCGCGTCACGTATGAAATATCTAATACCCGTCCTGATCCGGTACCGTCGGCGCCCGCGCTACAGTTTTTTTTTTGCATACACGAACTCAAAGTACTATTGGCATAAAGTTCTGGTACGTTTTCGTTCAGAATCCGACTCAGCCTGGTAATGGGCAACCATTGTGGCCAGCGTCACGTATGAAATATCTAATACCCGTCCTGATCCAGTACCGTCGGCGTCCGCACTATACATAAAAAACTCTTTGCATACACGAACTCAATGTACTATTGGCATAAAGTTCTGGAACGTTTTCGTTCAGAATCCGACTCAGCCTGGTAATGGGCAACCATTGTGGCCCGCGTCACGTATGAAATATCTAATACCCGTCCTGACCCGGTACGGTACCGTCGGCGCCCGCGCTATAGATTAAAAAAAACTTTGCATACACGAACTCAAAGTACTATTGGCATAAAGTTCTGGTACGTTTTCGTTCAGAATCCGACGCAGCCTGGTAATAGGCAACCATTGTGGCCCGCGTCACGTATGAAATATCTAATACCCGTCCTGACCCGGTACCGTCGGCGTCCGCGCTATTTAGTTGTTAATCAACATTCTTGGACAATAACATATTGTTAATACAGGATTACTTAGTTAAGTGTTGGGTCAAAGGTCGAGTTGAGGTCATTTGTATTATGTATATTTAGCCTGGTGAGTTCTGTGGCTTTTTAACCCCCGACGCTAAAAGAGGGTTGTTATAAGTTTGACCGCTATGTTTGTCTGTCTGTGTGTGTCACCATAGCTCTTAAACAAGTACAACGATTGTGAGATATGTTTTATTAAAATCGGTTCAGCCGTTTTTGAGATATTGAACTTTGAAGTAACAAAGTCGGGGGTTTTGAAATTTTTTCTGGTTCAAACCTGTCAGTCAATCAATCAATCAAATACTTTTATTTTACATAAAAACATGTTGTACAAAATAGGTCTTAAATATTATTAGATTTCACGTGCTCTGTTGCTAAAACGACACGTAAAATACAATTTAATAAAATTAACAAAATAGAATGTCAATTTTAAATTACTATTCAGCGAAGCCGCGGGCAAAAGCTATTTCCAAATAATATTAGCCTAAGGTTCCACAAACTCCGGTCCCACCTACAGTATTCAAAGTCTAGATAAAAATTAAAAAAAACTTAGGTGTCAAAAACAGACCTAAGATTCCTCAGCGACGACACGCTCAAGCTACTGTGCAAACTAAAGACTTCTGAAAACGTGACTCCAGAATTTGTTATATGTAAATTAGCGATTTGTCCTGCGCCTGGGCAAAGCTAGGCTTTTCTGTTCATTTAATAAAAAATATATAAAAGATATAAGCTTGTTAAATGAGTGAAGGAAAGTGAACTCTGTTGGAAGGTAGGATGGTTGATAATTGTAAAGCTAGGTTTGGTTTTTAGGATTTTTTGTTTAAATAAGTCGGAAGTCATTGGAGCTGTTAGTAGGTGTGACTGTGCTATTTTGGTGTGATTTTTGTTAGGTAACTAAGGAAGAATGTTTGACAGTTTGTAAAGCGATGTAAAAGGTATTTTTTTTTATTCAACTGGATGGCAAACGAGCAAGTGTGTCTGTGTAAGAGATCACCACGGCCCATAAACATCTGCAACAACAGGGGTATGACAGATGCGTTGCCAACCTAGAGGCCTAAGATGGGATACCTCAAGTGCAGTAATTTCACCGGCTGTCTTACTTTCCACGCCGAAATACAACAGTGCAAGCACTGCTGCTTCACGGCAGGATTAGCGAGCAAGATGGTGGTAGTAGTCCGGGCGGACCTTGCACAAGGTCCTACCACCTGCCAATCCATTCATCCATCCAACCATCCATGCAAATCCATTTAACACTAAAACTATTCCATTGTTACGATTTGTAAGTTGCTATGAGGAAGTAAAATGCCATAAATTCAACTTGTATTACAACTTTCTCTCCACATACCGTCATTGTAGTACCTACTCATCTCGATCACGGGTCATAATTTATGTGTGCATTTAAGTTAAGCATTTTTTTTATAAAATGGGGTGACATAAGATAATCTTTTCTATAAATAAATAAATAAGCAAGTGTTTCTTAACAATTGCACTCACTTATTTGGAAATAAAAAATAAGATTGACACTTTTCAGTCTTAAGAATTGTACGTAACAAGACTGCTACTGAATAAAAATAATATTTTTTTATTTATTTGTATTTTTCTATGACACTATGCCTATATTCATATGTAAAAAAAAAACTCTTGATATAATTTTGCTATGCAAGCCTGTGGCATAGTGTGATTCAAAGGGGTACTTAACCATTAACAGAAAATTTTGCCAAAAAAAAAGTTTGGGTCATCTAAAATCATTATCTCCAGGTTTAAAATCACAGCGTTAAATAAACACCCTTGGGTTATAATTAACTTGGAGTAGTACTAATTTTAGTGAAGGGTATTTAGCAACTCTATATCAGATAATGTGGGTTCAGAACATTACGCAGGCGTAGACAATAAGCGCATGCGCAGAATATAAGACAATTAAACGGTCGGGAACAAAAAGAGGACTAAATTTGGAATTACCTGCGCGCTGTTGGTTGCGAATACTTTACAACTCTCAGGTTTTGCTATCATTTTTAGGGTTCCGTACCCAAAAGGTAATAACGGGATCTAATACTAAGACTTTGAGACTGTTCGTCCGTCTATCTGTCACCAGGCTGTATCTCATGAACCGTGATAGCTAGACAGTTGAAATTTTTACAGATCATGTATTTCTGTTGCCGCTATAACAGCAAATACTAACAGAATATAATAAATGTATAATGGGGCTCCCATAAAACAAACGTCTGCGCGGATCTAGGTTATCGCGCGGTGTCGCCCTCTACGGGAATAAAAGGTATCCTATGTTGATCCTTGGGGTCCAAACTACATATATACCAAATTTCATTAAAATCGATTCAGTGGTTTCGACGTGAAAGCGTAACAGACAGACAGACTTTCGCATTTATAATATTATATACTAGCTTTTGCCTGCGGCCTCACCCGCGTGGAATTCAGGTATCGCGCGCTGTTCCTTCCGGAACAGTGCATTTTTTCGGGATTAAAAATAGCCTATGTCACTCTCGGGCCCATAAACTATCCCTATGCCAAAAATCACGTCGATCCGTCGCTCCGTTACGGCGTGAAAGACGGACAAACACACAAAACATACAAACACACTTTCGCATTTATAATATTAGTATGGATTTAGTATTCTGGTTTTAAATCTGTCAGTAACACAGTATTTTGAAATTTTAAGCTTTCGATGCGTATGCGCATGTAATAAGTACTCCTAACTCAATCCCACCCACACTAACATCTCAACAGTTGTACCAATTAAACATCTGAAGATCGGCCTTGAACTGTACTGGATTAATTATTTCCATTGTACTAAAAAACACCTTCAAAAACCAATGTAATTTTACAGTTATTAAAACCAAACGTAGACGAAAATGAATCTTAGTACAGTGGAATAAGAGTTATAGCGTGATTGTGTAAGTGTAAGATGTCGGTTATAGTTTAATCCAATAATAGAACACATGTCGGATGCGCTTCTTAGTGAACAAATTTTGAGGGTTTAACGGGTACGGGTTATTTTCGATAGTGATTATCGAAAAAAAAATTTTTTTAATCAAATAGCTGGCAAACGAGCACGCGGGTCACCTGATGGTAAGCGATGATCGCCACCCATGGACACCTACAGCATTATTAGCACTGCGAGTGTGTTGCCGGCCTTAAGGGGAGGGGGATAGAAGAGGGGGAAATTCTCAATCACTGTACGAAAACCAGTAGCAAAAATAATCATTTCGTTTTATAATTTTAATCTAAAACTATCCTAGTAACTAAAATAAAATAACAACAGCGTAGAGCTTAAGGCCTCGAGTTCGATTCCCGTCGGAGCAGATTGATAGAAATGTAATATTATTATGTATACATATTTAATTATGGTTCATTTAATGCAGTATGTCTATCTGTTAACTAGGGTATCAGTAAAAAAGTTTATGTTTTTTATAAATTAGATCAAATGGTGTCAATTGTCGCATAATATTTAACCTACGAACCTAGGAATTATTAAAAATATGAATTTTTGTGTGTACGTACTTAAATGCGCGCCATTGTTACTTCTTAACGATAAAACAGCTGGACGGATTTGGAGTAGTTTTGTACGTGCAGTCGAGTTTATAGACTTGCGAGAAAAATTTTGATCAAAAAATATCTGAACGTGACTCTATTGTTAACGTCGTAGAAGCTATTCAGATATTTTTGATCAGAAGTTTATGAAATCGACTGTACTCGTACATAGCTAGTTTCTGGAAAAATACAGAACTTACTTTTTCACTTCTCATGCTCGTAAAGTTGGTATTTAAGCTAAGCGACATAAAATTATTTTTTATGCTCTAGTGCATAAAGTAAAATCTTCTTCTAAGACCGAGGTAATTAGGTGTCAACAGCAACAAGCAAAAAAGTTTCTATATTATTTTTTTATAATTTTTATTTTATGTGAAACTAAAATAAATCAAAACAAATCAAAAAAATAAATAACTAAATATAATTGTATAGCGATGCACGAAAAATAAAACGTATCTAGTAAGTGAACAGTCGTTTCCACTGTTGATATTTAATTTCCTTTCAATCAAACTGACAATCAGAGTGTAAAGCTCGAGCATTAAACCCATTTTCACCTCGACATGGTCTATCCACGAACGTCGACGACGAACGAACGACGTGTCTATGAAGGTCTCGCTTGAAATTGCTCATTTTATGTTTTTGTTATACAATCTACTATTCATCCCAATAGTCCGATGGGATCGGGAGAAAATCTCAATTTTTGTACGGCTACATTAATATATTTTTTATATTTTGTTTTTTGTGAATTGATTTACTCGTGCAAAACCGTGAGTTAAAGCGAATTTATGAATAAAAACATTCGAAGTCGATAATCGAAACTATTCGAAAGTGCCCGCTAAGCCCTACTTTATAAAGAGCACTCAAACGACGAGGTACTTATCCATCTCTGGACGTGGGCGTCAAGTGGGCCTTATGGCTTAAAGTAATTGCTTTCCAATCCAGCAAACAAGGTTAAAGGATAATCAGTGAATCATCTGTTATGTAATGACTTGGTTAAATCATTGTTAAGTCAGTGGTGAAGAGAACTAGTTAGTTTATTGGATTTTATGCGTCTTTTGTATTGTATTGGTTTTGCTTCTTTCGGCATGTGAAATAGTGCTTCATTTTTTTGTGCAAGATCCGCCCGGGTTGCTACCGCCATATTGCTCGCTAATCCTGCCGTGAAGCAGCAGTCGAATAAAAAAAATTACCTCTAAAACTATCTTGTGCATAAAATCATATCATCTTGTAACTTATCAGATAATGAGACTGGTCATTAGTTATTATTATTTCGCATTTTGCATCTAAATAAGTTCAACTTTTTAATATATATTACGCGTTGATGTCTTTTATACTGAAAACAGTAAGGTCAATTTGAAGGTCACCAAAATTTTATAGTATTTTTTTATTTTGTTTAAAGAAAACTAAACGTAGGTTAAATTAACAGAAACTTAACAGTCGCTTATAAAGTTTAATATAAATTGCTATATCTGTACAGTGAACTTTAACAGCATATCAACACTGTGAGAACAGAACAAAACAATGTAACTATGTCCTAGATTACTAAATTCATAACCATCCCGAAACAGTGACGTCTGACATTTGACAGGAAATGTCAAATGTCATTCCAAACTTAACTGAGAGTTGAGAGAAATCACGATCTCATTAAGAGTTAAGACGATTTGCAATCAAGAATGTTGCTTTGTTTGATGGGGTTATGCGAAGGTACGATGTTAAAATGATTATTATAGCTTTTGTAAAGAAATATATTATATTTATTTTTGTAATAACTAATAAAAATTGCCTCGTTTTGTTAATTTAGTGATACGAAAAAAAAATTACACTATCGTATTACATTTTAAGGTTTGTGGCAGTTGGCCTTTGACTGTCTTGGTTTTAGGCGATATTTTCATTTTACGCACTAGAGCATAAAAAAGTATTTTATACACCTTCTACCAAGGATTAATATAAATTCAATAAGCACTAGAAGTGATACAGCTTTGAACCTCATCTGCAATTAAGACCAGGTGAGTTTTAAGTAGAAATAAAAATAGTAGATTGTACAATATTGTTGTTTAGCAGAGGCATTCATTAAATAGCCACCCTAGCCGGTACGGCGAGGGCGGATGGACACGTCGAGGGAAAAGTGGGTTGAATGCCCGAGTTTATAATTTAGTAAAAAAATGTTTAAAAAATGAAAAGAAACTTTTTTGTTTTTGCTGTCTGATACCTGAGATTACTTTGGTCTTAGACCAAGATTTTACTTTATGCACTAGGGCTTAAAAAGTCATTTTACGTCACCTAGACCCAACAAAAATACCATTATTACGAGCATGAGAAATGAATAGCAAACATAAAAAAGCTGTAGGAAGCAGGTCTCGACATAGACCATGATAGTGACCGGATATGGCCCAGTGTTCCCATGACAATGCTATCGGTACGATGCGCGCGCGCCACCCACGCAACAAGTGCTGGTGTACTGTGGATCTTAGGAAAGATGATTTAAAAAGTCAAAAGTCGAAATCTCTTTATTAATTTAGGCTATAAGTCGAAAATACAAACTAAAATATAGATGCACAGAAAAACCAGAAAAATAATACCAACACTGGGAATCGAACCCAGGTCCTCGGCATTCCGTGCCGCGTGCTATACTGCTGCACCACTGCTGGTCAATGGTACAGACACGAATTTTCCCCTATGCATCACATATCTCAGTTTTGTTTGTTTCTTATAATAGCCACTTAAGCAGTGACACTAGCGACATCTATACCGTCTAGCTATTTTTCTGCTTTTTCTGTGCATCTATATTTCAGTATGTATTTTCAAAATCTCTTTATTCAATTTAGGCTATAAGCAGGTGGTAGGACCTTGTGCAAGGTCCGCCCGGATTGCTACCACCATCTTGCTCGCTAATCCTGTCGTGAAGTAGCAGTGCTTGTACTGTTGTGTTTCGGCGTGGAGAGCAAGATAGCCGGTGAAATTACTGGCATTCGAGGTATTCCAACTTAGGCCTCTAGATTGGCAACGCATCTGCAATACCCCTGGTGTTGCAGATGTTTATGGGCAAGACCCAATTGCTCGTTTGCCTTCCAGTCAAATTAAAAAAAAAGCACTTATGAACGTCAAAAAATCTACCACCGGTTCGGAAAAAACCTCTGTTGAGAAGAATCCGGCAAAAAACTCAACGAGGTATTTTTTTTAAGTACAGATTCACAATATTTATAAATGATATCTGAGTCTTTGTATTGTATTGTATTGTCTCTTGACGGTAAGAGATCACCACCGCCCATAGACACCTGCAATACCAGGGGGATTGCAGATGCGTTGCCAGCCTAGAGGTCTAAGATGGGATAACTCAAGTGCCAGCAATTTCACCGGCTGTCTTACTCTCCACGCCGAAACATGTAATATACGGGTAGTTTTAAGATAGCTCATGTGTCAAAGGTTGAGGGTAGTTATTAAGTCTTTTGTTCTGTAATACAAGCTTGAAGCAACGGACGTGTTTTTACTGCTCCTCGTTAACCTTGACTCCAGCCTGCATCAGATATCTCTCAGTGGCGACGAGAAGTGTTTTATTCACGCGTGTGTTATGATAATCGCAACATTTTAGACGGTAAACAAGTGTTAGTAGTGCAATACGGGCTCGAACAATGTCGGTGGGAAAAATTGGGCCGTTCGATGTACACAAAGACAGTTGGGACTTGTTTATTGAACGATTGGAGCAATATTTTATCGTGAATGACGTTAAACAAGGGATAAAAGTAGCAACATTAATAACGGTAATCGGCAACGAGACATACGAACTTATGGTTAATTTATGCACACCAGAGAGACCTGCGAATAAAAGTTATGACGACTTAGTGAAAATTATGAAGGTGCATCTCCAGCCTAAACCCAGCGTATTAGCCGAGCGGTATAAGTTCAGGCAGCGGCGGCAAGCGGCGCAGGAAAGTATACCCGAATATGCGGCGGAGTTAAAAAGACTGTCAATGACTTGCAGTTTTGCCACCGGCAACGAATTGAAAGATAATTTACGCGATCAGTTCGTATGTGGGTTGACTAAAGATGATATCAGACAAAGGCTATTCGCGGAGGATAATATTACGTTCGAGAAAGCTTATAACGATGGAGACTGCGGTGACTAACGCAGCCGCGGTGGACACTCGGGAAGGGAGGCGCGCAGAATATATCAAATGTCGCAGAGCCGTGCGGGCAGGAGCGGTACTAGCGGTAGCGGCACAACGGCACACAAAGTCTCGGGAGGAGCGCGCGGGATGCGCGGCACTGTCGGGGACAGCTACGCGAGCGGCAAGGGCGCGCGCGGCGCGCAAGGGAAGCCGAGCGGGACCGGGACCGGGAGCAGCGGCGGCGGCGGCGAGCGCGCGCGCCAGCCCGGGGGCGGCGGCGGCTGCACAGCGTGTGGGGGTCAGCATATGACGCACACATGCAAGTTTCGGGTGTATGTCTGTCGCGTATGTAATCGCGACGGGCATTTGAAGAAGGTCTGCCCAAAACTGCGTGGCGAACCACTTTATGCAATGCGCGAAGCGGCACAGTACGAGCAAACGGCCGGTGGTGATAGTGAAGGCAGCGATGAGGTACATATTGACAATTTTTCATTATTGGATAATTTGAGTAGATACCCACCTTATAGTGTTAAAGTTAGAATAAATGAAATTGATGTAACGATGGAGATTGACACCGGCAGTAGTATTTCATGTTTATGTTACGACTGTTACAAGAAGTATTTATCGAATTGTACACTTTACGAAAATGATGTTACGTTAAGTTATTATACAGGAGAGTTGACGCGGCCGGTAGGTAAAATTATACCTACCGTACGATACAAAAATCGTGTAAAAAATTAGATTTGTATATAATTAAATGTGGAAAAACTAACTTATTAGGTAGGCAATGGTTAAAAGAACTCGATTTCCAACTCCCTGTTAACTTAATCGCTTGTAATAATGTGGATAATAAATGCAAGTCATTTAATTTAGATGATTTTAGTTCCAGGTTTAAGACTGTGTTCGAGGACGGCCTGGGCAGGTTCACGGGCGGGCCGGTGGGGTTCCGCCTGCGCGCGGACGCGCGGCCGGTGTTCCTGCGCGCGCGCCCGCTGGCGTACGCGCGGCGCGAGCCGGTGGAGCGCGCGCTGGACCAGCTGGTGCGCGACGGGGTGCTCACGCCGGTGCATACTTCCGACTGGGCCACGCCTATCGTGCCCGTGTTAAAAAAAGATGGAACTATACGGGTATGTGGTGATTTCAAGCTTACTTTAAACAAGTGTCTTGAGGTGGACCGTTTCCCTCTGCCTAGAGTTGACGATTTACTGACGAAGTTACATGGGGGACAACGGTTTACGAAGTTAGACTTATCACAGGCGTACGCGCAGTTTGAGTTGGATGAGTCAAAACAGTACGCCGTAATCAATACTCACAAGGGCTTGTTTAGGTACGAACGATTAATTTACGGCCTCGCCTCAAGTCCTGGTATTTTTCAGCGAAAATTAGAACAGTTATTTGCGGATATGCCTAGGGTAGGTGTTTTTCTAGACGACGTCATTATTACGGGCCGTGATGATACAGAACACTTGGACACGCTTACACAGGTCTTTGAGAGGCTACAAAAATATGGTCTGAAAATTAAGAGACAGAAATGTACTTTTTTCGCGGACTCTGTGACCTATTTAGGTTTTGTAATTAGCAAAAAGGGAGTGCATACTTGTCCGGAAAAATTAGAAGCGATTAAAAAGGTGCCGATTCCGAAAAACGTTTCCGAATTAAGGTCATTTTTGGGATTAGTGATGTACTACGCCAAATTCGTACCGAATATTAGTACCCGATTGTCACCATTGTATGATCTACTTAAAAAAGACGTTAATTTTTTTTGGGATAAGTCACATGATCGGGCATTTAATGAAGTCAAACGTCTCCTGGTGTCTAGTGAGGTGCTGACCCATTACTCGGGCGAGTTGCCGCTGATCCTCACGACAGATGCGAGCAGCGTCGGGGTGGGCGCAGTGATCTCACACTTGGTGCCGGCAGATGGCGCGAGCGGGCAGACGGCACCAGCGCGCGAGCGCCCAGTGGCATATGCGTCACGATCACTGAACCAAGCGGAACGTGGGTACTCGCAGATCGAACGGGAAGCATTAGCTATTATCTTCGGTATTCGAAAATTTCACCAATATCTTTTTGGCAGGAAATTCATCTTACGTACGGATCATAAACCATTAGTCACTATATTTGGTGACAAGGTGGGTATCCCCGTCATGGCGGCCAGCAGGATGCAGCGTTGGGCTGTATTGTTGTCCGGTTATGACTACGACATCGAATATGTACGTAGTGAGAAAAATGCCGCTGATGCTTTATCAAGGTTACCCACGGGGTGCCAAGCGTCCGCAAGTAGTGAGGTGACGTACATTAATTTCGTACAAGATTTTTTGCCCATCACGCGCAAAATTATCAAAGAACACACAGTTAAGGATGAGACGTTACAGAGAGTGGTGTTTTATTTACAATCAGGATGGCCTAACCATCAGTCAGAAGAGCAGTTAAAACCTTACTATAATCGAAAATGGGAGTTGTATTTAGATATGGGCTGTGTGGTATGGGGTTATAGGTTGGTAATACCAAGTGCGCTTCGGAATACAGTACTAAAAGAGATACACATCGGGCACCTAGGTATAGTTAAAATGAAGAGCATCGCACGTAGTTATGTTTGGTGGCCAGGGATTGATGCTGACATAGAGCGTACGTGTCGTGAGTGCGCGACATGCGCGGCGGAGGGCACGGCGCCCGCGCACACGACCCCGCACCCGTGGCCGTACGTAAATGGTTTTATTTTATTGTTATATTCTTATTTAGTAATATTTTAGTGGTAGGGTGTAATATACGGGTAGTTTTAAGATAGCTCATGTGTCAAAGGTTGAGGGTAGTTATTAAGTCTTTTGTTCTGTAATACAAGCTTGAAGCAACGGACGTGTTTTTACTGCTCCTCGTTAACCCTGACTCCAGCCTGCATCAGATATCTCTCAAAACACAACAGTGCAAACACTGCTGCTTCACGGCAGGATTAGCGAGCACGACCGTGGACCCTTTTAGTTATTTATGTAATCACAAGACAGTAATTATAAGTATACATAATGAATTAATAAAAAAAAATCAGTAAGTTGTAGTTAAAGTCTTGATTTGTAAGTTGTATGTATTTAAAGGTTTAACTTGATTTTATTTAGTTTACTAGCTTTTGTCCGCGGCTCCGCTCGCGTGGTATTCGGTTATCGCGCGCGGTTCTCTCGGGAATTGTGCATTTTTCCGGAATAAAAAGTAGCCTATGTCACTCTCGGGCCCATAAACTATCTCTATGGCGAAAATCACGTCGATCCGTCGCTCCCTTACGGCGTGAAAGACGGACAAACACACAAACATACAAACACACTTTCGCATTTATAATATTAGTATGGATTTAAATTTACAAAATTACAAAATAAATATATCCAGTATTAAGAATCTGTCCACACAAAATTCCCATCCCTTCGTGCGCCGGATAAGTATCTATGTGAGCCTCGCGCAAGCGCGTCTCAGCATTTAATACCTACGTCTCTAGTCAGATCACTCGCCTGCTTAGATTTGGTTACTTCATTTCTTTGCATTGTGTTTAAATGCGAAAGTGTGTTTGTGTGTTTGTATGTTTGTGTGTTTATGTGTTTGTCCGTCTTTCACGCCGTAACGGAGCGACGGAACGACGTGATTTTTGGCATAGAGATGGTTTATGGGCCCGAGAGTGACATAGGCTACTTTTTATCCCGGAAAAATGCACAGTTCCCGAGGGAACAGCGCGCGATAACCAGGGAACCGCGGGCAAAAGCTAGTATTATATATAGTTCAAACTAAGTAATTAGGTAACAATATAATTACAATGCAGGAATACTGCACTCACGGTGCTAACATGAATCATCAGAGACCTCCAAACTAGGTAGAGCCTCTGTCTTGGGCGATCAAGCATAATTTAAAAGAACGTTTAAAAATGCTTGCAGGTGGTAGGACCTTGTGCAATGTCCGCCCAGATTGCTACCACCATCTTGCTCGCTAAGCCTGCCGTGAAGCAGCAGTGCTTGCACTGTTGTATTTCGGTGCGGAGAGTAAGACAGCTGGTGAAATTGCTAGCACTTGAGGTATTCCAACTTAGGCCTCTAGGTTGGCAACGCATCTGCAATACCAGGGGTATTGCAGATGTTTATATGCGGTGGTGATCTCTTACCACCAGGAGACCCACTTGTTCGTTTACCTTCCAGTCGAATAAAAAAAAATGTAAACGAGGGACCTGAAATTTTATTTGAAATTAGTTGTTTGTTAAAACATATTATAAGAGTTCCGTTGTCAAAATGATAAAATCATAACCCTTATAAGTTACAAAATGAGGTCTATCGCGTATCGCCGCTAGAGGCGCTAGTGTAGCGTGAGGTCAACGAAATGTCAAATCGGATGGTTTTTGGGTGAGTTACGCGGGTTTATTTATAAATTAGAATAATTTTGGGAATATTTTGCATTATCTGAAATTAATTATGGCAATTATGCGATAAGGGGCAATTAACGTCTGTAATTTGAGACAGTTTTGTATTTCAAAAAATTTTGTCCTCCCTTTTTTTCCGAACAAAACGGGATTACGCAATACTGTGGTTGCTCGATATTTTTACAGTACTGTTTTAAGATGTATTAAATATGATTTTAATCTAAACTTGGTTTTCACGCCCGTTACAACAGACTTTTAAAAAGCTCACGCAACAGTGGCGCCATCTAGTGAGATATAAAACGGTAGCCCTCATTCTCGCACGACACATACACTTACCAACAGCCGAATAACCGTCTTCAAATCAAACCCATGACAATCCAAAAACCAACGAAACTCTCCCACATTCGATAATCGTAATAACATCATCACACCATCAAACCTTATAATAACCTTATTATAAACCCATCACTTGAGAACGACCGGAAGTGTAACGGGTCACAATACTTCCTTTTTGACACCTGGTTAATTTATAAAAAAAGAATTCACACGCCTAATGACGTTCGTTTGATATTTTACGGAAGTTGGAGAGGATAAAAATACATTAGAGTTATAAGACTATAGTATTAGCAGTAGTATTATTGTATACTAGCTTTTGCCCGCGGCTCCGCCCGCGTGGTATTCGGTTATCGCGCGCCTTTCCCTCGGGATCTGTGCATTTTTCCGGGATAAAAAGTAGCCTATATCACTCTCGGGCCCATAAACTATCTCCATGCCAAAAATCACGTCGATCCGTCGCTTCGTTACGGCGTGAAAGACGGACAAACATACAAACATACAAACACACTTTGACATTTATAATATTAGTATGGATATGGATAGTATATTAAATGCCTAAATGCCAAGTTTCATAGTTTTATCTTCGACAGCGACGAACTTCCACCATATAAACTTTCACCCCCCATTTTAACCCCTTAAAGCCTCTTTTTCGCGATAAAAGATAGCCTGTGTCCTTTCCCAACGTCTATTCTATCTCTGTACCAAATTTCATCCAAATCGGTTCAGCGGTTTTGGCGTGAAAGCGTAACAGACAGACAGACAGACAGACAGAGTTACTTTCGCATTTATAATATTAGTATGGATAGAGTATGGATTATAATAATTCTTAATTGTACGGTCAACGATTTTACTTTATGAGCTACCATGGAACTATTAACAGTACACGTCCTTGATATTCCATTAATTAACAAGGAAAATTGTAAGGACTTTTCCTTTGAAAAAGTTCCATGTTGGCTCATGAATACAACATAGTTATAACTACTGTGTGCCAAAGGAAAGTTTCCTAAATCGGAGAATTTATAATTTTAGGAAAATTTCGAAAATATATGAGGATTGAATCCTTCTGCTCCTTAAGTTTCTATGTTTCTTGTGAAATTTTTAGAAGTTTCCCAACTTTTTGAAAACTTTCTGCGACCTGCACATACAATAAAGAAACACATATAAAAAACAATACATTATATTGAGAGACCGATGTATAGGTAAAGGTGTACATACCCCATAAAAGGTTGTCTTACATTACCTTTGTGGGGTGTATTCACATGGTTTCTTAATATAAAAAAAATATGTTTTTTTACCAGTTTCAACGATTTACAGGACAACAGAAACCTGACAGAGATGATACGTCATATCTATTTTTAAAATGTCTCTTTTTTTAACCTAATTTTGTCAAGAAACTTATTATAAATATATAACAATGGACGTCCTACGTCAGATTTGTTAAAAATTATGAATATTTAGTGTAATCTCCAAACTTTAAATCGACTGCAGATCTAACGATTTACGCGCGCAAAGCTACGGACAAAAGCTAGTTCTAAATAAAATCAAACCCTCCCGTAACCCCGTGAACTGGTAACATTTTTAAATTTCAAATAAGATCCGATTCACGCTCCTGCCATCCGACCAAATAAATTATCACCGGCAGCGTGAAGCTGGCCACATTAAAACATTCATGAGTTGGACGCAAAGATTATTGGCATTAATGTAAACAGAGTGGACAAAATATTATAATGTTGAAAGGGAGAAATATTTATTAACATATTGGCTTTTGCCCGAGGCTCCGCCCACGTGGAATTTGGTTATCGCGCGCTGTTCCCTCGGGAACTGTGCATTTTTTTCGGAATAAAAAGTAGCTTTATGTCACTATCGGGTTCATAAACTATCTCTATGACAAAAATCACGTCAATCCGTCACTCAGTTACGGCGTGAAAGACGGACAAACACATAAACACACTTTCGCATTTATAATATTAAGTATGGATATTTTATGGACAGAAATATTAATAGATAGGTACATGTGATGGAAAAAAAAGAGTGATCTCTTCCAAAACATCACTGCTATATACATAATTATTGAAAGAGACAGGATTTGGTTCATATAGTAATGTATGTTAATCCTTTTATTGTACAAAAAAAATAGAATTAAGGTACTATGCATTGAACCACTGGCTGTTGAAACCGATGGACTTAGTTAAACAGTTGCATACTCCTAATTATCAAACACCTAAGACTTGAAAAAAAGCATTCGTATTTTTATACAAACATATTCCCCGACCGGACTAAGCTAATAACATTAAAAAAATACAATACATTTTCTGCCAAAAAAGTGAAAATATTTTCAGTTTATTGACTAGTTATTGCGGCTTATACCCGCGACTTCGTCTGCGCGGATCTAGGTTATCACGCGATGGCGCCCTCTACCGAAACAAAAGGTATCCTATGTTGATACCAAATTTCATCGACATCGGTTCAGTGGTTTCAACGTGAAAGCGTAACAGACAAACAGACAGAATTACTTTCGCATTTACAATATTCGTAAGGATTATTAAAGTCATTTATAATTTTTAACATTTTGTAAAAATCTCTTCTTATAATGCCTACGTCTCTGGCCTTTCTGCATCTTATCTAATCTTTGCTTCAAAAGCGGAGTTCCACGATCCGCGTTCATGTCGCATTTCCGTCCGATACCGCGGGGAATGGCAAGTTTGATGGAGTTAGGGCCGCTACAAACGTGGCGTTTAAGACGATCGTTTTTTAAAGGCTTTTTAGGGTTCCGTCCCTCGAAAGGAAAAAGGGATTCCTTGTAGGATCACTTTGTTGTCCGTCCGTCTGTCTGTCAAGACCCTTTTTCTCAGGAACGCATGGATACTTACGATCCCTTGAAGCCTTAAAAAAATATTTTTTTAAGTCTACGTAATGAAAAGTTACAGTCATTAAGCAATGTGATTCTATACAAATTGCCGTGAACTGAAGACCTATAGGGTCGCCAATGTTCGTAGAAACTTGAAATTTTATGTGAAGGTAGCTATTATAGCACAAATAAATAGAAAAGACTGAAAATCTTGATTTTTTTGTGTCTGTAAAAATATGACTAATATAAGCTGAAGGTCGAACTATTGCTACCACGAATTTACAAATCATCAAAACTCATTTCCAAGTAGAAAATTCATTTTGCCAAAGTACAAAATTCGATAAAAAAATAATGAGTTCGACGATTATTTGTCATTATTTTTCGATTGTTTATCATCGCTAAAGTTTGAAACGTCTAAAATTCTAATACGAGTATGTGTGAAGTAAATAATTAAAACTACAATAATAATAGCTGTTTAAAAACATCTCCCGAAAACCCCACAATGAACGAAAACTCGCCAATTGCATCCACCGATAGCCCACAACAGTCGCGATGTCATCAGCCTATTTAGTAAGACAGTTTCAAACTCTTTTTGATTTAATTCTCAAATCCACCGACACCCGAGCAACAATCTGGCCCTACGTGCAAAATTCAAACTTCGTATATATCCGTCCCGCTCACACTTACACAATTTAACACAAGAGTGAGAGGGACGGCACTATACGAATTTCTATTTTCCAAACCCACCCACTATGCAGCCGCCCTTATCTGTCGTGCCAACCGACTCGACTCACGACGTCCTATTAAACCAATATCATATTGTTTTACTAGCGTCGCCGCGCGGCTGCGCTCGCGTCGATATAATGGCGTGTTTCCCTATCAACCTTTAATTATTTTGAATACAATGTATGTCTGTATTCTATAAAGCAATTTAAATTTTGAATGAATTAAGTGTGAAAATAAAAATATAGTTTTATTTTAGGAATTTTATGTGGTAGGACCTTGTGCAAGGTCCGCCCGAATTGCTACCACCATCTTGCTCGCTAATCCTGCCGTGAAGCAGAAATGCTTGCACTGTTTGTTTTTCGGCGTGGAGAGTAAGACTGCCGGTGAAATTACTGAAACCTGAGGTATTCCATCCTTAGGCCTCAAGGTCGGCAACCCATCTGCAATCATGTGTTGCAGGTGTCAATGGGCGGTGGTGATCTCTTTCCATCAGGAGACCTAGTAGCTTGCTTGCCATCCACTTGAATAAAAAAAAAATTACCACTACAACTATCTTTTTCATAAAAACATATCTTATAACTTGTCAGACATCAGGCTGGTCTTTAGTTAAATTATTTCGCATTCTGCATCTAAATAAGTTCAACTTTTTAATATACATTACGCGTTGATGTCTTTTATACTGAAAATAGCAAAGTCAATTGAAGGTCACCAAAATTGTATAGTCAATTTCATTTTCGATTTTGTTTAAAGAAACCTAAACCTAGGTTAAAATAACAGAAACTTAACAGTCGCTTATAAAGTTTAATATCAATTGCTGTATCTTGTGTTGCAGGTGTCTATGGGCGGTGGTGATCTCTTACCACCAGGAGACCCACTTGCTCGTTTGCCATCCAGTCGAATAAAAAAAAAAGTATGTGTGTGTGCGCACGTATGTGCGTATGTGTGAGTTCATTAGCATTTCACACTAAACGCCTGAACAGATTTAGATGAAACTTGTTAGTAAGCTAGGTATGTCTGGGATGACTATTTATTGTACTCCATACAATTAGTTCAGTATAAAAATAGTAATGCTACTTTTATACCGATGTTCTCTGGGGAACGTTAACTTACCACATTTCAAGCGTTAGGATTACAAAAATTCAGTTAGCTACATGTTTTTGTTATGCAACGACATTAATTATATAATAAATATAAAACCCTCCAATAATTTACGTTTACGTTTGAGATAATGAAACATATTTTTAGAAAGCGCTTAAGTTCTTCCTTTAACCTTGATGGAATCTAATGCAAAAGACTTAAACGAGTGCAGTTCTGGGTGTATAACTGAAAATTAATGCCATACGTAACAATACATATTTAAATAGAAACTTAAAGTTAAGGGTGACACTTACACTAAAGAGTTTTCTATCACAAAAATAAATACCAAAATGTATGAAAAAGAGCTTGACCTTTATTTGACTTTGTCAAGTTCAATATAAAAGATATCAACGCGTTTAAGACTTTGAAATTTGGAACTTATTATAAAATTATTGTTGTTTATTGAGAGAGGGAGATAGAGAGAGTGAAACATCATTTACACATATCCGATACACATAAGAATGCATTAGATGGAAATAATAACAAAAAACATCGAATATTTAATATTTAATAAATTATGAAGATGAAGAAAATTATCTATTTTTAAAAATCGTGTACTATTTACGCACAGCCGGAACTACTACATTAAAGGCCATAAAGCGAGACTAACTACCGTTACTCAAAAAAATATTCCTTTTGAAGTGTTAGCGCATGCAATTAACTTTTTTCCAAATACCCACTGAATACGGAACAAGCATATTTTTAATGAACTAAAAAAAAATCTGTCCTCACCCGCGACCTAAGAAAAATAATTCAAAAATGTAGGGAAAAAATTGTATAAAGAAATTTTTATACCTCATTGAGTAATGCCTGATTCAATAAATTAAGCCTATTTTGTTAAAGGCCAAGCCTTTTTTGTTTTAAATAAAAAAAAATCGTGTAAGATTTTTTTTAAGTAAGATAATTTGAACGTACTCATTTCTAAAATTTATTCATCGCGAAACCAGACTTAAGTCAGAGACCCGTCAATTCGTATTGTTCCACGGAACCCCGTGCCAAAGTCCCCGGTTCCCACGGCGCCGTGTCCCGGAGCATTCATAGGAACACAGAAACCGTGCGGCCAATTACCTGTCCGTGTCAATTGCCGGGAACTATATATTGCTGTGTGACGGACAAATGAAGTTAGACAAGTTCGTTCTTCATACGAAAATACTTAGAAAGTTGTTAAGGCAATTAAAAAATAATGATTGGTTTTTTGGAATCTTTTTGTATTTTTTATGTCAATTCCAAATTTTTACTTTTACGGTCATCCTGTGAAAAAATAGTCAAGTGCGAGTCGGACTCATATGTCAAGGGCTCCATTCAAATTTGTAATTTATAAATATGTCTCTCCTTATAAAAATGTGGGCCTTTATTTTAAAAATTGTACCCTTGACTTTTTTCTGGGATTTTGAAATTTTTAAGTTTTTTTTATTCCTATTAATCAAGTATTAGTAGTAAATTAATGAAATGTACGTGTATTTTTTTATTGAAATAAACATCTTTCTTTTCTATATTACGTCTACTCAGAATCTCGAGTACTATCAATTTTAATAGGCGAAAAAGTGTCCTAAAATTTTGTATTCCATTCCGTTACCGATTCAATAATACAATTGTATGAGAGTAACGCAACGGAAGTATAAAAAATAATGCAAACAAAAGTTAGAGGTACTTACAACTTTTAAGAGAAAGGCCCTTGTGCGGTCGTTAAAAATTAAGATTTTCGCACAATTTTCTTTGCTTTTCTAAACTGAACTTTACACCAAAAACCACTAAACACCGTGTGAAAAAAACGACCAAGATTTTTCCCACAGAAATGAACGCGTATTGATTTTCAATAAAATTATCATAATTCGATTAACGTGTCAACAGTATACTAAAGTAAACATTCTGATTTAAAAACATTCACATAATTTTATTAAATTATTTCGACTGGAATTAGATGAAGTAAATTATTGTAATTTGATCATAAATGATTCTGTATCGTGTCTGTTTACGTTTGATATTCGAATTGACGTCATTTATTTTATCATTAATCGGTTATTAAATTTGAAACGTTAAGATAATCTAATTATGGTTTTTTCTTTTCAATACCTTATTTCCGATAAACACCGATTTAAAAAAAAACGTTGAAAAAATCCATCATCGCAGCCTATATACGTCCCACTGTTGGGCACAGGCCTCCTTTTAGAATGAGAGGGCTTGGGCCATAGTTTCCACGCAGGCCCAGTGCGGATTGGGAACTTCACACGCATCATTGAATTTCTTCGCAGGTTTGTGCAGATTTACTCACGTTTTACTTCACTGTAAAGCTCGTGGTAAATTTCAAATGTAATTCCGCACATGAATTTCGAATAATGTTACAACTAGCCTCCGCTAAAGGGGCCGGTCTGAAAATCAGCGCTGGGTGAAAGAAAGAAAGAAAGAAAGAAGACATTTATTCACTAACACAAAAGACACACATATACAGCAAAATTGATGCATGCTGCCATGTGTCCAGCATTCGCTGAGATTGGTACCCATTGCCGAAACGTAGCTGGTTTATTTATTTCGAATTTTTTGATCTTGTACCGAATGGGATTGATACTGAATGTAACTATAAGTATGTAATTATGTGGTAATAATGTTGTGGCAATAAATGTTTTTTTTATTTTTTTAAAACTCAGAGGTGCGGGACGGGGTTTGCCAACCTACAGTTTGCAGGTGGTAGGACCTTGTGCAAGGTCCGCCCGGATTGCTACCACCATCTTGCTCGCTAATCCTGCCGTGAAGCAGCAATGCTTGCACTGTTGTGTTTCAGCGTGGAGAGTAAGACAGCTGGTGAAATTACTAGCACTTGAGGTATCCCATCTTAGGCTTCTAGGTTGGCAACGCATTTGCAATACCCCTGGTGTTGCAGATGTTTATGGGCGGTGGTGATCTCTTACCATCAGGAGACCCACTTGCTCGATTGCCATCCAGTCGAATAAAAAAAAAAGGAAGTGAATTGTAAACATGTTCTTATGACTTCTAGAAATAGGTTTTAATAATCGTTTAAAGCCATAAAGATATAGTTAACTATATGTAAAGCACTTTATAAGGAGCATACATTTGCACTATTCTAGATAGGTTATCGGATATATAATTATATCAGGCCGTTTCGTATGTGCTAAGTATTGCTTAATGATTATTACTATTTTTGCTATTAAGATTATTACGGAGATCCATACTAATATTATTATAAATGCAAAAGTGTATGCGTTTGTATATTTGTGTGTTTATATGTTTGTCTGTCTTTCACGTCTCGACGGAGTGTTGGATCGACGTGATTTTTGGCATAGAGAAAGTTTATGAGCCAGAGAATGACGTAGGCAATTTTATATCCCGGAAAATTTACAGTTTCCGAGGTATCAGCAAACCAAACTCCATGCAGGCAAAGCCGCGGGCAAAAGCTAGTGATAATACATACGAACATTTCAGATAACACCTTAGAGTGCTTTTAAGTTAAATGTAAAAAAATAGCTGTAACTTTTATAGTCGCGGTAGCTTAATGGTGGACATTTGGTCTTTGAACTAAGTCCTTTAAAGTATCGTTATCTTAAGGGTCGCAGGTTTGAGTCCACGGTCGCACTTCTTAGTTTTCCTGTGTGCGAAATTACATTTGATTTTTCATCTCTTGTGTTCGAAAAGTTTAGTTTACATGGGTTGACAGCCGGATCGAAAATTGCGTTTTGACTAGCCACGGAGTCGAAGATATTGAGTTACCTCAAATAAACTTTTTTTGACGTTTAGGCATGGCCATCTAGATACACGTCGTGACCAAGGAGCTTATACAACACTGGAGGTTGAACGACGAACATCCGTTTGAAACAAGAAATTTGATCTTTGTTACGTTACGAACGTATTCCATCTCTTTCTTTAGTTAGCTTAAGAAAGAGATGGAAATCATTCGTGAAATGTAAAAAAAAGAGGTGGAATATATAAATAAGTAATAAAGGTCAAACTACAGACAAGTACAGCCAAGGGAAAAAATCATATACACAGCATCAAGCATACACATTCCCAACGCCTCGGTAACGTACATTACATATACTTATTTATGCCCTCGAGTGCACTTAATATCATTAGGTATTAAATAACTAAAATCACCACCCTTAAGGCCTCAACAGTTAACACATTGACAACCATCATCTGTTTCTCAATGTGTCAACCACTGTGCCGCCGGGTGCGTGAAGTCCACAGCAAAATGTAATCATCATCATCATCATCATCATCTCAGCCTATATCCGTCCCAGTGCTGGGCACAGGCCTCCTCTCGGAATGAGAGGGCTTGGGCCATAGTTCCCACGCGGGCCCAGTGCGGATTGGGAACTTCACACGCACCTTTGAATTGCTTCGCTGGTTTGTGCAGGTTTCTTCACGATTTTTTCCTTCACCGCAAAGCTCGTGGTAAATTGCGCACATGAATTTCGAAAAACTCAGAGGTGCGAGCCGGGATTTGAACCCACGACCCTCTGCTTGAGAGGCGATATTTCAAACCACTAGGCCATCACGCCTTCGGCTTTCGGCAAAATGTAATATACGCATTAAATTACGAATAAAATAAAAATGATGCATAAGTCAGTTTAGATGGATACCTTTCGTTCAAACTCAAACTCAAAGTCCTTAAAGTCAAAGTCAAAGTGATTTATTTGTAAACATAGGTGAAACTGATTCCAGTGGTGGTAAGAAATATGTTACATTTTTCGTTTTTCTCTATGTTATTGCGCTAAATGTTGTGTGTGTGTTGTTGTGTGTTGTTGTGTGTGTTGTGTTGTGTGTGTGTGTGTGTGTGCGTTGTGTTGTGTTATGATAGGTGTGTAATGTTATATTTTTATGTTGTTGGTGTGTGTGTGTTCTTGCGTTTAAAGCACGTCAGCGCAAGCGCCGTGTGCCATATGTGAAGTGTGGGAGATCCTTTATCTTTTACTTCAAACAGCTATCCATATCGCACAATCACCAGCAGGATGCATTTTTCATACGCGCGGTAACGCGTTAATCGTGTAGCGCACGCGCAAGCGGTGGTCTTATCGTCATCTTGTGACGTATCGCACGCCATTAAACGGCGAGAGGGAACGGTTACATGGGACTCTGCTGGATTTTATTAGTAAAGTTTATAAGGATTTTCCGTAACCTATCAACTCAAACGTATTAAATATTTAAACCATGAATAAAAACATTAAGCTGTGTGTTGCAAAGCTATATGCCTTTTTTTAATACTCTTTTTATATAATCTGTGCTGTATTGTACTATTGTATCTTGTATTGTTTATATTGTTGTCTTGTATTGTTTGTACTGTTGGTAATTTATATTTTCTTCTATCTTTCTTTTCATGCTTCGTTTGGAACATAGAAGCAAATACAAATACAATACAATACAATACAAATATTCTTTATTGATCACCAAAAACAGTACAGAGAAATCACACAAATAAAAAATTCAGGTAGACAATAGGCGGTCTTATCGCTAAAAAGCGATCTCTTCTAGACAACCAATTTCAAATCATCAACATAAATAAAATAGTACACGATAATAATATTACTATTACCCAGAATATACTGATTCAAATTTAAAGTCGATACCATTAACCGTTGAAGAGTTGTCTGGCCGGACTGTCAGGATGTCACTACCAAAGTGTGTTGTATTGTATTGTCACGAAATTTACATAGGTATGCCCAATTTCAAGTTAATCCGACTACTGAAAGTTGGTCAGATTTAACTTGCAAGACTTGACTACAGACAGACAGACAGACAGATAACAGGACAGATGAAACTAAATAAAAACTTGTAATTGAATGTCAATTCAAGTGAAAAAGCGAATTAAACTATATTCATCTAATGTCAACTATAATTAAAATAAACAAAATAAAATCAACTTAAAACTATAAATACATCTAATTAAATAAAGTTTCATGTAACCCAACCTTAGCCCTGTTAAACCTATTTATAAGAACCACGGAATAAGGCTTAGAGCTCAGCAAAGTGCGTAGACCGCGGGGCCATCAATTGTGCGCGTGAGTGTGGGACAACAATGAACAGGCGATCAATCTGTAACGATATAGTACGATAACTTTTCTTACATGACTCTGGCTAGTCATCATCATCATCTCAGCAGTAGGACATCCACTGTTTTTTTTTTATTCGACTGGAAGGCAAACTAGCAAGTGGGTCTCCTGGTGGTAAGAGATCACCACCGCCCATAAACATTTGCGACACCAGGGGTATTGCAGATGCGTTGCCAACCTAGAGGCCTAAGTTGGAATATCTCAAGTGCCAGTAATTTCACCAGCTGTCTACTCTTCGGGCCGAAACACAACAGTGCGCTTGTTTTCTTGGACAAAGGCTTTCTCCATAGACCTCCAGTTGCTTCGGTTGGCAGCGGCCTGTATCCACCGTGAACCCGCGGCTTTAACCAGGTCATCCGTCCATCTCGTTGGTGGACGTCCTACGCTGCGTTTGCCGATCCGCGGTCTTCATTCGAGAACTTTTCGGCCCCAACAGGTGGCAGTAAAAATACTTGGCTGAGTTCAAAACTGTTATTTTTGGAACATACTGCCATCATAATTTTTCCCCTTTTTATTTACTTTAAAGCTGAAACTAAAACTTTTGAAACAATGAAATGTAAAACTCAAAGATAGGAATTCCGTGTCCACGGCTCCTAGTAAGGATGGTATCGGGGTTCGATTCTCGTGAATGGGCGATGTTCCATTCATCGCGCACGGTTCCCTGCACGCTATTTTGTTTTGTTTGTCTATTTTCTCATGCGCAGACTGTGAGTTAAGTCTGAAGCTAAACGCGGTTTTCGAAAAAAACGGATAAGTGCGAGTTGCACTCGCGCACGAAGGGTTCAGTACCTTTATCTATACAATTAGACATTATCATTAAAAACACGTTTGTTGTATAGGAGCTCCCTTAATTTTTTTATTATACTGTTAAGGTGTCCCACTGCTGGGCAAAGGCCTCCCCTTCTTTTCGCCACTCGTCCTTATCGAGAGCATGCTCCTGCCACTCTATTTGATATGCGTCTAAGTCATCTCGCCATCTCCTCTTCGGTAATATTTATTTTATTTTAATTTAATTAGGTATTTATTTTATAAGTGAATGTACCACTAAATATATTCTATGAACTTTTCAAGCTACCTGTTGCCGTTATTAATGTCGATCAAAAAACGGCAAAAAATCACGTTTGTCGTACGGGAGCCTCCCGTAAATGTTTAATTCATTCTGTTTTTAGTATTTGTTGCTATATCAGCAAGGAGGTACGGTATACCGACAGCGCATTTAATCAAAATGTGACTTAATTTACATTTCTATTTTTTAAGAATGACATTAAAATGAGACGGAACTAAAATAGCTCAAAAAATGTTGTAAAACTCGTGGTAAATTTCAACTGTAATTCCGTACATGAATTTCGAAAAACTCAGAGGTGCGAGCCGGGGTTTGAACCGGGACCCTCTGCTTGCCTGCTGCTCTTAATGGTTTATTTAGGAATAAAAAGTGCAGTATCTATTGAGTACTTAATTTTGTAATTAGTGGCAAAAACATTATTAAACCAATTGGAGGGGTCAAAAACAGGTCTTTTAATTTGTGGTATATTGAAAAAGTGTGCGTTTAGTCAAACGGGGCAGGTTTTTTATTAAGTACTGCGTATGACAAACTCCAGTTGCTTTAAGTAATGTTTTGAAATTGAGGAAAAAAGAAAGTGAAACATTTAATTCGTATACTATTGTTTATTAAATTTGTTTTTGTACAAAAAAATAAATTTACAACATTATAAATTGCTGTTGTGTGCCCTTACAGGGTGTCATGGACTGATTTAATTATACTAATTTGCTATATTTATAATGAGCATTAATTGACAATAAATAAATAAATTACTTAACAATACGACTACCTAAATGTAAATATGTGTGCTATATTATATACCTATTTATTTTAACAAAACGGAATCTTTAACTGCCATAGATTTATTTTACAATATCGATGAAAAAAGGGAGTAGATGACGTGTTAAGAAGATTTATTGGGTAGTTTTAAAATTTAGATAAAAGTATTATATAACACAACTGCAGTGGGATCCCTTTGTTTTCCATACATTTTTTGTTCCGAATTTCGTTGGTCAGAAATTGATATCCATATAATTTATAAACATAAACATCACTAGTCATAATTTTTGTTCAGTATAATGCTTATTAGCTCTAATATTAATGGCACATAATATTAAATTCTATAATCACAAAAGTCATACATTTTTAACCATAACATTTAAAGAAATAACAATAATTATTCAGAAATAGCTTAAGCCATATATTTCACCGTACTAATGGTTATTACTCATATCGATATAATCCCTAAAGTGTCTAGGTCTAAGAAACCAAATTCATAATATTGATAGGCATAAAGATAAATACTCAGAAACATTTTCAGGCATACATTCCCAGCGCTGGTCTTATTTTTGCAGGTGGTAGGACCTAGTATAAGGTTCGCCCGGATTGCTTGCTATCACCATTTGCTTGCTAATCCTGCCGTAAAGCAGCAGTGCTTGCACTGTTGTGTTTCGGCGTGGAGAGTAAGACAGCCGTTGAAATTACTGGCATTTGAGGTATCCCATCTTAAGCCTCTAGGATGGCAACGCATCTGCAATACCCCTGGTGTTGCAGATGTTTATGGGCGGTGGTGATCTCTTACCATCAGGAGACCCACTTGCTCGTATGCTATCCAGTCGAATATAAAAAAAAAATTGAAAGTGCTAATTCATCTACGAATTTAGATAATATGAGAAATTATGTTGAGAACAATTTTTTTTTTTAATTTATTTTTATATAAACAAGCGGTACAAATGAGTGGAAAATTACAAGCCACTATTGAAAACCCCTTAGGGGTTTATGTAATAGCTGGCGAGTCGTCGCGTTTCAATCCGCGTAAGAAATTTGATTTGTGCGAGCGAGCGAAGCGAGCGAGCAAGACGGTTCGGAGCAGAAGCGACTCGGATAGGTTAGGTTTAGAAGGCTAAGGCGGGAGCGAAGCGGAGCGTAGCTCCCGCCGTAGCCTTCGATGTTAGGTATTTTTTTTATAGCAGCCCGGAAACACTATGGATTAAAAAACTCAAAATAGGTTTAGTTAGTTTAGAACTACGACTCGTACAAAAGAAAATTGATACGAATAATTGAATACCTTCTTATATCAATCATTATGACCTGTGCAAATAGACCTTATAACAATTATACTAAAACAGTTAAAAATAATAATAATAAAATAATAATAAATAATAATATTATAATGGTAATTGGTGAAGGCCTGCGGGATTGCGGGAAACACCCCACGCGAAGCAAGGTCTAAGATTGTTGGCTGGTTGAAGAATCTTAACTACAGTCAAACGGAAGAATTGCTAAAGATCGTAACATAGCTTTCCTGATGTCTTCTGATTCTGTAGCCTTACTTACTTCTCAACTACACACACTCACACACGCACGCATACACACACACACACACACTCACACACACACTTTATCTCGTCTTCATTAAACTGATAGCTAAGTTCCTTACATGTATATAAAAGCCTTATATTTCACTTTATGTAACTAATCGGCTAATATTAAGTAATTTTTCCTTTTGTTAATTTATTTTAAAACCGAATCAGGCCGCCACGTGACAGGCATAGCCTAGTGTGGGGCCGCTGGATATTCATTGAATGTTAATAAGGTTATCTTTAAATAAACATTTTTTTTTATTTTTTTTTTATTTTTTTTTTTACAGTTTATTGCCTTTAAAATTATGACGATAAAAATGTTATGTCTAACTTATCAGGAGGCTATCAATCATTATGACCTGTGAAAATAGACCTTATAACAATTATACTAAAATAGTTTATTGCCTTTAAAATTATGGAATGGCATACTATATGGACATCGAATATTTTGACTAACCAATTTTATGACTAACAATAATTATGACCAGCGAAAATCGGAACTCCACTTTATACTGTTTAAAATTATGACTTAAGATAATATGACTTGCAAAAATTATGACGAATAACGTTATGGATTGTTAAAATCGGAGTTTAAATTTTATGGGATACAATAGAGACCCAACTGCAGTATATTACAAATTTAATTGAGTGACATTGGTAATAACAAAAACATCAAACAAAATATTGGGCTTCGAAAATAATAACTAAAATGACAAAATAGTTTAATTAGAAGAAAAGACAGTACGAAGACATCGAGATAATAAGAACAAACACGCTTTACACTACGACAGATACACAATAAGATTACGCTGGTGGCATTACAATAATGAAATATATAAATCTGCTAATTAAAATAACGTACACTGGGCTTGATGTACCTGTTCAGTCTTTTAGTTGAGACGGTCATTTATTCCCTGTATTATTAAGTACTAAACATATTGTTTAGAAGAACCTAGAGATTCTACGTTTTGTAATATGGACAGTCAGTGCGGAAGCAGCACCAATATATAAAAAGTCCATGTGGCGTCATCACCAACTCTTGCGCACCTTGGCACGGCAGGCAGGCAGCCGTGGGACACTGGAGCTGCTGCTGCTCCGCCGTTGAAAGCCTGCGGTAGCAGAAACGAAGAGTGCCCATTAATGAATAGACTTGCTATAGCAATTCAACGTGGGAATGATGCCTGCGTGCTGGGCACCCTTCCTAAGGGTCCAAATTTAGATATTCATTTTTAGTTTTAATTTTTACTAGCTTTTGACAGACAGACAGGTAGACATGGCGAAACTATAAGGGTTCCGTTTTTGCCATTTTGGCTCCGGACCTAAAAAGGGGGGATTGAGTTTCTAATGAATATGAAGCACTTACTCTGACGTCACCGCCATTGCATCGGGAACCTGGCAAGTGGGGGAGCCTCCCACTGCAAAGAAGTCTGGCAAGGGCTGGTTGGCTTGCCGCAGAACTCTGATTAGATCAACCACTAATCCAGCATCCTGAAAAACAATTGTACGTTACATTGGGCAGATATAATTAGTAATATGTGCATTAAAACCTCCTGCACATATCAAAAACATACTGGCTGAATGAACATTCCGCTTTCTCCCGCACGGCGGCGCCACCAGTCAGTTGCGCAAAATTGACAGCTCGAAATGAATGCCGGCCGGCGCGCGCTCTTTTAAATTATTCATAAAAACTCTGAAAGTGCTGTGATTGTGTCTTAAATGTGTCCCTGGGACTGAGGAAAATAGCCAGAACAAACTGTAAGTGAAACCTATATCTTGCCCAATTCGGTTTTGCTAATTATTTTCAATATTCAAATGTCGTAGTTCAAACATTTTGGTCAATCGAACCGCATCCTCAGTTTGCAAACTAAATACACATTCATACACATAAAACACACATTTCACGCAGTTTTAAGGTAACAGGCTTATTTCTAATCTAAGTTATTTACCTAGAATAATACGTATAAAATAAACGTTTTCAATTTTCGTTCTTTGCAACGCGTCGCGCGCGTCTTTTGTTTTTTAATTCGAAATGGACGAAAAAGAATTCGATGTCGAACAACTTATTAACAAAAAAGAACTGCTTTTTATACGATGTCAAACGTTATTTGAACTATCCAAATCAACTCCACCAGAGCGTTTAACCGAATTTAATTTGCGACTCAAAGAACTTCATTCGACTCGGGAATGTTTCGAACAATGCATATTCGAGTTAAATTCTTACAATAAGAAACAAAACCCGAAATTTAAACCAAATTATCAGGAAATTCAAACCTTTGACGACATGTATTTCCGTATTCTGAGTGTAGCGGAGGCTAATAGCGACACTTGGCAATCGTGTGACGGCAGCGGTAGCGGACCTTCGTCGCGCTCCGCGGGCCGCGGCCCGGGCGCTGCCGGGCCAGACTCGCGGTCGGCTAAGCCGCGGCTGCCTAAACTAGAATTGTTCCATTTCGATAGCAAATTAGAAAACTGGCAAACATTCTATGACACGTTTACGAGTTTAATTCATAACAACAATGATATTACGAACATTGAGAAGTTTTATTACCTGCTCTCCGCAGTCAGCGGTTCGGCATTGACTGTGGTCAAAGGGATGCCAGTGACGGCCGATAATTATCCGATAGTATGGGCTTTGCTAGTCAAAAAATTTGAGAACACTCGTGCCTTAGCTACGAGCTATTTAGATCGGCTGTTTCAATTTAAGCCTTTGTCAACTGAGTCGGCTACTGGTCTAAACACATTTTTACAAACGTATCAAGAGTGTGTTAAAGCATTGAAACTTTTGAAAATCAGTAACCTATCGAGTTTCATACTGTTTTATATGGGATTGCGAAATTTAGACCCCGTCACTAGGCGCGAATTCGAACAATCAGTAGATCAAACCGATATACCTACTTACGAACAGCTGATTAATTTCGTAGAGAAACAGGCGCGTGTTTTGGAAATGTCGGAGGTTAAAATTAGTACATCAAAAATTCAGTTTACGCCTAAGAGTGTCCCTAACACCTCTGCAAAGCCGAATTGTGTTCGAAAAAATAATAATAATGCTGCTAATTACAGTAGTGCACCAAAGCAGTTCCAAAAGCCGTGCTTGTCAGCTGTGAGTAAGAATAATAGCGAACAATTAAATAGATGTCTATTTTGCGACAAGCCGCATTCAACGTATCGATGTTTCGAGTTTTTTGATTTAACACCGGTGCAGCGTCTTGACAAAGTGAAACAGCTTCAATTATGCGAAAATTGCTTTCGTCAGCATTCGTTGTCCGAGTGTACGTCAAAAGTGCGTTGTGTGCTGTGTAAACAACCGCATCATCACAGTATTCACTTAGATACAGTTCCAACTGTTCAAAATTCGTCAATGAATCAAAACGATTCAAGTAGTCAAAACATTTCAAGTGGTCAAAACATTTCAAGTATTCAAAACGTTTCAAATAGTCAAAATCAAAGTCAAAGGTCAATGCCAAACGTCGGCTTGACTTGTTCGTCAAATTCAACCGTGCTGTTAGGCACTGCCATGGTGCACGTCGCAGATCGATGGGGAACTTACCACGCCGTACGTGCAGTCATTGACAGCGGTGCCATGTCCGGTTATATGACAAAAGAGTGTGCCCAGCGCCTGGGTTTGTCTCGACGCAAGTGTCAGTTTGAACCCATGGGTCTGGGAGGTGCGCCAGTGCAAGATTTCGGTCTGGTTACATGTTCAATTAAACCACGAAACTCATCTGGTCCGGTGCTTAGCACTGATACTGTTGTCGTAAGTAATATAACTAGCAACTTACCTACAGTAACCTTGTCAAACAAAGTTATCAATAATTTCAAAAATCTCGAGTTAGCTGACCCGAACTACTTTTCGGCGGCTCCAGTTGACTTGTTGATCGCAGGTGACTTATTTCCCTACATTTATGACGGTCAAAATATACTACCACGTGACCCGGGTTTGCCCGTCGCGATGCATTCCATATTCGGATATGTCATTACTGGTCAGACAGTAGGCCTGTGGCAAACCGTATGTATTCGTTACTAAGTAACGAGTACTTCACCTGATTTGAAGTAACGAATCGTTACTCACGAATAAGTCTCGTTACCCGTATAACCCGTATCGGTCGTACTCTGTAACGGTTCAACTGTCATTCTTTAATTATTTTACTAAGAGAAGCGCATTCAACCAAATAAATTAACTCTTCAGCTTTATAATACACTCGCGGTCAAAGAAAACGGGTCGGTACGAAAAACTAGAATATCTCCAAAAATAATAGAGCTAGGAGCATGAATTAAACTGTATATTGTAGATAATTCTATAATTAATAAAACGACATGATAGGTGTGAAAGTTATTCATTTGTTTATTCTAATTACGTACAAAACAAAACATTTACAAATTTTACGTAGAAAAATTAACACTTGGTACCTCACATTACAACAGAAAAAACAAACTTTAAGCCAAATTAATTCTTTGTATTGCCTTCACGGGCTCTTTTTAAAGCTTCCAGATGATTGGGCATGCTGTTCATTAGGTTTCTTATGCGATTTTGCGGGGTATTGATTCATCCTTCCACTAACGCATGTTTCAGGTCTCTAAGTGTAGCTAGAGCGGAGTTTCGATTTCTTACATGCCTTCCAAGCTCGTTCCATACATGCTCGATCGGATTTAAGTCCGGACTTCTCGAGGGTTAGTTCATAAAAATGATACCAACGTCGTCAAAGTAATCATTTACAATCTGAGCTGTGTATGGCCTGACGTTTTCATGCATGAACATGGGATTTTCACCCATATTAATTAAGTATGGACCCTCATGCTCATTAAGAATCTCTTCTACATATCTTGCACTAGTTAACGTACCATTTTTTATGAAGACTTACTCCATGTGAGTCTCTGAAGAGCTTACAGCTCAGGCCACAATAGACCCACCGTCAAACGACACTTTTTCCTCAAAATAAGCTCGATTAAAACGTTCACCTGGCCGTTTGTAAGCTCTTCGCCGCCCATCATGTGCAATATGTGCATAGAGCATAAATCTGGATTCATCAGAAAACATATTTCTTGCCAATTCTTCGTCTGCCCACCATCTGTGTTCGCGGGCGTAAATCAATCTTGCTGTTCGCTGCCCCTTTTCAAGTTTTGGGCTATTTGTCGGTCTACGTGGGGTCAAATTAGCTTCTTGTAGCCGCCGTCTTACAGTCCACTCGCTTATATTGATTTTGGACTTCAACAGCCATGAGGTGCCAATTTCGGAGCATGGTTGTAACAATAAATTGATCTTCTCGAGCTGCAGTACATCTTGGTCTGCTGGTTCCTGGTCTTCTAATGTTCTGCCCAGTTTCTCGGAAAGATTGGATGACTCTCTGCACGGTAGAAAGTGACATGCCAACAGTTCTCGCTGTTCTTCTGTGAATTCCGCCTTCTTCTAACATAGTGACGATACGTGTACATTCTTCTGGTGTCAGCCACATGATAGTAAATAAAGAATGATCAAGAAAGACAACAATGAGTGCCTTTTATCATTATGCTTTGACAGATTGAAAATAAAAGTGAGAAAACAGGCAAAAGTAAAACAAGTGCAATTTTAATTTAGACACTAATTAGAGTTTTTTTTAATTTTAACTTTTTCCAGCAACCATTTAAAACATTTGAAGGTTGTATTTAATACGATATTAAATTCTCTTTAATATAGAGTAAGTTTCGTATAAGTAAACCTTTTCATTTTCATAATTTTAAGGTTTTCGTCACTGACCCGTATTATTTGACCGCGAGTGTATTGTTATAAATTAAATATTAGTTTAGATTTATTACAAAAATCACTTCAAATATACAGCAGAACATTACGAACCGCATTAAAAAAAAACATTTACGGTGCGTCACATCTAGACCGACACGATACGATAACGATACAGTTCGGTTTTGCTTCGTACAAAGAATCGTCCTTGGTACAAAGTAAGTTCGTTCATACCGTACGGTGACGGGATGCGGTGTTTCTGCTCTATGGTCGCATCAAAAGTAACGATACGAGTAACGATACGATAGTAACGAGTACTGGTTGATAAAGTAACGAATACATACGGGTATCAAGGTTTTCGTTACTTTTACAGCCCTATCAGACAGTACTGAGTGACGATTGTGAGTCAAATACAGCCTCGCTCAACTTGTTCTCTGCTAATAAAACTAGTAGTATCGATAAAATCATGAACTCTTTCTGGGAGACTGAAAACGTGCCGTATGACGTCACTAAAAAACCAGAAGATTTGTATGTCGAACAATTGTTCCAAAACGAACACAGTCGCGATACTACGGGACGTTATACAGTGAAGTACCCGTTCAAACCCAGTTTTGATCTCGGCGATTCGACTCCACAAGCGTTACGTCGTTTCAACAATTTAGAAACAAAGCTGAATCGTCTTCCGGAACTTAAGGAAGAATATAATAAATTCATGTCCGAATATGAAAGCCTTGGTCACATGACTTGCGTAGGTGATTTTGGTACTGTGGATTCTAAGTACATAATTCCTCACTTTTGTATTCTCCGACCGTCAAGTACCACGACAAAACTCCGAGTAGTTTTTGACGCCTCATGCAAAACGACAAATAATAATTCTTTAAATTCAGTCGTTTACGCCGGTCCTAAGCTTCAAGCAGATATTAATGAGATTTTAATAAATTTTCGTATACATGAAATTTGCTTGTCAAGTGACATTTGTAAAATGTTTCGAATGACCTTGATCGAAAAATCTCAACGCAATTACCAACACATCTTGTGGAGGTTTCAACCTGATCAACCTTTAAAGGTGTATGAGTTAAACACGATCACATACGGCGTTGCTAGCAGTCCGTACCTAGCGATCCGAGTCCTGCATCAACTGGCTGACGACGACTGCGAGAAGTATCCTTTAGCGAGCAAGGTTCTAAAAAAGGGTTTCTTCGTCGATGACCTTCTGTGGTCAGTGAGCAGCTATGATGAAGCAGCTAGGCTACAGGATGAACTGTTAGAGTTGCTGAGTGGAGGAGGATTTCTGCTTCGTAAGTGGGCCAGCAACTGTCCCCAGGTACTGGCTCGGGTTCCAGCTGATCACCGCGAAACGCCCATTGCATTCGAGGATGACAAGGACCTATCCATAAAAGTTTTAGGTCTGCAGTGGCGACCCGCCGAAGATGTGTTTTCCTTCGTATTCCATCCACTTCCAGCTTCACAGGCGATCACCAAGCGTAGTGTCTTGTCACAGATAGGTCGTCAGTATGATCCCTTAGGTTTCGTGGCTCCTTGCATATTCTACGCGAAATGCTTCATGCAGAAACTCTGGCTCCAACAGCTGGGTTGGGATGAGCGGCTGCCTCCGGAACTAGAAAAGGAGTGGCTCACCTACATGTCAGAGCTCCCGCTATTGTCGAATTTTAGCCACGAGCGCCAGGTTACTGTCAAACAGCACAGCTACTACCAGATACTAGGATTCTGCGATGCTTCAGTTCAAGGAATAGCTGCGGTCATCTATTTGCGTAGTTTTAACAATCAAGGTGATTCGAAGGTCAGTCTGGTCATTGCAAATCCAAGGTTGCACCCTTGAAGACAGTGACCATTCCACGTCTCGAGCTAATGGCTGCGCATTTGTTAGTCAAGTTAGTCAAATATACGAAGTCAATATTGTCTGAACGAATTCCTGTTCATGAAATACTCTTGTTTACCGATTCCTCTGTGGTGCTGAGTTGGTTGAATACACCCAGTTACAACCTCAAAACCTTTGTGGCTTCGCGTGTCTCCAAAATCTTAGAGACCGTGCAAAGCGATTGTTGGTTTCACGTGAGCGGCGCGTCCAACCCCGCTGACGTGTGCTCGCGCGGAGCGCTACCTTCCGTGCTGTTATCGACAGCGGAGTGGCTCGGAGGACCGAGCTGGCTAGACGCACCAAGAGAGAATTGGCCAGTAAAATCAATTGATCAATTTAAATCGGCAAATGTGCCAGAACTCAAAATTCCATGCGCGACTTTGGCTCAAACTAGCGTGCAAAACACAACACGTGACTCAAATCTTGTTTATAATTTAACTGAAAAATATTCGAGTTTTAGCAAACTTCAAAATGTCTTAGCTCGTTGTTTTCAATTTATTAACAATTGTAGATCGACGAAGTCTAATAGGAACACAGGTCCTTCGTCTCTATCAGATTTAAAGAACGCACACGATGTGCTCATTAAATCCGTTCAGCGAGAGCATTTTGCAGCTGATATCCAAGCAATTTCCAATGGTTACAGCTGTAGTTCTTCACTTAAAAGGTTAGCACCTTATGTCGACCCCCTCGGTTTTCTCAGGGTGGGGGGTAGGTTGTCTTTCGCCGAACTACCGTATCAAAAGAAGTATCCATTATTGCTTCCTAAAAAGTGCAACTTTACAAAAATTCTTATCGACTATTTTCATAAAATTTATTTACATATCGGTCCGCGTACATTGCAATTAAACGATTATTTGCACACGCTGCAGCAGCGACAAAAATGGCATAGGAATTGTCGTAATATTCAAGTTGATGAACTCGTTCTTATGCATGCTGACGCTCCTCCGCTTCAATGGCATCTCGGTCATGTGACGGAACTTTATCCAGGAGCTGATGGAGTTGTACGGGTGGTAAAAGTAAAAATCTAGAATGGCGAATACACGCGACCCGTTGTAAAGCTTAGACCACTTCCAATGGAATTAGATTCAGCATAATTTTTATTTTCCTTTGTTTCTTTGCATGAATTTGACGCAAGAAGGTGTCAAGTTTATGACAATTTTAGGTTCGAAATAAGTCATTTATTTTACTCAATTTACAGCTACACGTGTTTAGTTCACTAAGTCAACAAATACTTACACTATACAGTCCACTTACCTTATTCAATACCATCCCTGGTTTTGTTTGTAAACTGGGGAATCTGGGGTAGATTCCCGGTGGGGGGTTTATGTACGTTACATTGGGCAGATATAATTAGTAATATGTGCATTAAAACCTCCTGCACATATCAAAAACATACTGGCTGAATGAACATTCCGCTTTCTCCCGCACGGCGGCGCCACCAGTCAGTTGCGCAAAATTGACAGCTCGAAATGAATGCCGGCCGGCGCGCGCTCTTTTAAATTATTCATAAAAACTCTGAAAGTGCTGTGATTGTGTCTTAAATGTGTCCCTGGGACTGAGGAAAATAGCCAGAACAAACTGTAAGTGAAACCTATATCTTGCCCAATTCGGTTTTGCTAATTATTTTCAATATTCAAATGTCGTAGTTCAAACAACAATTATCAAAATTAATTGAGTCGCTCTCATCATCATTATCATCATCATATCAGCCTTAGGACGTCCACTGTTAGACATAGGTCTCCCCCATAGACCTCCAGGTGGCCTTGGTTGGAAGCGGCTTGCATCCACCGTGAACCCGCGGCTTTAACCAGGTCAGGTTTTTTATTTTTGTAATGTCTCTTTACTGTTTTTGGTGATCAATAAAGAATATATGTATTGTATTGTATTGTCATCCTCCCATAATCTCGTTGGTGGATGTCCTACGCTGCGCTTGCCGATCCGCAGTCTGTACTCGAGTACCTTTCGACCCCAACGACTACTCGAGTCAGTCTCGATTTAAATTATTAGGTATCAGAATCTTGTGGGTAAAATTTATAATTAGAGTTAGTTATAAGTGATAATTAATGGCTTATAATGTTATTATGATTGTGACATAAAATATTTAATAATGGATAATTTAATTTAATCGAATAATCGAAATTGTATTTGATGTATTTAATTTTATGGAATTATTTACTTATAAATCTACTAACGTACAATACAAAATAATACAATTTGAATATTCTTTATTGCATACCATAAATCAGTACATAAAACTTATAATAGAAACACTTAGATTCAGGGTAGACAATAGGCGGCCTTATCGCTTAAAAGCGATACATAGTTGTAAGATTTAATATAACTAACCATCCACGGACATTGTGTTTGAAATAAATGGATGGATGGACACTTTGAGTAGAATACTTACGTGATCTATATCAAAGAAGGATACAGCTTTCCCTCTGCGGCCGACGCGCCCGGTTCTCTCGATCCGGTGGACGTACTCGTCAACCCTCGTTGGAAGATCGTAATTGATGACCATGTCAACGTCTTTTATAACTGTAATAAAAATAGCACGTATATAGCCAGTGCAATCTTAAAAAAAAATACTTTCAAGACCATAATCAGGTTGCAGGTTGCTATGGTTTTCATAAAAATGACATATCCAGCAATAAAATCTGGCTATCTCCATCATAAAAGGCAACTGGGAGGCTAGGAACAAGGTTCAATACTTTAATCTACTCGAAGATTGAGATTTGCCTATTGCTTACCTTGTAATTTTCTCTGTGTACCTGTTTTCTGTATCGCTTACTATTTCTGGTGTACAATAAAGAGTATTTGTATTGTATTGTATTGTATTTTTGCAAACTTTTTTTTTTTTCCTGGGGCACTTGACACCGATTGACCTAGTCCCAAACTAAGCAAAGCTTGTACTATGGACACTAGGCAACGGATAAACATACTTAAACATAGATAAATAAATACTTAAATACATTATTAAACATCCAAGACCCGAGAACAAACATTCGTATTATCCGTACAAATATCTGCCCCGGCCGGGATTCGAACCCGGGACCTCAAGCTTCGTAGTCAGGGTCTCTAACCACTTAGTCGTCCGGTCGTCGGTGTTTTATGTTCTAATGCTTAACAGTATCAGGCACTTACTAAAGCCACAGACAAGCGCCGACGTGGCCACCATGATCTTATGGTGACCGCTCTTAAACCATTTCCGCGCCAGCTGCTTGTCGCGCCACGAGCGGCCTAAGTGGACGGAGGACGCTAATTTCTGCTGCTCCGACAGCATTATTGCTATAAAGTCCGCGTTACGATTCTTTTCCACGAATACTAGGACTCGTTTCCCATCTGAAAGCAGTAAACAAGAGTAAAGATAGGAATCACTACCAGTACACTTTTTTTTTATTCGACTGGATGGCAAACGAGCAAGTCAGTCTCCTGATGGTAAGAGATCACCACCGCCCATAAACATCTGCAACACCAGGGGGATTGCAGATGGGTTGCCGACCTAGAGGCCTAAGGATGGAATACCTCAGGTTTCAGTAATTTCACCGGCAGTCTTACTCTCCACGCCGAAAAACAAACAGTGCAAGCATTTCTGCTTCACGGCAGGATTAGCGAGCAAGATGGTGGTAGCAATCCGGGCGGACCTTGCACAAGGTCCTGCCACCTGCAAAACCTTACCTTACCTTATGCGCACTCACAGACAAATACATCACATTTAAAAGAAAATACAAAAGAAAAGTCGCGATAGGTAAGCGCAAGTTACAAATAATTTATGTTATGATTATACCATTTTCTTCCAGCAATTGCGTGAGCGCCTTCATTTTGTCATATTTGCTGACTTGTTGGAATACTTGCTCCACGTTTTCACAATTGTTCGGCAAACCCTCCTCGGATACCCTAGCTAAAGCAGCCCCCATGTCTTCACAAAAATGCGACGGTAATTCGTAACGCGACATTCTCAAGATTGATATTGTGAATATTACTTGAAAATTCAGAAGGTTATAAAATTATTTTAATTATTCAAATATTAGCACAGAAAATCTTCAGTACAATAAATAGACTGTCACACGCGACGAGCTCCGAACAGACTGAAAATAATGCCGCGGGGCGAACCTAACGTTAATTATTAAATAATACCAAAATCCGATGAAAATGATGCAAGTTGACGTCAAATAATTAGTAAAAAACTATAAAAATGGGGCTTAATTACCGTTCACACCCAGTTAGGGCATTAAAAAGCTATTACATCAGCAGTGATCGTACTTTTGCCAGTATTTTTGGTGCAGTGCTAGCTAGGGTTGTCAGTAGTGCCCAATATTAAATTGCCTGAACCAAGAATCAAATAAAATCAAAAAATAAAATCAAAAATAAAAATAAAATAGCGTATTAAACAAATCGGAAATACAGAAAATATTATCAGAACATGTTGTTGTTGTTCGACAGGGCAATCAAAATTAAGATAAATAATCGTCAGCATACCCTCCAAAAAATTTAAGGAATTTTGGGTTATAGTGATAAATGTTATACACAATTATAATAGCTGATTAAGTAAAAAAAATCTTTCAATGACAACAAAATCAATACTATAATACTATAAAGGCGAAAGTGTGTTGGTATGTTTGTGTGTTTGTATGTTTGTCCGTCTTTCACGCCGTAACGGAGTGACGGATCGACGCGATTTTTGGCATAGAGATAGTTTATGGACCCGAGAGTGACATAGGTTACTTTTATCCCGGAAAAATGCACAGTTCCCGAGAGAACAGCGCACTATAACCGAATATCACGCGGGTGGAGCCGCGGGCAAAAACTAGTATTACATAATTTTAAGCGTCAATCATAATTATACACGTCGACAACCCTAGGTCGCTATAGTGAGTTATTACACTGTATATCAGGTACGCAAAATGTCTTTGGAAATTATCTTCTAATTTGAAATGCGTCATACATATAATTTATTTATGAAGCAGTGCAATTAAGTTCTAGAAAGCAAGTATTTTGTTTGAAGCCCATTGTTCGTGTAAAACAAAATATGAATTAATTTATACATAAATTATAAAAATATTATAATTTAATTTAATGATGATGCTGTTATGTTTGCAATTTACTTAATAAAACATAAAAACAACATACAAACACTCAACTGGCGCATGAAGTGGCAATAATTATTAAGGTTATTGCGTCCGCTCGTTCGCCCGGGCCGGGCCTTTGACAGTGAATCTCGTGTACACAGACGATGGGAAGCGACGCCAGTCATACAATTTGCGATAATTAAGCAACAGTCTCTACTCTGAGACGTTATCATAATTAATAATTATCAAATAACGGCGACCTAAGAAAAGATTTATTATTTGACTAAAATTTTACTAAAATATTGATGTGCTTTAGGCATAATCTTACCAGGGCATTTTTTTAAATTATAAGCCCAACATTTGTTTACTTGACCAATTAGCGTAGCTGGGTGTACGTAGACGATATACATTTTTTTTTTTTTTCTTTTCGACTGCCTCAAGTGCCAGTAATTTCACCGGCTGTCTTACTCTCCATGCCGAAAGTTTACAAAGTAATGCTTTATGAATAAATAAACAATCATTTTTATGACAAATTAGTCGCCACTATTTCAGTATAAGAGCTCATAACATAAAATCGTCCCGCTTTTACTACGCCTAAGTAGGGGTGTTAGCTTCGTGATTGTAAAATTAAAATTTATGTATACTCGTAGTTTACGCGTAAACAAACGGGTTTGAAGCTGAGTGTACTAGGGCGTAAAGGACCGTTAGAAAACTACGGGACGTTATCAAAAGGTAAGAAATAACCACTAAGTTGCAGCATGCAGGTGGTAGGACCTTGTGCAAGGTCCGCCCGGATTGCTACCACCATCTTGCTTGCTAATCCTGCCGTGAAACAGCAGTGCTCGCACTGTTGTGTTTCGGCGCGGAGAGTAAGACAGCTGGTGAAATTACTGGCACTAGAGGTATTCCATCTTAGGCCTCTAGGTTGGCAACGCATCTGCAATATCCCTGGTGTTGCAGATGTTTATGGGCGGTGGTGATCTCTTACCACCGGGAGACCCACTTGCTCGTTTGCCTTCCAGTCGAATAAAAAAAAAAAACTAAGTTATAATTCAGGCGTATAAAATACACTTTTCCGAAAAAAAAAGTAAAAGTAGTTTTTTCGCCATCATCATTAAATCTGCTGTAAGACGACCATTGTTGGACATGTCTGCCCCATGGAGCTCCACTTGGTTTGTTTGAAACTGGCCTGCGTCTCGTTGGTGGACGTCCTACAATGCGCTTGCCGATCCGCAATCTCTGCAGGGCTACTACGAAACTCGAAGTTCGTATCTAACCGTCCCTCTCGCTCTCGTATTAAGACTTATACTATTGTCAGAGGGACCGCAAGACACGAACTTCGAGTTTTTAGTTTCGTAGTAGCCCTGCTGTGATCTTTTCGGCTCCACTCGCAAAATATACACTTTTTACTGTTAATTAGGTATTTTAAGAACCGTAATACATTAGGTATGTGTATTTATTTCCATTTCCTTTCCTAAAAAATAATAAGAAAAATTAAATGTACCTAATTGGAAATTTAGAGGTTCTCACATGACCAATATAAAATGACTCCACACTTCGTTTATTTTTGTTAAATGAGGTGACCCGGGGCTATTGTAGCTAGGGAGATTGTATCTGAGCCGTCTGATGGCGTCCTTACGACGCCATGTTTGCCATGTGTGTTGTGTGAAGGCAGTCTTCTGGCGAACACAACGCGAAATGGCCGAGAAGAACATGGCGTCGCAAGAACGCCATCAGACGGTTCAGATACAATATCCCCCCAGCTACAATAGGGTCATATCACGTTAAAAATTTCTAAGGAACACTCGGTGCACAATTTCGACTCTAACTTGGCTGTTTTTTATTATAATTGGGTGGATCAACTATTACTTGTTGTTATTCTTTCCCGTCAGCCAGGGGACAAAAGTAGTACAGTTTAATAGAAGAATTGTTGTGTCACATTATACTAACTTGCTTATTAGATTACCAGTGATAGAAGGGGCTTAAAACGACCACAAAAATGCATGTTTGGTAAATTTTAATCCTATAAACTTACTGTTTAAAGATTGACTCAGGAGACCGTAACTATAGCAACGAGGGGCAAGAAAAAGTTGATCGACCCATTTGCCCAAAATTATTCCCATTTTTTTTTCTTGTTTTCCCAATTATGTTTCCAAGTCGTATCGTACCCGTCGTCTCTAAAACCACGTTGAAGACACTTCAACACTTTCTTACATTGTCTCGGTGCGCGTAAATAATGGTCGTAACGAGGTTCCTTATGGGGCGTTGTGGCGCGTAAACTTTGCGCGTAACGCTTCTTTGACCGACAGCTGTAACAGTACTAGAAACTCTAGTTCTGTTTACAAGATTACAAGGTACGAGGAAAGTTACGAGCGTTTTGTTACACTGTGAGGCTGTAGCTTTAATCATCGATAGTAATGTACAGTAGGCTTGAGTCGGTCCTGAACTAAGAACTTAAAAGAATGAATTCCCATTGCGGACCGAAAAGAACTAGTTCCTCGTAAACGATCTTAATCGGTCTCGGTCCCGCTCCCGGTCTGCGCTCCTTAGCTTCGATCGGTCGGAGTCGGAGCTAAAACGGTATGGGAGCGAGCTTTGGGAGCGGGAGTGAGTGAGCGATAGATGATTGAACGAGGAAACGAATAAAGAGCTGAGCTAAATAAACTCGCTCCCCGATCTTAAACATTGTTTTGGTCGGAGCCGCTCCTCGGAGCTAAAGGAACTAAAGGAACTAAAAGACCGAACTAGTTCATTTGACCGATTGACCGGATAGTTCATTTGACCGGAGCGCTCCCTTTAAAGACCGAGCGGGCGCAACTCTAATGTACAGACAGCTACAAAAACTAAAAATCAAAACCCAACTGCGTTAAAAGGGGGACGCATCTGAATATCGAATGTTAAAATATCGAATATATTAAAATATCGAACGGGTCATAATATCGAAAGGTTTATTTTCGGAAACCGTAAACTTCTCGGGATTCATTAAAACGGCGTCGTTTAGAACCCCTTAGGTTAGGTTAGGTTAGATTAATAACAATCAAAAAAAAATACAGTCTTAAGAAAAATACCTTTTCGATATTATGAACCATTCGATATTTTAATACGTTCGGTATTTTATCATTCGATATTCAGATACATACCCGATAAAAAATACTAAAAAGAAGAAAACAAGACGTGGAAGTTAGTGGTCTAGCACTCTGTTAAATAGCTAACTTAAACTTCAACAGTCGGGAACCGGTGTGAAGTTAGCGGCCAAATGTTGGCGGCCAAATGTTGGCCAACATTTGGCCGCCAACATTTGGCCGCTAACTTCACACAAAAATTACCCTACCAAATTAAGAAGTTCTTTAATGTAATAAGATAGTGCAATGTAGATATTGAGTAAAATTTATAATAATGTGTTCTAAACGATGTAAAGCGGGTCAAGACCTTTGAGAATAAGCCATGTCTACTCACTTAGCTTTACCAGTTTCCACGTGAGAGCCCACAAATGGCCAGCGGCCAAATTAAAAAAACAAACTTTGCAGAAATTCGACATGTTGCAGATGTTGTCCACCATGGAAACAACATGTATGATGTAGGGCAGGTCAGGAGCTTTGAAAATAAGTCATCTCTGCTCACTTAGCTTTACCAGTTTCCACGTGAGAGCCCACAAATGGCCAGCGGCCAAATTAAAAACACAAACTTTGCAGAAATTCGACATGTTGCAGATGTTGTCCACCATGGAAACAACATGTACGATGTAGGGCAGGTCAAGAGCTTTAAAAATAAGTCATCTCTGCTCACTTAGCTTTACCAGTTTCCACGTGAGAGCCCACAAATGGCCAGCGGCCAAATTAAAAACACAAACTTTGCAGAAATTCGACATGTTGCAGATGTTGTCCACCATGGAAACAACATGTACGATGTAGGGCAGGTCAAGAGCTTTGAAAATAAGTCATCTCTGCTCACTTAGCTTTACCAGTTTCCACGTGAGAGCCCAGAAATGGCCAGCGGCCAAATTAAAAACACAAACTTTGCAGAAATTCGACATGTTCCAGATGTTGTCCACCATGGAAACAACATGTACGATGTAGGGCAGGTCAAGAGCTTTGAAAATAAGTCATCTCTGCTCACTTAGCTTTACCAGTTTCCACGTGAGAGCCCACAAATGGCCAGCGGCCAAATTAAAAACACAAACTTTGCAGAAATTCGACATGTTGCAGATGTTGTCCACCACGGAAACAACATGTACAATGTAGGGCAGGTCAAGAGCTTTGAAAATAAGTCATCTCTGCTCACTTAGCTTTACCAGTTTCCACGTGAGAGCCCACAAATGGCCAGCGGCCAAATTAAAAACACAAACTTTGCATAAATTCGACATGTTGCCGATGTTGTCCACCATGGAAACAACATGTACGATGTAGGGCAGATCAAGAGCTTTGAAAATAAGTCATCTCTGCTCACTTAGCTTTACCAGTTTCCACGTGAGAGCCCACAAATGGCCAGCGGCCAAATTAAAAACACAAACTTTGCAGAAATTCGACATGTTGCAGATGTTGTCCACCATGGAAACAACATGTACGATGTAGGGCAGATCAAGAGCTTTGAAAATAAGTCATCTCTGCTCACTTAGCTTTACCAGTTTCCACGTGAGAGCCCACAAATGGCCAGCGGCCAAATTAAAAAAACAAACTTTGCAGAAATTCGACATGTTGCAGATGTTGTCCACCATGGAAACAACATGTACGATGTAGGGCAGATCAAGAGCTTTGAAAATAAGTCATCTCTGCTCACTTAGCTTTACCAGTTTCCACGTGAGAGCCCACAAATGGCCAGCGGCCAAATTAAAAACACAAACTTTGCAGAAATTCGACATGTTGCAGATGTTGTCCACCATGGAAACCACATGTACGATGTAGAACAGGTCAAGAGCTTTGAAAATAAGTCATCTCTGCTCACTTAGCTTTACCAGTTTCCACGTGAGAGCCTACAAATGGCCAGCGGCCAAATTAAAAACACAAACTTTGCAGAAATTCGACATGTTGCAGATGTTGTCCACCATGGAAACAACATGTATGATGTACGGCAGGTCAGGAGCTTTGAAAATAAGTCATCTCTGCTCACTTAGCTTTACCAGTTTCCACGTGAGAGCCCACAAATGGCCAGCGGCCAAATTCAAAAAACAAACTTTGCAGAAATTCGACATGTTGCAGATATTGTCCACCATGGAAACAACATGTACGATGTAGGGCAGGTCAAGAGCTTTGAGAATAAGTCATCTCTGCTCACTTAGCTTTACCAGTTTCCACGTGAGAGCCCACAAATGGCCAGCGGCCAAATTCAAAAAACAAACTTTGCAGAAATTCGACATGTTGCAGATATTGTCCACCATGGAAACAACATGTACGATGTAGGGCAGGTCAAGAGCTTTGAGAATAAGTCATCTCTGCTCACTTAGCTTTATCAGTTTCCAAGTGAGAGCTCACAAATGGCCAGCGGCCAAATTAAAAACACAAACTTTGCAGAAATTCGACATGTTGCAGATGTTGTCCAACATGGAAACAACATGTACGATGTAGGGCAGGTCAAGAGCTTTGAAAATAAATCATCTCTGCTCACTTAGCTTTACCAGTTTCCACGTGAGAGCCCACAAATGGCCAGCGGCCAAATTAAAAACACAAACTTTGCAGAAATTCGACATGTTGCAGATGTTGTCCACCATGGAAACAACATGTATGATGTAGGGCAGGTCAGGAGCTTTGAAAATAAGTCATCTCTGCTCACTTAGCTTTACCAGTTTCCACGTGAGAGCCCACAAATGGCCAGCGGCCAAATTCAAAAAACAAACTTTGCAGAAATTCGACATGTTGCAGATATTGTCCACCATGGAAACAACATGTACGATGTAGGGCAGGTCAAGAGCTTTGAGAATAAGTCATCTCTGCTCACTTAGCTTTACCAGTTTCCACGTGAGAGCCCACAAATGGCCAGCGGCCAAATTAAAAACACAAACTTTGCAGAAATTCGACATGTTGCAGATGTTGTCCACCATGGAAACAACATGTACGATGTAGGGCAGATCAAGAGCTTTGAAAATAAGTCATCTCTGCTCACTTAGCTTTACCAGTTTCCACGTGAGAGCCCACAAATGGCCAGCTGCCAAATTAAAAACACAAACTTTGCAGAAATTCGACATGTTGCAGATGTTGTCCACCATGGAAACAACATGTACGATGTAGGGCAGGTCAAGAGCTTTGAAAATAAGTCATCTCTGCTCACTTAGCTTTACCAGTTTCCACGTGAGAGCCCACAAATGGCCAGCGGCCAAATTAAAAACACAAACTTTGCAGAAATTCGACATGTTGCAGATGTTGTCCACCATGGAAACAACATGTACGATGTAGGGCAGGTCAAGAGCTTTGAAAATAAGTCATCTCTGCTCACTTAGCTTTACCAATTTCCACGTGAGAGCCCAGAAATGGCCAGCGGCCAAATTAAAAACACAAACTTTGCAGAAATTCGACATGTTCCAGATGTTGTCCACCATGGAAACAACATGTACGATGTAGGGCAGGTCAAGAGCTTTGAAAATAAGTCATCTCTGCTCACTTAGCTTTACCAGTTTCCACGTGAGAGCCCACAAATGGCCAGCGGCCAAATTAAAAACACAAACTTTGCAGAAATTCGACATGTTGCAGATGTTGTCCACCATGGAAACAACATGTACGATGTAGGGCAGGTCAAGAGCTTTGAAAATAAGTCATCTCTGCTCACTTAGCTTTACCAATTTCCACGTGAGAGCCCAGAAATGGCCAGCGGCCAAATTAAAAACACAAACTTTGCAGAAATTCGACATGTTGCAGATGTTGTCCACCATGGAAACCACATGTACGATGTAGAACAGGTCAAGAGCTTTGAAAATAAGTCATCTCTGCTCACTTAGCTTTACCAGTTTCCACGTGAGAGCCTACAAATGGCCAGCGGCCAAATTAAAAACACAAACTTTGCAGAAATTCGACATGTTGCAGATGTTGTCCACCATGGAAACAACATGTATGATGTACGGCAGGTCAGGAGCTTTGAAAATAAGTCATCTCTGCTCACTTAGCTTTACCAGTTTCCACGTGAGAGCCCACAAATGGCCAGCGGCCAAATTCAAAAAACAAACTTTGCAGAAATTCGACATGTTGCAGATATTGTCCACCATGGAAACAACATGTACGATGTAGGGCAGGTCAAGAGCTTTGAGAATAAGTCATCTCTGCTCACTTAGCTTTACCAGTTTCCACGTGAGAGCCCACAAATGGCCAGCGGCCAAATTAAAAACACAAACTTTGCAGAAATTCGACATGTTGCAGATGTTGTCCACCATGGAAACAACATGTACGATGTAGGGCAGATCAAGAGCTTTGAAAATAAGTCATCTCTGCTCACTTAGCTTTACCAGTTTCCACGTGAGAGCCCACAAATGGCCAGCGGCCAAATTAAAAACACAAACTTTGCAGAAATTCGACATGTTGCAGATGTTGTCCACCATGGAAACAACATGTACGATGTAGGGCAGGTCAAGAGCTTTGAAAATAAGTCATCTCTGCTCACTTAGCTTTACCAGTTTCCACGTGAGAGCCCACAAATGGCCAGCGGCCAAATTAAAAACACAAACTTTGCAGAAATTCGACATGTTGCAGATGTTGTCCACCATGGAAACAACATGTACGATGTAGGGCAGGTCAAGAGCTTTGAAAATAAGTCATCTCTGCTCACTTAGCTTTACCAGTTTCCACGTGAGAGCCCAGAAATGGCCAGCGGCCAAATTAAAAACACAAACTTTGCAGAAATTCGACATGTTCCAGATGTTGTCCACCATGGAAACAACATGTACGATGTAGGGCAGGTCAAGAGCTTTGAAAATAAGTCATCTCTGCTCACTTAGCTTTACCAGTTTCCACGTGAGAGCCCACAAATGGCCAGCGGCCAAATTAAAAACACAAACTTTGCAGAAATTCGACATGTTGCAGATGTTGTCCACCACGGAAACAACATGTACAATGTAGGGCAGGTCAAGAGCTTTGAAAATAAGTCATCTCTGCTCACTTAGCTTTACCAGTTTCCACGTGAGAGCCCACAAATGGCCAGCGGCCAAATTAAAAACACAAACTTTGCATAAATTCGACATGTTGCCGATGTTGTCCACCATGGAAACAACATGTACGATGTAGGGCAGGTCAAGAGCTTTGAAAATAAGTCATCTCTGCTCACTTAGCTTTACCAGTTTCCACGTGAGAGCCCACAAATGGCCAGCGGCCAAATTAAAAACACAAACTTTGCAGAAATTCGACATGTTGCAGATGTTGTCCACCATGGAAACAACATGTACGATGTAGGGCAGATCAAGAGCTTTGAAAATAAGTCATCTCTGCTCACTTAGCTTTACCAGTTTCCACGTGAGAGCCCACAAATGGCCAGCGGCCAAATTAAAAAAACAAACTTTGCAGAAATTCGACATGTTGCAGATGTTGTCCACCATGGAAACAACATGTACGATGTAGGGCAGATCAAGAGCTTTGAAAATAAGTCATCTCTGCTCACTTAGCTTTACCAGTTTCCACGTGAGAGCCCACAAATGGCCAGCGGCCAAATTAAAAACACAAACTTTGCAGAAATTCGACATGTTGCAGATGTTGTCCACCATGGAAACCACATGTACGATGTAGAACAGGTCAAGAGCTTTGAAAATAAGTCATCTCTGCTCACTTAGCTTTACCAGTTTCCACGTGAGAGCCTACAAATGGCCAGCGGCCAAATTAAAAACACAAACTTTGCAGAAATTCGACATGTTGCAGATGTTGTCCACCATGGAAACAACATGTATGATGTACGGCAGGTCAGGAGCTTTGAAAATAAGTCATCTCTGCTCACTTAGCTTTACCAGTTTCCACGTGAGAGCCCACAAATGGCCAGCGGCCAAATTCAAAAAACAAACTTTGCAGAAATTCGACATGTTGCAGATATTGTCCACCATGGAAACAACATGTACGATGTAGGGCAGGTCAAGAGCTTTGAGAATAAGTCATCTCTGCTCACTTAGCTTTACCAGTTTCCACGTGAGAGCCCACAAATGGCCAGCGGCCAAATTCAAAAAACAAACTTTGCAGAAATTCGACATGTTGCAGATATTGTCCACCATGGAAACAACATGTACGATGTAGGGCAGGTCAAGAGCTTTGAGAATAAGTCATCTCTGCTCACTTAGCTTTATCAGTTTCCAAGTGAGAGCTCACAAATGGCCAGCGGCCAAATTAAAAACACAAACTTTGCAGAAATTCGACATGTTGCAGATGTTGTCCAACATGGAAACAACATGTACGATGTAGGGCAGGTCAAGAGCTTTGAAAATAAATCATCTCTGCTCACTTAGCTTTACCAGTTTCCACGTGAGAGCCCACAAATGGCCAGCGGCCAAATTAAAAACACAAACTTTGCAGAAATTCGACATGTTGCAGATGTTGTCCACCATGGAAACAACATGTATGATGTAGGGCAGGTCAGGAGCTTTGAAAATAAGTCATCTCTGCTCACTTAGCTTTACCAGTTTCCACGTGAGAGCCCACAAATGGCCAGCGGCCAAATTCAAAAAACAAACTTTGCAGAAATTCGACATGTTGCAGATATTGTCCACCATGGAAACAACATGTACGATGTAGGGCAGGTCAAGAGCTTTGAGAATAAGTCATCTCTGCTCACTTAGCTTTACCAGTTTCCACGTGAGAGCCCACAAATGGCCAGCGGCCAAATTAAAAACACAAACTTTGCAGAAATTCGACATGTTGCAGATGTTGTCCACCATGGAAACAACATGTACGATGTAGGGCAGATCAAGAGCTTTGAAAATAAGTCATCTCTGCTCACTTAGCTTTACCAGTTTCCACGTGAGAGCCCACAAATGGCCAGCTGCCAAATTAAAAACACAAACTTTGCAGAAATTCGACATGTTGCAGATGTTGTCCACCATGGAAACAACATGTACGATGTAGGGCAGGTCAAGAGCTTTGAAAATAAGTCATCTCTGCTCACTTAGCTTGACCAGTTTCCACGTGAGAGCCCACAAATGGCCAGCGGCCAAATTAAAAACACAAACTTTGCAGAAATTCGACATGTTGCAGATGTTGTCCACCATGGAAACAACATGTACGATGTAGGGCAGGTCAAGAGCTTTGAAAATAAGTCATCTCTGCTCACTTAGCTTTACCAATTTCCACGTGAGAGCCCAGAAATGGCCAGCGGCCAAATTAAAAACACAAACTTTGCAGAAATTCGACATGTTCCAGATGTTGTCCACCATGGAAACAACATGTACGATGTAGGGCAGGTCAAGAGCTTTGAAAATAAGTCATCTCTGCTCACTTAGCTTTACCAGTTTCCACGTGAGAGCCCACAAATGGCCAGCGGCCAAATTAAAAACACAAACTTTGCAGAAATTCGACATGTTGCAGATGTTGTCCACCATGGAAACAACATGTACGATGTAGGGCAGGTCAAGAGCTTTGAAAATAAGTCATCTCTGCTCACTTAGCTTTACCAGTTTCCACGTGAGAGCCCACAAATGGCCAGCGGCCAAATTAAAAACACAAACTTTGCAGAAATTCGACATGTTGCAGATGTTGTCCACCATGGAAACCACATGTACGATGTAGAACAGGTCAAGAGCTTTGAAAATAAGTCATCTCTGCTCACTTAGCTTTACCAGTTTCCACGTGAGAGCCTACAAATGGCCAGCGGCCAAATTAAAAACACAAACTTTGCAGAAATTCGACATGTTGCAGATGTTGTCCACCATGGAAACAACATGTATGATGTACGGCAGGTCAGGAGCTTTGAAAATAAGTCATCTCTGCTCACTTAGCTTTACCAGTTTCCACGTGAGAGCCCACAAATGGCCAGCGGCCAAATTCAAAAAACAAACTTTGCAGAAATTCGACATGTTGCAGATATTGTCCACCATGGAAACAACATGTACGATGTAGGGCAGGTCAAGAGCTTTGAGAATAAGTCATCTCTGCTCACTTAGCTTTACCAGTTTCCACGTGAGAGCCCACAAATGGCCAGCGGCCAAATTAAAAACACAAACTTTGCAGAAATTCGACATGTTGCAGATGTTGTCCACCATGGAAACAACATGTACGATGTCGGGCAGATCAAGAGCTTTGAAAATAAGTCATCTCTGCTCACTTAGCTTTACCAGTTTCCACGTGAGAGCCCACAAATGGCCAGCGGCCAAATTAAAAACACAAACTTTGCAGAAATTCGACATGTTGCAGATGTTGTCCACCATGGAAACAACATGTACGATGTAGGGCAGGTCAAGAGCTTTGAAAATAAGTCATCTCTGCTCACTTAGCTTTACCAGTTTCCACGTGAGAGCCCACAAATGGCCAGCGGCCAAATTAAAAACACAAACTTTGCAGAAATTCGACATGTTGCAGATGTTGTCCACCATGGAAACAACATGTACGATGTAGGGCAGGTCAAGAGCTTTGAAAATAAGTCATCTCTGCTCACTTAGCTTTACCAATTTCCACGTGAGAGCCCAGAAATGGCCAGCGGCCAAATTAAAAACACAAACTTTGCAGAAATTCGACATGTTCCAGATGTTGTCCACCATGGAAACAACATGTACGATGTAGGGCAGGTCAAGAGCTTTGAAAATAAGTCATCTCTGCTCACTTAGCTTTACCAGTTTCCACGTGAGAGCCCACAAATGGCCAGCGGCCAAATTAAAAACACAAACTTTGCAGAAATTCGACATGTTGCAGATGTTGTCCACCATGGAAACAACATGTACAATGTAGGGCAGGTCAAGAGCTTTGAAAATAAGTCATCTCTGCTCACTTAGCTTTACCAGTTTCCACGTGAGAGCCCACAAATGGCCAGCGGCCAAATTAAAAACACAAACTTTGCAGAAATTCGACATGTTGCAGATGTTGTCCACCATGGAAACAACATGTACGATGTAGGGCAGGTCAAGAGCTTTGAAAATAAGTCATCTCTGCTCACTTAGCTTTACCAGTTTCCACGTGAGAGCCCAGAAATGGCCAGCGGCCAAATTAAAAACACAAACTTTGCAGAAATTCGACATGTTCCAGATGTTGTCCACCATGGAAACAACATGTACGATGTAGGGCAGGTCAAGAGCTTTGAAAATAAGTCATCTCTGCTCACTTAGCTTTACCAGTTTTCACGTGAGAGCCCACAAATGGCCAGCGGCCAAATTAAAAACACAAACTTTGCAGAAATTCGACATGTTGCAGATGTTGTCCACCATGGAAACAACATGTACGATGTAGGGCAGATCAAGAGCTTTGAAAATAAGTCATCTCTGCTGACTTAGCTTTACCAGTTTCCACGTGAGAGCCCACAAATGGCCAGCGGCCAAATTAAAAAAACAAACTTTGCAGAAATTCGACATGTTGCAGATGTTGTCCACCATGGAAACAACATGTACGATGTAGGGCAGGTCAAGAGCTTTGAAAATAAGTCATCCCTGCTCACTTAGCTTTACCAGTTTCCACGTGAGAGCCCACAAATGGCCAGCGGCCAAATTAAAAACACAAACTTTGCAGAAATTCGACATGTTGCAGATGTTGTCCACCATGGAAACAACATGTACGATGTAGGGCAGATCAAGAGCTTTGAAAATAAGTCATCTCTGCTCACTTAGCTTTACCAGTTTCCACGTGAGAGCCCACAAATGGCCAGCGGCCAAATTAAAAAAACAAACTTTGCAGAAATTCGACATGTTGCAGATGTTGTCCACCATGGAAACAACATGTACGATGTAGGGCAGGTCAAGAGCTTAAAGAATAAGTCATCTCTGCTCACTTAGCTCTGCTAGTTTCCACGTGAGAGCCCACAAATGGCCAGCGGCCAAATTAAAAACACACTTTGCAAAAATTCGACATGTTGCAGATGTTGTCCACCATGGAAACAACATGTACGATGTAGGGCAGGTCAAGAGCTTTAAAAATAAGTCATCTCTGCTCACTTAGCTTAACCAGTTTCCACGTGAGAGCCCACAAATGGCCAGCGGCCAAATTAAAAACACAAACTTTGCTGAAATTCGATATGTTACGTCTATAGGCCTAACAGAACATTATTTTATCACACCCGCCTATCAAATAAAATTACCCCTTTACAAGCGTTTGAAGCTGGAGTTTCGCTTGAACTTGCAAACTGCCCGATTTGATAATGTTCTAAAGAGTGTCCACCAGCAATAAGCCATGTCATTTGTAGAGCAACACACGAGCTATCTGATATCGTCTTTTGTTTTTACTTAGCTTTCCTAGTTTAAATGCGAATGTAAATAATCACCCACCGGCGAACCGCACAGTTAAATTTGTGTCTTTTATTACGCGTTTTGAGAAAAAAAATAAGGAGCTCGAATTCGGATTTTATTTAACGTCTATAAGCCTAACAAGAAATTATTTTATCACACCCGCCTGTCAAATAAAATTACCCCTTTACAAGCGTTTGAAGCTGGAGTTTCGCTTGAACTTGCAAACTCTACCTGATTTGATAATGTTCTAAGGAGTGTCCACCAGCAATAAGGCATGAAGTTTGTAGAGCAACACACGAGCTATCTAATATCTTGTTTTGTTTTTACTTAGCTTTCATAGTTTTGACGTGCATGTAAATAATCACCCACCGGCGAACCGCACAGTTAAATTTGTGTTATTTATTACGCGTTTCAAGATTAAATAAAAACTAACTCGATTTGGAATTTTGTTAAGCGTGTATAGGGCTAACAGAAAGTTATGTTATTATACCCGCCGGTCCAAAAACCTTACTTCTGTACAAGCGTTTGAAGTTGGAGCTTAGCATTACCTTCCAAACATTGAGCGATTTGACAATGTTTTAAGGAGTGTCCACCAGCAATAAGGCATGAATATTGTAGAGCAACACACGATCTATCTAATATCGTCTCTTGTTTTTACTTAGATTGCCTAGTTTTGACGTGAATGTAAATAATCACCCAGCGGCGAACCGCACAGTTAAATTTGTGTTATTTATTACGCGTTTTGAGAAAAAGAATAAGGAGCTCGAATTCGGATTTTATTAAACGTCTATAGGCCTAACAGAAAATTATTTTATCACACCCGCCTATCCATTAAAATTACCCCTTTACAAGCGTTTGAAGCTGGAGTTTCGCTTGAACTTGCAAACTCTACCTGATTTGATAATGTTCTAAGGAGTGTCCACGAGCAATAAGGCATGAAGTTTGTAGAGCAACACACGAGCTATCTAATATCTTGTTTTGTTTTTACTTAGCTTTCATAGTTTTGACGTGCATGTAAATAATCACCCACCGGCGAACCGCACAGTTAAATTTGTTTTATTTATTACGCGTTTCGAGATTAAATAAAAAAAACTCGATTTGAAATTTTGTTAAGCGTGTATGGGGCTAACAGAAAGGAATGTTATTATACCCGCCGGTCAAAAAAAATTACTTCTTTACAAGCGTTTGGAGTTGGACTTTAGCATTACCTTCCAAACTTTAAGCGATTTGACAATGTTTTAAGGAGTGTCCACCAGCAATAAGGCATGAATATTGTAGAGCAACACACGATCTATCTAATATCGTGTCTTGTTTTTACTTAGATTTCCTAGTTTTGACGTGAATGTAAATAATCACCCACCGGCGAACCGCACAGTTAAATTTGTGTCTTTTATTACGCGTTTTGAGAAAAAAAATAAGGAGCTCGAATTCGGATTTTATTTAACGTCTATAAGCCTAACAAGAAATTATTTTATCACACCCGCCTGTCAAATAAAATTACCCCTTTACAAGCGTTTGAAGCTGGAGTTTCGCTTGAACTTGCAAACTCTACCTGATTTGATAATGTTCTAAGGAGTGTCCACCAGCAATAAGGCATGAAGTTTGTAGAGCAACACACGAGCTATCTAATATCTTGTTTTGTTTTTACTTAGCTTTCATAGTTTTGACGTGCATGTAAATAATCACCCACCGGCGAACCGCACAGTTAAATTTGTGTTATTTATTACGCGTTTCAAGATTAAATAAAAACTAACTCGATTTGGAATTTTGTTAAGCGTGTATAGGGCTAACAGAAAGTTATGTTATTATACCCGCCGGTCCAAAAACCTTACTTCTGTACAAGCGTTTGAAGTTGGAGCTTAGCATTACCTTCCAAACATTGAGCGATTTGACAATGTTTTAAGGAGTGTCCACCAGCAATAAGGCATGAATATTGTAGAGCAACACACGATCTATCTAATATCGTCTCTTGTTTTTACTTAGATTGCCTAGTTTTGACGTGCATGTAAATAATCACCCACCGGCGAACCACACAGTTAAATTTGTGTTATTTATTACGCGTTTTGAGATTTAAAAAAAACTTAATTTTGAATTTTGTTAAGCGTGTATAGGGCTAACAGAAAGTTATGTTATTATACCCGCCGTTCAAAAATCATTACCTCTTTACAAACGTTAGAAGTTGGAGTTTAGCTTGAACTTGCAAACTCTGCACGATTTGATAATGTTCTAAGGAGTGTCCACCAGCAATGAGGCATAAAATTTGTAGAGCAACACACGAGCTATCTGATATCGTCTTTTGTTTTTACTTTGCTTTCCAAGTTTTGATGCGAATGTAAATAATCACCCACCGGCGAACCGCACAGTTAAATTTGTGTTATTTATTACGCGTTTTGAGAAAAATAATAAGGAGCTCGAATTCGGATTTTATTAAACGTCTATAGGCCTAACAGAAAATTATTTTATCACACCCGCCTATCCATTAAAATTACCCCTTTACAAGCGTTTGAAGTTGGAGCTTAGCATTACCTTCCAAACTTTGAGCGATTTGACAATGATCTAAGGAGTGTCCACCAGCAATAAGGCATGAATATTGTAGAGCAACACACGATCTATCTAACATTTTGTTTTGTTTTCACTTTGCTTTCGTAGTTTTGACGTGCATGTAAATAATCACCCAGCGGCGAGCCGCACAGTTAAGTTTGTTTTATTTATTACACGTTTCGAGATTAAATAAAAAAAAAACTCGATTTATATTTTTTTAAGCGTGTATGGGGCTAACAGAAAGTAATGTTATTATACCCGCCTGTGAAAAAAAAGTACTTCTTTACAAGCGTTTGAAGTTGGAGATTAGCATTACCTTCCAAACTTTGAGCGATTTGACAATGTTCTAAGGAGTGTCCACCAGCAATAAGGCATGAATATTGTAGAGCAACACACGATCTATCTAATATCGTCTCTTGTTTTTACTTAGCTTTCCTAGTTTTGACGTGAATGTAAATAATCACCCACCGGCGAACCGCACAGTTAAATTTGTGTTATTTATTACGCGTTTTGAGAAAAAAAATAAGGAGCTCGAATTCGGATTTTATTAAACGTGTATAGGCCTAACAGAAAATTATTTTATCACACCCGCCTATCCATTAAAATTACCCCTTTACAAGCGTTTGAAGTTGGAGCTTAGCATTACCTTCCAAACTTTGAGCGATTTGACAATGTTCTAAGGAGTGTCCACCAGCAATAAGGCATGAATATTGTAGAGCAACACACGAGCTATCTAACATTTTGTTTTGTTTTTACTTTGCTTTCGTAGTTTTGACGTGCATGTAAATAATCACCCAGCGGCGAGCCGCACAGTTAAGTTTGTTTTATTTATTACACGTTTCGAGATTAAATAAAAAAAAACTCGATTTATATTTTTTTAAGCGTGTATGGGGCTAACAGAAAGTAATGTTATTATACCCGCCTGTGAAAAAAAAGTACTTCTTTACAAGCGTTTGAAGTTGGAGATTAGCATTACCTTCCAAACTTTGAGCGATTTGACAATGTTCTAAGGAGTGTCCACCAGCAATAAGGCATGAATATTGTAGAGCAACACACGATCTATCTAATATCGTCTCTTGTTTTTACTTAGCTTTCCTAGTTTTGACGTGAATGTAAATAATCACCCACCGGCGAACCGTACAGTTAAATTTGTGTTATTTATTACGCGTTTTGAGAAAAAAAATAAGGAGCTCGAATTCGGATTTTATTAAACGTGTATAGGCCTAACAGAAAATTATTTTATCACACCCGCCTATCCATTAAAATTACCCCTTTACAAGCGTTTGAAGTTGGAGCTTAGCATTACCTTCCAAACTTTGAGCGATTTGACAATGTTCTTAGGAGTGTCCACCAGCAATAAGGCATGAATATTGTATAGCAACACACGATCTATCTAATATCGTCTCTTGTTTTTACTTAGCTTTCCTAGTTTTGACGTGAATGTTAATAATCACCCAGCGGCGAGCCGCACAGTTAAATTTGTGTTTATCCACTAAAATAATACAACACTATTAGTCCTCCGCCGCGTCTGTCTATCTGTCTGCCCGTGTGTTCGCAATAATTTCAAAAACTACTGAATGGATCTTCATGCAGTTTTCATATAGGTAGGTATCGAATCGACAGAGTGGTTATCGAGGAAGTAGTCTAGCCATCTGAAGGGACTCAAGCTTCGAGTAATAAAGTCATTATTTTTCACCTGACAAAAATCTATCCACTTAGGCCAGGTGCAGTGAACAAAAGGTCTCACATTAAATATCTAGCCCGCATCAAAAGGTTTTGTGCCGCCACTGCGTTTACCTGAACATCTGTGTATGGTACAAATATAAAGGCATCTCGAATGCCATTGTTCTATTATCGTAGGTAAGGAGATAGAGTCAATAGTCAATTAACCTTTAAGGTTAGTCGTTACGTATTTTTTTTGCAGCTTTAGTAAATAAAGCTACTGTTACTTTATGTGTAAGCAGTACCTATGTAAAACAAGCTTGCTTAGCTCACAATCAACCTTTGTGTGAATTGTCCACATTTTTTTTATGGTCTTACTTATAAAACTACTGTATAGATATTGTTTAAGAATTTTTCTAAAATAGTTTTACCGTATTTAATTATAATTCAATTATGAAAGAGATATGACTGTATTTTTTGTTAACTGTACTTGCATTGTCACCCAAACTACATTTGCATACCAAATTTGAAGTCGATGCCATTAACCTTAGATTTCCGTCCTGCGGAGACGATCGTGACAAAACTACCAGGATATCACTACCAGATTATTGTAATGTCACGCCATTTACATAATTATGCCAAATTTCGAGATGATCCGACTAATAGAAGTGGGTCAAATTTAAATTGCAAGATTTGACCCGCGCATACGTGTTAAACATACATTGCAACTTAATAAAAAGCTCTTAATAAAAACAGCTGGACGCTATCAGCTATGATACAAATAAAACAGCGCAAAAACGTAACAAAAAACATACTCATTCAAAAAAATCAATCATTAAAAAAGTAAAGAGCGTAAAAGTGTTTGTCACGTCTGCAAGATAATGCGCTCACCCCGCCTTTTACTACAAAACGCAAGGTGCGGCGTATTTGCGATAATTGTCTTAGATTTTGTATCATATCGTTCGGGGAAATGGTGTACATTGGTAGACAGGTGTCAATGCACTTTTATCCAGATTTAAACCGCGCAAACTATAACTCATTATATGTACGGTGCTCTTTATTAGGGGTTGATTTTGATTCAATTAGTAGACAGATATTTGAAACTCAAAAATAAATAAAGTAGCTGACTACACTATTAATCGCCAAATCATCAATTTTTGAAGATAATATATTTATCGGTAGCCGAGTTACATTATTTGTTGTTTTTAAATTATTGCTGGATTTAGCATAATTTGCTGGTATTGTAAAGATGGCATATTAGTTTAATAGAAGCTGTTCTATTAACCCGGTGCTTACAAGATGCGAGTGCTAAATGAATGTTTAGTCGCTGTAGCACTTATAATTTCCCTAAAACAATTACGCAGGTGTGTCGGTGGGCCCAAAGTATATCCTATTGTGAACAGACAATCTTGATAGTTTTGATGTTGTTTGTCGGTATTACAACACTGCACTTTTTTAATGTTAGCCGCACTGTAATTGTATTTGGAAAACAATAGGTACCCCTCCCCCCCCCCCCCTACTTAAAAGTGTCCAGTTCAGGTATAAATCTCGAGCGAGAGATTTCATTATTAAACAATTAATCAATAAGAGGCGATGTGTATAGTGATGAGATACTTTCTAGGCTTAAGTGCAGGATTTTTTTAGTGTCTAACTAGCTTTCCTTTTTGCATTAAAATATAGACGGCTTAAAAAATATATATTTCAAAGATCAAGAAGAGTTGAGCTACTCCAGTAACGTGCCACACTTCGGTCAGTTTTATTATGTCTCTTTGTTATCTTTTCCTTTCATATTTAGCAACAAAACAAGTTGTAAAATCCTTTGTAAAGTGCATTTTCGTATATTTAGCTGAAATAAACTATATCATTCTGATTTTTTTCAAATTTTTCCACCTATCGGTTTAGATTTTGAATTTAGAGGAGGGAGGACGCTCGATTTTAATGAAAATTTGCATTTTAAAGTTGAATATTTTGTAATCAAATCACTCAATCAAAAAATCGTCTTAGCAACCCCTAATGGTTTTAAAAGACCTCTCCAACGATACCCCACACTACAAGGTTGGATGAGAAAAAAAACACCCTCACTTTACGTCTATGGGAAGTACTTACTCCAAAGTTTTTTATATATATATAAAAAAAAACTTTGGAGTAAGTACTTTCCATAGACGTATATATATATATACTATTAATTGCTAGAAAGCTGTTTATATATATATATATATATATATATATATATATATATATATATATATATATATATATATATAAACAGCTTTCTAGCAATTAATAGTCCCTGAGTAAAGCCGCGGATGGACAGACAGACAGACATGACGAAGCTATATAGGTTCCATTTTTTCCATTTTGGCTACGGAATTATTTCATTCATTATTTTGTACTTGACTCGGGATACAGCCACGTGTTTAATGACTAACGGTCTTTTGTTTTCTACGCTACCTGTGGTGTAGCACCTTACCGTAGTAGTACATTGTTCTGTTGTATTCACCACAAACTTTCAATTTTTTTTTTATTACGTTAATGTAAGGTTTGTAGGCGGTGCTTATGAGACGGGCAGTACAGGTGCCAGCGGGCAGGTAAATGAAATTTTTCCATTGAGCTATTTGTACGATACAATGTAATGACGCTTTACTGAACCCGACTTAGTAAAAAATAGGTAGGTACAGAAAACAGGTGCATAGAGAAAGTACCTACCTATTTTAGGTAAGCTGAAAGACAATAGGTACGACCACGGTAAGCTATACAATAGGCGGCCATATTACTGCTTACTGTTTTGTATGAGCAAATTATACTTCGTGCACTTTATTTCTCACTAAAATCCGAATTGGTCGTCCGTTTGTATGTCCATCTGGCTGTCTTTTATCTGTCCATCTGTCGAGATGCTATCTCTTAAGAAAATGTAGAGTTATCTAACTGAAATTAATATCAAGAACTCGGGTCTGCCATCTCTTGAAACAGTAATTAAAATAAACTTCTAATTCAACGGAATCATTCGACTCGGTGCCTCAGCATGAGCCAGCAGGAGTGATAGAAGCCTAGTATATAGTATCTAGGTGAGGTAGACGACTACAAATAGGTACACTTCCGCTGGCTCGTGCTGAGCGACTTTTAATTATAATAAGTAGTGGAAAATTATTTTCATGATTTTTGTCATCATCATCATCATCACCAACCGGAAGACGTCCACAGCTGAACAAAAGGCCTCTCCCTTAGATAATACTAGCAAAATAAATTTTAATTTTAACTTTAATTTTGATTGTAATTTTAATGTATTTTATTTTTATTTTAATTAGTAGTTTTGATGATAATTTTATTTTTTTTGTGTTACTAACGCTTTTAAGTAAGATACATGTTACTAACAATCTATGGACCCTGGTCTGCAATAAACGTTTATTATTAGAACACCACAATGAACGACAACTCGCGACTTGCATCCACCGATTTCCGCAACTCTCAAGATGTCATCAGTCCACCTGGTTGGAGGCCTGCTAACGCACTGACTTTCGTAGTCGGTTCTATTCTTAGTTAAAAAATATTTCGTGGAGTCGTTTCGTTTCTTTATTTATTTTTAGTTTTAGTGATTTATAGCCAAGGTTGCATCTCACATTAATTCAATGATATTATATGTTACTATCGTAGCTCACTGCATTAATTCCACTAAGCCATTGTGCACAAATGCGGCATAGTTACACGTCGAGGGGAAAATAGGTTTAATGCTCGAGTTTTATACTGCTTTTCACTTCGATTGAGAGAAAATTACTTAAGTAGCAACAGTGGAAATAATTTGTTCACTTACTAGGTACCTTTTGCTTTTTATGTATTGCTGTATAATTATATTTTTTTAGTTTTATTTATTTATTTTGATTGTTTTTCAGTTAAACATAAAATAAAAAAAATAAAAAAATATAATATACAAACTTCTTTGTTTGTGGCTGTTGACATCTGATTACCTTATCTTATAGACGAAGATATCACTTTATGTACTAAACCACAGAAAGTAATTTTATGTCGCCTAGATACCGCATAAACACAAACTTTACAAGCATGAGAAGTGAAAAATATACTTATAGAAAAAGATCGCGGGACTTTGATCATGTCTATATTAGGATTTCTACTTGGGATACCGAGGTGTTACTCCGCATGTGCCGACCACTGCATAAAATTAGGTATATTTAATCCATTAACAATTTTTGGGACCTATCCACGTAAGCAAGCTATTGTGAATTTTTGAATGATAGTGAATCCGCCAGCAAAAACAAATGCAACCTTATTTGTTTGATAACTTGTAACATATTTTTCACTTATCATGTTCGTAAAGTTCGTGTTTATGCTAGATCTAGGCGACTTAAAATGACTTTTTATGCTCTGGTGCATAAAGTGAAAACTTTGTATAAGACCAAGATAGTCAGGGCCCAAGTACATAACCAATTAAAAGCGATTTTGTAATGAAATTGACTAGTAGTAGTATATGCTCGTATTTTTTTATGAGGCCAAGGTGTCAACAGCCACAAACAAAAAGTTTCTACATATTTTTTTTAATCATTTTTAATTTATACATATAAACATAAAAATCAATCGAAATTAATCAAAATAAATCAATAAAACTAAAAAAAACTTATATAGTAATGCATGAAAAATAAAAGGTACATAGTAAGTGAACAATTGTTTCCATGATTTCTATTTCATTTTCTGAAGAACGTCTAGGTAAATATTACCGTTTATGGTATTTAATGTCTGAGAGAAAATCACGAAAGTTTAAAATGTTGACTAGGTAAACGTTGCACTGGACAGATCTTAATCTTGGAAATTTTTAAAAACCTTCCAAGTGTTAATTGAACTCGTCTTACGTTTGTAAATTACCTTATGCCGCAAGACCATTGTGGGCATTGCCCTTTTGTCCTATTGTTTATAATAATACCTGGTGATTTTTTGTGACTACGTATAGTTATAGGCAAACCGCGTAACTGAGTCCTCGCCTGCGCGGTACCGGGGCGCGGGGGTAGGACGACAAAGGGGACTAAAGGAGGTGCGGGCGGCGAGCGTGAATAGCTGTGCTAAGAAGCGCCTGCCGCCCGCACCTCCTTCAGTCCCCTTTGTCGTCCTACTCCCGCGCCCCTGCACCGCGCAGGCGAGGACTCAGTTACGCGGTTTGCCTACAGTGGAGAAGGGGGGGAAAACTAAAATTTTAACAAAATGTTAAAATCTGTTCATTTGCTATTTGACACTGGTCTGAGTACGTCTCTCACGGTTTCGTCAATTATCAGATTTTTTTACAAATTTTACCTTGTTGTTATTTCTTGTTGCAAAACAAGTATAAGTGCAAAGTAAAATTTAGATTTTCTTGGTATTGGTGCTTTTAGTCCTGTGCTTTTAGTGCTTTGGATGGTGGTGGTGTTTTAAGGTGTTGGTGGTAGCCGTGGTGCTTCACATCGGTGGCGGTGTTAGTATAAGGTGCATATAAGTAAGTAATTCTAGATTTTAAACTATTTCCATTTGCTATTATTCAATTTCGTTTGTTGTTAGCGTGCGAAAATAAAACATAAACAGTAAAGTTGTCTTCATTGTATCGTTGGTATAGAATTAATTATATTTTAGCTTAACTATATAGAACTGTTTGTTGGTAATTGCATTTTATTTTATCGTTTTTCTTTACTTATTCCATTTGACTTAGATATTTTTTATGCAGTGACGTTTTCATTTCAAAGAAATTTATTGACAGTTTTAATCGATCTGCCTACTCGTACGTTTTTTTGTCATACTTACGTTTACAATTAAGTTAACAAATAATTATAAGTATACATTGTCAAAATACCTGTTCATCATTTTGACATACTTATTAAGCACTGAAATATTTAAATATCGCATTTTCGTTGTTTTACGGTTTCTCCCCTGTTAAAACTAATATTTATAGGTATTTTTAGATTACATTTTATTTAGTCCTGTATTACTACTATTTTATACTGTGAATGGTGGTGGTATTTTAGTGTATGGGTAGTGGCCGTAGCGTTATTTACGTTGGTGGTGGTGTTGATATTAAGTTCTTATACGAATATTATTCTAAAGTTACGTATCGTTTTCATTTGGTTTTAAATTTAGTTTAGTATACGAAAATAAGTCATAAACCGGAAAGTTGTCTTTTACTCTATCGTAGATATAAGATTGATTATATTTCAGCTTTATTACAGAGAACTGTCTGTTTGTTTTGTATTATAGTTTATTTTATCGTTCCTCTTTACCTTTTTATCTTCTTGTGTGACCTACTACATCACTTCGAATTGTTGTGCGATTTTTTTAGTTATACCTACTTATGTTTAAAAAAAAACTGACATTTATTCAGTGCTTGACATTTTTAGTACTGAAATATTTAAATATTGTATGACCTTTGTGTTACGGTTCCTATCCTGTTAAATTAACATTTATATTCTAAGATTTGACTTTAATTATAGCGTCTTTTATTTATTTTTAAAAATTGTTTATTTTTACATCATAATTATTTATTTGTTTTGATTTCAGCAAAAAATTAAGTGCGTGTTTGTAAGAAAGCTTATCCTTAGGTTTTTAAATTATTTACTTATTGAATGTGTTTTTATCTCCTTTAATAAAGTGCTTCACTGAGAGTTGATTTTATTTGTTGGTATCATTTGTAGACATACGTACTTTTCAAACTTTAATTTTAATATTCATACCTATATTTGGGTACGTTTAATTTGTACTGTACTTGAATGGAAGTTATATACTCATATTTTTTTATTTAGGAAAACGTTACGTACGAACGTATTTTTTCATTATACTTTATTTTTTAAGGTTCAGCTTATTAAAACTTACTCATTAACCGACTTCAAAAAAGGAGGAGGTTCTATGTTCCAATGTTTGTATTTTTTTTTTAATAATTGATTTTATCTTTTATGTACGATAAATGGTTATTTTATAGCTTCGGAATTAAAATCCACTTGTTCATGACATTGCTTTTTAATTTGTAGGAACTGCATTTAGTTCTATTTTAAAAATAGGAACTTAGTCAAAGCCAACGCTACGTACTTACTCATTATGTATAAACTTAAGCTAGAAGCTTTTAAAAAAATATCCATAGAGCTCCACAGGTTTAATCCACTTCTAACCGAAATTGATGTAGTCAGTAAAACTGATTGCGCGGTCATAGCTAATAATTTAAGAAACTCCTCTTGTAAATACAAATATGCTAGTCAACTGTTTTATATAATCAACTCCAATTTGACGTTCAGAAATATTCACTTTCAGAAAGATGAACTTAATAAACAGGCGCTTTCAAAGAGTAGTTTAAGAAAAGCAATCATTACACTTAAATTATCATCAAATCCTGTGCCACCAAGAAATAAACAAGCGTACGAAAAATTGACCCATTACTTCACTCTACCCAATGAATATAAATATAGGAAGCGAATCTTTAGGATGTGGTTGAAAGCCAATGAATCGCAAACAAATACTTCAGCGTTAAATCATGGTAATGATCTTGGGCGCTCTCCAAAGTCATCGCCTGTACGTAAAACGGACTATTCTGCTTCAAAGATCTGTGATGTTTTAGGTGAAAATTCTTCAATTAAATTACCTTCGTGTGGTACCGTTTCAGCATTTACAGCAGCCAGTCACCTCTCCTGTGATGGTGACCAATATCCACCAATGCAGGTCTTACCGGGTAATAATGATATTAATGATTCGCCTGAGTTTCATAGTGATTTACAAAATAAAATTAGTAGGTATCCGGCAGCGTCCACAGTTTTTTTGGAAAATAAGGTATTACAATTTTCACGTACATCTTCGCCTGTATACGAACCAGAAGAAATATCAGCTTCTACTGATTTGATTACGGATGACGATAAGCCTATCGTTAACATAGTATCTGGTACTGATACTGACAATAAGTTTACTCCAATTAGAAATACTGCTGAAATTGAATCATTACAATCCAATTTCAATGTTAATGATATGAAAGTTTCTCCGGAAACAATAAAAATTCCCAAAGTTATTCTTAACATTTCTAGCAGCAATACATCATCAGCGATTGCACTACCTATTGGTACAAAAAATGTTGACACACTAGAGTCTACAAAATGTTCTGTTCTAGAAGGGGCATACGTTCTAGGAGAAAGCGTATGGAAATCAATATTTAGCGGTGATAAGTTGAAAGTCAATGTCTACCCGTATGTCATTAGAAAAACTATAGATAAACATATTAATAATACTTGTATTATTGTTTTTAAATATAAGAAATATTTAGGTCCAAATAAGGTTTCTATAACCGCCAAATGCAAACACGAGGGCTGCAAACAGTTTAAAATTAATTTAAGTAATTGTAAAATTGAACTCTATAGTACGAACATAAATTTCAGCCACAAACATTATCTTACGCAGCAAGTCCGAGGAGTGGGAAGGACTATGTTGAAAAATTTATCTCTTAAAAGTAAACCTTTAGCTTTAAAGAAAGATACTCTCTTAGATATAAATAATCAATTACTACACGACACAAAAAACCTCCGATCTGTGAAGTCGGACGCTACCATACGGAAAATTAGATCTGAAGCACTCGCTCTAAATGATAGGTCGAAAAATGATATTTTAGATTTATATCTTTATCAAAAAGATCATCCTAATTATGTGCAAGAAATATGTTTTCCTTTAAATGTGAAACTTTTTAGCGATGAACAAATATTTGTTCTCAAAACATTGAATAAACCTTTACTACATCTTGATGCCACAGGTGGGGTTTGTAGACCACCAAACAATGAAAAACATCACAAAAGAATATATTTATACTCTGGTGTCATTCAAGTACCTGTAACAGACAGAATATTTCCTGTACTAGGTATGATATCAGCGAAACACGACACTAACACTATTTTTAAAATGCTTAATGATTTTAGAGTTTCTTGTGAGGACAAAAATTGCTGGCCTGCCTTTTCTGGGGTTGTCACTGATTTCAGTTTTGCGCTTATAAACGCTGTCTGTCTAGCATTTTGTAAATGTTCACTTTCAGATTACCTGGAAAAAAGTTACAAATGTTTACAGGACAAAACCGATTCAGGAATGACTCCTATATTTTTATGCTGTGCTCATCTAGTTAAATGTCTGTGTCAAGACGTGGAGAAGTTTAATTTACATAATAAACATTTTTTTAAGGATATTTTAGTGAGCGTTATTTTGATGGATGATTTGAAAACGATCGACGCATTTATTGCAAATCTCTACATTATTCTTAATACAAAATTTTATACGCATAACGTAGCAAATGCGTATCAAAATCTTATTTTACTTTGTCGTAATACAGGTGAAAAAAGTTTTGTAGTTCTTGCGGAAGACGTAGAAAAAAATTCGTTTTCCATAGAGAAATGTTGTGAGGTCAAAAGTTCTTCCATATATGCCAACAGTCCTTTTTACAAACGCTGCAAAGAAAACGTGTCAAGTATAAATATTGATACTCATGGACAAACATCTAACTCTTATTACAATCCACACCTATACGAGGTATTTGTTACCAAGTACATGACTTATCTACCCCTATGGTGTAATTTATTAAAAGACAAACGGACAAGTAACGCTCCTGTAGAAAACTACTTTGCCCAACTCAAACATGGTATTTTAAAGGGTCAGTCTAATATGAAATGTACTCAGGTAATCAGACATCTTATGTCTGATACCGTATCGATCACTAAAGAAATCTTGAATGAAATTCCGAAAACTAGGCTAACTAAAACTGATAAAGCTGTTAAGGTTTTAAATGACGATGTGGAGGTATGGGAAAAGAGGAAAAGGCCTCTGCATAGCCATTTTCTAGGTAGACATTTGAAGGAGTTGCAAGTTCCTAAAAATGCTGATGTTATTAATATCGGTTTAATGTGTGATGAAATGTGTAAATATTGTGGAAAAGGTACGAGCTCCATAGATATTGTCACTGATTGGGTACAATGTGATGTTTGTAATTGCTCTATCCATCAATCATGCGCGAAGAAGCTTTTAGATAATGACACAAACTTTTCAGGTTCTTTTGAATGCGAGTACTGTAAAGTACAGCACTCGCCTGTATTACCAGGATCACACAGTTCAGACAGCCTTGGCCAAGGTATTGATGTATTCCCCAATGGTTTGGTAACTGATATTGATTACTATTCAGTTGTAAACAGGGACTATTATGTAACGAAAATGGATTCTCTTAACGTGCTTCCTAAAGAATTAAAAATAGGAGATTACATTTCACTAAACGGAGACGCTTGGATGACTAGCTTTGCGGTGAACCATGCATTACATTTAGTAAATAAAGGTAAATACAATATTTTAGGTGTTGAAATCGCTACACATATTTTTTCAGGTCATCGATTACTTAAATCATTCTATGATTCTTTGTATTTACCCAATGACAGAGACACAGTTTTTCCACTTTGTCTTTTAAATCACTATACAATGGTAATTTTATCAGCAGATAAATTAAGTATTACAATTATAGAGCCGAAAGGTAGAGAACAGGCAATATTGTCAGATTATAAAGATAAAATCAATAAATTACTGCATGAATTGCAATTAGGTCCAGTAAATAAGGTACACACATTTAAACATTATAGACAAAAGGATCAACATAACTGCGGTCCGATAATCATATATCTACTCGAATGTTTGGTAAATGGTACGTCTCTTGAAGGGACTGGTATGAATTTCGATCAGTATAGGAAAACTATCAAATTAATGCTTTTAAAAAATAGTGATCCAATGTTCAACGTATGTTATATATGTGGTAGAGAGATCGTAAGTGAAGCTTCTTATTTCAAATGTCACATATGTTACAGAAAATTACACTTAACACCAGCTTGCATTTTAGAAGTAAACGAGTTGAAAACTATGACCATGTCCGACAAAATCGTACAATTGAATAAAATTTGTGAATTATGTAAAAAATATTTTGCTAAAAAATTTACCCCTTCGAAAGCAAAATTGTGAAACTAAATATTAGAATACTAACACTTTGGGCAGCTATTAGGTTTTTTATCTGGTACCTATCTAATTCAAAGGCGCCATATAGTTACTTTACCACTATGATAAGTAGTTATTTTGTTTTTTTCTTTACAGATCTTTGGTTTGTACGGCTTGTTATATATAAAAACCACCCCTGAAATACGATCTTAGGTTTATTTCATACATCTTTTTTATTCCGATTTACTAATTATGAACAAATGCTTACTTAACAATAACGTGATACGGAAACTTATAACATTATTACAAGGTGGACATATCAATTGCCTTAACCTTTATTTGAGGTATTGTATGTCTGACAACAGCTTTATTTATAAAATTCTTTTATGTATACACATCCCTTTTTTGGGGGTAAGGTATGGTATGGTACGGTACGGTAATATATGGTACGGTATGGTAATGTATGGTAAGGTATGGTAAAGTAAAGTGCTTAATTAAATGTGTAATAACTCACAGAAGGGGGGTGTGACACTCATGGAATTTTCGGAGAGAATGGGAGTGACTATGGGGAAGGTGGAGGTCACTGGGCTTATAAAAGTCCAATTCTTTGGGTGTCATCTGACCCTAATGTGCAGTTAATTTTTATACTTAGAATTTACTAGCTTTTACTTAGAATTCAGCAAATTACAGTTGTAATTTAGTTAGAAACTTTTTAAGCCGATGTTCAAATTAGTGCTTTATTTATATTGTTTAATATGTACATTAGTTATTTATTAATTAATTTGGCTTTTCAGTTATGTAAACATCAAGTATTAACAAATTAGCAAAAGATATATTAACAATTTACCACCAAAGCAAGTGTTCAGGTAAGAATGTTTCAAGTGTAAGTGGAGAAATATTTTCATTAAATTAGTCTATTTTCATAAAAATTACTGTTTTATTTCACATACACAATTTTACTGTAATTTTTAGTGTTACGTAATCCATGATTGTAACAATGATCTCTCTATTTGGTGTTCTTCTTAATTGCTTGAAACTTCAGTTTAGCTTAATACTTATTATTGTTTTTTTTATTCTTCTCAAAAGATGCTGGCAGAGTACTTGTGCTGATTGTAGCCTCAGTAGCTTACTATTGATTTTGCAAGCCTGCATTTCTCTGTTCACAAAATAATGCTACTTATTACTGATTTAACGCTAATTTTATTAATTGCACGTTATTTTTCTGACTTTTCAGAACCCTTTGCTAGTAGATTGGTAGTGTAGCCTTGTTAGTAAATATGTATATTTTTATTTAATAGGTGTTATTTCTATTCAAGGGGAGGCCTATGTCCAAGTGGACATCCTACAGCTAAGATGATGATGACGATGATGATTTATATTAATCAAAAATTTTGTTTTCATTTAATACACAAAGGTTTTGTCATTATTTTATGATAAACAGCCAGATGATAGAATGAGGATCTTATATGCTAAAGATACACAATGATGTTAGATGAAAAAATGGATTGATTTCAATTCTAGATTTCGATTAAATGCGATAGGTATATAACATTTAGAAGGTTTAAATAATCAATCACTTATTACTACTGTTTCAGCTAAATATCGAAAAAAAAAGAGATGCACTTATTTGTCTACAAAAGAAGATGATTTTATTGATCTTTAAGGAGGCGAAAACATAATGACTACAACGAACACCATGTAAATGGCTTATTAAGATTAACTTCATTTATTGCTGCGACAAAAATGGTATTCACGAAGCTTTAGGAAAGACAGGGAGTGGCTCTGGGAAAAGTGGAGGTCACTGTGCAAGCACTAAAATCTTTGGGTGTCATTTGGTCATAACACTAATTGTAACTAAACGATTTGTAAACAACAGATACTCTATTAAATGACTTAGTTATTTAAGTTTTTAGTTTGTATAATTTACTGTGTTACAAAATTGTTAACAGATTTATATATTTTTTTTTTTTCAATTTTACCCAATTATGTTAATGTATACCATGTTTATAAATTTTTCAGAAACAAATTGTTGAAACTGGGAGTGGTCATCAGAACGATGAAAAAGTAAAGAGATGGGTGCGGGAGAATAATACAATTGCTCCAATATTTCATGGCTTCGAAGCGTATTCGACTCTCATTATTTTTGGTTCATGTTATGTATATGCACAATTATTCAGTTATTTTTCCGTGTTATGTATCTGATCGTAATTGTTACCCATTTACATGTTTTAATTTCCTTTTTTTTTTCAAAATTTCAACTAATTCCTCTGTACTGCTGCTTTAGACTCTTCTCAAAAGGCAAGTCTGCTGGCAAGTCACTAGCATTGATCGTGTCCTCCGTAGCTTACATTGCGTCATCATTTCAATAATGATCACAGTATAATTTCATCTACAGTTGACACTGCAAGGATCATATAACACACTTTACCTCACTTTAACTCACTTTTTTTTCAATTTTGAGTTACAATCATGATTTCGCAAGAAAAAAAAATCTTTTTTCTTAACTCTCGTATCTCAACGTCTCTTAATTCCTTTGCGTTAGAAAGTTAGAGAATAGAAGAACATTGTAACTAAGGGTGTACTGGGGTGAATAAAATAGCAACTTTAACTTTTTTTTAAATGTATGATGACCAGATGGTCCCAAAGGAAGACCAGCGCCGTTCGCAAGACCGGCAGATTGCTGATTTGGGACCATTTCGTGACATACATGCCTTTATTTTGTTTTTTTCTCTATTTTATTATATATTCATTGTTTCTCACGAATAAATGTTATCTTTCTTTCTTTCAACTTAACAAGAAACTAACTTTGTCGAAAAGGCATGAAAAAATTGTATTACTATTTACATTTTTATTCCTCGACCTTACTAAAATTTAATACTTAAATACAAAGAGAATTGTATGTCTGAGTTTCGGCACAGTTTTCCAACCGTAATATTCTTATGTTATAGAAAAGGGTAAAAGAAATGTATTTTTTGTGACTAAACAATCAAAAACTTTTTTAGTTTTAGCTTTGTTCACTGTAATGTACACGGCGGTTTTGTATGGTTTTATTAAAAAATATAAATATTTGATGCGCCACCCTGTTAAGTTAGTGAAAATGAGTTGCGATGATTGTCGAACGATGATTATTGCATGTAATTTTTCCGACTTTTTATAACCGATTGCTAGACGAAATACATTTTTGTGTTTTTACATGTTGTAGTTTAATTTTGTAAATGTTTATAATCTCTATTTAATAGGCGTTGTTTCCGTGAATCAAACGCATCATATATGATAAATAATAGTAGTAATTGACTTTGACTTTGAGTTGTAAAAATGTCAAGTTAATCAATTTCTTTTTGAATGCAGCGTCATTTCTTTTTTTTACAAGTCTTTGTTTTATGGCTTGTTACAAAAAAACACACTTAAAATACGATCTTTTTTCGATTACACATCTTTTTTACTCTAATTTACAATATGAATAGCTATTTTAACGTGATACGGAAACATAACGTTCTTTATTAGTTTACTTTATTTTTTATAACAAGTTAGGCCATACCATAACAATTGCCTTAATATTATTTTCAGGTACCTATTAAGTAGGTATGTCCGACGACAGCTTCATTTATAAAAAAATTCTTTGCATATTAAGTCTTAATATCTGACGTAGGTATGGTAAGGTATGTTATGGTACGGTAATGTATGGTACGGTACGGTATGGTAATGTATACATAGTAAGGTATGGTAAAGTAAAGCGCTTAATTCTAAACTCACAAAAGGGGCGAGTGACACTCATGGAATTTTCGGAGAGAATGGGAGTGACTATGGGGAAGGTGGAGGTCACTGGGCTTAAAAAAAGCCCAATTCTTTGGGTGTCACCTGACCCTAATGTTCAGTTTATTTTTATGCTAAGAATCTACTTAATTTTACTGAGAATTGAAGAAATGTTTCAAGTGGAAGTGAAGGAAGATTTTCATTAAATGAGTATTTTCGTTAAAATTAGTTTTATTTATTTTTGCACAATGTCACTGTTATTTTTAGTATAAAGTGTAACGTACGTATTCCATGATCGTAACGATTATCTCTTGATATATTTGGTTTCCTTCTTAATGCTTAGTTTAAAACGTCAGCATAAGCTAAGTACTAATCAGAAGGGCTACTCCGAAACACAACGTTCGAAGTTCGTGTCGTGCGGTCTCTCTCACACTTATACTATTCAATACGAGAGCGAGAGGGATCGCACGACACGAATCTTGAACGTTGTGTTTCGGAGTAGCCGCGAGGCTTAGGGGCAAAAAAATGTTTATTTTTATTTTGTAGGTAACTTTTTAATTTTAATTTTTTGTAAATTGTTAATAGTGGCTCCGATGCGGTAACGTTTCATTTGCTCTGCTTACCCCATTTGGGAAAGCAGGCGTGATGATGTTTGTATGTGTGTGTGTATGTGTATGTGTGTGTGTGTGTGTGTGTGTGTGTGTGTGTGTGTGTGTGTGTGTGTGTGTGTGTGTGTGTGTGTGTGTGTGTGTGTGTGTGTGTGTGTGTGTGTGTGTGTGTGTGTGTGTGTATGTATGTGTGTGTGAGTGTAATTTTTTCTATGTACGACTGTTAAAATATTTTTTTATACTTCTTAAAAGATGCTAGCAGAGTACTGGAACTGATCCGTAGCTTATATTGACTGAGCCTGAGTGAGAAAAGATTCAAGTGACATTCAAAGAATTTTCGGAGAGGCTCGGGAGTGACTATGGGGGAGGTGGAGATCACACTTTGTTCTTTGAAGGTCGCTTGGCATAAATGATCAGTAATTAGTGATTTACTTTCGAATTAAGTGCGTGAAGCGTCAGGTGCAAAACAAAAAACTAAGCAACCTACAAAAAACCATAAAAACATTTTATCTACCAGTTTAAAGTCGGTGCCTCAGCACGAGCTAGTAGAAGTGATAGAAGTCCCATAGATAGTAAGTATACGAATTCAGATTGGAGTGAGAAATAAAGTGTACGAAGTATAATTTGGTCATACAAAACAGTAAGCAGCAATATGGCCGCCTATTGTATAGCTTACCGTGGTCGTACCTATTGTCTTTCAGCTTACCTAAAGTAAGTAGTTATTTTCTTTATGCACCTGTTTTCTGTACCTACCTATTTTTTACTAAGTCGGGTTCAGTAAAGCGTCTTTACATTGTTTTGTACAAAAAGCCCAATGGAACAATTTCATTTACCTGCCTGCCCCTGCACCTGCCCGTCTATAAGCACCGCCTTCAAACTTAGAACAATAACGTACTACTACGGTAAGGGGTTATACCACAGGTAGCGAAGAAAACGAAAGACCGTCATCAGCATAGGATAAGTCATTAAACAAGTGGCTGTATCCCAAGTATACTACAAAATAATGAAATAAGTTTTGTTAAAAATTTACTGGTTGATTTGATCTTACACCACTTTTTAGGGTTAAGTAGCCAAAAGTGAAAAAACGGAACCCATTTAGCTTCGCCATGTCTTCCTGTTTGACTGTCCATCCGTGGCTTTGCTCAGGGACTATCAATGCTAGAAAACTAATTTTGCACGAATATATACATATGTAAACTATGCCGACAAAATAGTACAATAAAAAATAAAAAATAATTTTTTTTGGAGTGCTTCCCATAGACTTAATGTGACCTGAGGTTATTTTTAGGGTTCCGGAACAATAATCGCAAAAATAGAACCCTTATAGTTTCGTCAAGTTCGTCTGTCTGTCCGTCCGTCCGTATGTTACAGGCATTTTACTCGAAAACAACAAGATTATATCAATGAAATTTAGAGTACAGATGTCTTGTCAAAGCCGATATTTAGTTTTGTAGTTAAATTACAAAAATAAATAATTATGGGAGGGGGGGGGAGGGGGGCACTCCATACACAGGCCTCGGCAGGAATGTCATTTCGTGGATTCGTTAATATTGAAGGACTCGGCTATGCCTCGTCCTTCAAAACCATACTCATCCACGAAGTGACTTTTCCCGCCCTCTGCAGTAATATACTATTTCTGTTAGCTCTATACACGCTTCATAAAATTTAAATTTGAGCTACTTATTTAAATTCTCAAAACGCGTCATAAATAACACAAATACAAATACACAAATACTGTGACATCTCTCTCCACATGTTTAGTTAGTCTAGCTTTATAATAATATCCTGTTGTATTCTTGGTTGCCCTGAAAACCAGCGCCATGACTGAAGAAATTCAGACATCGGCATTTGCTGAGTGGCATCCATTTTGGTGCTTTGTTAACTACAGTTTCATTTAGATTAAGATTTCATGTACAAACTTTTTAACACCAAATAAATCTATTCTATTCTATTCTATTCTAAATATAATTGTGCGGTTCGCCGGTGGGTGATTATTTACATTCACGTCAAAACTAGGAAAGCTAACTAAAAATAAAAGACGGTATCAGATAGCTCGTGTGTTGCTCTACAATATTCATGCCTTATTGCTGGTGGACACTCCTTAGAACATTGTCAAATCGCTCAAAGTTTGGAAGGTAATGCTAAGCTCCAACTTCAAACGCTTGTAAAGGAGTAATGTTTCTTGACAGGCGGGTATAATAACATAACTTTCTGTTAGCCCTATACACGCTTAACAAAATTCCAAATCAAGTTAGTTTTTATTTAATCTCTAAACGCGTAATAAATAACACAAATTTAACTGTGCGGCTCGCCGCTGGGTGATTATTTACATTCACGTCAAAACTATGAAAGCTAAGTAAAAACAAAACAAGATATTAGATAGCTCGTGTGTTGCTCTACAAACTTCATGCCTTATTGCTGGTGGACACTCCTTAAAACATTGTCAAATTGCTCAAAGTTTGGAAGGTAATGCTAAACTCCAACTCCAAACGCTTGTAAAGAAGTAATTTTTTTTGACCGGCGGGTATAATAACATTACTTTCTGTTAGCCCCATACACGCTTAACAAAATTTCAAATCGAGTTTTTTTTATTTAATCTCGAAACGCGTAATAAATAAAAACAAATTTAACTGTGCGGCTCGCCGCTGGGTGATTATTTACATTCACGTCAAAACTATGAAAGCTAAGTAAAAACAAAACAAGATATTAGATAGCTCGTGTGTTGCTCTACAAACTTCATGCCTTATTGCTGGTGGACACTCCTTAGAACATTATCAAATCAGGTAGAGTTTGCAAGTTCAAGCGAAACTCCAGCTTCAAACGCTTGTGAAGGGGTAATTTTAATGGATAGGCGGGTGTGATAAAATAATTTTCTGTTAGGCCTATAGACGTTTAATAAAATCCGAATTCGAGCTCCTTATTTTTTTTTTCTCAAAACGCGTAATAAATAACACAAATTTAACTGTGCGGTTCGCCGGTGGGTGATTATTTACATTCACGTCAAAACTAGGAAATCTAAGTAAAAACAAGAGACGATATTAGATAGACCGTGTGTTGCTCTACAATATTCATGCCTTATTACTGGTGGACACTGCTTAAAACATTGTCAAATCGCTCAAAGTTTGGAAGGTAATGCTAAACTCCAACTCCAAACGCTTGTAAAGAAGTAATTTTTTTTTGACCGGCGGGTATAATAACATTACTTTCTGTTAGCCCCATACACGCTTAACAAAATTTCAAATCGAGTTTTTTTTTAAATCTCGAAACGCGTAATAAATAAAACAAATTTAACTGTGCGGTTCGCCGGTGGGTGATTATTTACATTCACGTTAAAACTAGGAAAGCTAAGTAAAAACAAGAGACGATATTAGATAGATCGCGTGTTGCTCTACAATATTCATGCCTTATTGCTGGTGGACACTCCTTAGAACATTGTCAAATCGCTCAAAGTTTGGAAGGTAATGCTAAGCTCCAACTTCAAACGCTTGTACAGAAGTAAGGTTTTTGGACCGGCGGGTATAATAACATTACTTTCTGTTAGCCCCATACACGCTTAACAAAATTTCAAATCGAGTTTTTTTTATTTAATCTCGAAACGCGTAATAAATAAAACAAATTTAACTGTGCGGTTCGCCGGTGGGTGATTATTTACATGCACGTCAAAACTATGAAAGCTAAGTAAAAACAAAACAAGATATTAGATAGCTCGTGTGTTGCTCTACAAACTTCATGCCTTATTGCTGGTGGACACTCCTTAGAACATTATCAAATCAGGTAGAGTTTGCAAGTTCAAGCGAAACTCCAGCTTCAAACGCTTGTAAAGGGGTAATTTTAATGGATAGGCGGGTGTGATAAAATAATTTTCTGTTAGGCCTATAGACGTTTAATAAAATCCGAATTCGAGCTCCTTATTCTTTTTCTCAAAACGCGTAATAAATAACACAAATTTAACTGTGCGGTTCGCCGGTGGGTGATTATTTATATTCACGTTAAAACTAGGAAAGCTAAGTAAAAACAAGAGACGATATTAGATAGATCGCGTGTTGCTCTACAATATTCATGCCTTATTGCTGGTGGACACTCCTTAGAACATTGTCAAATCGCTCAAAGTTTGGAAGGTAATGCTAAGCTCCAACTTCATACGCTTGTAAAGGGGTAATTTTAATGGATAGGCGGGTGTGATAAAATAATTTTCTGTTAGGCCTATAGACGTTTAATAAAATCCGAATTCGAGCTCCTTATTCTTTTTCTCAAAACGCGTAATAAATAACACAAATTTAACTGTGCGGTTCGCCGGTGGGTGATTATTTACATTCACGTCAAAACTAGGAAATCTAAGTAAAAAAAAGACACGATATTAGATAGATCGTGTGTTGCTCTACAATATTCATGCCTTATTGCTGGTGGACACTCCTTAGAACATTGTCAAATCGCTCAAAGTTTGGAAGGTAATGCTAAACTCCAACTCCAAACGCTTGTAAAGAAGTAATTTTTTTTGACCGGCGGGTATAATAACATTACTTTCTGTTAGCCCCATACACGCTTAACAAAATTTCAAATCGAGTTTTTTTTATTTAATCTCGAAACGCGTAATAAATAAAAACAAATTTAACTGTGCGGTTCGCCGGTGGGTGATTATTTACATTCGCATCAAAACTTGGAAAGCTAAGTAAAAACAAAAGACGATATCAGATAGCTCGTGTGTTGCTCTACAAATTTTATGCCTCATTGCTGGTGGACACTCCTTAGAACATTATCAAATCGTGCAGTTTGCAAGTTCAAGCTTAACTCCAACTTCAAACGTTTGTAAAGGGGTAATGTTTTTTGAACGGCGGGTATAATAACATAACTTTCTGTTAGCCCTATACACGCTTAACTAAATTCAAAATTAAGTTTTTTTTAAATCTCAAAACGCGTAATAAATAACACAAATTTAACTGTGTGGTTCGCCGGTGGGTGATTATTTACATTCACGTCAAAACTAGGAAAGCTAAGTAAAAACAAGAGACGATATTAGATAGATCGCGTGTTGCTCTACAATATTCATGCCTTATTGCTGGTGGACACTCCTTAGAACATTGTCAAATCGCTCAAAGTTTGGAAGGTAATGCTAAGCTCCAACTTCATACGCTTGTAAAGGGGTAATTTTAATGGATAGGCGGGTGTAATAAAATAATTTTCTGTTAGGCCTATAGACATTTAATAAAATCCGAATTCGAGCTCCTTATTCTTTTTCTCAAAACGCGTAATAAATAACACAAATTTAACTGTGCGGTTCGCCGGTGGGTGATTATTTACATTCACGTCAAAACTAGGAAATCTAAGTAAAAAAAAGACACGATATTAGATAGATCGTGTGTTGCTCTACAATATTCATGCTTTATTGCTGGTGGACACTCCTTAAAACATTGTCAAATCACTCAAAGTTTGGAAGGTAATGCTAAACTTCAACTCCAAACGCTTGTAAAGAAGTAATTTGTTTGGAGACCTGGTGACCTGACACACAGGCCCTGCCTAGTTCTCGCACCAGTCTCCCCCACATAAGTCTGTAAACTACACACTTAAATTCATTACATATAAATGATACATTGTAACTTGGTGGTGGAGAAAAATAAATAAATTATTATTATTATTTTTTTTTTTTTTTTGACCGGCGGGTATAATAACATTACTTTCTGTTAGCCCCATACACGCTTAACAAAATTTCAAATCGAGTTTTTTTTATTTAATCTCGAAACGCGTAATAAATAAAAACAAATTTAACTGTGCGGCTCGCCGCTGGGTGATTATTTACATTCACGTCAAAACTATGAAAGCTAAGTAAAAACAAAACAAGATATTAGATAGCTCGTGTGTTGCTCTACAAACTTCATGCCTTATTGCTGGTGGACACTCCTTAGAACATTATCAAATCAGGTAGAGTTTGCAAGTTCAAGCGAAACTCCAGCTTCAAACGCTTGTAAAGGGGTAATTTTAATGGATAGGCGGGTGTGATAAAATAATTTTCTGTTAGGCCTATAGACGTTTAATAAAATCCGAATTCGAGCTCCTTATTCTTTTTCTCAAAACGCGTAATAAATAACACAAATTTAACTGTGCGGTTCGCCGCTGGGTGATTATTTACATTCACGTCAAAACTAGGCAATCTAAGTAAAAACAAGAGACGATATTAGATAGATCGTGTGTTGCTCTACAATATTCATGCCTTATTGCTGGTGGACACTCCTTAGAACATTGTCAAATCGCTCAAAGTTTGGAAGGTAATGCTAAGCTCCAACTTCAAACGCTTGTACAGAAGTAAGGTTTTTGGACCGGCGGGTATAATAACATTACTTTCTGTTAGCCCCATACACGCTTAACAAAATTTCAAATCGAGTTTTTTTTATTTAATCTCGAAACGCGTAATAAATAAAACAAATTTAACTGTGCGGTTCGCCGGTGGGTGATTATTTACATGCACGTCAAAACTATGAAAGCTAAGTAAAAACAAAACAAGATATTAGATAGCTCGTGTGTTGCTCTACAAACTTCATGCCTTATTGCTGGTGGACACTCCTTAGAACATTATCAAATCAGGTAGAGTTTGCAAGTTCAAGCGAAACTCCAGCTTCAAACGCTTGTAAAGGGGTAATTTTAATGGATAGGCGGGTGTGATAAAATAATTTTCTGTTAGGCCTATAGACGTTTAATAAAATCCGAATTCGAGCTCCTTATTCTTTTTCTCAAAACGCGTAATAAATAACACAAATTTAACTGTGCGGTTCGCCGGTGGGTGATTATTTATATTCACGTTAAAACTAGGAAAGCTAAGTAAAAACAAGAGACGATATTAGATAGATCGCGTGTTGCTCTACAATATTCATGCCTTATTGCTGGTGGACACTCCTTAGAACATTGTCAAATCGCTCAAAGTTTGGAAGGTAATGCTAAGCTCCAACTTCATACGCTTGTAAAGGGGTAATTTTAATGGATAGGCGGGTGTGATAAAATAATTTTCTGTTAGGCCTATAGACGTTTAATAAAATCCGAATTCGAGCTCCTTATTCTTTTTCTCAAAACGCGTAATAAATAACACAAATTTAACTGTGCGGTTCGCCGGTGGGTGATTATTTACATTCACGTCAAAACTAGGAAATCTAAGTAAAAAAAAGACACGATATTAGATAGATCGTGTGTTGCTCTACAATATTCATGCCTTATTGCTGGTGGACACTCCTTAGAACATTGTCAAATCGCTCAAAGTTTGGAAGGTAATGCTAAACTCCAACTCCAAACGCTTGTAAAGAAGTAATTTTTTTTGACCGGCGGGTATAATAACATTACTTTCTGTTAGCCCCATACACGCTTAACAAAATTTCAAATCGAGTTTTTTTTATTTAATCTCGAAACGCGTAATAAATAAAAACAAATTTAACTGTGCGGTTCGCCGGTGGGTGATTATTTACATTCGCATCAAAACTTGGAAAGCTAAGTAAAAACAAAAGACGATATCAGATAGCTCGTGTGTTGCTCTACAAATTTTATGCCTCATTGCTGGTGGACACTCCTTAGAACATTATCAAATCGTGCAGTTTGCAAGTTCAAGCTTAACTCCAACTTCAAACGTTTGTAAAGGGGTAATGTTTTTTGAACGGCGGGTATAATAACATAACTTTCTGTTAGCCCTATACACGCTTAACTAAATTCAAAATTAAGTTTTTTTTAAATCTCAAAACGCGTAATAAATAACACAAATTTAACTGTGTGGTTCGCCGGTGGGTGATTATTTACATTCACGTCAAAACTAGGAAAGCTAAGTAAAAACAAGAGACGATATTAGATAGATCGCGTGTTGCTCTACAATATTCATGCCTTATTGCTGGTGGACACTCCTTAGAACATTGTCAAATCGCTCAAAGTTTGGAAGGTAATGCTAAGCTCCAACTTCATACGCTTGTAAAGGGGTAATTTTAATGGATAGGCGGGTGTAATAAAATAATTTTCTGTTAGGCCTATAGACATTTAATAAAATCCGAATTCGAGCTCCTTATTCTTTTTCTCAAAACGCGTAATAAATAACACAAATTTAACTGTGCGGTTCGCCGGTGGGTGATTATTTACATTCACGTCAAAACTAGGAAATCTAAGTAAAAAAAAGACACGATATTAGATAGATCGTGTGTTGCTCTACAATATTCATGCTTTATTGCTGGTGGACACTCCTTAAAACATTGTCAAATCACTCAAAGTTTGGAAGGTAATGCTAAACTTCAACTCCAAACGCTTGTAAAGAAGTAATTTGTTTGGAGACCTGGTGACCTGACACACAGGCCCTGCCTAGTTCTCGCACCAGTCTCCCCCACATAAGTCTGTAAACTACACACTTAAATTCATTACATATAAATGATACATTGTAACTTGGTGGTGGAGAAAAATAAATAAATTATTATTATTATTTTTTTTTTTTTTTGACCGGCGGGTATAATAACATTACTTTCTGTTAGCCCCATACACGCTTAACAAAATTTCAAATCGAGTTTTTTTTATTTAATCTCGAAACGCGTAATAAATAAAAACAAATTTAACTGTGCGGCTCGCCGCTGGGTGATTATTTACATTCACGTCAAAACTATGAAAGCTAAGTAAAAACAAAACAAGATATTAGATAGCTCGTGTGTTGCTCTACAAACTTCATGCCTTATTGCTGGTGGACACTCCTTAGAACATTATCAAATCAGGTAGAGTTTGCAAGTTCAAGCGAAACTCCAGCTTCAAACGCTTGTAAAGGGGTAATTTTAATGGATAGGCGGGTGTGATAAAATAATTTTCTGTTAGGCCTATAGACGTTTAATAAAATCCGAATTCGAGCTCCTTATTCTTTTTCTCAAAACGCGTAATAAATAACACAAATTTAACTGTGCGGTTCGCCGCTGGGTGATTATTTACATTCACGTCAAAACTAGGCAATCTAAGTAAAAACAAGAGACGATATTAGATAGATCGTGTGTTGCTCTACAATATTCATGCCTTATTGCTGGTGGACACTCCTTAGAACATTGTCAAATCGCTCAAAGTTTGGAAGGTAATGCTAAGCTCCAACTTCAAACGCTTGTACAGAAGTAAGGTTTTTGGACCGGCGGGTATAATAACATTACTTTCTGTTAGCCCCATACACGCTTAACAAAATTTCAAATCGAGTTTTTTTTATTTAATCTCGAAACGCGTAATAAATAAAACAAATTTAACTGTGCGGTTCGCCGGTGGGTGATTATTTACATGCACGTCAAAACTATGAAAGCTAAGTAAAAACAAAACAAGATATTAGATAGCTCGTGTGTTGCTCTACAAACTTCATGCCTTATTGCTGGTGGACACTCCTTAGAACATTATCAAATCAGGTAGAGTTTGCAAGTTCAAGCGAAACTCCAGCTTCAAACGCTTGTAAAGGGGTAATTTTAATGGATAGGCGGGTGTGATAAAATAATTTTCTGTTAGGCCTATAGACGTTTAATAAAATCCGAATTCGAGCTCCTTATTCTTTTTCTCAAAACGCGTAATAAATAACACAAATTTAACTGTGCGGTTCGCCGGTGGGTGATTATTTATATTCACGTTAAAACTAGGAAAGCTAAGTAAAAACAAGAGACGATATTAGATAGATCGCGTGTTGCTCTACAATATTCATGCCTTATTGCTGGTGGACACTCCTTAGAACATTGTCAAATCGCTCAAAGTTTGGAAGGTAATGCTAAGCTCCAACTTCAAACGCTTGTAAAGGGGTAATTTTAATGGATAGGCGGGTGTGATAAAATAATTTTCTGTTAGGCCTATAGACGTTTAATAAAATCCGAATTAGAGCTCCTTATTCTTTTTCTCAAAACGCGTAATAAATAACAAAAATTTAACTGTGCGGTTCGCCGCTGGGTGATTATTTACATTCACGTCAAAACTAGGCAATCTAAGTAAAAACAAGAGACGATATTAGATAGATCGTGTGTTGCTCTACAATATTCATGCCTTATTGCTGGTGGACACTCCTTAGAACATTGTCAAATCGCTCAAAGTTTGGAAGGTAATGCTAAGCTCCAACTTCAAACGCTTGTACAGAAGTAAGGTTTTTGGACCGGCGGGTGTAATAACATAACTTTCTGTTAGCCCTATACACGCTTAACAAAATTCCAAATCGAGTAAGTTTTTATTTAATCTCGAAACGCGTAATAAATAACACAAATTTAACTGTGCGGCTCGCCGCTGGGTGATTATTTACATTCACGTCAAAACTACGAAAGCTAAGTAAAAACAAAAAATGACATTAGATAGCGCGTGTGTTGCTCTACAAACTTCATGCCTTATTGCTGGTGGACACTCCTTAGAACATTATCAAATCAGGTAGTTTGCAAGTTCAAGCGAAACTCCAGCTTCAAACGCTTGTAAAGGGGTAATTTTATTTGACAGGCGGGTCTGATAAAATAATTTCTTGTTAGGCTTATAGACGTTAAATAAAATCCGAATTCGAGCTCCTTATTTTTTTTCTCAAAACGCGTAATAAATAACACAAATTTAACTGTGCGGTTCGCCGGTGGGTGATTATTTACATTCGCATTTAAACTAGGAAAGCTAAGTAAAAACAAAAGACGATATCAGGTAGCTCGTGTGTTGCTCTACAAATGACATGGCTTATTGCTGGTGGACACTCTTTAGAACATAATCAAATCGGGCAGAGTTTGCAAATTCAAGCGAAACTCCAGCTTCAAACGCTTGTAAAGGGGTAATTTTATTTGATAGGCGGGTGTGATAAAATAATTTTCTGTTAGGCCTATACACGTTTAATAAAACCCGGATTCGAGCTCCTTATTTTTTTTCTCAAAACGCGTAATAAATAACACAAATTTAACTGTGCGGTTCGCCGGTGGGTGATTATTTACATTCACGTCAAAACTAGGAAAGCTAAGTAAAAACAAGAGACTATATTAGATAGATCGTGTGTTGCTCTACAATATTCATGCCTTATTGCTGGTGGACACTCCTTAGAACATTTTCAAATCGCTCAAAGTTTGGAAGGTTATGCTAATCTCCAACTTCAAACGCTTGTAAAGAAGTACTTTTTTTTCATAGGCGGGTATAATAACATTACTTTCTGTTAGCTCCATACACGCTTAAAAAAAATATAAATCGAGTTTTTTTTTATTTAATCTCGAAACGTGTAATAAATAAAACAAACTTAACTGTGCGGCTCGCCGCTGGGTGATTATTTACATTCGCGTCAAAACTAGGAAAGCAAAGTAAAAACAAAAAACTATATTAGATAGCTCGTGTGTTGCTCTACAAATGACATGGCCTATTGCTGGTGGACACTCCTTAGAACATTATCAAATTGGGCACAGTTTGCAAATTCAAGCGAAACTCCAGCTTCAAACGCTTGTAAAGGGGTAATTTTATGTGATAGGCGGGTGTGATAAAATAATTTTCTGTTAGGCCTATACACGTTAAATAAAATCTGAATTCGAGCTCCTTATTTTTTTTCTCAAAATGCGTAATAAATAACACAAATTTAACTGTGCGGTTCGCCGGTGGGTGATTATTTACATTCACGTCAAAACTAGGAAAGCTAAGTAAAAACAAGAGACGATATTAGATAAATCGTGTGTTGCTCTACAATATTCATGCCTTATTGCTGGTGGACACTCCTTAGAACATTGTCAAATCGCTCAAAGTTTGGAAGGTAATGCTAAGCTCCAACTTCAAACGCTTGTACAGAAGTAAGGTTTTTGGACCGGCGGGTATAATACCATAACTTTCTGTTAGCCCCATACACGCTTAACAAAATTTCAAATCGAGTTTTTTTTATTTAATCTCGAAACGCGTAATAAATAAAACAAATTTAACTGTGCGGTTCGCCGATGGGTGATTATTTACATGCACGTCAAAACTATGAAAGCTAAGTAAAAACAAAACAAAATATTAGATAGCTCGTGTGTTGCTCTACAAACTTCATGCCTTATTGCTGGTGGACACTCCTTAGAACATTATCAAATCAGGTAGAGTTTGCAAGTTCAAGCGAAACTCCAGCTTCAAACGCTTGTAAAGGGGTAATTTTAATGGATAGGCGGGTGTGATAAAATAATTTTCTGTTAGGCCTATAGACGTTTAATAAAATCCGAATTCGAGCTCCTTATTCTTTTTCTCAAAACGCGTAATACATAACACAAATTTAACTGTGCGGTTCGCCGCTGGGTGATTATTTACATTCACGTCAAAACTAGGCAATCTAAGTAAAAACAAGAGACGATATTAGATAGATCGTGTGTTGCTCTACAATATTCATGCCTTATTGCTTGTGGACACTCCTTAAAACATTGTCAAATCGCTCAAAGTTTGGAAGGTAATGCTAAACTCCAACTCCAAACGCTTGTAAAGAAGTAATTTTTTTTGACCGGCGGGTATAATAACATTACTTTCTGTTAGCCCCATACACGCTTAACAAAATTTCAAATCGAGTTTTTTTTATTTAATCTCGAAACGCGTAATAAATAAAACAAATTTAACTGTGCGGTTCGCCGGTGGGTGATTATTTACATGCACGTCAAAACTATGAAAGCTAAGTAAAAACAAAACAAGATATTAGATAGCTCGTGTGTTGCTCTACAAACTTCATGCCTTATTGCTGGTGGACACTCCTTAGAACATTATCAAATCAGGCAGAGTTTGCAAGTTCAAGCGAAACTCCAGCTTCAAACGCTTGTAAAGGGGTAATTTTATTTGACAGGCGGGTCTGATAAAATAATTTCTTGTTAGGCTTATAGACGTTAAATAAAATCCGAATTCGAGCTCCTTATTTTTTTTCTCAAAACGCGTAATAAATAACACAAATTTAACTGTGCGGTTCGCCGGTGGGTGATATTTACATTCGCATTTAAACTAGGAAAGCTAAGTAAAAACAAAAGACGATATCAGATAGCTCGTGTGTTGCTCTACAAATGACATGGCTTATTGCTGGTGGACACTCTTTAGAACATTATCAAATCGGGCAGTTTGCAAATTCAAGCGAAACTCCAGCTTCAAACGCTTGTAAAGGGGTAATTTTATTTGATAGGCGGGTGTGATAAAATAATGTTCTGTTAGGCCTATAGACGTAACATGTCGAATTTCAGCAAAGTTTGTGTTTTTAATTTGGCCGCTGGCCATTTGTGAGCTCTCACGTTGAAACTGGTAAAGCTAAGTGAGCAGAGATGACTTATTTTTAAAGCTCTTGACTTGCCCTACATTGTACATGTTGTTTCCATGGTGGACAACATCTGCAACATGTCGAATTTCTGCAAAGTTTGTGTTTTTAATTTGGCCGCTGGCCATTTGTGGGCTCTCACGTGGAAACTAGCAGAGCTAAGTGAGCAGAGATGACTTATTCTTTAAGCTCTTGACCTGCCCTACATCGTACATGTTGTTTCCATGGTGGACAACATCTGCAACATGTCGAATTTCTGCAAAGTTTGTTTTTTTAAATTGGCCGCTGGCCATTTGTGGGCTCTCACGTGGAAACTGGTAAAGCTAAGTGAGCAGAGATGACTTATTTTCAAAGCTCTTGACCTACCCTACATCGTACATGTTGTTTCCATGGTGGACAACATCTGCAACATGTCGAATTTCTGCAAAGTTTGTGTTTTTAATTTGGCCGCTGGCCATTTGTGGGCTCTCACGTGGAAACTGGTAAAGCTAAGTGAGCAGAGATGACTTATTTTCAAAGCTCTTGACCTGCCCTACATCGTACATGTTGTTTCCATGGTGGACAACATCTGCAACATATCGAATTTCTGCAAAGTTTGTTTTTTTTTAATTTGGCCGCTGGCCATTTGTGGGCTCTCACGTGGAAACTGGTAAAGCTAAGTGAGCAGAGATGACTTATTTTCAAAGCTCTTGACCTGCCCTACATCGTACATGTTGTTTCCATGGTGGACAACATCTGGAACATGTCGAATTTCTGCAAAGTTTGTGTTTTTAATTTGGCCGCTGGCCATTTCTGGGCTCTCACGTGGAAATTGGTAAAGCTAAGTGAGCAGAGATGACTTATTTTCAAAGCTCTTGACCTGCCCTACATCGTACATGTTGTTTCCATGGTGGACAACATCTGCAACATGTCGAATTTCTGCAAAGTTTGTGTTTTTAATTTGGCCGCTGGCCATTTGTGGGCTCTCACGTGGAAACTGGTAAAGCTAAGTGAGCAGAGATGACTTATTTTCAAAGCTCTTGACCTGCCCTACATCGTACATGTTGTTTCCATGGTGGACAACATCTGCAACATGTCGAATTTCTGCAAAGTTTGTGTTTTTAATTTGGCCGCTGGCCATTTGTGGGCTCTCACGTGGAAACTGGTAAAGCTAAGTGAGCAGAGATGACTTATTTTCAAAGCTCTTGATCTGCCCTACATCGTACATGTTGTTTCCATGGTGGACAACATCTGCAACATGTCGAATTTCTGCAAAGTTTGTGTTTTTAATTTGGCCGCTGGCCATTTGTGGGCTCTCACGTGGAAACTGGTAAAGCTAAGTGAGCAGAGATGACTTATTCTCAAAGCTCTTGACCTGCCCTACATCGTACATGTTGTTTCCATGGTGGACAATATCTGCAACATGTCGAATTTCTGCAAAGTTTGTTTTTTGAATTTGGCCGCTGGCCATTTGTGGGCTCTCACGTGGAAACTGGTAAAGCTAAGTGAGCAGAGATGACTTATTTTCAAAGCTCTTGACCTGCCCTACATCGTACATGTTGTTTCCATGTTGGACAACATCTGCAACATGTCGAATTTCTGCAAAGTTTGTGTTTTTAATTTGGCCGCTGGCCATTTGTGGGCTCTCACGTGGAAACTGGTAAAGCTAAGTGAGCAGAGATGACTTATTCTCAAAGCTCTTGACCTGCCCTACATCGTACATGTTGTTTCCATGGTGGACAATATCTGCAACATGTCGAATTTCTGCAAAGTTTGTTTTTTGAATTTGGCCGCTGGCCATTTGTGGGCTCTCACGTGGAAACTGGTAAAGCTAAGTGAGCAGAGATGACTTATTTTCAAAGCTCCTGACCTGCCGTACATCATACATGTTGTTTCCATGGTGGACAACATCTGCAACATGTCGAATTTCTGCAAAGTTTGTGTTTTTAATTTGGCCGCTGGCCATTTGTAGGCTCTCACGTGGAAACTGGTAAAGCTAAGTGAGCAGAGATGACTTATTTTCAAAGCTCTTGACCTGTTCTACATCGTACATGTGGTTTCCATGGTGGACAACATCTGCAACATGTCGAATTTCTGCAAAGTTTGTGTTTTTAATTTGGCCGCTGGCCATTTGTGGGCTCTCACGTGGAAACTGGTAAAGCTAAGTGAGCAGAGATGACTTATTTTCAAAGCTCTTGATCTGCCCTACATCGTACATGTTGTTTCCATGGTGGACAACATCTGCAACATGTCGAATTTCTGCAAAGTTTGTGTTTTTAATTTGGCCGCTGGCCATTTGTGGGCTCTCACGTGGAAACTGGTAAAGCTAAGTGAGCAGAGATGACTTATTTTCAAAGCTCTTGATCTGCCTTACATCGTACATGTTGTTTCCATGGTGGACAACATCTGCAACATGTCGAATTTCTGCAAAGTTTGTGTTTTTAATTTGGCCGCTGGCCATTTGTGGGCTCTCACGTGGAAACTGGTAAAGCTAAGTGAGCAGAGATGACTTTTTTTCAAAGCTCTTGACCTGCCCTACATCGTACATGTTGTTTCCATGGTGGACAACATCTGCAACATGTCGAATTTATGCAAAGTTTGTGTTTTTAATTTGGCCGCTGGCCATTTGTGGGCTCTCACGTGGAAACTGGTAAAGCTAAGTGAGCAGAGATGACTTATTTTCAAAGCTCTTGACCTGCCCTACATCGTACATGTTGTTTCCATGGTGGACAACATCTGCAACATGTCGAATTTCTGCAAAGTTTGTTTTTTTAATTTGGCCGCTGGCCATTTGTGGGCTCTCACGTGGAAACTGGTAAAGTTAAGTGAGCAGAGATGACTTATTTTCAAAGCTCTTGACCTGCCCTACATCGTACATGTTGTTTCCATGGTGGACAACATCTGCAACATGTCGAATTTCGGCAAAGTTTGTTTTTTGAATTTGGCCGCTGGCCATTTGTGGGCTCTCACGTGGAAATTGGTAAAGCTAAGTGAGCAGAGATGACTTATTTTCAAAGCTCCTGACCTGCCCTTCATTATACATGTTGTTTCCATGGTGGACAACATCTGCAACATGTCGAATTTCTGCAAAGTTTGTGTTTTTAATTTGGCCGCTGGCCATTTGTGGGCTCTCACGTTGAAACTGGTAAAGCTAAGTGAGCAGAGATGACTTATTTTTAAAGCTCTTGACTTGCCCTACATTGTACATGTTGTTTTCATGGTGGACAACATCTGCAACATGTCGAATTTCTGCAAAGTTTGTGTTTTTAATTTGGCCGCTGGCCATTTGTGGGCTCTCATGTGGAAACTGGCAGAGCTAAGTGAGCAGAGATGACTTATTCTTTAAGCTCTTGACCTGCCCTACATCGTACATGTCTTTTCCATGGTGGACAACATCTGCAACATGTCGAATTTCTGCAAAGTTTGTGTTTTTAATTTGGCCGCTGGCCATTTGTGGGCTCTCACGTGGAAACTGGTAAAGCTAAGTGAGCAGAGATGACTTATTCTCAAAGCTCTTGACCTGCCCTACATCGTACATGTTGTTTCCATGGTGGACAACATCTGGAACATGTCGAATTTCTGCAAAGTTTGTGTTTTTAATTTGGCCGCTGGCCATTTGTGGGCTCTCACGTGGAAACTGGTAAAGCTAAGTGAGCAGAGATGACTTATTTTCAAAGCTCTTGACCTGCCCTACATCGTACATGTTGTTTCCATGGTGGACAACATCTGCAACATGTCGAATTTCTGCAATGTTTGTGTTTTTAATTTGGCCGCTGGCCATTTGTGGGCTCTCACGTGGAAACTGGTAAAGCTAAGTGAGCAGAGATGACTTATTTTCAAAGCTCTTGACCTGCCCTACATCGTACATGTTGTTTCCATGGTGGACAACATCTGCAACATGTCGAATTTCTGCAAAGTTTGTTTTTTTAATTTGGCCGCTGGCCATTTGTGGGCTCTCACGTGGAAACTGGTAAAGCTAAGTGAGCAGAGATGACTTATTTTCAAAGCTCTTGACCTGCCCTACATCGTACATGTTGTTTCCATGGTGGACAACATCTGCAACATGTCGAATTTCGGCAAAGTTTGTTTTTTGAATTTGGCCGCTGGCCATTTGTGGGCTCTCACGTGGAAATTGGTAAAGCTAAGTGAGCAGAGATGACTTATTTTCAAAGCTCTTGACCTGCCCTTCATTATACATGTTGTTTCCATGGTGGACAACATCTGCAACATGTCGAATTTCTGCAAAGTTTGTGTTTTTAATTTGGCCGCTGGCCATTTGTGGGCTCTCACGTTGAAACTGGTAAAGCTAAGTGAGCAGAGATGACTTATTTTTAAAGCTCTTGACTTGCCCTACATTGTACATGTTGTTTCCATGGTGGACAACATCTGCAACATGTCGAATTTCTGCAAAGTTTGTTTTTTGAATTTGGCCGCTGGCCATTTGTGGGCTCTCACGTGGAAACTGGTAAAGCTAAGTGAGCAGAGATGACTTATTTTCAAAGCTCCTGACCTGCCGTACATCATACATGTTGTTTCCATGGTGGACAACATCTGCAACATGTCGAATTTCTGCAAAGTTTGTGTTTTTAATTTGGCCGCTGGCCATTTGTAGGCTCTCACGTGGAAACTGGTAAAGCTAAGTGAGCAGAGATGACTTATTTTCAAAGCTCTTGACCTGTTCTACATCGTACATGTGGTTTCCATGGTGGACAACATCTGCAACATGTCGAATTTCTGCAAAGTTTGTGTTTTTAATTTGGCCGCTGGCCATTTGTGGGCTCTCACGTGGAAACTGGTAAAGCTAAGTGAGCAGAGATGACTTATTTTCAAAGCTCTTGATCTGCCCTACATCGTACATGTTGTTTCCATGGTGGACAACATCTGCAACATGTCGAATTTCTGCAAAGTTTGTTTTTTTAATTTGGCCGCTGGCCATTTGTGGGCTCTCACGTGGAAACTGGTAAAGCTAAGTGAGCAGAGATGACTTATTTTCAAAGCTCTTGATCTGCCTTACATCGTACATGTTGTTTCCATGGTGGACAACATCTGCAACATGTCGAATTTCTGCAAAGTTTGTGTTTTTAATTTGGCCGCTGGCCATTTGTGGGCTCTCACGTGGAAACTGGTAAAGCTAAGTGAGCAGAGATGACTTTTTTTCAAAGCTCTTGACCTGCCCTACATCGTACATGTTGTTTCCATGGTGGACAACATCTGCAACATGTCGAATTTATGCAAAGTTTGTGTTTTTAATTTGGCCGCTGGCCATTTGTGGGCTCTCACGTGGAAACTGGTAAAGCTAAGTGAGCAGAGATGACTTATTTTCAAAGCTCTTGACCTGCCCTACATCGTACATGTTGTTTCCATGGTGGACAACATCTGCAACATGTCGAATTTCTGCAAAGTTTGTTTTTTTAATTTGGCCGCTGGCCATTTGTGGGCTCTCACGTGGAAACTGGTAAAGTTAAGTGAGCAGAGATGACTTATTTTCAAAGCTCTTGACCTGCCCTACATCGTACATGTTGTTTCCATGGTGGACAACATCTGCAACATGTCGAATTTCGGCAAAGTTTGTTTTTTGAATTTGGCCGCTGGCCATTTGTGGGCTCTCACGTGGAAATTGGTAAAGCTAAGTGAGCAGAGATGACTTATTTTCAAAGCTCTTGACCTGCCCTACATCGTACATGTTGTTTCCATGGTGGACAACATCTGCAACATGTCGAATTTCTGCAAAGTTTGTGTTTTTAATTTGGCCGCTGGCCATTTGTGGGCTCTCACGTTGAAACTGGTAAAGCTAAGTGAGCAGAGATGACTTATTTTTAAAGCTCTTGACTTGCCCTACATTGTACATGTTGTTTTCATGGTGGACAACATCTGCAACATGTCGAATTTCTGCAAAGTTTGTGTTTTTAATTTGGCCGCTGGCCATTTGTGGGCTCTCATGTGGAAACTGGCAGAGCTAAGTGAGCAGAGATGACTTATTCTTTAAGCTCTTGACCTGCCCTACATCGTACATGTCTTTTCCATGGTGGACAACATCTGCAACATGTCGAATTTCTGCAAAGTTTGTTTTTTTAATTTGGCCGCTGGCCATTTGTGGGCTCTCACGTGGAAACTGGTAAAGCTAAGTGAGCAGAGATGACTTATTCTCAAAGCTCTTGACCTGCCCTACATCGTACATGTTGTTTCCATGGTGGACAACATCTGGAACATGTCGAATTTCTGCAAAGTTTGTGTTTTTAATTTGGCCGCTGGCCATTTGTGGGCTCTCACGTGGAAACTGGTAAAGCTAAGTGAGCAGAGATGACTTATTTTCAAAGCTCTTGACCTGCCCTACATCGTACATGTTGTTTCAATGGTGGACAACATCTGCAACATGTCGAATTTCTGCAATGTTTGTGTTTTTAATTTGGCCGCTGGCCATTTGTGGGCTCTCACGTGGAAACTGGTAAAGCTAAGTGAGCAGAGATGACTTATTTTCAAAGCTCTTGACCTGCCCTACATCGTACATGTTGTTTCCATGGTGGACAACATCTGCAACATGTCGAATTTCTGCAAAGTTTGTTTTTTTAATTTGGCCGCTGGCCATTTGTGGGCTCTCACGTGGAAACTGGTAAAGCTAAGTGAGCAGAGATGACTTATTTTCAAAGCTCTTGACCTGCCCTACATCGTACATGTTCTTTCCATGGTGGACAACATCTGCAACATGTCGAATTTCGGCAAAGTTTGTTTTTTGAATTTGGCCGCTGGCCATTTGTGGGCTCTCACGTGGAAATTGGTAAAGCTAAGTGAGCAGAGATGACTTATTTTCAAAGCTCTTGACCTGCCCTTCATTATACATGTTGTTTCCATGGTGGACAACATCTGCAACATGTCGAATTTCTGCAAAGTTTGTGTTTTTAATTTGGCCGCTGGCCATTTGTGGGCTCTCACGTTGAAACTGGTAAAGCTAAGTGAGCAGAGATGACTTATTTTTAAAGCTCTTGACTTGCCCTACATTGTACATGTTGTTTCCATGGTGGACAACATCTGCAACATGTCGAATTTCTGCAAAGTTTGTGTTTTTAATTTGGCCGCTGGCCATTTGTGGACTCTCACGTGGAAACTGGCAGAGCTAAGTGAGCAGAGATGACTTATTCTTTAAGCTCTTGACCTGCCTTACATCGTACATGTTGTTTCCATGGTGGACAACATCTGCAACAAGTCGAATTTCTGCAAAGTTTGTTTTTTTAATTTGGCCGCTGGCCATTTGTGGGCTCTCACGTGGAAACTGGTAAAGCTAAGTGAGCAGAGATGACTTATTTTCAAAGCTCCTGACCTGCCCTTCATCATACATGTTGTTTCCATGGTGGACAACATCTGCAACATGTCGAATTTCTGCAAAGTTTGTGTTTTTAATTTGGCCGCTGGCCATATGTGGGCTCTCACGTGGAAACTGGTAAAGCTAAGTGAGTAGACATGGCTTATTCTCAAAGGTCTTGACCCGCTTTACATCGTTTAGAACACATTATTATAAATTTTACTCAATATCTACATTGCACTATCTTATTACATTAAAGAACTTCTTAATTTGGTAGGGTAATTTTTGTGTGAAGTTAGCGGCCAAATGTTGGCGGCCAAATGTTGGCCAACATTTGGCCGCCAACATTTGGCCGCTAACTTCACACCGGTCAGTCGGGACCCATTAGATATTAAGAATTTTTGAGCTAATCGCGATTAGAATGGTCCATATTGTATTAGACCGAAAACATGTACAAATCATGAAACTACCGTGAGCTCACTCATATTAAATGATATTGTAATAGATAACTCACGTCTTAAATCGAGTTTAGCTCGTGTCGCGCGAGCAGAGCGGTGGCGCGTAGTGCGCGTGTTGCGGCAGCCACCGAGTCGCGTGCTCCAGTGATGAAGGGTTTTGAAATAACCCGAAACATGTCGAGCTAAACTCGATTTAAGACGTGAGTTATCCGTTACAATATCATTTAATATGTACAAATGTGAATGGCTATGTACAATTTTGTAGTATTTTCGAATGGTATTTTCGCAGGCGTTATTCTAAAAATCGCCCCCCAGGTTATTACGGAGCGTGCGACTCATCGCCGACCTTTCGTGCGCGTGGGCAGGCCGGCTGGCCACGGCTGTGGAAAGGAGTGGAGAAGAGCATTTAATAATAATAAATCGACTAACACTAGTTTTGTAAGACCAATCCTACTAACAAAAAATATGGACTTTTGTTTGGTCTGAAATAAAGTATTATTTTTTTAATATTTTTTTGTTTATTTAATTTTAGACGAGTTACCTTAGAGTATATTAGAGATTGTTGAACGATTCTGGCTATAAAGCTCAAGTTGATGACTCGAATATTTTAAAGAAGTGTATTCTTTTTTTATTTCTGTTACGTATCTATTCATCTTTTTAATCTATAGTATAAGTCTTGTTAATAATTTCTTTAATCAATTAAAATATTCCGGTAAAATAAGTTGAAGCATATATGAATCTTACAGTGCATATTACCAGGAATGCAAGTCCAAAAAAATAAAGTCCCAGCAGTGTATGAAACCATACAGGCTGTAAACTAAAATAAGGATAAGAATTCACCAGTTTTTTTACTGGCGCAACCTATTGTAATAAAAGCCTAGATAAATACAATATTTTTTGAACAAAACCCACTGATACGAGTGCAAATATTTATTTTTTATCAAGTTCATGTTTTGTGAATCAACTATACATTAAAATAAAGCAATGTCAAAATTTATCTTTATATTTCTTCATATAAAGGAGCTTAAAAATGAGTACCTAATTCAAGCGACTAAAAGCATTTCTTTCTAACTTAATATTAAAACAGTAAAGTTAAATCTCGCAAAACAAACATTCTTCTCCGTTTTCCATACCCCATGGTCCTCTCTTGAACTTGGAACACATCGAAAGGGTCCGGATAGCTGAGCGTATGCGCACAAAATTGTCTGATACCACCGGAGTACTGTTATTAGAGGTTTGTTATATTATTCGAGATCTTAGAAGCATGCTGTAAATATGATCTAACATGATATGTCTGCACGAACAATAGATGTAAAAGGAATTGTAGAACTTCTTATTTTAGACTTTGGACTTAACTAATTTTATGATTTAAATTCGGGTTTTGTTCCACGTACCTTGATTTTAGAGCAGCTCTATATTTCGGCACAGTTGTATGAGAGAGTTGGAGAGTCGTCTCGTGATCATGGCGTAGGTAACTGTGCCGAAATATCGAGCTTCTCTAAAATCAAGGTATGCAGAACAAAACACGAATAAAATAACCTGTTTAAAAAAAATTCTTTTTAATAATATTTCTTCCAACTAATTTAAAGAAACACAACTCTACTTTGGGTAAGTCAGGTGAAAACTGCAGAAAACCATGAAAAATAGGATATTTTGAATGATGGCAATTTTAACATGAGCTAGCCATTTCGACTGAAATGGGCAAATTTTTTCGAATAACGAAATTATAATAACCAAATAATTATTCGTAAAGTAATTCACGACGATATGTACTAGTAAAATTATTATTCGGCTTGTACGAATTAAAGAAAAAATCGTTTATTCTTCGATATAAAATAATGACCAATAAAAAAAATAAAAAAAATATCCACGATTAATTTATTCGCAAATAAATAAATCTTGTTTTATTGTTTATTCGAACAATTATTCCAAAAAAACTCATTCCACTAACGCCCATTCCATAAACACATATCCAATCCCAAAACCCCAACAATCCATTCGATTACGACCCAATTCACACACACACACGCACACATTGTGATTGATACATCTGATTTCATTTGCCTCTGAACCCTGTGCCGTGGGAGTCGGTGATGGTTATGAATAATGCGAGACCTTCGCTCGTCCTGTATAACTTGAGCTGCGGTTTCATTCAGATTTTAAAATTTAGAACATCTGTTTATTAAATAGTACATTGTGTCTTAAGGGCGGTAAATAAGGAATTACGAATGTAAGTGAATGTAAGTAGATGTCAATGCCGTAAACGTACAATAAGTAAAAACTAGACGAAAATAGGGAACTTAATTTTTTTAGCAAAATAATTAAAAAAATAATATGCTCACCCGCAACTTTCTGATAGCTATTTCTATGCAAAAAAATGTGTTTTGCAGCTTCTCTACCTCCACACTGCAAAAACACAATCCATATTATAGTTCATTATTTTGGACCTTCGCAAAGCGTCCGATTCAATAAATAAAAATAAATTTTTCGATCGCAATTTTTTATTGAACATTTTGTTCGCATTGAACGGGTTACATCATGTCAAGATCTTGTCATTATGTTTATCCGTTGCTTAGTACCCATAACACAAGCTTTGCTAAGCTTACTTTGGGGCTAGGTCAATTGGTGTGCATTGTCCCGTGATATTTATATATTTATTTATGTCATAGTACAGCTGCTCAGCCCTTAGTATTGTATATAGGTAGTTTGAACCCTAAGAATCAACATAGGATACCTGTTATTCCGGTAGAGGGCGTCACCGCGCGATAACCTAGATCCACGCAGACGAAGTTGCGGGCATAAATCATGTTAATTTTTTTTTCGAAAAATTCACTTACTGAATACTAGTATTCTATTCGCAACCATTATCTAAGCTTAGTATAAAATGTATAAAATAATTATGTAATTTATTGAATCAGGCGTTACTTTGCGATCCATAGGTATCAATGAACTGAAACAATTACTATGGAAACTATCATAAGGTCGCCAAGAGAGCTCTTCGTGTACTGGGTCATTAACAGGTGTTGTTTCAAATCGCGCAACAGATCAATCGCGTGAGCGATGCGCGGGCGCATCGTGACGGACTTTGAGTCCGACTTTCATGACAACTACTTAAATAAGACTGGTAAAGAATAAAGCTAGAGTAAGTATGAACTGCTAGTTTGTTTGTTTGTTTATACTCTTTATTGTACAAAAAGGAAATACAAAAATATCACACAAAAAGAAAGTGTTAAGTACAAAGGCGGTATAGCAAGTATCTTTAAAAACGAAAAGTTTTTGTGTGTGCCCGACGGGAGTTTAAGAAAAAAATTATATTTGTTTATTTCTTATCAATTTTACAATTAATGAAGTTGAACCCATTTCTCTGCTATCCTTGTCACACAACTTAACAACTTAGCATTGCTGAACGGTTGTGTTCCTCTGATGATGAACTCTGGTTGCTTTCGAAATGCGTCAGCGTGGTGTGATGGTTATATTTGAATTGGTTTGATGTGTGTGTCCTTGGAAGGTGCATGAATGTATGTAGCTGTCATAAGGTCGCGGGTGAGCAAAGTAATAGTTTATATAGGTACAAGCTTTTGCCCGCGGCTCCGCCCGCGTGGTATTCAGTTATCGCGCGCTGTTCCCGAGGGAACTGTGCTTTTTTCCGGGATTAAAAGTAGCCTATGTCACTCTCGGGCCCATAAACTATCTCTATGCCAAAAACACGTCGATCCGTCGCTCCGTTACGGCGTGAAAGACGGACAAACACACAAACATACAAACACACTTTCGCATTTATAATATTAGTAAGGATTTCGTTCGTATAGGTACATTATTATATAAAAAAAATAACTGAAGGTTCTCTGAGTTTGATAGTGAATTTTTATTTCACAAATGCCTCCATCACCATTGGGATTACTTTTTTTCTATTCAAATCAAACACCATGTATTTTTTACATTATACGCAGTTACAATAGTGAGGTAACAAAAATCGTAACAAACATTGGCGGACACGCCAAACATTGGCTCCAACCCACAACAATGTCTTCAAGGTTGTACATGTAAAAACTATCGCACTACAAATTACACTGGCTGGTGTTAAAACAAGATGGCGGGTAATGATGCCACCGCAAATACGTCGGCAGAGGTCGCGTCAATCACTCATCGTGTGTTCACCATGATTTTTGACAACTGAGTTTTTTTAATAACTTTAAATTTCCTAAATTGAAAATACAAACTGAAATATAGATGCACAGAAAAATCAGAAAAATAAGACCAGCACTGGGAATCGAACCCAGGTCCTCGGCATTCCGTGCCGCGTGCTATACCGCTACACCACTGCTGGATAAAAAAAAATTGGAATTAAAATAAAAAATACAAAAAGATTCGAAAAAAACAATCTTAAAATTTCCTGGCTTGAGAAACTAAACTAAAACTCGACACAAATTAAAGAAGGTAACGTACAGAATATCTTTAAAGAGTAAGTAGGTAATTTGTCAGTGTTTTCAATTATACAAAAGTTCAAACAACGTTCTATCCGACAGTACTATTAGGTTCATTCACTCCCATTTTTGCTTTGGAACTCCAAAAGACTCACTCGACTGCAGTTCTCACACAGGTCCAGTAGGAATAAAGAACTTTACACACATCATATTATTCCTTCACAGGTCTCCTCAAAAAAATCTCTTTCACCGGAAAAAATTTTGTACATTGTTTCTAAAGGGCGGTAAATAATAAATTACTAACGAGAGTCTATTAGAAGCCCGAAGTCGAAGACTACTGTCCGTGCGACATATAATGTTTTTCATCACATTTGCGAGTACAAATAGGCATGTTGACGCCATTAAAAAATAATCCAAAGGCACGACTCCAGTAAAAAACGCTTGCTTGCTGCTGTCGCGCGCGCAGCAGTATTTGTACGGGCATTCTTAATTTACTCATTTACCGACCAAAGGCTTCATGACAAGAAAATTAGTACGGGTAATGACTCATTTACCGACCAAGAGCTTCATGACAAGAAAATTAGTACGGGCAAAATGACTCATATTAGTTTCATGAAAAAAACAAAAAGGGTGAGGGTTTTATTTGAGGTGTTGCAACCAAGGTAGCTTGCATGTTACGACACTGTTTACGAGCAAGTGTGATGAAAAAAATATGATTTTGCTCAAAAAGGACTGTTTTCCTGTACCTTTCAATGAAATTAGCAAAAAAACATAGCATAAGGCAATCTCCGTCATGATAAAAAATCATTAGGTTGTCAAGATCTATTAAAAGAGACAGATGAGTTTTATTCGTGGGTGGGGTGGGGACAGTGCCCATAAAATTTTGCCCATTGTCATTTAAAATTTCGTCTTCAATACTTACAAATCCTGGTCACAGCAGCAAGTGACACGAGCTAATGTCAAAACATTAAGATTAAGGACACATCCAGTTGCCTGATCGTTTTATGTCACTAATTTCAATGGTTAACACTGAGCCTGCACATGGCTATAGTTGAGTTTTGGATGCGGCAAAAAACAATGTATGGTGCTGTCGTGCTTACATACTTTGACCAGAAAAGTCCAAATATTAAAAACGAAAAATATCAGGTATGCAAAGATAGACTACGTATTAAATATAATATCATATTCATATTCACTTATTCATTCAAATTCATGTCTTGTGTATATTGTAACCACATATGTTTTCAAATAAAGATACTTTGACTTTGACTTTGAAAATGGATGTTCCCAGTATTAATTGCATTAAAATTTGTGGCATTAAAATGTATGAATTTGCATTCATATTAATAACCTCAATTACTTTTAATACAAGCTTTTTTTGCTGACTGTACTTGCATTTTCACCCAAACTACGCATACCAAATTTCAAGTCAATGCCATTAACTGTTTAAGCGTTTCGTCCCGCGGAGACGATCCTGGCCGGACTACCAGGATATCACTACCAGAGGGATTATTATATATCGTCACGCAATTTACATAAGTATGCCAAATTTCAAGACAATCAGACTACTAGAGATGGGTCAAATTTCCTTGCAAGATTTTGATTACAGACAGACAGACAGACAACAGGACAGATGAAACAAAATAAAATAAAGCTTTTAAAAATTATAAAATCCCACTATTCTGCCGCATCATTTACAGTTTCCCAGCTCGGTGTCACACGATCATTACCGCTCGGTTCACAATCATTCTCCTTGACTTTTCGATCTGTGAAATAATTTGACATAATCCTAGCTACATCATTACCCCGAGCATCGCTTTGAGATAAAGCCTATTGCACACGGTCTGGTGAATGCTACTGTAGGTATTCATCATCCCAGCCCATATATAATTAAGTAACTTAAAACCTCAGACACACACTAAAATTATTTTTTTATTTCACCCTTAAAAAGGTAGAGGTGATTTAGCGACCACATCCATTGACTTGGAAATTCAACTTTATTGTTTTAGTTATAAGTGATAATATTCATTGTACTTATTGAAAATACAACTAGCGTTAAAAATATCCTTTGTCAGTATATTCGATAGCTGCTTTTGGTTCTGTGGTAGTAAGCTTTAAATGGGATCTTATTAAGGGTTAAGTGAGTTAATTGTATTTATTTTTTAATATTCATTATTTTACAAGATATTTGTGTCTTTTACTAAGTCAGTAATTCTACTTCATTTCTAACTCTACACTCATAATTTGTATTTGTCAGTTGAGTTTTGACATTTTTAGTAGAAAAAATTAAAATTTTAACAAAAAACTTACTTGTTGTAGGGTCTACGCGGAAATCGTCCTTACGGCCCGTCTTCCCAAATACTTTCCAAGGCCATCTAAACATTTTTGCCTTGTAGTACTTATTGACACCAGGTTAGTTTAAAAAAAGTATTACCACTTAGTATTTATTAAAAAACGTGTGTATTAAAGCCTTATAGTAATATAGATCCGATGGTCTCTTTACCTACAAGGTCGTCACCACGAATGATTATGTTTATCTAATGTTATGATTATGAAGGTCCGTCTTTTTACTAAAGTGGCAAAAACTAGTATTTATTTGACCTAATTTTGTGCTCGCTATTTATTAACATTATGTCGACACCTCCTACGTATACTGGTATAAGTGCAAAATTGTGATTTTACAGGAGAGCTGTACAAAGCTTCCTTAGTTCGTAACTTTCTTGTCTTTACAGATAATTTTACAAAATTTTGGATTGGTAGTAAGGAAAGTGCTTTACTTTAGTCTACATTAATGGAACTTTGAAATTAATGGTAGTTTTTGAGAAAATGGCAGATGCACTTGTGTACGCGTATTTGACATGTTGTAGTTGTGTGGTATACTGAGCTAAGTACCACTTGCCCCAGTATACGGCGAAAGTAATTAATTATTAAAATGTAATATATTTTTGTTTTATACATAGATAATTACATGACGTAGTCATAAGGATTGAAAAGAAAAAGGAAGTACTTGTTTTTTTGCCCGTCATCATTACTTTATTGACATATATGTCACTTGTACCAATATACACTTGAATCAATATTACTCGTACCACTATACAGTTTATTATATTTTAAGTTTGCTGTGCAAAAATGCTTGAAATGGAATAAAAAAGAAGTGTGAATTCGAATGATTTATGCAATTCTTTAATTCTGCTAGAAAATTGTATACAGTTTTATAATAATCACACACTTTGCTTTTCCTTATGTCAAGTAATAAAATAAAAAAATATTGAACCATGGTAAGTAATTGAAAACAAGTTAGTAACATAATAAGAAAATTGTTATTAAGTAACAATACATGTTAAAAATGATGATGTGGTGCCGATAATATAGTCATAATGGCGGAGTCGCTGGAGGAGCTCAGTACTATGCTTAGTGACCTCAGTATCGTCTCCCAAAAGGTGGGTCTTAAGATAAACATGGACAAGACTGAAATCATGTCAAATGTCCATGTCACACCCGTGCCGGTTATCGTTGGGAACGATGCACTCGAAGTTGTTGACCACTATGTTTACCTTGGACAATATGTCCAATTGGGTAGATCCAACTTTGCAAAAGAGGTCGCCCGAAGAATCCGACTCGGATGGGCAGCGTTCGGGAAACTTCCGTGATGTCTTCTCGTCCAATAATCCACAGTGCCTGAAGACTAGAGTCTTCGACAGTGTGTGTTGCCAGTGATGACTTATGGCGCTGAGACGTGGTTCTTGGCTGTTGGCCTCTTAGAGAGGCTCAGAGTCACGCAACGAGCTATGGAGAGAGCTATGCTTGGAGTTTCTTTGCGCGATGGAATCCGGAATGCGGAAGTTCGTCGAAGAACTAATGTCACTGACATAGCTGGAAAAATATGCAAATTGAAGTGACAATGGGCAGGCCACATCGCTCGAAGAACAGTTAACCGTTGGGGGAGAAAAGTCCTTGAGTGGTGACCACGAACCGGAAGACGAAGCGTTGGCAGGCCTCCCACCGGGTGGGCTGACCATATCGTAAGAGTTACGGGAAACCGGTGGAAGCAAGTGGCGAGTTGTCGTTCATTGTGGCGTTCTATGGGGGAGGCTTTTGTCCAGCAGTGGACGAAATTATGTAACGCCTGAAAGCGACAAGGTACAAAAGTGATCACTTATTTTTAACGTTGACTGTATCTAACAACTATTAAAAAATGTTTAAATGACACTGTGCTATCTATAAAGATTTAATCTTTGATCACAATAGGTAATAAGCACTGGCCCTTAATTTACTTCAATAAGTTGACATTATTGATACACTGAACAAAACTTCATCCCGTAAAGATTCGGCTCTTGGCGGCAGCGGTGAAACTAAACATAATTATACATTTTAATTAACGATTTATTCACGTAAACCAGTATATGCGGGTAAATAACATTTTATGAATGAGAATTTTGAATTTTAACGTAAATTTAAGTGTACAATTATATAAAAAGCCTTATTAAACTGCCTTATTTTACTGCTCGAATCACGGCCTTGTGGTTCATTTAAAACCATTGAAACTATATTTCTCCCTCTCTCCTGCTTCATTTTGCAATGATATTACTTATTTTACATTAAATTACAAGTAAAATACAATAACAATGATTTAGTTAACATAATATAGACTTAATTGTGCATGTAGCCTCATCAACTATCGTTTAAGCTCACTGAGACAACGTCCAAATGCATCGATGGCGAGCATGCATACTGAGGCAACTGCCCGTTACACCACACGAGCACCGCCTCTCCACAATATCTGTGCCGCGTATATAGGTGCAAGCGACCTGCCTCAGTATACGTCGTACCGATTCACAAAAGGGTGTTAGATGCAATCATATACGTTACTTTATTTCCGAAACTAATAGGAATATTCGTACGAAAATTCTGTGGCAGGTCGATTTTAGTATTTTAGTAATAAATCTGCAAAAAACTGAAAATCTCAAAATTGACAGTTGTATCAGTATACGTAGGAGGTATCGATGTGTATAATTTTATTATATGATATTGTATGCTGAGAACCAAACGGACATATCAAAAGAAGCAAATCTGTAACCACAAATACACATAGGAACATGCCTATATTTTTTTTTCAAGGAAGTAGACTGGGTTTTAATTTTTTTTTAATATACCTATCAGAAACCGAGAAGCATGATGATAATAAAGGTAGATACCATGCTAAATAAATTTCATATTTTTTTGCAATCTGCCCCTGTCTGCCCCATTCCGGAATAAAAGACAATCGCAAATTTGCGTCAATGGTAGAAAATTTTACACTTCAAAAGCAATTCATAAAATCTGCGCCATAAAAAAACATGGAATGATTCAAAATGAAATGACGTCAACGTTAGGCATATTTATAACTATTTTTAAGACAAAAACAACATTCTATAAAATTTTGCACATTCACTGTTATAATGATACCTAACATAACAATAAAACATTGTGAGCAATTTCCTAAATTAGGATCGAAGTGAAATTTATGATAATTAGTTGACTTGTTAATCAAACTAATGGCCATCGATGCTTTTAAGGTAGTCACTTAATTAACACTTGTTTAGCCAAAGACCGCGGTAAAATATTACTTATAAATTGGAAAGCTGGTATCAACGGAGATTTGTTAGCTCATTATAACTGCATTAATCCTGTTAATTATTATAAAGTGTGTGTGTGTGTGTGTGTGTGTTTTAAGAATAAATTCTTGGGAGTTGAGGCGAAATTTCAAATCACCTGCCGGACAAAACTTTACAAAAGCTTAGCAGCCGGCAAAAGCTAGTAAATATCCATATATATTACTTATTAACTTTTAACTGCAGAATTGCTCACGTAAACCATTGGGACCACCAGTTAAATTAAAATTCACAAAATGATGATGATGATAATGATGAGTTTGATATGTAGGAATAAAGTGTATGATAATAATATCATCATCATGTCAGCCGAAAGATGTCCACTGCTGGACATAGGCCTCCCCCAAGGCTCTCAACTCAGACCGGTCTTGTGCTTTTCGCATCCACCGCGATCCTGCGACCAAACATACATATTAAACACACAACTGCGACATATTAAACTACCAAACCAAATTTTATGCCCTCTTATTAGCGGGTAAAAATTTTAGATTTTATCTTGATCTTCAGGGATTGAGATAAAAACAGTCTATTATGTTCCAGACGGCCATCTATCTGAACACCACTTCAACCAGATCCGTCCAGCTTTTTTAGTGTGGAAGAGGAACAAACAAATGCACGCACATACTTACTGTTGCATTAATAATATTTATAACCAGTATAGGCAATAATACGGTAATTAGATAAAAAGAATCAAGGAATAAGTGACACTAAAAATGTGCTATCCTCGAATTAAGTAAAACTTCTATCAAGGGTACAAAATAACGGACAAACATACTTTTACAGATAGATACATACGTACAAGGTGACCCGGGGCTATTAAGCTATTGGATATTGTATCTGAGCCGTCCGATGTTGTCCTTACGACGCCATGTTCTTCTCGGCCATTTTACGTTGTGTTCGCCAGAAGACTGTCTTCCTACAACACACATGAACATGACGTACATGGCGTCGTTAGGAAATTGAAATAGAAATAGAAATATTTTTTAATCATGCTTCGCACATTAAAATAAAACAGAGCAAAAATACATAAAAACAAACAACAAAAAAAAACAATATGCGAAAGAACGAAAGGACACAGACGGCTCAGATACAATATCCCCCCGGCCACAATAGCCCCGGGTCACTTTACCTTCAAATCTCGATCACATTCCAGCCGTAGGTGTCAGACATATTTAGACAAGCAGCTAATGCACAGCTTTATCTAAAGTAGAACATTCACGGTTTATGTGAGCTTTGAGTGACCCACGGGTCGTGCCAACCTACAAATTAAAATCCAGAATGTCACCTCACTAGAAACAAAAGCAAAACGACGCAAGCGCCACGGAGAGCTGTCAAATTTAAACTTAGATTCCAGTGGATTTAAATTTGGAATGGGATTCATTTGTTTTGCGCATGATACGTTTTTGTTTTGATGTAGTTGCCAGAATATTTTATCAGCTAAACAGTCTGTTATAGATTCCGAATCCAGTTTTTGATCAGTAAATGCGTTTTAGCATGTAAATTGTAGTTTTCTAACGACGCCAGAGCGATGTTAGGTTATTTATACACAGTTTGTATAAGTAATGGGTAATTGTTGGAAGTGGACGCGATATTAAATGTGTTAGTGATAAGTTATGCCTTATAAATTAGGTTTTTAATGTAGTATGTTAAGTTATCGATTCGAAACAGACTTGGATTTTGTACACGTGAAAAAGTTTTTGTTTGAAATAGATGTCCAATGAAATTTTTAAACATTTTTAGGATTAAAAAACTTCCATTGCAACATCTCTTTGAATCTATTTGTTAATGGTTTTAATTCTTATTTGCTAAATGATTATTTTTATACCGAGTATTTAGTATCCACAAAAAATAAATATTTTTGCTTGTCACAGAGAAATGGAAGGAAAAAGTACTAGGTAAACAGCCACTAAAACTTGCATTATTAATTTTGTTCTCAAATTTCAAATCAATTTTTTCAAATTTGTATTTATCAAAATATTCTGCACCTATCAGTTATTTGCTTTGATTGTGATGGTTAGGTTTGTGTGATTTATGTGCGTCCTTGCAGTGTGGAGTTGGAGGATCTGCATGAACGCATATTTAATGCACAAGCGTAACTATGATAAAGTCGCGGGTGACAAAGTAATTGTCCCACTTAAATTATAGGTAGATGTGAAAGTTTGTAAATCGGTTTCTTTGTTATTTCACAACGTCTAAACCATTAAACAGTTTTAGATAAAATTCGGTATACATATACTTATACAACATAGTTTGAGTCCAGGAGAAAGACATAGGATAGTTTTTACAACGCAAAATTGCATAGTTCTCGCGGGATACCGATAAAAGAATTCCACGCGGACAGAGTCGTGGGTAAAGCATAGTTTTTGTTCATAAAAATAATATGAATATAAAAGTTTAGTCGTCTGATTTCTTCTATATTCTTAGGCCGTAAGCATCCTAAGGTGTTCGCGTTTTAACTGTTTTTTTACAGGTACATACCAACTGGAGGCTTTTGCGGCTACGAGACGGAACCCTACAAGCTGACTTACCGAGTCGTGATGATAAAATGGTAACAAGACCACCCATTTGCCGACGCGCTGCGGTAATAACTCTCGGTTTGACCACGAAAGGTGATAGTGGACATGTCTTCAAAAAAAATACTGATTGGTTCCGAACCTGTCTCGCACTCGGAAGTTGTTGTATAAATTTAAAATATAGCAAAAAAATTTGAATCGTAATTTTCAGAATGTTTTTTATAAAGAAAAAAGTCTTGATAACGAACAACGAAATGATTCTGTAGGGTTTTTTTTTGATGAATGGAACCCTAACAAGACATGTGAAAGTTCTAAGTGCTAGTGCGTAATTATGTTCTGATATCAGAATGAACATTTGGATTAGTAAAAACCGGCCAAGAGCGTTTCGAACACGCCCAAAATAGGGTTTCGGAGCCATTACGAAAAAATTAAGTAATATTTTTCTAAGGATTTCGTACTTTATACGAAATCTTCGAAGTATAGGTATATTTTATACCTTACGCTGCTATTTACTCATAAACTACTAATAATTCTCAAGTAAACTTAGCCGCTATAGTTTTCCTTGGAAGTTTAATATACTGACTACCATCCTGAATTTTTTCAAATTTTTCCACCCACCGGTTTAGATTTTAGAGGGGGGGGGGGACGCTCGATTTTAATGAAAATTTGCACTTTAAAGTTGAATATTTCGCAAACAAATGACTGAATCGAAAAATCGTTTAAGCAAACCCCTAATGGTTTTAAAATACCTATCCAACGATACCCCACACTATAGGTTTGGATGAGAAAAAAAAAATCACCGCCACTTTACGTCTATGGGAGGTACCCTAAAAAAAATTGTTTTTGAATTTTTAATTGTACTGTTTTGTCGGCATAGTTTAATTCTATATTCGTGCAAAATTACAGCTTTCTAACATTGATAGTCTCTGAGCAAAGCCGCGGACGGACAGACAGACAGACAGACGGACAGACAGACAGACAGACAGACAGACATGGCGAAACTATAAGGGTTCCGTTTTTGCCATTTTGGCTCCGGAACCCTAAAAAGATTTAGCAACAGTGATACAGTTTATTTTGTAATTCATCGTTTTTAATTGACTTGATTGATTTTACTATAAGTACTTATCGTCAAAAGTGCCGGAGTGTGGTAGCAACTATTATGTTCTTAAACATAACCCTACATGCCATACATGCCTACTAATTGTACCAAAAGAATAACATTTTTTTTTTAATTATTAGTAGGCATATCCTAGTAAAAAGTATTTTTTGGTAGAATTATTAGTACGCATGTCCACATTATGCTGTCCTGTAGTCTCATGTATATCATTATAATTGGATTAAACGATTTTTTTCTGTCATTGTCTCTGCAGCTGCCCATTGTTCGTGTGCCTGTTTGTTCGTATACCGAGACTGTTGTGCTAATAAGTTCTAATGTGATTCAATATTTCACTCTGATAGTGGCATATACAGTATGTTACCTGAAATATTTTTGAAAATGTCAGTCAATTCCTTTTTTTAAAGGATTGTGCGGGCATGGTTTTTCTTAAAAGGATGATAATGTTTTCAGGCAAATTGGAATAATTTTTGATTTTTAATCCACTGATTACAAAATTAAGTTTGTACGTTCTTTTTATTTTTATCAATAAATCAAATTTGATCCTTAGGATTAGCCTTTCAATACAACGTGGGAATTCTGCCAGCCTTCTGGGCACAATGAACAGCGACAGTGACATAGGAGGTATTTTTATTTATAGGTTGGGCTAGGTAAGATAATTTTTGTACATGTTTTATTTGTATATGGCTATAAATAAAGGAATATTATTGTATCCTTATTAAAAGTAACATTTACAACACAAATCTATTTTCAGCCATTATAGTTATTATACCAAAAGCACAAAACGAGGTTTAGTTTTGAATGACAACCTTTCAATGATTCGTATGAAAAAAAAACACGCATCAATATTACGCATTTAATTCAATATTACGTCTTAATCTCGCTTTAACATTGGTCATTATGCGTTACATTTCTTTTAAAAATAAAAGCAATTTTAAAACTATTTAATTTCTGACAAACTAGATTTAGTAACATTTTATTAAAAAAATAATGATTTATTTAAACCGAGTATCAAAGAACCAGCAGGTAAGCCTGGTAACACACTGTAGATTATAAAGGATGGTTATGTTATTAATAATGGGTTCAGATTAGAGAGATTATGGCTTAAAGAGTTAACCATGTTTTTCTAATGGTGTCATTAATGTATATTTATATAAATTATAGTTTTGTACTTGAAGAGTAAAAGTGATATTTCTGTGTTTCATTTTTGCTATCATTATGTTTCGACGAAGATGAAAGAGCCTTGAACTCGTCATCTTCTTTCCTGTTCCAAAATTGTCACCCCTCTCTCTTTTATTCTATGATCTCCTCCTTTTTGAAATTTTTCGCTCTATAAAAAAATATAGCACATACTACATACACCCTTTACAAGAAAAGAAGTTTTACATAGATTTCGCACCCTTCGTGCAAAAAACGCGTAGATGAAAAAATACTACTTTTCAGGAGAGCAAAAAAACATCCTCACACTTTTATTATAGATCGTACACAATATTGACCTGGACGAATGTATAGATAAAAAATCGCTTCTAGTAACAGATATTATACTTTTTATAAAATACATTAATTATGACAAGAAAATCGTTAAAATATAAGTTGATTACTTTTTCCACTGATGGTTTAGAACATATCAGAACTTAAGCGTAGTTACGTACTTTTGATCAGTTTTTTAGAAAATTCTTATCAATGTAACTGATACTTACGTGTTTCTGAGGCACTAAAATTCATTTTTGGCACTGGTGTACATTAAGTTACACGTTTCTTGCTTACATAATTTAGCTACACACAGAATCGTAACCTGAAATACGTTTTTATTACTGAGTAAGAACTAATTTAATCTTTGAGTATCTCGAATTAATTCTTTGTTCCGGGTAACATATTAGTAATCAAAATTCCGTGTTGTCATAAAAAATATGATATGAAATTTTAAAGTTTTTAATAATACGCTCGCAGTGTGAAAAATAAATAAATTAAAATTCATAAATGTAACCAGTAACAAATTTACAGTAAAATACATCAAAGAAATGTCGAACTATCCAAAAAAGTGACTTTTTGTCATTAAAATTGTTCAATTTACCAAAATGGTCATAACTAACAAAAAAAACAGTCATATTGAATTTTTAACATGTTTTTTCGATTACTGAATCCTCACCTGAGGTTTGCACACATTATTTTACTACAAAACCGTGAAGAATTAAGAAAAATAACATTGCTTTGCACGGTTTCATACTTATCCATTACTCCGAAACAATCTTCTTTTGTACTGTACAAAAAACAGTTTTTTAATATTATTTGTACTTATTATTTATTGCTAACCTCTTTCCAACCGAGCTGCACAATGCCTGGGCTACACGAGGTCAGCCCCTCAAGCTAGGATAGCAGGCCAGTGTTAGTAAATTAGCAAAATAGTACTTCTGGCTTCGTGTAGACAAAACTGCCTTCATTCCTAAGCTAGTTTAGAAGCCAGAACAGTTTCTAATAGGATGGAGTTCTGTTTTTAGGCTAGTACGTTTCCCCATTACTGATTTTACTATCCTAGCTTGTTTACTAGCTTCATGTGGCCGGCGAAGCTAGTTTTCAGTTTGCTAGTAAGCAGGAACCACACGTTTGGTTTGTTTTTGTACCGCGATTAGTTTCTCAGATTTTAAGATGTCCAAACTAAGTACGCAGATTAACTTAAAGTTTGTACATCTGTACTGTGACCATAAATTGATATGACATGACTACTAAAGAACAAAAAGTAAAATTAAAATGTATTCTCAAGACCTGACGAAAATTAACAAATCAACCCTGTCTTACATCTCTAGTTCGTCTAGTGCGAATCGGCACAGTTTTCGAAGTGTCTGTTTTAGTCTAATAGTGTTTTTTTTCGCATACAGTTTATTTTGGACCTGTGGTCACCTCATCACTCCAGTAAATACTAGCTTAAAATAATAAGCCTCATGGAAACAGATCAAGCATGCTCCAAGCCAGGTCAGCAAGCCAGACAGTTGAAATAGAGAATTAGCTTACTATCCCAGCCCGAAAAACCAGCCTTGTGTAGCCTTCAAAAAATCAGGATGACGCGTGTATTCCTTTTTCGAGACGCAACCGATACCGATCACATATGCACGACAGTATCAATAGGCAGTTATAAGAAGACCCACATGATAAGTAGAAAGGTAAACTAGATGAGTATAGGTATTACACAGTACCAGATAATGTCTATTGCCTGAGCCAGAAGAACGCCTCTATCAGCGTCACCTGCACGATCTATGCTTACGCTTCTTCCACCGTCTCTGGTCAGCTACATTTTTGTAGCCACCTGTGCCAATTGCTCCCCAATGAGCATCTCCAGCTGAAAAATCAAGAAAACCTACTCCCGTGAATACACCCGCAGCTGTCCCTGAACAAACCACTACCCTCAGATAGTCTGATCCACCGATTCAAAAACAAACAACTGACACGTGCCCTCATCTCTGGAAGGAAACAAATGTCGAAGACAAGCCACATAATTATATTTCATGCAGTTAGGCCTGTCCAGACACTTGTCGAATACTATAATAACAACTAGGTACTAGAATGACGATTTCTTCAAGAATATGAGTGTAATGTACTAACAACAACTATTACATGCAAAAACATGGCATGTACTTGAAAACGAGTAGGGTTGAAATTATGAAGCTTATTGGTATAGGTACATAATATTAATGGGATATTTTCAATATCTGATAGTAAAAAACGTTAAATAATGTGTTGATTGGTAGTAATAAATCATGATGTTATTAGGAACAGGTGTTTTTGTTATTTTGTGTTACTAAGTACGATCGTGTATTTTACAAATTATTCCTGAGATGTACGACCGTGAACGCGATTTTCCGTAAAATTAAGCATTTCCGATTTTTTTCACTACATATTTTTCTCAGACCCCTTAAAACCATCAGTATTAACAAACATATATTTGTTTTTTGAATGTCATGACTTCACTTTCTCGATTGTGAAGGGTTGTATACTCTGGGTAGCATCTGCGTATATATATTTACGAAACTGAATCTACGGAAATCCCGCGTGGAAGAAACGCGTATCTACTACTGACGCCTTAGGTACATCCCGTCTGCTTCGCGTAGCTAAAGTTACACCCTAAACATTTTTTAAAAGGTGCGTGGAAAAAGGGAGTGAGTGTATTTACGTCCTAGACTCTCAAATACAGCCTGCGTGACAATGACTTAAGTTAAATTACGCTTTTTTGTAATATGAATGTCGTAGTATTTGGCAATGTATGTACATTTACCACACTTATTGCGTGTGTATTTTCTTTTGAATAAAATACGTAGTTCATCAATTTTCCTTTATAACTCTTTTGTTTTTAAACCTAAAATTTTGAAATTTACACACAAGATGTATTTTTTCATCCTTAATCTGTGGTCAATTAATTGCGAAAACGCGTAACTATGAGTTACGCGTTTTTCGCACGAATGGTGCGATTTATAAAAAATGAAAGTATTTTTTTTTAAACAAGCTTTTATTTTCACCCTAAAAATGAACTATTGTAATAAATAATGATACAGAAGCTTGATGGGAAATTGACTTATGTAGATAACTTTTTTCGTAAAAACAAATTATTTAGAGTTGTTGGTGTACGTGATCTCAAAAAATAAAAAATATATAAAACTTAGCTGTGAGGCTTATCCTTCTCGTTTAAAAAGAAACACATTTTGTTCGGCACAATTAACAAAGTAAGCAGTGCGCGAAAACCCCGTATGAAAAAAAAGCTAGCAAAACTAATAATACTTAATTGCTTTTTGTTTGGTGTAATATTAATAACAGCCAATTAAAATTAAGAATCAAATAACTCGACACGATTTTTATAATCAAGTTCTTTATAAACCTTAAGGTGACATAATAACATTAGAGACATAACTCAAAACTAATGACCGAAATATTAAAAACACAAAAGGTCAGATGAAGTTGTACCAATTAATAAATGCCATAATTTATTAGATTATGTTTGACTTAAAAATATTTTAAGTAGATATTATGGTAATTAATAAAACGGGGACTATAATAAACTAAACTAACTTAAACTAACACGGTATATATGTCGGCGGCCGATCGTAAAATCAGCCAGATCACGAAATTCCTAGGCACATCATTAAATGGCGCCATTTCATGATATGCCTAAAAGTTGTCCGGGCATATCACGATGTGCCTGAGAAACAATACGGCAGATCGATTACAGCAACGCATTCGACGATATTCCTAGCTTTGTACCGGGCCTAAACTAGCCAAATCATAAAATGGCGGCGTTTCATGATATGCCTAGGAATTTCATGATCTGCCTAAACGTCACCAGGCAAATCGTCAAACGTTGAGTTTTGAACGATATGGCGGATGCCCCTTAGCCAATTCATGAAATGGCGCCATTTCACGATATGTCTAGGAATTTCGTGATCTGGCGGATTTTACGATCGGCCGCCGACATATACATCATAACTAAACTGACAAAATGGCAACTAAAAATTTAACACATTAAATTGCAAATATTAATAAAAAAGTAGGAGAAAAAAATAATTTAAAAATACAGACTATCGCAGTTGACCCACGGCAAGGATCCCAGGATACTTGCAGCATTGCCACGCTGGGTCGCGAGACTTAGCCGTTGGGCAAAGTAGGAGCCAGCCCTGAGATCACCAGTGGCATGGACCAACCTTGTGGACAACTCCTGGCACAGTTTCTTGTTTGAGACGACCACGGGCCCAAAGTCTTTACAGCCAGCGCAAGAAATTCGTAATTAGCGCATAGCTGTGATTACTTTCTGGACTTTACCTTTTTTAAACAGATTCTGTGCAATCGCACTTTTATATAAACCGGAAAATTTGTCATACTCCGGATTTTGTCATACTTATTCAGATCAGCATTTATTATTAAAGGGTATAGCAGCATCGTGTGATGTTTAAAGTATTTTGTATTCCGTTCGATGATTTTGTTTGATTACTTTAACTTTAACTGTCTAGTTACTTAATGTGTTTAGTAGCTTCAATGATCATCATCATCATCTCAGCCGCAGGACGTTCACTGTTGGACATAGACCTCCAGTTGCTTCGGTTGGCAGCGGCCTGCATCCACCTTAGACCCGTGGCTTTAAAACCAGGTCATCCGTCCATCTCGTTGGTGGTTGGTGGGCGCTGTTGGTGTGCAATAAAGAACTATAGTATTATATTGTACTAGCTTAATTTGCCCTTGCTTGCTTTGCCCGCGTAGTATTCGGTTATCGCGCGCTGTTCCCTCAGGAACTGTGCATTTTCTTGGATAAAAAGTAGCCTTTGTCACTCTCGGGCCCATTAACTATCTCTATGCCAAAAATCACGTCGATCTGTCGCTCCGTTACGGCGTGAAAGACGGACAAACACACAAACACACTTTCACATTTATAATTATTAGTATGGATGGATATTAGATAATATAATAGTAAACAATATTGCCAAAGTATGACACATCATCTAGATCAAACACCATGATTCACCCTATGAGGTCAAACAAGCTTAACTCATGTTATGCGTTAATACAATTTAAATAATCACGAACCGATGACTCTAAAAGGATTTAAAAACAGGCCAAGCGTGAATCGGACTTGGCCTTGAAGGGTTTCGTACCATGAGAGCGAAAAAACCATTGGTAGGTACTGGCATTAATCCAAATACGATTACGGACGCTGGTGGAACAATAGTACTTTTTTGCAGCGAGCTGGAAGTAGGTGATTGTTGGCTGAGAAGGATTTGGATGAGCTTGCGAGACTTTTAAATGAAGCCAGTAATAATAAGTACTAATTATAGATAGCGAAAGTTAGTGTGTGTGTTTTTACTCCTCCACGCTAAAACGGCGTCATGAAGTTTGGTATGTAGATAACTGGACATCTGGAATAAGACATAGGCTACTTTTTATTCTGATATTCTCACGGAATAAGGATAAAATCTCGAAATGTCTTTTTATTTTTATTTATTTAAATAATAACAGCTGGGCTTAGAGTGCATGGATACCAGGCAACGGATAAACATATATAATATAGACCAAACCCAACTCCCAAGACCCGAGAACAAACATTCGTATTCGTAAAAATATCTGCCCCAGTCGGGAATCGAACCCGGGACCTCAAGCTTCATAGTCATGTTCTCTAACAACTATATCATCCGGTCGTCTATGTCAGTCATCATCATCATCATGTCAGCCGAAAGACGTCCACTGCTGGACATAGGCCTCCCCCAAGGCACTCTACTCAGACCGATCTTGTGCTTTTCGCATCCACCGCGATCCCGCGATCTTAACCAGGTCGTCGCTCCATCTTGTTGGAGGCCTCTATGGCCTCTATAGGCTCTCGTTGGGTCTATGTCAGTAATCCTTTGCATTTCACTAGACCCACAAAGAAATCGCTGACTTGCGAGCCGCAAAGTAGACGCCAGCAAATTATGCAAATCTGTGCTGATAGATACGTACGCAACGTGAGACAGGCCGGCATTGTGCAGTATGACTAACTACTTTATATGGCACTCGCCGAAACTACGAGCAAAGAGTAACCATAGAACGGAGTGACAAGAAATATGCCATCGAGGATTTTTTTTAATTCGACTGGATAGCAAACGTGCAAGTGGGTCTTCTGATGGTAACAGATCACCACTGCCCATAGACACCTGAAACACCAGGCGGATTGCAGATGCGTTGCCAACCTAGAGGCCTAAGATGAGATACCTCAAGTGCCAGTAATTTCACCGGCTGTCTTACTCCCCACACCGAAACACAACACAAGCACTGCCGCTTCACGGCAGGATTAGCGAGCAAGATGGTGGTAGCAATCCAGGCGGACCTTGCACAAGGTCCTACCATCTACAAAAAGTCGGGGGATTTCCAACTTTTTGTAGGTTAGGTTATCTTACCAGCTACTGGTCTCTTAGTTACTATTCAAACCCCCCCCATTTACCACATAATCTTTGCCAGCATTACAAATTCACTATTAATAATTTATCCAGAGCCAGCGTGGGTTAGACAATGCGCGGCCGTTACTGATTTTTATTAGTAATGCGCCTGCGCGGCGCGGCATTCATCAGTCGTAATGGGCTGTTTGACAGCTGATCGTTCTATCGTGCGTCATAGTACCTAATACTGGTTCACTCTGGCGTTCGTGTCGTCATATTGTGTTGTATGTTTTTATATGTTTCAGTTTTTATATGGGCCCACTGAAAAACAGCGTTGCGGCTTGCCGTAACATTATGCTGAGTGGGGCCCACTTTATACTATTCGGTGTTATATTTTTTTTATTTCCATCTAATGTATATAGTTTATTGAGAAATGGTTTCATGGTGGCTTATGAATTGAAGTCCTTGACCGTACCTACACGAAATCCTACTTTAATATTATAAATGCGAAAGTTTGCGTGTGTGTATGTTTGTTATTCCTTCACGCTAAAACGGCTGGACGGATTTATATAAAATTTGGTATGTAGATAGCTGGACATCTGGAATAACACATAGGCTACTTTTTATCCTGATATTTTCACGAGATGGGAATAAAATATTGAAATAACAACCGCTGGGCTTAGAGTCATGAAATTTGGTACGTAGGTAGCTTTTTTTTTTTATTCGACTGGATGGCAAACGGCCATGTGGGTCTCCTGTTGGTAAGAGATCACCACCGCCCAGAAAAATCTGCAACACCATGTATTGCAGATGCGTTGCCAACCTAGAGGCCTAAGATGGGACCGGCTATCTTACTCTCCGCGCCAAAACACAACAGAGCAAGCACTGCTACTTCACAGCAGGATTAGCGAGCAAGATGGTGGTAGCAACCCGGGTGGACCTTGCATAACTTGAAATTATGACAATGATAATAGTATGTCGTACCGAGGCGCCAAGTTAATCATCTATATATATAAAATGCAAACCTGACTCACTGGGTTATATATCAACGCACAGCCCAAACCGCTGGGCCTAGAAACTTGAAATTTGGTAGAGGGGTTCTTTTTATGATGTAAGTGAGCACTAAGAAAGGATTTTTAGAAATTCTTCCTTTAAGGGGGTGAAATGGGGGGGTGAAGCTTATATGGAACTTTCTCATTTCTGGACTTAGAAGTATGAAAATAGGTGTATAAGTTCTCGATTACCATTAAAAATTATCTGTGTAGGCGAAATGAATAAAAATTTTCCCTAAAGGGGTAAAATGGGGGGTAAAGTTTGTATGGAAATTTTCTAATTTCTGAACTTAGAAGTATGAAAATAGGTATATAAGTTCTCGATTACAATTAAAAATTATCTGTGTAGGTGAAATGGATAAAATTTCCCTCTAAAGGGATAAAAAAGCGCGCGATAAACGAATTCCACGCGGGCGAAGCCGCAGGCAAAAGCTAGTCTAAATATAACATTTAGATGTACAGACCATAGACAAAAACATATCAGTAACAATTTATTCCGACCAACAAAAAACGACCCTGACCTCTAGAATCAGAACAATCGATCTAAGCTCGTATATCGATAGTTTCGCACCGCATCAAATTGCCCTAATCGCGTGATGAATCGAATCGGTTCAATCGATTGATAGATCGATTGATTTATTATACGAACTATCCATGATTTATGTTTGGCTCTTGATCGGATATATGTTCTGTAATTTATGCGGAGTTGCTGAGCGATTTGTTGAACAGGGCTTATTGATGTTTAATTAAATGAGATGTGTAGAGTTGGTGATTTAGAAAGTAAATTTTATGTCATTTTTTTATAGCTTTCATTTGTCGCTCTACAGTATCGGTTCATCAAAATATCATCATTATCATGTCAGCCGACAGACGTCCACTGCTGGACATAGGCCTCCCCCAAGGCTCTCCACTCAGACCGGTCTTGTGCTTTTCGCATCCACCGCGATCCCGCGATCTTAACCAGGTCGTCGCTCTATCTTGTTGGAGGCCTACCGACAGCTCGTCTCCCGGTCCGCGGACGCCATTCGAGAACCTTTTGACCCCATCGGCCATCAGTCCTGCGAGCAATGCGCCCCGCCCACTGCCACTTCAGTTTCGCAATTCTTCGGGCTATGTCAGTAACCTTAGTTCTGCTGCAGATATCTGGGGGCACGGCAGTGCCCCCGCCAAGTCGAGCAAAAAAAACAAAGGCACGGCCGTACCATACTTTTCTCGAAGCCATTCGGGCTATTTTCAACACCCTGTATTTTTGTTATGGCTAAAGCTAAAAACCTGAATTTTCAGTTACCTATAGGGCCTAATGGGACTTAGATATATTATCAATTACATTCAGTTCGAACACGTAGATTAAGAACTATCACATGTTAAAGTTCCTCAGTTTTGTCACTGACATACCTATACACTGACTTTTGATCATCATAATTCTAAGGTACTTCTAGCAGACCCACAAGCTCCAAATTTTAAACATAATTAGTTTTTAGCCTACATGGTCACCGAAAAATCCAAAATGTTGCAATTTCAGTCACGTTTCAAAGTTATATAAACTGCACAAGTAAGTTTGTAATCCCATATAAATACTAGCGATTACAAAGTTACACAGCAATGACTTTATTGAACGTAGTCGTATTGTATACGTATTAATGTTGAGTCTTAATACCTGAGTATTAAGGGTTAAAATGAAATTGTTTATCTTACTAATGTAATAAGTACCAAAGTTCGTTTGTTTGTGAATGTGTGTGCGATGCGAGTGGACGCGAGGATGGACGATGGAAATTGGAATATGGATGATGGACAATGGATAATGGTCGGTGGACGATGGGTAGAAAATGGACGTTGGACGATGGAGTGTGGACGATGGACGATGGGCGACGGACGATGGATCATCATCATCATCATCATCATCCCAGCCTATATGCGTCCCACTGCTGGGCACAAGCCTCCTCTCAGAATAAGAGGGCTTGGGCCTTAGTTCCCACGCGAGCCCAGTGCGGACGATGGATGGTGGAGGATGAACGACGGACGACGACGGACGACAGAAAACGACGGACGACGACGGATGACGGAAGTTAGACGGGCGAAAGACGAACGACCGACGAAAGACGATGGATGACGACGGAAGTTCGACGAAGGACGACAGACGATGACTGACGAGGGAAGTTCGACGACGGACGATGACGGACAACGGACGATGACAGACGACGGACGACGACAGAAGACGAACGCCGACAGACGATGGACAACGAACGATAGACGATGGCGACGACGGACAAAAGACAAAGACCGACGACGGACAAGACAACGGACGACGGATGACGGACGATGACCGACGATCGACGACGGATGATGGAGGGTGGACGATGGACGATGTACGATGGACGACAGACGGTAGACGGACGACGGAAGTTCAACGATGGGCGACGATGGACGACGGATGACGACCGACGATCGACGACGACGACGACGACGACGACGACGACGACGACGACAGTCGGTACGGACGATGGACTGTAGACGGTGAACGAGGATGGACAATGGACGATAACCGAGGATAGACGATGGACGGTGGACGATAGACGAGAATGGATGATGGATAGTGGACGAGGATAGACGATGGATGGCACACGATGGACAAGGATGAACGATGGATGATAGTGAACGATGGACGATGAACGATGAACGAGAATGGACGATGGACGAGAATGGACGATAGACGATAGACGAGGATGGACGATGGACGATGGACAAGGAAGGATAAACAAATGAAGATAGTAGTGCGTTATTACAAGAAGTAGTACCCGAAAAAAAAAGAACTGCCTACAAAAAGTGATGAGATCCCACCAAAAACATTACATGTAAAAAGCTGCAAGTCTCGCAACGCAATGCAGTTCTTGTAATGCTAAAAAGGTTTGAGATGCAATGTTATACCAAGTCGGTTATTTTTGTCAGTACCGGGGGGTTTCCATAGAACTCGATTTTCACCAACTTGCTTATTTTAAAACCATAGAAAAATACAGTTTATAGTTCTCAAATAAAGAGTAAACCAAATTATTTTTTTAACACATAATGACTTGGCCATCGCACTCAACCTTTAGTCATTCTCGTATTATGTGTATCACTCAAACTGCAAGGCTGGGGCTAGCGCTATCTTTAATTATAATTACTTGAAATAGCTGACGTTGATGATTATAATTCTTATGTCATTATGTAGCCTTGCGATGGCCAAGTCATTTATGTGTTTAAAAATAATTTGGTTTACTCTTTATTTGAGAACTATAAACTGTATTTTTCTATGGTTTTAAAATAAGCAAGTTGGTGAAAATCGAGTTCTATGGAAACCCCCCGGTACTGACAAAAATAACCGACTTGGTATAACATTGCATCTCAAACCTTTTTAGCATTACAAGAACTGCATTGCGTTGCGAGACTTGCAGCTTTTTACATGTAATGTTTTTGGTGGGTCATCATTTCTGATTCTATCCCGCAGAGAAACAAAAATAGGTATAATTATAAAATATAATTCGCCAAATCATGAAATTCTTAGGCATAATAATTCTATGATTATTATCATTAAATTTGCCATTGACTAGGCATACTTAATGTGAAATTTGTGGCCCTCATCGGTGGACGTATTACGCTGCACTTGCCGATCCGCGGTCTCCAGTCGAGGATTTTTCGTTCTCTACGGCCATATGTTCTTTGTGCTATAATGACCTGCCCATTCCCACTTCAACAAGCTAATTCGCTTGGCTACGTCAGTGATCGTTCATCTATGTATCTCCTCATTTCTGATTCGATCCCATAAAAAAACCCTGACCGTAGCTCCCTCTATCCTCCTAAGTCCTCGCGTACTTTATAATGGATCAATTAACACTAAGAATAACGGCCGAATGTACTTTATAAAATACAAATTGTTCATTGAATAAAGAATTCTAAGAATTTCGAAATAAAGTCCAAAATAACAAAGCAGGTCACACGTCTAGGTATTAAATGCTAAGTTTGTTAAAAAATTTCAGGACTTAGGAGGATATAGCTCGCTGAGCAACTCCGAGCCTATTTATAAAGCCTACCGTGAAACGTTTTATAACTCAAAAAAAAAATCCTGCGTGAGAATAACCTTAAACCAGCCAAAAATCCGAACACATTCAATTATAATCACTACACAACTCCCAGCACTTAGGCGCGTTGACAAAAATATAAATAACCGATCCAAGATGTTATCTCCCCAAATCCCAGTAATAAATAAAGATTTTTTCTCAAGAATATCTACATTCCGTGGGTTATTTATGGTGCTGGCTTGTTACAAATCATAGCTTTGTGCGTCGCTTTCATACCTTTAGTATTGAGGGGCGACGATGTGTGGTGATTTATCGTGTTAAAGTAACATTGTGCACTGGAAATGACCTAAGCGTAATGTCCGTATTATAATGTTTTTTTTTTAAAGATTTTATTTGAAACAAATAAACGTAGTCTGTGCGTTGTTTTGAAGTGCCGGGTAGAAACGTATTGGATTTTGCCCAAAATTTCAGGATGCGTCAAAATATTGACGTTGAGAGTTTTCAAGAATTTTATCATATCTCTAATCATAGTGATTGTAAATAAAAGTGCTAAGGATATCTATATTAGAAAAAATTGTATTATAGATTTCTTTGAAATTGCTGGATTTTCTTAAATTAAAAATAATGTGGTAAAATCGGTAAAGTCGTTCTCAAGTCATGACGTGACAAGGGAAATAAGGATCTTTCAATAATGTACCATTAGCCAAATAACTGGTCTATCAATTGTTAAACTAATGCCAATCAAATTGATATATCGCTAAAGTCGAACTTTCAAGTTGACAGACACGTCTATTGGCATTATTGTTTTATCAAACGATTAGCAATTTTGATGGATTCGATTTGTGGCATTCGAACATGGAGGATGTGGAACAATGTTTAATTTTGCTATTTCTGTTTCTTTGGCTAGTTGAAGTATAATTTTGATAGTGTTTTATGCGGCGATTAACCTTAACAGTGAACAGTGATCACAATATTCAATATTGCTCTCGTGTCTGACATTTTTTAATGCGCAAGTTGTCTCCACGTGGTTTCTGGAATTTTGCTATCAAGTTGCAAAAACTACAATCACCGTACAACGTTGCCTCTCGAAAGAGAATACTTTGACATTGGCGAAATTGTCTTATTAATTAGGACAGAAGCCATATTTTAAAAAGAATAAGAATAATAAGATTAGCAATTTTAGGGTGGTAGACGACATATTTGACTGATGGTACACATAATTAAAATTATTTTTAAAATATAATTATAAAATCTGTCACATTATTTTCTTATGCAGCCATCTTCTACCCGAAGTCAGCTATCATTAACGATGTCCTTATCAGTGTACAAATCGAACTGTGATCAAAGATTTTGGAGCCACGAACACTTTTAATAGAATCGATTGCCAGAAGTTTCAAAAAGTTTTTTTTTATATATGGCTTCTATTCAATGTGTCAATTTTGCCAGCGTCTGGATCAACAAGTTTTAAGTGCTTCCAGTACAGTAAGTTTCTTTGGAATTCTACTAAATAAATGTCAAAATATTGTCGCCCCACAGTTTACGGGTTAACTAGGGTAGCACACATTAAAGTTGCTAATTTTATTTATGAAGCATGATCTTGTATTTAACCGACATATAATACTCTGCATCACTATTCTATAACAATATCTTTCATTTAAATCTGAGTCTTACATGTATAGACGTAACGTTTAAAATCCAAGGTGAAGTTTCCAAAACGTTCGAATTTTAAGTGCCTATAAATAATGTATGGAACAGAAATGTCGCAATTTAAAAGTTTTTTTTTTTACAGAAGGGCGCGACAAAAGCTTTTTTCGATTCGTAACGCTCTTTAAATAAGGTTTTGATAAAGAATTTGACATTTATGAAGTTCGGAATTACAAAGCAGTAGTTAGACGTTGAATGAAGTGGAGATCGAACAATTGTTAAGAATACTAATAGTAAAAAAGGTGAAATAAATCCTAACCAATGTTATAAAATAATGAAAATTTAAGTTTGTTTGATCTTTACGCTTTTAAGCTTTTTTTTAGCAAATGATTCCTACAAGATAGCGATAGCAAATTTACGTATAAAAAATCAAAATCTTTACCTACTAATGTGAAAGTAACGACGTCTTAAGTTTAAGAGTCTAAATCGATTAAAATAAAATATGTCATAGGGAGATTATGTGCAAATTTGTGTGAAAGGAAAGATCGTAAAAATATCTGAAGAAATTCGATAGTTTGTCAAAAGTTCCCAATGGGTAGTGAGCTCGCGTGGTAATTAATGTCCAAGCCCGTTACAGCATTTTGAAATTTTTTTCTAACCCAGCAGTAGGACATATACATACGAGTATAAGCTGAAATAATGAAATCAAATCTGTCTCAAGAACTAACTAACCTTAAATAATTTCTTACTCAAAATTCAACAATAGCATAAATCAGAACTGAACCATATTTCACGTTTAACCATTGTCATTGTCGCATTAAAATAACTAGACTAATTTATTTGACAATAACAAACTACTGGACCCTGTAAATTGTTGTTGCACAAGCATATTCCTACAGTTCTACTTGTAAAGTTCTACTTGTTGTTTTTTGGTGTCCTGTCGTGTCACTATGTATTTAATATAGTTATAGTGCTAGTTTTAATTTTAGTCTTAGGTGGTACTCATGGAGCCAAAATAAATTTTTCTTTTCTTTTTTCTTTCTTTTCTAAAACAAGCGGTGATAAATTTAAGCAATTCGATGTATTTCCTAATTAAAAACCCGAATTTAAATCATAAAATTAACCCGTCGCGCGACCAACGACTTTTTTGGGTAATTTTGGACTAGTACCATATATGTTAAAGGGTGATCGAAACTTTTTATAATAATAAATAATTATAAAATAAATAATAAATTATAATTATAAATATCATGGGACGCTTGACACCCATTGACCTAGTCCCAAACTAAGCAAAGCTTGTACTATGGACACTAGGCAACGGATAAACATACTTAAATATAGATAAATAAATACTTAAATACATATTCAACATCCAAGACCCGAGAACAAACATTCGTATTATTCATACAAATATCTGCCCCGGCCGGGATTCGAACCCGGGACCTCAAGCTTCGTAAACTAGTAACAAAGTTGACTAATCACGAGTACTTAGATACACGCTACTTGACTGTGGCGCGCAGGGCGTTCGACGGGTTAAGGACAATACGATTCGAAATTAAAATTTCGGTGTAGCCCTCCAGTTTCGTATAAAATAGCGCACCCAAATATATGAAAAAATATAGTAGTAAATAAATTAAGATTGGTTTTTGGAAACTTTTTTATTTTTTATTTCAATTCCAAATTTTTGTTACTTTTACGGTCATCCCGTAAAATCTATATCGAAAATACAAACTGAAATATAGATGCACAGATAAACCAGAAAAATAAGACCAGCGCTGGCGCTGTATATGTCGCTAGTGTCGCTGCTTAAGTGGCTAAATAAGAAACAAACAAGCTGAGATATGTGGTGCATAGGAGGAATTCGTGTCTGTACCGTTTTCCAGTGGTGGTGTAGCGGTATAGCAGGCGGTGCGGAATGCCGAGGACCTGGGTTCGATTCCCAGCGCTGGTCTTATTTTTCTGGTTTTTCTGTGCATCTATATTTCAGTTTGTATTTTCGATATAGTAAATAAATGTTGTCAATAAAGCTGTTAATGCGAATCAAACAAACTTTGCAACCAATTTTGTAACAGAGCGTTAGTCACCAAAGCTCAGAATGGTAATGAGGTGTGCGTCGAGTAAATCATGGCTACCAAGGTTAGTGTAGCGTTGGAATTATTATAGCCATGAGAAACTGTAGAGAGGATTGTGTTTAATATCATTACCATCAGTCGGGAGGCGTTCACTTTTGAACAAAGGCCTAATTAGAACACCTCAGTGCAGTTTTGACAGAGTTTTGGAGTGCAGGTTCGAAATTATAGGCGCAGATAATTTATCTCTGATTTTGTTGGTTCTATTGGTTTAGTGACTCAACGGGGTTACGACGCTTTCTCACTTAAGTAGTTTTTAATATCTTTAGTGTCTTCTGTCCATACTAGAATATTATAAATACGAAAGTGTGTGTTCGTATGTTTGTCCGTCTTTCACGCCGTAACGGAGCGACGGGTCGTCGTGATTTTTAGCATAGAGATAGTCTATGGGCCCGAGAGAGACATCGGCTACTTTTTATCCCGGAAAAATGCACAGTTCCTAAGGGAAGTTCGACTTGAGCGACATATTCATTTGATAGGAACTGCTTAAAAATTGATAGACCACTTATTTGGCTGATGATACAAGCTTTGCTTAGTTTAGTAGTAGTCCCAATTGGGACTAGGTTAATTAGTCTCAAGTCATCATCATCATCATCATGCAGACGAAAGACGTCCACTGCTGGACATAGGCCTACCCCAAGGCTCTCCACTCAGACCGGTCTTGTGCTTTTCGCATCCACCGCGATCCCGCGATCTTAGCCAGGTCGTCGCTCCATCTTGTTGGAGGCCTACCAACAGCTCGTCTTCCGGTCCGCTGACGCCATTCGAGAATCTTTTGACCCCATCGGCCATCAGTCCTGCGAGCAATGTGCCCCGCCCATTAGTGTCAAGTGTCCCATAATATTTATTTACCCCACTGCTGGATAAAAAACTTTATTTTCTCCTTCAACTCGTCTCCGACTTCTCGAAAATGTCGCCAGTCCGGCCGAAATCACATTCAATAAAAAAAAAATTCTTGAATCCCACATGACAATGTGATAAAATTTACTTATCTATGTGGCGCTATGTAGGTCTATCTTTCAGAAATTATTCACACCGCCATGATACACAAAATAGTAGCGCCGAGAGAGCAATTAATGCAACTCCTACGCAGATATAACCTTCTGCGCGGATTTCACTGTTACATAATTTCTAGAAAATTTTGCGCTTCATTAGGGGAAAAAGCATTGGAAAACTTACCGAAATTACAAAATAATAGCCTTCCGAAATATCCTCATTCGTTTCTATATTATACGTACTAGCTTTTGCCCGCGACTTCGCCTGCGTGGAATCCGGTTATTGCGCGCTGTTCCCTCGGGAACTGCATTTTTCCTAGATAAAAAGTAGCCTACGTCACTCTCTGGCCCATAAACTATCTCTATGCCAAAAATCCGTTTCGACGTGAAAGACGGACAAACATACAAACACACACACTTTCGCATTTATAATATTATTATGGATTTCCTTTTTTGTTACCATAAACCAAGGAAGGAATAAAAATTAATTAGAATATTTTAGGCCACTAAGACTATGACCGTTATATTTTACTTAAAATTGACTTCATAATTAACTTTATTTTATAACTTATAAGTAGCCGTTGGTACTCCGAAAAAATAAGTTCTCAAACCGCACTGGGCTCGCTACGTTGTAACTAGGGTCTAAGCCCTCTCAGACTGAGAGGAGACCTGTGCTCAGCAGTGGGACGTATGTAAACCAAGATGATTATGTATGTCTTTTTGTGTACCAATTTTTTTGTATAATTAGAAATTTACAGCGCACTAGTGTTTTAATTATAATGCTGTAATTTTTATTGACAAAATAAATTAATAAAATAAAAAAAATATGATGATGATGATGACCATCATTAAGACCCTGTTTTAGTTTCGTTCATCTCGACTTACATCTCGAGAGGTGATAGAAAAGGTCATAGCAGACTGACAAGAGACAGAGAGACAAAATAAAGTAATCCTATAAGGGTACCCTAAAACACAAACTACTTAATTCTAAAATAGACAAACTGTATCAACCATACAAACAAATGCCCATTCAAAACTTCAAAGCAACAAATTCGACACTCAGAAACACTCATACGCCGACAATACGACGGTCATTACAATGCGCGCGCGCACCGATTTAGTCACAGTGGTGCGTCTACAAGAAACAGTAGGTGATAAATTCTTCGGTTCTTGCTCTCCCTATTGTCAATTTTGTATTGAGGACGAGCCATTGTTGGTGGCAGTTCGATTTTGTTCGGATTGGTTGGCGTGCGGTTTGGATTAAAAGCGGGTGGCGGAAAAGTAGTGCGGTCGTTTGATGTGCGTCGTACCGGTTCAGTTTTAAAAGTCTTTATTAAGGACTAGCTTCTGTCCGCGTGGTATTCGGTTATCGCGCGCTTTTCCCTTGAGAACTGTGCGTTTTTCCTGGATAAAAAGAAGCCTGTGTCACTCTCGGGTCCATAAACTATCTCTATGCCAAAAATTACGTCGATCCGTCGCTCTGTTACGGCGTAAAAGACGGACAAACACACAAACATACAAACACACTTTCGCATTTATAATATTAGTATGGATGGATAGAATAGTATGGATTTATTTATTCATAGTCGTTATATCCCAACAACAGCAATCCAAAAAATTTAATAAGTGAAATTCGACTGTATTTAAGATTAAAAACTATGATATTTTGGATTGGACCTCATCATCATCATGTCAGCCGAAAGACGTCCACTGCTGGACATAGGCCTCCTCCAAGGCCTAGGATCGGACGTACCAACATAAGAAGTCGTGGTAGTCTAGTGATTTGTCCTACGATCTCTAAATAATGTATTTTTTCTCATGTATTTTTTTTTTGTTTTTGTAATTATTGTGTGAGTGTTTTGGTTTCGTACTGTAAGCTTGCACGTGTTTTATTCAACAAATAAATAAATAAAACAGAGGCTCGTGGATTCGAACCTGGGCTCGACCACTGCATATTTTAGAGAAATTTACCATGAGTTTCACGATGAAGGAAGACATTGCGAAGACAGCAGCATAGCAATTGAAGTTCCCAATCCGCTCTGTGCTCGCATAAGAACTACTACCCTAACCCACTCATTTTAAGAAAAATTCACGAGATTCACAGCTCACAAACCACAAGCAACTTGCAGCAACTTACTTTCATCTTAAACAAATAGCATAAAATTTTAACTTCTCTTTAACTAGCCGCCTAAACATCCAAAAGTTTATTTTAAAAACCGCTACAATCTCCTCTTTACACCACACCACACAAGCCCTGTGTGTCCGATTTTACGCGAATCCGTACCAACAATGTGGCTTCGTTAGTACATAGTTTTACTCCTCGCCAGTTTTTGCCTAGGCATTATATTTCTCTTTATACACCATTAACTAGAAGGCGTGGGTCAGAAATATCTCTCCATATTTAACGGACTTTAAAAACAGGAGGAGTTATAAGTATGAATATATCGATGGTTTAGAAGGCAAACATGCAGTGCTAAGCGCCAACTTTTAGGGTTCGTGATGCTTGTGTGTGTGTGTGTGTGTGTATGTGTATAAATGAATGAATTATATGTTTTGAAATATATCACTAGAACATTACAATGTTCAGCTTAAATCTAATAATAGTAAGTACTTCTATGGATGCATTCCAAGAATGTTTCGAAACGGTGTAGTAGTTTACCTATTACTTTATTAATAAATCGCATTTATTTGCTTTGTTTTTATTTCAAACAATTTTAGGGTAAAAATAAATAAAAGTGCCTAATTTAGGGTAATTTAGCGTAACGTTAAGTAATTTATTGAATCAGGCGTTACTTCGCGGAGGTCCATATGAACAAGAAAATTCTTTTTAGTTCGTAACGTTAAGGTAAAAAAAATCTGAGGTGGCAACACTGAGACGTAAAAGACAAATTACGATGGAAAAACATTATTTAATAGATCTGTACAATGAGTATTACAGCCATAGTATGACGCACAATTTGGCAATGGCATTGGTCGACCTAAACTTGTTCCAGACTTAGGAACAATGGTTAGGCTTTTAGTAACACCTACATGCCCTTCGCCGCATTTCATTGCTAAGTCGTTTAGCCTTAATGGCTTTGTTTATAGCATACACACTCACGACGGGGAAGGAATTTCTGACGCGGATATTAAAGATATATATACAATGATCTAGGCATAATGTTATACGGCCGTCGGTCGAAGACAGCCAAATTCAAAAAAACTTGAAAGGACCCCGGACCTAAAATATGGGAAATGTGGTTTCAGTTAAATGTCTTGAAATATATATTATAGATTTCAAAGACATGAACAAAAGTCTCTAATGGCTACTTGCTGGAAACACAGTTTTGCAGGTGGTAGGACCTTGTGCAAGGTCCGCCCGGATTGCTACCAATATCTTGCTCGCTAATCCTGCCGTGAGGCAGCAGTGCTTGCACTGTTGTGTTTCGACGCGGAGAGTAAGACAGCCGGTGAAATTACTGGCATTTGAGGTATTCCATCTTAAGCCTCTAGGTTGGCAACGCATCTGCAATACTCTTGGTGTTGCAGATGTTTATGGGTGGTGGTGATCTCTTACCACCAGGAGACCCACTTGCTCGTTTGCCTTCCAGTCGAATAAAAAAAAAAAGGACACCGGATCTAAAGTATGGAAAATGTGATTTTAGTTAAATGTCTCGAAATTTGTATATATTATAGATTTCAAAGACATGAAAAAAAGTCTCTAATGGCTACTTACTGGAAACATATCTCGAGTTAGCGTTAAGCTCAGTTTGTCAGTGTCAAAATGTATGGAACTGTCAAGCCTAAGCCAGGTTTAACTGCTAAATCTAGATTTTTTCTTGCAAGACGGCCTTAAATAATAATCTAAACTCTGAAAGGGACTTGGAAAACAGAGCTAGCACCTTTAGGGACTTTTGTTCAGGACTGAAATCTATAACAAATCTAATTTTTTAGGATATTTAACTGAAACATTTTCCGTACTCAAGGTCCGGGGTCCTTCGAAATGTCAAAAAAAGTCTGATCATCTTCTAAATCTAAAGTGGGCATTTACAAGGCAAGCGTGCTCCATGAAACTACCGTTGAGGCTCACTCATATTAAATGATATTCTAACGGATAACTCCGCAGCCGCCGAGTCGCGTTGCTCTTAGGAAGAAGGGCTACAAACTAGCCCGAAGTCGAAGTCGAGCTAAACTCGATTTAAGACGTGAGTTACCCGTTACAATCATTTAATAAGGGTGCTCTATCTTAATCCACATCTTCGTTTACCATCAGACGTGATTGTTCGCCGATTGCGCACGGGCCAAGACGGTGATGATGATGATGATGATTAATTTAGAATTAATAATAAGTACCTGTTTGACCGAGATTTTCTCGGGCTAAGACTTGGTAACAATCGAAAATACAAACTGAAAAAAATACTATAAGACCAGCAGCGCTGGAAACGAACCCAGGTCCTCGGCATTCCGTGCCGTGTGCTATACGGCTACACCTCCGCTGGACAATGGTACAGACACGAATTTCTCCTATGCACCACATATCTCAGCTTGTAAAACTTTTATTTATTAAATTGTTTATATTATAGTTATTGTTGAAATTAATATCAACCATTCGACCACACAATCAATGCTACCTAACAAATAAGACCAACAAACGACCGATAACAAAAAAATATCGTTAATGTCATCGATTTGTCTAAAAATCAGATAAATATTTATAGCAACTGTCTCCCAATCATAACCCTCCGCATGCTGTGAGATAACATCTCCACCTGGCCGTTTGGGCCCTCATAAATGGGATAAACAGATGGTTTGTGACAATGGGAAATTTGGTAGGCGGTGACTCGTGAACAGTTAGTGGATAAGTGTGGACATGGTTTAATGTAGTGCCTAGTTTGGATGGTGTGGACATGACTTTATAAATGTCTTTGGAAAGCGGAAAGCAAAATCAGAGTCAAAGTCAAAATATCTTTATTCAATTTAGGCTATAACAAGCTCTTATGAATGTCAAAAAAATCTACCACCGGTTCAGAAAAACCTCTGTTGAGAAGAATCTGGCAAGAAACTCAACGAGGTATTTTTTTTTAACAGTCATTATTTAAAGACCTCTCCAATGGGTGAACTGATTTCAATGTGATTTTATTTTCGTAATTGTTATTTTCGTAAAAGCGAGTTTGCTTACCTATTTGCTTAGTTTTTTTTCGACTGGATGGCAAACGAGCAAGTGGGTCTCCTGATATTAAGAGAGCACCACCGCCCACTTAACTTACTTTGAAATTACAGAATTACAGAGTCACGTGTATTTCATATTTTAATAAACTCGTTATCATTGTTTCACATTTTAATTTAATCGGTTCAGCAGTATAAGCGTAAAGAGGTAATTAATAGACAGATAATTATATATACTTTCGCATTATTATTTAGTGAGGATATTTTTTTTTCCTTATATTGTGCTTTAAGTTTTGATAACTGATTATAAAAATCTATGTTTTATGCGGCGATTAACCTTAACAGTGAACAGTGATCACAAAATTCTATATTGCTCTCGTGTCTGACATTATTTAATGCGCAAGCTGTCTCCACGTGGTTTCTGGAATTTGACTATTAAGTTGCAAAAACTACAATCACCGTACAACGTCCCTCTCAAAGAGAGAACTTTGACACTGGCGAAATTTTCCTAATAAGGACAGAAAGTCGTATTTTAAAAGAGAAGAAGAGAATTTATTTCTGCTTCTTACATTATCCTGTTTTATAAATCCCAAATCATGTCCACGCTAACTTCACTGAGTTAATTTACCGAACTAATCCAACAAATTATACATTACCCAAAAAGCAATAGCAATTTATCTTCACCGACCACAATGGTAACGAAAACATTGTCCAAAAGTATTGACACGTCGTTCACAATGTTTGGGGTCGCAACGACCCCTTGACGTTGTAACGAGGACTGTTGATGGGTTAAGTGAAAGCGGTAAGCGATTTAGGCCTGATTTTGACTTATAGGTTAGGTTAGGTTATAGATCGTCTTCTCTTCTCACGGGTCCATATCGGCTCGCATACTTATTGAATAGAATAGAATAGAATAGTTTATTAAAATAAAAAATTACAAGCTTACAAAATGATCATCATTATCCTGTGAGTACCAAACTAGGCTGAGCCTGATAAGATAAGTAGAATAATCCCCACACAGTGCAGGTAAAACTATGTATATATTAACACTTTATATGAACTACAATGTCAGAGATAAGATACTCCACAAATCTATGACAATAGGTATTATAATGTATTTTGGACGACTAAATACAACAAAGAAACAATTGAGATTGAAAGTGCGAATATAATTTTTGTCAAAATGATCGTTTGTCATAACCCTTTTTTCTCTACGTCTAATCCATACTAATATTATAAATGCGAAAGTGTGTTTGTGTGTTTGTATGTTTGTATGTTTGTCCCTCTTTCACGCCGTAACGGAGCGACGGATCGACGTGATTTTTGGCATAGATATAGTTTATGGGCCCGAGAGTGACATAGGCTACTTTTTATCCCGGAAAAATGCACAGTTTCCAAGAGAACAGCGCGCGATAACCGAATACCGCGCGGGCGGAGCCGCGGGCAAAAGATAGCAACCTATAGTTTTCTATAGGATGACCATTTAAAATTTTTAGAAAAATATAAGGTGTGCGAAAAAAAATCGGACAAACGATGATTCGGCCAAAAATTACGGTATGACTAGCGAAGAGTATGCGAAATTTGGCGCTCCCGTCTAAAGTCTCTACTGAAGTAACAACTACCATAGTATTTACGCCCGCTCTCACTCATTACTTGACCCCGAAAAGCTGCAACCACCCAATACTGTGAAAGATCGTGTCACTGATTATCTTTTATCATATCATTGCCATCGGTTTGCCATTGCTTGCCATTGTGCCATTGCGTCTGCATTCGCCAAGGTGCTTCAAAAACATTTTTTTGTCTGTAACATATTACTTTCAATTATTTATGTCCTGGTTCAATTATGTATGAGGCATTTCTAAATAGTTTTGAATGGGCTTTACACTGATTTCTAACAAAGCTAGGTTTGAATGGGCTTCGATAAGTAAAGCTTGGGGTCTACACTTCCGTCATAATCATAGTCTTCTTCGTTTGTACAGTCAAAAGTTGATGCATACGTTTGTACCTTAATTGTGTTTTATACAAAACACAATAAGTAATTGTACCATTTGGTTAGCGGAATTGATTGACCTGCCATAATGAAATGAGTTTATATCGCACTATCTTATGCCCGCGACTTCGTCTGCGCGGATCTAGGTCATCGCGCGGTGGCGCCCTCTACCGGAATAAAAGGAATCCTATGTCGATCCTTGCGGTTCAAACTACCTATATACCAAATTTAATCTACAGACAGACAGACAGACAGAGTTACTTTCGCATTTATAATATTAATAAGTAAGGATTATCATAACACTCATACCCTTCATAATCATCATTATCATCTCAGCCATAGGACGTCCACTGTTGGACATGCCTACCCCATACACGAGTATGGGGGAGGTTGACAATATTGACAAAAATGAGAAAGTGCATAACTCAAACCTGGTTGTTACACTGCAGACCAAATAAATCTACTTTAAAAAAAAATACAAAAATATATTCTCGAATCATGTGCTTCGTGAAGGGTTCAATTCAGTGGCTGAATTTTCTCGAACTGCTCTGAATAGACTGTTAGACTTTGTAATAAAAGGATAGGTATGCTTTTTTTTTTAATCGACTGGATGGCAAACGAGCAAGTGGGTCTCCTGATGGTGAGAGATCACCACCGCCCATAGACACCTGCAACACCAGGGGGATTGCAGATGCGTTGCCAACCTAGAGGCCTAAGATGGGATACCTCAAGTGGCAGTAATTTCATCGGCTGTCTTACTCTCCACGCCGAAACACAACAGTGCAAGCACTGCTGCTTCACGCCAGGATTAGCGAGCAAGATGGTGGTAGCAATCCGGGCGGACCTTGCACGAGGTCCTACCACCTGCAAAACTTTCTATTCATAAGGCAACTGATTAGCCATTTAAACTTCATTGAGCCACGAGCTTGTTTGAGTATTTAATCTACTCGTATCATCTTTGTTCGCGAGAACCCTTCGACAGATTCAGTGTTGAGCTAGGTTGGCCCAGGTCGTCCTAGACATTTGGCTTTTTCAGGCATTGCACTTCAAACATATACAAGTCTATCTTACCTTGTTCCTTTCCCATTGACGCAGGACACAAGCCGCCACCGCAATCACACACCAAGGTCTTTTGTGGTTCGTCACAAAAAAATAGTTCCTACTGGCCAGTACACACAAACAAACACATAAACAAATTTCTTAATATGAGGATCAATAAAAATGTCCGTATGCAATAAAAATCAGCCGCAAAGAACAACCGAGATGTTCCAAATCACGTCACTGGAGCGTTGCCGACCGTGGCTGATATCCTCCAAGCAACTCCTGCACTGAACTGGTAGCGGGGCGCGGCGCCGCTCGTTATTTCAAGCGCGCGGGTAGAACTCTTCCCAGGTTTCGATATACCCACATATGAAAGAATTACAATGCCCGAACAATCTTCACTATCCCAGCCTATTAAGGTCCCAATGTTGGGCACAGGCCTCCTCTCAGAATGAGAGGGCTGGGGCCTTACTTCACACATACCATTGAATTACTGCACAGGTATGTGCAAGTTTCAGGTGTTTTTCTTCACCGTATAGTTCGTGGTAAATTTTTGTGGTTTGACCTATCGCCTCTCAAGCAGAGGATCGTGGGTTCAAACCCCGGCTGAGTCTGTCTGAGTTTTTTGAAATTCATGTGCGAAATTATGTATTATAAACGATTTTATTTTTCAACAAATAGGTAGACAAAGATTGACAAAGAAGGGAAAAATGTTTATAATAGGAAACCAAACTTATTACACCTCAGAACGTCTTTACTAGCATTCTAAAACACACACCTCCGATCCAAAAAATTCAAGCTAAAAATAAAAACACTGCAAAACAAATGACATTCCAGAACACTACTAAGAAATAATGCAAAACGTCGACAGCGATACCAAATATTCCGCGCTCCAATAAAAGTTGCTCCTCCTAAAACGATAAAACTCAATAGCTACAATCGAAGGCATTAATCAAAATGTGGAGCGCAAAAAATGCGCGTGGGTGGACGGTATTTTTTTCTGGTCAAGCGCGAGTTTTATAAAATTTTGGAGTGAAACAAAATAAATTAACGAAGAATCTCATTTTTAACAGACTGGAAGAAAACACGGAGGTTTTTAATTGTATTTTTTTTTTATTATTCGTTTAGGTAAATATTGCAATCATTACGTACAGCTAGTTTTCCGATGTTTTAAATGTTAATAAGTACGTACAGCCTTTATTATTTACCATTTTGAATGACCCCGGATGGCCAAGTGGTTAGAGAACCTGACTACGAAGCTTGAGGTCCCGGGTTCGATCCCATGATGATCGATGAATAATACGAATGTTTGCTCTCTGGTCCTGGATGTTTAATATGTATTTAAGTATGTATATTAGTTTCGAAATCTGTTCGTGTTTGTTACATTCTACACACTGAATAAATATATTTTGATTTCGGCATTGAAGTACTAGAATAGGCAATTCAAATATCAGCTTTTAATTTAACGGAGGTTTTTCAACTTTTTAAAGTTGTCTAGGTAATTATTTAGAGCGTTCTCATTCTGAGAAGAGGCCTGTCCAACTTACAATGGGGCGTATACGGGTTGAGATGATGCAGGTGATCAGTTAAAGGATGATCCAAAAACTTACGGATCCCCAAATATTCGTGACAAGTTTTTTAATCCCAACCCGCATTTTGGGTCACAATAAGAATATGGAGCGCGATCTGTCAGTAGAATTAACGATCTGTTCCACCCTTTGTTCTGGATTTGATTTATTTTATTTGAAGTTTTTTGGGTTATTGATACCTTCCTTATCAGACCGTCTAAAATAACCGGCCAAATGCGCGAGGAGGTCCCATATTATTATCAAAGTCAAAATATCTTTATTCAATTTAGGCTATAACAAACACTTATGAATGTTTAAAAAAATCTACCACCGGTTCAGAAAAACCACTGTTGAGAAGAATCCGGCAAGAAACTCAACGAGGTATTTTTTTTTAAATAGATTTACAATATCAATAAATGATAATAATATAATCATTCTACGATCATGTTTACAATTTATGTTGACTGGTCGCTTGAATCTGGTATCAGCATGAACTTTTAACAAGTTTTAATTAAACTTCAAAAGTTTATTTGTCTATCTGTTAGAGTCAAATTTGACCTACTTCCAGTGGTATGATCGGCTTGAAATGTGACAAAAGTATGAGATGTCAACATGACATTAGTAGCACAATGTGTCATGCATGATTCAGTTTGTTCGAGTGTACTCATGATATAATTATTTTTAACTTCTATTAGTAAATTCAGCACAAATCTTGTATAATTTTTGCTGTACGTATGTCTGTCACGTATTTTGTCATATAAAAATCAAATGGGGTATAAAAACTTAGTGCGTAATAAACTTGCGAATGTAATTTTAACAGATTTCTGAGGAAAGACGTTAAGGAATGTTAAAAGATTTAAATTTAACATGATGTTGAAATCATGGTTAATTTTAAGTTTTATTATCAGGGCTGTTTAAGACAGTGAATAATTTTAAACAACCTTAACCTGTATATCTACACGGAAACTTAAATTTCGTCTGTTATAGGTATATTTTTTTATTTTAAATAAAAGCGATGCACACAAGATAAATTCAAACCGAAGATTACTTTCCTATTAGCAACGTTTTCCCGCATCTACTCGTATATTACTATGCCTGAAGGTTCTAGAAGAAAATTTTCAAAGTTCTTAGACTGACCAGTGTAAAGACACTAATGGAGACATTTTTAAAATTAACTAAGTTAATAACAATACTTACAGGTCACCTAGAACGGGATAAAATATTTTTTCCACGCTTCGCTAAATCATACTGCCAGTGCCATCTATCGTTTAACTTTGGAACTACCAAGAGCGGTTGCAAGCGCGCTGTATGCGCCCGCGCAGCCTTGCATCAGCGCAGCTCTGCTATCAATAACGCGGTAAAGTGAAGGAAGTTTTGTTATCAAACCTGTCCGGTGACGATTGAGGAACTGTTAGTATAAAATATGCTTTCGAGTTCAGAAAATGTTTTTCAATTGATGTTTCGTTTATAAGTAGGTATAACGTTAATGAAACATTTAAGTCAAGAGACCCACTTGCTCGTTTGCCATCCAGTCGAATAAAAAAAAACATTTAAGTACGTTTTTTTATTAAAATAAATGGATTTCACGAACTTATTATGGTTAAAACTTGAAAAAATAAACTAATGTAATTTCATCCCCAAAAATCTCTACATACCAAATTACATCGAAGTCGTTGGAGCCATATATATAAGAATTGCTTGTTAGATAAATATTAAGTATAGTATTTAAAAGCCTTCATTTATATAAAAATAACATTATCAAATAATTCCATTGCATTTATTTCTTCAAACAAATCATGCTAAATCTTCAAACAAATAAAGTTAATTTTTTCAACTCTCCAAACAGAATCGCTCACTTTTAAGTTGCTAAAAGAAATGTCTCATAAATGGTCTTAAAACAGATTAAAACCTCAAATACGGTGTAACTCACATGTAAGTCTTACATCGCCGTTCTCGAACGGTCACTTTTAAATTCACTACCTTACGACACCGCAATGTAAAGAAATCAATAATATTTCTCACAGTGTGTAAGGGCAGCTTTAGTTAAAGCATCTGTCGCACCAACACGCTATCATGATAAATCCCATTAGTTGACACCACGCCACACTTATTTGAATAGCCGTATTCTGATTGGAAGTGGCGATGTGATATTGAAATCTTGATTGATACTGTGCGTTGCAATTTTGCGGTAGCGGTAAAAAAACTATATTTACTGTTCCTTTTTCATTTGTTTGTTTATACTCTTTATTGTACAAAAAGTAAATACAAAAATATCACACAAAAAAAGTTTTAAAAACAAAAGCGGACTTATCCCTGAAGGGATCTCTGCTTCATTTGTATTTATTATTTTCTTCTTTTGTATTTTATGTGTACAAATAAATAAAATACAGTAACAAGTTGAAATGTATAGGTAATTCTAATAAGAAAGTAATGAAACAAGCTTTTAAGTGAAGTCACTATTTTTTACGTTAGTTATAAAAGATTTAGAGTAAAATCTAAACAAAAATACTAACAGTTACATGTCCTATCAGTCATGTCAAGGCAGTTTGCAAGTTAAAGTGGAGATAAAAATATATAATCATGTTCAAAATATTGAGATAGTTACGATACAGTCACGGGTAGCTAGACTAGCCGGAAGGAGATGACGATATAGGGTTGATGGATATACTGCATCGGACAGAACGAAGATAACTATTTTTGTTTCTTTCCTTTTGTAAAATAAAGAGTTTACATTCTTACCTACAATTTTACCACCATTATGATCTTTTGCTGATGTTTAGTAAAACCAAGGAATATTTTTTTGACTTTTTTGACTGATTAATGTGATTAATGTTAACTTACAAGTCTTACTGATCCCTAATCTAAAAAAATCTCTCTTCGTACGTACCAAAAGATTTTTTTTATATATACAAAAATGTAAACAAGCCAATGGTATTGTATTATTGAAGGTACGAGTATTCCAATCGTACTAAATTCCAGAATACGCCCACAACCCAAACCGGGCCGCGCAAAAAACGTCAGGTTGTCGGCAATTTGTAGCTGAGCTGCGCCTGCGCCGATATAGCCTTACATGCGGCGACAGATTGCGCGCCATCTAGGGATGCCAATCGGAAAAAAATTTATTCGAATCGAATGCAACTGAATCGATTTCCAAATCGACTCAAATACTAAGGACCAAAGGACCAATTCTCAATTTAATTGAACACTGATAGTTCGATTTTTTTGTTACTTAATTTGTACTGAAAAAGTAATCGAATCTCTCTGCATTTCTATCATTAATCGATTTACTATATGCTGGGCATATACTTCTCAGAATAAAAGGGCCTGGATATGACGTCTCATGCGGGCCCAGTGTGAATTGGGAACTTCACACACACTATTGAAGTGCTTTGAAGATTTCTGTATTAAGTATTTAATGAAACTACATCTTTTTAGAACAGAATAGAATAGAATAGAATTGATTTATTTGGTGTTAAAAGTTTATACATGAAATCTTAATCTAAATAGAACAGTAGTTAACAAAGCACCAAAATGGATGCCACTCAGCAAATGCCGATGTCTGAATTTCTTCAATCATGTCATGGCGCTGATTTTCTGGGCAACAAGGATACAGGACAATAATTATAAAGCTAGACTAAACTAAACATGTGGAGAAAGATGTCATAGGTAAATTAAAAGCGCAACAAAATAGTAGCGACTAAGCACTACAGGTCAATTTTTCTACTGTTCTATGACTCGATTTGTTCTTGAATAAAAATAGATTTTCTTACTTTCAAGAATCGATTTCTCGATTTATCAATACAAGTCTGCCATCCCTAGCGCCATGTTTGGAATCATTTCATAATGGCTCTCCTGTGGTACTTTTTATTAGTATTTATGGAATCGGGTTTGCTTAGTAGCTAGTTTTTGTGTGCATGTGGTTAATTAATGAATAAGAGCAGAAACTGAGTTTAATTTTATTCTGAATCTCTTCTTTCTTGGTGCTGGTAAAAGGTGGATGAGACTAGCACAGAACCGGGCAAAGTGGCGTGAAAATGAAGAGGCCTTTACCCAGCAGTGGATGAATGTGGGATTTAATTGATCACTGGAAGCACAGATAACCGTTGGCACAGAAAAATTCTCGAGTGGTGACCACGAACCGGGAGACGAAGCGTTGGCAGCCCTCCCACCAGGTGGACTGACGAATCGTGAGAATTGCGGGAAACCGGTGGATACAAGTGGCTAGTAGTTCATTGTGGTGTTCTAAGGGGGAGGCCTTTGTTCAGTAGTGCAAATCTCAACGTCAACTGCAACTGCAACAAACGTCAACTGCTGAACAAAGGCCTTACATTCACCGATTGCTCCAACCATGACTAGTTGACCATGGTCTTTTTTACTGTGTAATTAATAATTACAAAAAAAAAATATTGTGTAATGGTTTTATTAGTATCTCAGCTGAAAGTGTATGTATCGCGACGGAATTATGTAATTTTCAGAGATTTTCTGCCGAATTTTATCAAACTCCGTTAAGCTATTTTTGCGTAAAGGCGTAACAAAATATTCAGTTGGGTACAATGCCCCGCGCTGCGCTGCCTTTGGAAGAAGAAACCGTCTTAGTTAATTTATGTGTTTTAATTTTTATGTAAAAATGTTACTTAAGAATTTTATTAGGTATCACTTAACATATACATACAGTATTCTTTTAGAATGTGTAGTTGGTCATCAAAAAAATAAATTATAAAATGGGAAATTTTTCACTGTGTCCAAAGTGGTGTACAGAATGAAATACTACATAAATATGTAACGTTAAATAACAATGAAACGTGAAAACTACAAATCTGTTTCATAATTTTGGGACGTATTTATGCTGCTCACAAAAATTTTAGTTTGTCATATTTGTAAAAAGGAAAAGTAGTTTTACGTTGAACAGTGTTGCTGAGTTTAATTTTAGACACGAATCTAATAAGATTTTATCTAGTAAGAACCAGTAAGGGTTTTCGCACACCGCATTTTTTAACACGCCGTCGCACGTTTGTATCACAAACGCAATACTCACACGAGTAGAAATAAAAACACAATGTTAACAATTGTTTCTAATACATTTTCTTTAAGTTGAAAACCCCATGCTTGTTTTCTCGTTCACATAATACAGCTTACGTGTTTTTACAGAAATAAATAAATATAATGGTATATTTGACTCCAATTGACCTAGTTAGTCCCAAACTAAGCAAAGCTTGTACTATGGATACCAATCAAATACTTAAATAGATATTCTTCTTCTTTTATTGCGGTGCCTCTCCACTACTGGAGGTTGGCTGTCAGCTCTGCATAATATCTAGATATATACGTACTTAAATACACAATTAAACATCCAAGACCGGAGAGCAAACATTCGTATAATTCATACAATTATCTGCCCTGGAATCGAACCCGGGACCTCAAGCTTCGTAGTAAAGTTCTCTAACCACTTTTCCATCCGGTCGTCAAAGAGATATGTAATACATTGTATAAAGCATACAACCTTCCCTACCCCAAAGGATACCCAAGGTTTCTCTTACGGTCATGATGACGTTACGGTGTAGTGAGTACCTTAAATATCAAGCTTTTGCTGTCACTTGACGCGACCGTTCCTTTTACGACAGCACTGGTTGAAGTCTAGACTACAGACAGTAACGCGGTGTCGCAAGCGCCGCGACCCGCGCGACCTCTTGCGAGACGTACTAACATTAGTATTAGTACCTATTTAAATTCACTTAGGTAAACGTCTCTGACCTGGCTCTTTCGTAAAGGGACCATCTGACATAGTTGTCAATGTATTCTTGATCGGATATGAGTGTTTTCTAGAACCAAATGATTATGCGTAAACTATTATGCGAAAACAGTTTCGGCATAAGTACTATTATGCGTGAACAGATTATGTAAAATATATGTAATTATGACATAAAAAAATTATGCGTACCTAAACAAGTGGACCCTAGTCTTTCCGAAAACGCTGGTAGTGTAAAAACTGACGTGTAAAAGTGCCCATTGCGGCCTATTTACTCAATAAATGATTTGAGTTTGAATTTTGTCTATCAAGGCCTTTTTCTTAGGTAGACCTATAGAGCTTGAATCAGGTAATATCAAATACTTTGATCTGATATCCACTAATGCAGTGAAAAAATCTTATTTCTAAGTCGACGTAATCAGAGGAAAAAGTCTTTAAAAAAGGATCAGAACCCTACAAATTTGTACGGAACCCTTGAGTCCGACTCACATTTGACCGGTTGTTTAAATATTTTATTACTAGTTTCAATACGAGGGCTGCACTGAAAGTTTCGGGAATCCAATACTTATTAATCTATTTTTAACATGTATTTATACCTTTTTATAATCTCTGAAGTTTCCTTATCTTAACACACTGGCCACTTAGAAAAAAAAAACTATGGTTCGGTTTCAATTGTTTATTGAAGTCGTCGAGTCGCTGCTTAAAATGGAATTGTGCCGTGAAAATTTTAGAGCTATGATTTATTATGACTTTAAAAGTGGACTAACACAAAAACAATGTGGAGACCGGATGGTTGCTGCTTTTAGTGATGAAGCACCTTCAAAGACTTCAATATACAGGTGGTATTCAGAATTTCAACGTGGCCGTGTATCCCTCACCGACGAAGTACGTGAAGGTCGACCAAAATCGGCAGTCACGCAAGAAAACGTCGATGTTGTGCGTCGCCTGATAAGTGAAGACCGACATGTGACATATCGGGAAATTCAAGAGTGTTTGGGTATTGGAATGAGCCAAATACAAATTATTTTAAAACAAGAATTAGGCGTGAGGAAGTTATTTTCCCGTTGGATACCTCACCTATTGTCTGACGAGCAGAAAATAGTCCGTGTCAATTGGTGCCGCAAAACTTTAAAAAAATTTAACAAGGGAAGCTCAAATGCAGTTTTTAGCATAGTATCAGGTGACGAGTCGTGGATATACGCTTATGAGCCTGAAACTAAAAACCAATCCCGAGTATGGGTCTTCGAAGACGAGCTCAAACCGACAAAGGTTATTCGTTCTCGCAGCACGGCTAAGAAGATGGTGGCTACGTTTATCTCTAAATCTGGTCACGTAGCTACTGTTTCTCTTGAGGATCGTAGAACAGTCAATGCTGATTGGTATACCAGTATTTGTTTGCCGAATGTCTTGGCTAAACTCCGAAAAACAAACCCTTGTCGTCGCATCATCCTTCACCACGACAACGCCAGCCCACACACCGCTCGGACAACAACTGAGTACCTGGACGGTGAAAAAGTCGAAATATTGGACCATCCCCCATATAGCCCTGACTTAAGTCCCAACGATTACGATTACGATTTTATTTATTTATTTATTTATTAACGACTTTTTCACATTCCCCAGAATTAAGGACAAGCTGCGTGGTCAGCGATTTCAGACGCCAGAAGAAGCAGTGGACGCCTATAAAATAGCCATTTTGTCGACCCCTACTTCAGAGTTCCATAAGTGCTTTACGGACTGGTTTGAACGTATGAATAAGTGCATAAAATACAAAGGCCAATATTTTGAAAAACAATAAAAATAATTAAACTCACTTTTACTGCATAGTTTTTTCTATTCCCGAAACTTACAGTTTAACCCTCGTACTGAAGCAAAAAAATTATTTTTTAATGGAGTTATGCACTTAAAATATTCATAAGCTAAAATAATGTGAAACTAAAAACAAAGTCCGAACTTTACTGCTGTAAGATATACATAAAGCGAGGCGTCCTGATAAAACAAAAGTACCTAAACACATACCAAAGTGTGACCACTAATTACTTTAATCAACGCCAGAACAATTACCAATGTCCCCACCACTTAACGATTGATCTAAAAACCCCCACTTTTAGGGCAGTCATTGCCCCCCTATAACGGTACCAGGCGTGGCCTCAGCGTGAAACGCCAATCGCGTAGTAACTCGCGCGCATGCCAATGATCTAAACGAATGATCTAGCTCGCTTGTCATTTCGCGACCCCCGATTGGTCGAGCGAATTTGGAGCGATAAAATGTAGATCATAAATTTTTTATAATTTATCGATAATTTAAAATTCGACCTACATGATTTTGTTGGGATTTTTTTATTACAATGATTTATTGTTTTGACGTGACCTAAAAAAACAAGTCATCATCATCTATATCTAATTTTGCATAATTAAAAAAAAAACTTCTTCAGTCAAAATAATAAAGGTGCAAGCACACGAGAGCGCGTCGTAATAAAATATTGAAGTCTAAATCACAACATACACCACCATACCATAGATATCGTACATTATTGGCATAGAGAAAGTAACGGTTGTAGACGCGACCTTCCCTCCCGGCCGCCTCGTGCCAACTGACAGATGAGTTGAGCTTAACCTCTGATAATAAGATAGAACAGCACATCGATACTGGGTGCGCGCGCGCCCGAGCGAGACGCGAGATGTATCTTCTTCGGTGATCGTGAAGTGCAAGATGGGTTTACAGTCACACACGGACCTCTTTCGAGTGAGGCGAGAAAACGAATCGCGGCTGCGCGCACGCAACGATATTGCGAACTTCGCAACTTTTTTAATAAAAAAAAAAATAACAGTTTTTTTTTTCGTTGTGGTTTGTGTCAATGTGTATTGTGTAAGGATGGAGGAGTTTCGTAGCTGAGTGGACCGTTTTTTGTATGAATTTGAAAATTAAGGGATCGTGTAAACAGCTGGTTTTTGGCGGCGCAAGGTGAGTTTTTTTTTTTTTTTTTTTCATAAACTTATTTTTAAATGACGTTGTTTGAACTTACAAGGCTTAGAGTCCACGATATGTTTCGTTTTAAATCTGACAGTGAATAAGTTGTAGATACCTACACAATATGGTAACGAGTTTTTGAACATCGTATCTTTATACATAGTTTTTTTTAACAATGAATTTCTAATCATTAAGTAGCTCAACTTTTTTAGTTACACAGGTTATCAATTAACGATTTTATTAAACATTCAATTTATCTAACATTTGTGTATTTAATAAATCATTAAAGTAAGTCTGGACATATGTAAATCATTAATTCATGATTATATTTTTGCACAAAAAATCAGTTAAACTTATTCAGGTTCCTCGCGCTCTACCTATCTTTTTTCTTTTCGTTTTTTATCTTATGTTATCAAGATAAGATGACCGGTAACATGTGATCTGAAACCGATATCAGATTGAAGTTATCAGAACATCCCTATTGTTTTAAGGCCGGAGGGTAAAGTGTAATAAATTGAAAACAACAACTTTTTAATCGTGACTGTTTTTTTTACACACGTTGCTGAAAGTGAGTACCAGACATTTTTGTTACTGAAAATGTAATTAGTTTGATTGAACGAATTATAGAAACTAAATATTCTGAGGTGCTACTTATGCTTCTTGCTACTTTATGCTACTTTGTCTGATGTATACTTAATAATGACTGACGGTCACACACACTTCTGTAAACTGCAATTCTGTTTAAAGTCAAAGTTCAAAATATCTTTATTCAATTTAGAATATAAAAAGCGCTTATGAATCTAAAAAAAAATCTACCACCGGTTCGGAAAAGCCTCTGTTGAGAAGAATTCGGAAAGAAACTCAACGAGGTTTATTTTTTTATAAGATAAGAATTTTAGCTATCTACTTAACTAATTCGAATAAATAAGTTTATCACAGCGTAGTAATAACCAGATAATATAACTTTACATACTATACAATCGAATTCATGAACTTCGGAGCAAAAATTTTATCAAAAATATCTGACCACGAATTTATTTTCATCGGCGTACGAGTAGAAGCGCGTTCAGATATTTTTGATCAAATTTTTGCTCACGAGTTTATGCACTCGACTGTACCTACCTTTACAATGTTTGAATCATGGACAGTTAAAGCCAAATTTTATCGATGGATGGTTCAGTTTTGGAAGTTTTAAATATTTTATCCGCAAATAATACAGTCAGTAGCAGAAGTATGACCGGTTGTTGTTTTCAAAATGATCTAAACACTCTTATTACCTTGGCAGTAGAGTCGTGTGTAGATCATTTTGAGCGCCGTAAACGCTCATCTACTTCTGTTACTGACTGTACATACATCAAAATTATTCTTTAAACTTTACTATAACTATTCGAAACAGTTAAGAAGAAATTTCATCATGAGCGTGCACACAAATAGACTAAATAACTTAAATCCTCAACTTATCTACTACTAACATAAACTTTTTAATAAAAAATATAACCGACTTCAAAAACCTTGAAAATAATTTTCTACTAATTTGCAGTCGGTGCCTCAGCACGAGCCAGCAGGAGTGAAACTATTGTCGTCTAACTATTGGCCTTCAATCACTCCTGTTGGCTCGTGCTGAGGCATTGACTTTAAACTAGTAGAAAATTATTTTTAAGGTTTTTAAAGTCGGTTACATTTTTTGTTAAAATAATTTTTTTTTCATGGTTTTTAGTGATTTGTAGCCAAAGTGCATCTCGCAATGATTCCATCAAGTTCAAACACATCTATATTATTTTAGAACACAGTACCGGTAGGTACCTACGATCTTCTTTATCAGGTCCAGTTCACCAAATAACACTTTCTGAATGTAAGCACACGACTTGGTGTAAAAAATTCCAATATCACTAGGTATAGGTACTTTTAAAATTTAAAAGGTTGCCTTCGATTTCTCTAAGATCCCATCATCAGATCCCAACTTAGCGACAATGAAGACCACCTCGCATGTCCATTAGAACAGAAGAATAATTTTGAAATTCGGCCCACTTGGTGGAGTTATCGCGTAACAAACACACAAAAAAATATACAGATGAATTGAGAAGCCTGCTTTTTGAAGTCGGTTAAAAAGATACTGATGCTTAAAATAGTTTATTGTTTTAAAAAAGTATTCTCGCGTATTACGGCAAAAAGCACTTTTAAGCATTTTGAGTAGCAACATTATCCATCGTTAGCATGTTAGCTAAATGCAAAAGTTCTACAAGTCGTCATCTGTTTAAAATTATCATCATCATCATCATCAGCCGGAAGACGTCCACTGCTGGACAAAGGCCTCCCCCTTAGAACGCCATAATGAACGACAGCTCGCCACTTGCATCCACCGGTTTCCCGCAACTCTCACGATGTGTGTTAAAATTATCAAATCGTGTACTGTATACGCACATCAACATGTTTACTGGTACCTCAAGGGTGTACTGGAAACATTTCTTCTAAGACGTACCGAGTTCAAAATAAAATATAACCTCCAGTTTTTAATCCGGAGTCAAAACCGTGACCCGATGCAATCAAACGTAATAAATATAATATGTTTGTGTGATCCCTCGCATACGTCAGATATATCACATGAGTGATTGATCATACGTATTTCCTAATCAAATTATGTTTATGTTGCTACTCGTAACATAACAACGATTTGGGTATTTAACGAAACGTTTTCTTGACTGGATTTGTAAAACATGCACTGTAATAACGTTGGTGACTTTATGTTTTCTATGAATAGTTTTTTAATTGAACAAAAATTTGCTTAGTTTAGTTAGAAATAAATATAATATGAAGTAGGTGCCTATACGGTTTAAGTATTCACTTTAATTTCACTGTGTTAAAAATTCAAATACAAATATGTAATAAAATAAATAGTTTTTTTTTACCATTTGTACCTATTAAGTGTCACAAACCATTGCTATGACAAAAAATATGTAAAAAAAATATACTGAATTTAAGTATTGCTCTAACTTAATTTCGATTTAAAGACGCCTTTGCCAAGATTAGATAACTGTAGATCAGCGGTAAAAAAAGCATTATTAATGTCTCTAAGCCTACAAACTTCAATATTATATTATCTATAGAGTCGTAATTAAGCAATGAGAGTAAATAAACGACAAATTGCTTAAATTCCACATTTGGCCACTACGCAATGTAACTTTGTCCAAATCGAAGATGATTCTAAGTTAATTCAAAAGGACGCATGTGCTTTCGAAGAACTGATTCACATACGCCATTTTGAATCCGCCTGTCAGCAGACCTCGCTTCTTTAGGTCATTATAACGCAATGTTATATTGACGCCAATTAATTTTGAGATTCAATTTGAGTTAATTAGTTTGCGGTTTAAAAATGTCAGTTATATTAGTAATGGATTGAAAAACAAGGATGTTTCTGTTTGAGATCGCAAAAAAAAAATGTTTTGTTAGAAACAGGAAAGGATTGGACTTACATCACTTTTGCGCAGCGGAGCTTCGAACTTTTTTTGGTGAGAAATAATGTTTTTCTTTAGCTTGATGTAGGTTGAACATTTTAAGGATTTAAAAAATTATTTATACCGCCGGATTCAATCCCGTACGAATTTTGGAATACTCATTCCCTCGTCTTCATTATATGGAATTTGTATGTAAAATACTTTTTGGTCCAAGACCGTCGACTGAGCGTTAATGAGATAGTCCTTTGGGTTTTTGATTTCTAAGCTAAACTACATAAATATAATTATAGTATACTAGCTTTTGCCCGCGTCTCCGCCCGCATGGTATTCGATTATCGCGCGCTGTTCCCTCGGGAACTGTGCATTTTTCCGGGATAAAAAGTAGCCTATGTTACTTTCGGGCCCATAAACTATCTCTATGCAAAAAATCACGTCGATCCTTCGCCCAGTTACGGCGTGAAAGACGGACAAACACACAAGCTTTCGCATTTATAATAATAAGTATTAAGTATGGATTAACTAGTAGTGTAGTATATTACGTGGTAGAGACACCTAACTAGATTTTAGTCCGTAATAAAGAGTTTACTTGCAGGTAATAAACATTGTACTTTTCTAACACAAATTTGTTAATTTTTATACTTAAGTATATAAAAATAAACATCATAATTATTTACTCTGCCCTAATTCCGGGATTAGTTCTTTAAAAACCGTCTAATCTATTAACCACACGCACACAAAAGGCGTGTTCTGAATTCTGTAATAATTGCATCATCTATGTCAGATTGTGGTTTATGAAAAAAAATGTGTATCGTTGCGGAATTTCTTTACGATAACCTTTTTACTTTTAGCACAAAACGTATGGGACTGCCAGACCGCACGGCGTGTCATAAGTCATAATGTAGTAAATCGCCGTTTCAAGTCAAAAGCTGTGGCCGTGTTGTCTGACGCGATGACGTTGGCGGTCGCATTATCCATCTCTTTCTACCCTCACCATATACCATGTGACAGAAAAAGTGGTGAAAATTATTGTGATTCTGAGTGCGTTAGATTAGAGTCTGTCTAGACATTCCAAAGTGGTCCACGAAGCCATTGAAAAAAAAAAAACTATTAATTTTCAACAATAGTGTATTTTCCGAACTACAAGTGATCCGTAGCAGGGGAAAAAATCAAATGGTCCCTCATCACTAAAGTTTAAAACATTATAATCTCAATCATTTCAATTTTAAATCTGATCAAAACATTTGAATGATTTATAATGATAATAATAATGTCATTTGATTAAAATTACTATCCATGGTTTGTTAGTTACAATGTCTTATTATTAATCGACCGATCGATCGATTTAGGCACTCAAACGTCTTTTAGTTCCATCAATCGCTTTCCGCTTTCATCTTAAGCCACACACTGTAGAAAGTTTCGAAACAGCAAAGGTTTTTACAATAGGGAGTGTCAGTGAGGAGTGTTTGCGGTCAGTGACGTTTTCACCTCTCAGGTTACAAAGGCGAGGTATTTATGGGCCACCTAATGGTGTTGACAATGCCTTAGGATGTAAAGTTGGTTACATTGCTGCTGGTTACGTGTACTTTTACTCAGGGCATACGGAAAGCTTCTGGAACTGGCCACTTATAAAAAATAAATAAAACCGGCCAAGAGCATGTCGGACACGCCCAAAATAGGGTTCCGTAGCCATTACGAAAAAATTAAGTATCATTTTTCTAAGGATTTCGTATTTTATACGGAATCTTCCAAGTTTAGGTATATTTTATACCCTACGCTGCTATTTACTCATAAACTACTAATAGTTCTCAAGTAAACTTAGCCGTTATAGTTTTCCTTGAAAGTTTGATATACTGACTACCATTCTCAATTTTTTCAAATTTTTCGACCCACCAGTTTAGATTTTAGAGGGGGGGGGACGCCCGATTTTTTAGAAAATTTGAACTTTAAAGTTGAATATTTCGCAAACAAATGACTGAATCGAAAAATCGTTTTAGCAAACCCCTAATGGTTTTACAATACCTATCCAACGATATCCCACACCATAGGGTTGGATGAGAAAAAAAAATTTGCCCCCACTTTACGTCTATGGGAGGTACCCTAAAAAAAATTGTTTTTGAATTTTTAATTGTACTATTTTGTCGGCGTAATCTACCTATATATCCGTGCAAAATTACAGTTTTCTAGCATTGATAGTCTCTGAGCAAAGCCGCGGACGGACAGACAGACAGACGGACAGACAGACAGACAGACATGGCGAAACTATAAGGGTTCCGTTTTTGCCATTTTGGCTCCAGAACCCTAAAAAAGGCAATAATAGGATTTGAAAAAAGAATTCTCTGGCAGTATATTACTTTTTAATTTGCGAGACTTTTTTTTTATGATTCTGCAACATTCGTTCATGGAATAATAAGCCACTTTCTTATTTGATAGGTGCATCAGTTAAAATGTTATCTATAAGAGCCATAGACATTTGAAAAAATGGTTTTGTGCTAAGTTTCTTGCGGCGAATTCTTGGCAATGACGGTCTTACCAAAAGCTTAAAATATTAAACTTGAATTATAGTAGATATATTTATTATTTATTACAATTAATAAATTACAAATTAAATTAAAATTTAAATGAAAAATTAATAATTAAATTAATTAATTAATAATTATTTATTTATATTATATGTTATTTATTTATAGTAGATAAATTTTGACGCTACTTAACCCTAAGTTAGCACTTAACTCGGTTATCACTCGGTTCTTTAAGTCCGATTTAGAGCCACTTGCACAGTCTAATGTCAGAAAATCGTTAAATCCGAGTTAGGAATAACAGTTACGTACATTTTGACACTACTTAACCCTGGGTTAACAGTTAAAAGTTAACTCTAGCCTACGCAAGCCTACCTTACTGCCTCCTTTATTATCGCCTTTTATTATCCGGACAGAGAAAGAGTGAAATACCCTGGCAGCTTCTGTGTTCCTTGATCGCTACAATTCTGGCCGTCCTTAAATCTAGGGTGATCGATGATCACTTATTATTAGATGACCCGCCTGCTCGTTTGCCAGCTGTTTGATAAAAAAAGGAATGGGTATTTATTTGGCAAGCGTGCTCTACTTACCATCTTTTCGCTAACTATCAGACGTAATTGTGGTCAAAAGCAACCCAATACAATAACCTAACCATAAAATGTTAATTTTTAACACAGGTTTTTTTTGCTGACTGTCCTTTTAGTTGACTGTACTTGCATTTTACCCAAACTACATTTTGCAAACTAATTTTCAAAATCTACACAAATTTTTTCCCCTGATTTCCCATATTCGGCTTTATTTGATATCAAATTTCAAGTCGAAGAGTTCCATCCTGCGGAGACGATCCTGGCTAGACTACCAGAATGTCACTACTAGATTATTGTATTGTCACGCAATTTACATAAGTATTCCAAATTTCAAGTCAATCTGACTACTAGAAGTTGGTCAAATTTAAATTGTGAGATTTGATAACAGATTGACAACGGGACAGGTGAAACAAAATAAAAGCTTGTAAAAATAGTTCTTTACTTATTACCTACCTAAGTATTATAAATTAAGACACTTCTTGTGATCGTGCTAGAATACCAAAACTGAATTCGTTGACCAATTGAATTTATCACTACTGCGTCGCTGTTTATAAAAAGTGAAAACAACGGACACCGATCTAAGATACTATGGTGTAATTAATCGCATGTTGTGGATGTCTGTCGTAATATATTATTCGGAATCGAAAGGTAATGAAAATGAGGATTTAGGAGGAGTAAAGTTTTGGAGCTGGAAAAAATTAAGCTATAGTTAAGTTGTGTATGAAATGGTTTTGAGTTTCGTTATTTAACCAAACTTTTTTGGAGACTTTTTTTACTACGCTATTATCTTTTGGCAGATGGGATGTCTACATGAAATCAGTAGCACAAAAGTTCCATCCCGGTACAAGATTTAGGGGCTGTTTAACCATTAATTGATTAGTGTTAACTGACAGTTGATGCCGTCTCTATTTGTTTTGTTCAAATAGATAAAGAGGGCATCACATTTAACCGTCAGTTAACACTAATCAATGGATGGTAAAACAGCACCTTAGTTTTCTCGGCTGTATGCATCGATATATATGATGTATCTGTTTATTTAGAGATCATTTTTAATTTTTATTTTACAAAATTGTATGGCGTATTTACTAAAAACAACTTTCTTTTTACAACCACTCGTAATTTTGATGGTAAATGAGATAGTTTTATTGACATTTAGTCCAAGGCGAGCGTGTCGACGTTAAGATATAGCTCGTGCTTTTCCTGGTCAATTCTTGTCACATTCCACAGATAGCTGTCAAGTGACATAGACTATTAAAAATATAATAATCGTGATATTACAAAAAATAAAATAAACAGGTAAAAATATGTATCTATCATATATTTATAGTTATTTATTGTGAAAAAATAGAGAAAAAAACGCAATTTACAAATTTTGAGATATCTACGAGTAGGTATATTATGTGACAATGCAATATAATATAATGTGTAGTTGTTGTTATATTGTTGTTGATAGTTTGAGTGCCGTAATGTACTGCATGTTTTATTTTAATTTTATTTTAAGCCTGAGCTGTAGTTAATAGGTACGTACTTCTTTTTTAGCATTAGATAAAAGGTCTATCTTGACAAGGTAAAGGTCGATCTTGTCGATTCTTTTTATTGAAAAAGTTAAAAAAAAAAACAGTAACTATTACTCCTGATACCAAAAGCAATAAAAAGATCAATATAATGTCTTGGCTAATTATTCGCTGTGACTTATTTTTTAAAAGTGTTTTTCAATAAAAAGGCATTTCAATGCTATAAAAACGAAGTATAGCAAATAGTTTTATGTCCAGGAAACTCAGCATCGACGCAATATCCTTCACTTAAACACTCAATCCAATACTAATAGTAATAAAACTTTTACCCCACAGAAATCCAGTACTAATCTTAAAATAAATTACTTTTAATTCAATTTGCAGCGATTTATATCAGATATAAAGCGATAATTATACAGTATTACGCGTATTAATGAAACGGCGACATAATGGTGGTTATAAAACGGAGCAGAGCAGCTAAGGTTGAGGCGTACAGCGAGCTTTTTCATTTTGAAACGTATGAGTGGACTGTTTGTATTTAATAAAATGAAAACGAAAAAACAATGTTACAACGGCGAATATTATTTACTTGAAAACACAACCACACGAGCGCAGCGCACAAGACAAAGCAATAATGACAAGTAAAACATAAACGAAAAATATACAAAAAAGAACTTTACAAAAAAATACATCAAAAAGGACAAGAACTCCAAGGAGTTTGCTACACATTTTGTAGCTAATACAACCTTTTGTGTCTCATAAATTTATTGCTCCGAATTTCAAAAGTCAAATTATTATTATAACGGCTTTCCTCAAGACTTTGCTCGCATCGAGCATTAGATCTGGCATATGAAATTTCCAAAAAATAGTTTATTGAATCAGGCGTTACTTTGCGGAGGTCCATATCAATGAACTAAAAGAATTTCCTTGCTCACCCGCGACCTTACAATAGCTAAGCTTATGCAAAATATGCGTGTTCATGCAGTGCCTCCACCTCCAACAACTGGTAACATGATGTACGGTTGTGTTACACTGAAGATGAGCTCTGGTTGAGTTCGAACGCGTCAGTGTGATGTGGTGGTGATAGATGGGTTTGTGTAATTTGTGTGTGTTCCTACAGTGTGGAGGTGGAGGAACTGCATGAACACACATATTTTGTATAAGCTTTGCTATCGTAAAGGTCGCGGGTGACAACGGAAATTCTTTTAGTTCATTGATATGGACCTCCGCAAAGTAACGCCTGATCCAATAAATTACAGTAACAAAACTTAAAAATAATCTTACACTAAAAAATATTAAATATTAATGAAATAACATTTTCCGAACCAAACGCGTGTTTCGTCATTTGCTTCAAAAGTAAACACTAGTGTACCCAAGCCCTAATACAGTCGGCAAACATAAGGCGCAAGCGCATCGTTCGCGCGTCCGTCTAAACGCAGCGCTACATAATATTCTGTATGCTGAGGACTTTTCATTTCACAGCCCCGTTTACTTTTGATTTAGTACTTGAGCAAGTTAGGAATAGATTAGATGGAATAGATTAGTGATAGAATAGAAGATGATGGAAAGATATAATTTAACCCTTGATAAGGCCCCATTTATTGGAGCATACTACCAAAAAATTGAAAACAGCTATCGAATACATACCTGACAAATAGTACTTATAAAGCTAGTTATATTTTATATTATTACAATGGACATTGTGACGTATTATGAAGTTAATAAGGTTTAGTTTTCATTTCAATGCAAGTTGTCGCTAAATCGTATCTACCTTATTAAGGGTTAAGCAATTACAAGAAATCTAAAGTTCAGATAAGTACAATATAAAATACGGTCAGTCAAGTAAACCGTACCTCGTTAAACCAGGTCCTATACTACAAAGTGCAAAACCCGAACTTTGTATCTTGCCGTCCCGCTGACGCTTATATTATTTAATACGAGAGTGAGAGGGACGGTACGATACTTTCCCAGGCGCAATGGTGCCCTTTATTTAGTTAGTCAGCTGGGCGTTTGCGATTCTTCGTGATGTCTCCTCGTCTAAAAATCCGCAGAACTTAGAGACTAGTCTTCAACGAGTGTGTTACCAGTGATGACTTATGGCTTTTAGACGTGGTCATTGACTGCTAGCTTCTTTAAGTATGTTACGTATGTTATGTAAAGTTACGCGATAGACAAAGTTTTCGATGAAAAAAAAATGCAATTATTAGGAATCATAAAATCCGAAATCACAAAATTACCTCAAAACTTTTAATTTTAAATGTTGGATTCGAATTACGTGTTAATAAGTCAATAAAATACTACCCAATTTTCTCAATTAAAACATGTATATTAATTCCTGATGTTACTTAAAATCTTATGAGATATATTGATAAAATAAGTACCCAAATTAAACTCACGATTATAAGCCAAATGGTCCGACTAATTTCGATCTTTTCGGAAGAACCTATTAAGTATGTGCGTTCACGACGGTGGCGTTTCTTGATCTATTTCTTTTTCAAACTATTGAACATACATTGGGATCTTAGTCAAATTAAGGATCCTTATTCAAGTCATAGGTCATAAGTAATTTATTCGCAGAAAATAGTGTACAATAAGATAGTGATCAGGAATAATAATGACACAACTATCAAGAAGATATCATGCACGCAAGCGTTAAGAATTAAAATATGTTTTCAACCATTTTATTTGTCATAAAGTTATTACACATGTGTTACTACTAGCAAGTTTAAGTGTTTAGTACTAGTAAGTGTAAGAGTTTAGTAACAGAAAGTTAAAGGGTCTAGTACTGGCAAGTGTAAAGGAGGCACACGGAGCCCAGTTTTGCAATTACGCGCGATGACCGCACGGCGTTAAGTAATCCAATGCACTATGAGTTTCCTAGAAAATAAACCGGGCTAAGAATATGCCATCCATTTCGTAAGTTATTTCGTACTAGGGTTATTAAAGTTACTTGAACTCACATGAGGTTATGTTAGTCTGGGTAAGTTAAAAATAATATTCTAGTAAACTAAATAAAAATAAGATTTTCACTTCTCATGCTCGTAAAGTTGGTATTTATGTTGGATCTTGGCGACGTAAAATACGCTTTTATTTTTACCAAGGTAATCAGTTGTGAACAGCCACAAACAAAAAAGTTTCTATATTTTTTTTAATAATTTGATTTCATGTGAAACTATAAATCAATTAAATCAATCAAAATAAATAAATAAAAATGACAATTTGTAATTATATATCTATTTATTTGCCAATAAAAAATACAACATTACAGTTAATGCGCTCTAAAATTCACATTATGCTTACAAAAAAAAAAACCACAAAAAAGACACTAAAAACAAAATAAAAAAGTTGTTTAGGGTTTTTTATCTTTGCTTCCCTAAAGCAATGCATAAAAAAAAAGGAATTGTTGCTAATGTCATGATTCTTGGTTAAACATTTGGGTAAATAAAGTTATGATACTAGCAACACTGGAAAATAGAAGACATGGAGTGGGGATAACAGGGGATGGATGGAGGCTTTACACTGATGAGCGGGCCATTACGAGAAAAGCACTAGAAGAGGCAACACAACACTATGCTACTTAATTTCCTCTCAATCGAAGTGAAAAGCAGAGTGTAAAATTCGAGCATTAAACCCATTTTCTCCTCGACGTGTTTATCCACCCTCGCTATAATGAACGCCTCGGGTAAAATGGCTCGTTTTATGATCTCGTTGTACAATCTACTATTTGTTCATTTACTTTTTTCAGTTTTCATAATTTTTTTTTTTCACTGATCTGAGTATTTGGTAGTAATTTCAGCTTGATACGCGTATTTGAGTAAAAGGCTCTCGCTCGACAGACTGACAAAACGTGACCCTTGAAGGGTTCAGTTTTTTTTTTTTGAGGCACGGAACCCTTAAAAAAAGTGCATATTTCATTATCACTTTTTTTCATTCTGGGTGGTCACTATTTATTAGTAAAGATACGGGTTCAAGTCAAAATGTCACACAGTTCATTAAAAAATGTGAAATATATGCATAATTTAGTTTATTTTAATCAGATTTTATCTCGTTATCAATTCCGAATTAGTTCTGTTATAAAAAGGAAACTTGCTAAAACCTCCCAAGTACCAAATCAAATAACTAAATTTTCGTAACACTACCATAATAATCGTAAAAAGAAGCTGTTAATTTCAAACGCTAAAATTTTTACACCTTATTAAAAACGCATTTATAAAAACATTAACCTTTTTAAATTTTAACGTGGTTATTTAAATATTTAAATGTTAAAAAAGGATATTGAAATTTTACATTGGGTAACTAGTTAGACGAAAGATCAACAGATATTTATCACGTATTTTACACGTATACTTTTTATAAACCAACGAAAATTTACAGAATTAAAATACATGGTCTTTAAAAGTACTATCTTGTATATTTATTTATATTGCGTGTCTCGGAAATGACACTGACAATTTTGACAAAATTTGCTTGTGATGTAGGTGCTTTCGGGGAGAACAATTCTCTTGGAAAATGCATATTTTCCAATTATTTATGATGCACTATGAAAGTGCGAAAGTAATTTATTTTTCACTATAAATACCTACCTACTACATTTTGGTTATTGAACAGAAATACCATAAAACAATTAAAATAACAAACAATGTTTTAATGTCAATACATTGTATGTGTGTGCTGTATTAATAGATAATACCTATTATAAATATAATGTGTCCCTACCTTGTACACAAAGATCAGTACGACCAGGTATAACTTATCAAAGAGTACGACACATTAATAATAAATACAATATGCATTTATTGTCTCTTGGCTATATTAAAGCCTGAAGAGCATAGTTTAAATAAAAAACGTTTTTAAGATAAACTCAACTAAGTATTTCTCCCACAATTTGTATTTTCTAAAAACAATCTGTAAAAAAAGGGTCTATTAAATGTTTTGTTCTTTTTTGTATCTATTCATTACTTCAATTAGTTTAAGTGGTATTTAATTAAATTAACAATGTTTGAAATAAAAAAGTGATATAGTCATGTTCTTCTACTACTATGAAAATGTATTCTCATCTATATTATACTCAATGGTACAAAAATTGTTCCAAACTACACACAAAATTACATGTTCCTCCACCATACATCTGACGGCCAGATTGAATTCAATAATGTTTAATTTAATTTAATTTAGTTTTAATTATTATTGTGTGCCCTTGCAGGGCATCATGGACTGACTTATGTACCTAACTGTAACATCCTTTTGAAATGTACATATATGACTTTACAGTGAAATAAAAAAATAAAATTTTTGCCGCTCGATATAATAATATTGTACCTAAATTAATTACTTACGAAGCTGGCTCAGTATCTTGAAGTGGACTTGAGCTTTAACCCTTGTTTTCTATCCGTCCCATCCCAGCCTATATTATGTCCCACTACTGAGCACAGGCCTCTCTCAGAACAAGAGCGCTTGGGCCATCCCAGTGCGGATTGGGAACTTCACACGCACCATTGAATTGCTTCGCAGGTAAGTGCAGATTTCCTCACGATGTTTTCCGTCACCGCAAAGCCCGTGGTAAATTTCCAATGTCATTCCGCACATGAATTTCGAAAAACTCAGAGGTGCGGGCCGTGGTTTGAACCCACAACCCCACTCTAGGTCAAACCACTAGGCCATCACCGCTTGTTTTCTATATTTTGTCCTTATCCTGCGCAACCAGATGCCTATCGGGCACTTGTAGGGCGCACATTTCTTTCTTCTATGTCTTCCAACGGTTCTCCCTCTCGGTTGTCCAAGGAATGCCTTATTAGCCGCACTATTCTCTCCCCTCTTCAGCTAGCGAAATCCAGCTAATTTATTTTTGTTAGTAGTTTTTTTTTATTAAGTTTTTTATTATTTCCGCTTTACTATCTAAGGTCTACTATCTACTTTCATGCAAACTGATATCACGGAATCATCTCCAACGTCAACTTTAACGACGAGCATGCTGTTTCCCTCAGTAAAAAAACTATTATTTTTTTATTAGCCAACCTTTTACCAAATAAGCTCTCGCGAGCTTTCGGATCAAGCTTGGAATGTAAATATGCCACCGGTTTATCTAATAAAATCGCCGCCTAATCGTAAAAATATCATATAATCATATTTAATTTGTCGTTTTATTATAACGTTGCGTCATTTATATTTATTTGTTTATGTCGATTTTCATTCTGAACGTCAATTTGGGTTGTGTTATCTTTATGGGTTTTTTAATTTTAATTTTACTATAATGTCATTATACAAAGTTGGTTTCAAAGAGGCCGAATCTCACAAAGCCATTTATGCCTTTTTATATTAGTAAGAAACTTAAGAACCATACGTTTTCTTGTAAGTTTTTTTTTCTTAGTGTAGATTGCCTAATGCTATAGTGATGACAGTATAAGCTAAAAATATCTTCCATTATTCATACACCATAAGACACCGTAAGTAAAACAAAAACTAACAAATTAACCTTATACATCAAACCACTAGCTAAAAATCCGACGAACAATATCTCAAAAAAAAAACAGCCAGCAATTACAGACCGCTAATAAGCCAATTAAAAAATTAAACCGATCCGAAATTCGAACGCTCCAATTCGAATTTCAAATTGCTAGTGACGTATGACGCATGACGTGATCTGTCAGAGGTCGAGTGATGCGACCCGGATCATGACACGAGCATAGAGATCGTGTGTTTTTTTTTCTTAATTAAAGTATTAAGAGCGTTCTGTTTTTAGTCTTTTGTTTTTAGGGATATAGTTCGAGAGGAGGGTATGTGACTTTTGTTTTTATTGAGAAGTAGAAAAAGAAGAAATCTGACTTGAACTTCAGAACATTAATTTTAATGACAGACAAAATGTGTAATTAATTGTCTACCGCATTTACGATTGAATCGATGACATTTCATGTTGGAATTGAACTCTTGTGTCGTATTTACATAAAATGTTAATAATTAAGTATATAGTCCAATTTATACGAAATATGAAACAAAAACGTGTATATAGACTTTTTAAATACTTTATCAAAATGATCGTACATATTTTCCAAATCTGTTACCAATAAAAGGTTCCAATATAAACCGATACAATACCTTCATTACAATCAAACATAATTTTATTGTACACCAGACTGCCCGTCAGAACCATAAACAAGTTAACTTTTTTTAAACTGTCATCCTGACGCACGCTCTGACATGACATGTCAAAATGCCCGTTAGTGACAGACGAGTTAATTTGACCGTTCCGAACACTTTAGCATTTAGGGTTCTTTAAATCAAAATTACTGCTTTGATTGGATCACGAATTTTGAGTAACTAAATTAAGTGCAACTAAACAAACTCGAAACTAAAACACTTCGAGCTAAACTCGATTTAAGAAGCGAGTTATCCTTTAAAATATCATTTAATATGACTGAGCCTCATGGTAGTTTTATGTTCCTAACTAAATTAAGTCTTAAAAATTAATTGATTATGGCTTTTTATTTTTAAGATCTATCAGTCTACCAACCATTACCTTTATCTTTTCTACTTCGTCACCACGCGTATAAAGCAGCTACGTATGTGTGACGTATATTTGCAAAAACATTCATTAATGATGTCACAAATCATGTCATACAGACTTACAAACGTATAGTATTTTAAAACTATACGAGTTCACTTTCAAAGTAAGGTAATAATCAACCAATAATTTTATTACTTAGGATACATAGAAGATTATTTTCACTTTTATTTAATGTATCGTGACATTCGCCCTTACTGTTTTTATTATGTCTAAAAACGGCCATAAGAGACGACAAAACATTTGTCTATAGCCCAATGGTATGTAAATCAAGTATACGAGTACCACGGTCATAATTTAGTCACTTCACGGAATCCCAACTAATCCACACTCGCGCTTGACGCATTTAAATTAAATAAATAAATTAAACACCTTCACGATAGGACAGGGTCGCACGAGCATCATTACAGCCTTAACATTGCGTCATTGCCAATTTGTAGCAATCACATTAACCAACTCGAAATAAATTAACTTGTCATAACCGAAAAATAAACTTTGGCAGTTTCAAAATAAGAACGTATTTGGAACGTACCGTTTTTTAAGTCAAGAGTGACAGTATTTGTGCTCAGTTCTTCAGTTGACCGTCCAAAAAACGTCATTACTTAAATTGAACAAACGCTATGGATGTTGACTTGACAAGCTCTCGTTTAAAATCAAACAGTTTTTTCACATTGTAGTAATTCTATGGTAGATGATTAGTAGTAAAAAAATCAGAGAAGTAACAATAACATTTGATGACTAGCTGGTGTACTGCCGTTTCGCCAAATTATTTTTCGCCAAATTTCACTTCCCAAAAAACTTATCGCAATAGTTTCATTTCCCAAACGAATCTTTGGCATATTTACATTTCGCATTTTATTCATTTGGTCAAATTATCATTTGGCATAATTTTAGTTTGTCAAATTTTATTACGACAAACGTTTATTAAGCAAACGTTTTATATTGGCAAATATTGTATTCCAAAAAAATGTTTGTTCAAAATGACATTTCGCACAAACCAACCACAAAAACCAACTGCTACCAGGAAAGTAGCTTATATTAGAACTGCGTCTTCCACAGAAACGAACTGCTATCAGAAAAGTAGATGAGGTTAGACTGCGTCCTCCACAGAAAACGGACTGCTACCAGAAAAGTAGGTTAAATTATAGGTTAAAACTGCGTCCCCCGCAAAAACGAACTGCTATCAAAAAAGTGGGTTAGGTTAGGTTAGAACTGCGCCCCTCCACAGAAACAAACTGTTCCCAGAAAAGTAGGTTATTATGTCATGCAATATTTTGGGAAGAGTACATTATGCCAAACGATACATTTTACCAAATGTTACTTGGCAATATGAAACATGACTAAGTAATTATTTGCGAAACAATAATTTGCCAAATAAAAATTTACTAACTGTAAATTTGCGATAAGTTTTTTTGCCAAGTGATTTTTTGCCAAATGATAATTTGGGTAAAATTTTTTGGGATGTGATACTTTGGGAAAAGTTTTTTGGCCATACATTAGTAATCCTGACTAGCTACTAAGCAGAAGCATTTCTTGCCCGTACCTAGCCAGTTTTAGAATAGGACTGACCAATCCCTTATCGTGGGTGTCGTGAAAGGCGATTAATGACGTGTAAGGCAAACCTAACAAAGTATAAAAAATGTTGAAAAAATTACAAGTCCACACCACAGACATAGGTTACACCAGATAACGCAAACACCTCAATCTGTGTGAAAACTAACCGTGTCACTTTTTTATATCTACTGTGACGTCTCAAGAACGAATTAGCAATGTGGATTCCCCGATTTCCGTGGAAAATCGATTCAAATGCGCCGCCTACCCGCACCGTGGGGCTCGAGACAGTCACTATGATTAATTAGTCAGTTAGCAGTCAGTCCTTGTATGGGGCCAACCCCGACGTTAAGTCGGGGTACGAACAAGCGAAGTAGATGCTTTTACGTAATCTAGTGTTATCTATATCTGTGCTAACAAGGTATAAAAAATGGTGAATAAATTACAAGTTCTATACAGTAGGTACGCAAGAAGAAAGATAACTTGCATCTTCTCTTGGACCACGCGACTACCCTAGAGACGTTTCTGGGTAGAATAAGTGATCTGTAACACCAGGGGTATTGCAGATGCGTTGCCAACCTAGAGGCCTAAGATGGGATACCTCAAGTGCCAGTAATTTCACCGGCTGTCTTACTCTCCACGCCGAAACACAACAGCGCAAGCATTGCTGCTTCACGGCAGAATTAGCGAGCAAGATGGTGGTAGCAATCCGGGCGGACCTTACACAAAGTCCTACCTGCAAAAAAGACATTAAAAATGCCAACGATTACTTAAGTTTAAAAAAAGTTACATCGCTTACCCGCACTATGTAATAGCATACTGTATTGCCATTTGCATAAATAAAGCAGAACTATTAATAGGTATGTACCCGGACGCAACCTCACATACCAGGTTCAACCACTATGTCATATAACCCTATGCCACTCTGTCCGCAGGAAGTCATATTGTAACCATACATACTCATATATCACGGCCGTATGTTAACTATTTAAATGGCATATCTTTGCGAGCATCTTGTGTGTAGCTTGTAAAGTTGTAATGCTGGGAAACTCGTTGGTTATGATATATTTAATCTCAGGTTAAAAGCCAATTAAAAAAATGGCTAAGTAAGATTCTGGCAAAATTTATTCTTCACATCTCTTGCTCATGTGTGTATGTATACTGGATGTAGGTTGCAAAGTGACTTTTTATTCTCTAGTCCATAAAGTAAAATCTTCGTCAATCAGGTGTCAACATTCACATAAGTACAACAGAAGTTTGAAAAATAACGTTGTTGTTTTTCGTATTCTAAATTAATAAAACTATTTCATATTTCAATAATTAATAATAATCACTTGTAAGTGATTGGCAATATTGCTGTTAAATGTCATAAAAACCATGACGCGACATGACGGTAAAATGACGCTTTTATTGCACTTGTTCTACAATGTACTATTTATTTAGGTATTTACTGCGATATTTACATAATTTCTTGATAAAAGGGACGACATACAGGACAGACAGAGAGACACAACAATATGATAGACATTTGGTAGACCACTTAGCGTAATTTAGCTATAAAAAAATATTAAAATCTTTTAATACATATCTTCTGTTAAACTTACAAACAAAGTTGAACTTCACTAAAAATATGATGCCATTTTGTATAATTTTGACTGCGTACTCCAACTATAACGTACTGTTAGATCTAGGTTTTGATAAAACAAGAAATCGTCTGCAAATAGCTCATGACTGACTTAATTTCTTTGATATATCTCTTTACTTCATTTACATTTTATATTTCAATTCTAAGGTTTATCTATGCTGTTGGAGGAAACATTATGATTTTTATGATTTACTAGCTGTTGCCCGCGACTTCGTCCGTGTAGAAGTATGATAAATAGTTTACGTCCTTTTCTCAGACCTACCGAATATACACAAAAAAAATCATAAAAATCGATCAAGCCGTTTTGGAGGAGTTTGGTCACAAACACTGTGACATTGTGGCTTAGTTTTGAACATGAAACTACCGTGAGAATCACTCATATTAGATGATATTGTAATAGATAAACTCACGTCTTAACGTCTTTGCGTGTTGCGGCAGTCACCGAGTCGCGCGCTCCCTTGAAGAAGGGCTACGAAATAGTCCGAAACATGTTGAGCTAAACTCGATATAAGACGTGAGTTATCCGTTACAATATCATTTAATATGGGTGGCTTAGTTTTTTGATTTAAATCATGTAGGTACGAAATTATTTTGAAATTTACTACGGGCTTTACGGTGATGGATAAAATCGCGAGGGAATCTGCACACATCTGCGAAAAAATTTAATGGTGCGTGAATTACTGCCCAATCCCTCTCCCTCTGAAGGGAGGTCTGTGCCATGCAGTGAATCGTAAATGAGCATTTCTTAAAAAAGATTGCACATTTGGTATGGAAATTTCCTTTTTTGTTACCAAAACTCTAAGGATTTGCGGTAACAAAAAAGGAACTTTCCATACGAATTAATTGGGTCATTACGGGAGACTATGTTATTTAAACTTAGTATCGTTCACTCTATCTGCCTGCAAATTTTTACCCAAATCTGAGTCGCAAATCGAATGTACAAACTTTTTTAGAAATGCTCAAATAGGTCACATCAAGGCATAGTTTTATAAATAAGAAGCGATCTTAGTCTATTGGAAATTATTCTGTTGACAACCGATGGATGCGGTTTCACACTTGCAATTACATTTCAACGCAAAATTCCACTTTTGCGGTAAAACCTAAAGTGTGTTCTGCTCAAGAGTACTTACGACAGGAGTCATCAAAGCGCGCTTTTCTTTCTGCTATTATATTTTAGGCAATGGCTACTTTGATCGTAAGATATTATCATGTTTAGCTACCTGTGCACGTTTTTTTTTCATTTGTCACAGTTTTGTCTCGATTTCACTATAAAGATAGATTGCTATTTCGTAAAGAAGTCAAAATTGTATGTTAAATTTAGGCGTTACATTACGAAAGTCCATATTAAAACTAATGTTTGCCTTGCTGCTTCGCTTTTTGTAGCAGAAAAGCAATCTTTACTTCTTCTAATTGTTTTCAGAGAGATAATATTTAAATCTACTGCACTGAATCTACAACTTCTTTCACTAAGTAATCAAAATCAACGCTGCACTAATTACAAAGTGCAAAAGACGTAGAACTTTTATTTAACTAACGAGTTCGCCGAAGCGAAACTTTTTTGCCTAGGCTGTATACTTTGTGTGTATCTCGCACCTCTTTAGACAATAGAAAAAAATGTAGCGCGGAAATTAGCTAAAGACAACTCTTGTAATAAGTGCTTTGGTTTAACCCAGTCCATTTCCTCTGAACAGCTATAACTACTGCCCATTTTATGATCGTGGAAGAAAGTGACAGCTGCTTTATGGGTCGTCACCCATTCATGACAATTTCACTAGCGCCTTATGAAACCATTGTAAGCAGTTGAGTTAGACTTTGTTTGGAATGGCACATGTATATAATAAATACTATATGTTATGCCTCAAATTTATTAAAAGTGTAAACAAACTTATTTCATAAAAAATCTTGTATAAACACTAAACGGAACGAGTCAATAATACATCCATACTATAGTAATATTATAAATGCGAAAGTGTGTTTGTATGTTTGTGCGTTTGTCCGTGGTTCGACGTGACTTTTGGAACAGCGCGCGATAACCGAATACCACGCGGGCGGAGCCGCGGGCAAAAGGTAGTTTATTTATAATTCGCGTCTTTTAACTAGATGTCTAATCACTTTCTTCACCAAAATTCACTTGATTTCAATATTTATTTTTCATTTGAAAAATCTTCGTCATAATCTGACGTTATTTCTTGATTGAAACATATGTGAAAACACTGCAGGTGGTAGGAACTTGTACAAAGTCCGCCCGGATTGCTACCACCATCTTGCTCAATAATCCTGCCGTGAAGCAGCAGTGCTTGCACGGTTGTGTTTCGGCGCGGAGAGTAAGACAGCCGGTCAAATTACTGGCATTTGAGGTATTCCAACTTAGGCCTCTAGGTTGGCAACGCATCTGCAATACCCCTGGTGTTGCAGATGTTTATGGGCGGTGGTGATCTCTTACCACCAGGAGACCCACTTGCTCATTTGCCTTCCAGTCAAATAAATAAAAAAAAACACTCACCGGATCGAATCAATAACACATTTATCTATATTTCGTGTCTTATAACTAGATGTCTACATGTCTTTTTACACATTTCCATGAGAATCAAAAATTCCCGGAATCAAAAACGCTGCAACAAATCAGCCTCCGTAAAATAAAGCCACCAATTTAATTAGAAAACTTCTCTCGTGACAGCCAGCCGCTACAACTGGCCCCAGAACAATTAACTAACAGTTAATTAGCTACCGGGAGCACCGGACCTCTGCACCCTGGGCCTGGGAACTCGTTAATCTGCGGTTAGCGTTTATTAACAGAGGTTCGTGTCACCGGCCGTAATTAGCTTTTTAATTTGGAATGCAAAGGAATGATTCTATTCAGCATGGAAACGGCGTGCTAAGAGTAACACCTCACAGTTGATCGACGCAAGCTTTGCCATGCTGGTTATCATCATCATCATCATCCCAGCCTATATACGTCCCACTGCCGGGCACAGGCCTCCTCTCAGGATGAGAGGGCTTGGGCCATAGTTCCCACGCAGGCCCAGTGTGGATTGGGAACTTCACACGCACCACTGATTTGCTTCGCAGGTTTGTGCAGGTTTCCTCACGGTGTTTTCCTTAACCGCAAATCTCGTGGTAAATTTCAAATGTAATTCCGCACATGAATTTCGAAAAGCTCAGAGGTGCGAGCTGGGGTTTGAACCCACGACCCTCTGTTTGAGAGGCGACAGGTCAAACCACTAGGCTACCACGGCTTCTATCTGGTTATTATACGAAAAAGTAATGTTTACCCCAGGCTTTGCACGCTTACATCATTAGATCCACTATTATGTACATAAAACTACCATGAGACTCACTCATGTCAATTATATTGACTCGGATAACTCACGTCTTAAGTCTAGTTTAGCTCGACATGTTTCGGGCATGTGTCGCGCGAGCAGAGCGGTGGCGCGAAGTCGCGTGTTGCGGCAGCCGTCGAGTCGCGTGCTCCAGAGAAGAAGGGTTTCGAAATAGCCCGAAACATGTCGAGCTAAACTCGGTTTAACACGTGAGTTATCCGTTACAATATCATTTAATATTATTAAAAGGTAAAAAAATATATTAATGGTCCTAACAGATGAACAGTGCAGACTCTGCGAACGTTCTTTTTCCTTTTGCAGTACGGAACCCTATAACTTCAAATAATCTCAAGCCAGTTCCGCAGCTAAAGGTCGCGGTGCTTCAATATTGATATAGAAAGGTTATTTGCGCGCGCGCTGGTGACACGACCAGTTCTGAGGATGCGCGCGACCCGCGCTTTCTAACGGGTTCAAGTGGAATCCCTTTAAACTGGCGAAATGGCTGTTGTCAACTGATAGCTGAGTGATTTATTTATTTATTTTAATAAACTTCACGTTTGGAAATACGAGGAGCCTTTGTCTGACAGTGGGACATAGACAAAGAAAAAAAAAAGATAAAGATAAAAATATTTTATTTGCATAAACATGAGTAGTAGTTAAAATAATACAGTTGGTACATATAAAAAAGAAAAGAAGTCCTATATGTTTTACCTTGCGGCGTACAAATTGTTTATCGGAGTAAAAATGCAAATGCAAATGAAAAATAAAATAATTCCATAGAACAAGAACAATATAACAAAGAGTACAAACAAACAAAACACTAAAGGAGGTATTAATATAATTTATATAAAATTAAGAAAGTACTTTACTAAATAAATGAGAGAATTACGGGTGCATTACAGTTGCTATAGCAATTTTAGATATAATATTACAGGCTTTTGCCCGCGGCTCCGCCCGCGTGGTATTTAGTTATCGCACGCTGTTCTCTCAGGAACTGTGCATTTTTCCGGGATAAAAAGTAGCCTATGTCACTCTCGGGCCCATAAACTATCTCTATACTAAAAATCACGTCGATCCGTCGCTCCGTTACGGCGTGAAAGACTGACAAACACACAAAGATAGAAACACATTTTCGCATTTATAATATTAAGTATGGATTATTCATTGATATAAAGAAGCATGAATTATAATCCAGTTTTGGTATAACAACATTTTGATATATTCTGATATGATCTAAGTATCACCATGTTAAAATTTAAATAAGCTAAATGAAATCGTAATTAAAACACTTGTAGTCATAAAAATAAAACATAGTTTTGTATGACAAACGGAAGTTATTCAAGACGAGGTCGAAAGGTTGTAAAACAGAGAAAGCTAAACCAGACATAAATGTAGAAGTCAAGCTAAACATAACGGGGCATAAATCTACACAGTAGCTTCTTGAGAAAATCCTAACAGCTAGTAAATTTTTATCTAAATGTATCTAACGGAAATACTGTTTGAAATGAAGATATACTCGTCCTTTGCTAAATCACAGATAAAGAAAGAGAGGTGACGGCGCAGAATTCACAATAAAAAGAATAGAAATGGCATGGTTTATATTTCCTTGTGGAACTGCTATACCTCTCCTGCTATTCAAAGTCAGTCATAATATTTTTATTCAAATTAAGTCAAAAACAAACACTTGTGAATGTTAATAAATCTACCACTGGTTCAGAGCAAAATCGGGAAAGCGCTCGTTTTAATTTTTTTTTTGTATAAATTTCACGCTCGATAAATTTTCTTATAAAATATATCTCATAAGAAAATTGTTCTCATGTATAAACGAAATATAAATAAAATCGGTTATTTTAGTGGTTCTGTAGTGTCGGACTTGCAAAGTGATGGTCTAGGTAATGTAGGTCACAATTACTTAGTTTTTGTCTTTCAATGTCAAAGTCATAGTCAAAATCTGTATATTCAATTTTTCATTTTTTTTCATAACCTAACCAACATAAAGTTGGAAAACCCCCGACTTTGTCAAAATCAAAGTTCAATATCTCGAAATCGGTTCGCTAGAAAACTTGCTTTCAATTTAAAAATACCGCATTCAAATCGGTCCTCTTGTTTAAGAGCTACGGTGCCACATACAGACATACAGACCCTCTTTTTACGTCGGGGGTTAAAAACACAATTTAACATCAAATTAACTTCGAGCCTCACTCAGTTGGCCAGTTCCTCTGATTCCTAGTTCTACGGGCGACGTTGTAGTTGTAGAGTATTCAAAACAGCCTTTATCATTAGAATCTCTAACTTCAATGAAGTAATAAAAGTTAATAATGTAGTTAAAGCCTGGATCTACTTCAGTAAAACCGCATAAGAGATTTCAAGATAAATTAAACGATTCAAATTAAAATAACTAGGGTTTGATAACAGCTTTAGATTATATTATTAGTTTCGTTTATAGTACTTACTTGGTTGATGGTAGAAACTTCTTTACTAATGGTACATTACTGGCAAAGTTATCTGTACCAGTACTACTAGTTTAGTAATTAAATTATGGTAAATCCGTAATAATATTTTAATACTATGTGAGTTAGGAATGAGCATTATTATTTGAATGCTAACTTTTACTTGAGGCTTTGCTTATCAGAATATTTTTCTGAGATTTTATTTAATTCCCATTATAATACCAAAAAATTACATTGCAGTCCTTTTTTTTGGACAATTGACATCAATTTACCTAATCCCAAACTAAGCAAAGCTTGTACTATAAATAAATATACTTATGTGAATAAATACATACTTAAATACATATTAAACAACCAAGACCCGAGAACAAACATTCGTATTATTCATACAAATAATCTGCCCCGGCCGGGAATCGAACCCGGGACGTCAATCTGGTCATCCAAAGTCCTTATTTACATTGTATAACAAACACCCGTACAAATTCTCAAACATGTCTGACATAAATATAACATAAATTAAAAATTAAATACGAACATGCAATTCATCATTCTGAAGTTGGTTAAAACATTTAATTAAGTATTATAATTAGAATTTTTTTACATGATTAAGTAATTTCCTGCAAGCTCCGCATATGTCGACTGTAAAAAACATTTTTATCTCACATTAATTACTCCTTTTATTAAACAATCCTGTTTCAAATAGAAAGTCTAAACTAGAACTAATGTCCAAACATCCATAAATAAATAAAAAAACTATAAATTTCAAAAAGATAACCGCTTCAAGTAACGTCATAATTAAAAAACTATTCTGCCTAGGGATGGCGATTCTTTCCAGAAAAGATCGATTTTCGAATCGATCCGAATCGAGACCCGAAAAATCGATTCATGAAAAAATCGAAGTCAAAAGATCGATTCTCCAAAAATCTATCATTTCTTGATTTGCTTTTTTAGCTTGTATTTTCAATATATAAATCCAATTATGGAAGAAGTGACCTTTTAATCGAAATCCGCGGTTTGTATCGCACCTTTTGCTTTCCTATCAAATACTATTAGCGTAAGCGGGACGGCACGATAAGAAGTTCTAATTACGAATTTCGACAAAAAATAGTTAAAACCGAATCTCGATTCGGGATTCTTGATCTTCAATGTAGAAATATCGATTCTCTAGATCAATCTAGTACTCTGAATCAATGTTAAATATCGATTTTTTCAGTTGAAATAATCGATCTGAGATCGCCATCCCTAATTCTGCCTTTGGAAAAAACTCGACTCAAATTAGTGCAAATCCGATTATAGACATTCTTTTATTCGTAATTTAAATTTGAATACGCCTCGAAATCGGCGTTTGAGTTTTGGAGATGAGTCATGCTGCTCTCTGATTGGTCGGTGACTTATGGAACAGTTTTTGGTACAATCAAGTACCTAATAAAATATAGATAAGCCATGACATGTAAGGGTATGTGTAGACAATTTAACTGAAAAAAAAAAAAAAGTAAAACAAACATTTCATTTTACTTCTGAACTACATGTAGGTAAGTTCATATTTAAACATGAAATCAATAGTTTGTCTGTTTGCTTGTATGTCCGTCTATCACAGGCAATTTGCTCCAAATCGAACCAGCACAAATTACATCTAGTAAGAAACGGATTGGTAACAAAAATAAATATATTTTGGTTAAATGTATAATAATGAAGTGGTTTTGGGTGAAAACTCTGTATTTAATTTATATTTTCTGCATTTGGGTCGCAAAAATGTCAAAAATCATAAACTTTATTAGTCTAGTCGATTTCATATTATTATTATGTCCAGACACCAAAATGCACGAATCCAGCTCAGACTTGACTGGTTCTAAATGTCATTTAGGCGCTTACAGGTGGCCTAAGTCACATAATAATAAAAAAAGAAACCGTTCATTCTAGGCTAACGACTAAATGTTTATTTAAATAACTGGATACAATCTAGCTTACCATCAAATTAAGTGCAATGAACTATAATTTTTCTGCATTTGATTTAAATTTTATAGCAAGATAAAACATGCTGTAGCAAAATAAGGCTAATCCAAGTTCAACATTCATTTGACCTTGCCAATTTCTATACAAAAGACATCAACGGGCGCTTAGACTTTTTCGTAACATTAGACTTCGTGTGTAGTTTAAGAACTTTTACACAGTAAAATAACAGTAATTCATCTACCATACAGCCAATCGTCTATATTCTCTCAGCTCACCGCCATCCGTTAGAGCGGGCACTTGTAAATTGTCATTCCATGTTAATTTTATTAGTATTTATGAGTCTTTTTATAAAGAGCGTCTGCCGCGCCGTATCGGTTCAGATAGGATGTTAACGATCAATGCTCGGCTCTAGTGTCAATGACCTTTAATCTTCTGGAAGAGAATAGAAAGGTCTGATTTTGTTTTGAAGTCAGTACCTACATCAAATATATCTAAGTTTTTAAAATATTATAAAACGAAAACTTTGTACCTACACACATAAAAAAAAAAACGCAAACACGTATTTATTAAATTACTGTTAATTATTCAAGAACTATATCAAACTGACGTTACAATTTCATCGCAAAAAAAACTCGTTTGACAAAACATGAATGACACTTGAAAAAAAGTTCCCATATACAACACCATGTATATTATCATACAATAATAAATCATAAGCATTGTCTACCAAGCATTGACCAAAAACAAACCAGTCCAAAATTGACTTCTGGTATGTTCATCTTTGTTAGTTAAGTGCCGTAATATTATAATAATAGACTTTTATTTTACAATAAAGTGACACTGCCACTTTCGACTTTACAGTGCGGCATTAAAATACTATTGTTGTGTAGTCGCTGCTTGTAGGGTATTTTTTTGGGGTCCTGTAACTAAAGTTACCAAGGGTTCTTTTACTAACAGGACTAAAGCATTTAAATTTTCGCGATTCTCACTTGTAGTTAAAATACCAAAACGGGACTTATCACGCTACTTTTACACAAGTAATATTTACTTATTTATTTATTTATTTTTAGTAGCGTGATAAGTCCCGTTTTGGTATTTTGACTAGGACTAAAGCTTTTGAACCCTTATAGAAAGTGTGTAAGCACAGATTATTTTTCTAAAATATACTGTAACTAGAAACCATTCCATTCCAGCCTATATACGTCCCACAGTTGGGCACAGGACGAAGAAGGCGACGTTCAAAAATCCCTAACTATTTATAGTTTTTTTTAATGTATTTTATATCTTTTTGTTTTGTACAATTTGAATTTTACGGCACATTTGTGTTTAACTTTAATGCTATAATGTTTGTTTGTTTGTTACGCTTTCACACCGTAGCGGAGCGACGAATTGTCGTGATTTTGGCGTAGAGATAGTTAATGGTCCCGAAAGTGACATAGGCTACTTTCCCGAGCAGTTTCCGAGGCAACAGCGCGCGATAACCGAATACCACGCGGGCGGAGCCGCAATCAAAAGCTAGTAATAAATAATTTTCCTAGCTATTAAATTTGTCCGGAACCCTCAAAAACAAGTCACTATAGCTCTTATCTTTTTTTTGGTAAGTGCGCTACTAAATAAATGTTATACTTACATGAAGTGATACCATTGTTTGAACCGGTTTCGGGTTCAAAGGTGTATTGTGAGCTTCCGTATGAATAATTTTGACAGTAAATTATCTGTCACTGTAATAGAGGGTAATCGCTCGTATTTAGATCAGGAGTTGTTCGAGATTGTGGGTTGGATTAAAAAATTGCGGATTGGAGATTGCATCTCTATTGTGTCCAATTTGATGGCTGATATGTTTGTTTGTGTGGGTTACTTTGTTAAATTGGATCAGAGATTGTTTATTATTTTATCAATGAAAATACTAAGGTTTGATTTATGAATGGGTAAAAATAACGGTATAAAATTATAAGAGCGTTTTATCGTAAACAAACTGGCCAGTGTGAGTCAAATACTGTGAGTTCACCACAAAATAGTAGATTGTACAACGATTTTGCCCAAGACGTTCATATAGCCACCCGAGACGATACGGCGAGGGTGGATAGACATGTCGAGGGGAAAATGGATTTAATTCTCGAGTTTTACACTCTGATTTTCACTTCGATGGCGAGGAAATAAAATAGTAACAGTGGAAACGATTGTTCACTCACTACGTACCTACATTTTATTTTTCATACACTACTACTATCCATTAGGTATATACCTAATTATATATTTTTTAGTTTTGGTGATTTATTTTGATTGATTTGATTGATTTTTAATTATATAAATTAAAAATGTATTAAAAAATATTTAGAAACTTCTTTGCTTGCTTTTTTATTGGCTTGTGGTTGTTGACATCTGATTACCTTGGTCGTAGACAAATATTTTATTTTATGCACTAGAGCATAAAAGAAATTTTATGTCGCCGATATCCAGCATAAACACGAACTTTACGAGCATAAGAAGTGAAAAAAATATTTGTCATTTTCTTTGCCACTATTTTATTAAAAAGCCGTCATATAATTTATTGAATCAGGCTTTACTTTGCGGAGGTCCATATCAATGAACTAAAAGAATTTCTTTGCTCACCCGCGACCTTGAGATAGCTAAGTCTATGCAAATTATGCGTGTTCATGCAGTTCCTCCACCTCCACACTGTAAGAACACACACAAATTACACAATCCCATCTATCACCACCACCACAATACACTGACGCGTTTCGAACTCAACCAGAGCTCATCTTCAGAGTGACACAACCTTACACCATGCTACCAGTTGTTAGAAGCCGTCATATAGTTTATTTAATAAGAATTTGTATATTAATTACTTTCCTTGACACTGACTACTTTTGCTTATATTGTAAAGCCAAGTTAAGATTTGCAAGAAATATCGTGCAAGTTGCATTACAGTGCGAGGCCGTAAAGCCAACGAGTTTGTAGTGGTCAACCGAGCGCCGCAATGGAACGCAAGTCTAAAACTCTGCTTAAAGTCGATTTATTTGATTCCTGGCCCATATAACGTTTTCACAGTAAGTGCCACAGTGAATTACCTTGTCAAGCAATGCGATATCACAATGAAATTTCCTACGAAAAGGTTTCAATGTGAATGTCAATTCATTTGGTTTGATACAACTTAGTTTTTCTATTTCACACAATAATACCGAAACATTTCTAAATTTTTGAAAACCGTTACAAACAACGTCAAACGCTGATCAAAAATATTCCAAACACATCACAATAAATGATATTGGACAACACAGTTTACTTTGTAAACCTCGTATCTTTACAACTTTGCAATTCTAAAAGCAATCATTCGCTCTATGTGATAACGTTGAAATTTCAACCGAGCATCACAGCGAAATACGAGCTTGAAATAGTGCCAATCGATTTGGTACATGTCAAAATGACACATGTTTGGACACGCCATTTGACTTTGAATAGTATTCGATGGATTCTTTGTATTGTGCTTGTTTTTTTATTGGTTTGATACACTTAAATATAAAATTGGACATAGTTAACCTAGAGTTCATAGAGATGATGATTTTGACCATGAAAATAGTCAATACACCAATCAAATCCGTTGAAATATACAAGGCCTTGTAACAGGAGCAAAAAATTCAACCACAGTTTCCACTCTTAATCTTGAGCTAATTTAGTTCTAAAACTTTTGAAAATAACTTTCATTGTCATCATCTCAGCCGTAGGACGTCCACTGTTGGACATAGGCCTCATCCATAGACTTCCAGTTGCTTCGGTTGGCAGCGGCCTGCATCCACCGTGAACCAGGTCATCCGTCCATCTCGTTGGTGGATGTCCCACGCTGCGCTTGCCGATCCGCGGCTTCCACTCGAGAACTTTTCGGCCCCAACGGCCATCTGCTCTCCGTGCTATATGGCCCGCCCATTACCACTTGAACGAGCTAATTCGCTTGGCTATGTCGGTGACCCTTCTTCTTCTACGTATCTCATTTCTGATTCGATCCCGTAGAGAAACCCCAAGCATAGCTCTCTCCATCGCTCTCCATAACTTTTATTATGCCCGCTCTAAATTGCACTAGTCCTACTTCGTTATTTAATGGCAACGGAAAGGTTCCCAGTGTTTTTATACGAAGATAAACTTTTTGAAATTTTGTTACCTAACTTGTGATTTTTTAAGGTTACAGGTTAAGGTTAAAAAAACGGATACGTATCTTAATATCGAATGTTAAAATACAGAATGTATTAAAATATCGAATGGGTCATAATATCAAAAAGGTATTTTTCTAAGACTCTATTTCTTTTTAGATTGTTATACATCTAACCTAACCTAACCAAAGGGGTTCTATACGTTGCCGTTTTAATTAATTCTGAGAAGTTTTCTGTTTCAGAAAATAAACCTTTCGATATTATGAACCATTCGATATTTTAATATATTCGATATTTTAAGATTGGATATTCAGATGCGTTCCCAAAAAAAAAAGAACTAACGCAACGAAGTCGTCAATATACGTATAATAAGTTCAAAATAAATACACATATCACACTATTCCGGTTGCCGACTTTTTCCCACATATAAAAATACTATTAGCAGCGAATTAACGGGATGGGTAGCTCAGTGAGGAGTATGTTCTACTTGTAACTATAACATTTCATGTTTATTTAATTACTAGCTTATGCCCGCGACTTCATCTGCGCGGATCTAGGTTATCGGAATAAAAGGTATCCTATGTTGATCCTAGGGGTTCAAACTACCTATACTCCAAGTTTCATCAAAATCGGTTCATTGGTTTCGACGTGAAAGCGTAACAAACAGACAGATAGAGTTACTTTCGCATTTATAATATTAGTAGAGATGTTAAAATATACCATAAGTAAAACGTAGAGTTATCAAAAGCAACGTAATTATACCTAGGTATAAATGTATCACGGGACAATTTACACCAATTGACCTAGTCCCAAAGTAAGCTTAGCAAAGCTTGTGTTATAATTATATAGATAGATATGTACTTAAATACATATTAAACACCCAAGACCCGAGAAAAAAAAATCGTATTTTTTATACAAATATCTGCCCCGACACGGGAATCGAACCCGGGGCTTCGTAGTCAAGTTCTCTAACCACTAGGTCATCTGGTTGCCTATGTTAAAATACATCCTGCCACCTTGTACTAATGTATGGAAAACGAACTTGGAGATACCTAATGCCTTACATTCTAACCCCCTTATTAATAAACGACAATCAAACCTATTTTAGTTAAAATACCACTAAAATTCGTTTGTCCTTATCTGTCACTTCAACATTTGTATTTGTTAGAAAGGGACAAAGCATTTTTTAGTTAACATAGGCTTGTTAAGTTTTATGAATAAGGGGGTTAGTGAATGGCCTGATAACGTTTGTGAAGACTAGTCTTATATCTTTATAAAGGACTTATTGTAATTTTAAATAAAACTCTATCATAAATGACATAAAGTTTGATGTTCATAAATCAATAATTTGACTTGGGCGCGAGGATATTAAAGTATCAGTGCCGCGGTTCAAGCCTCCAGGCCTCAAGTGAAACAAACCCCAGCGATCTGTAATGTTATTATAATAGTGAACGTGTTGATGGCCTCTTGATAATTTAAGGTGATTTGCTCCAATAGCCGTAATCACCTAAACCCTTTGCCTTATACTACGCGGTTCGAAATTCAAATTTCATATCATGCTGTCCCGCTCACGTTAGTACTATTTAGTAGCAGAACAAGAGGGACGGTATGATAAAAATTCGATTTGGGCCTCTAGACAGCCACGGCAGTCGCTAAATAAATTCTAAAGCTTTACAGTTCTTTTTTGACGTGTAGCCGTTGACATGTTGACATTTTTTTAGCCCGCTGAAGTGTTCCACTCATTTTTACTTAAATATTATTCCACTTTATACTATTCAACGTTTTTTTTTTTTTTCCAATTAATGTATTTTTATGTGTATCGAGTGTGTAAATAAATGTTTCTCTCTCTCTCTCTTACACATGTGATAAAACTAAGTACTACAAATAGTACTTAGTTTTATCACATGTGTAAGTTAGTTTTAGCCTCTGTTTCACCATCCATTGATTGAATTTATTTGACGGATAAATGTGATGCAGTCTCTGTTTGTTTTGTTCTAATAGACAAAGACGGCATCACATTTATCCATCAAACAAAATTAATCAATGAGTGAAACATCTCTTTAGTGTTTAAATCTTATTACTGTAAGGTAGTATTTCTTGTCTCCTTTCTATAGCTCTTCTAATTTTAAACTACAAAGTGGCCAATACACTACAAATTGTAAAGTTATTAGTTCTATAATAGTTCCCCATTCTACATTATATTCGTAGTATAAAGGCTAGTAATAATTGTTAATCTAGTGCTATAGAAAACTCTTGACTTAATGACATCGAATAACTGAATAGGGCAATAAACTATCCAATTGAATGTTCTCAGAGATGGCAATCATAATATTAATAGAGTCAAATGAAATTAACCGAGAAAAGGAAAATGGTAACATTAAACTAAAGATTACTCCACTGACAAGAGCATAGCTCGTAAATTTAAGAAGAAGAAGAAACTAAAGTTATAGGACAAATAAGAGATAATTTTATATGTAACTGTTAGAGACATAGTTCAGTATACTAGTAAACTAGTACGGATAAATTAATAAGTCAATAATTATATTAATTTGGTGTGCGTTGTTACTGTAATGTAAAATTATATGAGTAAAAAATATGCTTAGTTCAAATTTAAAGTGGAATAAAAAATATACCAATATATCAATCTCCTTCAATCCATTTACAGCAATAGCACAGCAGATATCAAGCTCCAAACTTCAGGCCAGTCTTTTCCTATCGAGAAAGGTGTTAAACAGGGTGACCCGCTGTCTCCCAAACTGTTCACCAGCGCCCTCGAAGAACTCTTTAAAAGCTTAGGAGTCTTATGGGAAAACAGGGGCATAGTTGTTGGTGACAAGAGATTAACTAATCTCCGGTTCGCTGACGACATCGTCCTTTTTTCCCAAACAGCCCAAGACCTCGAATTAATGCTCCAAGAACTGAGCACTGCAAGCCTTAGGATTGGACTAGCGATGAATAGGTCAAAAACCCAACTTATGACCAACAGCACGAAACGAAGGGTCTCGGTAGATGGGCAGACAATACAATATGTTGACGAGTATATATACTTGGGCCAAGTAGTCTCTTTTAGCAACCGACAAGATAAAGAAGTCGAAAGACGCGTCGAAAATACCTGGAAGAGCTACTGGTCCATGAAACAGCTTATGAAGGGAAACCTTCCAATAACACTTAAGCGAAAACTCGTCGACATGTGTATTCTGCCCGTCCTAACCTACGGTGCACAAACATGGTCCCTGACCGAAAATCAAAAGTCCAAACTTAAGGTTTGCCAGAGAGCGATAGAGCGTAGCATATTAGGTGTGAAACGGATGGACAGAATCCGGAACACTACGCTGCGCTCAAAAACGCGCATAACCGACGTTGGGAAAAAGACGGCTAAGCTAAAATGGGACTGGGCTGGACACGTCTGCCGCATGCACCCACAAAGGTGGGCTCGCACAGTTACTTGGTGGGTGCCGGAGAACGGCCAGCGACATCGAGGCAGACCGAGAAGGAGATGGCGGGACGATCTGGACACGTACGCCAAGGACTGGCCTGACATTGCGTCAGAACGAGAGTTGTGGAGGTCAAGAGGGGAGGCCTTTGCCCAGCAGTGGGACACTATACAGGCTACTTAAAAAAAAAAAAAAAAAAACAAGGAAAATATTTTTTCTAGATGATAAATATGATAATTAGTTTGTAATATGTATCAGAAGTTATTGGGATGACCACTTTTAATATGATGGACCGCTCATTGTGGCGTTCTTTGGAGAACCGACGTCCAACAGTGGAAGTCTATCGGCTGACAACGATGATGATGAAAAAATCTACAAAAAGAGAATGCGTAAAACAACATAAAATGTAAGATTCCTTTTCTAATCTCCTGGGTCCTTGGGGTCCCGGCGCACAAAATTTTATTAAAGAAGTGCAAAAGCGCCTGGTCGACACTACTGGAGACCAAAGGGCTGGCAGCTATCTCTCTCAACGAATCGCCATCGCCATTCAACGAGGAAATGCTGCCAGCCTCTTGGGCACCATGCCACGGGGGCCTTTTTTAGATTTAATTAAGTAGGTATTAAGTTTTTTAGTTAGGTAGTTAGTTTATAGTTAAGTTTTATATGGTTATTTTTTCTAAAATTCTTGTATTTCAAGTTAAACATTAATCTCTAACCACATGAAGACATAGCTAAGGTAATCGCTGAAACCAAATTTATTTGAGAACCTCGAACTAAAAAGGGACAGTGAATGCGACGGTTTTTTTAACCCAACAAAGAAACACAATGACATTGTCACACAATATAAGTTTACCAACAAAATCCGTGACAATGGTACGCGTGATTAATTCAACGAGTACCGTAAGTGCTCCCTTTTTATATTTAAGTGGCTTTTGTGAGTGTATGAATAGATTTTTTAAAATATTGCAACAATACATGACCATACAAAAATGTTTGTCAATTTGTCATACACCTTAAACTTGTTAAGAATTTTGTTGAACTACTATAATGACATCATCTACGTAACTTAGTTGCAAGGTCAAACAAATTTTATTAATGCCGTTAAAATTTTAAACTCCTTTAAATATTCAGACTATAAAAAGCTTACATTTTAATTAAAGTAAACTTATATTTTTAAGGCAACATCATCGTTTTGTAGACATATTCAAAACGACGGAATACGAATTGAAGAAAAATACCAATTTTTCTTGTTGGCTTTGTTTTTTACACCCTTGCCTTCATCTGTAATTAACAAAGTCATAAAATTTTGCGCACTTTCAATAGTAATTACTTAGTCGATTGACTTGAGATCGTGAATAAAATTACATTGTTGTTTTGTGACTCAAATTACACACAGACTAAAGTCAACACTTTCATTTTCAATGGTGTATGTAATACATTTTTTTTATTTAACTTGTAATGTTCGTTCCTAAGTTTTACGATCCAAATATTGTATTTGAATATCAACACACTTTTAATGCTTCGATTGTGCTTGGAAGTCCTGCTAACAGGTGAACTGACGACATCGTGAGAGTTGCGGGCAACTAATTCGAAACAAATGTTGAATTGTTGTTTACTGGCGGCGTTCAAATTGGAAGTCTTTTTTCAACAGTGGACATGTTCTCGCTGATGATGATGATGATAATGTCATTTTTAGTGGTTGGATTCACTTCTAATAATCGGTATAATACTCGTAAGTTTATTTAAGTACCTAGTTATGTCTTCAAAAAACCGGAAGGATTTGTGGTATAAACAGTCTCCAATAAAATTATCACCCTCAGTATCGTTACAGAGCTCGATAGCCAGCATTGTATCAGCTGAACCACTATACAGAACCATAACAGCACCATAAAGAAAGACTTCAACAAACCAGAAATTAGTGATCATCAATTCTTACAAAACAATATCAGCCTCGAATAAATCTATCCTTTCAAAGGAGACCTATGAAGCAATAATCATAAATAAACATAAATTAGTTTGAACCAATCTGCCGATCCGGGACCCTTTAAAGGTAAAGGATTGAGTTATACGTCAATGAAGATCGTGACTGATTCAAATCTGATACAATTCATTGGTTTTATAAAGGGAAAGAAATTGCACAGCAATTGATTCAGCAGCCGTATATGTGACCATCAACGTCAAGGACTTTTTATCTGCCAGTATATATGCCTTTACATTTTTTTCTATCGTCTAATTTATTCTCGCTTCTAAGTGTTTTTATACTTTACAGTTGTTTATCGTATTAATTAGTTGAATTCCATTATAATTTCTGTCGATGATAAGATCAGGATGTATTTGAATGAATATTAAGCGATCTTAATCTAGTAATTAATATGGATTTGTAACGTCGTCTGTTGGTTATGGAATTGTATTTTTAATTAAGCTTTTATCTTAAAACAAAGTGGCATCGAACCAGTTTCACTTTACTATACACGCTTTCTAAACTTTTAAATAAAAGATAGTTTTTGTGAACGATTTCACAATAAGGGCATTTAAAAAAGAAGCTAATGGCACAGGATACGTTACCATTAAAGATATTAAAAAAGACCAAAGTTTGGTTAAGCTCCCATCAAAAATTGATATCATTAGTCATGCTAAGAATTTAAGCGTCAATTGAACAAAAACAGTCGACGCAAACAAATTGAATATTCCCACATAAGAAGGTGAAAATCCACAAGTAAATATGGGATCAAGTATGATTATAAATGATCTTTCGCCTTGTGACACGAATTTGAACTATAACTCCGTACCTGTAAAGTTGGAAGCTTTCTGAATGGTAACAAAGTCGTTAGCGATTGTATTAAAGTTTACAATCAAAATGCAGTTTCGTTTTATGCAGTCAAAAGAGTGATCCACATGTGTTCTTTGATTAATGATGTAACTTCTGAACTATTATCAAAAGATAGTGCAGGGACAATTGCTACAATACGAGGTTGTGACCAAAAATATTGCAAAGATATTTCTGTAGTTGCACCAAATAAGTTTACTGCAAGCGGTTCTGTATCACCTGTAGATAAGATCGAATGTTGAACTGCTGTAGATTTTAACGCGGTAGATAAAAAGTTGTAAATTGATGCTTGTAAAAAAGTTGACTAATGATTCTGGTTTGGGATCAAAATAATATTCATCCTTTTTTTGGGAAGGTGACGCATTTTGTTCCACTTAACGCTTTTTACTGAGCATCTGTTTAATGATGTTAGCTATTGCCTTTTTTCACTAGGATTCACGCTTTACTGTTTTTGTTGCATCCTGGAGGAAGTTTCTTTTAGGAATTTCTTGAGAGTGTACAGTATAATTTTATGGAAAGAATAATATTTGTCAAATTAGGAAAATGATTTGATTTTATTTTCAAGGCTATTTGGGTTACACTGTAACGTTAATTGTGAAAAGTTTACTATAAAATAATATCTGTTAATACGCAGTATTTTTTGGAAATTTATTTATTCGATGAAATTTGCTTTGTGGGGGAATCCGAGAGTGAACAATCGATTTACGTTGGTCTGATATCTGGGAAAATGCCTGGTTTTGTGTTTTTGATCCGAGCAAAGCGCGATCGCATAGGTACCTACTCATTACAATACAATACAATACAATACAATACAAATACTCTTTATTGTACACCAGAAATAATAAGCGATACAGAAAACAGGTACACAGAGAAAATTACAAGGTAAGCAATAGGCGGCCTTATCGCTTAAGAGCGATCTCTTCCAGGCAACCTTTTTACAGAAAGAAGCACCTTTTTTCATTAGTGTACTGAATGTAGTTTTCTTCTTTCTGATCTTGCAATAAGTCCAAAATCCTACTGATATGCAAAAATAACTCTGTTTTTCATAAATATACAATCCAAAACCATTTTTTTTGCTGGTATTTAAATTTGCGCTAGACGCTCAGTGCATAGCTGCGACTCGTACTTAGACATTTCTTAATTTGTTTGTTAAATCACAAACAATGGACTCGAAGATTTTTCTTGCTCACCCGCGACCTTAAAAGGTTCAAGGGTAAAGGTTTTAAGGTCGCGGGTGAGCAAGGAAATTCTTTTAGTTCATTGATATGGACCTCCATAAAGTAACGCCTGATTCAATAAATTATTTAAAATCACAAACACTTTATGTTGTAAACTTCTAGCACCTGATACTTCGCGTAAGCTCGCCCCAGTTTCCACGCTATCTCGTCCTAACCTAAGTTCACTGTATTTATCGCACCGCGACCTTGCGCCTGCGCCGCGCCTAACGAACTAGTTGATAAAATGGATGAAAGAGCTGCATGTTTATGTGTGGAATTGTGGATGCTTGTACTTGCTTTCGTTTAGTATTATATATAAAAAAATATATATAAGTATGTAAGTATAATTTATCCGTTGCCTAGCATCCATAGTACAAGTTTTGTTTAGTTTGGGACTATGTTAATGTTGTCCAGTTAATTTTATAAGCGTCGGCGGGATGGTACGATATGAATTTAGATTTTCGGATTTCGTAGTAGCCCTACCGATGGGAGTGAGCAGCAGCGTTTACTATGACCAACTACAAAGTTCGAACTAAAGAATTGCGGTGAGGACGGCAAGGAGTAACCTCTACATTAACTTCCTGAGTAGGTTGCCATAAGTTACTACTGAGGTCTTATTATTTTCACTTGGAATCAAAACCGTTTTCTCCGCTTCTTTTTGTCACACGGTGTAAGACGAGGTTAGAAAAAGATGGCGAATGGTATCGCAAACGTCAGCGCGTTAGACAATATGACCACTGACCCTTATCACTCTGTCAAGCGACTTAGGGGCTGTTTCACAACCCAATGATTAATTTTATTTGACGGATAAAAGTGATGCCGTCTCCGTCTACTCAAACAAAACAAACAGAGACGGCATCACATTTATCCGTCAGTTAAATTGAATCATAGATAGTGAAATAAGGGATAGGTCAGAATAGTGAATAAATGGTTAAGTAAAAAAGTATATTATCGTGTTCACACGTATGTAACGATTATACCGTAGTATCTTCACAGTCTAGAGTAGAACACTCGATATACAAAATTATGTACATTGAGAAATATCTCTATAATCCAAACGATTTGCAAGTAGACTCTCGATTACGTTTCCTCTAGCTAGTAATAACTATAAGCATGATAACATCTGTGGAATAAACTTAATGCAACTAAGTTGTGTTTCAATCATGTGTATGCAAACTATACCCACGTTTTTCTAGCGTGATAACTTATTCCGACGCAATCTTCTAAAATCATCACCATTCATAACATTACCGTTTCACATGCTCCAAATTCAAACTCAATTTTTATTAAAACGATTACACACTTGCCTTTGTAGATGGTCAAGATTGGAACTACTGATTTTATCATACAATAAATCGCTGTCCAGGTAGAAACTAGCGATGGTCGTAACAGCAATAATAACTTTGTAATAACCGTTGCTCAATCGCGCGACCCACACGAAAAAGTAGAAAATAACGTATAGAATAACCCCACCTTTATTTATGAGCCGAGCGTAATTACCCCCCTCATTAAAAGATACATTGGAATTGATTCATTGCATCGTAACGACGAAAGCAAACATTTGTGAACGAATTTGAATACGGAATTACTAAACGTGTAGGATTGGAATTGAAATTTACTTTTTCTAATGAATTTCTGAACTTAACTCGCATTAATTTGATTTCGTGAGATATTAAAAATGATTAGAATGTCAAATTATCGAGCTTTAGAGGAAAGTTTCAAATTATTAAATTGATTACATAGTAGCAATATTAATAGCTCAATCTACGAAATCAACTGCAATTTTAACAGTTTTTTAAGATGTAATTACTTTTGCTCTATAATAAATTAAATCAGTAGAAATCGATTCCTATTCACATCTCCTAACATTTATTTCATTTGCTTTTAAAAACGATTCGAAGGAAACCGGGTTACTTTTATTTCTATAGTTTACTTTATTGCGGCATTTTTCGCTCACTTTATGATATTAAACAGCGATATTTAATAGGTTATATCTAAAAGGAAAAGCGTCGCTTTGGCTCGTTTGAAATTAACAATCAACGCCGTGATAATTTAAATAATACCTGCAACATTAGTTCTAAATCCGTCACAATAGAGTCGTGTTTTCTTAAGCTGAGAATCTTAACCTCTTTGCATAGTACCTATACCAGATTTTATTGTGATTTTATGTCTGTTTTATTACAAAAACATTGTTTTAACGAGGCTTTATAGCCTAGTTTAAAGTTTATGTTAGCTATTTTTTTATATTCGTTGCTTGCTACGCTTATTTTAGAATACTTCAAATCTTGTTTTACTTCTACACTCAATATTTCTAGTGAGGGATTCTAACAATCAAAATATCGATAGATGGCGTTGGTATCGTAAGATCCGTTTGTTGTTATAGATCTGCTTAGTTATTTAGTTACTTGGTTAAGTACAAACGTGACAGAAATATCTAATCTGTCAGGGGACCTCTCGATGCCAGCGGGATCTAATCTGTCACAGAAATCCTTATTGTGAACTTAAATAACAGTGTAATTGTAGTTACTGGCATAGCCAGAAAGAAAAAAAAAATCAGTTCTTTCGCATTAGTTTTTCTGTAAGGGTCACCATCAGTTAGCACTTGGCTCTAGCAACAAAAACAACAAATTCGCACAATATAAAATCTTACTTGAAACGTTATGAGTACTTATGAGATAAATTGTTTTCATTTGCAATAAGGGTAGTCTTGCTCATAATGTTACAGAGCGTCGCACCTTAGTTACATGAAGGTGCTATTCAACAGAAGAATTTAACAGCGATGCTGTAAAGCTCACGGTAAGATGTTAATTTAGTGTAAGATTGTTATCACGTAAGCTTCGGAGTTGCGATAAAGTATGTACGTAAGAGCAAAATAGTTGAGCAACTTAGGGAAAGAGAAATTTATTCAGAAAGTAACCTTTGGAAGACTCTCTGACTTCAACATTTATAGAATAAAATACAGACAAAGTTAAATATAAATACAAAACGCGTGAAACAACACATCGGCTAAATGAAGTTGAATAACATATAGTTGATAAACAATTCAATTAAAATACTTAAAAACTCAGAGGTGCAAGATCCAGGATTCGAACAACGATCTTCACCTTGAGGGACCGTAGGCCAAAGCTCTAGGATAGATAATGTTTGTTGTTTAATAATGCGGTGGCTTCTTATTATTTTAACTATGAAGCAAACACAAAAAAAGCAAGCGGAAACGCAACACAATTTGATAATGTAATCAGCACGATTCCCATAGCTTCCAGTGTCAAATCGTATCATTTATCAAAATCTAACTTCTGTTCTAAACTACCACACACGAACACCATCATTCATTTTATAAGAATTACAACTCCTTGGTCATGGTATAGCGTTGCTTTTGCTTCAATCAAAACTTGATACAAAATCACGATGTTGCTCTAAAACATTTTCAAACTTAACTTGAAGATCTAAAGTAACTTTTAAACTAACAGTAACTCACCATTGATCCTCGCACGAGATTATGTTTATTGTAGATGTGTCACCGAAGGACAGATGTGGTTTAAATACTTATTAATGATCATGTTGAAGTTTAAATGGGAGTGAAAAACGATTTTTGTGGTTCAAAGAACATAATATAACAATGCGTCCCTACACATCGTTCTTCAAGACTTCAGCCTTTTAAAAGGAACCTATTTACTTTAAAGCCGGTGTCAAAATGTCAATACAGTAAAATCATCCTCGTGACATAATTTGACTTTTATAGCACCAGTAAAGTCAAATTCGCAATCCCATTTTACTCTACATTTTACGACTTCGATCGCGCTCTGTGCTAATACACTTATGTTGGAACATTTACGAGCACAACAGGCCCGTTACGATTATCGATTCAGACCACCTAGTTGTGAGCTAAAAGAATCGATACCTAAACATGGGATTAGAGAGTCATAAAATCTGTCAAAGCTTGTTACGGTTGGACGACATTAAACTGGATGTGGTCACACCGAGGTTACTAAGAAGCTAACGGTGTTAGGGGTAAGTAAAGACGATAATAATAAAATAGGCCAAAGACGGGGTCTAAAGTAAATTTTAAGAAATCATTATACATGTAAAAAAAAACAAAAGAAATGAAACTTTCGCTAGTAGGTTTTACAAAAAATAAGCTTATAGCAGAAGTAAATTGCATCTTAATGCAACGACAAAACAGATAAGTAGTCAGCTAAAGAGCTATTCACTATTAAGAACTTTGTTGATCAGTCAACATTTACAGTAAGACACTTATGCTATAAGCGTTTAAATATATGTGACGAGGTTAAGTAATATTATGCAAGAATGAAGACGAAACAGAAACATCTCTCATTATACAAACTGATTATTTAATAGGCAAATTCAATCTCAAATGGCAATTCGATCACGAGGATATAACCGAAGAGGATTAAATATTCATAGTCGTAATATCAAATGTCGAGCAAACGGTGTAACAAAATCCCACGCGACATAAAAACAAAATTTATACTGATGACATCTTACAATATTGCTTCTCATCAAAATTAGAGCAAGTTTACCAACTGACGTTTTTATGTACCGGTAGACAAATATAATTTTACGCACTTTATTTACGAGAGTTATAAATTTAAAATGTTACGGGTGTAAGCATCAGTCAACTTAGATTTTTATTGGGACATTAAAGTAGCAGATTTTGTGCGTGATCTGGTTTCTAAATCATATCATTAGCAGTTATAATTGCTTCGGAAACTAACCTAATTAGGCGTAACATGTTATTAATGAATGTGTCACCTTTATTTGAAGAAGCTTAATTTTGTTTCTCACCATTAAATAAAAGTGATAAATGTTTTAAAACAGTATCAACAAATTTGTGTCTCATTAATAATGATCTTTGTTGTATCACTAAAATTAAACATATATAACTGTCGTTTTACTGATAGACATTGACTAAATCATGCAAATTTTCTTAATTTTCGATGAAACAACTCCACTAACACTATCTTGTTTCAAAGATTTTTATCCATATCATAGTAAAAACCACATCGATATCAAAACAATGCAAAACGGCGATGCACTGTAACACACACTGAATTTTTAAACGGCACTATCTTAACAGTCGTGTATCAGTTACATCTAGAAACACGGTCTTAAAAGCTAGTGCACAATCGTTTACCAGTTAAACAGACAGAGTTTATGGCACACAGTTGAGCCACAGTTCTTTGTACTGAGGAACAAATTGTCCAAGCGGTATGGGCGAGCATGCCTCTAAAACTTGCTTTTACATTTTACACTCGGCGACAAATAGGTGTAAATGTTAACCTGCGAATATTGTCGCCGTAACACCTTTAGGATGCAGTGCAGGGCATTGAAAGCAGCGATTCAACGAGCACGGAGAACAGATGGCCGTTGTGGCTGAAAACTTCTCGAGTGAAAGAAAGAAAGAAGAAAGAAAGAAAGAAAATATTTAATTATCAACAGTACAAACAATACAAGATAAAACAGTACAATACAGCACAGATTATAAAAAAGAGTATTAAAAAAATAGGCATATAACAACTTTGCAAGTAGGTAGAGTAGAGACCGCGGATTGCCAAACGCAGCGTGGCGCCGCGGGTTCATGGTGGATGCAGGCTGTCAACCGAAGCGACTGGAAGTCTATTGAGGAGGCCTATATGTCCATCAGTGGACGTCCTACGGCTTAGATGATCATGATGAAACAAGACTATTATCGTTAAAAAGCTTTCGATTCGTTTGATATTATTGTATGTCAATTAAACGGCACATAATTATGAAGATGATCCGACCAATTTCGGCCATGGCGACCACATTGACTAATAGTTATTTGATTGGCGCTCATGCGCTCTAAGATGGCTTACGTAGTCTACTTTCTACCTTCTAACTAATCAAATATTCCATATTGCTAAATTATGAACAAACCCCAAGGCCTGGATAATATGCAATTCTGACCACAATTTAAAGTGTTATATTTATTTTAAGAATTTTAGTGAGCAAAAGGCTTTCACTTGAACCACAAACCTCGTGGGAGGTTACGAGCAATAGGAATAATATCATCATTCCCTTACCATTCGCATAGGAATTGAGACGCATCTATGGTCGTTGGGTTAGAACCGGGCGGTAAATTTGAGGAATATGGCACGGTGTTAAGTTACATGGAAACTATTGCCTCATGTAATATCCGAAAACGATACAGATCGTTATTATCATTGGTTATCGGCTCCTCGCGATGCGCAAAGTCTGACGCATCTTTTTTAGAAGTGACATCAAAACGTGTGTTTTTCTATTTAAGAATCTCTCAGTCTAGTTCTTTCGTGTCAGGGCCATCGTTATCAACGGGTGGTCTATTTATATAGGTACTTAAAATGTGTTATTTGTTTGCATCGGCTTCTGTCCTATTCATAGAAAAAAATATTTCAAATAGTTCAGTACTTAGTGTTTTCTGATCTACGTGTATGTTGTGAAACAGTTTGATACTTCTTCATTGCTGTTGACATCTAAAATATACAGATACGTTTACTACTACAATTACTAAAAAAAAAGTGTAAATAAAAATGTATCTTAAAAGGTCTCATTTATTCGTTTTATTTATTGAGCTAATTTTACACGAAAAAACTTTAGGTGCAATAAATTTCTCAGAAAATAGATTCTTATCACCGGATAAAACCAACCATCTCATTTTCACGCTATATTTATATCAAAACTGACTTTTATGGTCGTAAACCAACCAAACTTCACAATTCAACGCATAAAACCAAATCTACTTTTAATGGCGTCTTCGACAAGAGCCTGCCCCTTATCTGTAAAAGGGCTATTAAATTAATAATTAGATAGCATTCAACACTTCGCAAATGGATACATAATAAAAAGATAAAAAGCTAATTGCACCTCTCCAGGGATTTGAACCAGCCGCCACAGCCGAATGCAGCAGATGCCTCAGTGAGCGATATATTTTAAGGGTCATTTGCATTACCCATTACATTAAGTTTGATGTGATTGCGGATTTGAAATAGGACCTTTACTAAAATTAAAAAACTCCTTTGGCGAAGAATTCATATATAGCTATCTCGCCAGGACTATACAAACCATAAACACGCCATACAAAATTTTATCTCAATTTCATCTTAGTTCAGTGAAGTGTGAAGAGATAATAGAAGCACAGTCAGACAGATAGAGTAACTTCCAAATCCACATTTATAAGAATAGTAAGAAAGCGAGAATGCCATGTTTTAACATTTAAAATTAATGCCTAAATTTATCACGGTTCCATATTAAATTATATTGTAAACAATAATTTGAATGTTTTGATGTTGAATCAATAATGCAAAGCATTATAATTTGCTTTTCTATCACATTAAGTACCTACCTGTTCTGTGATTGTAGATTTAGGTCATTCAATAAATACATGAATAAATTAGGTTGGATTGTTATGTCACAAAACGGCACGCTTGACTTACAAGATTCTTATAAGAATCATATTTTAATTGGATTACAAGAAATATAGGAGATGAAACCTGTTATATTTAACAAAAAATACGATATTTAAAAATAAAGAAATAAGATTTGGCAAAATAAATATCATTATATCATAACTGACGGTTATGATTATAGATTGACTATGCCTAGCACACATCCTCTCACACAGAAAGCTGAATATTTTCATCAACGCTTACCTTAATAATGGAGAGACTTTGGTTTTATTTTGTGCCTAATAAGGCTACCCTCTGTGGTACCTTGATGCGGCTTCCCTTGCCCTCTGTACTGTACAGCATTAATAACTTAGATTCTGGCCCGATACGAACGCTCACACGACGTCAATTTTTCTCGAAACACCGATACTCGGTTACAATTACGCGTAATTTATCACTCTGCTCTCACCGTATTAAAAATCGCGTTTACGGCCTTTTGAATAATGACACGTGGTTTTTTTTGGGCAACGAAGTAGCTCTTAACGATACGTAGCGAACCTTTTTGTGGAGCCACTACTGATTTCCATTTGTTGTAAAACACACCTTCTTTACTGACCGTGTACTCATCACTCATACGTCCAGGTTTCGGCGGTTTTTGGGAGTCATACGTCAGAACAGTGAAGAACGTATTCAAGTATTTCTTGCAGGTTTCTTCTCATACGTCGCCTCTGAGTAAAATTAATTCAGCACATCTCTGTCAATTTTTAATAGGGGATAAATGAGCAGGCGGGTCCCCTGCAGGAAAGCAATCACCACTGCCAAGGACAAACATAAGTTGAGTAACGCATGCGTTACAGGCCCTTTGAGAAAGCAGTAGGCTCGTTTTGTGAAGACCATACTAGGAAATATAAAAATTAAAGGAACGTTTGACACAGTCATACATGTATTTACTTGGTTATTTCGTCTTGTTTTATTCAAAATCGTCAGTCCGAGTCAGTAGAAGCCTTCCGACGCTTCGTCTTCCGGTATTTTTGATCGCCACCTAAGAAATTTTCTTCCTCACAGTTATCTGTTATTCCAGCGATATGTGGTTGATGTCTCGGTGAATTTCTATGTGTATGTGATTCTAAGCCTCTCTAATAGGTCAAGTTAACCAAGTCCTTTTTTCTTTATTTTCACTACATTTTACCAATCAATCTGTAAAGGAAAAATACACACATCGACGAAGCGTCTTACACCGACTTGCGCAAACACCTCAAAACGGTTCAAAAGCCGTTACAAAACCCAATAAGAAACGTTGTTATACTAATTTGTACGCCACTTCTAACTCTCGTTTAACTAATAACTCCAAATCTAATAACCATAATATCAATAAAAATATTCAAATGAACCATTGAAATTCGTAACACCGAATTGCAAGGCCGGTGGTAGGAATGATTTGATGAAAATTAAAATGCCTATGCCAGCGAGGTGTAATATTGTTGGTTCCTAATATTGATTTAAATTGTAGAAGAAATTTGCATTTGAATTGATCGATGGCGGTGATTATAGAATTCAAAATAATGAAGTTCAGTTCATTCATCAGCTCATCACGTAACAAAAAAAATAAGGAACAAATGAATGATCAAAGATTGTAACGAATCACTCTCCATTTTTAAAGCAGCCGATTGTTCAATAAGAATAATTCAGTTTCAAGAAAATAACTGCCTTAAAATAGTTATTTGTTGGCAGGCCTCCCATTAGGTGTACTGACGACTGTGAATTGCGGGAAACCAGTAGATGCAAGTGGCGAGTTGTCGTTAATTGTGGCATTCTAAGGGGAGGCCTTTTTTCAGCAGTGGACGTCTTCTGGCTGATGACGTCCATAAATTGTAATAAAGGGAAAAAAATAAATTGGAAGTCTTTGCAGATCGTACACTGTGATATTATGTCACTATTCATAATAGAAATAATCAAACTAAACGCATATTAGAAATGCTTTTATCCTTACGTATAAAGCACTGAATTTGAGATTGATTTAAAAATACAGTGTTTCAAAATTATGAAAAAAATAATTAAATGTATTCTTTTACAAAGTATTGTACAAAATCAAAACGGTCCGAGCTAACGGCGATGCATTTGCAACTGTCACTGGCGCATAATCGATACTTATATCGATTCTTAAATCGATATCGAGTAATTGTTCGTAATAACCGAATATCGACAAGGTGTCGACGCTGAGAGATGCCGGTCCGTTACTCGCTGAATGCAGGTGGTCGGATGTAGGGTTCCATTTGAAAAAAAAAACTTATATGTATGAAGACATAGAAAACATTTTTTTCGACAAGAACATAAAAAAAAACGATTAACGTCAAGGTCGCTTTATTTTTTACTTTGTCGTGTAACAGATTTGAATAAAAAAAAAACATTTAGATAGACGACATTACAGTATTTACATTACTGCACCTGCACCTACGACTTAAACAAACATGCATTTAGCATGAATACAACTAGATATTTTAATGAAATAATTATAGTTTTAAAATAAAACTAAACAATACTCTTTAACAGTCATTGCTTTACTGCTCTTTCGTCAGACCATAAATTCTTTCTTTGGGCAAAATAAGACATTTTTAATTTTCATTCAATTTTTATGGAATAATCGAGAAAAACTAACAAAAATGAAATGTTGCCAGCTCAGTAAGTATAAAAGCTCAGGCTCCTTTGGTGTTACGAACCCACTATCAGGACCACTGTTTGCGCTTACTCGACTAAAAAAATCGATCCAGCATGAATCGATGATTCGTTTCGGATACAGTTTGATGGATCGCGCGCGCCGTCATTGGTCTGATGATTCATTTAAATTGTGGGTAACTGTAATTAAAATTTAATAACACTTTAAATGCAACGTATCGCATTAATTTTGCGCGGCGTCTCGATCCGATTTTGATCGAAGTTGCGTTGCGATTTTGCCTCGTAAATTGCTTAACGTGACTGTACCTTTCTGAAATAAAATAAGGGTCACCCAGGTTTTATGAAAATAAAAGCATTTATTTACAATACAATACAAATATTCTTTATTGCACAACCATAAAGCAATACAAAAATCTTACAATACAAACGTTTAGATTCAGGGTAGACAATAGGTTAAATTAACTATACCTAAGCAATAGGGACGAGCTGTCGGTAGGCCTCCATCAAGATGAAGCGACGACCTGGCTAAGATCGCGGGATCGCGGTGGATGCGAAAAGCACAAGACCGGTCTGAGTGGAGAGCCTTGGGGAAGCCTATGTCCAGCTGTGGACGTCTTTCGGCTGACATGATGAAGCAATAGGGATGTTGACACCACCAATCAACTGACGTACTTTTTATGAGCTGTCACAACACAATTCTCCCATAGAGTTTCAATGGTAATAGCGACTTATGCATAACTAAGGTCCGACCGAGATCTCGGTCTCGGTCTCGGTCTCGGCAAATCTCGGCCAAAAATCGAACCGAGATCTCGGTCTCGGTCTCGGCCAAAAACAGCCGAGATTCTCGGCCGCGGCCGAGACTCCACGGCGGCACTGAATTTTAATATTAGCGCGCGGTTTACCACGGTGTTCGCGGTGGCACGAGCTTTATTTGGGATTTTGATTGGTCACCTCACCCAGGCTCGCGCGTGTGGTACCTAACCTACTTGCTCACTGGCACCCGCTTGCAAGAGTAACAAGTGACAGCTCGTTCATTTCTTTTCGATAACGATTGTTATTGTTAATATAATACTTTAGTTTGATTTACGTGATAATTAAGTTTGTTTGTAGGACCCGGTGGAACGTTTAACTAAACCACAATAAAAAAATTGCCATTCATAACACGTATTTTTAGGGTTCCGTAGCCAACTAGGAACCCTTATAGTTTCGTCACGTCTGTCCGTCCGTCTGTCTGTCTGTCTGTCTGTATGTCTGTCCGCGGCTAAGCTCGGAGACCATTAGTACTAGAAAGCTGTCATTTGGCATGAATATACATATTATTAGGTACATATCAGTCACGCCGACAGTGGTTAAATAAAAAATATTTTTTTTAGGGTACCTCCCATAGACGTAAAGTGGGGGTGAATTTTATTCTACTATACTAACCGTATAGTATGAAGTATCGTTGGATAGGTCTTTTAAAATCATTTTTGGTCGCTAGGACGATTTTTCGATTCAGTGATCTGTTTGCGAAATATTCAACTTGAAAATCAAGCGACGGGTGGAAAAAATTGTTGTTGTTGATTTTTAGAAATATATGGCGCTGTCCATTGGAGGACAATTTTGCCAGTGTCTGGTAGGTTTTGCCGTTGAACGGTAAATCAAATTCTAGAAAACGAAATATGAGACATAATGGTGGAAAAATTTGAAAAAAAAATCAAGATCGTATAGGTAGAGTCATACACGATGACCGTGGTTCTTATTACAATGTCATTAGGTACCTAATGTCTAACTTTGTCAAAAAAAGATTGCTTTAGAAATAGCAGTAGTTTAAGAGTAAATAGAAGCCTAAGATATAAAACATACCTAAACTTAGAAAATTCCGTACACAATACGAAATTCTTACAAAAATACTGCTTGGTTTTTCGTAATATATAAATAAATAAATATCATGGGACACTTGACACCAATTGACCTAGTCCCAAACTCAGCAAACCTTGTACTATGGACACTAGGCAACGGATAAACATACTTATGTAATGGCTACGGAACCCTATCTTGGGCGTGTTCGACATGCTTTGTCGGTTTTTTTAGATAATAAAATGAAAATATAGAAAAAAAAACACTTATTTTTTGTGTCTCGGTCTCGGTCTCGGTCTCGGCCGAGAATATATTTTTTTCTCGGTCTCGGTCTCGGTCTCGGCCGAGATTAAAAAAGCAGTCTCGGTCGGACCTTATGCATAACTCGCTATTTATTCGCCAACTCAATCAACTATTTATTTGTTTTAAAAACCCAAAAAATCTAATTTAACAGTAAATCGAAAATTATTCTGGTTTTCAGGGCTAAAATAAAGCGTTTTTTTTGCTGGAGTCATGTTTTCGAATTATTTTTTAATGGAGTCAACATCCCTATTACTATGCTCGCCCGCCCATTTGAATATAGACCTCCGCAACATTACGCCGGATTCAGTAAAATATGGATGATTTAATCTGAATACAAATAATACAACAATTAATATTTGTGTTGTGATGTATAACTAGCGACCCGCTCTGACTTCGCATGGGTGTGACGTTGAAAAAAGAGGTTAAAAATAAGTAACTTAACATTTTTCATGTCCGTTTTCACAAACACATCCGCACGACCAGTAGGCACGGCCTACATAAGTACAAAGAGAGGGACGGTGGGAAGCGACTTTGTAATATTTAAACGGGAATAAAATCACGGGAGGCTTGACAAAAATGTAACTGCATATCGCCACTACTTTGAAAAAAGCCCGTATCTTAAAATCGATAATTTTACTGAGTGAACTTTATGAACATTATTTTAAGAGTCAATTTTGTTGACGTATTAATTTGAGATACGAGATTTTTTCAAAGTAGTGACGATATCCAAGTAAAGCTTGTATTGATATGGGTATATTAGACAATGAGTAAACACACTTGTGATCACAGCCGCTATAATGTGGTCGAAACGTTTAGGTACTTTTTAGCAATAATTTTCACGTTTAAGTCCCGGGTGCTCCCAATCTGGGGGTAGGGTTCGAACCCAAGACCCTTTGCTTGAGAGGCCATGGCTCAAATTACAAGGCTACTACAACTGCCTTATTTCCGACTGGTTTACTAAATTTGGCACATCATAACATAGCTTATAGAACACCAGCGATTTCACCGGAACTCTAGACGCTGTTTGTCGTACAAATTGCGTATCGGCAAATTTGCCGTCCGTTTGTAGCGTTCGTGTGCATTGTTGGCTTTTCACACAGCTGAGTGGCGCGAGCTTTTGTACGATGCAGTCGGGCGGTTGGAATGCTGCGGTGAAAAAACGGTTCAAAGTGTAATAATTGTTTTACTCTATTTCTTTTGATTTGAGCACAGTTTTCTGCTCGTTGGTTAAATATTCATTAATACAATGTTACTTAACAATTTATTGATGGACTAACTAGTTTCTACTAAATTAGTTCAAAGCAAATGCTAATGAAAATCATAAAACTTTATATTCCGTTACGCATAAACTCAGATGAATTTAGAGTTAAGGTAGGTCCCTAATTTAATACGAACGTCTTAATTATATGCCGCCATTTTGACCAAAACATTACGTCATAATAATATAAAATATTAATACAAAGTTACAAATTAAATCGATTTGTTTAACCGATTTGTAATTAAGAACTTGCTAGATAGGTGTCATTTTTAAAATTGGAACTAACTTTTTTATTTCGAACGACTATTTAAATTTGAAGGCGAAAAGAAACGGCCAGTCTGTTCTAATACATTTTGAATAAAGAACGCGCTTCTACAAACATTGCTTATTTCTGGTCTGCCAGTGTTGACAGACAGCCAACGACCAACGATGTTAGACCTCCGACGATTAATGCCAAACCACTTTAGATACCTTAAATAGTACGCGGTGAAAGGGGCAAGGGAGATCACTTTAGAATGGGAGCAAATCATACATGTATGCTTAGAAATGAGATCGTAATGTCAGCGAAGGTTGTTTGACATACTATAACAACCGTCCAAATTAAGATTTGAACTTTGGAATTTCGAAGTGTTTTTTTTTTCGAAATCTTATTCAATGAGCCACAGATTAAATAAAGAGCGATCAAATTGACAGCTTAATTAATTATAATTGGCACTGAAAGGTCAAAATGCAAGTTTTAATTGCATAATTTCGTTTTAATTGGAATCAAACCTTTGATAATGGAATCAGACACGTTTGTTAGACCGTACATAATGTCGGACTCATATTCATTTGTTAATGCCTGAACTTTAAGACATTAAAGTTTTAATGTTATTAAATGTAATTGAATGATGGTGAACTTTGATAAGGTATGTTTCATATTCCTGCCACGTATTTTCATAGCATTCTAATTATGATAAAATTGTATGGAAATGAACGTGCTTTAAGAGTCTGATTGAAGAAGAAAACTACGGCTCATTAAGGCCGTTCCCTGAGCCAAATACGCAAAACTAGCCCAAGAATGATCCTACTTTTCTACGAAACGTTGATATTTGTAGACGTGGGAAAAATATATATGATTCTTGATTATATTATCTTGTCAACGACAGCTTTCGATACACGATTCATCACACTTCGCTCGATACAATTAATTCCCAAAGTAACCTCCAATGCGAATTTTTATTCCAACTTTACTTGTTTTTTTACTACGTGACACTATGAAACAAAAAATAGAGAAAAATCTATCATAACTTAAATAGTCCTTTGACAGCTTCCGAATTTCAATAATTTGAGGCAATATTTTTAAAATAAATAAAAATCGACAAATTCTATCGTAAAAAGATATTGACTTACGGCCTGCAATGTCTATCTCCGTCATTCTTTCGAAATGTGACAGTGACCGCTGAGCGCTCGTGCTAGACGGACCTGTACTAAGTTTCCCCAAAAGAATACAAGATTTTATTTAATTTGCCTTGCAAATATATTATTGTAGTGTTACTTGCAAAAACTGTGTTGTGTGTCCTACTGATATACCACCGTGTGCGTGTGTATTATGGGTAACAAACAATTGAATAAGAAGGAAAAATCTCGAAAGACAACTCATAAGATTCTAAAAAACGATGAAACTAACGTAAGTAAAAAAATATATTTATTAAACAGTGAAAATAGTATTTATTTCGTTATAAAATTACTAATTTGCAAATTTAATTTTCTGTGAACAAACCAGAACAAACATTACAATCATGAATATGCATATAGTTCAGAATTTCACGCGCCACAAATAAGCATTGGTGGCGTAGTGGTTTCACCGATAGAATATATAGGTATTAGGCGACCATAATCAGTCAAATGTGCCGAGAGTTCGAATCACAACTCGTAACTGAGCTTTTTGCTTTTTTATTTTTAGGTAAAAGAGAAAATTTGATATTTTTACAGCCGAACAAAATACAAAATCTTCGGACTCCATCGAGTGAGTATAATTAAATTACTTGACTTATGCTGTTTTATCCCTAGCTACGTAACACAATACAAATCAATTTAGGTATCTTTATTTACAGACTGCAAATGGTGCAAATTTTTGCAGGTGGTGTGGTAGGACCTTGTGCAAGGTCCGCCCGGATTGCTACCACCATCTTGATCGCTAATCCTGCCGTGAAGCAGCAGTGCTTGCACTGTTGTGTTTCGGCGCGAAGAGTAAGACAGCCGGTGAAATTACTGGCACTTGAGGTATTCCAACTTAGGCCTCTAGGTTGGCAACGCATCTGCAATACCCCTGGTGTTGCAGATGTTTATGGGCGGTGGTGATCTCTTACCACCAGGAGACCCACTTGCTCGTTTGCCTTCCAGTCGAATAAAAAAAAATGGTAACGGAATCTCCGATTTTATCAACCGCTTGCACCTGTAGCGAGTAAGTTCTAATCTCCAATAGACTTTATTTATCCTTATAAATTTAAAAATACCTACCTACCTAGGTCGCACGTAAATTCGTGCGTTGCGATAAATACCTTACTACCCACAGCGGCGCGTACCTACGAAAAGAATGGTCGCGTGACCTTAGTTTTTTTTTATTCGACTGGAAGGCAAACGAGCAAGTGGGTCTTTTGGTGGTAAGAGATCACCACCGCCCATAAACATCTGCAACATCAGGGGTATTGCAGATGCGTTGCCAACCTAGAGGCCTAAGTTGGAATACCTCAAGTGCCAGTAATTGCACCGGCTATCTTACTCTCCGCGCCGAAACAACAGTGCAAGCACTGCTGCTTTACGGCAGGATTAGCGATCAAGATGGTAATAGCAATCCGGGTGGACCTTGCACAAGGTCCTACCACCTGCAAGTTAGATATAGTGAATTAAAAAACCGGTGAAAACTAAAAACTGGTTAATAACCACATCGACGGATACAAAACCGGTTAACCGGTTTTTTGCAAACTGTTTAAAATTGAAGTATTAGACGATAATTTTACTATTATTGGTTGTTATTGATGTTAACGGCGTATTTTGTGAGATTTAAATATACTCTCTACTAATAAGGGAAGGTGGGTTACAGTGGATCATGGGTAACAGTGGTCCAGTTGAATGAAGTTTTAACTCATTTATTTATTAAATTGTTTAATAGTCTTTTATCACAAGTAAAAACAAAGCTAACACACTAATATAAAATCGCGATGTAAAAAAAAACAGTTAAAATTCAGTGTAATCAAGTGTAATCAGTTAAAATCAGTGAAATCGTAAAATTATATGATAGTTTCATATCTATAGATGGGAAGCCGGTTTTTAACCGTCGGGTTTTTAACGGATTTTTTGGTTAAAAACGGTTAATAACCATTTTGAGCGGGTTACTTTGGTACATTACGGAAATTTTTGTACTGTGTTTATACTTAATTAAAATAAACTAAGTAATTATTTAATTTTATTGATAAAAAATATTAAATTTATTAGGTGATTGCGGTGATTGTTAGTATTGCATAGTGGCGTTTATGACTTTGTTTGAATGACGTTTATGAAATTAAGTATTTATAGTAGGTAACAGTGCCATATCATAGGTAGGTATGCATCTCAAATTAGTTCCGATTCCGATTTATGGATTATGTACCTAAACAATCTAAAATAAATGTCAAACACTAACAAAAAAACAGAAAAAGCTATCCACTTACCACCAAGCTTCAATACGACCTGCGGTTAAATAACCATAGTTAACCGGTTAAGTATTGGTAGCTAACGACGAATTTTGTTAAATAACCGTAGTCTACCGTTAGTTTCCATCTATATTCATATCCAGTCTGGAGATGTTTTGCGGGTGATGAAGTTGGTGATTTCGTGAGAGTCAATGGCATAATGGATATGAAACTATCATCACATTTTGCAACTTCACGCTTTTCCATCCAAAAAACGAATTTTAACTGATATTTTTTGTGACGTTTTATTAGTGGGTTAGGTTTGTTTTTACTTGTAATAAGAGACTATTAAATAATTTTATAAATAAATGAGTTAAAACTTCATTCCACCGGAATCACAGAAAATTTCATTTATTTAGAACATAAATAAATATGTACTTTTTTACTTACTAGGTGCCCGATGGGAACACACAAATATTCCCAAAATATTAAATTCCGAATTCGCTAATTTTGATTTTCACAATTCCTAAGACATTTAATTCCGATTACTTAAAAACAAGAATTTCATTTTTCCGAATTTCAAAATATCGATTTTTTATATCCAATTTTTAAAACTCCGAAGAATTAAAAGCACGAAATGTTATTGGCCTGAAGTACAGTATTCTGATTAGCAAATTTCCGAAATGACATCGCCAATTCGGAAATATGACATTCGGCAAAATAAACTTCGTGGTTTTATTAATCGGAAACTTGAATTTCGAATCTTGAATAAATATCAATTAATTTAGGTAAATTGAACTGCATAGGATAGGTTAGGTTAGAATTGCGTCAAAGCGCGAAGCGCCTTAACTGCGCGGAATAGGAGCTCCGTGATGCAGAGCTCCATCGAACTTGTAACACATTGTTGAAAATGAATAACAGTATTACTTTTTAGACCAATCTAACCTACATTACCTATCCATAGCTTACGTTTAGAAGTCGGGATTTATTATTGATCGGTGTAATTTAATTCCTCGGACTTTTGAAAATCGGTATTTTAGTAATCGGAATTCGGTTTATTATTGAGTCGAACTTCTTATTGTTCGATGTATTAAAATTCGGAATTTTGAAAATCGTAATTTAAAAAATGACGATTATTAAGTTTCGGATTTATCCAAAATCGGAATAGTCATAGTAAGACTTTTAAAACATTCGGAATTATAAAAATCGGTATTTTGAAGTTCGTGATTCCGACTTTCGGAATTTCTTAATTCTTCTTTTTCTGAATTTCTTTCGGTATTTATGTAGTGTACCCGTGCCCTATACACCGCAACATTACCTCTCGTTTCGATACTGAGACGATGACTAGTTTGGCAAGCGGGGGCGTAAGAGCAACAACTTCGAATCCACTCACGGGCATGCGTGTAATACACATAAAATTATACCAAAAGATCCACTGTTACCCATGATCCACTGTAACCCACCTTCCCCTATTAATACAGAGTATATTTAAATACTTATTTAAATCTCACAAAATACGCCGTTAACACCAATAGTAACCAAGAATAGTAAAATTATCGTTTTCAAATAGTTTGCAAAAAAACTGCTAAAAACCGGTTAACCAGTTTCGAATCCCTCAATACGGTTATTAACCGATTTTTGGTTTTCACTGGTTTTTTCATTCTCTATTTGCGTCGTAAATTGATTTATCACAAAGTTCTTATAATCTATCGTGCAGGGCTTACTTCTGTTTCTCTCGTTAGTTCTTTGCCACCGGTGCTTTATAGGTACATATGTCCATGACAAATTGTAAATGCTAACACATTTAATATATTTTCAGTTACAAATATCGTTCGATGTGGAGAAGAGGTTCCTGACAAAACAGTTGATCGAAGAATTGTCGCAGTTATTAGTATTTTTTTTACAAAATTACAATCATTTGCAATCATGGACCCTTAGAATGCGGTATTCAAAAGATGCAGTTCGTTGGAGAAGTACCTAAAACATGGGCTAACATCAAAATTTATGTTTCGGTGTAAAAACAATGTTTTTGAAATAAGAGTTGACTTCATTAAAATGAATATTTAATTTACACTATGCTCTATTTTATTACTTCAATTTAACTTTAACGCCATCTATGCGATCCTGCATGCTTTTTTCGGTCTAGTAATACGTTTTACAAATCAGTGTCCTGTTAGTTCAGTTGAGTCGCCACTTTTTACGTGGCGCTGTTGTATCGGCAATAATCGGCATTGTATCGAGGGGCGGGACGGCTGTCGCGGGGGAGGGGCTCGATTTTAGAATTCGTTTGGGTACGGGAACGGCCTTAAATAAACTGTATCCCGATTTATTGAGTTAACCTAACTTGAGTGTCTAATCGAACCCGGAACCTCAAACTTCGTAGTCTGGTTCTCTAACCAGTAGGCCATCTGGTCGTCTATTTATTAAATATGGGTATAATAAGCTGACTTCTTAAAACAATATCTGGCCAGGGCAGCCTTTCTCTAAATACTAAAGTCACAAAGTGATCTATAAATTTAAAAATCGAATTCCAACTTATTATTTTTCAGTCGTGACTAATCGGCTATGGTCGTAAATGATCGGGCGTTTCCGCAGCACTTCGGCCGCCTTCGGCGATGCAACGAATATGAAATTGATTAATGAATTTTCGTATACAAAAATATTTTAAAGTTAATTCTCGTTAACTTCCGAGCAGTGTTTTAGGATGGACTGATTTTTAAGCGAAATGAGTTTAAACGTTTTACCATAGGTATTATGTATTTTTGGATAAACGGTAGGTACTTACAGCATCTTGCCTGGAACCAACACAATTTAAAACATGAAATTTTGAATGTGTGAGTGTCTTTGCTCTTAGACGCTAAATCTGCTGGATGGATTTGGATTTTTAGATGAAATATGATATAATGTGTAGAAACTGGACCTTGTAAATAGTAAAAAAACTACTATTTATTTTGATATTCCAATGGAATATCATTTAACTTCCTCGCATAAAGTTTTACGTGGGTACAGCCGTGCGTAAAAGCCTAGTTAAAAATAAACAGACTTAATGAACAAAAATAAACAAATTTTTGAATGTTAACAACATAAATGATAAAATTCCAAATGCACTAAATAGTTGTATAATATAAGCTTAAACCTAAAATTTATTTCATCGCATAAATTCCAAAATTATCATAATTCTGAGTGGGCGCGGATTTAGTTAAGAATAGCATGCGCATAAAACGTATTGCCACAATGCTTCACTCATAAATCCATAAACATGTCAGACCTCTTTAGAACCTGTCAATCAAAATGTCTTTTGGCTTATCCTTATATTGTTTGTTCGCATAATTATGCAAATAAAAATATATATTTGTCTTTACAGTAAAGTGACGTAACTGATTTATGAACGCTATAAAGACTTGTGTTAATCTTTGCATCATTGCTTTCATCATTATCACAGTTATTATTATCAGCTAAGAGATGTCCAAAAAGCCATGGTGGAGTATTGGGTTGGACCTATGGCCTCTGCTTGTACCTGTGAGTTTTTCGAAAAAATTAAGTACCTAAATTTAAAATTTTCCGTGAGCTTTTCGGTATCGTGAGAAAGCTGCACGTACCGACAAAGCATTTCAATAGTATTTGTGAAATTTCCAATAAGAACTGGGCCCGCGTGAGAACTATGGCCCAAACTCTCTCATTCTGAGATGAGGTTTGTGCCCCGCAGTGAGACGTATGTAAGCTAGGATGATGATGATGATGATGATTATGATGATGATGATAGGTCCCTTCCACCTTAGCGACTGGTCATAATTATGTCGTTCACATCTATCAAACTTCTGTGACCTTCACCTGATCATCAGTTTCCTTTGCTTTATGTCTTTCATTGGCCCCATCGGTCATCGGATCTTCGAGCGATGTCCTCGGCTCTCCGCCTACTACCGCTAAAGAATGACTTGCCTTTTTGCGTCCAGCAGGTTTCACTTCAAAAATGTGAACTAATCAATGGTAGTCAAAGAACCTCTTAGTCTACCCGTAACTTATGAATTGAAAATATGTCAAATAAAAAAGTGCACTAAGTTTCAAATTCTTAAAACTATGTCTTACTAAAGGACAACGAACTCGTTATTTGCACTAGCAGTATAAGCAGGTTAATATTTGGTCAAAACACATATCACCATATTAGTTAAGACGATAATCGTCCACGTAGGCCATCTGAGCACGGTGTAGCTAACTGGGTTAACGAGATGCTTACGTTTAATGTACCGTTGTTATCTTTTACTACATGTCAATATGGTGCTACGTTGATGACATTGTTGACAGTGCTTTGAAATGTATTCAAAAATTTTCAGAAGGTGGTGGTGGTGGTAGTTTCATTATTTACCCTAGTAAGTCTTTGTCATTTTTTGAGATGTACAAGTATTTTCAGGCATGGATTTAGTTTTTCACGTAACGGGATGACTGAATTACAATCGAAAATTCTGACGAAAACTATCTTTAGTATGCATCTCCGTGAAATATAAAATACAGTACAATGTTTTTTTATTTAATGTCATAATATGTAGTTATCAGTACACACAAAAATTAAAGGTAAAGGGTCGCTAGAAAAAATAATTAATTCTAAAATACTTTTAGATTTCAACGGTTGAGTAAATAAGTTACTTTGACAGATGACGTCGATTGGTTCTGTAAGCATAGTAACCTATGCCAAGATTTACAACAAAAACTTGCATCTTGGCACATAAGAAAAGAAGAGAGCGAGAATAAAAATCAAACATTAAAGGTTTATTTCAAAAACCGCGAAAAGCGGTAAATTTTTCTAACCAGTGCTTTACATAGCTACTCTTTTTCATCATTGTCTTGCTCCAGCTACAAGATTCCTATGCATACAAATCCCGACTTAAGAAACTGGTGCATAAAATTCAGCACATTCGTCAGTTCAACAACCCTGGATGATTTGGACGGTCTATTTTTGTTTTGTCCAAAAGAATTTCAAATTCCAAATATTCATTGTTTTAGTGTCGTGCCGATACAGTGTAGTAGCCATACCGTAATAGTACAAAGGACGTGTTACATGGTTTGCATTCACGAACAGTAGTAGCCGTGACAGTGGTCTGTGAAGTGTAAAATCGCTTTACCCGTAAAAAAGTGTAACAGAATTTAGAGTAGTTGGAGTTGGTACTGCGTTGGAATCTGAAAACCAATTCAAGTGTTATTTAGGCGGAGTGATATTTACGCGAGTTGCTGTACTTACAGTCAAAGGCAAAAATATGTATACACTTTAGTACCTTTTCACTTTAACCACTGTGACAGTTCATATGGCAGTTCAAATATGAGAGAATAGACAAGGTACTAAAGTGTATACATATTTTTTCCCTTGAATGTACATGTACATTGCGGTTGATTTTAGATTACTTATAAAACCATAGCTGCTGGCACGGCAATGTAATGAATCTTGTATATTTGTTCAGTATGAAATTTAAGTAACAAGACTGGCCACTTATAAAAGGTCAATTGCTTGGAAAATAGATAACATTAAAAAGAATACTGTGTTCATAGTCACAGGAACATCTTACATTCCTTGTGGTAGTGTGCATTTGTCCTAAATAGCTTGGTCTTTAATACAATACTCATAGGTTACTTTTTACACAAACTCACTTGTTACACTTTGTGTTTTATGTACAATAAAGTATTTACATACATACAATTTACTCACTTGTAAACAATTAGAAAATTTTAAGCACTAAGTCAAACGATTTCCCACGAAAAAGTAAAATCCTGGAAATTCAATTCAATTACTCGAACTAGGGTCAAAAGGTTCTCGAATGGCGTTTGCAGACCGGGAGACGAGCTGTCGGTAGGCCTCCAACAAGATGGAGCGACGACCTGGTTAAGATCGCGGGATCGCGGTGGCTGCAAAATATACAAGACCGGTCTGAGTAGAGAGCCTTGGGGGTGGCCTATGTCCAGCAGTGGACGTCTTTCGGCTGACATGATGGTGATGATTATGACTTGAACTAGACCCAGGTTTTTGCTAGTGAAGCTACATCTAATAAGCTGTGCGAGGTACGTGCATGGTAAAACTCCACCAAATGCAGCAAACACAGAAATGCAATATCACCGCACAATTTTACCAACTGTGTAAGCGCAGCATTTCAGTTTGATCATCTCAAAGTATCTCATTTCAAGATGAGAAGTTAAAAAAATGCGAAACCTGCACTTAATAAACTGGACTTAATTTAGAGGCCTTCAACTCTTTCACTTGTTAACCATATCATTTATTTAAAGTCAACAGTTATCATATTATCTGACCTGTCTGAGGACGCCCCACATCTTTCACATGCAAAGATCAACCAAGTTACTCATGCAGCCGAAACGATCAAGCGAATATTTTACTTAAATTTACCGCTGAGTGGAGACCCTTTTTTGGGAAATATTTTTAGTGTGTATCTAGTCGCATATCAATGAACTAAAATACACATAATTTGCATAGACTTAGCTATCTTAAGGTCGCGGGTGAGCAAAGAAATTATTTTAGTTCATTGATATGGGCTTCCGCAAAGTAACGCCTGATTCAATAAATTACTTACTAGTCGCATATTTTTTGGTAGCCATAATAAACCTCCTTGAAAAAAAAAGGGCACCTATGTTTTTTAGATTTTTAGGCATTGAAGCTTAGAAAGTAAGCTTTCATGCACATAAAATACAAAAACCGTAGGTGCCCGTTTTTTTGCAGGGAGGTTTATTTGGTTGGCATAATTTTTTTTTTGATAACACAGCAAATTTTTCAAAATTTTGTAAATGGTCTTCTTTGAACAATGAATGAATTGGAGATAAGTCATGACAAACACTAATGTTATGACAAGTATTATATTATGACTTCCAAAAATTATGCGAGCCGTTATGAACAGTTTTTATTACTTTCATTTATTTTTGTTAAAACTTTCACGTTTATAATTTTAGTAAAAAAGAAGTAAAGTTAGTAGTATAATGAATTTTAAATTGTGTTATTTATTTGGTGGCAATTTTGCGGCTTGAGAATTTTTTTCTTTTTCTATCAAAAGATATTCAACCGCAAAGTTAACTTGGTGAAGTAAACGCCGAAAAAGTGACGTGAGCATAAATTAATTTTAAAATTAAACAAAGGTAAAGTTTCATTGATTTCGCGCGGTTTCATGTTATTACGGTTTGATATGGGTAATGGTGGGCTGTCAGCACTCCTGCGCATGTAAATGGGCGTTAATTTGAGTTTTTAGGGATCCGTTCCTCAAGAAAATAGTCCATACTAATATTATACTTAAATGCGAAAGTGTGTTTGTATGTTTGTCCGTCTTTCACGTCGAAACGGAGTGACGGATCGACGTGATTTTTGGCATAGAGATAGTTTATGGGCCAGAGAGTGACATAGGCCACTTTTTATCCCGGAATAATGCACAGTTCGCAAGGGAACAGCGCGCAATAACCGAATTCCACGCAGACGAACTCGCGGGCAAAAGCTAGTAAGTAAATAAATATCATGGGACAAAAATTTACACCAAGGGCAATGACCCTAGTCCCAAACTAAGCAAATCTTACTTGTAAAATTATTAATAGAAGCCCCCCATCAAATAAAAAAAAACCTTTATTTCATAAAAACTGATTCATTAATTAGTACAATTACTCGTACCATTACTTGACAATATTATTATCCTTACTCCCGTAAGATGACTTCGTATTCCGTCATCAAGATATTTTTCTGATGAATTTTTCTTTTCAAATATAAAAACGTTTTACTGACAGAGATCCCTGCAGGGATAAGTCCGCCTTTGTACTTAACACTTTACTTTTTTATGTAACTAACCTTTTTGTTTCATTTCATAAAAATTGCTATACCTACCTGTTATAATCTATGGAAGAGCGGAGTTTCCCTATACAGGCATTGTTTGCTTACCGGGAGGCTTCATCCCCTAAAGTGTCTTCTTCTTCTTCTTCTCAGCATATATTCGTCCACTGCTGGACATATGCCTATTGCATGGATTTCCATGTTGACCTAGATGCGGCAAATCTGGTCCAAGTTGGTTCTGCTGTCTTACGGATATCATCCGCCAATCTCGTTGGTGGTCTTCCTATGCTTCGGCTTCAAGTTCGGGGTCTCCAGTGTAGCGTTTTCTGGCTCCATCTATCATCCCCCGCGCGACAAACGTGACCGGCCCATTGCCATTTAAGTTGCGCCACTCTCCTACCGATGTCGGTAACTTTGGTTCGTTGGCGAATGTACTTGTTTCTTATCTTGTCCCGCAGGGAGATTCCTAGCATTGCGCGTTCCATCGCTCTTTGCGCTACCTTGAGAAGGTGCATCATCCCTACGGTAAGCGTCCACGTCTCGCAAGCGTACGTCATCACTGGCAGTACGCATTGGTTGTACACTCTTGTTTTTAGTGTTTGTGGTATCCTAGACCTGAAAACGTCGTCAAGCTTGCCAAAAGCTCCCCATCCGAGCTGTATGCGTCTATCGATTTCGGCGTCCAGAAGAGGCTTCTCCATTGTTACCTTTTGCTCCAAGTATATGTATGTTTTGTCCCTAAAGTGTACGTAGGTATATTTTATGAAATTAAGAAATTTTGTATTTTGAGTTTTGTATTTTTGTTTTTCCTTTTTGTACAATAAGAAGTAAAAACAAACAAACAAACCGGCCATGTGTAAATTAACTCGCAAGAGAAGCATTTCATACCACATCGTTTAGTTGTAATTTAAATAAAATAATATATTTTTATACCCGCTTTTTAGTCTGCGAACATTTTACTATAAAAATATCAAAAATACTGTTATGTGACAGAAGGACGGACAGAAAGATTGATGAGTTTACGAAAATTTGGGGTCAACAAATAGATCCTTTTTGGCTCTTTGGTGCCAAACCAAAAACAACTCTGTTGAATTGGAATAAAAGTCACTTGTCAAAAACTCTGTCATAGAGATGATACTAGAGAAAAAATTAAACAGTGACTTGAATACAGGGGTCAGCAACCTTTTTTCGTGTGGTCATAATTATTGTGTAAACTTACTCCATCTTTGTCATTTGTTGTTTAGTATATAACCAGGCTTTGATGGTAATTTCGATAAATTAATTTTAGTAAAAAACAAAGCACTGTGAGCCTAAGATAGAACGTTTATTCGTTACATAGAATAAACAAAAGAATCAAAAAAATACATAGAATCAAAAAAGATGACTAACTATTCTGGGTTTTTTTATTCTTGCTTTCCTAAAGCGACGGAACATCGACCAGAAGCCGATGATGAATGTACATGAATTACGACCATAGAAAGTCAAATAAAATTACAATCATGCCTATCGACAACCGCAGGAGTAAACGAGTTCTTGAGTGGAGACAGCGTCTTGGCAAAGGAGTGACGTTTTGCGAAAGGCTGCTGGAAGAAGCTGGATGCGTCTAGCCGAGGACAGGACGCAATGGCGCTCTTTGGGGGCGGCCTATGTCCAGCAGTGGACTGCTATGGGCTGATGATGATGATGATGATGATGATAATGACGATGATGATAATCATGCCATATTAAAGTTCAAAATTCGAACTTCTATCTCGCCGTCCCGATGACGCTCATATTATTTATATTTAATACGAGAAACGAGAGTGACAGGGATGGTACGATACGAACTTCGATTTTCAAATTTTCGTAGTAATCCCCCTGAGCACGTTGTTTACTCCTGACGCGTCTTGTACCGTTCTTCATCCGCGTTAATATCTATATTGACGAAGTTCGCTCAATTACGATAGCGATCACTAATTAGCGATTTAACCGGAATTTTAAAGCCTGACAGTAAAATTACGTCTTTATTTATCTAAAATACGATTTCTCGTTAATAAAATCCGTAAAGGACAATGAAAGTAAAAAGTTAATAAAAATAACGAGTTTAATTGGACTATTATTTTTTTTAAACTGGTTGATTGAGTCGTCCCAAGATCGAGAAATTATAACGACGTTGACGCTATTCAGAATATTTTAATTGAAACGTCATTATTTTGAGGTATGTCATAGCACGTTTCATATTTTGCACTTACCTCATTCTTCCATTTCGAGCGTTTTTGTTTCACGCCGTAATTATGGAGGAATTTTAACTACAAGTACAATATTTACTTGATTCCAATTATTACAATTTGCAATGAAATTTAAGCATATTTTTTTACCCAGTACTACTTTTTACTGTGAAATAATGACTTAAATTTACTTACGTAGTTTATTCTCAAGTTCAATACTGTTACCGTTAATAATAGAGTAAGTGGCGAATTTTTTATATATGGACCTGTTTATAGTGTTGAGCTTGGGATTCGGAACATTTATAAAACTTAAATGATAACGTATCGGCCCGTCTTTTGCTGACGGTTGTAAAATCCAATAAGCAATATAAATTTTAGATGGTCCATGGAATGCATGTTCAAGAACCTTTTTTTGTTATTTTTAATCCATTTTATATAGTAATATGTATACGGAAATCTAAGTGTGTAAGTCCAATCCTCACTTGTATGTTTTTTTAAACGCGTCTATTAGGAGCCAACGCTTCTTTCAACTTACAATTGATGTAAGAACGTTGTAAGTTCACATGCGGTTTTTCTTGACAGTTATTATTAGAACAAAAAAGAGTGTCGTGTCAATCAATCTTAAAGCAGCAACACAGCGCAAGGGACGGTATAATCTTACGGTACTACCCTAAATGGTAAATGCCTTCAAACTAATTGATTGCATAAAGAAACGCTCATGGATAGTAAAAAAGAGGACCGATATTTTCCTTTTTAGTTAAGAACTTAAAAAAGCATTTATCATCATCATTTTACGTAAGTTTAACGTAATTTTTAGTGTCTTAATTTTTTTATACTGTACCGTTTTTTGCCCAAACAAACATCATTTCAGAATAAGAGCGCTAATTTTAGTTCTCACACGGGCTCAGTGCAGTTTGAGAACTTCACCCACTAAACACTAACATTAAACGCTTTACAAATTTGTGCTAGTGTTTCCAAAATGTTTTTCTTTACTGTAAAACTCGTGGCTAATTTCAAACATAATTAATAAAAAGTTCATAAGTATATAAAAATTCGAAAACCTGAAATTCAGGCTAAAACGTCAGTTGCCTTACATGCTATAGAGCTGTAGATAAGTTATTTTTATTAATTAATATTATATATACATACCTTTGGGCAGTTGTGTAAAAAGAATTGCGTTTGTACCATATAGTTATATTTTCAATTTTAGTAAAGGTATTCAAAATAAAATTTCGTCTTCACAAGATGCTACTGCATGAAATAATCTTTTTTAATTACATTTTCTCAGAAAGCCCTCTCATTTTTAAACATTAATTTCTTTATCTCACCAGACAGTTAGTCTCAATCGTAATACATTTCTTAATAACATTTCGCTATCGCAAATCGCCGTTTAATTTGTAATGATTCTTGTGGTTCGAGTGCCCATGGTAGCAATGTATCGTCCATCGACCACGCCTGCCAGAAATATTAATGATCGACCTGGGTGAAACTGGATCAAATCAGGGACAGGTGGGACTTAGTTCTCTTTACCGGTCAAGGGCAAGTAAGAATGAAGAAGCAAGAAACAAAGGAACCTACTTGATAAATTAAGCCGTTATTTTTAAAGGTGCATATGAATTAACCTTTTATTTCATTATTTTCATCATACAAGCAAGAGAGTCATCATTTTTTTATTTTCTACAAACACGGTTTTTTTCTACTTTGACACGTGTCAAGTTTCGAGTTGTAATATTTACAGCAAAAAAGCTTTTTTCAAATTTTTGCATGATTATATGTGTCGCAGAAGCGTACCTAACGTAAAGGCTGACCAGAAATAAAAAAAACCTGACGCAAGGGCAGGACTTCTACGTTTTATATTGCAACATTTTTTACACTTACTAACAGATACCTATCAGTCATATTGACAACGGTGTCGGTGATATTATTTTTAAGGAATATTTTCTAATCCCTCAGACTTTTTCTATGATTAAAACTTTTGTACATAGTGAATTATTTTTCTTCCAAGGCTATGGATAATCTCCGGCATTTTAACGCGCAAAAATACAAAATAACACTTTAAAATACCACGCGCAAACAACGTTAATATTTGACAGTAATAGACAGATGACATTTTGTTTTAGTGTTACCATTGCAACAAATTAGTTTTTTTTTATACGACTGAAAGGCAAACGAGCAAGTGGGTCTCCTGGTGGTAAGAGATCACCACCGCCCATAAACATCTGCAACACCAGGGGTATTGCAGATGCGTTGCCAACCTAGAGGCCTAAGTTGGAATACCTCAAGTGCTAGTAATTTCACCGGCTGTCTTACTCTCCGCGCCGAAACACAAAAGTGCAAGCACTGCTGCTTCACGGCAGGATTAGCGAGCAAGATGGTGGTAGCAATCCGGGCGGACCTTGCACAAGGTCCTACCACCTGCAAAAGTTCTATTTCATTTTACGGAATATCGTGAGGTTTGTACAATTCTGGTCAGCCTTTAAACAGTCGTTTTACAAAATTGCTCAGCAAGATTTTCCTATACATTACACATAAATTATGCATAAACTCCGTGTTTCTTGGATGTCATTGCTCCCAGCCCATACAAGTCCTGACGAGGATTGGAGCCAACACTTTTACAAGTAAAGCCTTAGAAAGCCACCATCAGTTCGTCACTACGTGAGACAATTTCCCTTCCTACCATTTTTGACGCGGCCCAATTGGATGGTGTTATGCAAAACTGGAATATCAAAGTTTTATTTCACTTTTGCGTATGACATAAATTATAGTCAAAATACCACAAACGGGACTTATCACGCTATTTTTAACAAGTAATATTTACCTCGACGTTTCGGCAACGTTACAGTTGCCATGGTCACGAGTAGTAGTATTTTGACTATGAGTGAGCGTCACGAAAGTTTAAAACGTTATATTACATAAATTATTGAAAAAAGAAAGGATATTAATAATAGTGTTAATGATTAGTAATAGAAATAGAAATAAAAAGTAAGTATAGTTCGGGTGCGTTCTGCATTTTTTGCATCATGCGTTATCAGTTTACTTCATATTTTTTGTATTATATTTTGTTATTAATGGTGCATTGGAATAATTTAATATAATTGAAAGACCTTTAATTATTGTTGTCTAGTTAAATGCGTAATAACAATAAGAATTAAACGTAATAATTAAATACATTAATTCTAATATTATTTCAAAAATGTGCGACGAACCTTGTGTAGATTATATAGGTACCTGTAATGTATGACAGTACTCCGTGACAGATATTTTCTTCACACCATATTGCATAACGCCGTTCGTTGTAAATCTGGCCGCGACATGCAAATCGCCACGGGATCAGGCTGGCCAAGTTTAGAAATGCCTTTTTCGATGTATTCCCTTTCTTGCAATGACGTGTATTGGTTTAAGTTGCCAATCGATGCCGTTTTGGATGTTCGCTGCCGCGCGTCTGAGTTATAAGAGGAAGCGGAGTTTTAAACCGAGGTGTTGTAATGAAATAAATAAAATAATGGCAGAGCTGCAAGGCAGTTAGCGTAAATTAATGAATAAATTTAATTTAGCAGCTGGAAAAAAATAAAAATGAGCTATGTCGATGTCATATCTTCATATAAATTAGACTCATCAACCGACTTTAGATTATAAATAATATATTAAAATCATAGGTCAAGCTATCACCATCAGCATACTACCTAAGCGTTTCGTGCAAAAAGTATCCATAATTTTCTATTTATAATTATAGTAAAAAAATAAGGAATGTATATTCATGCATCTCTTAAAATGCCATGTGTGCCTGGAGAAGGCACATGAGGTACATAAGTAAAAAATGTATTTAAAACCTCCATACGTAGTTAAAAGTATGTAAAACAGAATTTCTCGCAAGCTTGGCTGGGGCTACCCACTTTCATCATTAATATGCCCACATACTTTTTTTTATAGCTTATAATGTGTCCCACTGCTGGGTAAAAGCCTCCCCTTTCTTATTCCACTCTTCTCTACTCTTGGCTAACTCTTGCCAATCTGACTGGAGTCGGTCCAAGTCATACCGCCATCTCCTCCCAGGTCTACCTCTGCTCCGGTGCCCGTCGCATGGAACCCAATCGCTGATTACTTTGGCCATATACTTTTATATAAAAAAACGGAAGTAGTTTCGAAAGGCTGTTGCCTATAATATGAAATAGTTTTTTTGGTAGAAGTAAAATAACATTGCAACATTTTGTACCATACAACATACAGGCATGTTTTATTGCACGCTTCAGCCCTACATCTTTCGCTTGTTGCAAATTGCATATTGTTTTCGTCAATCAACGTTGCCGATTAGCCCTCGGCGCATGCGCTTAACAACTTCTGGTTTTCTGTTAACTTTTATCGTATTAAATATTGTGACTATTGTTTTCAAGCTCTTTATGGTATTCTGAAGAATGGTTTAAGTGTAGTTACGATAGTTTAGAGATTATTAGTAAAAATTATAATTTGTTTTACCAAAGCGGGACTTCCTTGTGTTACTATACATATTATAACTCTAATCTAAATTAATTGTTTACTCAGAGTTGTGTACAGACAAAATAAATGGAATTTTTATCCCAAAACCAGGTTTAATAATTTAACAAAGAAACTTTCCCAAGAGTAGGCAGAGACTACATCCTTCCACTTGCTACTACTTCCTCTACATTCATCAATCTTTTCATGTATGCGCGTCGATTTAGAGTATCCCTGACCCGATCTTTCTTCAAAACGTCCTCGATTTAATCGATTTAATAAAAACTATTTCTAAAATGCCATAATTGTGTTGTGAGTTACGAAGGATACGACATTTTTTATTGACATTTGAAGAATGAGATCACCGCCTATGTATTTAGACATGTTGATAATACAAATGCTTTTTATTCTTCCTTTTCTTGCAGAATATTTTTTTAGAATACAATGTAGTTTTTGTTTTTTATAGAATTTACCAATTTTTTGAAAATTGTCTTCTTAAAACAATGTATATTTAAATCAGAGAACAGCGTGAAGTAAAATATGCGTCTGCGCATTCAGGCAACACCACGCAATCAAAACAATAATTACGGTATAGTTACCGCATGATAAATACCATTCATTTGTATTTCAACCAAAAACGCACATTTAAGTACGAGAACGATACAATCAACAATGATTTAACTTCAGTCGAAAGAATTACTTAATTAAAGTGACGTATCTCGCATGGCAATAATCAGATAAAATTATTAAGATTGCAACCTAAATTTTGGACTTTGATATATCATTCATACAGTCATTTCGGAGATGCTTGTTGCGATAAAATCGGATCAATTTATAAAACTTAACTTTGACGTCGTATATCGATCCCTGAACAAATTAAGGACGTTGAGTTATCGGCTCGAATAAATATGGTTTTGGAGCGGACGCAGACTAAGTTGTTATGTTTTTGGGGCTGAGTGTACTTGGGATAACGATGAGATAAATAAAATTGCTTTTGGAATGGATTCGTGTGTTTTTACGATACGTGGTGTGAATAATGTGTGAACGTTGTAAGAGCGAAGTTGAAATAAAAAAACAGTAATGATTGTCAAAGCTAACAAAACGACTACGTAGCAAGTAAAGACCGTCTTTTAAAATGATAACATCCATCCATACTAATATTATAAATACGAGAGTGTGTTTGCACGTTTGTGTGTTTGTCCGTCTTTCACGCCGTAACGGAGCAACAGATTGACGTGATTTTTGGCATAGAGATGATTTATGGGCCCGAGAGTGACATGGGCTCTTTTTTTCCCGGAAAAATGCACATTTCCCGAGGGAACAGCGCGCAATAACCGAATACCATGCGGGCGGAGCCACGGGCAAAAGCTAGTTCAATTATATATAGACACTTTTAACTGAATTTAGCAATACTTACGGATGAATACTAATACTTGAAGGTAATAGTTTGCTAAACGAAACACCATCACTAAGCATACACATCATCACACAAACATATAAACCTAAACAAAAAAAACGAATTCATGAATATTTAATTATTATTATACTTTGATGGCATATAAAATTAGTAAGAGTCCCGTTCTACCGTGGGCATGTGTTATTAAAAACAAAAACAACTCTACAACTGTCAAAAGAAACCTACATTTATGCCTACATGGTTCGACAAGAAACTTTAAATTTTTCATCGAGAATTTCCGACGAAACCCATTAAACGGTCCAAGCTGTCGAGTTTGCGCGTGCAGGTTGCACTCAATCCGTCATCGCGTTCTTTGAGCGAATTATTACAAAAGAAAAAAAAGAAAAAAAAAGTCGGATAAGTTAACAGTGTCCAGTCACGCCATCTCGTTAGCTCCGAACGTATTATTATTGTAGCAACACATTTTATTTTGTTTTCATAAATATGTGAACTCGTTCTGAGGTGAACGAGGAAATCGGTTCAGTTAAAACATACATTGTTCACACGCGATCTCGATCTGTTGGTTTTGGAGGTTTCCAACTACAGTTACTGTTTGTAACGTAACAATATTAGAAAAAAGATATGTAAGAGATTTGATTTGAACCCGTGCGCATTATGTAATGAAAATATAATACGCGTATCAACGGCAATTAGACTGGGTTTCAGTCTATTTTCACTCGCTAAAATGTCAATTTTCCAGATGCCAGATATGTATTATGATATATTTGTAGCACATTTTCTTTAAGGGACTTTCTTACTCAAGTCAAGAAAGCAAAGATGCAAAAGATCCTGAGTTGGGTAAAAGAATGGGAACAGAACCAAAAAAACTAATTTATTTGTTAAAATCACACATATTTTTATGCAGAAAATCATTTAGTCACAAAAATGTAACAAATAAGACAATGAGTGAAGTTGTTAGTAAATATTATATTATCAGCTCAATAGCAGTTGAATCGCACAGTAAAGCGTTTACAAACAACATATGAACAAATCGTCAACTGACCTATTTATTAGCGTAAAATACATTATTTTGTCCTTTTACATATATACGCGGGCCATGCGGCATGCTTTTTTGCAATTCTCAATGAATAACATCGTTATGTTAGACAATTTTAATACACTACTGTAATTTTTAAAGTTGTTTTAGTCCAATACAAATGTAAACCAAATTCCAACATTGAATTTTTACAACGCGTCAACTGTATATTTCTGGGACCCTACTGAAGAAGGGGTTAAGTCTGCAGAAATTACAAGGCTATTTTCTGTTTTATGTGTATAGGGGTTTAAGTCGAAATCAGCTGTTTAACTTCTGCAGAATTAACCCCTTTTTCAATAGGGCCCCAGATTTATGTCATACTATTACTCTTTTCTTCATTGTTTATTATTTGTACACTTCGGTAAGTAGATAGTTAAATCAGTCTAATGTTATTTACATAATATATGATCAAAATTATGATCATGATTCTACCAACAGAACTGAAGCATCACGTGGATATACTCAATGTTTGCTAAGTTCAAGTGTCTCGAAGTTTAGGTAATGACAAAATTACCACGTAATTATTTACTCAACGTAACTAAATATTGCTGTGTCACTTGACAAGCAGAACGCGTGAGAAAAAATTGTATTAGATCACTGATATTTATTCTAGTTTGCCAGTGATCTTAATATTTATTTATATTTATCTTTAACTTTTTGCACGTGGTAGGACCTTGTGCAAGGTCCGCTCCGATTGCTACCACCATCTTGCTCGCTAATCCTGTCGTGAAGCAGCAGTGCTCGCACTCTTGTGTTTCGGCGTGGAGAGTAAGAAAGCCGGTGAAATTATCGGCACTTGAGGTATCCCATCTTAGGCCTCTAGGTTGGCAGCGCATCTGCAATACCCCTGGTGTTGCAGATGCTTATGGGCGGTGGTGATCTCTTACTATCAGGAGACCCACTGGCTCGTTTGCCATCCAGTCGAATAAAAAAAAGTTTCTAAAATGAATTTATATTTTTAATCCCTACTTTAATATTATAAATGCGAAAGTAACTCTGTCTGCTACGCTTTCACATCGAAACCACTGAACCGACTTTGATGGAATTCAGCATAGATATCGTTTAAACCCCAAGGATCAACATAGAATACTTTTTATTCCGGTAGAGGACGCCACCGCGCGATAACCTACATCCGCCCGCGCAGACGAAGTCGCGGGCATAAGCTAGTGTTAAATATACACCTTGTGGTTATTCTTAAAGTTTGATTATTGCTTTAAATTCAAAAATGCCGTGTCAATATCTAAATTATAAAGCAATTTTGATTTCTTACGAACCACACTTACAAAATTGTTGTATCTCCACTTACAGCAAACAAAACACGGTAACTAGAAAATTTCAAATCCAACTTGACATTTTGTACTTGTATTAACGGAACGACCTTCGAGTTCGATGGCTCTCGACTTTACAATCGTGACTACCATGTTTGCTTTAATTTTTTAGGCAGCACCCAATTTTTCGAGCTCATCGGCTCTCAAGTGAGATAACACTTGAGTGCTGGGCTTCGAGTAGGAAGTGATGCTGTCATGCCCAAGTGTCCGATGCGACAATGGTCGATAAATATGGGGAGTGCGTAAAAAATGTGGACGCATAAGGGTTTTGTGGTTCGCGTTATCAATTTTTGAATTGAGAAAGTTGAGAAATATTGTGGGAATTTCAGTACATTTTTTTTATTGTGGAGCAAAATTTCCAGCTATGTTGAAGTCTATACTGAAAGAAAGTTGTAAGCGTTAAGTAAAAAAATTAAATTTCGTCATTGTGTAAAACAGTAAAATGTACTATGTCCGTAAATCGTCCACATACCAACAGAGAAAATCGAGGAGAAGCAATATTGGCAACGCATCTGCAATACCTGATATTTATGGGCGATGGTGATCTCTTACCATCAGGAGACCCACTTGCTTGTTTGCCATCCAGTCAAATAAAAAAAATATAAATACTTAATATAAACTCAATTTGACATTGGTACTTAACATGTTAGATGTTCGCAAAAATGTCATCAATATTTAAACGTGAAATCAATATCAGTAAATAATTTAAGCAAAAACCAAATTCACTTCCTTCTTTATGACTGTAATATTCATCGAAAAGTAGGTATGTCTTATTGCTAAAGCGAGCTTTTGGGGTTCCACGAAACTCAATCTTGGTAGTACAGATTTATTAGGATTGTTTATTATAAGATAATTTCTTTTTTTTATACTACTGGCTGGGTGTATGATACTTACGTGGTATATTCACTTTTGTACATCTATATAATATGATCAACATTACGTCGATTACAATTTAGTTGCTCGTACTCGCTACGCAATATATTTTTTTTTAATTTTAACAATACAGTACTTTATTATTATACAATATTTTTTCTTTTGGATTTTCGTACTAATGCCAACTTTTAACATTTCATCACATCACGGCGTAATTAGGTTAGGTTTAATTAGGTATATAAGTTTTATAAGTTAAAAGGCCTTCTTAAAAACCATCGTCGTGGCTTGCCGTAACAACACGCGGAGTCCGTCTTTTTATGCTTCTTCCGGCAAAAATTCTTTCGTTTCTGTCTTTCTTTTAAATCGTTCTTAATATATAGTAACTGGGTGACCGAGCTGTGCTTGGGAAAAACTTGATAAGAAGCGTTTCCCAGAGACAAGACCAAGCTTCATCGAATAATACCTCTCCATTTCCTCCGTGGATGTCGTAAGAGCCCTCTCATTCCGAGAGGAGGCCTGTGCCCAGCAGTGGGACGTATATAGGCTGGGATGATGATGTCGTAAGAGGCGACAAAGAATTTAAGGTATACCGGAGTCGACACTCTAGCAACATGTCACTTTTGTCATACTTTAAACCTAAAATTGCTAAAAGTGCCTCCGAATACAGGCGTGACGTTTTGTAAAATGTAAAATTATGTAAATTTGTTCGATTGTTTCAAGTTTGAATATTTTTCTCTTGTTGTGCCTAATTTTGGCAAATATTTTTTTATTTCTTATTTCACATCATCTTAAGTTTAACTTACGGCATTTTTGTAATGGCGTATCTTTTTTGCAGATGAACCAACAATGTAAAGTTTGCGGGGAGCCAGCGGCCGGCTTCCACTTCGGCGCTTTCACCTGCGAGGGCTGCAAGGTAAATATTTATTTATTTCTCGTAACTTGACATACTTTAAAGTTGTATGGAAACTTTGAGGTTATACGTGTGACCGGTGACCGCTCCCGGATGTGTACTGAAACATTCGGTCCATTAGAACATACGCAGCTTTGAATCATCCGTTGGTCAGTCGCGGCATTAAAGAAAAACCGGTCAAGAGCATGTCGGATACGCTTGAAATAGCCATTACGAAAAAATTAAGTAATATTCTTTTAAGTATTTCGTCTTTGTACGGAATATTCCAAGTTTGTGGGTATATTACATATCTACTCTTAAACTACTAAAAATTTTCAAGAAAACTTAACCGTTATAGTTTTCTTTGGAAGTTTGATATACTTACTACCATCCTGAATTTTTAAAATTTTTCCTCACACTTTGAAGTTGAATATTTTGCCAACAGATCACTGAATCAAAAAATCGTTTTAGCAACCTCCTTTACGCCTATGGGAGGTACTCTAAAAAACTTTTACTGTATCATTTTGTCGGCATTGTTTACAAAATTCCCGTGAGAATTCCCGTGTGATTTTTATTGACATTGCATTAAACGCCACTATGCCAAATTTGGTGACTCGAAGTCCAACGGTTTTTATTTCGAGATTTTAACCCTAGTCCGTGGGAATATCGGGATAAAAAGTAGCCTATATGTTATTCCGGATGTTCAGCTATCTACATACTAAATTTCATCCAAATCCGTGTAGCGGTTTTAGCATGAATGTGTAAAAAACATAAACACACACACGCACACGAACTTTCGGATTTATAATATAAGTAAGAAGTAGGATGTAATGTATGCCCTAAATCAATTTAGTTATAGAGCTTGAACAAAAGCAAAATAATCCCTAATATACTTACAACATGATGGCCGATGACCTAATGATCTCTTAAGCCAGGAGCCCTGGACATTATTATTAAATTAATATTAAATCATTATTACTAAAGCTAAATTACGTGGAATGATTAATGGCAGTTGCACAATTGAACAGTTTGATTACGTGTCAGTTGTCCATAGCAATTGAACGCTATTATTTTGAGATGTTATAGCAATATCGCACTCAAGAAAATTGTTTCTCAGCCTCATAATCATAATCAACAAAAGTGCTCAGCAAGGCCATTTATAAGCCTCTAATGATTAAAGTTATGTTTTTAAACGATTAAACGTTGTTACATTATGAAAATTATAACAACTATCAAGTAATTTGTGAATTAGTGCTACTTTGCGTTATGTTCAAAATTAGTATGCAAAAAAAGGGAAAACTTTACTATTCGGATATTTAAATATGAAAAATATTTAATAAAATTAGGACTGGTTTCAACACGCTGTGTTAAACTCACGATATTTTATGACAATATAAACAGATATTATGTCATCTCAGGCATTGTTACATAGTAAAATCTCTAAATGTATAGGTGTGAAACCGGTCCTTGGTAATTAATGTACCAAGTTAGTAAAAAAACATCTAACAAACAAAAATATTTAGATTTACGGTTAGATTAGCATACCTTCCATAACCAAGTTGTTATTCACAAAAGCACCTATTGGAATACTTTTAAATACATAGATTTAAAAAAATTAAAAGCTGTTTTTTCACTAATAAAACACACGTACATTTCATTAATTAACTACTGATTGTTGCAGTCAATTCTTATAATATTACTTGATTATTTGGAATGACTAGATACAATCATTTTAAGTACACAAAGCCCACGTGTGTGATAAACATTTAATTTAAAGTCACTCAAGAAGAAAAGAAAGATTTAATGACCCCAAGACGTAAATTTTTTGCCACGGCTGCAATTTTATTTTTTGTTTCAATAAATTCCCTTTGCATTACGTAATAAAGGCCAAAGCACCGCAAGCAATTTGCTACTCCAAATCAATTTGCAAACTTTTTGTCGTCAGCGCTGACGTTGATTTAATTTTCTTAACTGCATTTAGATTTATTTGAAGCCTTAAGCCCTTGGATTAAGATACTGGATCGTAAGTAATGCTTCTTGCATCTTCCGTTATGCGTTGTTTTGCAGCAATTCAGCGACTGCAGCTCTGTAGGCATTTAAAATGACCTGTCATGTTTGAGTAGATTTTGTCGCTAAAATGCACATACGAGTGTTAATTTTAGTGTATGCAAAAAGTCGTAACTGTCACTTACGATGAGCTATCTATAATACACCAGCTTACGTTCTTTTAAATAAAAAACGTGCGTTAGTTATTTTGTAAATTAAAACTTTTATTATGTGAGTAGGCCGCAAAGGGGTCTTTTTTACATGTCAGCACTTTATTATACTATCAGTGCTTTTGCAAAAACCATCGTTGCGAAGAAAAATGTACTCAAGAATCTTGGCAGAAATTTTCTTTTTTTCGAAACGATAAATAGACTAAGTACCTATCTATAAAAAAATTACACTTTAAGGAGCGGCCACACCTCAAAAACGGAGACAGCACGAAATCTCACGATTTGTTGTATGCTCTCAAAACCACTGCTTAGAATACGCAAAAGGTGCGGAAATTTCACCGCATGCTCTCGTCACGAACGTTTAAGACAAGTCACTGCGATTCCGCACCGTCAGCGTATTTTGACCAGCGGTGTGGATCGATGCGATGCGTCACTGCGATTCCGTGCCTTCACCCTTTTTCAAGCAGCGGTGTGGCTACTCCTTTAATTGGTATCGCTGGTTTAAAGACGCATCCATATTAACAGTCATACTGGATATTCCGCGGTGTACAAATCGCAAAAAAAAACAGTCGTATCAACTTAGTTATGCATCAAGGAACCCGAAAAAAATTTTTTTCGTAACTGACCCAAATTAAACCACCAATAACTACTCGTTTCACGATTTTTTTGCCACCGATTAATATGCATGAGTCAATTTTACTAGCACCTCTCTTGTATTACATTTAATATAAGACATTATTTATCGACGGCGTGAAAACAACAATTATATGACCAAAAAACTCGCCTCGCCCATCGATTCATTCCCAATTAAAGACCACCCGTTGTTTCCAAGGCAACTATAATATGTCATTGTTAATATGAAATGTATTTTCATTAAAAAAAAAATTTTATAAAAAATTGGCCGATCCATCAGACAAAGGTCAACTATTAATGGGAGATAATAAATGTATTCAAATTCGGCTCATAAATAGAATAGTCGTAAATCGTAATTAATGAAAGTAATAAATCAAAAACTAATTAATTGTCACAGTTCTAAGTTAAACAGTGGTTTGCGCAATGGATTGAAATATAGTTGTAAACGATGCATCGGACCGCTGAGTACGATGACCTAATGCCTAAGATACACTCACGTAGAAGGTCTAACGCTTAGAAGTGCACTAAATGCCTAATGAATCTAGGAATAAATATTTTTTAATATTACGAATAATATTGGGACACAGTATAGGCTAAGTATAACAATAATAATAACGAATAATGGTATATATGCCAGTGTCATGTGCTATGGAGTCGAAATTTTCGCAAAATCCTTGTTTGTCGACATCAAAGTCCTTTATAACTAAATTAGGTAAATTATTTTATTTGTAATCGAATCTTCAAAGTAGAGCTTAATCCACTTCTGTTGGTCTGATTGATTTGTAATTTAGTACAATCTATGAAGTTTGGATGACAATAGAAGTGTATTAATAAAAAGTATCTAGCAAAAAAGTGTCTTTATAAATATTTTTGAACAAAAACTTATTTTTGCTGATTGCTACAAGGATTAAGTTCGCAGAAAATGGCCGATTAAGAAAAAATACATTAAAGAAAGTTAAAATACAAGAAAGGTATTAAAAGTCCCTTTTAGATTTTTGTTAAGATAAACATGAGAACATCTTTCTGTTATAAATACGTATAGAGCGTAAAAAAATCACGATCCATTTTTAACCGACAAACGTGAAAATTCCCGGCAAACTCCTAATCAACGATAAAACTATCACTTTAATTAAAAATATGTCAATTAAAACTGATCCGGTTCTTTTTATCAATATTTTAATTAGACGAAAACCATTATATGTCCGTGACGAACAATTTATTCCACACATTTAATCCCGTCATTAGGTTTAACAGAGTCTATAAGAATTCCACTGATTAGAGATTTAACATAATTAGGTATTTATTCAAATGTGTAAAACAAACACGAGTGTGTGGGCGCAGCTTTATGCCAGTGCCCTGCCCTTAATGCGAGCTGGTGTCATATTTCTTTATCCTATTTGAGAGATTTTAAAATGCTGGTTCCGTATTTTTTTTTATTCGACTGGATGGCAAACGAGCAAGTGGGTCTCTTGATGGTAAGAGATCACCACCGCCCATAAACATTTGCAACACCAGGGGTATTTCAGATGCGTTGCCAACCTAGAGGCCTAAGATGGGATACCTCAAGTGCCAGTAATTTCACCGGCTGTCTTACTCTCCACGCCGAAACACAACAATGCAAGCACTGCTGCTTCACGGCAGGATTAGCGAGCAAGATAGCTATGAACCTCTTTAGACTTCTTCAATATCTTAAACTGCTACAAATTAGATATTTTAGAATGAACGAAGAACTGAAGTCATCTACATAGCTCGAACGGCAAGTTAAAACGGCAATGGGCGGGCCACATCGTTCGAAAAACAGATAACCATTGGGGTAGAAAATTTCACGAGTAGCGCCTACGAAGCGGAAAACGAAACGTTGGCAGGCCTCCCACAAGATGGACTGACAGTGTCATGACTGGCGGGCATCCGGTGGATTCAGGTGACGAGTTTGTAGTTCGTTGTAGCGTTCCAAGGGGGCAGCCAGTGGGCGTTAGAACAGGCTACTTGCCACTTACAGGCAACAGTTGCCCGCAATTCTCTTATTATTTAACTAGCCGTTACTCGCGACTCCGTAAGCGTAGAATTCAGTTATCGCTATCCAGCAGGAAGTATGCAATTTTCCGGGATAAAAACTGTCCTATGTGCTTCTCCGGGACTCAATACCGAATTTCATCTAAATCGATTCAATGATAGAAACAAACAAACGGACTTACAAATTTTCGCTGTTATAATATTAGTGGAAAGTAATTTTAATAAGTTTCTTACTATAAGCTACTAAATTTTGCTAAGAACTATTGTTTCGGATTCATTTAAAAGTAATCAGAAAGTAAAGAAACGGATCTCTAATAAAAATACAACTAACATTTTGTCTAACGTTTTTATTAAATTTATTACGGATCCGAGTTAATTTCTTTATGTCGGCGATTTAATATACGGTAGTTTTTCGCATTATTGTTGATTTAGAGATAAAAATTAATGAGACCGATCTCTTTCTAGTTTTGATGGAGCGGAAATTTGAACCATTTGGTTGAATTTGATTAAATTGGCCAGTTAAATTATTGGTATGATTAAACTACCACATTTAACTTGGCTTGTTTAATTCATCATCATCATCATCAGCCTATAACAGTCCACTGCTGAACATCTGTCTCCTCCAAAGAGCGACACTGCGCCCTGTCCTCTGCCAGACGCATCCAGCTTCCACCAGCAACCTTTCGCTTGTTTAATTATTTTAATTTCATTTCTGAGGGGAGATTCTTGCATTTTATTTTTGTAAATTTAGATCAAGCCTTCAATCTTTCAAGAAAAGAGCGTACTCTTACCTTAAAGGCCGGCAACGCACTTGTGACTCATGGTGTTTCATGTGTACATGGGCGACGGTAATCGCTCACCATCAGGTAAAAAAAAGATAGGTGTATACAATATGTATCTAAATTAATAAATTTCAATAGATGATTCAATTAGTTTTATTACTTGGCTGAACATCGTCGAAAAGGTTTTTTTATAAAAATACTAGCTTTTGCCCGCGGCTCCGCCCGCGTGGTATTCGGTTATCGCGCGCTGTTCCCTCGGGAACTGTGCATTTTTCTGGGATAAAAAGTAGCCTATGTTACTCTCGAGAACATAAACTATCTGTATGCCAAAAATCACGTCGATCCGCCGCTCCGTTACGGCGTGAAAGACGGACAAACATACAAACACACAAACATACAAACACACAAATATACAAACACACTTTCGCATTTATAATATTAGTATGGATTTGTCAGCCACAAAATTTACAACAAACAAACTCCCAGCAACGTTTATAGGGGTACCTATTCAATCGAACTAATCCAATCACTTGTTGGTTATTTTTTTTACATTTAGCTTTAATATTAAGCGCCCATTGAAACCGTAAATCTCCTAAACATATTTATATTAACATAGAGTATTAATTACTGCAAATTTTAAAATTCAAATAATTAATTCAACACGATATAGATCACGAACTAAAAATTCTATCAAGTCGATTATATTAACAAGTTTATTAGCACAAAGTTTATGCGTTACCTATCTTAATTCTTAGCTTCTTTTATCTTTCGGACCATCTAGATTCTAGAGATTTCAGTATTTTTTTCCTTATGACATACATAATACACACACACATCAATAGCTTTGGCATCCAAGTGTAATTTAAATAAATCTAAGAAACAAAAAGCTTTAAATCTAGTAAAAAAGCATTAAGGATACAACAATAAAATACCCACTTAAATCGCCGGCAAAACACCATTCTAATTCTCACAAAACGTGTAAAATTAATATTATTACCGTGATATTAAAGAGACGAGTAGCTGTATGTGGAACATTAAAGTTATACCGAAATTTAAGTGAAATTACATCGACGGTAATCGGTGCTATTACGATCGAATGTTATCAAAGAGCCTGTAATTTGCACACTTTTCAATAATCGATGTGATACGATTATTTTTTTGTATCGACTTTTTTACGGGCGGAATTTATTGCTGGCCGTTTGAGTTTTGAGTTTGGAATTAGAGCAAAATATGCGTACTGTTTTTGGAATAATTTGAAAATATCATTCGAAAGTCTCAAGGTAGCGCAAAGAGCGTTGGAACGCGCAATGCTAGGAAGCTCCCTGCGGGACAAGATAGGAACTGGTGGTAGATTTTTTGACGTTCATAAGTGCTTGTCATAGCTGAAATTGAATAAAGAGATTTTGACTTTGACTTTGACTTTGAACGGGTACATTCGCCAACGAACCAAAGTTACCGACATCGGTAGGAGAGTAGCCCAACTTAAATGGCAATGGGTCGGTCACGTCTGTCGCGCCGGGGATGATAGACGGAGCCAGAAAACGTTCCACAGGAGACCCCGAATTGGAAGCCGAAACGTAGGAAGACCTCTAGCTAGATGGGCGTATGATAGCCGTAAGACAACAGGACCAACCTGGACCAGATTCGCAGCATCTTGACAACATGTAAATTCATGGAAGAGGCATATGGCCAGCAATAGTATAGATGCTGAGGTGAGGTGATGCAGTAATATATGCTGAGATGAAGGGAAGAAGAAGATTCGAAAGTCTAGGTACTCATAGTGATAAAAAATATTTTTAATAAATAAAATTATGTATAAATACAGTTTAACACAAATTGACGACTACTCGTTAAGATTAGTTAGAGGTTTAATTTTTAAATACTTTACTGCACAAAATTCATCAATTATTGCGAAAGAAAATTTCAAGCAAGAACCATTAATAAAAATTTCAAAAATCTGTACCCCAATCCAATTTTATTTTTAGGACGAATTTTTATCGCATAATTACATGACGTAATTTTTTAGGAGAAAATAAAGCTTTAATTATTGCTTTCTACATGAAAGTAGCTTTGTCTCTTTTGCTCGCTGTTTGATCTTGTTGAAATTTGACACTAATAAAAACTTCAATATTTTATGCATAGGTGTTTCTTAAGCAACGACATACGAATTTAGCGTAAACAAAGTCGCAGGTAGCGTTGATCTATCCATATAAATAGAAATTAATGGTAAAGAAAATAATAGAATAGAAATATTTTTATTCATGCTTCGCACATAAAAGAAAACAGAGCAAAAATACATAAAAACAACAAAAAAATACAATATGTAAAAACACACACAATACAGTACAATCCAGTATGTAAAATGTGTTATGAAGCGCAAAACTCAGGAACGACTGGGCTGATTTCGCTAATTATTTTTTTATTGTGTTTATTACTGTCAGGAGAAGGTTTTTCTGGATGAAAATACAGAAAAAATACAACGGGGGCGAAGCCGCGGGCAACAGCTAATATTAAATAAAAAATTAAACAAAGTTGACAGCACCAGTGTTCAGTGATTTTTTTAAAGCTGTGGAATTTTCATTTCACAATCGATCGGGTACCAGCAAGAAATTGAAATTAAAGATGGACGACGCATACGATATCATAATGACGTATAATACGGCGATGCGGTATGAATTATGTATTAACATTTTCGGCGTAACCGTAATTTATGTACGCGACAGATACTGCACTTTGTTGTAAAAAACGCTCGTGTGAATTTATTTAAGCTGAATTTACAAACGAAATTGTAATATAGTAATATTTTACATTTTAAATTCGTAAGTGTTGTTAATTTACAGTTGCTGTTGATTTTACGTTGGAGTATGATGAATACTTTTTTTTACTTTTAGGTGCAATATTTTTTTATATAAAATAGTAAATCAAGACTTTTATTCTTTTTTTTACAAATAAGCAGAGTTTTTTTAAGTTGAAATCTAGTTGGGTTTTGATCTTGTCCACATGCATTTTGGACACATACTTATCACATTGACAATAACCCAAAAAAAAGACATCTTTTGACTTTCATAATTAAAGCGTAGTTGCGGTTTTTGGGAAACAAGGTACAAAATGTGCAGTTACCGCCTCTGATTAAGATTTTCTTTACTCGTATTTCTTCATCTCTATTTGTCTACGTTGCATCTATGCGAGACCGGAGCGGGTCACTTAGTCACTAAGAAATTTATAACTACACAGACAAAACTTGCACGATATTTCTCAAGTTTTAAATGAATCTTCAGACAGAGCCAGGGGCGGATCTTGTATTTGTGGGGCCCTGGAATAATACTGCTTAGGGGCCCTACCTAATTACTCAAACCTCCTGATCGGATTTATTAAATTCCAGATAATTTTTATTATTGACAATATTGTCTGTTCTTTTCAGTTCAGGTTGGGGGCCCTCTGTATCCACAGGGCCCTGGGCTGCAGCCCAAAAAGCCTTTGCCTAAGCCAACTCTGGACAGAGCTGTTTTAATTTCCAGTGGTCCCGCTGTTCAAAGCTACGCCACAGTTCAGGCGGCCGGCGTAAATACAATGCACCGTTATCTTTCCGACCGGGATTATGTACACGGAAAACGCTCACATTTTATTCATGTCCAAATTTGTATAGTAAAAAAGAGACAGTAGGTATCCTTTGCCCGCAATGCGATACGTGAAGTTAGTTTAATGGGCTTTTAATTTGAGTTGCACCTTAGATCTTAAGTGATCTTAGAGTTGAATACTGGATATTTTTTTTGGTTCAGGAATTTTTAACAAATCGAGTTTTAAGCCGTAGCAGTCTATTGTTTTATCTATGGTCATGTCCTTATTGACGTAAGGAAGCCATGTTTTTGGCGAATCTATTGCCGGAAAGAGAAGCGTGGGCAGGAGAAGACACTCTTGGCTGAATAATTTACGAGACTGGTTCAACTGCAGTACCACGTGTTTGTTTAGGGCAGCGGCCTCCAAATTTAGAATCGCCATGATGTTTGTCCAACCTCCGATAGGAGAGGAATGGGAAGAAGAAGAAGGCGAATCTATTAGGGATACCTGAAATATGCGGGCTTAACTCAACCTGGGGCATCTAAAAAACTCTTTTGTCTCGACTAAACTTTAAGTTAAAGTATACTTGCGTAGTATTTTACTAAAAATAAAACATAGTCAAAATACCACGCACAGGACTTATCACGCATGATATGATAATTAGTTTATTGAGCTTTTAATTGATTTCAAAACTGGATATTTTGTTTGGTTCAGGAATTTTTAACAAATCGAATCTTAAGCCGAAGCAAACTAATGTTTTATTTTATCTATGGTCAGCCTTTAGAAACGTAAGGAAGCATATTGGATATTTCAAATCAAACTGGGGCATCTAAAAAACTCGTTCGTCTTGACTAAACTTAAAGTTAAAGTATACTTGCGTAGTATTTTACTAAAAATAAAACATAGTCAAAATACTACGCACAGGACTTACCTATCACGCGTGATATGATAATTAGTTTATTGAGCTTTTAATTTGATTTTAACACTGCACATTTTGTTTGATTCAGGAATTTATAACAAATCGAATCTTAAGCCATAGCAGACTAATGTTTTATTTTATCTATGGTCAGTCTTTAGTGACGTATGGAAGCATATTGGATATTTTTGGCGAATCCATCAGGGACACTTGAAATATGTGGGTTCAAATCAAAATGGAGCGTCTTAAATACCCTTTCATCTTGACTTAACTTTAAGTTAAAGTATACTTGCGTAGTATTTTATTGAAAATAAAACATGTTAATTTGTGGAGTTAAGCAGAGTTCCGAAGATGGTGACAGGATTCCTTCTTAGAAAAGCTAAAGCATTATTTAAAAAAAATTATTAAACGCTTGCAGGTAATGTCTTAGATAAAATTTAAGAAAAAAATCAAGCTACTTATTCCATAGGTCCTTAGAAATACAGTTCGTCGCACAGTCCAAATTACGGAGTGTTTAATCCATACTTCCATACTAATATTATAAATGCGAAAGTAACTCTGTCTGTCTGTCTGTCTGTCTGTTTGTTACGCTTTCACGCCAAAACCGCTGAACCGATTTGGATGAAATTTGGTACAGAGATAGAATAGACCTTGGAAAAGGACATAGGCTACTTTTTATCCCGATATTCCCACGGGATAGTGATAAAATCTCGAAATAAGAACCTCTGGGCTTAGAGTCATGAAATTTGGTATGTAGGTAGTTGGACGTATGGAATAACACATAGGTGACTTTTTGACCCAATATTCCCACGGGATAACTAGGGATAAGATCTCGAAATAACAACCGCTGGGCTTAGAGCCATAAAATTTAGTATGTAGGTAGCTGGACCTCTGGAATAACACGAAGGCTACTCTTTATCCTAATATTCCCACGGGATAGGGATAAAATTTTGAAATAAGAACCTCTGGGCTTAGAGTCATGAAATTTGGTATGTAGGTAGTTGGACGTATGGAATAACACATAGGTGACTTTTTGACCCAATATTCCCACGGGATAACTAGGGATAAGATCTCGAAATAACAGCCGCTGGGCTTAGAGCCATAAAATTTAGTATGTAGGTAGCTGGACCTCTGGAATAACACGAAAGCTACTTTTTATCCTGATATTCCCACGGGATAGGGATAAAATTTCGAAATAAGAACCTCTGGGCTTAAGAGTCATAAAATTTGGTATATAGGTAATTGGACGTATGGAATAACACATAGGTGACTTTTTGACCCAATATTCCCACGGGATAACTAGGGATAAGATCTCGAAATAACAACCGCTGGGCTTAGAGCCATAAAATTTAGTATATAGGTAGCTGGACCTCTGGAATAACACAAAGGCTACTTTTTATCCTGATATTCCCACGGGATAGGGATAAAATTTCGAAATAATAACTGCTGGACTTAGTCATGAAATTTGATATGTAGGGAGCTGCACGTCTGAAATAATACATAAGCGACTTTTTGACCCGAAATTCCCACGGGATATCAAAGGATAAAATCTCGAAGTAACAACCACTGGGCTTAGAGCCATGAAATTTGGTGTGTAGGTAGCTGAACCTCTGGAATAACACATAGGCTATTTTTTACCCCGATATTCCCACGGGATAGGAATAAAATTTTGAAATAATAACCGCTGGGCTAAAAGTCATGAAATTTGGTATGTAGGTAGCTGCACGTCTAGAATAACACATACGCTATTTTTTATCCCTATACTCCCACGGGATATTTCAATTGCCACTACCAGACCGATTAGTTTACGCGTGCGAAGCCGCGGGTAAAAGCTAGTCTTAAATAAAAGTTAATCATTAAGCTCTTGAGAATTTGACGAGGCAGTGCTTTAAAGATTTTTTAACCGGTAATCAGGCAGCATTAAGGTTAACAGTTTCCTTAAGTAAGGGACATTTTGGCCCAAAACGTGGAAAACGACAATTGCATCGTAAAAAAGGTTCACTGCGAAATATTATTAGGTATAAAACAAAAATATTATTTTACAAAAAAAATAAAAAATAGGTATTTTAGTTTAGCCTCGGAGAAGAGAGTTTAGAGTCGGTGTTAAAATATTCTAGACTCCAAAAATCTACATTAAATTTCATTTAAATCCGTGAAGCGTGAAGTTGTAATAAACACACACACGCATTGTACCGTCAGACAAATAAGTAGTCTATCAATTTTTAAACAAGTTCCTATGAAAATAAATTTAATGACCATGATGATTAACAGAGCCGGATCTATAATTTGCCCATTTTAGGATTATTATGCCAAAGTCAATATAAAACGGTATATTTGACTTTGGCACAATAATTGCAGATCCGACTCAGTTAATTGTCACGGTGATATGTCGCTAAAATCGAACTTTCAAGTTGACAGACACGTCTTATTGTCGTGTCTTGGCTGATGGTACATACCCATAAACTTGCGCATATTTCACATCTTACCCATAATCATCATTACGCATATCCATACTAATATTATAAATGCGAAAGTGTGTTTGTATGTTTGTGTGTTTGTATGTTTGTCCCTCTTTCACGCCGTAACGGAGAGACGGATCGACGTGATTTTTGGAATAGAGATAGTTTATGGGCCCGAGAGTGACATAGGCTACTTTTTATCCCGGAAAAATGCATAGTTCCCGAGGGAACAGCGCGCGATAACCGAATTCCACGCGGGCGGAGCCGCAGGCAAAAGCTAGTTGTATATATAAACTACTTTTGCATAACGATAGAAGCAAATTTCAAATTCCACAAACACTCCATTATGACATTATAAGAGCTTTTATCAAGCTTTAATGCTTTATAGCCTTTTTGCGGAACCTTAAAAGCACATCAAGCTGTAATGAGGTAGTGCTTGCTCTGATTATAGTGTTGCACCTCGTTTAAATTAGAGTCGGCTACTAAAAGAGAGCCGCCATGCAATATACTTGCACTGGACGATGACCTTTAGCCTAAGGCCCAGTTTTGATACGAGTATGCAAGAAAATTGATGTGATTGGTATTACATTGCGGCGCTGTAAAGTAAACTTGTTGGGAGTGGTCGATTAAGTGCCGTAATGTATTGCAACTTGCATAGTGTTCTTTGCGCTAACTGGACTTACTTAAAGCTTAATTTCAGAAAATGTGACATATATCTTTCAAGTCCTATTATATTGCTGGAATTTGGTCATTACTTGTAGAAATATATATTAAATAGAAAAAATATATATTCTAGTGCGTCTATGCACGCTCAAGCCTATTGAAAGGACCCCAGACCTAAAGTATGGACAATATGGTTTCAGTTAAATATTCTGAGATTTTGATATGTTTTGGTTTTAAAGTCCTAAACAAAAGTCTCTCAAAACTAAACTAAACTCTGAAAGGGACTCGGAAACAGAGGTAACATATCAGAATCTAAGGATATTTTGACTGAAACCACTTTTTCCATACTTTAGGTCAGGGGTCCTTTTGTTCGCTTGCGTACGTAAGTAGTGTCGTGTCATAGTGGATTAAAATCTGGCCCTCAAATGTATGCAAAATCAGCAATTTTGAATGAAGGGTGGGGCAAATTTTGAGCCACTGAGTTTGGTTAAACTGACACCATCAGTTGTAAAAGGGGTGTTACAGTTTATCCTTCACTTTGCCATCTTATTCTGTTGTTACAGTTGTTTGAGGGTTGGAGACCCGGTTCGGGCACCGGTCTCCACCGCATTTTTGCACCTATGCATATCATTGCAGGTGGTAGGACCTCGTGCAAGATCCGCCCGGATTGCTACCACCATCTTGCTCACTAATCCTGCCGTGAAGCAGCAGAGCTCGCACTGTTGTGTTTCGACGTGGAGAGTAAGAGAGCCGGTGAAATTACTGACACTTGACGTATCCTATCTTAGGCCTCTAGGTTGGCAACGCATCTGCAATCCCCCTGGTGTTGCAGGTATCTATGGGCGGTGGTGATCTCTCACCATCAGGAGACCCACTTGCTCGTTTGCCATTCAGTGGAATAAAAAAAAACATTATTTGTTATTTTAGGAACTGTATATCCTGTGGTGGATTTAATAAACGAATTTATCTGGAGCTTTTACTTGTCACCTCTATAATCCGACGATGCGGGCAAATTTGACAACCGCATCGGTCAAGTGGAACAACGATACCAAATTCAAACATCGTTAACGGTCAACACTTTCTTTTCTATTGTATCGTGGACAGCTATCGTCACAAAGTCGATCGCAGACATAGTTGTCGATCGGCTATATATGAATCGAACGTGATTATGTCCAACGTAACGGTAGTGATTTTAGAATTCGAACGCTGATTAGACTTATTGTTAGGTTTTGGATAGTTCATTAAAGTCGCGGTTTCAGACGTATGTGGAGTACGTTTTGTATAGTAAGCGGATTTAATGCACGATTTTTTGGTTCGGTTAGCCTTTTTTTTAATTTAAGGCGATGTGATTGATGATCGAGTTGTGATTTGACAAAATGCGAGATGTTATGTAATATTTTGGGTGCTACAAATATTTATTTACAAACGTGCCTTCAGGTTATTATTTTATCTAACTCATCATAATCCTCTATAATGCGTTCAAAAATCGGAAATTAGGACTAGCATGAAGAAAAACTGTTAAGGAAAATTTCTTATCTTTACCTATAAATTATATGATTACAAAACAATAACATCGAAAGCAAATTATAACATTCAAATTTCGAACATTTCATAAAAACAAAGAATTTCATTGGACGGCAATAAAGGTTTCTTAATAGGCGAAATATCGCCTGATGATGTTAGTATCCAGAGGTTCATTTGACATTAAAGTAAAGTTGTCAAACAGACGTTACGATACTAGCGCCATCTATCCTCCCAAAGCAACCCTCAGTCAGTAATATCAGTTGAGATGTTTTCGAAATCAAATGTCAAATTGCAAACATAACATCAAATAACATAGCATCTGTTTCAAAAATATCAGCATCTGAATTCCGAAAAAAAAACAAAAAAAACTACCGCGAAATAAAAGACACCGTGACATTTGGAGCAATTTTAAAGCTTCCACGAAACAAAAATAACCGAAAACTACATGACCAGCAATTGTATCAAATTGTGGCAATCTGGCAATCATACGTGGGCTAAATTATATCGGAGTTTTGTCCGAATTCGACGGAGGTGGTCCGAGTTAGCACTTTCCGCTCGGTTCTCGATTCATCGAATGAAACGCCCATGAGGTAATGAAATCGATTACTTCCACGATAAGTTATGGCTCCAACTCGATTGGTTTTAATACGGAATGGTTTTGGTGGATTTGTTTATGTGAATATGTTGATATTGCTATCGGTTTGTGTACTATTACGCACATTGATTTGGGGAAAAGTTAATAGCTGCCAAGTTTCGAATTTTTAAATTATTTTAACGTATGAGGTAGTGGTCAAAATAAATATTATTATCTTCGGTATACTTATAGGAAGAAATCGTGGCTACGCAATATCCAGGAATGGACGGGAGTTAAAAGCGCCGCGGAGCTTTTTAGACTGGCAAAAGACCAAATCAGATATGCGGAGCTGACTGCCAACCTTCACTAGTTGGAGAGGCATTTGAAGAGAGAGATATACTTATTTGTGTGTGTTAAAATAACTTTTAAAAATATAACAACTTATTAAAACGAAAAATATTGTCAACCCTACTAGTAAGCTATCATGTCATACAATCGGAGTTAGCTTAATTTATTTAACATAGAGTTCACTCTCTAATGTTACTCAAATAGGGTTTGCATTAATGAAAAAATTATGTATTTTTACAAATAATTAACCCCTTTATGCTGTACAGGTATTTTTGTAACTGCTTGTATACATCCACCAACTAGACATTGGCTTCCTTTCATAAAGAAATAATTAACTTTACATTAGGTTAAGCTTGGCTTGTAAAATAAGCACGCAACAAATTGAATACCATCCAACTTATAGCTAAACTGCTTTTTGTCATAAAATTATTGCCTTTACTCATCCAAGCCATACAAATCAGGCTGGTAAGTTTTGCAACGTTTGTGCGTCGAATTTATCGCGTCGACGCAGCAGGTGACGGGATTGCTGTTTGCGCGAGCGCACCGCGCCCTGAAATGCAGTCCAGCATCTATTGAGAGAGAATTTTTCTTTTTTTAACTTCTTGAATTTTATGAAGAAGTCGACGACTGGCAAGAAGCTGCGCACGATCGGGACAGATGGCATGCTCTCGTTTCGGAGACCAAGACCCTCTTTGGGTCTCTGAGCCAAATTAGTTAGAATTTTATGTAATTAAAAAGCTGTTGCTGCGGTTAAAAATGCATTAAGTTTTTCTCTCACTCAACCACCATCACCTGAAGGATGGTTATTTATTGTAGGAATATTAGTTATGCAAATACAACCATGGTATTTTTTTAAATAATATTACATAGGTACTGTAATTTTTTATACGAAAATATTTTAGACTAATAATAGTTTGTTGTAAAACAAATCTGTTGATGATCTGGAAATGGAGTGACGACTTGGTTAGGATCGCGAGATCGCGGTGGATGCGGAAAGCACAAGACTGATTTAAGTGGAGAGCCTTGGGGGAGGCCTATGTCCAGCACCGGGTATCAAAGTCAAAGTCTTTCGCCTGACATGATGATGATGATGAAATCTGTTGATATGACACACGATGTAGTAGAGCTGTAGAGGACTAGTGAGATGAACAAGCAGGTTCACGTATTCGAGGCTTGACGGATTTTCTTTGCTCGTGTGTCGCATGTTAAGAAATTGGTCCACTAAAAATCATATTTTTCTACTTCCTTGTAATTTTTGTTTAATTTTAAATTTATTGAGGAATTATCGAACTAATTATAATTATTGGGGTGAACAAAGAACTATGCCAAACGCTACAATTCTTAAAGCTTTTTGACCTTTAGTAGGTATCTTTTCTTGCTCCATTATCTTGCTCACTCATTCATGCTTCCTTCCAAGCTCACCAATGAAGTTATTATTTCATCTACTGCCTCCTGGACTAGCATAGTGATGTCCGGCCACACGCTGTCACCCGGTATAAACAAGCTGCGCAGTGACACGCTTCGGTTATGCACCGGCTGATGTACTGCGTTTGTTGCCTGGGAAACGAACAAATGGGTTTATGCTGTCGCACCCCTAATAATAAGGCTGGCAGGTTCAGAAATAAATAGCTTATAGGTTAAAAAATATATGTTTGCAGGTGGTAGGAAGTTTTTATTATTTGTGCAAGGTCCGCCCGGATTGCTACCACCATCTTGCTCGCTAATCTTGCCGTGAAGCAGCAGTGCTTGCACTGTTGTGTTTCGGCGTGGAGAGTAAGGCAGCCGGTGAAATTACTGGCACTTGAGGTATCCCATCTTAGGCCTCTAGTTTGGGAACGCATCTGCAATGCCCCTGGTTTTGCAGATGTTTATGGGCGGTGGTGTTCTCTTACCATCAGGAGACCCACTTGCTCGTTTGCCATCCAGTCAAATAAAAAAAAGGGTCTTTTTTTTAAAGAAAGATAGAAAGATAGATTTATTTGAAACACACAATGCAACAATATTTTTACAGAAATTACTTAGTATAATAGTAGGTAAGTATATAAATACCTATTGCAGTATTGACTGTGGTCTCAAAAAGGAGTCCACTCAGCATATTGTGTGGATATATTTGGCATTGTATTTTAGGTTTTTAGAAACATGAATGTACATAGTATACAATATGAAATTTTAAATGAAAACTATCCCATAACGTGGAATTCAGCCTTAATAAATGCGAAAAATAATAATATGCACCGTGATTTTCTTCATTTCCGTTAATTTCAATAATTGTTGGGTATTAACTTTTTCGACAGTTTTTGTTTTCAAATATACATATTTATGTAAGTACTAGCTTTTGTTATCGTGCGCTGTTCCCTCGGGAACTGCATTTTTCCGGGATAAAAAGTAGCCTTTGACACTTTTAGGCCCATATACTATCTCTATGCCAAAAATCACGTCGATCCGTCGCTCCGTTACGGCGTGAAAGACAGACAAACACACAAACACACTTTCGCATTTATAATATTAGTATGGATGTTGGTTTAACACGGTTGAGCAAGGTTGTAGTTAAAGTATTGTCACGTTTGACACTCCAACGTTACTACCACGACGCAGACTCGCGAGTAAAAACTAGTCTTCTACTCTTCCAATAAGGAAAGATGCAAGTTCACGGAAAAACCGCAAACAAATTCTGTGAGAGCAAAAAGCTCAAGAGGACAGCTTCGAGTACTTTTGATAATCGAAAGTTGTTGCCAAGTTGATTTTGTGGGGCTGTAGCTTTCCAAAAAGATGGACCGGGATGTTTAAATTATAGCATACTGTATAACCTAACGACCCGCCTCCGATTTAATTCGGGTAGAATTAAAAAAAAAACTCTTATCAATGGTATTTGACATTTTTCAACGCCATTTCTCCAAAGTTACACCCGCGCGCCATTTTGTACGCCTATTATGACAAATATTTTTTTTATTTTTGATATTTTTATTTTGTAATATTAGTTTAGTTTATATATAGTTTTAGTTAGTTGATTAGATGTTATTTTTATTCTTTTTGTTAATGTATTTTATGAAATAAATTTTCAACCTTGTTTTATTTTACTTTTCATTTCATTTTATACCGGGTGTGACGTGTAATACGAGCAAAAAGTTAAAACATAAATCCTCTCCGTCAAACTGAACAACATTAGTTCAGCGACTTTTAAAAGTAATTGAGTCTTTGAATCATCCTTTTTCATACAAATTAAATAATGATATCAATGTACGCCATCCTAGAACACAACTGATGTCGCCTGTCATTCTACAAACATCAAGCATTTTTCTTTAAATTGCTTCTTCGAATAAACTTAAAAGTGTAATCTGTTTTAATTATTTTGCTCATATTACAGGCCACACCCGATAGTATTAGTAAAGATATAATTTACACCCACTACATCGTTAAATCTTTATAAAATTACTAGCTGTTGTCCTTAACTCTGTCCGCGTAGAAGTATGAAAAACAATTTACATCCTATTCTCAGACCTGCCGAGTATACACGAAAAAAATCATAAAAATCAGTCAAGCCGTTTCGGAGAGGTTTGGTTACAAACACTGTGACAAGAGAATGCAAACTAATGCGAAAGTGTGTTTGTGTGTTTGTATGTTTGTCCCTCTTTCACGCCGTAACGGAGCGACCGATCGACGTGATTTTTGGCATAGAGATAGTTTATGGGCCCGAGAGTGACATAGGCTACTTTTTATCCCGGAAAAATGCGTAGTTCCCGAGGGAAACAGCGCGCAATAACCGAATACCACACGGGCAGAGCCGCGGGCAAAAGCTAGTTTTATATATTCGAATTAACATTTTTTACATGGTCGTTCTCACACATCCTATTTCTGACATAACTCGACAAGCGAAATATTAATCGTATGTAATGGCGTCTCAACATTGTGTCAGTTGACGGGCGTGAAATGGGTGCGCACGCGCATGGCCGAGCTAGTTATGTGAATTATTGCCTGGTTATGACTGGTTGAAATTGTTTCTCAATTTTTAAAAAATAAACACTTTTTTTTAATTGTAACAAAAGTGAATTTTCAAGACTAATACCTACATTCTTAGTGAGTGCTCCCTGAGTTTGTTTTTTTTTTTTAATTTTTATCTCAGATTTAGCAAGCAATGTTAATGAGTGATACCTTAAAAGAAAGAACAATAAACAGGCATTATGTTAAAAAAATTTGAACATTTCAAGGATTTATTTTTTATTTTTTTATGTCCCTGAAAAATGACTCTGTTCGAACCTAAGATATTTTTAGTAATTTCGAATGCCTCCATTATGTTTTTGTGCCAAGAGAGACAATTAAAACTTATTTTATTTGATCCAATACACATTAAACTATCCGAAATAAAAGATTTTTTGTTTACAAATTAACGCTCATTGAGGCAATATTGACTCGTGACTATCAAATTGTGGATATTTTCCTAAAATTACTAAATTTTTAATTTTAAAAAAATATATAAATTTTCGGCTAAGACACTTTGATGAATTATACCTGTAGATTAACAATCGCGCGCCCAAATATGTCCGAGCCAAATGAGCGCCACTTTGGTAAAAGTGGCCTTCTTTTTTCTCAGTACTTTGTGCAGTTAGCTGTCAAGTGTCAAGCGTTGTTGAGTTTTGGCGCTAGCGAAATTCGCCCGTAATAGAGTAAAGACTAGGTTCAAATTTCGTCTCGTATTATTTAAATTATTTTGTGTGAGATGATTTTATTTGTCACGCAAACAAATAAATAGTTCTGACATTCTTTGAAGGGGATTTTGTTCGGCAATGTGCGTCCTGGTTTAAATGTCATTGCTAAGACATATATGGCTGAAAATGTTCGAAAATACCTCAGCTATCACCCCCTTAAAGCTGCACGTAGCTACCAAACATCCTGTATATACGTCCCACTGCTGAGCACAGGCCTCCTCTCAGTATGAGAGGGCCTGGGCTATAATTCCCACGCGGGCCCAAAAAAGCCGTGGTAGCCTATAATGGTTTGACCTATCGTCTCTCTAGCAGAGGGTCGTGGGTTCAAACCCCCGGCTCGCATCTCTGAGTTTTTTTTTAATTCATGTGCGGAATTAGGTACATTTTAAATTTACCATGGACTTGGCGGTGAAAGAAAGCAATTCAATTGTGCGTGTGAAGCAAAGAAAAGCTACTATTGAAAATATTTTTTTGTCAAAAAAATGTGATATTTAATATTTGTACATATATTTTAAATTATCAACATATTAGGTACCGTTAATATTCAAACGCACGTCGGTCCTAAATTACCAAATCCACAAATGTATATTTAACATTATAAAACGATCTGTCAAACAAGCAATAATCATACATTAAAACAAATTTAAAAAATATGACCAAGTTTAGTACAGTAACTAAACTTGCGTCACTGGCCACGAAATCGAAAGTTGCCATAATAGTGTGCCTCGTTCAATAGATTTATGTATTGCCATTAGTCAAGTCCGAGTACTTATTTATACCCCAACAGCTCATTAAGAAGCATTTTGCATTACTTTTATATGTTCGTAATTAAGCTTGTACTTATTATTGATACAGTACAACTTAGTTTATGTTTAATGTTGATTAATTGCCATGATTTTTATTTATCGTGGCTAATTTAATTTGGTGAAAAACAAGATTTAAATGGTTTTCATTCTGAATTGAGATTAATGGCGGTGAGAACAGGTAATTTTGTTGCGTTTGTTTTATGTTTTTATTTTCTATTTCATTTGGGATTTGATGAGTTTATATCATTTGAGATAGACGACTTGCTTTACCATAGATAGAAACAGTGTAATCTTTTACGTGTAGCTAAAATCAGTGTTTTTAGTTCAGTAATAGGCTGTAATACTTGGTTAAAAGCAAATAGTAAACTCAAAATCAAAAAATCAGAATTATTTATTTGTTCATGACAGGTACATGAGGTCTTATAGGTAAAATGTTTCGTATCACTATTGCGCCGTAAGGCGTACAAATTATAAGTTTAGTTAACTAAGACACCTGTATTTCTTATTAACTAATTTAACTATTTAAATATTCATTTATTGTATACAACGCTTCTATAACTAAAAATTTATACAATTCTTTTTTAAACTCGGTTAAAATTTTTATTCCACATACATCATTACTCAAAGTATAGATCCTAAATTAATAAAATAAATTATAAATGCTTTAGTTTTCATAAAAATTAATCATTTTTTGTTGTATTTTTATATTGCAAAAAGATTGTTAGTTTCGTTTTTCTGAGAGCCATTAATTATATCAGGGTAACACAAAATAAAAACTTTAGAAACCACTCCCAAGCGCTTAAAAAAAAACTAATGGAAAAAAGTATTCCGTTCCTATAAATGTTTATGAATAAACTACAGAGTCCAATAACCATGAACAGGGAATTTTCAAAACGAGTTCTAGTTTGGAGTTGTTTTTATTAAGTACCGTGAAAGTTTCTAGCACTCAATTTAGTAACAAAATTATGATAAAGAAACCAATTGAATTGACAACTTCAAGATAGTTCACACGGGTGGTCCGTTAACACTTCAAATGCTGCAAGATTAAAAATTATTTTGTTTAAAATTAACATGATTTGTGAAAGGTTTTCTTCGAGTATGCTAAATATTAATTTAGTATTAGATGGTATTAGTTAAGATTTTTAACGAAAAAAAGTTACTTCCCCGAAAACAAAGTAAATTCCATACTATGGAAATCCTCATAATTACTGGCTAGCTGTTTGGATTCGGGTGTAGAAATCCTTTCAAATAGATTTAAAACATTTTTTTATATTGCTTACTATTAAGCACTTACTATTGCTTACCTTGTAATTTTTCTTCTCTTTGTATCTGCTTTCTGTATCGCTTACTATTTCTGGTGTACAATAAAGAGTCTTTGTATTGTATTGTATTTGTTGGTGTTCAATAAAGAATTATTGTATTTAATTATATTGTATTACACCTATGTTTAGGGAACACAAGGTTTGTGCATGAATATTTTCATTAATGTATTATAAATAAATTTATTCTTATTCTTATTCTTATTTTTATATACCATACTGCTTTATCTCCACATACTGACTACCTATGTTTTTACTGATATACTCGTATTTAATTAATGTATAGGCCGAGTAAAAAAATTAAAACAGTAACAGATAGTTTAAACCCTTACTAACTTCACACCAAATGGGTAGGGTTACTAGAGCACCACCAACCAGCATTGGCAGTGTTAACAAGCTGCACCTGCCTTCATGCTTCGTTTACATATTCCACTATACCCGCGCATAAATTGTCATTATCCTAATCATTCCCATTCGATGGCTCGCCTCGATCGATTCTATATCGATTCAGGGTTGCCACACAAAATTGTTTTTTTATTTAGCTCGTAATACTTACACTGCTGAGCAAAGGCCTCTTCCCTTAACCTTTACGCTTCCCGGTCTGGCGTGATGATAGGCCGATCCCTAAAAAGAGGTAAAAAGTTAACATGATACGAAATTGAAGATATGACATATTTACCTTTTTTATTACTAGCATGTTTGTTATGTGTACGTGTATGTTGCAATGTATATGTATGCAATTATTGCCCTTCAAGTCTAGCGTTAATTGGCTGTGAACCAGCGAGTACCTTTGGCCTTATCAATCACATCACAGATCAGTTTTGTGTAGGTATGAAATATGTCATGTCAGAAATTTTTCTAAGTAAATTATCAACCCGTCCAGCGCTCTATGCACAAAACGGTATTTGTACCACAGTACACTGTGCACCTGGAGTACTTAAGTCCCAAAAAAAAAATTGAGTCTAGAAAATCCTTCGGCTATGGCCACATATATTTTTTAGAGCCTGGCGCTCGATGGGTTAATTTATTGAACTGACAACCCTATTTAGTTCACGGTCTCACGCGCCGAAACGGTCGTACGTTACGAAATCTATTTGTTTGTGGCTTTGACGTTTTTAAACGTCACTTGAACCGATTTTACGACGGCAAAGGTGGGTAATGTGTTGAAGTTTATGATTTTAATTTATTTTGGATAACTTGATGTGTATAGTATTAGGAGTATAACGTTAAATTTATTTTTGCGGCGAAATTATGATATGCGGTGGGAAAGTGAGCAAGCGGGTTACCTAGTGGTAATGTAAGTGAAGTGATAACAAGTTTGTTCATTTTTGAACTTAATGATCGGATATCCTGACCTAGCATTATATAGATATAGATTCCGGGTTTGATCCTCGACCAAGACAGGGATAGAGTGGGCAGATAGGTATATGGAAAATGCACTTTTTTTTTTCTTGCGTTTTGGTTGCGCCAGAGGCTACGGCCACATCCACCATCCCTTTCTACCCTCATCCTGTAAAATGAAACAGAAAGACCCAGTTAAAATGTCAGTAGTCTTCTCCACTGTGCACACTGGGCACGTGCCCAGGGCCCCGCTATGGATTGGGGCCCCCTAGTCCCTACTCCATTACCAAACGATAACCGATAGCTAAACCGTGTTGGCCTAGTGGTTTGACCTATCGCCTCTCAAGCAGAGGGTCGTGGGTTCAAACCGGCTCGCGCCTCTGAGTTTTTAGAAATTCATGAGCGGTACTACGAGCTTTGCGGTGAAGGAAAACATCGTGGGGAAAACTGCGCAAACCTGCGAAGCAATTCAATGGTGCGTGCCAAGTTCCCAATCCGCACTGGGCCCGCGTGGGAACTATGGCCCAGGCCCTCTCATTCTGAGAGGATACCTGTGCCCAGCAGTGGGACGTATATAGGCTGAGATGAACCGATAGCTAAATATAGTGGTTTGTTATGGCCATAGGGGGCCCCATTATCCTAGTGTGCGCAGGGGCTCTAATAAAAGTTGTATATCGTCACTACTTTAAAAAAAAACTCTTATCTCAAAATGGATATTTTTTCCGAGTGCACTTTATGACCATAACGTCAAGCATCAATTTTGTTGACGTATTGATTTGAGATACGAGATTTTTTCAAAGTAGTGACGATATACGTTGACAATAAGGCCCAGTTCGTCTCACCTAGTGTGTAGTTTATAGTATCCAAATAATCAAAGCGTCGTCTCCTAAACTGCAACAATGACGTGGGTGCAATACTAACTGTCGATTACAGGCAGACGGTTAACAGTAGCAGGCATGGGAACGAACTTAGAGGTTCCGTATAAAACCATACTTACCAATACCATGGTATTAGGGCCAATCAACTTTTTTACGAACACTAATCTGTCCGCGATATTTTTCAAACAATTGCAGGTTTTTTTAAGTAAACATGTTTTTTTTCTGTAATTTAATAGAATAGATAGTCCTACGTAAGTTTAATCTATTAAACCGTGAAATATCTTGTTGAAAGTACAATTTTTTGGTAACGCCAGAGACAATTTTGGTAACGTAGGAGAGTTGATGGGCCCATTTAACGTTGTAATTTTTTCTTAAATGATCCTGAATGTTGCAGTTCGTTTCTTTTTCACGTCCGAAGTATTCGATTAATCTTGATGAAATTTGGTATAGAGATAGTTTGAGACTCTGAAAAGGACATATAGCATAGCATAGCTTTTATCCCAGAAAATTTAAGTTCTTGCGCGAGCGCTGTAAATTAATTCTGCACTGAACAATTTGCAGGTAGCAGCTAGTACTTTTAATAAACAAAGGTGTCACTGAATATTATTATTATTTACAAGCCTATAGAGGTGTCCCACTGATGAGCAAAGGCCTCCCCCCATGTCCTCCACTCGACTCGGTCTTGGGCAATCTCTGACCAGCTGCGGAGAAAAAAGTGTCACTGAAAAAAGTATTAATTTTTATGTTAACCTGTCCCATGTCTGGCGATCAAACCCGGAATCTAAAGCTTTGCAACCAGGTTATTAACAACTGGTGGTAGATTTTTTGACATTCATAAGTGCTTGTTATAGCCTAAATTGAATAAAGATATTTTGACTTTGACTTGGCTACCAAATCGTTAAGCTCGGTCAAAATTAAAACTTGTAATACTCGTAGTTAAAAAAACTAAATAAAATGAACTGTTGTATTATTGTAGTACTCAGAATTGATGTTTATTTTGAAAATAGAACGTTTCGTGTGCTCTGCTTACCTCATTTGGGAATACAGGCGTGATGTTTGTGTGTTTGTGTGTGTATGAAAAGTCGACTTATCTATACAGACACGTTACTATTACTACATACGAGAGTCATCATCTTTCGTTTTTTACATTGCTATCATTCCACAAACTTTAAATGAAGGCACCACGGAACCCTAAAAACGAACCGAACAACAAGTACATTGACCTATTAATCCACTTAAACTTACATAATCCATCCCTCGAGGAATATCAATTCGATATACGTATTTGTAACGCGTGCGCTGCCGTCATCGATGTCTTTAATTATAACACCAACAGCCGCAGTACAAAGCTAACTCTATTTAAAAGACAGTAAGTTTGAAAATGGCTTGATTTTATAATAGTAACACCTTACTACGCGTTAGTATCAGTGGGCAAAGACAAAAATAATAACCTAGGCAACTTAATCCGTACTAATATTATAAATGCGAAAGTGTGTGTGTTTGTATGTATGTTTGTCCGTCTTTCACGTTGAAACGGAGCGATGGATCGACGTAATTTTTAACATAAAGATAGTTTATGGACCCGAGAGACACATAGGCTACTTTTTATCCCGAAAAAATGGAGAGTTCTTAGGGATCATCGCGCGATAACCGAATACCACGCGGGCGAAGCCGCGGGCACAAGCAGTACTTTAAAAAACTGAAAACACGTTCTCATGGTAAACCAAATGAAGCCTGTCATAATATTCATTAGTTAGGTTAAAATCAACTTTCAAGATTTTATTACATACACACTAAGTTAAAAATAACATATTTATGTATTTTTAACCCTCGACACAAAAAGAGGGGTGTAATAAGTTTGACCACTATGTGTGTTTGTGTATCGGTATTGTCTGTGTGTCTGTCTGTGGTACCGTAGCTCTTAAACGAGTGGACCAATTTTGTGGAAAAAAATTATGACAAACACACATTATGACTTACAAAAATTATACGAATAGATACGCACACATTGATGATACTGTTGATACAATCGAAATTTCAAAACTTTAAAAATTTTGATAGTTTTGCGCACTCAATTAAAAGTAATGTCTCGTTGCTATCAATGGAACATGTAATAAAGTCGTCGGCTTGCCGCACTGCGCCGGCGCCGCAATTTAAATAAGAAATCTGTCATTTTTTTCACACCACATAAACCTTTTTTTAGGTGGCGTTTACGTTAGTTCCAATCATTTGGACGTTTTCTGATTGCTAACGCAAAGTAACAAAAGTATTTACGATTAGCCAAATTCTGACTCTTTCCTTTACAAGCGAGTTACTATGCGCCCGTAAAGGACAGAATATGACTTGTGATAGTATTCTAGTTTGATTCGTTCGATTGTATTTACGCGAGTGGAATTTTAAATTCCTATTCAGTTTAAGGTTAGAAAGGTCTTTTAGGACGTGAGGTGTTGAACAATTGACAGTCGCAGTTTGACTTCAAAAAATTGTTAGTTTATGGCCACACTCAGAGCCGTCAATTATCTAAGATTTAAAGATAATTTTCACACAATTATTTTAAAAGTAAAATGGATTTATTCATTGACATATCTTTACAGACTGTAGCCCTACAGATGAAGCAATTTATCGTTAATGTCAGTTTTAAAAAATTTCTTCGCTATGTTGCCCATCTTTAACGTAAAGAGTGCATAATTTATGAACTACAATTTCTTATCTCTCAACTCTGCCACCAAAAGCAAAGTAAGAAAAATCGAACGTAATTTAAGTATGGTAATATTTACGCGCATTGCTTTGGTAAATTTAGCAATGTCAATAAATGGCACCATAGGTCCCAAGTCACTTCTAAGTAGTAGGTATAAGTCGAGTTTAACGTTTGGTCTCCACAAAAAGCCACATGCTGAGTGGAGGCCCTTTTCGGTGTATTTTCGTGTCTCGTGTCACTAAGTAACTTAGTTTTAGTGCTAGTTTTACACCCGTATTTATAGAGAAGTAAAGGCCATTACTTGAGTAAAAGTAATTACTCAAGTAACGATTTTTAATCTATAGTTGAGCTTTTGCTTGAAAATTGAATTGTCAAATGTTAGATTTCTTAGCTTAAAATAAATCTCTTTCTTTTTTTCTATAAGATATTTCCTTTCTCTTTCCTTTTACGCTCTAGATCAAACAAGCAAGATTATATTTTGAAATCCCCTTACACCAATTAATTCGAACATCATCACAACGGTTACATTTAATAACCAAAACTACATTCCCAGAACATTCCTTACTATACGACCTTTATATTACTAGCTTAAGGTGTTCCACTACCTAAATATTAATTTACATTACGAAATTTCTATGGTTATTGGTACTACCAACATAATCTTGGCTTAGACCAGTATTTATGGTAATTATTGACTTTGTTGACCGTACTGGTTTTATTACTGTCATATAATAATTTTACTATTTTATAACAATAATAGCAGCGTCAAACTGTTTTAAGAAGCAAATATCGTGAGGTTTTACTGGAATTTTATCGGTTAGTTGGATGAATAAAAATTAAAGTCGTATTTTAAACGGGGCAGATAGATAAATTCGATAAAATTATAGAATAATGTACACCGTTTGATTTCTGGAATGCATTATATTTAAGTTGCTTGATAATGTACCATGAAGCACGGACAAACAAACCAAATTGGCATTTGAAAATGTTCAGTACTTATTTAATTAAATTAGTAACAGTCAGTATTTTGTATCGATACTTAATTTCCGCATATTAATTTATTAGAACTTTGACCTATAAATTATAATAACACAGTTGAAACCATAGATGTTGCACTTCAGGGACTACTTTGTTGCTAGTAATATATATAATAAATAATCACCATCATCATGTCAGCCGAAAGATGTCCACTGTTGGACATAGGGGGGAGCAAGGCTCTCCACTCAGACCGGTCTTGTGCTTTCCGCATCCACAGCGGTCCCGCGATCTTAACCAAGTCGTCGCTCCATCGTGGAGGCCTACCGACAGCTCGTCTCTCGGTCCGCGGACGCCACTCGAGAACCTTCTGACCCCGTCGGCCATCAGTCCTGCGAGCAATGTGCCCAGCCCACTGCCACTTCAGTTTCACAATTCTTCGAACTATTTCGGTAACCTTAATTCTATTGCGGATATCATCATTTCATTCATTACACTCGTAAATAATAATAGTAAATACAAATTGCTACGCACAAACCTGACAGATCGCCTCCAACAATCCGCCGATCGATATCGCCATAACTCAATCCATCTTATGTAATATTGATGATTATTTATCTATTCCAGCCACGCATGCTATCAATCCGAGCTCTTATTGTCAACCCATTAGGGTTTATCATGGTTTGTGTTTGGATTTATTGTGAGGTTGGGTTATTTGTTGGTTCCTAACACGGCAGGAATTATAATACAATGAGGTACCGAGGCGACTGTGACGTCGGCGCGGTTGGAAGTCTTTTGACGATGCTAAATCCTCCTCCAGGGCTATGGGTTCCTGGTACTTTGTAAGTGGATCAAATAGATTTTCCTAATCAATTGATACCAAATACGGAAGTTATCCTGACGCCCTGTTTACGCGCTGTCGTTTCCAATCGCAATCGCAATCGCTTTATACCCTCGTCTTACACCATGTAACGGAAAGAAGTGGTGAAATTATTGTGATTCTAGGTGTGTTAAATAATGGCTCTGGGTAAAAAATACGATATTCGACTATTTTTTATACCTCATCATTATCATAATCTCAGTCGTAGGACTTACTGTTGGACTTATTCCTCCCTCATAGACCTCCAGTTGCGTCGGTTGGCAGTGATTCCATCCACCGTGAACCCGCGGCTTTAACCAGGTCATTCGTCCATATCGTTTTTTTCGGTCCCAACTGCCGTCTATTCTCCGTGCTATATGGCCTGCCCATTGCCACTAGAACGAGCTAATTCGCTTGGATATGTCGGTGACCCTTGTTCTTCTACGTATCTCCTCATTTCTGATTCGATCCCGTAGAGACACCCCAAGCTCTCTTCTCTCTCTTCATTTTTTATACCTATGTTTTATAAATTAAAACTTCACAATGTCTGTTATCGAATAGAGAAACAATTTTTAAACTTAACTTTACAAATATCGAAGTTATAAAGGTTTGAAATTCAAGATTAGATAGAGAAAGACATACTTACGAGTGACACGCAAGTAGCGTCATACTTGCTGCATAGAAAAAAGCATGGACATTTTGTTTGAAATAAACGGATTATTATTATTATTTAAGAAAGAGACATGTATTTAAAAAAATATACAAGAATTAGTCGTAGAAGCCACGGTGATATTTTCTATTAGCTTTTACTCCTTTCATTCACATAGAGCGTAAACCATTTAAATGAACAAATCAAACAGAAACCTCATCCCTAGCGCCGCGCGTGCGCACCGGTCAGGGTTGCCAACGAATTATGAATAAAATAGTTTGTACGAAAATAATAAAAAAATATCTATTGTACAAAACAAGAAAGAAAAATATAATCAAATAAGAAAATGATAAAGATGTATTTAATGTTAAAGTGAAATAAAAAAAGATAGGTAAAATATTTAATATAAATACATTACTTGACACACATAATTATACCTTTGCTTAGTTTTTAAGACCTTTGAAATCTATCTATCTATCTATCTAAAACCTTTAAACTAGCAATTTTTGTATACGTGTATAATCAGAATCTCGGATTGAGTCTAACATCTGGTACTGCGGTGTACGGTTGTCATGCTCTGAAGATGAGCTCTGTTTGAGTTTGAAAAGCATCAGTGTATTATGGTGGTGGTGATAGATGGACTTATGTGATTTGTGTGTGTGTGCTCTTACAGCGTAAAGGTGGAGGAATGGTATGAACACACATATCTTGCATAAACTTAGCTATCAAAAGGTCGCGGGTGAGCAAAGAAATTCTTTTAGTTCATTGATATGGAGCTCCGCAAAGTAATACCTGATTCAATAAATTATTTAAAAACAAGAATATAATTTGTTTTTTGGAAAATTTTGGACAACCCTAACATACCTGCGTTGCGCAGTCGACGCACGCGCAGATTTCGCGTCCAACAAACAAGGATCAATCTTACTCTTCATTGAAAAATAACACTTATTCCTCACCGCGCGCGAACTAAATTACCCCACAAACACTACAAATGCTTAATGGCCGAGTAAACAGTTTAAAGTTACTGCTCATTTTATGAATTAACACGTTTTAGTAGAATGTGGGTAGTTCTAAGTTGATTATCTTAATTATTTATTTTAAGTGACTTTCTATTAAGAGCATTTATACCTGCTGCGCTGGCAACTTGCATGTTTGTTAATTTTTTCGATTATTCTATAAAAAAATTAATGAAAATTAAAAATATGATCTGATAGTACCTACTCTTCTTAAATATATAACTTAATATCTATTCCGATAATTATTCGCGATAAACTTTTATATTCTGTAAAAACGAACAAATATTAATTAAAGGTTTTGAAAGATTTTAGTACACACTAAATAGTTAATTGCTCGCAGGACTGATAGCCGATAGAGTCAGAAGGTTCTTGAATGGCGTCCGCGGACCGGGAGAGGAGCTGTTGGTAGGCCTCCAACAAGATGGAGCGACGACCTGGCTAAGATCGCAGGACCGCTGAGGATGCGGAAAGCACAAGACCGGTCCGAGTGGAGAGCCTTGGGGGAGGCCTATGTCCAGCAGTGGACTTCTTTCGGCTGACATGATGATGATGATGAGTTGATTGACCTTTTTATGAAAGTTGGATATACTAAGCTATTGTAAGGAATCTAAGTATCTCCGTAACGGATATCATTGTTAACACCACAGTAAGCGCTTCAAGCCCCAATAGTTGATTAACACTTTAGTAGATGACGGGTTATCGATGCTATGTTAAAAGCTAGTTAGCAACAAATAAAGATATCAAACAAAGTGATTAGCTAGGGATTTTCGTTAAGTTGAAGGTTTGCTTTTTAACTGAGTACGGGAGTCATTGTGACTTTAATACTGCTCTAGTGATAAAGAGTGCATAGGCGCTTTGTTAAACAAAAGTTTGTGTTTGTACCAGTTTTATTCTTATTATTAATGATTTCATAATTTCCATCGCATGTGCGTGCAAGTTTTCGCATGATGTCTTTCATTGTAAAGCATACGTAAACTTAAAATTTAATTTCGCACGTACAGACAGGACAGAGATATGAGCTCGGGCTTGAACCCACGATCCTCTGCTTAAGAGGCAATTCCGCCGATTAGGGTTAGGCTACTATGACTTCCATACTGATATTATAAATGTGAAAGTGTGAATGTCTGTATGTTTGTCCGTCTTTCACGTTGAAACGAAGCGACAGATTGACGTGATTTTTGACATAGAGATAGTTCATGGACCATAGAGTGACATATTATTATAGACTACTTTTTTTAGGTTTTTCCGAACCGGTGTTTTTTTTTGACATTCATGTGCTTGTTATAGCCTAAATTGAATAAAAATATTTTTACTTTGACTTATTCCGGAAAAATGCACAGTTCCCGAGGGAACAGCGCGCGATATCCTAATTCCACGCGGACGAAGTAGCAGGTAAAAGCAAGTGACTAGTATCTATTAACTAATTCCAAAAGAAGAGGCCCAAAGAAACACCGTACAGAAAGAACACAAAAAGCTTTACACTAGAGGTACAGTTGTAAACAAAAAGGACAACACAGGTAAAGTCACGTGCAAAAAGCTGTAGCGCAGGAGGTAATGTCGCGACAAAAAGGTGGAACTATCTGATTTCGCATTTCACGAGCGTTGGGCTTACGGCACTTGTCGAGGACTATTGGATTCATTTAGAGCTGGTATAACAGCGTTTAAATATTTTTTTTTTTTACTACTACTCGGTAAAATTGGTATTTATGCTGGATCTAGATAAAATAATGACTTTTTATGCTCTAGTGCATTAAGTTAAATCTTCGTATAAGATGAAGGCAATCAGGTGCAAGTAGCCACAAATAAAGAAGTTTCTGGATATATTTTGTTGCCAGTCCGACTGGAATGGCTCCAAATAGCCCCGCCACCTTCTATTAGACCTACCTGGTGATTTTGGCCCTGATGAAAAATAATTAAAAGCCAAATTATTAAAAATCACTTTCACAAAGACGTCCCTTAGTTCGGTTAGGACTATGTGTAGTTATACAAAGTTTGTAGGTATGTGGTATAGACTAAATGTTTCCCGTAAAAAGAAGAAGATTTATTTGCCATCATGAACAATACAGGATAGACACACAGCATACAAATAAACAATAAACTAATTTAGAATCTCAGCCCAATGTGTTTGCCAGTCCCTTGCACTGTGACAAAAGGAACAAGCTCAGCTTATGCTGCGCTTGCTCAGAAGCTGTCAGCGCTGGTTTTCAGCCTGCTCCCGTTGACTCAGGCTAGCTCGAATGGCTAAGGCCATAAGGCAAATAAATAATATAGTTTCCATGAGAAACTACTTCGGTAGCGTACAAATATGGTCATAAAATGTGGTATTATCCGCACTATATAATTCCATGGTCGTCGATCGGTAATCAAATCATTCAGTGCTCGATCGCTGGCTACCATTAAATTTGTCACAGCACTGCCTGTCTTGCTTTGCCGCGCACAAGGTGAACCATGCCTTATTTAGTACTAGATAGAAATCAATTTTTAGTAAGTTTGAATTGACTTGGGGTAGTGTTGCTGCTCGAGATTTGGTATCGATAGAATTTAAATAAATAGTATATAATGTGGTAAAATTGTAGCATTTTCTTACGAGTATAAATAATGACAACATAAATTGATGAAATAGATCTGCCTAAAACTTCATTGTGTACAGTTCTTTTTACTTTCTTAAATAGTTTATCTAAGTGATTTAGCACCGCGAAGTTTTGAAAGCATGTTATAATATATAAACCATTGTATTAAAACCAATGATATCTTTTTCTCAGTAAAAAGTACAAATTACAACTATAAACTTTTTAGAACACATTTCAGAAATGCAATAATATTGAGATAGGCATTTAAGTTTTTTCATTCAAAAGTTTCAATTAATTTTATAATGCTTAACTATCGATGCAGCCTATCGACATCGCAATCACTATCCTAGAGATGTTTTCTTGGCAAGCCTTACAAGTTGATTCCAATAGAAAGTGACGAGTGACGTTTTTGCTGGACTGGGAACCTATGACCTCGTGGGTTCCGTTAAGGAATACTCTCTACTTTGAATTGTCTATAATAATGAACTAGATGGTCCAGTTGTTCTAAATTGAAGGTAAACGGTTGGCGACCAGATGACTAAGTGGTTAGAGATGCTGACTACGAAGCTTGAGGTCCCGGGTTCGAATCCCGGCCGGGGCAGATATTTGTATGAATAATACGAATGTTTGTTCTCGGGTCTTGGATGTTTATGTATTTAAGTATTTATTTATCTGTATTTAAGTATGTTTATCCGTTGCCTAGTATCCATAGTACAAGCTTTGCTTAGTTTGGGACTAGGTCAATTGTTGTCAAGTGTCCCCATGATATTTATTTATTTATTTATTTAAAGGTATCTTACTAATCCATATTATTACTAATATTATCAATGCGAAAGTGTGTGTATGTTTTTCCATCTTTCTCGTTAAAACGGAGCGACGGATTGTCATGATTTTTGGTATAAAGATAGTTTATGGGCCAGAGAGTGACATAAGCTACTTTTTATCCCGGAAAAAATGCGCAGACAGACGGACAAAAAGTGATCCTAGAAGGGTTCCGTTTTTTCCTTTTGTGATACGGAACCAAAATACAAAAAGACAAAGCTAATCTTAACCTAACATCATATCAAATCCAAGAACAGGTCAATCTACGAGCGTAACGGACCTCCTACTGCAAACACTTTGTTAACATAACCGTCCGTTGTGTGCTTTACTAATGAGCATTTAACTCTCTGAGAGCTTGTAATCGGTACCAAGTTTTGTTCCGTTTACCGCTGCGCGTGAGTTGATGTAACACCGCGTTTTCTGTTTGCCTTTTCCATACTGCTCTAGGGCGGCAAACTTGAGTCCGTTCAGTCAAGGAATTTAGTTCATGGGCCACCATGGAACCTTTTCAAAGGAAAATTCAGTACGACATTAATGCGATGTCGCTATGACGTTTACTGTGAAATGGTTCCAAGGTGGCCAAAAAATTAAAATCCTTGAGCGTACGGCAATCTTTTTTGTCTTCATTATCAAAGCATATAAAATAAATAATGTCATAAGACGCTTGACACTCTAATTGACCTAGTCTCAAACAAAGCGAAGCTTGTACTATGGATACTAGGCAACGGAAAAACATACGTATATTATTAAAAATACTTTAATACATATTAGACATCCAATACCTGAGAACAAACATTCCTATTATTCATACAAATATCTGCCCCAGCCGGGAATCGAACCCGGGACCTCGAGCTTCGTAGTCAGGTACCTACTCTAACCACTTGGCCATCCGGTCATCAAATCAATAGAAGTTCCACTGCTAAACACAGGCCTCTCAAAATGAAGAGTGCTTGGGCTTTTGTTCCCACCCGGGTCTAGTGCGAATCGGGAACTACACACACTATTGATTTAACTGCAATGTATAGCCGTTGCACTAAAAAAATGAGTTTGTAAACCTAAAACAACTTAATTGAAAAATCATTTAAATAACTTCCTCTATAATTTACAAAATGAACAGAAGCCAATCTTTGATAATTTACGCATAAAAATACACAAAAAATGGACACGGTAAATAATTCTTACCAAGGAAATAACTAATCAAAAACATCGGTAGCATAATTTGACATAAAATTAACAAGAAAACGGCGTACGACTTGCGCGACATAAATCAAAAGCCAACTTATTAATTAAAAACCAATGAACGACACAAAAACAAACAATTTCCCACAGAGCTAAATCGATTAAAACTATAAAACTTATACTTAAATATGAACATATTTTTGGTGACTTCCGATAAAAAGTCACGATTAAAAATCGATATTGAATTTCGATTTAATAATCTTCTTAGCTGCGTCATTAGGAACAAACTGTCCGATACCGGTTGCCACACAAACCATTTTAATCTATGTCATAAAGTTTAATTATATTAATCCTCAAGATTCAATCGTTAAATACTGTATTAAAGAATAAAGTTTTTTTTATTATAATAATTATGAACAGGCAAATTTTGTTTCTTCGAATAATGAGATACTCATCGATCAAACCAATCCTGAAAATTTTGTCACTAACAGAAAGCTACATATAGCATCTATTTTAGGGTTTTGTACACACAGGGTCACAAACGGAACCCTAGTAATGTCGCCGAGTGGTCCTTAAGTCCATTACAAGGCTATATTTAAAAAACCGTAGTAGACATGTAAAATTTAGACATAGGCGAATATTCAGCGTTTTTGCAGTGTTATTTTTTTGTCATTAGTGTCTTCGCAGGTGTTATTAAAAGAGGTAATGCCTAGGGTTATTTTTTATGAAAATTTAAGACAATACCGATGCTGAACTTAGCGTGATTAAAATTTTTGTGACTTGTCTTTCCATTGTGCTATATAAACGTGAGACGCTAATGACGTTTGACCGCGCGGTCAAAACGCTCGAATATTCGCCAACATCGTATGTTTTTATTGCTGCTTCAATAACAAAATAATGAAAATAAATTTATAAAGAAGTCCCAATCAAGCAATATAACACAAACAACAAAGCCGCAGGCATAATCTATTGATGAAAAAAATTGGTATAACTCAATAATGTCTTATTTTTTCTTCGAGGTTTAAAAAGAAACCAAACTTGATTATTAAAAACGGTGCGAAAACAACTTTTTTTGATCCAATAAAATTCTTGTGTGGCACATCGGAAAAAAAAATGAGAAAATGAGAAATATAGCTAATGTATAAATTATACAATTAGTGTGCAGTCGTTAATTTCCTAATGAGACACTTTACGGGCCAATACGGCTCTATATCGTTCCGATATCGGTTCTATCTCGTTCCAATTGTAACGCATTTTTCCAATTGATGTCGCCGCGTCGGATTCTTGGAGTTCCATATGGAATTTATCCACACTTGTGATGAAATTCTGAGTAACGATATTTAGAACCTATTTAGAACGTGGCATCATGAATTTAAAAGTATCTTTATAATCATACTGATATTATGAATCATGTTTTCAATGAGTCGTGGAAAACAATTTGTTATAGCTATAGAAAAACCATTTAAGCAATCGATATTCTTTGGAGATTTTGTGTCTTTAGTATTTTACTGTTACATTTACTTGTCATTTATTTAATTACAAAATACACACCGATAGTAATTATAAAAAATGATTGCGTCCCTAAAAACATTATTTTGAAATACTAAGTTCTACGAATTCATTTATTTTGAAAAGACTTTGTTCACGATTTTAACGCCCGTTGAAAGCAATGAAAACATAATCAATCACTGAAAAGCGAATACCCAATAACACATTGTAATTGCTTTTAAAACAAACCACAGAACCCTTGTTAATACTCTGACGCTTACTTTACACTTCTGTTAATTAAACGCATTATTAACTTTAATTAATTTAAGTGAAATCGCTGGATTTGAGGCGATTACCGTTCATAATGCGAATATGGTCGATTGAAAAATATTCCGTAATGAAGATATTAACATTTGATTTATGAAAAGGGCCGGTCCGTTAGCCTACAGATCGGTTGAATGTATGGTGGGAGTTTTGGTTCAATGTTTTTATTTTGTGTTTTTCAATTTGCTTGGCTTCAAAGTTGGTTTCATGAAAGAAATCGCTCTGAAATTAAAATGCCACCTTTTTTTCTCAGTGTGAAGTAGGCGTCTAAGTGTATCATTATCATGGTAGTAGCCATTTTTTACTCTAACTTTAAATGGGCCAATCAACTATTTTACCGACACTTTGGGCCTGCGTTACCAAAATTGTCTCTTGCGTTACCAAAAAATCGTACTTCCAACAAGATATTTTACGGTTTAATAGGTTGAACTTACGTAGGATGGGATGTATTCAAGTACACCGTCTCTTAAATTACAGAAATAACACATTTACTCACAAAAATCTGCAATGGTCTGAAAAATGTCGCGGACAGATTAGTGTCGGTAAAAAAGTTGATTGGCCCAAATAAATAAAACTTTGAAATTTTAATTTCATTTCAACCACTTGATTTATAGCTGTGATATTTGGCACTGACGCAAAAAAAAATGCAACGTAAAGACAGCGATGTCAGGTTTGGGAATTCCCACGGGAATTTAGTACCTAAAATCCGGTGCTGCTGGACTAAATGATTTACGCCTGTGAAGCCGCGGTGGCTACTTGCTGGAAACACATAAATCTCGAGTTAGCGTTAAGCTTAGTTTAGTAGTGTCAAAATGTATGGAACTGCCAAGCTTAAGCCAGGTTCAACTGCTAAATCTGGATTTATTTTTTCCTATAAACTACGAAATCACAAACAATATGTACACGCAATATGGCTGGAGCTGCATAAAAATGACTATATTTTACATAATATAGACGCCATACATTCTATTTGATGCATAATTATACCTTCAAACATTATGTTGCCACTACCTTCAATTATTCATAATATGTTATGATGCATTTCATCATTCCATTGACATATTGCATGAATCTGACATTTGCTCGCGTTCTCCAAGATTAAAGTCGTAAATCACACAGTAATATGCTTTAATTTATTTTGTACTCATCTCAGTACATTCGATTTAATTTTTGACCTTTATCGTGTGAAGTATCAATCTTAATAATGCATATTAAATAGGTCACGTCTTTGTTTTGATAGTTTTTCTATTATTAGACACTAGCTTTTAGCAGGATATTTCTCATTTTCGTGCTCACAATCATTTCCGTGGATGTCATTACCATGGATATATTCTCCTTTCTAATATTTTGAAAAAGTGCTAATATTGTTAGAAGGGATTTTCAAATTTTATTGAAATATCCCAAAAATGGCCAATAATTATCCACCATGTCATTTTTTTGTTTGTTTGGTTTTTTTTTATTTAATTTTTCAATTTGAATACATTTTAACGGGATTTTACAAAAATTAACTCATTGTTTTGTTTTGTGCAAAATTTTATCTGTATAATTTCAGAAATTTCGAGCTAGATGTGTAGATCCTGATTCCGTAAAAATATCTATAGGTAATAAAAAGTCGGTTACTTTTGAAATTCAGCTTTTTAAAACCGAATGTCATTAAAGAATTTAAAGTTTCTAAAGAAATTAAAAAAAATGTTTTTGCTAGTACTTGTTGTAAGTTACTTATTACTCTAACTATTTTTAAACCTATCAGTAAGATCGCAGAAATAAACAAACGAAACCGACAAAAAAACCCGAACCTTCTCAACATAGAACGACTCATTGCATTTAACGACTATAAAACCGCATACGACAACAATCAAACAATAATTAATAGGATGTGCTGAAATGACAGCACAATTTAAAACACCCGCTCAATTAGAGGCGATTGTGGCACTATGACTGTTACCAAAATCTATACCGTTAACTCTAAAATATAACCAACCGAATCGCCGGTTCTGGCTTCCCACGACCCCAGAGTTACGTTTCGCTGTGCTCTATCCAGCATCACTTCCTTGTTCAAAGGAAACCAAGCCTTCCCTATACGTAATAGAAACGAGAGTCATCCCAGCACTATCGATACCCATTCAAAACCGATGTCGCTACACACATGCGGATCACACCTTCGAATTGCATGCGTGTGCGTTCGATCGCGTGCTCTTGAATGGATTAAAAATAGACGTAGTTTCTGATTCTCGAACTTGAGACGGTGGGGTAAGGTTGCTATTGGTGTGTTTGGGGTGTGTATGTGTGCATTTATTGACCAATAGTGTATTAATAACGTGGTGGCTGGATGGGAGGTCGCGGCCGAGTCGACAGGTGACGCAGGCGCGATGCTCTATCGATGCCGCGCGTGTGTGCGTGGAATGTCAGAGTTTACTGTTTAGATCGGTGCTACATTAGGCTTGGGACATTGTTTTTTTAAATTGATAATGTTGTGATACCATAACTATTACAAGTTTGACAGCGACACAGTAGGTGAATAGGTAAAGCAGTTCGGATTTAAACTGATAGTAAAATTCCACCGAGGAATTAAAAATGCTTTGTGTTTTTTTATTAATGAACCAAATGAAATCAAAATACCACAAAAGGGACTTATCACGCTAACACACACGAGTGATCGGACGTTGTTAGTGTTGCATGACGGTCTGATGGGGAGACAAAAAATGTCCAAGTTGTACTTTTCGTGATCAGATCAAGTGCGGGTAGTTCGAATGACTCGCGCTGCTAGGCAGACTTGACACCCCACACTTCAGTCTACTCGTGACCACGGCCACTGTAATGTTGCCATAATGTCGAGGTAAACAAATATTACTCGTGTGTGTTAGCGTGATAAGTGGTATTTAGACTACAAATAAAATAAATCTCAATTGAAATAGTTAATAATTTGTTAATATCCGATGATATCTTTTAATTATTTCAGTGACAGTGAAACTTTAATTTGAACTATGCTAAACTTTTAATCAAGATTACTGTTCAATGTTTTTTCATGAAGAATTTTGTTCAAATACAAAGACATAAATAAACATTACAAACTTTTTTTCTTGTAATAGTTTCAGAAATAAAGTAAATTTATATAAAGCATTTTCTTACTAGATCTACATAATTATACAATCCCGTTTACTACTTTTTAGACTCTCATCTAATTATAATCATTATGAATTCCGCTCTATGCGACCCCGGCCTAACATGTGACAGTGCGCACGAGTGGATCGCGGCAGGTGAACCTGCGCGTGTGTGCGTGAGGTCATCCCGTGGCGATAGGCCGCGCGCATGTGTGCGTCGGGCGTATACTAGGCAGACGATCACTTGTAAAGATTTATGCACAATGAGCTTTTAAAATATTAATTACGAATTGTTATAGTGTATAAATATAAAATAACTATAATAAATGCGATAAAAATCAAAAGTTGCTAAATGTCCATTAAAAAAAGCCGTGTCAGAACGTGTATGATATTTTTTTTGATAACTGAAACTAAAAAGGAATAATGTGTGTTTGAAGCTAACCTTTTCTTTTCACAATACATCAAATAATATTTTTGACTGTTCAGAATTCACTTGTTAAAAAAATACAATCCCATTTAATTTAATTACTGGTGACTATTATATCAATGCCTATTTTGCTACACTTACTTACAAAAAAGATGTTACTCGTTTTCAAAATATTTTTCTTGCAGTTACATCCTTATGCCACCGCCTAACGTTGCGACGGGTTCAAAAGCTATGATTGTAAAACGTAATAACATGAGATCTGTTATTATTTCACTTCTAAACCGAACAGCGGTGTCTCTAACGGCCCCAGAATTTTCCCTCACTTTCACTTTTTTGACATGTTTCGACGCGTGATCGATTTTTTAATAATATCCGGTATCATTTTGAAATCACTGCATTTTATTGCACCAATTTGATATAGATGAAAAAGTGTTGATGAGTGTTCATTTGTATTAAATTACTTCTGGTGTTTGATTGTAATCGGAATAGAATCTGAGTCTAAGGTTTTTATTAATGCAACCTTACTTTACTTTAAGAAACGGAATCTATCTCTATGCCTATTTCCTCCTAAATGTCTCTACTTTAATACCGTTTTGACCCATGATTCATCTGTCTGAATAGACAAAATGTACTTACGCTATGTTAAGTACCTAGGTACATTTTCAATCCAATATAGACCAAACCAAAGTTCAAAAGTATCCGTAACATGCAAAAACGTTAAAATAAACCTTCACTCGATCCTATCATCTCTAATAATTGTCGGCGTCTATAATTATACGATACACAGTCATTAATGCCTTACTTTATAATTTAACTTAATACACTAATAGACACTTAAGCGGAATAATATCGTAAGAGCAATATGGCGTATGTGCACTTACGTCGTTTTTTGTTTTAACCGTGTGATGAAGCTGTCGAAAGTAAGTGATCGACATGGATGGGAACATTCTTGCGGTATGGACCATTAGGGTTCCGTCCCATAAAAATCCAACGGGACTCTATCAATAAAAGTAACTATTTTTGTCAGTCCATACGTTTTTCACAGAGGTTTACATATATCTATTGAACTCTAATAGGTATCTATTTGCTAGGTAAGTAAAGGCATAGGTCGCTTTCTGTGCGAAGTCACCTTAAGAAGGAACCATGGTTTGCTTTTTTTTATCAAATAGCTGGCAAACGAGCATGCAGGTCACCTGATGTTAAGCGATCACCGCCACTCAAGAAAACCTACAGCATAATTAGAACTGCGGGTGTGTTGCCAGCCTCAAGGGGAGGGGAATAGAGAAGAGAGCCTGCTTTTGAAACAATTCAAGTCAGGCATATCTCTACTCTATCTCTACTCTGAGAGGCCTGTGCCCAGCAGTGGGACGTATATAGGCTGGGATGATATCTCTACTCATGTCTTATGTAAAATGGTTTTTAATAAAAAAAATCTATCCAATACTAGAAACGTGCGTTTTTCATCGCTCAATTTTTATAATCGGTACTAAATAGTAACCACGGAACCCTGCGTATTGGTGTTGTAAAAGCACTTGACCACTGGTTTTATAGACTGATTTAACCTTGCTTTTTGTGCTATATTGGTATTTAAAAAATGCTTTGATCTATCCAATCTCATGATTGAGTACCTATAGGTAAAACAATTCGTACCTAGTTTTTTTTATAGCTGCTTGCGCCTGCGTCTTTGCTCCTAATGCACAACTTCCTCTCTTCCAACTAGCTACACTCTAGTCTAGACAGATCATGGTTAGCGGTTGAGGAGGGTTACTCTCGAATTTTCCTTTTCGCCAAATGACAATACAGCTCAAATGTCTGGATTATGTAATGTCTTTGTTGCTATACAGACATGAACGCTAAATGTATCTTTAGCAAAAAGTCTGGATCTTAGAATGTTACAATTTAAAATATTTTGCGGAACATCATTGTCTTAGAATGTCTTTATTACTTAATAGACATAAACGCTGAATGTCTCGGTAGCGAAACGTTTGTATCTCAAAATGTCTTAATTTTTAAATAGACATAAACGCAAGATAGAAAAAATGGCAAGTGTTGATATGACACTTGATAATTCAAACTCCTTTCCACACGATCGATTATTATCTATTGTTTAAATCCTGGCCACTTTAACATTGTAGTTCTTACATATTATCCTAATAAGTATTCTAATTTTGATGATCTTATTTCGATAAAATCGGCTATATAAGTCACCTTCGGGTGCACCAGCTCCCTACTGATTAGGAGTCGAAGTGGTCGCCATGGCCGAAAATTGGTCGGAAGGATCATCATCATCATCAAAATAAAATAAAAATCTAAAAGAAATGAAACAAGTTAATACTGACGAGATTGATAGTAACTTTGAGCAAATCTAAAATTTTGAATTTCCTTGTAGTGCCTATTGCCCGAAAACATCGACACGGTTCAAACAATATTATTTTACTAAGATTGTTTTTTGAAGTCTTTTTGTATTTTTTATTTCAACTCCAAATTTTTTATTTTTACGGTCTTCCCGTGAAATCCAATAATAATCGTAAAATAAAGTCTCAGAAATAGTAACAGGAATTTGGTTGCTTAAAAAATTACATCACAGAGCCGTACAGATCTAGAAGTCATTAGTAAAATCGATATCGGCACTTTAATCAGAACGAAAAGTTCTCACTGTCGGCTTTTAAAAAAAAGAAGCATAGCTCAAGGCGCTAACAATTATATCAGTAGCTGCTACCTCATATTATTATACGAACACTTAGATCACAATCGGATCGAGATACAAATGATAAATTATACCTCACGATCTATAGATCCTAAGAATTTGGATGAGACAGGCCCCATTTTTAACTTGATGGTAATTGTCTGCGGTGTTAATCATTTCTATGATGATGGGTTATTATTTTTTTGTCCTAGTTAAGGGAGAAATTGGTTGTAAATTGAAAGGGAAAGGTTTTAATATAACTGTTGTTTGTTAGTTGATTCGCATTACATTCAATGAAAAAAAAAACTATGATGTTTTAAACTTTAGCAACGAATGGCTAAAATCACCTATATTGGCCACATTATAGCTACTATATATGGTCAAGAATGCACAGAAATTAAGATAAGAATAAAGTAATTTAATCACTGGCGTTAATTACGGAATAATAAAGTTTAGGAGCGCTAAAGTTGCTGCTCAAAATGCACCGTTAAAATAAGCCACTGATGCCGAGAAGTTACTGATGCCTCTGAAGCAAAGGATCGTGGATGCAAACCGTGGATCTCTCACTTCCGACTTTTTCGGAATTCAAGAAAATTACACTGAAAAAGCTTGGTGGTAAAGAAAAACATAGTGATAATCTGCGCATACCTGCAAAACTGTTTAATGGCGTATGTGAAGTTCCCAATCCGCTCCCGGTTCACTTGCTTACAGCTCATGTCCTCTCGATCTGAGAGAAGGCCTGTACCCAGCAGGCCAAAGATCATGATGATAAGAAAAAAATCTCACCCACCACAGACCGCGCGGTAGCATGAAAAAGTTCTTTAATTACAACACTCGTATTTCTTTCACACTCCATTATTTAAGTCAGATCGGCAGCAGTAATTCGATGTAATGATAAATATCCAATTACCGATAAGTTACGCTCGACTTTCAATAGACTGACTGACAAGCCGAAAAATTATAATAAATGTTTTATATTTTATAATGGTGGAAACAATTACTTGTTTTCGGGGATCGGGTTAAGTTAGAAGCAATCAACGAGAGCGCATTTGAATATCTTATTTGTCTTCTAATAAAGAGAAGAAGTAATATAAAAAAACTTCGGGGTATTGGTCAAACAGGACCCTAGAATAAACTGAAAACTGCTTTTACACTTTATTTTAATATTAAGTGCAATCCATAATGGTCTCAAAAGACCCAAAAATTCCTTATCCGCGTCTAAAAGTTTCCAAGTTCCATCCATCCCAGCCTATATACGTCCCACTGCTGGGCACAGGCCTCCTCTCAGAACAAGAGGGCTTGGGCCGTAGTTCCCACGCGGGCCCAGTGTGGATTGGGAACTTCACACGCACCATAGATTTGCTTCGCAGGTTTGTGCAGGTTTCCTCACGATGTTTTCCTTCACCGCAAAGCTCGTGGTAAATTTCAAATGTAATCCCGCACAAGAATTTCGAAAAACTCAGAGGTGCGAGCCGGGGTTTGAACCCACGACCCTCTACTTGAGAGGCGATAGTTCAAACCAGTAGGCCACCACGACTACCTTTTTAAAGTACAAAGTTAAAGGATTAAACGAATTTCTAGTTAATTATCTCTCCTGCCGAGATCGCACTCTCATATTAAATATGAAAATAACGACCAAAGGAAAAATATATTGTGGTAAATCCCAAGCAGGCAATTCATATAACCCGTACAAACATATTTTTCCTGCTTCGTAAACGCTATCGCATATTTTCAATAGTATCATCCCGCTATAACTTGAAACTTGTGCCATAAGAACGTTGTTTTCACCTGTACGTATGATTGATTTTGGATTCGAGACGAATCGTAAAGTGATATTTGACGGCGCACATTAATTATGTCCAGAAGGTTTATTGCAAACGGAAGCCTTTCTTGTACATTACGCGCTGCGACTACGCCACTTGTGCGTATTCTTTTGCATAAGCGTTTGCGCTATTCATTGCGTGCCCAAGATGCTCCCTGCCAGTGATCACCTTGCCAAAACACGCAACGAATATAAAAATCGCCTGTTACGGCGCTGGACGCGGTATTGGTGGCCGTGCCGTTATAAGACGTTTGTAATATACTGCTAATTCTGCAATTAAAAAGTTAATGAAGCCTTAATTGTTTTTTGCACGGCGATAAATGTATATTAGTATCTCGCTGGTAACCGTTGACCTATTTTCTGGGTTCGATTATACCGCTCTGTTGGATTGATTTTTGGATGATGAATTGTGCACGTTTCAGTCCGTCAAGAATAAAAATGCTTCCGTATCTTTTTATTATTTTTGGTTCAATTTTGCTAAGCTAATTATATGAAATCCATTCAATCTGATAAGTTACGTATTTTGGGTATATAATATTTATTTTATTTTAAAAAATAATTTACGATACAACTCCGTATTTGTGGCTTGTTGCACAAAAATGCTACATGCATGTTAAACCTCCACTAAATCGGACCAGTCAATTATGCACGTACGTACAACAGAATCTTCTACGTGCCACTACACAATGTCATAACCATAACAGATATTTGACCGGGTTTTTTAATATTCTAGGCAAATATATTTCATTAAGTTTTTCATTCTAAGTAGTAAATTTTACTTGAATCCGTCACGTTAATGTACGACAACTAACATTCATTTCGTCGTTAATTTTTTTACCAACTGGATAATGAACAAGTAATCTACTGCTGACATTTCGAGCTATCTTCAAAAAAATACACTATGATTATTATTCCTTTGCAATAAATCAAATCAATTTAGTTCCACGGAACTATATCAAAAAGCTTTAATTATATACTTGATAAGTGATGCATCGTCTGTTACAGAATTTATTAGACAAAAATAAAGGTTACACAATTTACTACTCCAAATAAAATTATTATCGAACAGGTTTATTAATGAAGCCAACCATTCGGTTCTGAATAAAAACACGAAATTAAATCAAGGTCATCGTTATATAATTCATAAACTGACACCGATATTATGCACTGAGATAAATAAACATAACTTTTATGTAATCATGAAATCTATAACGGGTAACCCAATTAAAAACCTTCGCACATATGACAGTTTCCTTATCTGTATTAGAGTATCGTATGATACTGCGAAACGTAGTTCCACACTACGAACAATCAAAGTTAAGTCAGAGAATATAATGGTATTGAGAGCAATACTATCACTTAATAATTCAAAGTTAACAATTTTTGTAATTAACAATAATAATTTATTGTTAATTACAAAAAAAAAAAAAAACTCTCTTAAATTGATAAAATAATTAATATTATATTGTTTTGTATAACGTTCGGAACTGTTGCATGTTAGTTTTTAAGTCATTTTAATAATTTTTATGTCACTTCATTCATGTCATCATCATTGTTTCTTATTTACTAAGCCGTGTATGTGTTGTGGAAATAAAGTTTTTTATCTATCTATCTATCTATCTAACAGTGGAGATAAAATATTAGAAATTAATACAGCTTATTTTTTGTTTATAGAAATCGATAGTGAATCCTTTAAATACAGCATTGCTTATTGAATATCGGAGACACAAGAGTCTTGTAATATAAGACGTGTTACAAAAGAATCTGGTAATATCATTTATTAATTTAAAGGCACGTACCTACCGGTATTATTGCACTACCCGGTATTCGAACTCAGAACCTAAAGTTACTTAGTCAGGGCCAATTAACCGCTGAGCTATCGGGTCGTCAGAATTTTAATGGACTTAAACTACAGTTGTCTCGGTTCTTCATCTGTCATTTATCGCTGCCCGCATTTCTCTTGCACTCTGACCTACGCCTTTTCGAGTTGAGAAACGTTAAGATAACACCTTACTTATGGCAACATTTTGAATGGTGTTTTTAGTTTATACATCGCTGACGGACTTTTGTGTAGATCCAAATCGGTGGAGTTTTGTTTAAAATTCGTTTTTTTTGATAAAGTGCATTTGACACCTGTGAGAGTTTGTGTTGAATTTGTAATATGAGTAATTTAAATGTATGGATGTGTTATAATAAATATAACAACATTTAATAGATGATATAATTCGATTTATTCCAGAAGAAAACTCTAACATTTTTTTATAAATTGAACCTAACCTAACACAATGTTTATCAAACAAGATTAATAACCATTTTTATTGTAAAGTGCAATAATTATCAAATGTAGCATTATTTGTCATTTTATCTTTCAGGTCTTACCCGTAGTGTATAATTATAGTTTTCCTTTGTTTTATCAACTAGTTATTTTTTTAAGAAAGGTAACTCTGTACCATACACAGACATTTACAACTGTTGAATGGTATTTCTATGGGTTTGTTAAAAAAACGTCATTACTATTTTAACAGAACAATAATAGTGGATAAAATACAGTTTTTTTTTTTCACTTTAATTTACAAAGGAAGTTCCAAACATTATTTCCTTTTTCTTCTACAATTTCGGCAAAAAATAAAACGATGTTGAAGTGAATTTCCAGTTTGGATTTATGTAGTATTTTATTGATAGAATACTATGAAAGGTAGATTAGGTACAATAAAAAAAATGGATTTATTAGTTCACATAGTCTTGGAGACGATTGTTCAATTTCTTACCAAAAAGTAGTATTCCAGAAGTGTAATAATTAAAAAAGAATAAATTCAAATTCAAATTCAAATTCAAAATATTTATTGCGCTAAATGTTGTGATAAGATCTTAGAAAAAAAAAACAATCGTAGATAAAATATGAAATTCAAAAAATTCTCGATTTTCAGCCCAATTTATTGTAAGTATTTGTATATTCTTACGTTTTGCCTGATGTTGACTAAAAAAATCGAATAATTGTTATATTTTTCATGAAACAATTTAAACACGCCTGATTTAAAGCCTTTATAATATCATAAAAACTTAACGCGCCATCGTCACCTAACATTTTTATAACTAATCGATAGCCGTCAACATTAATTAATGACAATAACAAACTCAGACGGCAGCCATAATTCAAAAAGTACTTTGAATGTCAACGACCGACTCCAATTGATCAAAATAAAACTATTAAAGCGTTCTATACAGCTACACTTTCCTCGGTGATAAGGCTATAAATTTATCACCTTGCATAGAAGGCTCTAAATCTCCTCGATATATAAAAAATACAATACGACACCGACAGTGTCTGATGACCCTAACAATAAAAAATGGCCACCATAAGCCCTGGTTACGAAAGCTAGTGACGCTTAAGTTATAATCGAGAAGCGATCAAAACAAAGAATTCTTTAATGAACAATAAACTAATGAACTAAAAGAATTTTTTTGCTTACCCGCGACATTACGATAGCTAAGCTTATGCAAAATATGCGTGTTCATGCAGTTCCTCCAACTCCACACTGTAAGAACAAATTACACAAACATATATCACCTCCACACTGACGCGTTTCGAACTCAACCAGAGCTCATCTTCAGAGTAACATAACCGTAAACCAAGTAACGCCTGATTCAATGAACTATAAACTATTAGGTACTTGTCTCACCCGCGACCTAAAGAACTTTAGGGTCGCAAGTGGGGTGAGCTAAGTTTTTGAATAGTCCATTGCTAAATTTGTTCCGCAAAGTAACACATGATTCAATAAATTAAAATAATTTGTGCCCTAAAACTATAAAAAATTAAGTTTATATATGTCCAAAACCCGCCCAGGTATCCATAATATTATCATCATAATTAATTTTGGAAATCAGATACTTCTAAGTAACACGCAATTTGGTCTACTTCTACGTACGTAATTTTATATTTTTTTATGATCGAAATGTACAAGTTATATCTTCGTGAGTAAGAACTTGAAATATATAAAATAATTATTGATTTAATACAGGAAACCTATTACAAAAAGTAATAATCTACAACAATAACGGAATAGACCATTCCAAAGTCTGTGTGTACCCTTTGAAGATATAGTAAATACATACAGTAATCCAAATAATTAGTAATCCATTGTTCATGATACATGGAAATAGAATAGAACAAAAAACGAAAATGAAATATATATCTTTGTTAACAACTCCAAGGGAGCGATTCCATTTCAAGAGCCAATAATATTTTTTATCACATACGTGATCTATAAAAATGGTAATTTCGCTCGTTTCCTTTGCCTTAAACTCGTGCGCAACTGGTATTTTATCGGCCCGTGCCCGACAGAGATAAAACGTGAATAAACATAAGAGAGAAAGGTATAAAGGAGCTGAATTAATTAACAGAAATTTGATGTTGCGCGAATGGTCCAATGACATACGGCGCATTCTTTGTGAATGGCCGTGTATGCTAAATAGGACTGGCCATCGACCATTCATGTTTTTTTTTTTCGAGCTTTTGTTTAACGTTGTAGTGTCTGTTGGTTTAGGTCAAATTTACAAGTAAAATTTCACCAATTTATTATTTATTTTTGCCGACAAAAAACCGTTTTTTTTAGCTCCGCGAAGTGTCCCTCTGATGGCCTCCCCTTTTTCCAAGGATAATAAAGTATGGAAAAGATGAATTAAAATATTTTCTATTTTAAAATTTATTTATTCGATCTTGCTTTTTTTAAAGAGATTTTAAAGATTCTAATTTGAAAGTTTTTGTTTTAAATTTTATTAAATAATTATACAAAACATCGTCTGAAACAGTAGCCACGCCCGTTTTGTACGTCGTTTAAATGTGTTAACCAAAAACTTACAACAACCGTACAAAAGTACATTCAGTGAACTTTATAATTAAAACCATCCCAACACAATTACACATGTCAAGTAACATGACGCAGTCCCGCCCACTCAGGGCCTACTATTTCGCACTATCAAAGACGCGAAAAGTAAATTCGCTGTCTATCGCACCGTGCATACGTTCACCGCTTAGCAATTAATTGACGAACCGCGCAATGAAATAGAAAATTAAGGAACCTCTCGACGGTCGCGTGTGGTCGTGGTCAGCTCGTCATTGTCGCATCGCAGCGCGCGCGTATATTAAATTTACGGCTGTTTACGTCGCTTGACATGCCGTAAAACCAACGGAATCATGATTACGGCCCAAATTGATTTCAGAAACGAACAGATAATCAAAATTTATAGTGTGTGTACTAAAATTCTAGCGATCAACAAATATAACAAAAACAGTTTTACATACAACTCAAAATTCATTCATGCCTATGACGCGACGACGTACATTTTCAACCAATCTGTAAAAAATTTATGTAGTACAACTGCAATTTACAGGGATATTCAATCAAAGTAACAACCACCTTCCAAAGTAATCTACCTCTGTAATATTTAACGAGTTTTACCTACGTATAATGATTACGGCAATATTAAATGTAACTTATTTTTGGTGAATCCCTGTCTTTTTACCCGACTACGGCAAAGCCAAGGAAGGGTAATGATTTTAGCAGTCTATGTATTTCTTATAAAAAATATGTCTTAATAAAATTCTAACAATAACTCTTTAGTTTCCCGTAGCGATGTTCGCAACTGAATTTGATAACCTGATGATTTGTATTTGTCACGTCTTTATTTTCGACCGCAAAGTTTTATCTAGATTTCAAACAATTTACTGTATAAACCACAAAATGTAGAGAGATCTCAAATTATACCTACGTAGATGACATCATAAGTTCTTAGTATCGTGACATGTGAAATGAGGAAAAATTAAGTTGAATTCGTCATTCAAATTTAGAATTTGGAGCAAAAATATGCTACGTGTGAGTGAATAACCTAAATGTCATTGGTCAATATTGAGTCATTTATGGCAATTCTCGTCTGGTCGGTACGCAAATGGTAAAGCTAATAAAAATGGAGAACCGTGCGTCAGAGTGTTAAGATTATCATTATTAGTTGTGTACCCAATAGCTTTCATTCTAAGAGGAGGCTCTCATTTCAAACAATCTTTTGCATTTTTTCATATACCTCCAACCTGCTCTATCATTACTATCTTCGGCCAATATACATCCTACTGCAGATATTTGGCTTTTCTATGGGACAGAAAAGGCTTGGGCCGTAGTTCCCATGCAGGCTTAGTGCAAATCGGGAACTTAACACACTTTCTTTCGAAAAACTTAAAAATGCGAGCACGGATTCACATCCCGTGGTTTCAAAACCGCAATAGTTTTAATTTGTTATTTATTTACTTTTACTCAAATAATAACAAAGTAAGTAGAAAAATACGTAGCTATTTTTTGGCGTAGTTATTTTTATGTTTTAGTTTTTGTATTTAATCTCAGTTTTGGGTTATGTTTATTATGTTTGTTTTGTTTAGAGCTTAATTAGGCCTCAAGTCTCTGTCTGTCTTAGGTCTTTGTTTAGGCCTCTAGGTTGGCAACGCATCTGTAATACCTCTGGTGTTGCAGATGTTTATGGGCGGTGGTGATCTCTTACCACCAGGAGACCCACTTGCTCGTTTGCCTTCCAGTCGTATAAAAAAAAAATATATTTTTTTTATCGTTTCTGTGTAAACATAGTTCTTTGCCATCATTTGCCGATAAGCATTGGTTCTTGTAAACCATATTTTTTACCCCAAGAGACCGGCCGTGCCTAGTGTAATCACAAATGTAATCTCATAGGTCACCTCCAGGACACTACACGGCTCTCCACTCCAGTTTTAGTTACTACAACTTTCATTACACATTGCATAAGCATCCAAAGCCATTAATCACTGGATTTGAGAAAACACAAAACTCTTTCTAATTATACTCCACAAACAATGCCTAATTATGAATTCTTAACGGAATCAGAAAACTAGAGAGCAAAGACAGACACGTCCGTTTGATGAGCCAACACGGTTGACAAATACATATTTACATTATACACGCGTGTGGGTTATGGAAGATTTTCTTGTGATACATTTTTGAATTTTAATATTCATAGTTAGCTATAGTTTAGTTGTTTTTCCTCATTGATAAAGTAGGTTCGGACTATTAACATGGTCTTATAGATCATGATCTGATTTATTTTTAATTTTATATCGATGATTTTGTTTTTAATCTTAGACCAATTTTCACAAAGTTGCAATTAATATTAAGATTTTTTTAAGTACTTTCTGTTAATATTTTTGTAAAGGAAGTTTACATTAAAAAAAGCCCAAAAATCGTAGATCAGAATAAAAATAGGCACTTAAGTATTTTGTTTTACATTATAGAAATGGTATACTACAAACTTATTGTTGTTCTTTTTGAAATTTATACGATGATCAACTCGCAATTGGCTGACATTTTAAAGCGCGGGAGAAACTTATAAAGAGTAGTCCAAAACTTACAAAGTAACTGTCCTTACACCAACCGATCATACACGTATCTAAAAGCCTCAACACAATACAATTTAAAATAACCTCTGCGAGATAAATAAGAATAATATGGGTCAGAACGATCAGGAGAATGATGCACCGCTACCAGTACCGGCACGGAGCGCCTCGGGCACCTGCGATTACAGGCGCCCTGGGTGACAAGCGGAGCAGATAGCGGAGCGGGCAATGGAGCGGACAACGGAGCGGGTAACGTAGCGAATAAAAAGCAGCGGAGAAAAAGTTAAATAGCGCCGTGGTTAGATTGCAAGCGATAGCAATGACAACAAAAAAAATCAACGATTTAAGCGTTCGCATTAGTGAACTGACTATGTTTATCGAAAATATAGACTGAAATATGGACAGAAAAACCAGAAAAATAGGAATAGCGCTGGGAATCGAACCCAGGTCCTGGGCATTCCGTGCTGCGTGCTATACCACTACACAACCACTGGAAAAGATTCCAAAAACCAATCTTGACTATGTTTACTCAAATAATTCGAGTGCATTGAGATGAATCCGTTTCGTTTTAACATTTTATCGTCAGTGTTTTCAAAGATCTGTGGCACCCCAATAAAAAAAAAAAAAAAACAAAAAAATGAAAATAATATCTTTCAAAAGACACATCTCGTTACATAAATAATCAATGGATTTGTATTGCTCGACTGTTAGGCAAATAGTTTTTTAATAGTCACAAAGTGAAAACCATTAAATTTATATAAATTGTCAACAACTCTGACTCTGGCTGTGTAAACTGAACGAAATCAGCATTCTCATTTTTTTTATCAAAACTGACCGGCTATTAACCTTTTTTACCTGATGGTAAATGCAGATTAGGCCAAAGACGCAGCTCACTGATGCAAAAATCGCTTATAGATTTTGTGTGTCCTACCCAATAATATTTAAGCGCCCGCTCTCCGCTTCTTTCATCACTGTGTCCGCAGCATTACAACCGATAGATATAGCGTGAGAACGTCAAGTGACCCTGGCACTTGCCAGCCCATTATGCTGCACTATTGTTTGTTCTGTGTACATTCAACTTATCTGCGCTCGAAAATATTTGTACACTACTTGACAGAACATTATTGGAATCGGTATTCTTTTCTTTCCGCACATCCTGTATATCATTGAAGTTAGAGTTGGTGAGATTTCTCACACCTAGACCAAGAGTATTTATGACGGCGGCCGATTGTACAATTTCATGATATGCCTAAAAGTTGGCCTGGCATATCACGATGTGCCCGAGAAACAATACGACAGATCGATTAGAGCAAGGCATTCGTCGATGGAATAGCTCTTTACCGGGCACATCGTGATATACCGAAAATGAGAAAAATTTAGGTACGACGAGCGAAGCGAGAAGTGGTGCATTGTGAAGATGCACTGTGACCACAACGCATGAGCCAAGCGAGCGAATTTTCATGATATGCCTAGGAATTTCATGATCTGCCAAATCATGAAATGGCGGCGTTTCATGATATGCCTAGACATTCACGATGTGCCTTAAACGTCACTAGGCAAATCGTAAAACGGTGAGTTTTGAACGATATGGTGGATGTCCTTTAGCCAATTCATGAAATGGCGCCATTTCAAGATATGCCTAGCAATGTCGTGATCTGGCGGATTTTACGATCAGCAGCCGACATATCAATTATTAATAATACCCTATTTTGATATCAGGTCTCTACCCACTACAGGTACCATACCGTAAAAGAATCGTGTCAGGCTAAAAATATATATTATTCATATTGAAAAGTAGAGACTATATCCACTATTATGATTCACAACCTACCGTTGCGCTCGCGTGCCGTGCACGGAGCGTCAAAAACGGTGCCGATACGCTTCTTATGGGTATGACACGCTGTTGACATGTAGCAGTACGTGTCGCGGTTAATTCCGTGCCCTGTACTATTACAGTCATAGTATGATACGATATAGTGCGTATAGACCTTTAGTCTTCACTAAATTTCTAGATTTAAATTAAAATAGTGGAATATTTCGAATCATCAAAAATATGTACCATGTATGTAAAAATAAAAAGCTTTTTGCTATCAATCTTTACTTTTTTCTTTATATTTATATAAACTTTAGTTCGTATTTTTTATAATGAGTTAGGATCTATTGAAGCGGACTATACGAGTTGTTTGTCCTGATTTATAGTCATGAGTCACTGATCAAATCGAATCCATGGTGATGATGTAATTGTACTCGTAGAACATATAGTTCGTATACAAGGTGTATTAAAATTGTATGTATGTATGTTGTAAACTAAATGAACTAAAAGAATCCATCACCACCACTGTATTCGTGGTGATGGTGGAACTGCATAAACCCACTTATTGACATAGCTATCGTAAGGTCGCGGGTGAGCAAAGTAATTGATTTTAGTTTCGATTAGATTGACTTACCTAGCCAGAATTTTTTGTAGGTACACTCAAGGACAAAAACATAATCTATTCTCCTAATACCTTAAACGAGCAATTCTTGTATATATGTACATATTTATATATTTCGGGGATCTCGGAAACAGCTCCAACAATTTCGATGAAATTTTGTATCTGGGTATTTTTGAGGATGTCAAATCGATCTAGTTTAGTCTTATATGTGGAAAAACACTTACTATCGAGTTTTAGCCCGAGCAAAGCTCGGTCGCCCAGGCACTAATATAAATAAATAAATAAATAACGACTTAAAAATATTTTACCGCTGATTACGTCGGAATAAGAGCCGTGGTACATATTTTTGATTGGTTTAGATAGGTATACATTTTTGCGCTCGACGTAATAAGGCGTTTTTTATTGCCGTTAAGATCAAATCCTCACTAAAATGAGAAACTCGGGTGTAAAATATACGTTAAGCCCATAAAGTGATCCAGCAATATACTTCTGGCAATAAAACCATGCAAACCGCAATTAAATTAATGTTATTTTGATCATAAGATAGATTGCAAAAATTTAAGGGTACTAACCAACCGCATAAGTTCACGAAACAGGTGCGCTGTTTAATGTTTTACGATTTTATTACATTGCAGGCACACTAGCTTTTGCCCGCGGCTCCGCCCGCGTGGAATTCGGTTATCGCGCGCTGTTCCCTCGGGAACTGTGTATTTTTCCGGGATAAAAAGTAGCCACAAACAATACACACACACACACACACACACACACACACACACACACACACACACACACACACACACACACACACACAGTACAGTAGTATACACAAACATACAAACACACTCGCATTTATGATATTAGTATGGATAGTATGGATTAATTCACGTGGCAGATATTTTTGAGAACAAATGTTTCTATGGTCACGAAAACGAATTGGAAAACACTGTTGGGTGTAATCGTGCATGGAAACATTCAAAATCTGGATGGATTATGATATAGATGGATATACTTAGTACAGTCAGCTGCAGAGAAAAGGTACCCCCCTGTAACGGCGGTATCCATACTTAGCGCCATACAGGGGGGTACCCTTTCTCTGCAGCTGACTGTACAACTCATCTAGTAAAATATTGTAACGAGATGTAGCGGCAAATCTGAGAAATACTATAGGAGTTTACTAAACTTTAATATTCATATACCTACGGTAAACCTTTTAGGGGATGTTTGAAAATGCACAATATTTACTAATTTATTTATTTTATTTCATGTGGGCACAAACATTTTGTGAAATTGTGCACTGGACACTGTAAACAATTTTTAGAATTCATGGCATGACCCTAATAGTTTTAAGATTCTAGCAAACATTTTACTTAATTTTACTAACAACAGATAGGCTTGAACAACTTTGAGGCACGAATATTTAAATGCAATTATATTGGTTTCCAATTAGTTTTTGTGACCATATAAATGTTTATTGTCAGAAAAATCTCCCTCGCCATCAAATGTAATCATAAAATGTTAAAACTTCTTTTTCATTCCTACGGACTCAACTCAAAAATGCACGTATCAAACACATTTCTCTCGAGTCCTCGTGAGCGTCTTCAGTTGGTGTGGACCCGTCTGGCATAAGGCACAAGTTGCCCAAGGGGTCACCGGAGGTCATGTCGCAACGGCGAGTATTGTCGGAGGATTTAACGTTAGGTTTTTGTGCATAACATATGCAATAGTGGGTGTGAGAGAACTAGGCGGAGATGACACTAGATTTTTTTTTTATATTGCTGCCATGTTGAAAGTTAAAATTGAACTTGAAAAATTAACTACGACTTTTCTATGAGATTGAGGAGAACCAGTATTATTTTAATTGTTTTCATTCACATAATAACATGCTGAGAATTTTATTTTTCTATAATTAATACTAATCTTATTACATTTGAGGAATTCAATACAAATTCTTATGACTGACATTTATGTAAATTATAATGTAATGGTGTATTGAATGAACAAATAAACTAAACTAAACTTTGGTTCTTGGCAACTACAAGATGTGCATTTTAGTTTACAAATGGATAAAATGCAGTTAATCTTTTTACTGCACGTTTTTGTGTTAATATTTAATTTTAAATGATTAAATCAAGCGTTACCGACGTTAAATGTAACTTTTAAATTGATGCTCCGAAACTTTAGCTAATCGCGACCACAACCGCTAACTCTGGTTGCGGAGTAGACTATTAAACATGTCATGTCTGTATACTCGTATCTGTTTTCCGTATCGCTTACTATTTCTGGTGTACAAAGAAGAGCCTTTGTATTGTATTGTATTGTATTGTGTTGTGTTGTATTGTATTGTATTGTATTGTATTGTATTGTATTGTATTGTATTGTATTGTATTGTATGATCGTATTATGATATGCAATTATTTTTCAAATTTTACTAGTTAAATTCCAATCACTTTTAAATAAATTTAAGTCAAGAACAAGTTTAAAGCAAATCTGATTATTGACATAAAAGGAACGAATATAAAATATGTAATTTGGATGACAACACAAGTTTTACAAAAATAACAGTAAAAATGGAATTTTTCAAAAACTTATTTTGTACGTAAAATATAGGTAGAGAATTGTCATTGTAAACAAAAAAACTAAGACAGGGCGTCTGTTGCGGTTCGAAAACCGAACGGGTACTTCGAGATTTTTTTTTTCCTCTTGTACTTACATATTTTATTGACCTCTCCACCTATTCCCCGCTCATGGCAATAAGATAGAAAGTGAATGTTGACCTCGGGCCCGGTCGACTCTAATACTTTAATTTGTTTGATTCAGCTTTAGCTGTCAATCTGTATCTCAAAACACTTTTACTTTTGGTGATAAGATAGTCTAAGGTAAAGTTATCAAGAAAGCAAACTAAGTTCAAGATTATGCGACATTTATGTCCATGGTGCCCACTGTACCATAACATCTTTTTTTAAATTTTCGATTAAGAGTATACCCAACCAATCACTGTAACTAAAAGTCCACCCTACGAAAAAACCTACAGGGTACTCTTAATTGTCCTAGAAACTTGATATCAAGTGTGAAGGTAGCCCTTATAGAACGAGCAATAAAAAGTGTACAATCCTCTTTTTAACCAACTTCAAAAAAAGGAGTGATTGAAGCACAATATAAAGTGCGTAGTTGAGGTAGATGACTATAGGTCCACTCCTGCTGGCTCGTGCTGAGGCACCGACCGACTTCAGATTGGTTGAAAATAATTTTCATGGTTTTTGTAGTCGGTTCAATTTTTTTTTATAAAAAATTTTACCAATTAAAAATGACCTAACAGCGTTAATTTTGCTTAGCAAAAGGACTCTACTAACACTGCATATTTATACCTTAAAATGTATAAGGATTCCTCGTTATATGTTGTTGGTTTTTTATTTATAAAAAAAAGTAAATTTGAACAGTTCTTTCGTTTGAAAGCCGATATGTTGTTTGTTTACATGTCGCATCTCAAAAAGGCGTGTCACACATTTTTACTCTCACACTTTTTTCTCAATTTCACCAACCGATACTGGCATAAAGTTAAAAACTTAAAGTCTTCCTGTTTGGACTGTCCAAAATACCATGTATCTTATTTATAAGAAAAGCTATAGTATATCATGAGCCGTGGGAATCGGAGCTACGCCTACACGAGATTCCATAAGCATTTGTCATATTGCGCTGTGAAAATCAGTGAAATTTAAGTTGAGGTTAATGACCTCAGCAAACGACTATGACTAATGACTAATAATATCTGTCGCCTCGTATTATTGAAACCTTAATACCGGGTGTGGTCTGTAATACGAGCAAAAAATTAAAACATAGATTGTCGTCGTCAAACTGAACAAGATTAGTTCAGCGACTTTTAAAAACAATGGAGTCTTGGAATTTTCATTTTTTTTATACAAATTAAATATTGATACGAGGGTCAAACTGAAAGTTCTTAGAAAATCAAAAACTGAACCAACTAGCAAGTTCTTAGTTTTATTATATCTTTTCAAAATAGTGTCCATTCACATCAATACACCGCTGCATCAGATGGAACCACTGAGAAAAGCACTTAGCCCACTCGTCCTTAGGGGTCTCTTCGACGACCTTTTGAAACGCACCCACTGCTTCCTCGGAGTTCATAAAAAGTTTTCCTCGAAGTTTTTCTTTTATTTTCGGTATTAAATAAAAATGGCAAGGTGCGAGGTCGGGGCTATACGGCGGGTGACCCAGTAATTCCACGTCTGACGTCACTAAATAGTCGATCGTTCGCCTGGCGGTGTGCGACGAGGCGTTGTCGTGGTGAAGAAGGATCCTACTTCAAGGTCGTTTCTCCCGAACTTTTTCCAATACAAGTGGCAAACAATTGTTAGTGTACCACTCTGCAGTAACTGATTTTTGATCCTCTAAAACAATTGTCGCATAGTGACCTGTCCTTCCAAAGAACGAGGCCACCATCTTTTTTCCCACGTTTCGACCTCTCTTCACTTTAGTTGGCAACTCCTCGAAAGGAAACACCCATTGAGCAGACTGTCTCTTTGTTTCTGGATCATAACAGTAAACCCAGCTTTTGTCACCCGTAAGTATATCGAAAACAGCATTTCAGTCACCTCCGTTAAATCTTTGAATCATTTCACGGCACCAATCAACCCGACGGAGTTTTTGGGCCTCGGTCAAATTACGAGGTATCCACCTCGCACAAAGCTTCCTGACCGCTAAGTGTTCATCGAGGATTTTATGCAATTGACTCATACCGATGCCTAAGCTTGTCTGAATCTGCTGATAGGTCACCCTTTTATCAGTCTCTATCATATGCCGCACAAGACTGATGTAATTTTCAGTCGTCGCCGTAGAAGGCTGTCCCTCACGCAGATCATCGGTGAGATTAGTGCGACCACGTTTAAACTCATTAAACCAGTTGTAAGTGGTCGCACGAGATGGGGCTTCATCATGAAAGGCCAATCGAAGTCTACCATAGCTTTCTTGTTGACTTAAATGACATCGAAAGTCATAAAAAATCATTGCACGAAAATTTTCTCGCGTTAAATTCATGTTGACGAGAGACAGACATTTTTCAATTTGCCGCCAAATTGTAAAAAAAAATGACAAATGAATGAAATACATACTCAATAATATTGGCAAAGAGTTCCATTTTCAAAATTTAAACTTACTTTTTTATTATATTGTTTACAAGTGGTCAGTTCTAAAAACTTTCAGTGTCGCCCTCGTATGTGCGCCATCCTAGAACACAACTGACGTCGCCTACGCTATAAACAACAAGCATTTTGCTTTACATTGCAATAAAGTTACACATATCATTCAACGCAACAGTTTAACATCTATAAATCAATCGATTACTCAATTTTGTAATATAACTGCATTTTGCACATCATATGTGACTTCTGCGGGCCATTAACCCTTAAAGGAAATGTAAATGCATGACTGTCTGTAAATATTAAATGTGTATTTTTTTATAAAACTGTATTGACTTCTGATTTGTTGTTTTTATAATGTATATTATTATAATAGTTTTAAGTGACATTCAAAAGATTAAAATTTATTCTTTCTTACTTGAAATCTTTATCATTTTTGTTAGTAAAATAAAATGTAACATAAAAGATTATTTCCCAAATAAACTCTTCAATTAGGTATAAATGCAACTCATAATTTAGTCAATTTAACATTCGGTTGACTTTATCACATTACCATTTACCTTTACCGAAATACATTTCTTTCTATGATAGGTCTACACACTACAAGAAGAAACATACCTTAAAAAAAAAAAGAAATGCTATGTAGGCATCTTGCTACAGTGTACAGTGAACTGTACTAGTGCCCTTTTAACCAGTTCAAAAGTTAATTTCAAATTTAAATTCAGTTTATTTTCCTAGCATTATTTTGACAAACCCCGGCCGAGTCACGTACAGCATTCTGCACAACGAGCGCTCAATTAGAGCGGTATCTATAGCTCGATCCGCGCCCATAAGGAAGAAGGACTTATCTGAAATTTCTAATCGAGTGAGTCACATGTGCTCGTGAAATTATGGTGAACGGCAAGTTTTAGAGTTACGTGACAAAATTCTAAGCAAGGTATTAAATATTCAAAATTTACAAAAAAAAAAACATGCTCTTTATAATACACTAGCTTTTACCCGCGGCTTCGCACGCGTAAACTAATCGGTCTGGTAGTGGCAATTGAAATATCCCGTGGGAGTATAGGGATAAAAAATAGCGTATGTGTTATTCCAGACGTGCAGCTACCTACATACCAAATTTCATGACTTTTAGCCCAGCGGTTATTATTTCAAAATTTTATTCCTATCCCGTGGGAATATCGGGGTAAAAAATAGCCTATGTGTTATTCCAGAGGTTCAGCTACCTACACAACAAATTTCATGGCTCTAAGCCCAGTGGTTGTTACTTCGAGATTTTATCCTTTGATATCCCGTGGGAATTTCGGGTCAAAAAGTCGCTTATGTAATATTTCAGACGTGCAGCTCCCTACATATCAAATTTCATGACTCTAAGCCTATTATTATTTCGAAATTTTATCCCTATCCCGTGGGAATATCAGGATAAAAAGTAACCTTCGTGTTATTCCAGAGGTCCAGCTACCTATATACTAAATTTTATGGCTCTAAGCCCAGTGGTTGTTATTTCGAGATCTTATCCCTAATTATCCCGTGGGAATATTGGGTCAAAAAGTCACCTATGTGTTATTCCATACGTCCAACTACCTACATACCAAATTTCATGACTCTAAGCCCAGAGGTTCTTATTTCGAAATTTTATCCCTATCCCGTGGGAATATCAGAATAAAAAGTAGCCTTCGTGTTATTCCAGAGGTCCAGATACCTACATACTAAATTTTATGGCTCTAAGCCCAGCGGTTGTTATTTCGAGATCTTATCCCTAGTTATCCCGTGGGAATATCGGGTCAAAAAGTCACCTATGTGTTATTCCATACGTCCAACTACCTATATACCAAATTTCATGACTCTAAGCCCAGAGGTTCTTATTTCGAAATTTTATCCCTATCCCGTGGGAATATCAGGATAAAAAGTAGCCTTCGTGTTATTCCAGAGGTCCAGCTACCTACATACTAAATTTTATGGCTCTAAGCCCATCGCTTGTTATTTCGAGATCTTATCCCTAGTTATCCCGTGGGAATATTGGGTCAAAAAGTCACCTATGTGTTATTCCATACGTCCAACTACCTACATACTAAATTTCATGACTCTAAGCCCAGAGGTTCTTATTTCGAAATTTTATCCCTATCCCGTGGGAATATCAGGATAAAAAGTAGCTTTCCTGTTATTCCAGAGGTCCAGATACCTACATACTAAATTTTATGGCTCTAAGCCCAGCGGTTGTTATTTCGAGATCTTATCCCTAGTTATCCCGTGGGAATATCGGGTCAAAAAGTCACCTATGTGTTATTCCATACGTCCAACTACCTATATACCAAATTTCATGACTCTAAGCCCAGAGGTTCTTATTTCGAAATTTTATCCCTATCCCGTGGGAATATCAGGATAAAAGTAGCCTTCGTGTTATTCCAGAGGTCCAGCTACCTACATACTAAATTTTATGGCTCTAAGCCCAGCGGTTGTTATTTCGAGATCTTATCCCTAGTTATCCCGTGGGAATATCGGGTCAAAAAGTCACCTATGTGTTATTCCATACGTCCAACTGCCTATATACCAAATTTCATGACTCTAAGCCCAGAGGTTCTTATTTCGAAATTTTATCCCTATCCCGTGGGAATATCAGGATAAAAAGTAGCCTTCGTGTTATTCCAGAGGTCCAGCTACCTACATACTAAATTTTTTGGCTCTAAGCCCATCGGTTGTTATTTCGAGATCTTATCCCTAGTTATCCCGTGGGAATATTGGGTCAAAAAGTCACCTATGTGTTATTCCATACGTCCAACTGCCTATATACCAAATTTCATGACTCTAAGCCCAGAGGTTCTTATTTCGAAATTTTATCCCTATCCCGTGGGAATATCAGGATAAAAAGTAGCCTTCGTGTTATTCCAGAGGTCCAGCTACCTACATACTAATTTTTTTGGCTCTAAGCCCATCGGTTGTTATTTCGAGATCTTATCCCTAGTTATCCCGTGGGAATATTGGGTCAAAAAGTCACCTATGTGTTATTCCATACGTCCAACTACCTACATACTAAATTTCATGACTCTAAGCCCAGAGGTTCTTATTTCGAAATTTTATCCCTATCCCGTGGGAATATCAGGATAAAAAGTAGCTTTCCTGTTATTCCAGAGGTCCAGATACCTACATACTAAATTTTATGGCTCTAAGCCCAGCGGTTGTTATTTCGAGATCTTATCCCTAGTTATCCCGTGGGAATATCGGGTCAAAAAGTCACCTATGTGTTATTCCATACGTCCAACTACCTACATACCAAATTTCATGACTCTAAGCCCAGAGGTTCTTATTTCGAAATTTTATCCCTATCCCGTGGGAATATCGGGATAAAAAGTAGCCTATGTTCTTTCCCAAGGTCTATTCTATCTCTGTACCAAATTTCATCCAAATCGGTTCAGCGGTTTTGGCGTGAAAGCGTAACAGACAGACAGACAGACAGACAGAGTTACTTTCGCATTTATAATATTAGTATGGATTATACCGAGTGTGACGAGATGAAGTTCAGCAGTAATTTTGGTCTTTTTTATTTGTCGCTAACTTATTAAGTAATAAAATGAGACTGATGCAACATTCACAGAAGTTTTTTTCTACCATGTCTAAATATAAACATAAACAAAGTTTACTGGCAAGATTTGACCTGAGCATAATATTTATTTTTCGTGTTTTTTGTATGTCTTTTTGTTTTGTATAATTTTAATTTTACACCGCATTGGTGTTAACTGTAAAGCTGTAATTTTTTTGTTGACTAATAAATAAATATTACAAACATTACCATAAGAAAATAAAAAGCTTGTAAAAAACAACTTTCCAAGTCCAGAGTATTAAAACAACTACAAATAGACATTTCTTCCTGTGATAAAAGGTGTTCTTTTACTAGAAATCTAATTTTCAAAAATCCTGAAAATTAAAAAAAACAGCGCGCAAAATGTATATCAATATTGTGTACACTTTACAACATTCATAATTCACAATAATGCGCAACGGAACCCTTACATGATTTGCATAAAATCACTCAAAATAGAGTCTAAGTAAACAGTTTAAATGGCGTTCCACCGACATCATGCGCCAGCGTCGCTTATCGCGTAAAGACCAGTAACAAGTGTGTTATAAATATTATCTTCCGAGGAACGACCGCTATCGTTTCGCCAATTTGCTCTCAATTCGAGCATTACCATAAATTGCTTTAGTGCCTCGGAAGGAGTTTTTAATGGTCCTGTTAGCTTTTTTCTTTTTAATGTAATCTGATTTTGATTAGATTTAAGTCAGAATGCAACATTTTTACTAAAGCTTTTTAGAATTATTATTAAAAAAATGCATACTTTGTTTCATGTAGTCCGTAAAACTAATTTGAAGACCGAGGGCGAAGTCAAAGCAATAAAAGCAAATAAATATCGTTTTAATCCCAAATAACGAGACAGCCCATTATTTAGTCTGTAAGTGTACCGACGCGGGCGAAACTGTAGCACAATCACATATTTTACGCTTTTGTACGGGTTTAATTGAGAAAAAGTCTCAGCGGGGTAACATCCGAATTTATTTAAAATTCGCATAAGCGTCCCATTACTTACGTCAAAAGACGTAACCGACCCTGCTCACATCTGTAATATTAAGTGTGAGATACAGCCTTATTCGCGTTGACCCAGATTTTAACGGACCACAGAACTTTTTATGATGACTTTTTGAAAAATGTAATTTTTAATTCCGCGACCAAACGAATTGAATTGGCCCACGGATGATTCTTTTAACTGTATCGATTATAAATTGCTATTTCTTATGCGACTCCGGCGGAAGTCCATATATTTAACTTATTAAAATCATCGATTTTGGAACGAAATTGGATTCTTAATTTCCATTTATTAAAATTGCAATTTTCTCATTTGTTACAGTCGTTCTTCGGGCGGACTTACAACAACCTGTCTTCGATATCGGAATGCAAGAACAACGGGGAGTGTGTGATAAACAAGAAGAACCGAACTGCCTGCAAGGCGTGCAGACTACGGAAATGCGTGCTTGTAGGAATGTCCAAATCCGGGTCTCGATACGGGAGAAGATCCAACTGGTTCAAAATCCACTGTTTACTGCAGGAGCAGCAGCAACAGCACATTCAACACATGCAAACAAATAAGTCTCCTCCCTCTTTTAACTCTTCGATCAACTCATCGTTCCTTCCCACAAACCTCCTACCTGCGGCCGCTTTAGCGGAATACTACAAGAACTCTGATAAAAGTCCGTTTACAGAAGACGTAACGCGGCAAAGCATATCACCTTCCGACTCTGGAGCGTCATCAGCCGATCCTGAAGACGACAACAGTTCCAGAAGTACTAGTGGCCTTAGCATATTCAGACCAGCATCGTCTCCATCCAGCGAAAAAGATGTACGACTCCATGCAATTAGAAATCAAACGAAAGATGTGAGAAAACGGAAACCTGCAACTTTGCCTTTCGGGACAGCTGCGTCCAGTTTTACCAGAGCTGTGCCTTATTTACAACCAGTACAGAATATGCGATCAATGCCCACTGGTATACCAACTTGGCAGAATTGTAATGGCGGTGATTTGATTCTTCACTCTCCAGCAGTCGCTGGAGTGGCTATAGAACAAGATCAACCCATAGACTTGTCTATCAAATCGACGGCAGTTCTATATCGCAGTCCAAAGAACGAAGAATTGAGTGACTCAGAACCAGAGCTCAGTATTGATATGAGTGAAGAGAGTGGAAAGGACATGATGAAGAATCCGCTAGATTTGTCTCTAGTTTCCAAAAGAAACGAAGAAGTTCCGCTTACTGGTTGATTGAGAATAATTTGTGAGAATTGTGGCCTTAATATACCATTTGCCTTTCGTAGTATTTTGTGAGTGTCATAGATGAAATATCCATCTTGGTAATTTAGAATCTTATAAACCTATAAGTAAGTAGACGACATTAATGTCACCTATCTACCTACTTCCTTCTTAAATTGAAGGGTGCACAAATTAGTGAAAAACAAAATGTAACAATTTTTTTACTTAGCATAGTGTTTTAAACTTGCTACACATATTTGAATTTTTTTTGTGTGTCTGAATTTAAGTATTTGGACAAATCGCCAAATGGCCATTTAGCACATTTCCTGTATTTTTAAAAATTACTTAAGTTTTTTTAGTTAGGTTGTCTTATCGTACGAATACTCTGCCATACAGTATTTATTAAGTCTGTACATTCCTTTCCTCTTAAATTACCTGACCCTATACCATAATTAATATTTTATGTCCTTATACGTAATTTAAGATAGTATTTATATTTGAATTAAAGAGGACAAGACACATTTAGAATTCAGTATTTTTTAAATAAACTGAGACTTAAATTTTCGCAAAGAACTAAAGCGTTTTTTTTTTAAATCGAGTCTTAATTTATTTTTAAAAATTAACAAAAAGACAGAGCTTAGTTTCATCCGTTCAAATGACTATTACTTATTTTATAATGTTTATAGAAGTGAATAATGTCGACCAAGTCAGTGTTCTACCATTTTTAACACAGTTTTTCAGCAAAAGAAAAACAATCAGGCTGACTGTAACATGAATTTGTAAGTGAAAATAACCTTTGGTGTTTTAAGCCGTCCAATCACCTGCTTTGAAATCTGTCAAAGGCGAGCGTTCAAAAATATTTGTCACGCCCTACAGGCCCTAGAAATAGAGTCGTATTAGATACTTATATAAACGTTGTGTCAGATAGTACGGTGGTTGTATAAATAAACGGCAAATGAGAGTAAATGATTTTTTGGTCGAATGCACAAGCTTTTTTATGCAATTTGTAAAATTTTATAATGTCCTCAAGCCAGTGTTGTTTTTACCAGTACTTATATTATTATTAGTAAAATAATTTTTGGGATGATGGCCAGTTGAATGCTCAAAATTAAAATGTACAAATAAAATTAAATGAGTCTTGTATTATAGTTGAAATTAGAATAAAAAGATTTTTATAATATTTATTTTATTAGCTTATAGGCCAGTTTGTATTGAGTCATTTTTTAGTTTTAATTTCTTTTTATAAATTATGTAGGTAGGTTAGTTTGTGTTTTTGATACTTTTGTTGTTGGTTTCGTTTGTTGGAGATTTTTTAATTACTTTTAAACATTCCATTTATGAATTTGCTCATGTCGGTTGTTTTTATTATAGAACAGTTCCCAATTTCATTTTACTTTTCTGAGGCTGGTTCTCCTTTATTTCCCTTAAGTATTTACGTAAGGTGCCATGCAAAATTAGTATTAATTTGAAAGTTTATTAATAGTATATTGTGTCATAGAATGAATGATTATGTTTTATTTAATAATAGAACAAAAACGGTTTTGAAAAGTTACCTTTTGACATTCTTTGAAAATCCTAAATAGGTTCAAATGTGAGAAAAAGAAATGAAAAATATGTACTGAATTAAAACACTTGATATTTCCGGTAAAGCTAATTGTTACTGTGTGATACGATATTTTTATGTGTTTACATTTTTACTTTTAAATGAATTAATATATTGGAGAAAAATAAATGTGAGTGCCTTTTTAAATTTCGTTGTTTTATTTTTTTTGTGAATATTTAAGTGTGTATTTTTGTTACAACTACAAATTTTCACGGTAGTTGCGGGTTTTCAGAAAAAAATGTACTCTATGCCTACCAAAGGTACTTTTTTTAACAATTTTTTGAAACTTCCAAATTATATTGCTTAGAACTTGATGTTTAGGAAAAATAGAGGAAAAAATTGAGCACGAGGTTAAATACAATTTTTTTTGTCAGTTTTGTGACGATTCATACAACATGTATGGTTAATTGCTTCACAGACAAAATGCCCAGTTAGTAAGGGTCCTAATATACACTCCTTTCATACTGTGAGGAGGCCTGTCCTTAGCAGTGGGATGGCTAGTAGGCTAGGATGACGATGATGATGCAACACACTTTCATTTGTTTTCTGGAAAAAAAATTAGAATGATATGTATCACTGCGGTCTTTATTACAAATTAAATTATATACGTGACAACTACAACATTATGAGCATACTTCTTAAAAAATTAATTCCAAACCAAACCTAATTTTAAAAATTATTGCTATATCACTTCACAGCCACTAAAGAAAAAGTCTGATTACTTTTTGTAATCATATAAAAAATACATGCTCTATAAAAGCCGCCTAGTGAAGCTGGGGTAGCCTAGCTTAGTGTTTTGACCTATGGCGTCTTAAGCAAAGGATCGTGGGTTCGAATCCGGACTGGCACGTCTGAGTTTTGCGAAATTCATGGGCTACACCACATTCGAAAATTACCACTAGTGTTGTGGTGAAGGAAAACATTGCATTCTCCATTTCTCTCATTCATTTCATTTCATTTCATTTCATTAAAATACCCGCGAAGCAATTTAATGGTGTGATTAAAGTTTACCATCTGCGTGGAAACTATGGCCTAAGCCCTCTTATTCTGAAAGGAGACCTGTGCTCAGCTGTGGGACGTATATAGACAGTTGAAAATAGAAGTTCACTAAGCGACATTTTTGTGAAAATTTTGTGACATAGCTTAAACGACAGAGAAAAATTAAATGATTCCGAACATGTATCACTATCTTAAAAAAATATCGCTTAGTCAATTTCTCCTTTCAACTATGTTGATATGTAGCATTTTCTGGACATCATTTTGTGTCCATCAATTATGACCTCTTTCTTACACACATATTTAGACTACATTCATGTTTTCTCCTGTATTATTCATGGCTGCTACTGTGAAATGCGTATAAATTAATATTACTGATTATCATTTTGTTTGTTTTTGTGACTTCTGGTGTCAGTTCTTTTAAGCTATTAATAATTCATTTTTGACAACTGGTACATATTCAGTGCTAAATGAACAAACGACTTGAAATGGGTGAGCAAAGTAATTGTTAGTTCATTGCAAAGTATTGCTTAATTTAATAAATTATTTAATCCTACTAATATTTATAAATGCTAAAGCTTCACATTCGCGACAGTAAAAGCGCCCTTAAGGTCATGGGTGAGCAAACGTAATTGATTTTATTTAATTGATATGGACGAGCGATATTGCGAATGCAGAATTTTTGATATCATAAGTAAGATTTAACATAAAAAACCATTAAGTACCTATTGATTTTAGGTATTTTTAGTAATTAAAAAATCACATTACGTCAATGGTGCCTTTGTTTTTAATCATGGCAAGCGAAATACCTGCAAAAAATCCCATATATAATTTCACCTTCCACTCTGTAATCGCATTACAATAGTAAACTTGACTTATAGCTTCATGCCAAAGACAAGCGCTCGATCGACAAATCACAAAAACTATCGAAATTCCTGTTGGGTGAGGGTGAAAATACCTAGTATATGCGCTGCACGCGCCGACGATAATTTGTTCCTGTACTGACTTATTCGACATCCTCATACACATAAGCTCCGCATTGATTTTATGCGGATGCGGGTGATGATGCAGACTGATGCGGATATCCGCAACACCCCTGATATGGACCTCCGCAAAGTTACGCCTGATTCAATAAATTAGTATATGAGTATATCTGTGTATGGATTGGTTGAAATTTGGTATGAAGATAGCTTGGATATCTGAAAGAAAAGACCACGGAGTCTGTTTGCATCCTAATATTCCAGCGGAATCGGTATAAATTCAGTAATTCAAATCACAACCTGAAATCAACGGGTAATTGTTTTATGTAACTGCTGGAACTAATGTTTATCCTAAGTTTTCTTTTTTTGTAATTGTTTATTTCCTATCCTGTGCAATTTTATCCTATGGAATAAAGATTTTATTATTGTTATTATTATTACCTATGCAAAGCCGCGGGTAAATTCTAGCAGATCCTATTATAGAGCCTATATTGGATTTTTGACAATAATAAGTGCTTAAATCAGGCGTTATTTTCCGGAGGTCCATATCAATGAACTAAAAGAATTTCTTTGCTCACCCGTGACGAAAGTCGCGTCACGGCTCGCAGGCGAGCAAAAAGAAATTATTAGATATTTTTATTTTGACTTTGAAAGGTTTAGTTTTTCCATTTGTAATACGGAACCCTATAAACTTCTGTCAGACATGACGTCGGCATTCCATCAGTAAGATAACTGTTCCCCCTGATATGGGAACAATAAAACCTTAACCGATTTAATTAACTCTTCCGTTCCAATTCTGGCACCATAAGGCACAAAAGCTTTAGTTCAAGGGTGATTCCATCGATTTCCTTTGACACAATGTATGAACGTCAACTTTTTGTGATCAAAATTCGTGTTGATTTATGATATTTAAATTGCAGGTGTAAACGTGTTTTGAACTGGAATGCGTTATCTAGTAGCTTGGTGAACGGCTGTTTTGCTCTAACGATAAACTTTGTTGGAGTTAGAAACGCGTCGAGGAGCTGAATGAACACATCTGTAGCAAAAACGTACATCATGGGTGACTAAAGAAATTTGTTATTGAATTGTTTTTGATATAGACCTCCGCAAAGTAAAACCTGATTCAATACCTAAATATTGAATTTCAATACTTTTTCATGTACGTTGTTTTGTTTTTCTTTTCTGATAATTAGGTGTACTACTTGACTTTACATGCATTGTCAAATTCCACCTAAAACAAAACTAAAACTAAAACAAATTACCAAAAGAGTACCCCATAGGCAAGGTCCCAAAGATGCTGGCAGCGTTTCTTCTTTGAATAGCTCTTTGATTTGTTTATATTAACGTAAATGTCCTATTCATTAAAATCCTACAATGACGTTTAGTAATGCCGCCTCTATTTGCTAATATATACCGTACAACGGCCAACAACTGATAGTGCCTTTTCAACCTCAACATTGGCGAAATCATCGATAGTATCCACGAGCTACATTTTTTTTAAATTGATTGATTAGTTAGTAGCTAAGTGAACTGACCTGTAGAATCACCCATGTCTTCACTGACAGGCGCTCGGACAAAATTTTTGTCACTCAATTAAAAGCGGGCGTCAAAAGGTAACAAATCATTATTTTTTGGGAATGTCCGTCCGATTGCGGCGCAAAGAAATGTACCTCGTTAACGGAGTAATGGGAGTTTTGCATTGGAGGTACTGGTGCGGAGACAAGTGAATTCCATCCGACTAATAATATAAATACGAAAGTTAGTATGTGCCGTACACAGCCGTGGTAGCCTAGTGGTTTGACCTATCGCCTCTCAAGCAGAGGGTCGTTGGGTTCAAACCCCAGCTCGCACCTCTGAGTTTTTCGAAATTCATGTGCGGAATTACATTTGAAATTTACCACGAGCTTTGCGGTGAAGGAAAGCATCGTGAGGAAACCTGCACACACATGTGAAACAATTTAACGGTGCGTGTGAAGTTCCCAATCCGCACTGGGCCCGCGTGGGAACTATGGCCCAAGCCCTCTCATTTTGAGTGGAAGCCTGTGCCCGGCAGTGGGACGTACATAGGCTGGGAAGAAGGTAAGTAGGTATGTGCTTCTGTTTCTTTTTTGCCTTTTCACGTCTAAACCACTGAATCGATTTAGATGAAATTCGGTTCTTACTCAGAAAGTTTAAGTCCCGGGGAAGAAAATGGGACAGTTTTAATCTGGGAAAATTGCAAAAGTTTCCTGGCACGCGATCGAATTCTACATAACCTAACCAACAAATAGTTGGAAAACTCCCGGTTTTGTCACTTCAAAGTTCAATATCTTAGAAACGGCTAAACCTATTTTGATGAAACATGTCTAAGAACCATTAGAAAACCAGATTTAAAAAAAACGCATTCAAATCGATCCACCCGTATAGAAGCTACAGTGCCACAGACAGACACACGTATACACATAGCGGTCAAACTTATAACACCTCTCTTTTTGCGTCGGGGGCTAAAAAATGAATCAAAAGAGGAAACTTGTCAGTAAGATTTTTTTGACAAACAAATGAAATGAATGAAATGAAAAATATATAACGTTACTTAATGGTCACAATATAAATAAGCAAAATATAGAAAGTGAAAATTGATAAGTTAAACTTTTATTCATCCCAGCCCTTCAACAATTTTTGCTTCGACAGTACCATTGAAAAGTTCCAGTTTGCCGAATTTAACGACGAAATATATCGCCCTAATTGAGATTGCACCTTCGCGCTGACGTTCAAAAATCATGTCATTATCACCATAGATGGCGCTGATTTATTAAGACGTCTGAAAAATAGACAGCCCGCAGCGGGAGCAACGAACTTTAGCGCTTTCTTCCGTGACTGTACCTTGATTAATTTTTTGTTGGTTGTGTTCTATTTGGTTCTGTGTCATATACACAGTGAAAAATAATATTAATTATGCATTTTTTATTAGACTAAAAAATATTGTACTAAATATAGGCTGAAGAGTTGAATGAACTTTTTATTCCTATGTAGTAGTGTGCATGTTTGTACGGGGGAGGCTTATATCAAAAATTCAATATTATTTATTTTCAACTTTTGTGTTAAAACTAGTGTTGAATTTAGTGTAGAAACTTTTGTGTAGAAACTAGTGTTGATATTATATAATACCATGGACGTCCTACTACTAAAGCAGCAGCACTAGCGACATCTATGTTTCGCTCTTATCGAGAGAAGTAACACTCTTTCGGAACTAACCACTCACCCAGACAAGAGATGTCGCTAGTCAGCAGCACTAGCTAGCTTAAGTATCGTAGTAGAAAAAACAAACCTGAGATATGTGTGCATAGGAGAAATTTGTGTCTGTACTCCTGTCCAGTGGTAGTGTAGGGGTATGGCATGCAGCACGGAATGCTGAGGACCGGGGTTCGATTCCCAGCGCTGGTCTCTTTTTCTGGTTATTCTGTGCATCCATGTCTCAGTTTGTATTTTTAATACTATTATAATTAAAAAGCACATTGCGACTCTATTTCAAAAAGAAAAACACAGAATTTGGTCGATTAGAAAAGGAGCTTTTATGTAATAATTATAAATTATCAACATACGTTGTTACTTACAATAAACAAAATATATTAATATTTCTAACCTTTATAATTAAAAGTTAAAAACCCAATGGTTTGACACGCAAAAAACAAGGACAAAATAAATCCGAATTTCTTTAACATTATTCTTCCTCGCTCCACATAAATAAATAAATATTTCGCGTCCGAACGCAGCGAAACGTATTGCGCAGCTTTTATAAATGGTATTGGTATTCAATGCACTTCCTTTCCCCTTTGAGAACTGTCGCCGCCAGAGTTAAACAAGACTTATTTACTTGGCAAGTTTTTGTAATGAAAGTTTTCTCGAATTTGTCCGCACGTGTAGTATAATTTTTGGATTGGTAAATTAACGGTACATCACCACACTACTGGGCACAAGACTTCTCACAGAACGATTGGCTTAGGCTGTAGTTACCACGCGGACGCAATGTGTATTTGGAAGTTTGCATACATCTCTGAATTGCATCGTGTTTGTCCACGTTTCTTCGCTATGTTTTCGGTCACTGTAAAGCTCATGGTAAATTTTAAATGTAATTTCGAACTCCAATTTTGAGAAACTCAGAGGTTCGAGCCTGATTTTGAATCCACGATCTTCTGTTTGAGCCCTATTGTAAAATATACTACTATGTTTGAAATAGTATAGTACCTCATCATCATCATCATCATCATCAGCCCAGAGCAGTCCACTGCTGGACATAAATAGGCCTCTTCCATGGCGTGCCACAACACTCTGTCTTCAGCCCCCGTATGGTACATATGTATACTTAATACATTAAATTAAAAAGAAGTGTTCCCAATATTTAAAGAGATAGTATGAACCATATCTTTTTCAAGCCTATCTTTAGCAAAACCATGGCGAAAAATTGCCTAATGGGGGTTGTCAATCAATTTTACAGCGTAGAAGTTATAAATAAGAAGTTTATTTCTTTATTATTTTATTTTATCCGTTCATTTCATGTTGTCACGAATATTTTTTTTCTTTCTTTAAATAATATGTGAATATGGATATAAGGAAACATTGGTCTAACCATCGGATTCGGGATTGATTTTATAACGTAATTAGTTCGTAAGTATATAATTGAATGTTGTTTATAAAACAAAAAAAATATCCATTCAAAATAAACAAAATACGCGAACCGTTTTAACTGTTGTATTTCGGCGAGAGTAAGATAGCCGGTGAAATTACTGTTTCTTGAGGTATCCCATCTTAGGCCTCTAGGTTGGAACGATCAGGTTCGCAGTGATCTCTTACCATCATGAGACCCACATGCTCGTATGCTATCCAGTCGAAGAAAAAAAATAAAAAAAAATCACTTAGCTATCAAAACTACGTATCAAAAATCTGCAATACGGATTAAAATTAGTTTTCGAACGTATCACCGTTTCTTATTGCCGCGTAAACTGCTTTGATTCGGCGCGTACGACAGCCCATTCCGCGCTACCATACAAGCATCCTCTTTTTAATTACAATATCGGTTTACACAATCGCCGATCCAACTACACGATATGGTATAACGAGTAACAATATCCATACAGACAACCGTTCGGATCATAAAATTATCATACGCACTGACAATTTGCTGCAATTTTTACATCATATTTACATTTTTGTCCGCAATAATTACTGGTTTGTCACACTGGGCAGTATACGTCGTATAAAATGCGCAAAACACAGCTTTCGGTTTGACACGTTATTATATGTAATGTTATGTGGACACGGTATTTATACCGATTTTTTAGAGATCCGCACATAAGAAGTCCACGAAAGTCCAGCGTTCCAAACAGATGGTTCGCCGGTGGCTACACAGCGGTTTGCTACGCTACAATCCCCCCAGATATTTTAGCGTGAAGTAGTATCAAATATGTACATACATGCATTTATGATTTTTATAGGATTTTAATTATTATCACGCGAGTAAAATATTTTGAAAGTGTATTTTCGTACGTGCTATTGACATAGAATTAAGAAATTTATCGAAAAAAAGGCCTTATGACACATCATCATCATCATCATCATTATCATTTTTAGTTAGGGCATCCACTATTGCCTATTGGCTCCCCCCATTGACCTCCAGCTGCTTCGGTCCAAAGCGACCTACATCCAATATCAAAACTGCGACTTTAATCAGGTTATCCATTGCGTCTCTCAACACTAGTAATGAAAACTTCTAGAAAGAAAATTCTTTTTCACAGAAATGCTGTCAAGTACACCAATATTACTATTAGATAACCGTTGGGGGAGAAAAGTCCTCGAATGGCGACCACGAACTGGAAGACGAAGCGTTGGCAGGCCTCCCACCAGGTGGACTGACGACATGAGAGTTGCGGGAAACCGGTGGATGCAAGTGGCGAGTCGTTTAAGTCGTCGTGGCGTTTTAAGGGGGAGGCCTTTGTCCAGCAGTGGACGTCTTCCGGCTGATGATGATGATGATACCAATATTACTGTTTTTTTTCGTACGGAACCCTCAGCAAGTCCGAATCATACTGGATTGAATTTTCACCGAATGTTTGTGGGGGTACAATATTTTGAAGGCTCACGCTGTGAGACCTTCCGTGCAATTTTGTTACACATTAAAATTTCATATAAACGATATTGGGTGAAAATGGAGGAAATAATGAATATCGAAGTTTGAGTAGCAACGTTTACAAGTTAACAGTTGCAATAATTAACACATTTAAGGAAGGTTTTGGTGTGCTGTCACAATAACGACTTGTTGTGTTCAAGCGTTTCGCGTCGACGATACTCTAACTATTTTTATGTTTTAAGAAAAAAATTAGTTTATGATGAAATTTTAATTTTTCATACTTACAAATTTTTTTTTGAGGACTGTATATTTTACTGACTGTTTGTATTGTTACCCAAACTACATTTGCATACTAATTTATTAACCATTAACCATTGAGGATTTCCGTCCTGTGGAGACGATCCTGGCTGGACTACCAGAATGTAACTACGAGTATCAGATCGATGTATTGTCACGCAATTTACATAAGTATACCAAATTTATAGTCAATCCAACTACTGAGAGTTGTTCGAATTCAACTTGCAAGATTTGATTACTGACAGACAGACAACGGGTAAAATGAAACTAAATAAACTTATAAAAAATAAAATACATATTTTATTCACAACACAAGATACAAACACAACAATTAGTAAATACAAACACACAGCACGAAGTTATAACAGAAACATCAAAGGAAGTTTTGAACATGAAACTACTGTAAGACTTATTCATATTTATTGAAATAAAACTAAATAACTCACGTCTTAAATTTAGTTTAGCTCGATGTTTTGAGATAATTCTTAGTCCTTCTTTTAGGTACTTTGACATAGTTTCGTCGGGTAACCGCACAGAAAAGCACTGGCGCGCACTGCGCGTATTGCGGCAGCCATATTCTCGTTGCTCCTAGAAACTACGAACCCTAGAAAGGAGAGCTGCGAATTATCCCGAATCATGTCAAATTAAACTCGATTTAAATCGTGAGCTATACGGGTTTCATAAAACATTCTTATATTCTGGAAATCTAGCTTCTAAATTCATTAAATCAAACAAATCGCTCGTTTAACTTAATTAGATTTATAACTATAACCATCTATAACTAACCAAATCAAAAGACCGCCATTATGGTTTTGGTCACGCATATTTCACATAACGTTTTATTGAGATATTATGATTATTATTGATACTATTAAATAAGGAGTGGACGAGCAAAGGGGCACAGGTCAAATCCTGGCAAACGTATGAATAATTCATGAATAGAAAATCTTTAGAGCAAAAATGATTGTCCAATAACACAGTTTGTCGATTATGATTGTAATGTGGAAGGACATGTGGGTCGTAAGTGTACCTATTCACTAGAATCCAGTACCCTTAGTGTAAGTTTTCGGTAACAAAATACATCTCGATCGCATTCGCGTTAAAATCTCAATTTATTTGGAAACACGAACAGCGCCTCCAGCGGAACGTTTGCGATGTTCGTGTTGCCATAGAAATTGAGATTTGAACGCGAACGCGATAGAGACTTTTTTTGTAACCAAAAACATATACTAAGGGTACAGGAGCGCATAGCAGAGCCTTGAAAATATCATCATCATCATCATATCAGCCATAGGACGTCCACTGTTGGACACAGGCCTCTCCCATAGACCTCCAGTTGCCTCAGTTGGAACCGGCTTGCATCCACCGTGAACCCGCGACTTTAACCAGGTCATCCGTCCATCTCGTTGGTAGACGTCCTACGCTGCGCTTGTCTATCCGCGGTTTCCTCTTGAGAACCTTTCGGCCCCAACGACCATCTGTTCTCCGTGATGGCCTGCCCATTGCCACTTCAACGAGCTAATTCGTTTGGCTATGTCTGTGACCTTTGTTCTTAAAAAGATGGACACCAATAATTCGGTGATGGTAGAGCATATCCTTAGCAAAGCTGGTACAAGAGAAATGTTTTCTACAAAACAAAATCTGAGTTAGAAGCGATTGGCATAAAAATGCGCCCCAATTTTAACCGGGATAGTGGCTGGGTTTCGCCACCGGTTTTGAAGCCAGTTGTTTTTAAAACGACATTAGAAATGTCAGGAAATGCACTTGATAATAATTTCGAGGGCACGGTTTGTGTTTTTTGCTTACTGTCGCCTTGTGGCAGCGACTCCGTGACCCTACAAGTACTCGAGCAACTGAGCCTAGGGGGCTACTACGAAATTTGAAAATCGAAGTTCGTATTAAATAATCTCACTCTCTTCTTCTTCTTATTTAGGTGCCATCTCCTACCGGAGGTCGGCTATCATTAGAGCTATCCTTATCTTCGACACAGCAGCTCGGAACAGGGATCTCGTGCTAAAGTTGAACCATGTCCGGAGATTTTTTTGCCACGAACTACGCCTTCTTCCGGGCGGTCGCTTTCCCTGGATTTTCCCTTGCATGAGTTGGAGTAGGTAGTATTTATCATCTCACTCTCATATTAAATAATATTAGCATCAACAGGACGACAAGATTCGAAGTTCGAATTTTTCACTTCGTAGTACAGGGTCAGCAGTGCTACTACGAAACTCGAAACTCGAAGTTCGTGTCGTGCGGTCCCTCTGACACTTATGCTATTTAATACGACAGCGAGAAGGACCACACGAACTTCGAGTTCCGAGTTTCGTAGAAGCCTTGCTATACCCTGGTTTCCCCGTTGCTTCTGCGGGAGAGCAGCGAGTGGCGCGCCGCGAGACAGTGCATGGGGCGCCACCGCCGTGAACGCTCTCACTGCTGAAAAAGATCTTCCGATAAGATCGAAACTAGTCAGACCATTCCTAGCTTATCTTATAATACTTAGTTGAACAGTTTTATTTTGTAACTAGATTTTGCCCGCGGCTCCGCCCGCGCGGTATTCGGTTATCGCGCGCTGTTCCCTTAATTTGCATGAAAAAGGAAAATCTAGACTCCATTATTTTTAAGTCGCTGAACTAATGTTTTAATTATTTGCTCATATTACAGGCTACACCCGGTATAATTTTCGATAGCTTAAGTAACATTAATCTCATTTTACTTTTAATTTCCGTAACCTAACATTTACGAATGTTACCGTCATAGTCGACAGAACACGTTTATCAATAACATAAAGCTCTTCAACGAGTGATATACATATACAATTTGAATATATTAATACATTACTGATACAGGCCGCATATGTTAAACTAGAGATGTGATTCACATACATATGTATGTCTGTTATTATCATAAAAACATTTGACCAGTGAGGCCTTTGTCTTATAAATTGAATTAATTTATTGTGGCATAAAATACATAACTTGCCATTACTAGATTTTGTATTGTTCCACGTAGTGTTAGATTTGACGTACTGTATAAGTTGTGGGGGTTAAAATAGCTTCACTATCCGCCGGTAGATGGCGGTGTACGTCTTTTGTGTGAGGGTAACGACATTTTGCCTCAAAATCCATAAAAGGTAATCAGTAGTAACAACCAACTTGCTGAGAGACCCATCTGGCATCTCGCCCTCTCTCCGGTAAGCTGTAAAAGCCGTCGAGGCTAACAGTAACAGTCTGACCGACAAAAAAAGTTCAGGAAGGGTTCTCCCATCAGACCTCAACCTGACTGAGTTTCTTGTAGTTTCTTCTCAGTCAGGATTTAACGTAAGTTTTTCCGAATCCATGTACGTACATAGTATAAAAATTCCGTTTGCTAACAGAGTCTCCCTTAGCGTGCAAAGTCCGAGGTCGTCTCAATAGGAGCACCTTTTGGCATTATTGAGTCACCATTTGCTGAGCGGCCCATCTGACAGTTTGTCCTCTCTCCAATAAGCTGTAATTAAAAGCCGTCTCAAAAAAAGGGCAAGTAGGGAATTAGCAACACAATTGATGAATTAAAGTGGTTTTATAGAAGCCAGTTAGTTTATTCTCGTAAACGTACATACCTACAGCTAACAGAATTAAGGTCTTCTTGGCTTTTTCAAATCTCGATTTAAGGCTTAAACTGACAATTCTTTTATGGATCTGACAGGACTTAAGACCACTCAAACTTAAATAGATTAAAAAGCCCGCAATCAGACGTAAATTAATTTCATGTACCTAAATGGTTGTCTGGAAGAGATCGCTTTTAAGCGATAAGACCGCCTATTGTCTACCCTAAATCTGTGTTTGTATTTTAAGTTTTTTCTTGTACTGTTTTATGGTGTGCAATAAAGAATATTTGTATTGTATTGTATTGTAAATGTCTTTTCAATTGGACTTCAATTCCATTTCGCTTTTTGGGCTGTGAATGCCAACAAATAAACACTGTAACACCATATACTCTAAACAAAGCGTATCGGCATCAGCGCCCGCGCAGTAATCGCGATCCTAGCGCCACCTAGCGACTTATCGGGAAGATTTATGCGAGCTCGCAAAGATTGCTGTCGCTTCTAATTTTGGTATTCGGAGATTTAGATTGGGATAGGTTTGTTGCTTTAAATACTGCTGTTTTAAACGCTAAGGTTTGTAAGTTTGTGCGCGCAGGTGTGTGTGTGTGTGTGTGTGTGTGTTTGTATGTTTGTTGTGTTTGTTACGTTTTCATGTATAAAGTTTAGGACTAAGTTGGATGAAATTTAATAACAGTTTTTAAATATTCATAATAAAACATAAAGACGTGGTGGCCTAGTGGTTTGACCTAGCGCCTCACAAGCAGAGGGTCGTGGGTTCAAACCCCGGCTCGCACCTCTGAGTTTTTCGAAATCCATGTGCGGAATTACATTTGAAATTTACCACGAGCTTTGCGGTGAAGGGAAACATCGTAAGAAAACCTGCACAAACCTGCGAAGCAGTTCAATGGTGCGTGTGGAGTTCCCGATCCGCACTGGGCCCACGTGGGAACTATGGCCCAAGCCCTCTTGTTCTGAGAGGGGGCCTAACAGTGGGACATATATAGTCTGGGATGAGGGGGATGAGAAACATATTAAAACAAATAAATCATGGGACAATTGACAACGATCGATCTGGTCCCAAATTAAGCAAAGTCTGGGTTATGGCACAAGCAGGTACGCAACTCTTTATAAATTTTGAACATATACATTTCAGTTGATTCAAATCAAAACCAATCGTGTTATGACATTTTAACGCCTGAGAACGCAACGATTCCATCATCCAAATCTAGCATTTGGAAGGCATTCAAAAAGGAATAATGATCGCATTTGTTTTCAATTTGAACAAACAAACAGACTAAAGATCGATATCATTATAGTCACAGATTCGTAAAGCAACAGTTACAGCAGTGTTATCAAATTTAAAAAAGCATATTGTAAGGCGTAGTATTAAAATTTAAAACGCGATCGTTACCTAGTGATTTTGAACGAATACTCTTTAGCTTTTCAATAAAAGGATAAAACATTAGAGAGTGTTTTTCTTGTAGTAATTTACTTCTGCAAAAGTAAGTAAATATAAAAATTTGTAATGTAACAGAGCGTACTCAAAAAACTCACCGAAATGTTTAGCACTTTGAGATAAAGTAGAACTTAAAAAAGGGTGCCATTTTGGTGTAACCATTGCCTTTTGACGCAATGTGGCTAACACTTTTACATATTTTTTTTCTCTTTCATTCTTTCCACTTCAGGCTGTAATGTAAATACCAAGTCTGTTGCCAATTTCTAGTAAAATGTTCAATTCAACTCTTTTGATAAAAACTGCTTTTTGTTTATTAATAAATTGACTTATTTAGACAATTGAAACATTAAATACAGGTCTATAGTTAAGCACAATTTATTAAGAACCCAACACATTAACATGTAAATAATAACATGTATATCTCCAAAAGTGCTATTATTATTGCATTCATAAAAATGCTTACCTCATTTTTATTTTTTAAATGCAAGCAATTAAGTTGTTTTGTCATAAAGTTATAACAATTACGAATTATTATTATCCGCGTTACATATCTAGGCATCCTTGAAACATTATTCAAATAGTTCTTCGCAGTGAAGTATCTGTTTTTGTCAGTGATCCATAGATCGATATCGCTAAATTCATAGCAAAGAATCCTGACCTTTGTCGTATCGATGACATTGGCTGTGAACTTGCTATTGTTCGGATATTGATCAGGATCTATTGAGATGCGCAACGCAAGCAATGTATTTTTTATGACTTTATTATCATTATGAACATAAACCTGAAATGAAATTATGCTAGTAATCTTCGGTACATTTCTTTTTAAACAGACACATTAGGTACATTTTAAGATGAATAAATTACTGATACCTGATATTAATTTGGATAAACAAAAAAAACGTTGCAAAACAAATTAAAAATGAATTTACGCTAAATTATCACACACAACACAACACAAATATCACGCTGGTATTCTCAAATGGGGTACACGAAAAGTTACCGTTTCCGACCGATTTTTAGCAATTTTACAACTACGGGATACCTCACGTCTTTAATCGAGTTTAGTTATTAGTTTAGTTTGTTTCGGGCTAACTCGTAGCCCTTCTTCCTTGAAGCAACGCGACTCGGTGGCTGCTGACTTTTATACTTAAAGATAGCTCAAATATTTAATACATTTTCAATAAATAAAACATAATAGTCAATAATAGAACTTTAAAAATTTGAATCGGTATCAAATAAAGTTTAGCAATCATTACTTTATAAAGAACAATATCGCCTAATGCAAGGTCGTTAGATTCATTGATAGCGCATAATGGCACGTTAAATAGGCTCTTGCATATTCATACAGCCTGCATCTAGATAGCAAAATGCATTCTTATTCAGCCAAGTTAGATAAGTTTAGGTTTAGACTTTTTTTCCTTGTTATAACATTTTCTAGTACTGTTTTTCTAGCAACATAAGCCTTAAGCAACTTTGACCTCATCATTATCGTTATCATGAGCTCAGCCTATATCCTTCCCACTGCTGGGCACAGGCCTCCTTCAGTTCAGTTCAGTTCAGTCATTTATTGCTTTAAAGAATTCCATGCAATAGAGGTACAATATAGTTTTCAATAGGTACAGAGAATTACAGTAATACAAAATTTCAAAAAGTATTCATTCTATTCTAATTTATCATTATAAGTCACTACACATCTTTACACTTCTCATAAATATTATTAATAATGTCAAAAGAGGTACGATTATAATTTACAAAATCTTTGGACTACCAGAAAATACAATAATGTATGTATGCAATTATATCCTCTCAGGGTATGGGCTTCAGTTCCCACGCGGTTCCGTTTTTGCCATTTTGGCTACGGAACCCTAATAAAGTATGTATATCCAGGATTGAAATTAAACTTTTACTGACGTTCCATACTAATGATGTATGAGTAATTGAGGTTTATTTACATTACTAGATGAGCAGAGCTCTTGTTAAAGCTTCAGGTGCTCAAACCAGTTCGATCGCGGAAGAGTGTACAGTGCGAGAACGATTAATAATGGACGGCAAAGAATATTATTCTAAATAGCGTAGAGTGTAAGGAAAACTATTCAATATTTTTGTGAAAGTTTATAGTAATTGCCTATTGTAACTGCGTATTGTTGTATTGAGACGACCGGATGGCCCAGTGGTTAGAGCACCTGACTACGAAGCTTGAGGTCCCGGGTTCGAATCCCGGCCGGGGCAGATATTTGTATGAATAATACGAATGTTTGTTCTCGGGTTTTGGATGTTTAATTTGTATTTAAGTATGTATTTATCTATACAAGTATATTTATCCGTTGCCTAGTGTCCATAACACAAGCTTACTTTGGGACTAGGTCAATTGGTGTGAATTGTCCCGCGATATTTATTTATTATTTATTATTATTGTGGGGTATTGCCGCTTATTTGTCTACCCTGCATTTAACTTTAATATACAGCGTGTGTTTTTTATACTACCTCAAACTTTAAGGGTAATTCAAAATTCAAATTCAAATTCAAATCATTTATTCAGCAAATAGGCCGCAATGGGCACTTTTACACGTCATTTTTTTAATCTACCACCGGTTCGGAAAAAAACCTCTGTTGAGAAGAATCCGGCAAGAAACTCAACGAGGTATTTTTTTTTTTTTAAACAGAATTACAATATTTATAAATGATATCTATGTACTATACATTACAAGTATTTAACACAATTTTATTTTTACCACAGTAGGTTCACTATTTCAAGGGATCGCTAGTGCGGATCGGAATTATTTCCAAATATCCCTGTAGTAGTAGGTAGTTAGTGAAGGCCCTAATTATCACATTTTATTATGTTTTAGTGAAAAAAATTACACTTATTATTTTCCTTACAAAATTAATTAGCAAGCAATGTATATCCACTTGATACTATTTTGTTTTTGTTGAAAACGTCGCACTTGTTGACGAGACAGTTGTCACAGAACTCTTCTTTCTCGTATCAAATTATTGTACGCATTACATTGCTGCTCGAAAATATTTCAAAAATTCATTACGCTCTGGCAGTTAATTCTAAATTTAAAAATTGTTTTGATATCGGTTCACAGCACTTAAATCTTAGTCTAGTTACAGTTTGAGGTAGTATCAAAAATGCATGCTGTAGATCTATTTTTATTTTTTTAAACGTAAGTATAGGCTTGCGTTTGGCCACAATCACGCCTGATGGAAAGCGAGGATGAGGCCTACGATGGAGCACGCTTGCCTAGTAAATTCTCATACCCTAGACTTGAAAGCGGCCAAATTGTAGTGTTCAGGGAACACAGTCGCAGGCAGGAAATTCCACTCTTTTGTTGTACGGTTGATGAAAGAAGAGCGAAAATGCTTTGTGCGGATTTTGGGAATACTGACAACGTAAGGGTGGAGACCCCGCCTACTTCTGGTCGACCTGTGGAAGAAAGGAGAAAATCTGTGTTAAAATTATAGGAGTATCCATTCCGCTTGTTTAAGTGAGCATTTAATTTTTATTTTTACTTAGTTGGTGAGTAGGTAGTATAACAATTTGGGAATTATCTAATTTATTATTATAATAATCCTAATCCTGCCGTGAAGCAGCAGTGCTTGCACTTTTGTGTTTCGGCGCGGAGAGTAAGATAGCCGGTGAAATTACTGGCACTTGAGGTATTCCATCTTAGGCCTCTAGGTTGGCGACGCATCTGCAATACCCCTAGTGTCGCAGATGTTTATGGGCGGTGGTGGTCTCTTTACCACCAGGAGACCCACTTGCTCGTTTTCCTTCCAGTAGAATAAAAAAAAAGTTACTCCATTGAAATAATTATTTAAGTAGGTAATTGGAGAGCTGAGTCAATGAAGTAAAAGTCAAAAATATATGTATGTAGGTGTCTCTCATCATGGGACTTTATAAAGGTTCAACTCGACTCGTATAGCTAAGCTACTTTTGTTTTGTGACATTTTTAAATAACTTAAACTTAAATCAATATTAATCCTCAAAGTTTAATCATCAAAAACAGTATTTTTTTATGGAATAATCGAGAAAAAGTAACAAAAACGCAACGTTGCCAGATTAGCAGGTATAAACACTTCAAAATAGGTACAAAACGCTCATACGTATCGGAATACTCTTTGCCCACCCAATCATAGCTATCGAAAACCCATAAAGGCATCTAATTACAACACTGTCGTCGCAACGTCTTCATTACCGACTGATGGTTATTGGCTACTTTGATGTACCGCTTTATACTCATGTGCCCAAACTCCTGGTTCACTTTGAAATGAAGACTCCGTGCGGAGCCGGTGGGCTGTCCGGGCGAAACATAATATAGGCTTTTATTGCGAGAATGTGATAGATTGAAGTGAGGTTTTTAGAATTATATCTTGACTGAGAAATGAGAGCGTGAGAGCTTGTATGAGATTGGTGTTTATGATTAGTGTGCTCATCATCATCATCATCATTATCATCATCAACATCATCGCACTTCCTTTTGTCTGCTGAGAAATTATCAGTTCCCATATATCTGGTAGCGTTTTGAGTTGATAACATAACTTGACTTTGACGATGATTTATGAGTACGGGACCCTAAAAAGCTAGAAAAGAGCTCTAACAATAAATACGAGATAAAACACGGGTTGAGCGGATCGTGCCACAAATGCTTTGTTGTTCACCGCTCCCGTGCTACAGGCAGGAGTTGGTTACATTTGGGTTTACTTTTTATACCGCCACAGCAAGATTATGAGTTTTTCGCTGAAAAGGCCTTAAATTGGGTACCTTTTCTCACAGTGTATTGAAATTTGTTTACATTGTCAATTTTTATACGCACTATAAAAAGATCGAAATATAGTATAAAAAATCATTTCTTATTGTATTTGATAAAAATGTTTTGGTTCTAGCTAACTGTTCTCTGAATCCAATAATTGTTCGGAATTGTTATGAACCAAACCTAACCTTACCTATAGTTTTCTATAGGACGACCATTAAAAATAACTTAAGGTATCAGTGAAAAAAAAATGCCAAACGATGATTTTGACAAACATTATAATATGACTTGCAAAAAGTGTGCAAACTTTTGTACTCCCGTTTTCCTTAGGTGTTAAAATCTAGACCAAAGGTTACGTATCTATACCTCTCCCGCTCAGCGCTTCGTGCGCGACTTAATTTTCACGAGAATCGAACAACGATCGATCTCCTGCGCACACGCAACGGTAGCCGGCGCTTCTAATGATCTATATAATTAACTAGCTTATGCCCGCGACTTTGTCTGCGAAACATTAATCTATCCAATTTTCAAAATGAAAAGCAATGAAAAAACTAACAATTTTAAAATCATATCAAGGAAATATTCTAAAATGGAGCGCGGCAAGGTAACTTAAAATTGACGACATCGTGAGAGTTGCGGGAAACCGGCGGATGCACGTGGCGAGTTTTCGTTCATCGTGGCGTTCTAAGGGGGAGGCCTTTGTTCAGGAGTGGTCTTCCAGCTGATGATGATGATGATGATGATCCGTTCGAACTGCGACCCCGCGCATTCTGCGCCTGCGCTTCCAACTGACTCATCGCTTATCTCAGTTTCCTGTTCTCGAAAATTATTGTCGAAATTTCGTAACATCATCATCCCGAAATACAGTCGGTACAGTTACACAAATATTTTCAGTGTCAAAAAAATATTTTTTGCGTTTTGAAAAAGAGATTTGAAATTGACACAAGTTTTGTTTCTGCTAACTCTTCATATAACAGAGTAATAAAGGTTTGAAATTCAAAATTAGATAGAGCAAGACTAACTTGCATGTGACGACGAAGTCTAATAGTAGCACCATCAGACAGTTAATCTTTATTTTTATATATTTTTTTTATTGTTCATATATTTTTATAATAATGCATCCAAATATCATGTTATAGTATGTCATAGTAGATAACGTCTCCGCTCAATCTCATATAATATATTTTACTAACTGTTATCCACAATTTCATCTATTTAGAATTTGTTTATCACACACCGGCGGGAATTGGCCAATTTTCCAGAAAAAAAAAACTATTTTATGTCCTCCCAAAATTGCATAGCTTTATACCAAATTCATCACATTTGAGTACGTTAAGCTCGAAAGCGTAAAAAACTAACAAACATACTCGCGACTTCTTCGGCGTAGAATTCGATTATTATTGCTATGACATAGGAACTACATAATTTTTCAGGATAAAAACTGTTCTATGGCTTTCCCCGGGACTCAAACTATTTGTATACCAAATTTCATTTTTTATATATAAGAGGGGGAAACAGGCATGCGGGTCGCCAGATGGGAAGCAATCACCACCACCGATGGACACCTGCCAATACGAAGGATTATCACAGGTGCATTGCCGGTCCTTCGAGAGACTGATAGGCTCGTTTTTTAAAGATCCCTAAGCTGTAGATCTACCACTACGGGAACACTGTCCCAGGAAGATGGTTCCATAAAAGTTTCGTTTAAACCGGAAAGTGCTGGATTGCCAATCATCAAGGTGTCAATTTAAATTGGTTCAGCGTTTTAGACATCAAGAGGTAACAAACGAACCAACTTCCAAACTTACGCATTTTTAATATTAGTAGGATAGAACGTATAGTCACAGTATATATGTCGGCGGCCGATCGTAAAATCCGCCAGATCACGAAATTCCTAGGCATATCGTGAAATGGCGCCATTTCATGAATTGGCTAAAGGACATCCGCCATATCGTTCAAAATATACCGTTTGACGATATGCCTAGTGACGTTTAGGCAGATCATGAAATTCCTAGGCATATCATGAAACGCCGCCATTTCATGATTTGGCTAGTTTAGGCAGGTCATGAAATTCCTAGGCATATCATAAAACGCCGCCATTTCATGATTTGGCTAGTTTAGGCAGATCATGAAATTCCTAGGCATATCATGAAACGCCGCCAAATCGTTTCTGGCACTTCGCCGGCCGCTGCCGCGGCACGCTCGCTTCGCTCGCTCGGCTCGTGCGTAGTGGTCACAATTCATACTAACCACTCCTCGCTTCGCTCGTCGTACCTATTTTTTCCTTTATTTCGGCATATCACGATATGCCCGGTATAAAGTTAGGAATATCGTCGAATGCGTTGCTCTAATCGATCTGCCGTATTGTTTCTCAGGCACATCGTGATATGCCTGGACAACTTTTAGGCATATCGTGAAATGGCGCCATTTCATGAATTGGCTAAGGGACATCCGCCATATCGTTCAAAACTCACCGTTTGACGATTTGCCTGGTGACGTTTAGGCAGATCATGAAATTCCTAGGCATATCATGAAACGCCGCCATTTCATGATTTGGCTAGTTTAGGCAGATCATGAAATTCCTAGGCATATCATGAAATGCCGGCAAATCGTTTCTGGCACTTCGCCGGCCGCTGCCGCGGCACGCTCGCTTCGCTCGCTCGGCTCGTGCGTAGTAGTCACAATTCATACTAACCACTCCTCGCTTCGCTCGTCGTACCTATTTTTTTCTTTTTTTCAGCATATCACGATATGCCCGGTATAAAGCTAGGAATGTCGTCGAATGCGTTGCTCTAATCGATCTGCCGTATTGTTTCTCAGGCACATCGTGATATGCCTAGACATCTTTTAGGCATATCATGAAATGGCGCCATTTCATGGTGTGCCTAGGAATTTCGTGATCTGGCTGATTTTACGATCGGCCGCCGACATATATAAGCTCAAGCAGTATGGAAGCTACGAACAAATCGATGAAAGCGAACACGTTTCAATCGTAGCTCCGTAGCTTCTATACTGCTTGAGCTTATTATATATACTGTGGTATAGTGATTACGTCACGCAGAAAAGAAGCGATTCCGTTTTTAATCCAACCCAACTGTACCCAGCGTCCTTAGTCATTTTTTTCTGCAAATCATGAGCGAAATTGATGACCTGCAGTCATCAGATAGCACTAACAAGCAGTAGCAGATCTGAACGTGCGATTGTGCATCCGCTAACTGTTTGGGATACATGACATGTGCTTTTTAGGGCGTCTGGGCGCGGCCATTTTTTGATCTCTAACGCTCAATTTTGGCGGCACGCGTTTTTTAATGTAATAGCAGACAAACGGGCAGACAGTTCACCTGATGTTAAATGATTACTGTCGCCCGTAGAAACCCGCAGCACCATCAAGATCTGCAAGAAATGATTTGGGACCATTTCGTGACATAACTAATTTTGAAAGAAAGAAAGAAAGAAAACATTTTGTAATTTTTAATATCTTTATTTTTTTGTTATGCTACGCTACTTTGTCACGAATAAATGATTTCTTTCTTTCTTTCTTTCTAGTTGTGGACACTGTCCCACTAGTAGCCAAATTTAACTTTATGAGATTAGAATATAAAATAATAGAATAGAATTGATTTATTTGGTGGTAAAAAAGTTTGTACATAAAATCTTGATCTAATTTTTTTTTTATTCGAATGGATGGCAAGCGAGCAAGTGGGTCTCCTGATGGTGAGAAATCACCACCGCCCATAGACACCTGCAACACCAGGGGTATTGCAGATGCGTTGCCAACCGAGAGGCCTAAGTTGGAATACCTCAAGTGCCAGAAATTTCACCGGCTGTCTTACTCTCTGCGCCGAAACACAACAGTGCAAGCACTGCTGCTTCACGGTAGGATTAGCGAGCAAGATGGTGGTAGCAATCTGGGCGGACTTTGCACGAGGTCCTACCACTTTGCATACATAACACCTAGTTAACATAGCACCAAAATGGATGCCACTCAACAAATGCTGATGTCTGAATTAGCATGTCGAGTAAGTACTGGGACGTTTACAAAAGTCAAAAGTCAAAAGTCAAAAAGTCAAAATCTCTTTATTCAATTTAGGCTATGATAAGCACTTATGAACGTCAAAAAATCTACTACCGGTTCGGAAAAAACCTCTGTTGAGAAGAATCCGGCAAGAAACTCAACGAGGTATTTAAAAAAAAAAAAAAAACAGATTCACAATATTTATAAATGATATCTATATACTATACATTACAAGAATTTAGCACAATTTTATTTTTAACACAGTAGGTTCACTATTTGAAGGGATCGCTAATGCGGATCGGAATTATTTCCAAATATCCCTGTCCGTGATATAATCACTGACTTTATAATAAGCCTTAGATATTAACGTGTTTTTGACAGTAGATTTAAATTTTGTATCAGTCTCTTTAGATATATTTTTTGGAATTTTATTATAAAAACGCAACTATAAAAATGCAACTTCCCAAAAACTACTTTTTGGTTTTAGCCAGTCTGTAAGATGGAACTTTACCTTAAACAACGACGCATTTAATTTTGTAACCACGGAGCCACTTAAAACTGCTCTCTTTACCAACAAACCGTTAGTAATTCAGGCCCAAATTAATCTTTTAAGGTAGAAACGCGTTCCGAGATACAGATTCGCGAGTAAATTGACATAAATGCGGCGCAATGCTCGAAAGAAGAAAATCATCGGGTAATTAGCTGATTAATTGTTTAATTAATTGTACTGTGCCGACATTGCTGCTGGGTCGGTTTTTTTGGTGGCCAGGGGACAAATTTTTGGTGTAGTTTTGGAGTGTGGTTTGATGTGGAAGCGAGAGCGGGGTTTGTTGTGGAAGTTTATGGTGGCACTTCACTTGATATTGCGTATTCGCGTTGTGTTAATGACATTTCTGTCACTCACGCTAGCAACGATATAGTACATTTCTTTTACACACGCAGATATTTGTGCGAATATGCCAAGTGAAGTGCCAGCATTATGCATGTGATTGGGAGTTCTGGTAGAGTTAAAAAGTAGGTAGGTTTTTATCATTTTTTTTTTAATTGGCAGTGATGATTTCCATTTCATAGTTATGTTAATATTTTTGATCGGCATCTGTTTAAGTAAGTTTACGTGTTTGACAACACTGAAATAAAAGATTTACTAACAGTAACAAAATAAATGTTCGACGTGAAACACAGACAAACATACAAACACACACACTTTCGCATTTATAATATTAGTATGAATGGAAAATGCTACTTACGCGGTATTGCATTATCATCTTGGCTTAAGTTTTTTTAATATTTTTTTATTTGTTAAGATGACATAATACGCTCCAGTTTTCAACTTACACCATTCAACTCACCAACTTGCTTTTTATGAGTCATTGCATGTTTTTATTGCAAGCAGCAGTGCTTGCTATTAAAATATGCGTTTACATAAAATGTTAATAATATTAGGCATAATCTTAAAAATATTAATCCTAATATTTTACTAGCTCTATATGTTTGTGGTAGTGGTTTGACCTATGGCCTCTCAAACAGAGGATCGTGGGTTCAAACCCTGGCGAACACCTCTGAGTTTTTCGAAATTCATGTGCGAAATTACATTTGAAATAAATAAATAAATTTACCGCGAGCTTTACGGTGAAGGGAAATATCGTGAGGAAACCTGCACAAACCTGCGAAGCAATTCATTGGTGTGTGTGAAGTTCCCAATCCGCACTGGGCCTGCGTGGGAGCTACGACCCAAGCCCTATGTATAAATGTCAATATTGTTACCTCGATCTTTTTCATTTCAAGTAAACACATGTCTGCCTATAATTAAGTCACGAAATGCTTTATATTTACAATACATTTTTTGTGATTTTTTACTGAATTTTGTCCAACAATACGTCCGATTCACCCACTGTGCAAAAACTCACCATTGCCCAACACGCGCAACATAAAATGACAGATAACGATCAGAGCCTCAATATTTTCACCAACCCAATTTGCCTTCCCACGCGTAGCATAAACCACTGAGTGAACCAGTGTGCGGACATACCTATCATAAGTCAGTGTAATCTGCGAAGAAGCCGCTTGAGTGACAGGCGCTATAAAACTTTATGAGGATCGAACGCACAGTGGGCTGCCGCGTACATTTCGTTGGACAAAAAACTGGAGCACCCGTTCAGCTCATGAAAATTAATAAGCCTGGACAGTTTGGAAGCTTTATTCTTATTTAGTATTTTTATAAACGCATAAGTAGCTACTTTTTTCTTGTGTCTGTATTTTTTTGTCTGAAAAATGGTTAAGTTTTAATAAAAACATATAAATTGATTCTCATTACATAGTTTTGGTTTAGAAAAAATAAATAACACTATCCATATGTTTTTTTAAGTTTACAACCTACGAATGTTTCATTTGGAACTCATTAATGTAATATTTTTTTATGTTAATTTTCTTCGCAATATTTAAAAACCTACCTGATTTACTTAAAAAACCGTTTCGCAAACGTCACCCATCCATTTTTCCCAAAATTAAGGTGAAACACCAGCGCAACAGGTCATCGCCGCGCCATATTTGGCGGCCGATCGGGCGGTCGGCATAAATGATTCGAAATTGTTTCCGCGAGTAAGAGACGGCACAAAAAACACGTGTCACAGCAATAAATCATTCGGACTCGCCCGAGCCGAGTTTACTCGATTAAACGAACGATTCGATTGCCGATGCCACGATTACACATATGTGTTTATAGAGAGAGTTGTAAGGAAGAATGTCGTCGGTCGCTTTTTGTTTTAAACGCTTTTCGAATTCACTCGTTTGTTTGGGTACTCGTTGGTACTGTCTTTTGTTTTAAGATTTTTATCTTTGCATTTTATTCAGTTAAAAGTAATCTAGTGTAGTCGATTCTTTTTCTTTTATTGTCCATGTTTACACATCACTTTAAAAGCAATAAATTTATCAGGTTGCGGTGCAATTAGCTCTACAATTACAGTTTATAAATGCCACGGCGGTACTTGATGGAAACTTTGGTCGCTCTGCACATATATTTAACAATAATTATCATATGTCGCATAAAGATGTTTTATGCCTCCAATTACTTGTGACAATGATAAATTGTAATAATTTCGTTGTTGACAGTACCGACACTAACTTTAAGGAATTTTGTTAAGACAAGTAAATTGATTGCTGCGCTTCGTTCTTTAATTTTGCCATCATTTATAACTTTTCTTGTACTTTGTGTCATCAACATTTTTTTTCATAGTCAAAAACAACGCGACTCTTTTCGATAAGAAAATAATTACAAAAAACAAAGAAATAATAATTTAAGAAAACATTTAGTCCATAGACAAAATTACTCCACTTTTTTAGATAACATCTCTGGAACTTTAGTATTGTATTGTAGAGTATTGCAAAACTCTTTATTGCACATATAAAAACACATGAAAATAACATAACACAGGATAATAAAATGTACAATGGCGAACTTATCCCTTAAAGGGATTTTTAGTAATACTTTTTTTAAGCAAAACCTTCTGATATTAGGAATTGAAACAAAGTCCGAGCGAGTGCTTCCCAGATTTCATACCTCGCCCAGAAATGTCGGTGTCATTCCAACCGCATGTGGCGACAGCCCAAAAAGTACGACTCGTAAATAACAAATGCGTGCGCGCATAAACGGGATGTACCGGCAAAAAATCGACTCCGTAATTAAACTTGCTAGTGCTCTGAGAGGCCGTGTGTAAGAATAATACTTATCATGCTATAGAGTGGACATAGCATTATAACTTTAAACATGTGTTTTCAATAAAGGTTTCAAAGTTTTTTTTTAGGTGGTGGTGGTTGAGGTGGTGTACTAAAAAGTACAAATTAAGAATTCTTGCACTCATAATTTGTATTTGTCAGTTGCGAGTTGCAATTTTTTAAATAAATTTAAACGGACAGAAAAACAGCCAGTATTAAACATACTTTATTGCCTCTCAAGCAGAGGGTCGTGGGTTCAAACCCAGGCTCGCACCTTTGAGTTTTTCAAAATTCATGTGCGGAATTACATTTTGAAATTTACCACGAGCTTTGCGGTGAAGGAAAACATCGTGAGGCAACCTGCGAAGCTATTCAACGGGGCGTGTGAGATTCCCAATCTGCACTGGGCCCGCGTGGGAACTATGGCCCAAGCCCTCTTGTTCAGAGAGGAGGCTTGTACCCAGCAGTGGAACATATAGGCTGGGATGGATGGATGGACAAAACACGTAAAAAAATATACTAAACTACGCAGTCGATTCTGTGCTCAACTTATCTCGAAGGTACCTAGAGATCTCGAGGAACTGCGTTCATACTTTGAATACCTCGGTGCACAGTGCGGCCGAATTCACCGCATTGTCTGTTGCCCAAAATTGAGCCATAAATATTCTAGACTTAATTTTCGATTGTGAAATTTTGTCCGCATCATTTGCATGTTCAACCACTATGTGCAAGGAGAATTTACAAACTCGACACATCATTCTACTTTTGGACTTTCTGTAAACTTTGTTAATATAGTTAATATTTTAAAAGAGATGCCTCAGTTACATACACAATTATAAAGAAGAATAAAAAAAAAATGTCAAGTGCGAATTGGTTTCGCGTAACAATGATTCCGCTATAAAACTACTACTTCGCAAAGCCGTTACCCGAACGTTGAGTTGACGCTGCGTGTGCGTGAAATGACGCCGCTGACTTTGAAACGCAATTTCGTCAACGTGACGTCATCGCTGCGCGAGCGCTGACGACGGCAACTATTGAAAAGACGTTAGTAATGTAGTAATGCGGCTTTTTGTAATTTTTTTATTTCAACTGCAAATTTTTGTTCCTTTTACTGTCATCCCGCAAAACCCATATCGAAAATAACTAAAATAATTTACTGCTTCCAGTTTTCCAGATCTCTTTAAGAGATAAGGTCGCTTTTGTACATCTTTTCTCTTGTAAATTGTAAATTTCATATGTTTTATGTACAATAAAGAGTTACAATACAATACAAAAAATACAAACTGAACACACGTGCCGCGTGGTATACCGCTACACCACCACTGGACAACGAACAAGCTGAGATACATGGTACATAGGTAAATTCGTGTCTGTACCCCATTCCAGAATGCCGAGGACCTGGGGTCGCTTCCCAACGCTGGTCTTATTTTTCTGGTTTTTCTGTGCATCTGATATTTCAGTTTGTATTTCGATATGTTGCAATTTTAGTTTCTGCAATCGAAGCCGCGCGTAAAGGTTAGTATTTAACTAATAAAACTTTCCTAGACCACGGGTGGCTATTTTATTCCTAATAATAATTTAATCTTCATAATCTTCTCCCATAAAGAAATTATTACAAGTTCAGATCTTAACCGCATACTGTTTTATAATGATGGTCATAAAATTACTACTTTATGCCTTAATTAGTATTTTAAACGACTAGGATTACTAGGAAAGTAAACATTACTATTTTAATATTTTAGCATTATACATGTATGTTTTTTAAATATAAGTTTAATAGCTTTGTATAGGAATTCCCAAAGTCGTTGATATTGACCCCCTGTGGTTGAAATCGGTGAGGTCACATAAAATTTACCCAACCGCAAAGGTTTCAAATTGGTATGTATTTTGTAACAATAGAAAAAACCCGGCTAAATCTAAATCCAATAATAGATTATATTAAAAAGAGTGTTGTAAGACTTTGTAGACAAATCATTATACATTTAATTGGTTTTCCAACTTAATTATAAATTAACTGGCTACAATTAGCCACGTGCCAAGGTGGACATTTTGTAACAAACTTTTGAAACTTTGAGAACCGAAACAATAAAGTAAATGATGGTAAGAAAATAATTTACTATTAAATTACGATGATGTCGAGTGCGTGTGTTGGATGTTAATTATACTGATATTATCCATTCCTTCCCATGGGATCCCCATTCCCATGGAATCTGGGAGCAGAACTGGGTACAGCATCTGAATTTTCTGAAGAAGCGAAATTATACAAATGCTTTTGCCCGCGGCTCCGTCCGCGTGGTATTATAAAAAATAGCCTATGTCACTCTCGGGCCCATAAACTATATCTATGCCAAAAGTCACGTCGATCCGTCGCTTCGTTACGGCGTGAAAGACGGACAAACATACAAACATACTTTCGCATTTATAATATTGGTATGGATTTAACAACATAAGTCCCGTTTGTGGTATTTTGACTATAAGTGAAAATCACGAAAGTTAAAAACGTATTTTAAGTTGAAAGATGTTAGTACTGTTATACCTCCCAAGGGACCGAAGAGCTGGCAGCTTCCACGAGCAAACAATATTCCTCCAGGTATACATTCACGGCACAATATAGAATATAGATATTATATCGGGTTTTGCAGGTGGTAGGGCCTTGTGCAAGGTCCAACCGGATTGCTACCACCGTATTGCTCGCTAATCCTGCACTGTTGTGTTGCGGCGTGGAGAGTAAGACAGCCGGTGGAATTACTGGCACTTGAGGTATTCCATCTTAGGTCATGATCTCTTACCATCCAGTCGAATAAAAAAAATTGGCGGTTTTAATAGGAGCCAATAATGAAAACTTAGATTGTACTGACCAAATAATAGTTAACCAGCACATAATTAAAACTTTATTCAAATGTATCAATTTACAAACTGACCTGCAAGTTTATTTCTATTTTTGTTCAACATCTCTTTTCTTCTTCTTCTCTTTTAAAATATGGCTTCTGTCCTAATTAACAGGATAATTCCGTCAGTGTCTAAGTATTCTCTTTCGAGAGGCAACGTTGTACGGTGATTGTAGTTTTTGTAACTTGATATTAAAATTCCAGAAACCACGTGGAGACAACTTGCGCATTAAAAAATGTCAGATACGAGAGCAATATAGAATTTTGTGATCACTGTTAATCGCCGCATAAAACACTATCAAAGTTATACTTCAACTAGCCAAAGAAACAGAAATAGCAAAATTAGATATTGTCTACATCCGCCATGTTCGAATGCCACAAATCGAATGAACATCTCTCTTCACGCTTTAATTATCAACTGTACTTTTTCATAACAGAACTGATCCATCTCAAATTCGGACTCACGGGTAAAAATTCCGAGATGGGTGAATTTCCACCAATTAATACGCCAACAATTTTCCCCCTGTACACTAGTGGGCACCCTGAATCCCCTGGACGAGTATCTTGAAGATTATTGGAACACTTAGGAGCAACGCAAATTGCTGGACCAAACCTCGGCCATTCAGGTTCACATGCGATCACAACAGCATCACCAATTTGAAGAGGCTTGAATTCATCACCCTCGTTTGAAAACTCATCTCCCGTACATCCATAGCCAGCGTATCGAACAGGATACCCCAACAACGCCTTGTAATCGATCGCTGATAATTTCCCAAACTTTCTTCCCTTTGGTACATCCTGAATAAGGGCAAGAGCTATATCATTTTCGATAGTTCCGTCGGTGTCGACAAAAAGAAAATTTGGATGCAGGAAGAATTTAATGATTCTTCTAAACGCTTTTGTCTCGTTCACTTGAAGCGTCATGTTTTCATACCTTATGTACATTGGTGCATCAAAATTAGCGCAGTGGCCGGCAGTCAATATCCAATTTCTGGCTATCAAACTGCATGTGCATGTTCGCATTCCGTATTTATTTTGTATGCTGATGACGTAGGGGAACTCGTTGTTCGTGTCCTCCTCGCCCAAGTAGACCCTTGGACGTTGTAGCTGTTTCTCGGCGTAAACGCAGCATGCTAGGACGAACAACCACCACATTTCTGTAGGCAAAGCAAGCCACATAAAATCGTCTGAATATTTATTCGTCAAAAGATCATTATCATCATCATGGCAGCCGAAAGACGTCCACTGTCTGGACATAAACCTTCCCCAAGGCTCTCCACTCAGACCGGTCTTGAGCTTTTCGCATCCACCGCGATCCCGCGATCTTAACCAGGTCGTCGCTCCATCTTGTTGGAGGCCTACCGACAGCTCGTCTCTCGGTCCGCGGACGCCATTCGAGAACCTTTTGACCCCATCGGCCATCAGTCCTGCGAGCAATGTCTCCCACTGCCACTTCAATTCCGCAATTCTTCAACAATTGCAAAAATCAAAAAATAACGTTAGACAAATACCAGGTGGGCCCTTTTACAGAAGCGACACCCACACACATAAACATCTCGCTTGTATTCCCATACAATATTTTGGGGACACATTTGGAGCTCCCGTTTTTTTACAGCTTGGAATCATGGCATCCCCAAACTTCGTTGAAATCGGAGAGATAAACTCAGGGTACAACGGCAGATAGAAATGCCCAAATGCCAAGTGCGAATCGAACTTGTAATGGGATCTTAGTATAGAACCTTAAAAACTTGTGAAGCGACACTTAAAGCTGTGGCCAAGTGTACTTTTATACTAATTGTAACGTTAACCACGTGGTAGCGTGTCTAGACACCATTTGATAAAGATATCGATACACTGCACTACAGTGCAATAGAAAATAATGCAATGTATAATCGGGTTCTCTATCGTTTGCCCGAATTTCATATGCCCGAATGTATCGTTTTCTAGAATTTTAATTTGCTATAAAAAGGCTTTAAAGTAATTTATTTCTGAAATTGTTATTTCTTCAGAGTTGATATTAAACTAACTTAACCTAACCAACATATGATGACATTAAAAAGAATGCTGAAATCAGCAAGATTCTACATATATATTTTATGGCAAACGTTGGTATGGCAAGTGAAATCGACTTATGGGAATACATAGGTATAACCTAATCTATTCCCAATTTTTTTGTGGCAAATAAAGTTAAATTCCGAGTAGTACTTAATGATAACCTAACCAACAAAATGTTAAAAAACCCCGGACTTTGTCACTTTAAAGTTCAATATCTTAAAAACGGCTAAACCGGTTTTGATGAAACATGTCTAAGGATCATTGCTAGAAAACATTATTTCAAACAAAAAACCGCATTTAAATTTTGTCCACCCGTATTAGAGCCATGGTGCCACAGACAGACTCACAGACAGACACATTACAACGGTCAAATATATAAAACCCCTCTTTTTGCGTAGGAGGTTGAAAAATAAACTAATATTGAGTTAACATAAGTTTAAATATATAATTTGTTCTTAGTAAATAAACATCTTACTTAAATAACTAGCACTAGAAAGGGCTAAATATTACCTAGGTATTTCAAAAACTTTCCTCTACTATATCAAGTCAAGTTAACCCAAAATTTCGTTTTACTTAATTTCTTTACAAGTCCTCAATAAAAAAATACTAAAACACTCTTTTGTTCGTTTAGATCAAAAAAATATATGGACGGAACTTATATTTTATAATGTATTTAAAGCAATAACTATGTAAGACTACATTTTTTATCGAGTGTTGCAAGAATACGCAAAGAAATGTAATCGAAACAATAACAGGAGTTGTAAAATGAATCATTTTATGTACCACAGAATATTGTGTAATATCAACAGAATGCGGAACATACCAGGCCGGCCATTCAATAGGACTAGAAAATTAAAATATAGATTGTACTAGGCAAACTGAGCGACAATATTTCAGTAAATTTTAAAGATTGTTGATTTTTTTTCATGGAAATTAAAATGATGAACTAATAGAATTTCCTTGCTCACCCGCGATCTTAGGATAGCTAAGTTTATGCAAATTATGCGTGTTTATGCAGTTCCTCCACCTCCACACTGTAAGAACACACACAAATTACACAAACCCATCTATCACCACCACCAAATCACACACACGCATAATTTGCATAAGCTTAGCTATCTTAAGGTCGCGAGTGAGCAAGGAAATTCTTTTAGTTCATTGATATGGACCTCCGCAAAGTAACGCCTGGTTCAATAAATTAATTAAAATGATCATTGAGTATTTCATAGATTATTGCTTTTAAAATATATGTTTATTAACATGTAATTACCTAAACAAAATTGACCAAAAAAACATATTTGAAGAATTTCAAATAAATATTCCACTGCACGATCATAATCGAGCAGGGTACTACATTTTCCAAAATACATAAAAAATAAGCTAAAAATATTATCACCTTTTATAGCATTGTACAAATACAATATGTTGCAATTTAAATTACGATTTACTCACGTTTCAATAAAAATTTAATATTTGCTTTGCAATAAAATAAAATAAATAAAATAAAAATAAATAAACATTTGAAGTTACACTTGAGTTATTTTTCATTATTTCTGTTCATATTTAACAACGACAAAAAAAAACATAATACTTTAGTAACAAAAAAAGCATATGTCAAATTTACTTTTATTCTTATAAAGAAGTATAATGTGGCAAGTTTATTTTCTAGCATTCTGCGTTTCCGCCGAAAGACAGTACGCGCGTCCACGAGTATACCTCGGTATAGAGGATACTAACAAGGAGTTCCCATTTGTAGTCAGCATGCAGCGCAGAAACGGGTCCAGAGTTAGCACATGCAATCTCATCGCCCAGAATTGGATTATCACCGCAGGCCACAGCGTCAAAAGAGGCAGCAGCAATAGAATAATAAAGTATGCAGACATAACATCAAAGAACACAAGCGCATATTCAGAAATAATCAAAGTCTTCCGTCACCCAAGTTATTTGTTCAGCAAAGTGATAGAAATGACTGCTATCAACGACTTAGCTTTGGTGCTTATTGAAAAAGTGCCGATTAAAACGATTGCTAAGTTATCAGCAATTGACTATAAATCTTTAATGGGATTGCCAGTTAAGTTTGCTGGGTTTGGGAATACGGGAAAAGTTGATAAATTGCCTGTGGCTATCATGGAAGGAGATGACACGAGGTCTCTACAGGTAGGTGAGGCTGTCGTGGTCAAGTGTCCATCCGTGTATCCAATGTTTGGCCCGGCTATTTGCATTGTTCCAAAATGCTCCAAGAAATTACAGAATACACGCGATGGGGATGGAGGAGGCCCGTTGATGTACATGGGAAAAATTGTTGGAGTAATAATAGCTAGTGAAAGGGAGAAACCAATCGGATATGTTACACCGGTGAGCCCAAACTTGAGCTGGATTAATTATGTGATGAAGAAATATTCATGACCTGAATTGATTAAAATATGTGCTAAATCGAGTTTTATTGTGATTCTACATAATATTACTAAGAGTTACTCGCAACTTGTCTTTAAAGTGTTGCTATTTTTTTGATGCTGTTAAACTGATTTTAAAACTAAATCTATATTTTTTGGCTGAAAACAACCTAATTGTAACACCAGACAATGATGACGATAGTGATAATTTATTTAAGAAGTACATTAAGAAAGATTATTTTGAGTAATTTCTCTAACTTCAGTATAGAGAGTCCCTTTGTTAAAGATTTCCGACCTACAATTTTAATAAAATCAGTAATATATTTTGCTCTATTAAAATCGCATTAAAATTCATCGCATGATGAAAAGATCTAAACAAACATACAAAGGGATAGACAGCGGGAAGTGACTAGTTTAATCTTTGTGAAGAAATACCAAAATTAAAAGATTTAAATTATCGATGGTTAAGAAAATCTTTGAAAGAAATAATGTCTTAAATTGTCCAACACATCAGGTTATATAAAAAAGTGGTTTTATTGACAAATGTATCATTTAAGAGCGATCTCTTTCAAGCAACCTTTATTTTAATATTTTATTATTGAATTATTTTATTCTAATAATCATTTGGCGTATAAACCTACACACCTACACCCGCAATGATTGGCAATCTTTTAATGAGAATCTCTCAGCCAAACCCCGGAACCGGACAGAAAAACAGACGGACTTTGTTAAACTATAAGAAATACGGTCATTTTCTCTGCGGAACCGTAAAAAAAATAGTCAAAATTGACAAAATGGAATATGAAATGTCGCAATCCAAACACAATAACGTGGCAATCGATATTATACTTTAAATAATAAAATTTCTCGGTTTAAGTTGTGGGTTTTTATGTGCAATTTTATGATCAGTTTTCAGAAGGTAATATCGTTTTTAATAAATATTGTGTCGTTTACAATCACTAGCATGTTGTATGTTAATCAAAGATGTGACTGGAATAGGGTTTTTTTTTTATTTTCCATAGGGACTTTTAAATTTGTATCCACTTAGTTGAGACTCTCAATAGGGTGCCAGTAGTCTCTCGGCGCTCATACACCATGCAAGTGCATAGACATCAAAAAACAAAACATTTAATGGGAACGTAAATACTTTATAGATTCTGGATTGTCTACAAAATATGATGTGGCGTTTATTTGTACTATCATGCTTTGTGCGCGCGGAAAGACGTCTTCTTTGGCCGCGAGTGTACCTAGGCCAGGATGACACTAACATGGAGTTCCCCTTCGCAGTCAGCTTGCAGTCCAGCGATGGCCACAGAATCTGCACTTGCAGTCTCATTGCCGAGAACTGGCTCATCACAGCCGGCCACTGTATTACTAAAAACATCAAAAGCCAAAGAATAAGGTATGGAGACATGACGCAGAATCTAACAAAATCCTACTCTAGAATAATCAAAACCTTCCTCCATCCAAGTTTCTTCTACTATAAGATAGATTTAACTATTATCAATGATTTAGCACTCATGCTTATTGAAAAAGTGCCGAGTAATCACGCTAAATTATCTGCCATAGATTATAAGGGTTTGATGGGACTGCCAGTGAAATACGCCGGGTTTGGTAAAACTGTTGAAGACATATTATCCCAGACACATAACGATGATGATGGTCTAAGAGCTCTTCAGATTGGTGAGGCTGTTGTGGTCCCTTGTGCAGATGTTTGGCCAATGTTCGGTCCAGCCATATGCGTCGCTCCAAAGTGCTCCAACAAACTTCAAAGTACTCGTGCAGGGGATTCGGGGGGTCCGCTAGTGTACAGGGGGAAACTAGTTGGGGTATTAACTGGTGCTGAAGGCGCTGAACCTATCTCGTATTACGCACCAGTAAGTCCCAATCTGAGATGGATCTCAAATATGATGAAAAGGTACTCATAAAATGAAAAGATAATAAAGATGCTGTAACATTTTTTTATTGTTTATATTAATAAACTTAATAGAATGTATGTCTGTGAATCTTGCGTAGTTACTAAAGGTAAATAAATAAAATCATCATACGGTACACTACGTTATAAGGTGTAAATGCGTGGGGGCACATGCTGAGCTGAGTCCTTTTGACATCACGCTATAGCGTGCTATAGCACAACGTCTCTAATTGTTCTCTCTTCTCCTATTTATGTTTTTACTGTTTTGCTGTGATGTAGTGTGTTTTTGTTGTCAATAAATATTGTGAGTTTGAGTTTAAATTGTATTTTTGATAATGTTATTTTTTTATAATTAGTTTTAAAAATGAGGATGATCACTTAGGGAAATCGAAATTACTTCGATTAAATTAACGATTAATCAATAAAATCGATACTATCCAACTGTCCATATTATGAAACGAAAATAAAGAACGATCGGTGATCCAAACGCAGATGTGAATAATACCTACCTAATGGCCAAGTAGAAGAAGAAAGTAGAGGAAAGGAAAGATTTCAACTGGACGACTTGAATGAAAATGAGTGAGGTCCGCTCGGATTGCTACCACCATCTTGCTCGCTAATCCTGCCGCGAAGCAGCAGTGCTTGCACTGTTGTGTTTCAGCGTGGAGAATAAGACAGTCGGTGAAATTACTGGCACTTGAGGTATCCCATCCTAGGCCTCTAGGTTGGCAACGTATCTGCAATACCTGGTATTGCAGATGTTTGTCGGCGGTGGTGATCTCTTACTATCAGGAGACCCACTTGCTCGTTTGTCATCCAGTCGAATAAAATAAAAAAGCAAATAAATGAGGTTTATACGCCGATAAAAATGCCAGGAAATCGTTTAAATCTAATTAGAAAGGACAAATTGCCACCAACTTATATTCAAATTCCGTACCACGCCCGCAATTTAACAAGTTAGATGCATGTTTCAATCACTCGGAGTTAAGGGCATAGTATGGAATAAATGCGTACCGCAAATATCATATAACCATACTGGGGGAACATATTAGCGAGCAGGAAAAAACGCTGGCTGTACGCGATTAGGTGCGGGCCACTTGGAGCTTTGATGTAATTTATGACTGTGGAACAGTCTAATTTATTGGATCAGCTGTTGCAAAGATCCATATCAATGTGTCTCAAGTAGTGTTGTCACAACATCGATTTTTGAAAGGCATTTTTGTCCCGCCTCGGAACTCTAATAATAAGACTCAATTCAATATATTAGGGCTATCTCTATCTTTATTATAAAAAATCTAACTAAGTATGTGCAAATTCATCGAGCGTGGAAAAAGGAGTATCTTCTTTACGTTTGCGTTGTACTTATTTTTCATATTTCACTAAATCTGGCCCCGAATGACAGACAAATGCCCGTTTCTTTGGTCTTCTCAAGGCTAAGTTCGAAAATTATAGAGAGGACATTTTTTTTAATTTTAACAATACAAGTAAGTTATCAACTTTCCTTTCCTTTCCTTTTTTTTTGTTCGCCTTTCTACATCTTATCATCCTGTGTTCTGTTAAGTTTATGTTACCTATTTGACAGAGTTCTAGGCTACTAGACTTCTAATTCCTTTTTATTTTTTTTTGTATGCGGTCTTTTTTTTTTATTCAAAAAATTAATATAGAACACAGATGTATTGAATAAGGTATTTTAGCTTGCTTTCTCAATTAGTTTTATATACTTCAGTAAGGTAGTTAAGAAAGCAAAATAAATAAGAACATTTTCGACACAATACTATGATAAAGTATTATTCACTACTTAGTGTGATCTTATTACAAGCTTTCATTTAGATTCACCTGTCCCGTTGTCTGTCTGTCTGAAACCAAGTTGTTCAAGTTGTTTCTGCAAATTAAATTTCACCAGCTTTCAGTAGTCACATTCAATTAGTTTATTCATAAGATATAACACAATACAAAACAAAATAAAGGTAATAAAAGTAACTATGTATAACACCCCTCTTTTTGCATCGGGGGTTAAAAACTACATACAAAGTATTTTTTTTTTGTTTAGATTGACTTGAAATTTGGAATACTTATGTAAATCGCGTGACAATACACTACTCTAGTAGTGACATCCTGGTAGTCCAGCCAGGATCGTCTCTGCAGGACGTAACTCTTCAACGGTTAATAGCATCGACTTGAAATTTGGTATGCAAATGTACTTTGGATGACAATGCAAGTACAGCCAACAAAAAGTACAGTCAGCAAAAAAAGCTTGCAATAAAATGAAATTTTTATGGTTACCTAACCATAAAAATTTCACCATGAGTGAAAATACCATCAACGGGTCTTATCACACTAACACACATAAGTAATATTTACCTCGACGTTTCAGCAACATTGCATTGCATTGTTGGTTTGCTCGGCAGACTTGACACTCCACCCTACAGTCTACTCGTGACCACGGCCACTGCAATGTTGCCGAAACGTCGAGGTAAATATTACTCGTCTGTGTTAGCGTGATAAGTCCCGTTGGTGGTATTTTGACTAGGTTATTTTTCCCTGGCTTTTAAATTACCCTCAGTGCTCGAGCCCGATTACAACTGGCCAGTGTTTACCCTCGCATTACCAAGTGGCACAAACCGATCTAGCTCCATGATCGATACTGATATAGTATCTATTCCAGGCATCCAGATCACTCGCGACCAATAAATCAGCCTTGGCCAAATACAGACACGATGGTCGCCATGTATGGCGACCGATCTTAATGTTACGCGTATTGAATAACGACGCCGTGTAAGATTTTGATCTGTTAAGCAATGTAAAGTGTAGTTTTTCCACCATTTTATTTGCTTGATTTCCGTTATATATATATTTATTTTGCAATATTTGTATGAATGTTTTGTTTTGTTTTGTATGAAGGTTCTCGAATGGCGTCCGCGAACCGGGAGACGAGCTGTCGGTAGGTCTCCAACAAGATGGAGCGACGACCTGGCTAAGATCGCGGGATTGCGGTGGATGCGAAAAGCGCAAGATCGATCTGAGTGGAGAGCCTTGGGGAGGCCTATGTCCAGCAGTGGACGTCTTTCGGCTGACATGATGATGATGATGATGATTTGTATAAATGGTGAGTAGAATCGCACAATAATTAAAAAATATTACGGGACACTTGGCATCACCTTGAGCACGGAGATCAGATGGTCGTTGAAGCCGAAGGGCGAGTGGAGACCGCGGATCGGCAAGCGCAGCGTAAGACGTCTACCAACGAGATGGACGGATGACCTGGTTAAAGTCGCGGGTTCACGGTGGATGCAAGCCGCTTCCAACCGAGGCAATTGGAGGTCTGTGGGTGTAACCTATATCTAACATTGGACGTCCTATGGCTGATATGATGATGATGACATGACACCAATTGACTTAGTCCCACAGGTAAGCAAAGCTTGTTATGAATACTAGGCAAGATAAGCATAACTAAGGTAGATAGAGATATTTAAATACAATATTAAACACCCAAGACTCGAATAAAAATAGGTGACAGGCTGTTATTGTGAAAAAAAAACTGTTGGAATTGATTCCAAATTAGGAAATAATCTAACCAACAAATTGGGAAAACCCTCGACTTTGAGTCTTTAAAGTTCAATATCTCAAAAACGGCTGAACCGATTTTCCACCTGTTTAAAAGCTACGGTGCCACAGACAGACACATAGCGGTCAAACTTATAACACCCCTCTTATTATATTGCGTCGGAGGGTAGTGGGGCTTTTTTTTGGTTAGGTTAGGTAATATTAAATGCTCTTAGTGCTAACTGGAAGAACCTGGACATTTACAAACCGATGCCCTAAGTAGGCCATATAGAAACGTTTTACTGCTGCAACTCTATTATGGTTTAGGCGAGTACCGTCGGCAAAAATACGGAGACGAAAATCTTAGTACGTAACAGAAGCCATAGCTTCTCTTCTTCGTTTTTGCGCACCGTTGGGCATACGCCTCTCCAACCTTTCTCCATTCAAATCGACTATCTGTCTCTCTTCCAGACCGGTCCTGCTGTCTCCACAATGTCATCGGACCATCGGGCAGGCGATGCCAACATTTCTTTCGCCTAGCCGGGATCTCCACTCCAAAACGCATTCAGCTTAGCACAGCAGTAAAGTTTTGCAGAGCAGGTTCATTCTTAGCTGGTGTGAATGTGAATAAAAATTCTGTCATTATGGCTCGTATTGACAAACAAGTGTGATGAAAATAATAGCATCTGTCTTTCAGACCGTACAATCTTGACCACTCGTAGGTCTCCAAACAATGACAAACTATTTACGAGCGGCGTACGGTCAGCAGCACTCATATACAAACGGTTTTATACTACCGCTAAATTCAACCATTCACCCAGTCAACCTCGTATCTTTCTAAACCTAGCAGTCAATTACCAACACTGCACTTTGTGGTATAAGGTTGTTTTTTCAACAGCGTAGATCTGTAACATACGGGGTTGCGAAAGTCATCGCTTTAATGTAAACGAGATTACGTCGAGCCCTTTTACTAGAAGTCAATTGTGTTTATTTTGATGTTAGTTTCCTTATTGAAATTCTCGGGAATTCCTTCGATTAGAACCGCGAATAGAGTAGGATCGTAGCATTCTTGGTGATTAACCCCCGACGCAAAAAGAGGGGTATTATAAGTTTGACCGCTATGTGTGTCTGTCTGTGTGTCTGTCTGTGGCACCGTAGCTCTTAAACGGGTGGACCGATTTGAATGCGGTTTTTTTTATTTGATAGTAGGTTTTTTAGCAATGGTTCTTAGAGATATTTCACCAAAATCGGTTCAGCCGTTTTTGAGATATTGACCTTTAAAGTGACAAAGTCGGGGGTTTTCCAACTTTTTGTTGGTTAGGTTATAAAATAAAGGCAGTCTATTGTCGCTCCAGATTTTTAGGGTTTCGTTGTCAAAAGGTGCCAACGGGACTCTATTTCTTGAGCCTTTACACTTGAAATTTTCACAGATTCAAAGTCAAAGTCAAAGTCAAAATCTCTTTATTCAATTTAGGCTATGATAAGCACTTATGAACGTCAAAAAATCTACCACCGGTTCGAAAAAAACATCTGCTGAGAAGAATCCGGCAAGAAACTCAACGAGGTATTTTTTTTAAAAAACAGATTCACAATATTTATAAATGATATCTATATACTATACATTACAAGTATTTAACATTATAACATTATGTGTTAATGTGGCCGTTACAACTGCAAATCGCTGGTCCAGGGCGGTGGTGTAGGGGAATAGAACGCAGCACGGATTGCTGAGGACCTGGGTATTTTTCTGGTTTTCTGTGCATCCATGTTTCAGCTTGTGTTTTCGTGAGATATTATATAGATTTCATGAGATGACCGTAAAAGTAACAAAAAAATTTGATTTGAAATAAAAAATACAATAAGACTCCAAAAAGTGATCTTAACATAACTAGGTTTTTTAATTTTCAACGGGCAAAGCCGAAGGAAAGAGCTAATAATAGCTATAACTAAAATTACTGTACCTACTAAAAAAGGGAGAGGCCTCTCGGTTAAAGCAGAATTTACGCAAACACCAATTTAAAATTGAAGATGCATTTCACAAACTCACGGTCGTTGACCCGTGGCAAAATTAGTTTAAGAACAGGCCTCGCAAAAGAAGTATTTATGACTGGAGGTGAATTAACACCCGTATCAGCCGTTTATGTTTTTTTTATGTTAGAGAGGCCAGACAAACGAACTAGTGGGCCGTTAGACTATTTTCTTCTTTTCTTAAAATATATAACTATCGATGTGTGAGTTCTTCATGTCATCTCGGCTTGCATATGTCCAATTGGTGGACATAGGTCTCCTTTCAGAATAAGAAGGCTTGGGCCGTAATTTCCACGGGAATCCAGTGCAAAGTAAGAGCTTCACACTCATATTTTAGACTCTTAGCAGGTATGTACAGGTTTCCTGACGATGTTGTCTTTGACCTTAAAGCTCATGTTAATTCTCAAATGTGATCTTTGACATAACTCCCAAAAACTCGGAGAAGAATAAAAAAGGAAAGGTACGCCATTTTGATAACAATGTTGAGTAGATTAGAGAATAAACCAAAAATAAGAACTATGCGACGTATAGTTCCGCTGCCGTCCACTAGGTGGCGTAGGTGGTGTTTCTACATTCTGAACGTTTCAACAATCTTCGTTAGGTTAATTTCGAATCGTTGTCATTTAATATGTATTTAGTTAGTACTTAGTTTTGGGATAGGCCTACGTCCAGCAGTGGACGTCTTTCGGCTGACATGATGATGTATTTAGTTATGTATTTACCTTCATAAGTATTTTTATCCGTTGCCTAGTATTTATAGTACAAGCTTTGATTGTTGTTAATTTGTCTAATGACAATAATTTTAAAGTCTAAAATGTCTCCCCCTAATAAAAGTGTAGAAAAAAAATGCAAAACATTGCATAACAATTAATGAAGCAAAAAGTGACTCCAGTCGTAAGTGGTTTGCTCGCATGACACCGGCATTAATGCAGCCGAAATCAAATAATCATCAATCATGAGCAAAGTCAGCGGTTTAACGGATAATTATTAAAAAACAATTAGGTTTAAACTGGTGAGAGCATTGGGAGCGATTCTGATTCGTGTTTTAATTTTATTTCCAAGTTTTTACGCAATTGTGTCTTGCTGGGTGTTTGGAGCGCCATTACTTTATTATTTTGTTACATTAGCGGGCATTTCTTCCATGGATCCATGTCGTAAGAGGCGACAGAGGATTTAGGTAAAGGTATACCATTATAGGCGACAGGTTAACAACCTGTCTCTATTGTACCGTTTTTGTGAAACTTTTTTTTTTTAGCCTGTTAAAGTGTCCCACTGCTGGGCAAAGGCCTCCCCTTCTTTCCGCCACCTGTCCCTATCGAGAGCATGCTCCTGCCACTCCATTTGATATGCGTCTAAGTCATCTCGCCATCTCCTCTTCGGTCTGCCTCTGTTACGATGGCCATCCGACGGAACCCAATGGGTAGTAATTTGGGCCCATCGCTGTGAGTGCATGCGGCAGACATGACCAGCCAGCCAGCCATTTGTGAAACTTAAAACCTTAAATTGCTAAAAGTGCCTCCGAAGCGGTAACGTTTCGTGTGCTCTGCCTACCCCATTTAGGAATACAGGCGTGATGTTTGTGTGTGTGATTAGCGAGCAAAGCGCCATGACCTAATTAAGATAGGAATTAATTCGACCTCCGGTGCTGGTTATGTTATTTAAAATGGTTATGTACGAGAAACAAGAGGAAAATAAATAAGTATCATGGGACACTTGACAATAATTGACCTTTTTTCAAACTAAGCAGAGCATGTGCTATGGATACTAGGCAACGGATAAACATACCCATTTATCACCACCAGTCTTTTCAAAGTTCTATTCTAGGCGTTTTCAACCTTTTGGTTTTATCGGCACGCTTTTCGGTCGTCAACTTTTTTTTTATTCGACTGGATAGCAAACGAGCAAGTGGGTCTCCTGATGGTAAGAGATTACCACTGCATATAGACACCTGCAACACCAGGGGGATTGCAGATGCGTTGTCAACCTAGAGGCCTAAGAGGGGATACCTCAAGGGCCAGTAATTTCACCGGCTGTAGTTTCATGGCACACTATTAAAAAATAGCCAAGTGCGAGTCGGACTGGCGCGTAGAGTACCCAAAAGGGTTCCGTACAGTATACCCATAATATGTATACTTAACATAACAGACAGCGGAGGCTTATTAATAGAGTCTTGTTGATACTTTTGTACAGTCAGCTGCAGAGAAAGGGTACCCCCCTGTAATGGCGGTGGTATGGATACCGCCGCTACAGGGGGGTACTTTTTCTCTGCAGCTGACTGTACGAATCGCATTAACACTTCGCGGCGGTCGCGGCGCATCGGTTGAAAACCTCTGTTTTATACTCAAAAGCGGCTAAACCGTAAAGAAAACCGCATCGAAATCGATCCATTTAAGAGCTTGATGTAGACAGACAGACTTTGGCGTCACACTTGTCTTGTAAATACCATTTTTTTGCTTCGGGGGGTTAAAACAACGAAATACACATAAAAAGTTAACGCGTCCATTACATTACACATTCCCGCGCGGGACCCGGGGCCTTCAGTAAACGCTGTCACATATGATTTGCGACGCTCTGGGCTGCGACGTGCTTGCATGCTTCGGGTGGGGACATGGTGCCGGTGAAAGGTTTATTTCATTTCATGTCATTTATTAATTTATAAGTCATGTTCATTACATTAGGTGACATATTATTAAATAGTAGGTACACGACACCCTGTTAGGGTATAAAAATGATAATCCTTAAACTATTTTGCTCTATTAATTCATTATATCTAAAAAATTGGTTGGTTGTGAAATAACCACTGAATAATAGTAAAAATGCCGAGAAACTTGAGCATTACAAGTGTTTAATGAATGAGCATTTTTGTGATGTTATATAGATAACAAAGAGGATCATTTTAGTTTAGCGAGTATTTTAGATTTAATGTAGATTTTAGTCTAGCTCGTACTATAAAATTAATGATTATAAACAATTTCATAATCTAAGATTGGTTTCTTTAACGTCGTATAAATTTAAGGTTATAATTTTTACTCTCTGCTACTCGTGAAGTCTGTCAAAAACAATATTTTACTTTTAATTTTCTGATTTCGACGTCATAGCAACACATTGTTTTTTTAAGTCAATTATTCTGGATATTTCTATCTTCAATATAGTATTTCAGTTTAATTATTACAGTTTCATTTAATACATAATAACGAACTTAAACATGGTGCCTAAACCAGGGAATTAAAAGTAAAATATTGTCTTTGACGACGTCTGCAGGGCTACTTCAAGTTTTGAGTTTCGTAGTAGCCCTGCTGTAAAGTTGAGGCGGAAAAAAAAAATTGCTCGTTACAACAATCACCACTTGTCGCTTGACGTGAAACCAGTGATCTGTTTATTCAGCACGTCACCATTTACTATATGCGAAAAATAACGAAAGAAACGACGACAAGTGAAATAACGTCCACCTCTACGTAATAGGGAACTAGCCAATTGTTTCTTCTGGTTGTAAGCCCCAGGTACGACAAGGTTGATAAATAACAAAACGCTCCTCTTATCTCCCCGCTCGCCGCAGCGCTTGTCACTAAAGCCACAACAGAAGTAGATGTCGCGGGTCGACTACGTATGTCGCAGCTTGTCTGCAACTAGTCGCAACGACAACTGACAGTGCCGATGTCGGACGAAGATGTATAAGTTACCAAATATAGGAATAAAATGAGAAACTAGCCAAGTGCGAGTCGTAGTCGCGTAACGAAGGTTCCGTTACAAATTTGTGGGTGTTTATTAATACTGTTCGAACTACTACTCTTAGGTAAGCAAAATATACGGACGCAGTTAAGGGTCATTTTAGATTGGTTACTTACAAAGAAAGGCCAATAAAAATAATGAAGAGACTTTCTTTACTGGCTACCTTTGTGCCAAAATTTCAAGATTCTAGGACAATTTGCAGGCGGTAGGACTTTGTGCAAGGTCCGCCCGGATTGCTACCATCATCTTGCTCGCTATCCTGATATGAAGCAGCAGTGCTTGCACTGTTGTGTTTCGGCGTGGAGAGTAAGACAGCAGGTGAAATTACTGGCACTTGAGGTATCCCATCGTAGGCCTCTACATTGGCAACACATCTGCAATACCCCTAGTGTTGCAGATGTTTATGGGCGGTGGTGATCTCTTACCATCGAAAGACCCAATTGCTCGTTTGCCATCCAGCCGAATAAAAACAAACATAACATAAGTTGAATTACGTGTGTGTTGCCGGCCGTTTAAGAAAAGAGTAGGTAGGTTCGGTTTTGAGGAGCCCTAAGTTGTACCAATTTGGAAATAATGGCGCTGCAAGCTGATTCCAAAGTTTCATCGTACACATATAAACCACGAGATATTTTGATTTTTTTTTTCTTTAATATCCTGTACATAATAAATTGTTTTTGCCATACTAGGTTAGCTGGAAGAGATACCTTTTTAGGGATAAGTTCGCCTTTGTTCTCCTCGCTGTGTATTTGTATTTTATTTTTATGTGCAATAAAGAGTTTACATACATACATATTAGTAATTTTTTTTAAAATGTTCATGAAGTCATGAGCCTATAAAAATATTACTTTCTCTGTCCTTTCATAAAATAAGTTTTCCTACCACGTTTTTGAAACTACTGCTACATTTAACCACAGTATGAGTCAACCCGTCAGCTCCTTTCGAGTTTAATTCATATTTCAGAAAGCTCATGTAAGCGTACTCTACATTTCGTAACAGAAATCTTTTCGGACCACATAAAGGTGTCCCATTTCATTCTGTTTCACATTCGTTAAAAAAGGGTTCGACTCTTTAAATTTCTTCTTCTTCTTCTTCTCAGCCTTCCTCTACCAAATTCTTGGTGTAGGCCTCCTTCAACCTCTTCCATCTATTTTGGGCAGTTAGAGTCCAGTTGCTGCCCGCCACCTTTTTTATATCATATAATATATATCTTTAAATTTAACAGCTAATTATACCTAAATTGGTAGCGGGTTCAAGCTTCAGGTATTTAAGATTTTTTTTTACATAAAACTGACCGTGACTGACCCCTATCTCACCAGATGTTACGAGTAAGTGCTGATGAGGCCAAAGGTGTACCACACTGGTTCAGTAACAGCCTATTCACTCTAGCCTTAATCTAAATTTGTAATTTACCATGACTCCATGAGCTTTATAGTGAAGAAAAACATCATGATGGATAATCCTGTACACACATCATCACCAGGCTACAGCAGTCCACTGCTGGACATAGGCCTCTTCCATGGCGCGCTACAACACTCTGTCTTCAGCCCCTCGCATCCATCCGCTGCCAGCGGCTCTCTTAAGTTCGTCCGTCCACCGTGCCTCAGGGCGCCCCACACTACGTTTTCCCGTCCGTGGTCACACTTGCAAAAATATTAAATGTTATCTGAAGTTCCCAATCCACACTGGGCCCGCGTTGCAACTACGGCCCAAGCTCTCTCGTTCCGAGAGGAAGCCTGCGGTCAGTAAGATGATTTTGTGGTGCAAAGTGTAAAAGAACGATCCGGAAAAAAAATCAGCTTGATACCTCATGCGTTCCTGGCAAAAAAAGTGGTTACAAACGGGCAGACAAACGGGCTGACAAACGGACAACAAATTTATATTAAAAAGTCCCGTCTCTTTCTTCTTGAGGTGCCTTAAAAAAATCGGCCAAGTGCGAGTCGGACTCGCGCGTGAAGGGTTCGTATGAGAGACCCTTCAAATATTTATGGCAACAAAAATACATAATCCGTGAAAATTTCAATTCATGAGATACAGCCTGGTGACAGACGGAGGGACGGACGGACGGAGAGCAGTCTTAGTTGGGTACGAAACCCCAATAAAAAAAAATTGGTCCTGAATTATTCCAAAAAGCGCAGCGACATCTCCCGAACGTCCTGTAACCACCCAAAGAACACAATAAATTGTCCAAGTGCGCCCGTAACTTATTTCCGGTGATGTTCTTATTTTAAAGCGCACGTCGCACGCGCACGTTTTTGGGCCGAGAAACATGGCCGCCGGATTCGCATAAATTTAAAATTTTTAGACGCAACCGTTTTTGGTTAGCGTGGAAAGGTGAAATGTAGTTTCAGGTTTCAGAATTTAACCCGTAAAGTGCTTGACGCTTGCATCTATGATCATATTTTTATCTGCATGCTAGCTTTTACTTGTGGCTTCGCACACGTAAACCGGAATTTCTCGTATTTTGGAAAATTTTGAAAAAAAAATCATGAATGTATATGTGTTACTCCAGACTTCCAGCTATCATACATATTCGTCCGAAATTCGGGCATGCCTCGAAAATCTGTGCGAATTCCCAAAAATAACTAAATCGTGTATTTCACTAACATTAACATTAAGTCAAGATTACTATTTGGATTCTTTTTGTAGTTTTTATTTCAACTCCAAATTTTTGTTTCTTTTACGGTTTAACATTAAGTATTTTCTTAAATTCCGGGTCAAATTTCATTTTATCTAACGCAGGCTAAAGTTAAGTGAAAAAAAGTTTACTTAGGTAGTCATTAAACTTTCCTAAACTATAATTTTCTTAAACCATAAATCGCGTCGAATGAAGTTGCTCACATAATTGTGATCGAACTTTAATTGGTAAGTTCGTTTGATCGTCATTTTTTCCGGAAGAACTTTTTACAAAGTAAAGAAAATAAAAAATATAATAGTAACATCAGTAAAGTCGTTCTCTAGTTAGTTATGGCGTCGCCAAAGGAGCTAGGGATATTTTTTTAAATTATTCTTAAAATGTGTAGATAAAAGATCGATGTAAATGAACCTAGTATACTACGAGTACCTAATCTACGTCTCCAATCAGAAAACATTTTTTCTAGTTACTATCATAACTTAAATAAAAATCATTACTTACTTCACAACTTAAAACATACTAAAATAACCTAAACGCGTTTTTACAGTTCACACCTTAAATACATTAATTACCACAGCAATGTTACAACGCTTTGTGACTAAATATTATGTGCTTTAGTCAATATTATATTATTTGTCTAACATTCATTTAATATATTCAAAAATGTCATAAGTATTAATTTACATATTAGAAAATGAGCGAGCAAACGCTTTTGTTTATTCTTTTTATACTACCCGCCCACAACACAGGTAAAATAAAATATATTTATTTTTGAACAATGTGTATGTCGGTGGCCGATCGTAAAATCCGCCAGATCAAGATATTTCTAGGCATATCGTGAAATGGCGCCATTTCATGATATGCCTAAAAGTTGGCCAGGATTATCACGATGTGCCTGACACAAAATACGGCAGATTGATTATGGCAACGCATTCGTCGATATTCCTAGCTCTAGACCTACCGGGCATATCGTGATATGCCGAAAAAAAGAAAAAATTACTTAACTTTCTTAATTATAATTTCTTTTTCGGCATATCACGATGTGCCCGGTAGGTCTAGAGCTAGGAATATCGACGAATGCGTTTCTATAATCAATCTGCCGTATTTTGTGTCAGGCACATCGTGATAATCCTGAACCGATTAGGCGGCGTTTCATGATATGCCTAGGAATATTATGATCTGCCTAAACTGGCCAAATCATGAAATGACTGCGTATCATGATATGCCTAGGAATTTCATGATCTGCCTAAACGTCACTAGGTAAATCGTTCAACGGTGAGTTTTGAACGATATGGCGGATGTCCCTTAGCCACTTCATGAAATGGCCCCAATGTCGTCAGTCCACCTGGTGGGAGGCCTGCCAACGCTTCGTCTTCCAGTTCGTGGTCGCCACTCGAGAACTTTCCTCCTCCGATAGTCATCTGTTCTTTGAGCGTTGTGGTCTCTACCCTTTGCCACTTCAACTTGCATATTTTTACAGCTATGTCAGTAACCATAGTTCTTTGTCGTATTTTCTTCCTTTTACAATTCTTCAAATTTGGTATTAAAAAAAACTATATAAATAGTCAAGAAATAACATCTCCAATAACTTCAATATCCTCAAAATCATCGTGTGAGGTCCAAAAAACCTCAGGTAAGTGTCATTGTCAAACAAAAATTTATAATTGCTCTTTGTCAACATGTTTGGTCAAAACATTAGAGCCCACTCCTAGAACTACCTAAGTAGCTGCCCCTTAAATATTGATGTATTTTCCGTTTGTTCTATCTCTTAGTAGTAACACTGCTAGGGAATAATACAGCCAGTTAAGTTCGTCCGAAAACCGCCCGAATCTTTTAGTACTAAATGAACACGCATGTAGAGCTCTAAAACAATATTTAAAAATGTCATCTACATTCTGTGATCACTGTTTTTATCTATGAAGATTTAATAGGAGGTAATTTTAATAATTAATTATTATTTTAGATTTTGCTTTCATAAAAGAAAACTAGTATTTCCCCGTAATTTTACAAAAAATTTTGGTATGAAACTACCTTATGTCCCTCCTAGATCTTATACTATCTCTATTGATGCCAAATTATATCTGAATCCGTTCAGCAGTTTAATGGTGAAGACGTAATTATAGGTACAAGTAGAGTTACTTTTTGCGTTCATTAATTAGGTTAACTGCCCGTCTAAGTTTTGCGTAAGTATAATGTAATGAATTTATTTTTTCACTCAATCACTTTTTTCTAAAGATTTTTAGCTCCCAAGCGGATACAGTACTCAGAGATTGTGCAAGTCCCAGATTAAACCGAAATGATCCTATCTTTGACAGGTCGTAGGTTAAACGACTAGACTACTTCAGATTTTAAATACAAATAAATAGCTCCAAATCTTTTTTACCAAATACAATATTCACTAAAACAACCCTACCAACTTGAGAATACATTTTTAAGATCCTACAAAAACTCTAAATAAATTATCTAGATTAAAACTTACTATTCATTAAATAAGACTAAGAATACACGTATTAAGATAAAATAACCATAAGTAAAACTCAAACTTACATAAAAATAAGCCTCATTAATTAGTGACACTTGTTAGTGAAAAGGGGATTCAAAGAGAGCGCGTCGGCTCAGTTAACAAGTTGTGAAGTAGCCAAGCGTGCAGGACTGACAGGTTTTTTGTGGAGTGAATTAACTGATGACATTGTAAGCTGTACAAATTAATATGTTTGTGATGCGTAGGATTTTCTGGTGGCTTGTATTGATTACATAATCTGTGGTTATTAGAATATTAATAAGGATAGTTTGTTGACCAATGAGGAGGATACAAGTGCATGGAGTTTCAGTCATTCTAGTTTTGATTTAATTCTAGGACACTCTTGGCAAGGCCGAAATAGAGTCACTTTGTTCATTATTTCACGATTAACTGCAAAATCGTAAGTGACAAAAAGTTTGACTGAAGGAAGATTATGTTTTTCGGGCGCATGTTTGTGTGTGTTGTCTATCTCTTTGGCACTCTCTGTAGCTTAAGCGGCTAAACGGTTTTCAACATAATCCCTTGTTCCTTACAGATAACCATGGGCAGATAACTAATGACATATCAAGATTAGTTTTTGGAGTATTTTTTATTTCGAATCAAAAATTTTGTTACTTTTACGGTCATCCCGTAAAACCAATATCGAAAATACAATGTGAAATATAGATGCCCAAAAAATCAGAAAATTAAGACCATCGCTGGTCTATCTATATTTCAGTTTGTATTTTCGATATGACATAACATTATATTTTCCATAACTGCTGGAGTGGCAAAAGGTAAATAATATTTCCAATGTACTGACAGTGGCTCTAGTGGGAAGTTTGTCATCGCTTTGTCTTCTTGACATATCGCTCGACGAACAGAATTTTATTAACAACGATTTACTCAAAACTACCACAATCCATACTTCCATACTAAACTAATGTTATAAATGCGAAAGTGTGTGTGTTTGTATGTTGTCTTTCACGCCGTAACGGAGCGACGTATCGACGTGATTTTTGGCATAGAGATACTTTATGGGCCCGAGAGTGACATAAGCTACTTTTCATCCCAGAAAAATGCACAGTTCCCGAGGGAACAGCGCGCGATAACTAAATACCAAGCGGGCGGAGCCGCAGGCAAAAGATAGTCTATTATAAAAATTATAGTGACAAATGCAATTTAAAGAGCAACGGTTCAAAACTAATTGCCATAAAAGAAAGTTTTCAAATGAAAAAAAGTAAAAAGCAAATATCAAACGAGCCGCGGCACTTGGGTAAAACAGCTGAGCATCTAGCAAATTGCAAAAAGACTATAAATTACCAAGTACAAATGGAATTAAATTTAATTACTCGCCGACATGGGTTTTTTCCGTCTCTATGCAGCAGAAGAGACAGACAGGCAGACACATAGGGACATTTCCCTAATTAATGATCTGGGAACGCAACGATCAAATGAAATAGAACGCAAAAACTACAGATAAATACGTCTAGGGTAAAGCTGCATCCATGGAGATGAAAAATTCGCGGTATTCTGAGTAATATCGTGAGATTTCTGATATTTCTTTTTTTATTTTATAAATGCTGCTTTAGGAAAGAAAGTTATTTCGTCCGTCAATTAGATTAATCAGAAAATACTGATACGTATTGTACTGTTCCCGATAGGGGTAGACACTATATTTTTATTTATATACTTTTATCTAAGTATAATTACGGCCATCGTCTGTTTGTAGAGACCCTAAGTTGTATAATAATTTACAGTAGACCTAGGATCGAACCGAGTGAGAGGGCTATTTAGTAGAGTAACTACCTCTTTGAGAAAGCGTTGGTTATACATACAGGAAACTCAAAAGTTATTTCGTTTAGTATAAGAAATTATTATTGCTACTATCTATATTTGATTATATTTCCACTTAATTAATATAAAAAAGAGGTGATTTATGCCGTATAGGCCGGGCCCCTCCCCGCCCGGGCCTGTGGAGCTCGTCACCGTACTGGTCACTCCCCCACGGGCTGCCTCGGCACCTCGTGAGGGGATTGAATTAATGTCGTATGTCAGTCACGTGCGTACCTCGTCTTCAAATGAATGAGTGGAAAACAAAATCATAGTCACTCCCGAGGCAGGCTTTGTTAATCCCTAACCTTTTCCTGAGTGACTATCCTATACACCTACGGTCTCCTCTTCCCCCCCCCCCATCCTCTAACAGACTAGCGTCAGGAAGAACAACTCGGGGTCATGTTTGTGTTATTACGACGCGTTCCACAATTTGCGTCCACAACCAAGAGAGAAAGTCTCCTTCCCCCCACATGCCCCACAAGGACTCCCAACGCCACTATTAGTCGTTAGACCTTGTTTAACCGCAACCCCACTTTAGCCCTATTGCCAAGTGAGTAGTAAACAACCCCATCGGACAGAGTCCGTATTGCCGGGTGGTTAGTCCGACAAAGAGGATGCAACGTTCAGCGGCCAGAGGTGGAATTGACCCCTGGTGACCACATGTATCTGAAGACCCTCGGTCCCCAAACACAATTTTGAATAATCTACAGACTCCATTGTGAAACGTCGATCATAATGGTTTGTGGAGTCTGTAAGGGTACTTTGTACAGTATCCATGCGCGCAATACCGACCATTAATACCCAGCCAGCTAGATTAGTACTCGTATCTGTGGCACACTAGTTCCATTCGCTCCACCAGCTGGATACAATAGTAAGTATAGAATTGTATAGCTATCCTTCCCGAGCTATCTGGATTTCTATTAAAATCATTAGAATGGTGACAAAATTAGGTAATCAGGTTTAGTATAGGTATTTGTGGAGACCGTGATACACCCCGGTTCTAGGTCCAAATAGCTTATTTGTAAAGTTAGGCCAAATACGCAGGGTAATTTGGAAGAAACATTGAGGAAATATAAACAATTACACAATAATCTGAAGTCAATTATTAATATCTCGTCTCCATTAACCTTGGAATTTCTAGCATGTTATAATATATAAGCAGTTTTGATATTCAATTTTAATTTCACTAAGGTATTACTCACTGTCTTAGATTTGTGCCACAAGTATATTAGTTCTTCGCTATAGTATCCACACACCGATGGTAACTTCAGTACCGTCAATAGTAATATAGTTTAAATCAATTGAAGATAATGTTCGTTAAGAATATTCAACAATCCAATGTCTTCGTAACACTCCGTAACGTCAGCAGAACAGAACAGTAATGACCCGTATTTGAATCAATTCGATCATTTGAATTTGACTTCTAAATTTCAAATATTTAAATTTAGGCCTTTTGAATTTAGACTACTGTTATTTATTCTTTATATTTTGAATGTTTAAAATTTAGAACACGGATAAATTATTTATAAAATTATTGTATACGTTCGTATAGAACCAAAGACCGATTTGAAATGAGATCACAGGAGTGTCGCGGTTCCATCTCGGTTTGAATTTATTAGACATTCTATCAAAATGTCATAGACATTATGTCTAAATGCCGGTTTTTCAAATTTATAAAATTATGACAGCAAATGTCAGATTACGTAGAAATCTTAATATAATTATGATCAACTGTACTTTACTTCTCTCAACAAATTGTATAATTAGCTCAAATCAGAGTACAATAACAGTGGTAGGATCCCGCCATACTCTTCACTGTTCCTACGATGTTATGTCGTAACATCGTTAACTACTGGGATAAGGAAAGGACTTAGCTAGGGACATCCAGGGAACGCCATCAGCACTCGGACCGCACGCCAATACTCCAATCACGTCCCGTTGCACATCACACCACACAACCAGCCAGGATATACGCCATCAATCCAGGCTTGCGTATCTTCATAGTCTTCAACCAGTCCCTCCTCCTCTCGTCATGATGACAGCGACTGTCACTATCCTCCCCGTAGCCACTCAGTCCGCTGAAACTCATAATATTAAAGGGCAAAAGCAATTGTAAATAGCTCACGTCACCAGCACACACAGCCTTGCCCTATTGGACACCTATTTACACTTCTATCACAACGATAAGGCATAGTAATCCATTGCTTATAACTCCGGGTGTTATGTTTTGTTCGGAGTTTGAAATCCTATACGTAGCGACCTCGCTATGCGAATATACAACGGCTGTCAAACTAGATTTTATTTAATTTTCACTGAAACCGTTTGTAAACTCCGTACTCCATTTTTAATTATTGGTTTTAAGTTAATATATGGATTTCTAGGCCTTTTCATTGCGTTATCCAAGAATTCACATTTTATTTTATTTCTTTTTAATTAGCACCTCTTTCTTTTCCATGACACTTGACAACCCCCATCCTTCTTTTTCTTTTTTTTTTTTTTTTTTTTGACATTCTTGCTATCCACTTTCAAATAAAACTTTTTCCCAAAGAGGTTACTCATGATTAAAATAAATTCACAAAGTTTAATACACGAAGTGTGGGGTCAGTACAATCCCCCCCCTTAAATCTCTATTTCATTCTCTTAAATCGAGATTTAATTATATACTTATCATATAATATTCATAAAGTTAATTTATTTTAAGCGCAATCACATTTCCACACCCTGTATATTTCGTCCATACCTCAGTTACACACACCCTGAATACTTAGCTCATCATCTATTCTGTCCCAACTCATAACACGTTAATCTCCCTGTCCCTAATGATCATTCATTCAACTGTCAATAGCTATTCAATTTCCTCACCCCCATCTACCTCCCCCCCCCAAACTATACTTCCCTATAACTAACTTCTAATTACAATCAAACACCAAAATATTTTCAGTAACGTTTAATAATTCTACAAATCAATACATCCAATTTTATCCGCATTCTAAACCACCTTAATAATAATCTAAAACTATTACAATATTTTACAACTCAATATTGTTCTTGAAATTATTTATCCCTTTCACAACTATAAGCAAGTTCCCTATTCACATGTCAACACAAAACTGACAACAAGTCACTATAACCCTCTAATGTAAGACTTCCCACTAGACATAATATCGTGCCAAGTGTACAGCATTAAATAACCCCTTTTCTACTAGTGTTTCTGGGTGCACGAGTACATATACATTCTCATAGTACCTATCTGCAACTATATAGGGTCCATCGTATATCAATTCAAATTTCTTAATCCTTCCACTCAACGAGTCAGATTTATTTAGTCTACGGACCTTAACCAAGTCCCCTATTTGGTATTGAATCAAGTTGTGATTCTTGTTGAATCTATCCTGACGTTTCTTACTAGCACTACGTAAATTTACCCTAACTTGTTCACGTATTTCATTAACGCTCTTATTTTTCGTAAAATTTATTAAAGATCGGTCTATTGAAAGTTGCGTCGAATTCCCGCTAAGGACCTCATTAGGGGTGAAACCCGTACTCAAGTGGAGAGTATTATTGTACAACTCCTCAATCCTTTTCAACCAACATCCCCAGCTCCTATGTTGTTCATGACAATAAATTCTGAAAACTTCCCTAACTGTTTATTCACCACTTCTGCAGTATTAGGTCTCGGGTTTCTAATAGAAGTATAGATTGTCTTAACACCAATATCGCGCAATCCTAATCTCCATACATCCCCTATAAATTGCCTCCCTCGATCAGTCATAACCTTCTTTGGTTTTATTGTTAATGCAAAATCTCGCATCCTAGACACCACTGCCCTTGCTGTTGCCGCCTTTTACATTTTGCCATTTTTGGACAGGTTCTGGTAAAACGGTCACCAGCTTATTGGTATGCAGAGACTCTAATAGGGTCGACTTCCCACAACCAATATTACCCTCTAACACAACGGTAAACGTTCCCTTTCCTTTTCTTAGCGTATTGGCCATGTCAAACCTGAAATTTCAAAGCTATGAATACCAAAAAAAAATTTTTTTTTTATTTTTCAAAAAAAAAATTTTTCTCTCTTTTTTTTTTTTCTCAACAGCCCGCTACTTGAGACTCAGGATCCTGGTCACGGCACCAATTTGTACTGTTCCCGATAGGGGTAGACACTATATTTTTATTTATATACTTTTATCTAAGTATAATTACGGCCATCGTCTGTTTGTAGAGACCCTAAGTTGTATAATAATTTACAGTAGACCTAGGATCGAACCGAGTGAGAGGGCTATTTAGTAGAGTAACTACCTCTTTGAGAAAGCGTTGGTTATACATACAGGAAACTCAAAAGTTATTTCGTTTAGTATAAGAAATTATTATTGCTACTATCTATATTTGATTATATTTCCACTTAATTAATATAAAAAAGAGATGATTTATGCCGTATAGGCCTGGCCCCTCCCCGCCCGGGCCTGTGGAGCTCGTCACCGTACTGGTCACTCCCCTACGGGCTGCCTCGGCACCTCGTGAGGGGATTGAATTAATGTCGTATGTCAGTCACGTGCGTACCTCGTCTTCAAATGAATGAGTGGAAAACAAAATCATAGTCACTCCCGAGGCAGGCTTTGTTAATCCCTAACCTTTTCCTGAGTGACTATCCTATACACCTACGGTCTCCTCTTCCCCCCCCCCCATCCTCTAACAGACTAGCGTCAGGAAGAACAACTCGGGGTCATGTTTGTGTTATTACGACGCGTTCCACAATTTGCGTCCACAACCAAGAGAGAAAGTCTCCTTCCCCCCACATGCCCCACAAGGACTCCCAACGCCACTATTAGTCGTTAGACCTTGTTTAACCGCAACCCCACTTTAGCCCTATTGCCAAGTGAGTAGTAAACAACCCCATCGGACAGAGTCCGTATTGCCGGGTGGTTAGTCCGACAAAGAGGATGCAACGTTCAGCGGCCAGAGGTGGAATTGACCCCTGGTGACCACATGTATCTGATGACCCTCGGTCCCCAAACACAATTTTGAATAATCTACAGACTCCATTGTGAAACGTCGATCATAATGGTTTGTGGAGTCTGTAAGGGTACTTTGTACAGTATCCATGCGCGCAATACCGACCATTAATACCCAGCCAGCTAGATTAGTACTCGTATCTGTGGCACACTAGTTCCATTCGCTCCACCAGCTGGATACAATAGTAAGTATAGAATTGTATAGCTATCCTTCCCGAGCTATCTGGATTTCTATTAAAATCATTAGAATGGTGACAAAATTAGGTAATCAGGTTTAGTATAGGTATTTGTGGAGACCGTGATACACCCCGGTTCTAGGTCCAAATAGCTTATTTGTAAAGTTAGGCCAAATACGCAGGGTAATTTGGAAGAAACATTGAGGAAATATAAACAATTACACAATAATCTGAAGTCAATTATTAATATCTCGTCTCCATTAACCTTGGAATTTCTAGCATGTTATAATATATAAGCAGTTTTGATATTCAATTTTAATTTTACTAATGTATTACTCACTGTCTTAGATTTGTGCCACAAGTATATTAGTTCTTCGCTATAGTATCCACACACCGATGGTAACTTCAGTACCGTCAATAGTAATATAGTTTAAATCAATTGAAGATAATGTTCGTTAAGAATATTCAACAATCCAATGTCTTCGTAACACTCCGTAACGTCAGCAGAACAGAACAGTAATGACCCGTATTTGAATCAATTCGATCATTTGAATTTGACTTCTAAATTTCAAATATTTAAATTTAGGCCTTTTGAATTTAGACTACTGTTATTTATTCTTTATATTTTGAATGTTTAAAATTTAGAACACGGATAAATTATTTATAAAATTATTGTATACGTTCGTATAGAACCAAAGACCGATTTGAAATGAGATCACAGGAGTGTCGCGGTTCCATCTCGGTTTGAATTTATTAGACATTCTATCAAAATGTCATAGACATTATGTCTAAATGCCGGTTTTTCAAATTTATAAAATTATGACACCAAATGTCAGATTACGTAGAAATCTTAATATAATTATGATCAACTGTACTTTACTTCTCTCAACAAATTGTATAATTAGCTCAAATCAGAGTACAATAACAGTGGTAGGATCCCGCCATACTCTTCACTGTTCCTACGATGTTATGTCGTAACATCGTTAACTACTGGGATAAGGAAAGGACTTAGCTAGGGACATCCAGGGAACGCCATCAGCACTCGGACCGCACGCCAATACTCCAATCACGTCCCGTTGCACATCACACCACACAACCAGCCAGGATATACGCCATCAATCCAGGCTTGCGTATCTTCATAGTCTTCAACCAGTCCCTCCTCCTCTCGTCATGATGACAGCGACTGTCACTATCCTCCCCGTAGCCACTCAGTCCGCTGAAACTCATAATATTAAAGGGCAAAAGCAATTGTAAATAGCTCACGTCACCAGCACACACAGCCTTGCCCTATTGGACACCTATTTACACTTCTATCACAACGATAAGGCATAGTAATCCATTGCTTATAACTCCGGGTGTTATGTTTTGTTCGGAGTTTGAAATCCTATACGTAGCGACCTCGCTATGCGAATATACAACGGCTGTCAAACTAGATTTTATTTAATTTTCACTGAAACCGTTTGTAAACTCCGTACTCCATTTTTAATTATTGGTTTTAAGTTAATATATGGATTTCTAGGCCTTTTCATTGCGTTATCCAAGAATTCACATTTTATTTTATTTCTTTTTAATTAGCACCTCTTTCTTTTCCATGACACTTGACAACCCCCATCCTTCTTTTTCTTTTTTTTTTTTTTTTTTGACATTCTTGCTATCCACTTTCAAATAAAACTTTTTCCCAAAGAGGTTACTCATGATTAAAATAAATTCACAAAGTTTAATACACGAAGTGTGGGGTCAGTACAGTATTTTTTCTTGTACCAAAGTAAAAATGACAAAGATGAAGTACGGGAAAGCTCGGGGCCCGTGACGTATTATTTATCATGATTGTTTTTCTCCCTTGTCTTGGTGCCACACAAGTACTACCTACACAATTAAATAAAAATTACATTCTTTTTCCCTTAATTGAAAATATAACTATCTTGCTCTCACACTTTTTGTTTTGTTTATATTGTATAATTATTATTGGAGCCGTAAGAAACATTTGCGTCCGGTCCTCTGGGTTGTGGCGTAAAATCAGTGTTTTGCTCCTCCGAGCAATGTTGACCACTGAGCCATGGCCCTTTTGCACTGCAGCGCACACAAACAATATGAAATGTTTACTTTTAAGGTCTGGACTGATGTTTTATATCCCTGTATAGATCTTAGTTAGATCTTTCAAAAACGTTTTTTTTATCTATCTTCCTTTGCCTTTTTCTTTGTGAGTTTGTTACTTTTATATTCGATTTATATTTTATTATTAGGAACTAATAACCTGTGGCAACATGGTTGGTCAATTTTAGATGTCATTGTTTATAATGTAAGTTTTATTGTACCGTTTGTGCCCAAATACATAAATAAATATTGCAGGTGGTAGGACCTTGTGCAAGGATCGCCCGGATTGCTACCACCATCTTGCTCGCTAATCCTGCCGTGAAACAGCAGTGTTTGCACTGTTGTGTTTCGGCGTGGCGAGTAAGATAGCCGGTAAAATTACTGGCACTTGAGGTATCCCATCTTAGGTCTCTAGGTTGGCAACGGATCTGCAATTACCCTTGGTGTTGCAGATGTTTATGGGCGGTGGTGATCTCTTACCATCAGGAGACCCACTTGCTCGTTTGTCATCCAGTCGAATAAAAAAAAACATATTTAATATCAAATCCAAATGGATGCAGCACTACGTTCACGGCGGTATCAAGGGCTATGTCGGCGTCGCGAGACAAATTAAATGCACTAATAAAAAGATTCGACCGCTAACGGATGAAAAATTCAGTGCACGGAGCTATCTTTATGTCCTGCACTGACAAGGCTGCATTGGCGTATAAGGGAAATAAGAATGTATGTATACCTAGCATTAACTTACGGCTCGGCCTGTTAACTATAGCTGGAAGATGAATTGAAATTCCGAGGTTTTAGTAAAAAAAAAAATAGAAAATTTCACCCTTATACACTGTGTTATTTTTGATTTCCGTTAACTTAACTAACGCGTTAAATGAAGTTCGTTCTCTGAGAGAGTAGTGGCTTAATTCGAACTCTTTAAAATATAGTCAAGGATTACAATTGATTTACTACGCGCGTTAAAATAAAAAAGTAAAGTTTTTAAAACTCGTTGATTGCTTTGGATTTATACAAATCTGGGAAGGGTGTTAAGTAATTGGATGTTTCTTATTTAATATATGTATCATGTGACTGTAACTTAACTATGTTTTTTTTTTTCGATTTGCCCAAAAAGACAATAATTACAGGCTAATGAACTGAGCCATCTGTTCATACAAATATTCCCGAGCGAGGATCTAACTAAAAACTAAGCTTTATTTAATTGACCTAAGCTTTATTATAGCTGAGTTTATCTGACCTAAAATAGCTTTGAAAATCCTGTTAGAGAAAACCTAAAAAGAATTCTGTTATTTGTTTATTTGGTTCGGTAAAATTACATTTTACACTATTATTATTATTATTGATTTTGGTGGCTGGGTTGAACACTGTATGTATTTTTTAATTTTTTGCCTCTGTTAAGGGCCCAACTTGTTACTATACAAATAATACGGATCGATAGAGAGAAAAGAACAGTTTCAAATGCCATAGAGAGTGCTTTTACGCCAAAATGTCCTTTACGCTCTTTGAGCTTAAAGTTATCGTAAGACTAGCAAAAAATAAACATCAGAAGAGCTGGTGAATTGGTAATTAAACCGATCCTTTAAGAGAAATTAAATACCTACTAATTATTCACGCAGCAACAAAGTTGTCAATAAAGTTACTCCAATAAGCCTATAAACAGCCAGAAGGAGGTCTCACAAAAAGCGCCAATTATCGCCCATTCAAATCTATAAGGCGCAGGAAACTAATTTAGTTGGATAATTAAGGCTTAGGACACAAGGCATGGGCTTTCGCACTACCGCTGTGTTACGTAAATAAACAGCTTTGCTGGGGCCAGGGAAATGGCGAAAAAAAACGCCCTAGTGCAATCCGGACTCGCGCACCGAGAGTTCCGCGGAGCGTGCAGCGGAGGAGCTTTTAAGCGATAAGACCGTCGTTTTTCTAATCAGCATTTTGTCTTTGTAACGATGTTCACTTGACTTGTACTGATTTATAGTGCTCAATAAAGATTTTTTTATTTTTCTATACAAATCTATTGGTATTATAATGAATTTTCAGTGTTAGCAGCATACCTTTTCTAGATTGGTACTCATATAGACAGACAAACAATAAAGATTTTCACACTTTTATTAATGGTTGTGCTATACTTTACACAAAATTTTAAGTCTAGTCTAGGATATTGGAAGGTTTCCAAATTCGATTAAAAAAAATACTTAAACATGTTTTAACGTGCAAATTCTATTCTAAAAATATTAAATTGTATATAGAAAAAAGCTTTTAAGCGATAAGACCGTCTTTTTTCTAATCAGCGTTTTGTCTTTGGAACGATGTTCACTTGACTTATACTGATTTATAGTGCTCAATAAAGATTTTTTTATTTTTCTATATAAATCTATTGGTATTATAATGAATTTCCAGTGTTAGCAGCATACCTTTTCTAGATAGGTACTCATATAGACAGACAAACAATAAAGATTTTCACACTTTTATTAATGGTTGTGCTATACTTTACACAAAATTTTAAGTCTAGTCTAGGATATTGGAAGGTTTCCAAATTCGATTAAAAAAATTACTTAAACATGTTTTAACGTGCAAATTCTATTCTAAAAATATTAAATTGTATATAGAAAAATTAATACGAATAATTGTTGTGAAGATGACGAAAGCTTAAAACATTATAGTCTGGTTCTTATCTAGATAATCATACCAAAAAATGTTTTTGTATATTGTAATTTTTTTATTATGTCATTACAGCACACCCCTCTTTTTACAATTTAGGCCAGTGATGAACAAAGTACGGCCAGCGGGCCAACTCCGGCCTCCCAAGGAATTTCAACCGGCCCGCAGACGCACCTTCAAAATTAATGGTACCTACCCATATGGCGCGAGATCAGTAATATTATTTTATTTAAATTTCACACGAAAACACAAGCCGAAACATGAATGCACAGAAAAACCAGAAAAAATAGACCAGCGCTGGGAATCGAACCCAGGTCCTCAGCATTCCGTGCTGCGTGCTATTCCCCTACACCACCACTCAGTAGTGCCACCACTTAGTAGTAGTAGTAGTCAGTGTGTATTTTTTCTGGTTTTCCTGTGCATTCATGTTTCGGCTTGTGTTTTCGTGTGAAATTTATATAAACTTTCACGGGATGACCGTAAAAGAAACAAAAATTTGGAGTTGAAATAAAAAATACAAAAAGACTCCAAATCGTAATCTTGATTATTTTATTTATTTATTACAACAGCAATAGTCATCAGCAGACCGTTAGTAAAGCTATACTTTTTAGCCTAGTGCTCTTCAGTAACATCTCGCTAACCCCCTGGCCTCTCTAGCAATCCTCATTACACTAAAACGGACCTAATTAAGACCAGCGTATGGTGTGCCCGGCCTCTATAAGGGGTAATGGGTAGAACGACTATAGTAATGCCAATACTGATGGGTGGTCGCGATTTATGTTTATTGTTGTATGTATGTACGTGGCAGGGGGTGACTAGAAATTTCTAGATTAGTTCTACTTGTAGTAGTAAAGAAGAAATTCTGTTAAGAAAAAATCGGTTTTCGAACGCGGATGGAATAGAAAATTAAAGAAAGAAAATGTTTCTTTAAGGTTTATGGTTAATTTTATGTTGTTAGTTGAAACTGGATAAGTCAGGACAGGACGAGTTACTCTAGCGTAAAGAGTTCCTTACTTTCCTAGATACATCGTAAAAATAATTTTATACAATCTAAACAATTTATTACCAAAACAATTTTAATGTAATTGTTTCGAGAATACATTCAAACTGCCGTGGTATAAATCAACAGAGAAACAAAATAATTTTTACTTTGTTATATTGTCATAGGTCCATAATTCCTTGAAACTTATCATTGTACACGTTATTGCTCATCTGAGTGGCGTGAGGCTGTGAAATATACTCTATCGCTTAAATACTACAGAATTCTTATAGGTTTTTATTTAATATACAACGAGAAAGGGCCGAAAAAATATAGGCATATATACGCTTGTCTTTGTTCGATATAATAATAATCCCTCCTTCGTGGAGGAGAATTACAATCCATACTAATATTATGACTGCGAAAGTGTGTGTGTTTGTATGTTTGTGTGTATTTTTGTCCGTCTTTCACGCCGTAACGGAGCGACGGATCGAAGTGATTTTTGGCATAGAGTTTATGGGCCCAAGAGTGACATAGGCTACTTTTTATCTCGGAAAAATGCACAGTTCCCGAGGGAACCGCGCGCGATAACCGAATACCACGCGGGGGGAGCCGCGAGCAAAAGCTAGTAACTTTATAATTAGATTGATTCAAAAATTCAAAATATGATTATTAACTACAGGCAAGCTTTTTCTAGGAACAGTAAGTTGCTAAACTTGGTAACGTACACCTGAAAATTCGAAATTTAAATTTCATCTCATTAACCAATTACCTCATCAAAATGTGCATATATTTGGAAGTACTGTCTGTTGCAAATTATAATTAGAATTTTAAATTTAAAATCTAAAAAGCACAGCCTCAAAATTTGACGAAGATTACATAATTTTTGGTTTCACGATTATTGTTAGTGTATACACCATGTTATTTTTTATTTCCGTTAACTTCGACAGACGGTTTAGTCTATTGGATTGAAACCAGCTGGTAGTGAGTCCAAAAAGAAAAATATTTTCTAATCATAATAATATAAGTTCACAATCATTTTGTTAAAGTTCAAATTGTAAAATTCATAAAAACACGTGAATTCACAAACATATCATTGACGTGACATTTAAAAGAGACATCAACAAAAAAAATGAAATGAAATGAAATAGTTTATTTTGCTTTAGACATGGTAAAATGGTCTTATAAAATAGTGCTAATGTGCTATGACATGCCTACCCAGGTACATTGGCATGCAAACATTGTCTTATATTCTAAAAAAGATTTACTCATTAAGCTGAATCGAATTAAACTTTATTTTTATAACCTCTTTTGCTGAAAATGTGTGAATCAAAAATGGTTTAGGCACCAACTTAAAAAAAACATCTTCATGGTTATTAAGAATATTTTTTACATTGCATACTTAATTAACCTTACCTTAATTTTTTTTTTGTTTTTAAGCAGTAAGCGTTAGGCCACTAGTGTTCCTTCAAAGTTAACGGCAACCAAAAATAACACTTTGTGTAATCTATTCATCACAAGGTAAATAATGTGTTTTTAATTGTTAAAGTTGATGCTGCAAAGCATTCAGCACCCTAAAATTTAATAGGTCGTAGACAAAAAATAAAAAAAGGAATAATGAATTTGCTAACTTGCTAAATTTTTACCTGCAACGCGTATATTTTTCACGCTACTGTACACATTTTAAGGCGTATTCAATTAAAGGGCATCCATATTATTAAAGTTAATTTAGGCAAATTGGTCGGTAAGACTTAAATTTCACGCGGCAAAAATGATTTCGAGGTGTCGGTATGGAAGTATTAAAAAATTTAATTTCATAACTAATATATTGCTCGAGACTTAATCACGACTAGTTTTTATTGCGTAGATGTTTTGACCACGATTTGACGTTTTGGCCATGGTCTGGTCACGAGTAGACTGAAGTGTAGGGTCAACTCTTCTTTTTCTTTTTTTCGGGTCTTCTTGAATTCAAGGGATTCGTACTGTTATGCAGACGTGGCACCCTACACTTCAGTCTACTCGTGACCACGGCCACTGTAATGTGGTCGAAGTGTATAAATAATTTAATGAAGTATTGCTTTTAAATTAGATTATTACTTGCGATTAGGTTAAGATTTGTAAATCTGTGGCGTAAATGAAGGTATCACACGGATTGAGAAAGGTATGCTTGGATGGTTTGGGCATGTAGAGAGAATGAGTGAAAACAGATTGACTAAGCAGATCTATAAGACGAGTGTGAATGGGAACGTTGGGAGAGGAAGACCTAGACGAACGTACCACGATCAAATCTGGGACATTCTGAAGAAAGGCCGGGTCAGGACTCTAAACCGACGTGCATGCATGAAAAGATTGATGGATGTAGAGGAAGCGAGAGTTGTATGCCAGAATCGTAGCAAGTGGAAGGATGTAGTCTCTGCCTACCCCGTTGGGAAAGAGGCGTGATTTTATGTATGTATGTGAGTATGTATGTGATTTTATGTATGTGTGTTAGGTTAAGATTTTGCATGCAAAAATGGGGCAGAACATATATGTAATATTTCTAGTAACATGTGTAATATTTGTAACTCCTGTGTATGTTCCTGCGAAATAAATAATTTCAGTTCATTTCAAACGTTGAGGTAAATATTACTCATAAGTTTGTATGGCGACGCGAGCGTACTAGGGACTCTTAGGGGCTGTTTCACCATCCATTGATAAGTGTTAACTGACGGTTAAATGTGATGCCGTCTCTATTTGTTTTGTTCAAACAGACTAGAGTCAGTTAACACCAATCAATGGATGGTGAAACAGCCCCAGTTTAAAATCCATTTTTTTCATTACTGGATTTAACCTTTTGCTGTTTTTTTTTAATTAGTAAGTACGTATTTTGCTATGAATATGTCAATAAACCAATAAGAGAACAAATTGATGAATAAATAAAAACATGATAAGAATGATAAAGAGTCTGTCTATACATTAATCGAAAAAGAACTGATGATTTTATCATGAAATCGATCTTTCCGTTGATTTATTCAATTAATCAATATAAATACCTACTACTTATAAAATCAATCCATTCAACAAGGTAGCCGGCGCCATATCGCCATGACAGATGACTCGCATGTTAAAAAACAATAAAAAACACGGACAAAAGGACTAGCCGTTTCTGAAATGCATCGAATTTTAATTAATAATAAAGTAGATGACATTTCAAATTAATTAATAAGTTTTAAAATTCCTTGCTTTTCGACTCTATGCGTTAATCATAAAGAATATAATGTATTAACAGAAACACATGTAAAGGCGATGCGCGATATAGATGGATATCAGAGTGTTTTTTTTTAATGACTGACATGCCCAAAACATGACGGATTGGTATAAGATTGTAGTTAACAGTAATTTTAATACAATGATTAATTCTGAGACAGTAATGTCAACCTTCAAAATGTTTTAATCGATTTCTTAATGACTTGTGGGTTTGTAATAAAACCTAAGCAACAAAAGTTGGAAAATTCCCGACTTTGTCACTTCAAAGTTCAATGTCTCAAAACGGCTACACCGATTTTGATGAAATATGTTTAAGAAACATCGTTAGAAGATCTTATTTCAAATAAAAAAACACATTCAAATCGGTCTACCAGTTTAAAAGCTACGGTGCCACAGACAGACACAAATATCGGTCAAACTTATAACACCCCTCTTTTTGCGTCCGGTGTTAAAATAACAGTAATCTAGCTGAAATATTTATTTTTTTAATATTTAGGGGCTGTTTTACCATCCATTGATTAATTTTATTTGACGGATAAATATGATGCCGTCTCCGTCTATTCGAACAAAACAAACAGAGAAGCCATCACATTTATCCGTTAAATAAATTTAACCAATGAATGGTGCAACAGGGGGTTGGTGTCGTAAATTAATTTAGCGTCATTTTATAATTGTATTTGATAGCTTGTTTTTTTTTTAATTTATTATTCAATGTAAGTACTTACACTTGATAATTTTATTTGGTAAAGTTTGTTTTGAGTTTTAGGCATGACATTTGTTAATTGAATTGAGGTGTTAATTATTATTATATAATTTTGACATAGACATTTGCATGCTGGTGACGCCAGCGAGAGCGCTGTACCAATTCTTCTATTACTGTATAAACAACTGGTGTAACCGCTTCTCAAGTGAATGCATAGATTTGTAATTTAATTAAGTTTTTTGAATATTAAACAATAACTTAAAATGATTTAAATAAGAAAAGAACTATATACAATATTTAAATTAAACTAAAACTAACCTACTTACAAATACTGTGGCCAGAAGGCTGGCAGCATTGCCACCTTTGCCAGTTTTTTGATAATAGAAAATTCTTGGCGGTATTAAAGGTGTGAAATATTTTTATGCTTTGCTAAAATCTAAGTGTCCATAACTTAAGTGTGATTAAAACGCAAGGAGCCTCCTGCAATTAATGGGGTGCCCTTAACTAGTTTGTTGCGATCACCGATAGCCTAGTTTGGACATAGATTTTAGTCTAGGGATTAAACTAACTCACACTAACCATTTTTGTGTTAGCAGTGGCGACTGTTTCACTCATGTAAAGATTGATTAATAGACATCGGATTATATGCATTTGCATGTTTGCATATGCAAATGCATATAATTATATTTTTATAGCGTTATTGCATATTTCGGTACTTTTTCGTTGACAGTGCATATTTTAGTTATTTTACGTGTTTGGCGTATTGTATTATGCTGTCGAAACGTTCAAACTATCTACGAAAATCTTATTTTTGTTGAAATAATGCCCTGACTTTAATTGAATTTTGAACAAAACAAAATTACCAAAATTCATCAAAAAAATATCAAATCGATCAACATGTTCCCATTTAGCTGCAGAAATATAAAATATTATGTACATAGATAAAAATATAATGTGAAAATAATGTAAATTATTAATAATGAATGGTTTTTGATTGTGCATATTTTGTGCAAATTTCGCCCTTTTTTAGTGCATATTTGCATGCATATATTGGCATTTTGATAGTGCATATATTCCGATGTCTATTGATTAATATAGGCGAAGCGAGAGTTGTATACCAGGATCGAATCAAGTGGAAGGATGTAGTCTCAGCCCACCCCATTCTGAAAGAGACGTGATTTTATGTATGTGTATGTAACAATATATTACTTGTTAAAATGATATGACTTCTCGAAAAATAATCTATCTCAAAATATTTTTTGATTTACTCCAATTGTTCTACATAATTTTAAAAGTTTCCTGTATTACAGCACGTGTGAGTGCAGGCAATAGCGTGCGTTACTAAGTCATCGTAGGCGCAGGAATTAATTGGGAGATGCGCGGGCGCATTGTTCTGCTGATTACCGTTGTACTACAACTTAACCCTGCAAAAGCGAGCGATTAATTAATGCGTTAACTAATTAAGCATATGGGTTAAGTTAAATTTGTTCATAAACTAGTTTAAAAAAACAGTTTTTTTTTAAATTAGCCATTATTTTTGTCCCACTGCCGGGCAAAGGTCTTAAACAGGGTTAAAATAAAAGGCTGGGAAATAATTTTACCAAAAAAAAAAAAAACAATTTCAAAGAATGGTACACTGAAAAAAAAGATAACTAAACTAGTTTGGTTACTTGACGTTTATTTACATTTATCCAAAATTTACTAATGTGGAACCAAAATTATGCTAATATTACTAAACAATTTTGTAAGACATCCATCTACTCGTAACTTTTAGCTACTGGTAGGCTTTAGTTTTGTAGTCACTCAAGTAATGTTACAAGCAACATTTTTTTTTTGTTACTGTTAGCAAATCTTTTTTTTTCAGTGTAGGTATGTATTTCATTTGTTATTTTAATTGGGCCAGACGGTAAGTAGGTGTGCGTAAAAATAAAACTAGATTCGTGGGAATGTGACAGTGTTCTAATTTAATAAATATATCGTTGTAGGCGCAAGAATTAATTGAGAACGTTGCATTGTTCTGCTGATTACGGCTGTGCTACAACTTAATTTCTGCATCGAAGAAGGCGGTTAATTAAAATGAAGGCGCTTACAACACTTACTATTATTTAAACTTTATTTATGACGATTTAGCGTAGTGCATTGCATTTGGCTCGTTTTTTATTTTCTTTTACATATTTGTTTCTCAGTTATAGTTGAAGAAAAAAAAAAGAGAATTATATTCTTAAAATTAAGACAAAAACCGCTCAAGTTTTAATGAATAGTCATAAACAAATCACCTTCAAAGGAATAATAATGTGTGTGTGTATGTGTGTGTGTGTGCATCCGCAGGGTGCAACATAGTTACATAATTTAAAAGAAAAATCTGCTTTCGGGTTTCTACATACTCGAATAAACTCAAAAGATTTGATCAGCCATTATGTCAAAATAAGTGCTGCGTTTACGACTTTTACATCGTTTTTATATATCACGTTTATTAACAACTCAGTGGGGACGTTTAAAGGTATATTTACACTTCATTATCAAAATCAAGGAACGTTTTACAGCGTTGTAAGTTTCGCGTATCATTTCGAGATCGTGAGGTGACGGTTTTATTTTAAGGAGATGGTATCCTATTTTATATTAGTTCTGTATCGGATGCCAACCTGGATCCACGTAATATCAGCGTCGAGCCACCTTTAGTGACCCGAGAAGTGCTGAGTGGACTCCTTTTTCGCATTTGTATTTTTTTTTTATTTTTTTTTTATTTTTTTTTTTCTTTCCATCTTAGCATATAAGTGTTTGTACTTAACCCTTACTTATGCGAAATAAATATATCTTATTCTTATTATTTTTATTCTTATATAATTTAATAAGGGAGTCTCAGCTAACCAGTATTAAATTATTTCGCATTGTAAACACATCGTTTAGAAGCAGAAAATTGCATTATTATATACGACCGTTCATTATTATGTATGATTTTTACCCGAAGTTTCGCATACGTAAACCATTAGACTTAGCAATCAAATTGAAATTCCCGTGGGAATTTCCAAAAATTGCATCCTGAATTTCATCGACGTTGCACTAAATTTCATGTCGAATCCGAGCGGAATTAATGTCATGCCTGAAGGTTACATTGCAAAAGTTTACAGTAGTTGTAAGATCTAATTTTTCTGTGTAACATTTTAACTTTTTTTCCGTACAAACCTTCTGCAAAATAGGTATAAAAATTAATAAATTTCGTCCTCAAGTTATGGATTTTAACTAATTCAACTACAAGATCCAATAGCTCACATGAACGGAAATAGCATAATAAGATTTTAAAAAAAAACGTAAATAGGAGGTAGAATTAAAACAAAACTATAAACTACCTACCCCTTAAAATCATGCAAATTACATCTTGCTCGTTTTATTGCTAAAACTTTACGAGATGACAAATAAAATCCACATTAAGATAAAAAGAGTTAATGCTGGTTAACGAGCCCTTGCCTTAACAAGGCGAAATGTAACAAAGATTAAAGTGAATTTTAAAAGTAATTCAACGAGAGATTAGGGATCTGAGAAATTCAAAGTCTTCTTTACTATAGTAAATTTGTCGCAGATACTGTCACATTGAAGGTTTAACTGAATAAATGCTAGTTGATTTCGTATGTAAAGGGTACCGTTCTACTTCAGAACTAATAATAATCATCGTCATCATCAACAACAACAAAAGTGGCCACCTCTCAGAAGGCATGGTGGCAATTCACTTGGCGTTGTTTATTCGCGTTGAGCTATTGACATCTCCTTTGCTCATGCTATAAATAAAATAGTTCATCTCGTTCGTACACGCAAATACTTCGATGAATATACCAAGTGAAGTGCCAGCTTTACATATTAGTTTTCACGCGGGCTTAGTATGGATTTGGAGCACATCATTGTAATGCTTCACATGTATGTGTAGGTTCCCTCACAATGTTTTTCTTAACTGTAAAGCTCAAAAATATATATTTATAGGATTATAGATCGATTATAGATCATAGCGGTGGTGGCCGAGTGGTTTGACATAGTCTGTCAAGAAGAGGATCGTGGGTTCAAACCCCGGCTCGCACCAGTTTTTCGAAATTCATGTGCGGAATTACATTTGAAATTTACCAAGAGCGCTGAAGGAAACCATTGTGAGGAAACCCGCACATAGGTACCTGCGAAGCAATTAAATTGTGTGTGAAGTTCCCAATCCTCACTGGGGCCGCGTGGGAACTACGGCCCTAGCCCTCTCATCCTGAGAGGAGGCCTGTGCCCAGCAGTGGGACGTATGTAAACTAGGGATGATGATGATGAGATTATAGAATAACTGTCCGTTTCCGTTCTGTCTGTCTGTCTATCCGTCTGTCATAGGAGAGCGGCTCTGCTAACACTGATATTCATAGACGGCTAGAAATTTGCAGGGATCCCTCAGTTTGCGAGTCCGACTCACACTTGGTCAGTTTTTTTTTTAAATTTCAAGTAAATTATGCCTAAAAAACATAATGACATAACTGACGGTTACTTTGACCGCAAGTGTCACAATAAAAGTGGTTGCGCTTTCTTCATTGCGCCAGCGCAGCCGCTCCCGCAAATTGATTTATTGTTCGACTCCCGCGCATACGAGGATTCAGGTCTCGAGATTAATCTGAAGATATTATACTGCAAGGATAACCGACAGGCTAAAAATGCCGTGTATCTGAGTAGACACAAATTTTTACAGAGCTTTAAAATTAAACATCTTTGTGATTGGTTTTTGGGGTACTTTTGTATTTTTTATTTTAACTCCAAATTTGTACTTCATCGTCATCCCATGATAGTTTCCAGTGGTGGTGTAGGGGTACGGTACGCAGCAAGGAATTCTGAGGACTTGGGTTCGATTCCCAGCGCTTGTCTCTTTTTCTGGTTTTTTTTTCAGTGCATCCAAGTTTCTATTTTCGTTAAACATCTTTGTGTTTACAAACATAAATAAATAAATATCACGGGACAATCCACACCAATTGACCTAGTCCTAAAGTAAGCTTAAATATTTTATATGTAATTATTTTATTTTTAAAAATTGCTTTCTGCCAAGTTCCTTGCGGCGCATTCTTTTTAGCAATGATGGTCTTTCCGAAAGCGCTGGTAGTTTAGACAATGACGTGTAAAAGCACCCATTGCGGCCTATTTTCTGTATCTATGTTCTTCTTTTTGGTGTTTCCCTCAAATCGACTAATCAAAATCCCAGAGCTTAACCGCTGACTTCAGAGAAATCAAAATTGTCTTGCGTTTTTCGAACAATTCTTCTTCTCAGTCGTACACTCCTGACGGAGTGGTCGTAGTTATGGATTGTCTTGTAGATTAGCTGCGGCTTTTGCGAGACTTCTCCATCTCTCTCTATTTCTGGCACTGCGCGCACACTCAGTAAGGTTGCAGTAAGGGAACACTTTGTGGAAGATTTAATGGAGTCTGTCCATCTTGTGGGAGATCGGCCGCGAGAACTTTGGCCCTCTACTCTTCCCTGAACCACCAATCGCTCCAAAGAGCTTTCGTTGCGAATGATATTATGTCCAAACATTTTGAGTATTCGCACTTGCAAAATTGACGGAAGTCTTTGCTTGATGCCAATCTCTTTAAAGATTTTCGAATAATGCTGTGAATAAAATGCTAATAATAAAAACAATTTTGATAGATAGATAAAAAACTTTATTCACAAACATGCCATGACAATTGTTCAAAAATTTTGGGCAAATTTGTAAGCAACCCGTACCTATCTTATTGGTGTCACGTATTACTGTACTAATAAGTATTTATCTCAAGATATATCCCAGGATCCTATCTCGGACCAACATCGCCATTTAAGGATGGAAGATGGCAGATCGGCAAGAAAGTACTAATTTGCGGTGCGCTCGCAACCGGTGTTTTTGGGCAACGAGGTTTAGCCCGGGAATTTTGAGGTGCATCTGCACTTGTAACAGTAATTAGTTATATAAATAAATTCATCTATGTATCAAGATCAACTACTCCCCATTCCAGTCGGTCGTTTGCTTATGACTCTTGGTCATCAACATGCGGTCTACATTTGGAATGATTTTTTTCCATCAACTGTTATGATAAGATTATATTAACCCATTGTTTCACCATCCATTGATAAAATTTATTTGTTGGATAAACGTGATGCCGTCACTGTTTGTTTTGTTGCACAAGATTTTATTCTATGTGTTACCGGTAGCCAGGCTTTAGGAGGGTATTCTAACGTATTCCTGTAACTAAACCGTGTCTTTGATTTAATTAATAAATTCAATTAACACTTTGTTAACATTGTTTTGCCGTTTTTCGCCGTTCTCTGCGTTATTCGTTACCCGATTTGTATTTCAATTTATGTGTAAATATACAGTGTATTAATGTTGTATAGATAAAACTATAACAAAATTACAGGCTGTTGAAAATAGCCTGAATGGCTTCGAGAAAAGTATGGTACGGCCTTGCTTTTGTTTTGTTTTGCTCGACTTGGCGGGGGCATTGCCGTACCCCCAGATAGTACGAAACCCTTCGTGCGTAAGTCCGACTCGCAGCTGGCCAGTTTTTTTACCGATATCGACTTAGAAAATAACTAAAGATTCACAAATAACAAGAAAGAGCGTAACCTAAATGTTCACTTTAAGACTCGACAGTATTTTAAGCTACTTGTTCTAAATAATAAATGAAAACAACTTAACTATTAAGATAAGTTAATTATTGTGGGGCAATTATTTAAATAATAATGATGGCTCTAATAGCTAGTTGCTATATATATTCTAAATTATTGGACTATTTACTTTTATGTCCTCAGTAGCATGGGTTAAGTTATGAGAAAATAAAGTTATCTAAATGTCTCTAACGGTAGGTAATGTGTTTTGTAAATGTATTTTATTAATACAAATAATACTGATTAGGACGTGAATTATTGCTAACATATTCGCATAATAGTTTGAATTTAAGCAGCGGTTTTTTTAAACCCAGTTACTGGTTTTTCCATAATATAATATAACTGAGGTTCTTTTTGACATACCTTGTTAAAAATGGTTTATTAATACAACATAACACAATACAAGAAAAATGTATTCAGAAGAAAACGCAAACGTTTTTGTGATTTCATTTTACTGATGAAACTCAAATGACCCTTTTTTTTTACTCGACTACGGTAAAGCCAAAGGAAGAGTAATGATTTTAGCAGTCTATGTATGTATTTAATAATACATGTCGCATAGACTAGCTGCCTTGAAAATGTATAAAGCGTATGATTCATTGATGTTATATGCAAATCCGCAATAAAAGTAAAAATCATTAGTGCAATTGAAATGATCGCAATTGAGAACTTGCAAAAACTGAAACAAAGTCAATTGAACACGCTATATTTTAGAACTTATCACCAAGATCATGTAAAAACACCATAAACATATTTCGACCCCGTGATTTCATATATTTCATTTACCCCCTCATCATGCCAGCCGAAAGAAATCCACTGCCGGAGATAGGCCTTCCCCAAGGCTCTTCACTCAGACCGGTTTCGTGCTCTCTGCATCCACCGCGATCCCGCGATCTTAACCAGGTCGTCGCTCCATCTTGTTGGAGGCCTACCGACAGCTTGTCTTTCGGTCCGCGTACGCCATTCGAGAACCTTCTAATCCCATCGGCCATCAGTCCTACGAGCAATGTGCCCCGCCCACTACCACTTCAGTTTCGCAATTCTTCGGGCTATGTCAGTAACCTTAGTTCTGCTACGGATATCATAATTTCTGATTCTATCCCGCAGAGAAACCCCGAGCGTAGCCCTCTCTATATAGCCCTTTGAGTGACTTTGGGCTAGCGCCCACGTCTCAGATTTACCCCTTATATGTTTGAAATTAGTCCAATCTTGGGTCACCTATTGACATTTATGTAGACCAAATTCCAACATGGCTGTGGCAGAAGGACGAATAAACAGACAGGCAAGCACGTCAGTAATTGTATAGGGGTCCATTTTTTTAAGTTACGAAACCAAACCCTAAAAAACTTACAATTATTTTGACTAAGGAACCCCAAAAATATAATCATTCATCAACAGTATTCTCAATTGAAAGCTCACAAAAACCAGAACAAGTATGATTTACGATGCGCGGGCGCCCCTGAACAATCCGCCAGTTATTAAGAGGGCAAGCGCGAGCGGGAGTGGACCGGCAAGTTCTACCAGTAATTATAAATGTAATAAAAATATATAGTGTTTTCGTTGATTTCCGACAACTTAAGCAGGCGGTTCATTCATAGAAACTACTTGGTAGTTAACTTTTTGCCAAATCGAGAAGCAATTTTGCTGGTGGTAGGACATTGTGCAAGGTCCGCCCGGATTGCTAACACCATCTTGCTTGCTAATCCTGCCGTGAAGCAGCAGTGCTTGTACTGTTGTGTTTCGGCGTGGAGAGTAAGACAACCGGTGAAATTACTGGCACTTGAGGTATCCCATCTTAGGCCTCTAGGTTGGCAACGCATCTGCAATACCTCTGGTGTTGCAGATGTTTATGGGCGGTAGTGATCTCTTACCATCAGGAGACCCACTTGCTTGTTTGCCATCCAGTCGAATAAAAAAAAAGAACACGTCAACTAAGTATAGCCCAAACTATATTGAACAATCGCCCCCCAAGCTCAAATCCAAAAACCTCGAACAAGCAATCGACGCGCAATAAAAGTGACATCAGAATAATAAAGAGGCGTTTCACGTATCTATACAAAGAAAGTCCATTGTCACCAAATCTCGAGGAACCCTGAGAGATAGCGCTATCAGCAAGCGGCGCACGTAAGTGCTTTTTGGAGGAAAACCTATTAAATTTTATGGTTCTTTTCCATACCTGGCTTGCTCCAATTTTTTTGGGGCTCCGCACGTCGGTACTTGTTTCGGGGAAGCGCTGTATATTCCTGGAAGAGCGAATGTCTCCAAAAAGTTCATGGTATTTTTTATTTTATTTTCAAATATATCTTTAATAATTATCATCAACATATAGCCGTAAGATGACCGACCACTGCTGGACATAGGACTCTACCATTATTACCTTTACATTTTTTTCCCAATAACAATCACATTCTTTTTTCTATTTATATTTCTTTATCTTTTTAAATTTTTGTTTGATTAACAAAATAAAAAAACCTGTCTAATTTTTTTGAGTAAATGGTGCTCTGATTAGAATATTTTTTACCACGGAATTAGCTCAATTAAATCTAATTTCTCTCTTCTTCTCAGTCGTTCACTCTTGACAGAGTGATCGTGGTCATGCTTCGGTTGATTGACTCCTGTGCCACTGCTGCTTTCGCGACACGTCGCCAAGTATCCCAATGTCTTGCAGAGTGTAAATCTAATTTAATCAACTGCAAAAGATTCCTTAATATACATATTTAAATAATGCCAGTCCTCCTAACACAGTTGTAAAACTACTGGGAGGCCTCTCCATTTGTCACCTTACCCTTTGATTGTGTGGAATGAAATAAAGCATTTTTTTTTTTTTTTACTTATAACCTATTAGTTCACTAAATGCTAAAATAATTACAAAACTAGAATAACAATCCAAATAGAAAAAAAAATTATACTGCGACCACAATTCAGCGGTTGAGCGGACTACTTTCTTGATTGTTCTAAATTCATAGCTTAGAAAAAGATACAGGGGTCACTACGACATCATCTTGATGAACGGAAATCTATCACTGTGCGTTTTCTTCGGCACTTCCTGGCACGTACAGTGAAATTGTGGAATCAACTTCCGTCAGCAGTGTTTCCTGACAACTATGACATCGGGGCTTTCAAGAAAAGGGCTTATACTTTCTTAAAAGGCCGGCAACGGACCAATGACTCTCCTTGAGTAGTTGGTATTCATGGGCAGTGTTCATTTCCCATCAGATGACCCGCTTGCTCGTTTGCCTCGCTATCACAATAAAAAATAACTACGATATTTGAAAATCGAATTTCCTATCGTGCCGTCCCTCTTACTCCCCTATTAAATAATTACAAACGTCAGCGGAACAGCAACATACGAAGTTTGAATTTTACACTTCAAGTATAGGGCCAGATCTCATCACATCCAGCATCCTACATCCACAATCTGCGGCGGTCCGAACCACTGTGCACGGATCTTGATCCTCGTAAAATTTTATGTGTCTCGGACAAAGAGAATTTTGTTAATTAACTCCTTCGACCGCACAGTGGTTTTCTTGCGCTCATAGATAAAGGTTCGTTATCGACAACGATCTTCACAAGTTTAACATGGTTTTTACCGGATTCTTTATTTTTTTCTGCTGGAAACACTTAGATTTTCTAAACTAAATTGATTTTAGTGGTGTGTTTGGATGGTAATTAATTCTATAAGATAAAATCATGGACAGAAGAAATCTATAATAATAAGAGCAGGACTAACCTCACTGGATTCAATTAGTTAATTCTACTATATCATACCAGTATTTATTGTAGTCCAACTTTTTTTAATGTTGCAAACAAAAATTATTAAGTTTTTTTTCTAAGTGCATGGTCACTCTTCAATAATTAAAAATGTGGAGATTTTACTTACCTAAATATGCTTGTGAATAATCCTGTATTAATTTTACTGATAGTAATCATTATCATCATCATCAGCCAGAAGACGTCCACTGCGTAACGAAGGCCTTCCCTAACGCCACAATTGCATCCACCGGTTACCCGTAATAACCGATACCGATATAATAAAAGTTAATTATTTCTTGATTAAAATAAATATTACTCACAGATTTATACATTTGTTTTTACTTTATATAAATAAATACCTACACCGAAATAAAGATTTTTGTGCAATGGAATGGAATTTATGGAATTAATAGATTTCAATAAAATATTGTTATGCTTTTGACTTCGAATTATGTCCTTCCAAACTCTAAAAGCGCGTCAACTCAAAATATGACTGACGTGATTAGACAGCTTTCTGTGTACCCTTCACATGTCTCCACACGTTTTGATAGTGGTGTTTTTATTAAACCATTGGTTTATTTCTTTTTCATATTTAAAACCACTTTTCCTTCTAAGATGACATTTATAAACTCATCGTGTCGTATAAGAAGACCAATCATTTTCCCTCTCTGATTCTCTATTGTTTCCATTAATGTTCTCTTCTCTTCAACTCTTTTAAAAACCCCTTTATTGACTTTTGATTTATTTAGTAGCCTAATTTTTTTTTATATCTTATCATGTGTCCCACTGCAGGGCAAAAGCCTCCCCTTTCTTATTCCACTCGTCTCTACTCTTGGCCAGCTCTTGCCAATCTGACTGGAATCGGTCCAAGTCGTCCCGCCATCTCCTCCTAGGTCTGCCTCTGCTCCGGTGCCCGTCGCATGGAACTCAATCGGTGATTACTTTAATTTTAATTTTAATTTAAAATCTGATAATAGCCAAACGGCTAATTTGTACATGAGCAAACATTGGCTTCCCAAAATCTTCATCAGACCGTACCCTCAATTTACCTCGCGGGAGGCCTGCCCACGCGTCTTTCATACACCGCCCGCACGCAATGTCATATTTTGGTAAAGAGACGTATGTGAATCACGCACGAACAATAAATAAATCCAATTGTATTGTACCGAAATTAATATCTGCCACAGCAGCGTACAAAAATATCTGACACGTCCTTCTGGCCCTAGAAATAGAGTCGTATCAGATATTTATGCACGCTTGTTGTGTCAGATATTGGTGCTGGTGACTGTACATTCGAGAAAACTGAATCACGTACCAGGGTGGAACTTTTATGTTACCAATGTCATACAGTCATCCCATACATCTGTCAAAGATATCATAGCGAAATTGAATGTAAAAAAGTTTCACCTCCCGCCTGAGTCCATTTGCATGACTGTTCTTTTACAGGGCACCCTGTAACCCTGTAAACTGTAACACTCTGTAAACCCTGTGTTTTTTTTTTTAGGCTGATGTGGTGCATGGGAGAAATTTGTGTCTATAGGTGGTATAGGGGTATAGCACGCAACATAATGCTGAGAACCTGGGTTCGAATCCCAGCGCTGGTCTCTTTCTGGGTTTTTTTCTGTGCATCCATGTTTCAGTTCGTATTTTTGTGTCTTAACTTTTTAATTTTTCCATACATAAAAAAAATCATGACAAGCCTTGATCTTTTTGAGCTTTTACTGCACACTTCGAAACGCTTATCTGAATTAGCATTTCACTCTCTTTCTTTTTAATTTTTTATTTCATTTTATGTTTATTAGTGAAATGAAAAAAAAAATAGTATGAAAGATGCTACAGTTACTAAGAAAACTTCAATTATAGTGCATTTAATTCGGCTTTAAAACGTTATGGTTATGACCATGACGGTATCAGTATCAGATAAATAACAAATGCAATTAAAGCGACAAAATCACATCGTTTTCTCTTAACCCAACTCAATTTACTCTTGTCTTTTTACCCCGACATAACATGTTCAAACATTAACACAAATTAACAGAACAACTATACACGCGATCGGAATTTAAACAACAGGAGTCGATTCCGTAAAAGTGTTCTTAATTACGACGGTGAAATGCCCGAGTAGAGTATTTGTATGAGGATGCGGCTACGTTAGGCGTCAGTGGCGTTGAAGGGGTGTCGGCAGTTGGACCGTTAAGTGCTGCGCGTACGCTGGCACGATGTTCGCGCGATAAATTTGTTATTTATGATCGTACGTGATGCGCGGAGCGCAATGTCGTCCAATTGTGTTGGGGCGGGCGTATTCTGAAGTTGAACAGGTATATAGGTACATAGTAGTCTAACTGTTGAAATCTTAAAACGAAAGTGTTTTAAGTGATTTACAGCATAGAAAAACGTTCAATAGGTCAAATGAAGTTAAGACTCCATGGGGTTAATCATTACTGTGTAATAGACGATGAGAATCGAAATAATTGATTATGTGCACTAAACAGTTCAAAGGTTCATTAAGGTTTTTAAAGTCAGCTACCATATATGTAATTACGAATGTTTGTTATCGGGTCTTGGGTGTTTAATATGTATTTAAGTATGTATCTATATATATAGTAATTATATTTATCCGTCGCTTAGTACCATAACACAAGCTTTGCTAAGCTTACTTTGGGACTAGGTCAATTGGTGTGAATTGTCCCGTGATATTTGTTTATTATTATTGTGTTATCTGTCATACATAACTTCTAACGAAAAGGTCTCTCTTAATTCTTAGAAACAAACTGCAAATGACATAAAATCTCTTCAAAACCTCTGAAACGAACAAACACTTAGGTTGCCATTGTGTTCTTAGATAAACTATAGTGACAAAAATATATAATTTGCACAAACAACGACGATTTCTGAGTTCCTATTACTAAAAATATCTTAGTCAATGCAAGTAACCTAAAAGAGCCTAAATTTCAAAATTATGCAAAATTACAACCAACTAAAGGATCAAACTAATAAACCGATTTTGTTTTCGAAATAGAAAATCAAATTCCTCTCAGAACCAGAATATTCCCTCTTCATGATTGACTCAGATTACTCAGAAGAAGAGAGCGGCCGCAACACGACTGTAGATGACACCCTAATGAGTCTTATTACTTGTCAATTAGTTAAACGAGAAGGTACATTAGGATTTTATTTAAAACTCGTGTTATCACATGGTTTCGCTCTGGTGAAAGAACAGAACATTGGATAAAATAACATAGGGAATGCGGGAAATGCTCTCAATAAATTACCTTAAATTGTGCTAACAATGATAATGATAGTGAAACATATTCATAAATAGTAATAATAATAAATGTCACGAGACAATTCACACCAATTATTATTAACCTAGTCCCGAAGGAAGCTTCGCAAAGCTACTAAGCAACGGATAAATATAATTATATAGATAGATACATACTGAAATACATATTAAACACCCAAGACTCGAGAACAAACATTCATATTTTCACACAAATATCTGCCGGGGAAATCGAACTCAGGACCTCAAGCTTCGTAGTCAGGTTCTCTCACCACTAGGCCATCTGGTCGTCGATGACGTCGATGACGTCGATGACGATTCATGACTCGCTCATAGAAATAAAAAACAGTAGGTAGTTTTATTTTTAAATCACTTTTCGAAAAAATATTCCAAAATAAATCGACCAAGCAGAAAGATCAAAGAGCTGGATGAGAGTGGCCGAGGATCGTGCTCAGTGGCGTACCATGGGAGAGGGCTATTAGTATGTCCAGCTGTGGACGAACATAGGCTGCTGATGATGATGATGATGAGAAAGATCAAAGCATTGAACTATATAATATATTCATGAGCCACCATGCTATTGTTAAATTATTGTTAGCCACGAATTCATTATTACCTCAAAATATTTTTGAATTAACATACAAATTTGAGTAAAGGTGATACCAATAAACAACCAAGGCGACTTCTTAACAAATTGTGGTAGAAACTTGAACAGTGATCGTGTAATATCTTTCAACCGTTAGATGTTGGCGGCACTCACATATTAAGATTATAGTATAAGGGATAATTTAAATGCCAAAATGAAGTAGCCACAAAGAAATACATGAATGTTAAATGTAATTTGATACAGCAAAATTAGGATAGGTTTGTATGGAAATTTAGATTACTAAAATAGCGGCAACAGTTATGTTGTTTTGCAACGTTCCTTATTTTATGATTGGGTGTTGGGTATCACTGTCACACGTAACAAACACACCCTTTTATGTTGACGACATTATCTTGAAATAACCATGTCACACAACTTTATAAAATATCTATGATTTCCGTAACAGTAATAGCTGTGTCCTCTATTTTGGTGTTGAAAAACGTATTTTTCTTTATTTGTTTTTAGATTTCTCTAATCAAAGCATATCAATAGGTCAATTGGTGTGAATTGTCCCGTCATATTTGTTTATTTATTTATTTATTTATCATTCATTCATCGAAACAGATTAATTTTTGAAACATTTATTTTTATTAACACTAAAATTTTGCTACAATACCACAGTATATTATACAAAGGTACATCGTCAAAAGCTGGAAGTCGCCCAGTGTTTAAAAAAAGGTCACCTAAGTAATAATAATGAATAAATAATCGATGCATTGCTACTTTGCTATGCTGCTTCTAACTAAGCTATATACCTATATTGGTACCTTGATCTCTTTTATGCTAACTATATTATCTAGGTGGTTTTAGGTGTGCCTAGTTACATCAACTACAGTACACTCGTAGACATTGCTAAGACACTGGTCACAGGTTATCTTCGGTCAGCAGATGAGCAGACTTTCACTACCTTTTTACTTATGTCTGCTAAACAAACTTCAACCGTAAACTATGACCAAACGGTTGCTTTTGCTTCAAAATTGTGTTTCGTAAACATTGTGCTAATACTGCCTATTACTAAAAGATACTTCAGCCTTATTAGATGAGTTTTATTTACTTGCAAAGAGACTTTCTGTTACAGGCTACTTGACGCTAGTATTTTGAGGACCGTTTGAAAACTTTGACATTTGTCTCTCGTTTGTGATTGGTTTAAATAATTAAATGAGGCAATCGCAACAAGACTTTAACACTGTCAAAAGAACATCTAGATACTCAATCTAGCGATATTTTACCAATTCAGAAACTCTCTTTAGGGAGTGTCCTGGGTGAATGTTATGAGCTATATATACGTTATAATGTATTATTATTTTTTACTTTCTAAAACCGTCGCATATGCATGTATGTCTGTCAACTCTTTATTGCTCATAAAAATATGTATAATATGTAATATGTAAAATATGTCAAAAGACACACCGAACTGAGGGACATTTTAAGATAACATGCACAGAAATAAAAAACTACTAGTTCGAAACAGAAAGGCTATATGTATTTTGTATATAATATTATTATATAATCAATTAAACGGAATATAATTGCGACGAAGATAAAGTAAATCAATGCGTTTTTGATTCCGCAAACAGTTCTGTTGTACGAGTATGAAAACATTCTGTGTCCATGTGTCCATGGGCGATAGTAATCACTTACTATCAGGCGATCCGTTTGCTCGTTTGCCCCCTATTTCATAAAAAAAGTCAGGATCAACAGCTCGTCTAAAATTATCCGTCCCAAACGTAAGGAATGCATGTAGAGTGCACTCAATAATTTACAATTTCTAAACCCCAATTACAATAATTATTGCTTCGCATCCCAAATAACTTACTGAAACTAAAATATATCAACTTCAGTTCCACAGTTACATTTTTCCATCAAATTACCTTTGGGTGCACGCACGGTTAGCTAAATCCCAATCTTATGTCCCTAATTTCTTGGTTCAATTTTGAATGGTACGTTGAATTGCAATAAATCAACTTAGGTATGCCTGTGCTTACAATTTAGCAATTTTCCTGTCACCATGATCTAGTCCTATTAACGCGTGGGTTTAATTTATAAGCAGTAGCGTTAAATTATGATTTATTCGTCAATTAATTAAGCTTCTACTTTGTCGTTGACGCTCGTGTTGCTGCTAGCAGCTTCGATACCCTTTATGGGATTTATGTTTCAATTTGTTGTGGCACAAAGCTCTCACGGGCGGAAAAATATGTATGTAGAAGTGCTTCAAGCGGTCCTATTTTTATTACTACTCGTATCTACTTCTTTATTGGATACTCATGACAGAGCAGTCGTGCTCACGTGTCGTAGCACGTGGAACAATTCGTAGGTATTTGTTAGGACTTTTATCTGTTCAGTCTAGCGCAGTGTACCTATTAGTAAATACTTAGGTATTTATACCGAGATTTTTTGCAAAAGTTTTAAATAATTGTAGATACAGCTTGGTTTCATTTACTATACAGAGTTTAGCACATTTTTGCCATAAATCATTTTCATATATCGTAGACAAGTTTTGTTTAAAATTAATAATCCAAAAACGAAAACGTTTTCCTGTTTGCCAACGCTATAATAAACGCTTTCGCTTTTCCCTTGTAACAGCAAAGTATTGTATCTTGTATGTATACTATGCATAAGTAAAAAACTGTACAGTAATTAATTAACCACCACATACTGAACAATTTACGTCCTTAAAGTAATTGAAAAACGAAACACCCGTTGTGAAGTTAATTATCTCCGTAGTGTCAAAGGATTGCCCATTTTATGGTTAATAGGCATGAAGCTATTACTGTATTTTCATGTGTAATTGAATAATTGAATGACCTCTTTCTTGGTATCTGATAAAATACCAGTAATTTCTTGTTATATCTCGCTCTTGAAATACGAACTTCAACAGGAAGCGTTGAATATTTAGAAGATTTCTTCCTTGCCCTTCCTACTTTATGTGGGATCGGCTATTATAATTTTGCGGAGATAATAGATTCTGTCCTTGGTGGATTCGTTTGGTCATGCTTGTCCATCAGGTAGTAGGAGGAGGGAGTAGGAGAAGTAAGTGTTGAATAAATATTCATCATCATCATCATCGTCATGTCAGCCGAAAGACGTCCACTGCTGGACATAGGCCTAAGGCTCTCCACTCAGACCGGTCTTGTGCTTTTCGCATCTACCGCGATCCCGCGATCTTAGCCAGGTCGTTGCTCCATCAATAAATATTACTTTAATTTATTTAAACAAAATCTGTGGTGGCCGTGGCCGGCCCAAGCCCATTTCAGCTGCGCGACTCTATGTCCCACATCGACAACTCTCGTGAGTTTTCTAATAAGCTCGTTCCCGAATCGATCGCGTAGCATCATGCCGAGACGACTCGTCACTTTTAACTCGTGGACTATCCCAGCAGTCCACATCCATATCTCACAAGCATACGTCATAGCCGGTAGCACGCACTGATTTAACACCTTCGTTTTTAACTACTGGGGAATTTTGGACTTCAGCACAGTTCAGCTTTCCGAAGGCTGCCCATCCTGTTTCCTTCTTTTTATCTCTGCCATCATAGAGTCCCGGCCTAATTTTATCACCTGTGCTGTACGTGTACTCTTGCACATTCTACTGATATATAATAAATACTAGCTTTTGCCCGCAGCTCCGCCCGCGTGGTATTCGGTTATCGCTCGCTGTTCCCTTGGGAACTGTGCATTTTTCCGGGATGAAAAGTAGCCTATGTCACTTTCGGGCCCATAAAATATTTCTATGCCAAAAATCACGTCGATCTGTCGCTCCGCTACGGCGTGAAAGAGGGTCAAACACACAAACACACTTTCGCATTTACAATATTAGTATGGTTGCATAGCATTGAAACGTAGTCAAATAGTTTAAAAGAACCATTAAAGCCAGTTGTACAATAACAGCAAAAAAATGCAACACCATATCGAAAAGTGCCTGCTACATTTTAAGCCCCTCCATCTAAGAACCCAAGTTGTAACCAAGCCTTAACTTTTTACCTAAATTTGTCCTTCTGCACGCTTTTTGCCATCGCCATTTGAATCCAATAGTGTGAACGATCTATTCAATTCAATGAGATGTACAAGAAATTAATTCAATTGGTCATTACGCGTGCGCGGTAAGGGCCTTCCAACTCCAAGTGGTGTTATTAATTGGCGAAGACTTTGTTTAAGTTAATTTATAAGGGGGAATCGTGGACGATGGCAATTTATAGACCCCGAGGTGGCGGCTTGCACGTAATTATTAAAGTATACGGTATTTTCTATCATCATCATCATCTCCGCCGTAGGACGTCCACTGTTGGATATAGGCCTCCCCCATAGACCTCCAGTTGCTTCGGTTGGCAACAGCTTTTGTATGCGAAATATGTCATTTGATTGCGATCACGAGTGTCAAAAACATTAGGCAATACGGCCTCTGGTCATCCGTCCATCTCGTTGGTGGACGTCCTACGCTGCGCTTGCCGATCCGCAGTAAAACATACAACGAACTAAAAAAAAAAAATTTGCTCACCTTACGATAGCTAAGTTTATGCAAGACATGCGTGTTCATGCAGTTCCTCCACCTCCACACTGTAAGAACACACACAAATCACACAAACCCATGTATCACACTACACTGACGCGTTTTGAACTCAACCGGAGCTCATCTTCAGAGCAACACAGTCGTACAACATTCTATATAGTTCATTGATATGGACCTTCGCAAAGTAACGCCTGATTCAATAAATTATTTACAACATACAATATAGTCATTTTACTGTAGGGCATTAAACAATTCTACAGGATTTTATAAAATGAAAGTAATTTACTTTTCATTAAAAAAAGAAACAACAACAAACATGGTGCAGTAAAATGCCTTTATCATTCTAACATTTCTTTTTTGTTCTTGCAAAATTACCGATTTAGTGATTTTTAATCAAAACTGGTTAACTTTAGCACTCGTAAGTTTTCTAGAAACTATAATTCGATTCCTTATCTTCCTACTTCCTTTTCGATTTCTGTAAACAACAGTAATGTTTCAGTCGGTAATCGAAGCCGGATCTTCGCGAGCTAAATACCGGCGAGCTGCGTCTGCGACGATAGCATCCTTATACGTTCCTTGAGCATCCAGCTCGCCCAAACATAAACATATCACTCGTTCGCGGCTGTATTGTGAGGGGATTTCAATGGTATACAGGCTGTAACATTTGAAGGGTCGGAAAAAACCTGTCTAGTCACCTTTTTTTTTATTGAAATTTTAATCTCAAAATGTAGAGCTCTCAAAGTACTATGACTTACCATTGAATTAAATAATCTAATAACATTATAAATTGTATTTTTTTAACTTTTAAAGAACTGGTAACCATAGTAATTGTTCGTGATGACGAAGTTTCCAACGCGTTTCTCTCCGTGGACCCTTCATTTACATCGGTCAGTATGGGAAAGTCTGAAACTATGACACACGAAGATCCGATTTTAGTTGTAAGAAAAACTGCGTACATAGATCAAAAAGAAACCTTTTGATCAGTTCGTTGCTTTGAAAAATAAAGCTTACCGATTGTGTATGTTACTATGAAATGAAAAACAATAAGAATGAGTAAAAAGCATTGCATTTCATATTCTTTGATTACTAGTAAGTTTTATTTTTTCAAACGATCAGGTTCGATCGATTTCCAAACTGAGTACAATTTTTTTTTTAAGTTATGTATTTAGTTTTTGTTGGAACTAAAATCCTGAGAAGTTTACGGTTTCAGAAAATAAACCTTTCGATATTATGACCCATTTCATTCCTTAATATACTCGATATTTTAATATTTGATATTCAGATGAGTTCCCCTTAAAAACACCTTATTTTCTATATAATTTTCTTATAGTGGATAAAAATTTATATTAACCGCTTTTACCACATTTTCCCTTCTCCTAAAACCACGATTGCCGCTTGAAAACTCTGCTTCAGCGATTAAATCTAGCGCTGCCATAAACGCTAGACTATTCCTTTCTGCCGACAGCATCTTATATAATTTACTTATAGTGAATAAAAGTTTATATTAAGCGCTTTTACCACATTTTCCCTTCTCCTAAAACCACGATTGCCGCTTGAAAACTCTGCTTCAGCCTTTGATGAATTATATCTGTAGATTCACAATCGCGCGCCCAAATATGTCCGAGCCAAATGAGCGCCACTTTGAATCACTGGCCTAAAATCACTGGTTCAGATCACCGGGATAGGTTAGGTCGATAGGTTGGTCGATAGGTCGATCGGTAGGTCGATAGTAGGTAGATAGGTTGGTAGAATGCTCGCCTGCCACTTTGGTAAAATTGGCCTTCTTTTTTCTCAGTACGTTGTTGTCAAGTATCAAGCGTTGTGGAGTTTTGCCGCTAGCGAAATTCGCCCGTAATAGAGTAAAGACTAGGTTCAAATTTCGTCTCGTATTATTTTAATTATTTTGTGTGAGATGATTTTATTTGTCACGCAAACAAATCAATAGTTCTGACATTCTTTGAAGGGGATTTTGTTCGGCAATGTGCGTCCTGGTTTAAATGTCATTGGCTTCAGCGATTAAATCTAGCGCTGCCATTTACGCTAGACTATTCCTTTCCGCCGACAGCATCTTATATCGTTTCAACCTCGCAACGCCTGAATATTCCTATACAACCGAATGGCATACCGATCTTTACTCAGCGGACAACGTTACCTCAAGACATCGCCCATTGAAGATAGCTATCTACCCGCCCGTAACCCTCGAGCCACCAGGATACTTGGCATAACTGCCTGCTTTATTGTTAGCTTGACGCGTAATTTGCCGCATTGCTTAATTATCTTGATGGGCGTAAGTAATTGTTTACGGGGCGATCGATGAAGCTGTTAAGGTTTGCTTTTTTATTGGTTTACGGTTAAGTTTGGTTTAAGGATGATTGGTGAAGATTAACATTATGCCTAGTTTCAATGTACTATGACTTAGATAGAGAGATTTATTTATTAGGTACCTTTTGAAAGAATACAATTATCAACATATGACATGTCAGGTAATTATATATAAGAGATTCACAAAAGGATCGTCAAATATACCTAATTATACAAAAAAAAAAATAGAATTTACAATTTCAAATTAGAGTAAAATTCAAGAGTTTACTGTCTTCTATTTCACTAGTTCAGTATTTTTTTAATACTTTTTTATAGTTGTTGGGTAAAAATATACTTTAAGAAACAGATTTAAAACAAAAAAAAAATGATAACGTTTTAGGCTTTCGTAATTTTCACTCACAGGTTCTTCAAACGTCGAGTTAAATATTACTTGCGTGTTTTAGCGTGATAAGTCTCGTTTGTGCAATTGAATAAAACTAATTAATATCTATTATTTATTTTCTGACCTATTTTTTTTCTAATTTATGTTTCGACTTGGGTCCAGTACGGAATGGGATCTTTACAAACACCATTCAATTCCTTCCAAGGTGTGTGAAAATTTTCTCACGAAGTTTTTCATGATAAATTTCAAATTTAATTTCGCAAAAACTCCGAAATATATAAACTCTCTACTTGAGAGGCCATATCAGATCACTAGACCACCGCGTTTTTTAATACTTTCTAGAAGACAGAGTCAATAATCTCTATGTCTGCAGGACTAACTAAAGCTACGCTAAGCTGAGACGTATGCTGAGTGACCACTGAATGGGCGCGAGTGATCGTCGCTGACTGCGCACGCGCACCGTATACGCCCGTGTAATCTAGGATAATATTGAACTAGAACCAATGCTACCCGGGAATGTAAGGAAATAATACAGTTAGGGGCCTGTGATGCCGTCTCTGTTTGTTTTGTTCCAATAGACGGAGATGGCATCACATTTATCCGTCAGTTAAAATTATTCAATGGGTGAAACAGCCCCTTTTCGAGTGTGAGTAATCACCATCATCTTAGCCGTAGGACGTCTACTGTTGAACATTGGCCTCCCCCATAAACCTCCTGTTGCTTCGGTTGGCAGCGACTTGCATCCACCGTGAACCCGCGGCTTTAACCAGGTCATCCGTCCATCTCGTTGGGGGACGTCCGACGCTGCGATTGCCGATCCGCGGCCTCCACTCGATAACTTTTCGGTCCCAACGATAGATACTACGATACGATAGATCTAAGTATTCGATATTAATTTCAATTTGATATTTCCACTCGTGTCTGAGAAAAAGTGTCTTGACGGACAGACAGACAACAAGTGATCGTTTGGGTTAAACTTTTTTGAGGTACGGAATTCTAAAAATGGAGAAATCATGTTTGACAACTCATAAAAAGTACCTATGTCACTAATTGATAATGTCAAATATCGGATGGTCCCAAAGGAAGAACAGCGCCGCTCGCAAGACCGGCAATTTTTGCTGATTTGGGACCATTTCGTGACACACCAATTTCGCACTTTTCAATATCTTTTTTTTGTTATGCTATGCTACTTTGTCACGAATAAATGATTTCTTTCTTTCTTTCTTTCAAATATCAGTTTGTAATATTGCGCGGTACCTTTTAATAAAGATACCTACTATACTAGATATAGCCACGCAAACATTACAAAAACATCGACGACAAGGAAACTGATTATTTTCGAAGGTGTTTATTGTAATATTATATAAATGCGGTTAACATTTAACCAAATATAAAGTGTTTTGTAAGGGCTTTACATTTAAAAATATTTCATCAATGAAGATTTCCTTTTACGTGCAATGACGTTTATTGTTGATAGGTACTGTCGATCTCAAAATTTAAAATGATGGAAATAAAATTGTTAAAACCTTTATATCCTTAACAAACTTTACCAAAAAACTTAGATTGAAAAAAAAGTACAACATGCAATTGGTACAATAAATGTTCTTCATTTTAGTCTTTGATTTATTTCGTACTCATTGCAGTCCCTAAAACTCTACCTCTGTGTTTGCCTACTATGCGCCGTTCCGTTCATGCTAGTAATATTTAACAAAAGAGTGAGGGAAACGACACGATGCTCCCACTGACTCCATGTATATCCCGAGAGTAATTTGCAAAATGCGTCTTTATTCCTTGTTTATATTAATTCTATTATCTGTATGTATAAAATTCCGCATTCTAGGTACAATGTTTTGGGCTAAAATCATTTTTTTTTATGTTTTAAAGTCGACGAAATGAAGAAATAGATGAACTGTATTCAAACGTCCAGATTTTGATTTTCGGATGTATTACTTTTCATTTCGAAAAATGTTTCATCACAAAATTAAATGTCACTCTTTTATTTTAGCCCGTACATCAATATTGCTTAGTAAATAAAACTGCTTTTCTTTATTTTAGCCCGTTGAGGTGTTCCGCTGCTAGGCAATTTTTTTCCCCTTTTTTCCGCCATTTTATATTTATATTATTTTCAATCAATTTACTTCAATCGATATTTATTATTTATTTATATTTTATTTATTTGTCCTGGTCTAGAGTATGCTCCACTTGTACTCTTACTTTTACTCTACTTACTTCTTATTTTTGTATTTTTCTCTTATATTTTAATTTAATTTGATAAGTACTTTGGAAGATGACTGTACTGTTAAACAGCTTTAACCCTATAGCGTTACAACAATCATTGCGAATGATTGCAAATCATTGTTTAACTACAACACAATCACATTGGTCCTCACAGTTTATTTTAATTATGTTGCCAGTATGAAAAGGCAATTTCGCAGCTGTCATATTTAACACATTCTTAAATACGTTATTAGTATGTTCACTATAGTATACTGTTCATTCCATGTCATTACAAGTCATTGTTTTTTGTGTGAGTAGTTTTTAAATTAACGTCGTTTCTTTTTTTTGCACTGAAGCCGAAACATTTGCATGATTTTACCAGACTGTACGAAGAAGACTTATGTCTTTTTCTTTGGTTTTCTCTCTAGTCTAAACGACAGGACAGTTTTTAACACAGCAAATATCATTAGATTCTTCAACCTGTCGAGGTGCCATAATCTATTATTATTTGAAAATTATGTCTAGGGAAAAAATTTAAGAGTTTTTTTTTATTGTAATAATATGGGTATCAAATGAAAGTTAATAATCGGCTCATTCCAAATATAAATATACTATCCTGAAAAATTGGGTAGTTTTCCCGCCACCATGCAATAAACAAATCTGTCGTAAACGAAGTCGTAGGCAACCCTAAGTAATCATAAAGGAAAACGTCTATGCGAAAACTTAGCCTTCTAGTTATTTTCTATGTATCATTTCAAATTTCAGAGTATACTTAAGGTATCTTCAATCTAAATTTAATTCAATACCGTCTAGTGTATTCTCAGTGTAGAAATAAACAGATTCTAATATACTTGTCTTGTCAAGTTTGATTGCGGCGATGAAACCGTTATTGCATTCGCAATGAAAAGTTTAGGACACTTTTTAGTAAACAGGCGGTGAAACTAGGTTAGAGAATAAGTTTACTTTTGTCCAAAGTATAGACCGTATGTTACAGCCACACTGCTGAAGAATAATAGAGAACACTCTGTCTTCAGCCTCTCGCATCCATCCGCCGTCAGCGACTCTCTTAAGTTTATCCGTCCATCGCGCTTCCACTAGGTAACCACAGTATTTTTTCAATCCCACAAGTATTATAAATGCGAAAGATTGAAATCAGTTGGTTTTACTTCATCACGTCTAACCGCTGAACCATATTTAGATGAAATTTGATATACAGATTGTTTGAGTCCCGGGGAAGGACATAGCATAGTTTTTATCCCGGAAAATTGCTTAGTGCCCGCAGTATAGCGATAACCAAATTCAACGCGGACGAGGCCGCGGGTAATGGCTAGTAAAAGTATAACTTAAATAAAAACAGTAAACAATATCAACATCCAAAACTAACAAGTTTTGAGTCTTCAAACTTGTCCATACATTGTTAAACTTGAATTGCGCGCTAACAATATTATGTCGTGTATTTCACGACTTTATGCTCACTTTCGTTTTGTCTGCGTGGGCGCATGTCCGAGGAAACGAATCTGTTTATATGTTAAGCTTTTTAAGGTTATGTTGTGAACAGATGTGACTTCTTGGCGATGTTTTTGTAGTAGTCGCATTGTAACACTTAAAATATCGAATGGTGAGAATGCCACCTACAGTTCCGTTACTTTATTAGAACAGATATGTTTATTCATGTTTCATCTCATGTTTTACGATATTGGTGATATCTGTGGTATTTTTTTTATTTTTCAAATAGTTTTCTTAATATTTGTCTGTCGCTTTTAATGTAATCATCGAAACATTACTTACGATGTTTTCTTCACCGTAAAGCTCGTGGTAAATTTCAAATGTAATTTCGCACATAAATTTCAAATGTAATTTCGCACATAAATTTCAAAAAAACTCTGTGCGAGCCAGGGTTTAAACCCACGAACTTCTGCTTGAGAAGCGATAGGTCAAACCACTAATCCACCAGACGGCTTATGTTTTCTTTTAATTTATATTAAATCTGGAGACGTAAGTAACTTTAATATAAATTTAGAAACTTTTTGCCCTGAACAACATCACAAGAAAACAAAACTGGCAGCTACCAACATTATCATAGAAGCATTCACCTCTAAGAATAAAATACAGCATCAGATTGCAACAAAACCTCCCAGCATTCTAAAGAAGCCGACAAAGCCAGCTCATTATACAAAACCTGGAGATCAACGAAAACAAATCATTGCAGTATTATCAGGCTCCCATTCATCGCATTAAAGGAATCGAAAACAATGTTCATTAAACGAATACCAAACCGAGTCACCAATAATTGCAAGCTCCATTTAGACATAGCGTAAACCATTGAATAGGAACAATTTGTCGCTTCTCCTAAAGGGGTTCCTTAGGAAAGTAGACATTTCCAAGGGTCCGCTTGGACCGTTCTGATACCTCGTTAGTTATCTCGGATTGCCACTAAATAATTGTAGCAAAATAACTTAGCAAAAAACACACTCAAATCAGAACTCAATAATGCAGACAGCAAAGTTGAAATTTGAATGTGCTAAAAAAGGCTTGAATATAACACTGTTAATAAGATTTCTAGCTTAGCAGTAGGAAATAGAATCGAATATGAATCGTGGGACCAGATTTTTCTACTTGAATTACATGCAAATGAAAATAAACTTGCTTCTGTGGATGCTAAGGCTGAAAATCGCGTGGCGGTTACAGAAGAAGAACCTTCTCGTGATATTCTGCGTGGTACGGAAGCAAGAGCAATTTAACTGTCTACAGACTTTATTTACTAGTGTTGAGTGATATATTTACAGACAAATGTGATGTTTTGAATCGCAATTCAGCAGTGTAAGAGCGATTTTCACGATCGACGCTCTGACAAGACGCGAGCTGAACGATCCTTTTGAATTGTTTATTGTGATCGATTTTAGTAGCGATCGAAGAATCGACTTATAAACGTGGCGAGCTAGTAATTGGTGAGTTATTTATTGTTTCCGTAGCTTTGAAGTTCTCTAATAGAAACGTGGGCTGATGTAAAAGATGGAGTTAAATCACTGATATTATTAAATTGAGGATACTGCGGATGCTCTAATTTGATTCAAGCTTGTTAGCAGATCTCAGTTGGTCACGTTTTTTGATGAATTTGGAGGTTGGTGATACAGCGCACTCGTTTCGTAACAGCTCACTCTGATTTTGAATAACCCTAAATAGTGATTTGCGTGGAGCACAATTTGTCTCCTAAAGAACTTATCATGATACAAGACTGGAAAATAATACGGATGTCGTGTAAAAATAACTCTTGAAAAATTAGAGTGATATTAAATACTAGCGAATGAGAATTCCATCTTTTTTTAGACCAATAAAATTCAGCATGAATTTTTATGGTTATCGTGTCGTATGACATCATAGTAAAACAAAATAAAAAAAAAACCTACACGTATGTATGTATGTAAACTCTTTATTGTACAAAATAAGCAAAACACAATTGACAAAAAAAAACAAATACGTACAAAGGCGAACTTATCCCTTTAAGGGATCTCTTCCAGTCAACCTTTGAGTGCATGGACACGTTGTATATTTCTGAGTAATTAACGATTTAAAACGTCCTTAACTTCCTATTTTTACCCGACTGCCTAAAGGGGGGTTATTTTAAACCTTCCTATCGGAATTATAGCTTACATTTTGGAAAACAAGTATTGAAACTGTATGATTTTATTCCTCTTAATCCTTTCTTCCGCTGACGGGATATTATGAGTTGAAAGAAGTAGTACGTAGCAGTTTTCCGAGAAACATACTTAGATATATTTATTTGTAGAAATTGTAGGCAAGGTTATTTTTATTTCAACACATTCTAGAATTATTCGAACATTTACATGATCAACTCCTATAAACTAGCTATTTAGACTACTGATAGAAATTATGACGATGATAAAATATACAGCGCAATTTACTATGTCGCGTGGACCATATTTATCGAACGGTATAAATAAAACATTATTTGTCCCTTGATATGGTAAAATTGTAAATAAATATGCAGTTTGAAATTATGTTCTCAATATTACAGCGGATAAGTGAGAATTTATTAGTTCATGGATTAACATGACATGTTTATGTGTGAATACAATTTCAAAAATTAAACTGGACAAGGGCGGTTTGAACTCGCGTGGGAAAGGTTCTGTTCACAGATATAGATTACACTAAATAACGCAAACATCTCAATCTGTATGAAAACCAACCGTGTCACTCTTTCATATGTACTGTGACGTCTCAAGAGCGAATTAGCGATGAGAATTCTCCGATGTCCGCGCAAAATCGATTCAAATGCGCCGCCCGCCCGCGCCGTGGGGCTCGAGTCAGTCACTAGTCATGATTAGTCAGTTAGCGGTCTAGCAAAACTAAGCACTTTTATTTATCCCTAAATTGAATAACGGTCATTTCAAACATACTGTTTTTCAAAGACCTATCCACTGATACCTCACAGTATGGATTTAGATAAGAAAAAAAATCCCCACTTTACGCGCAAGGGAGATATTCTAAACATTTTTAAAATATGAGATGATTAATTTCTGATAAGTGACTAATAACCCCCTTCCTTTTACCCTAATTTTTTTTTCGTAAAACGTTTGAAGGGAAACTAAAGTTATGATAAATGTCCAATAAACACACAAAATTGAAGTGAGGTGTTTTTTTTTATCGCAGTTGTATCAATAAAACCCTTGTTGAAATGCTCACTTAAAAAATATATATTTTTGTACGGAAAGTGTAGTAGTAATATGAAATTACACTATTTTGCAAAAACATCTCAAGAAGAAAGGTAAATTTGTAATAAAAAAAAATCATGCGGTTTATAATGAACATGTTTTTTGTCTATCGAAAAACGCAATAGGTACTTGCACAAAAATATTATGTTTATCGCGTTTTTCTGTCAACTGCCATTTTGTAAATACCTACCTATTGTGTTTACAATAAAAAAGGCAGAATAAAAAAGTATAAACCGAAAAGTATTATCAACTCGTTAAATATTAACGGTTTCCACAGACAGCATAATAGTAAATTATTGTCTCGACCAGACAGCCAGAAAAACACTATAATGTGTGGTCTAAAACATTATACACCACAAGTCCTGCAATTGAAAAAGCACCATAACGCCACTAACAAATTGCCATTCCTTACACCACATCTACCATCCTTGTCTCACATATACAAGACAAAATGCGTAAGAGAGCAATAAACAGTAATCAACGCAGAAAATATCGCACGTTGCTAAACCAATAGCCTGGTTTATACGTAAGATATGAATTAAATGATAAAAGATAAGCTTTAGATCTCGTAATGGGACACTATATCTTTTTAATTGGATGAGTTTTTGCGATGGTGCGTTGTTTATGCTCCCGTATGTGAGAAAAACGCATTCCTGAATGTATGTCGTCCGTTGCAGCTCATAAATTGAGGCGGTAAGTGGGAGACTGAAGCAGGAGATGTGGCGGGAGCGGTAGCGGTTTACTGCTACGGTGATCGAGGCCTAGCTTTTTTAACCCCCGACGCAAAAAGAGGGGTGTTATCTTTATAGTAAAGAATCCTTACTATTATTCTTACTATTAAAAAGGGGAAAATGAGTTTGTTTGTTTGTTTGTTACGCTTTCACGCCGTAACGGAGCGACGGATCGTCGTTCCTATGTATTATATATTGATAACCATGGTTTCCTATCGATTAACTTCGTTGAGATTTTTGTCTCATCATCACATCATAATTGTCATCATCAGCCGGAAGACGTCCACTGCTGGACTAAGGGCTCCCCCTTAGAACCCACCCGTTGCTCGCAGCTCACACGATGTCATCAGTCCATCTAGTGGAAGGCTTCCCAACGTTTCTTCTTTCGGTTCGTATTCGCCACTCGAGGACTTTTCTTGCTCAAAAGTCAACTGTCTTCGGATTTTTATCTATGCTCTGGGCTATGCATGGGTTTTATCTGCGGGATAGAATTAGAAATGATGATATCCACAGTAGAACTAAGGTTACCGACATAGCCCGAAGAATTGCGAAAGTGAAGTGGCAGTGGGCGGGACATTGCTCGCAGGACTGATAGCGGATGGGGTCAAAAGGTTCTCAAATGGCGTCCGCGGACATGAGCTGTCGGTAGGCCTCCAACAAGATGGAGCGACGACTTGGTTAAGATCGCGGGATCGCGGTGGATGCGGAAAGCACAAGACCGGTATGAGTGGAAAGCCGTGGAGGAGGCCTATGTCCAGCAGTGGACGTCTTTCGGCTGACATGATGATGGATTTTCGTCTATTCTCTTTAAATTAGTATTGTTATTTAATAAGTTGTTTAATATCGCTGATTTCTCGTGCCTTTCACTGCGTCCTAGACTATCAGTAAGTAGATTGGTACGTTTTAAGAGACAATGTTTCCGCTCCTACAAAGTGGTGTGAGATTCCTTCGCGGTATCATCGGCCATAGAAATTTGTTACTGCGAGCTTCTGATTCTGATCAAAAACTGGTTTGTAGAGTGGTCACGATTTACTTGACGACAGTGATAGTTTACGAGACATCAATGCAGGGTGGAAATGACGTGGAAGTGACGATAGCATAGTAATATTCAACATTTTGGCACTGTTATTATTATATTTTTACCTGCTATTCATACTTGTTGTAAAAATTATATTGTGTACTTATAATTTTAGCAATTATTGTTGAGTTATTATTACGAGTACATTAAAGATTTGTTACATTGTTAATTACTATAAAGTAATTTGGATGTTTCGTTTTAAAGGTTAAGTACTAATAAATTTATGAAATGAATTTCAGATAACAATATTATGTACATGTCAAATTACAAAATTAAAATTAAATCAAACTAAAAATGTCAAGTAAAATAATTAAATTAATAAGCAGTAACAAATTACATTAAATTATTACAAATTAGGTAAATAAATTAAAACTTAAATGAAAAAAAGGTAATTTTGATTAATTCTATATATTTGTACGTCTATTTTTAGGCAAAAAGTTGATTTAGACTAATCTTAAGACAAATAAAATGTGAAAACGGACATTACGTACTATAGTATAAAATTAGGTAAGTATCTACAAAAGCGCGGTCTGCAAATTATATGGGCAAAAAAATTATATCATAATTAATTGCTATCTAAACTAAACTTTATAAATACAAACTAAATTCATAATTTATTTATTTTAAACCAGCAAAATTTATATCAAAACTTCATAACAGTTTTCAACACAAACAATTCCGATATTTCTCAGAAATACGTATCGAAATAAACCAACTAATTTTCTCATTCATCTATAACTCTATGGCAGTTCCCTACAAATTGCCCTCCCGTACTAACAAATTACCCCAACTAATGGTTTTTGTCCCATGCGGCCGGGAGGTGCCAATTTATTTGCCTCTAATTGGTGGCCATAACCACGGGAGTCCGGAGTTGGATTCCCGCATTCATTAGTTTCTAAGGTTATTTATTTGTATGCGATTGTAAACGGCTTTTTAAACACGTATAAATAAATCACGAAATATTAAATGTCTATTTTTTTCTATGTTTTATTTTGAAATGCGGAAACATGCTTTATTTTCATAAAAATCAAGAAATTTCTACACCTTGCGTTAAGCTTTTGACATTGAAAATACGCCACTGTAAAGTTTGTCATAGCATGCTATCGACAGCAATGCATTATTAATACTTAATAAGACTTTCCAAGTTAGTAGGAGTTGGATTTATGCACTGAGGCATTAACAATTAACATGAATACGTAAGTTTTTGACAATTTGCAGGGCTTTACTCCAACAAAATGCTTAAATGACTGCGGCTCTAACCGTTTGGCTGTAGAAACTGGATGACAGACGAACAAACGGAGATGGACGGATGGGCACTTGATTGACAGCAATTGGGTTCCTTCTGGACCCTTCGGCTATGGAACCCTAAAAAATTTGAATAGTATAGAAACAATTGGTGCTGGCTGAAAATCAGCGCTGGGGTGTTTTTAACGCTTCAGCATTATGCTGAGCCAGTGTCCGATTCACAATCGCAATGACACCTACCTTTGTGTTGTTTATTTGTATTGTACTAAATAGTATTGTTGTCTTGTCTTGTGAATAAATGTATTTTCTTTCTTTTCTTTCTTTCTTTCTTTCTTTCTTCTATTTCTTTTGCTCAACAGTTTTTAAAAATTAAATTCTTTTAGTGCTTTTCCGTAATTACTTATAATATTTTCCTGCATGCTACTTACCTAAAGCGTAAAACATTAAAAGATACTAAAAATAACCATATTTAGTTCGCTAAATCCCACATAGATCTTCAGATAGCAGAACCAGTAGCGCTGCAAAAAACGTGCTCACGCGCATGCGATAAATTGAAATCGGATATTCATAATAAATATGGGTACCCATACGTGACGACATGCGATGTCGTATGCGATATGAAATGTCACCCGGTTTGTAGTAGGATGTTTATGGAAGTAGCTCTGTGAGATATGGGGTGGTATTCTTTTTTATGCAGTGGGTTGAAAGCTTCGAAGAGGTTGTGATCGTCATAATCATCAGCTGGAAGACTTCCTGAACAAAGGCTTTGAACGACAACTCACCACTTGCACTTGCATGTATAAGAGGTTTTAGTTAAAAAAAAAACACGTAATGTTATGTAAAAAAACCCATATTCATTGTACAGTCAGCTGCAGAGAAAAGGTACCCCCTGTAACGGCGGTATCCATACTTACCGCCATTACAATGGGAGTACCCTTTCTCTGCAGCCAGCTGTACTTAATAAATAAACAAACCATAGTATTTCATTAGGTACTAGCTTTTACCCGCGGCTCCGCCCGCGTGGTATTCGGTTATCGCGTGCTGTTGCCTCGGGAACTGTGCATGTTTCCGGGATACAAAGTAGCCTATGCCACTCTTGGGCTCATAAACTATCTCTATGCCAAAAATCACGTCGATCCGTCGCTCCGTTACGCCGTCAAAAACGGACAAACACACAAACATACAAACATGCAAACACACTTTCGCATTTCTAATATTAAGTATGGATTACAGATTTTTCAATAGAAGTAGGTAAGTACTTACATTCAACCACCTTGAAAAATCTCGAAATCGAAATCATCCCGCGTGTGTTATTTTACATGAAATACTTTGGATATAGTTTGGACAATATAATCAACAAAAAGTACAGTCGGTAAAAAGTTTAAAAAAATTTACCTACACTTATTTTGAACTAAAGACGTATATACATACATAAAGCAACATATAGGTGTGTCCGTTAAGTTGCCGTGCGCGAGCGCATTAACATTTGTCACTTGCCGCAGCGCAACAATGACCAGTTAACTTAACTGGTTAACTGTTTGAACGTAAACTAAGTTTAGAGCTTGTTCTACACTGCATTTACTTTTATGCACCCACTTGGGTTAACTTATTTAAATAGTCTTTCAGTTCAGTCGGTATGGAAACTCTTTTTACATTTCATCTAGTTTCATTTTTTTTACATACGTAGTCGATCGAGCTTTTCTTGTGCTTATTTTTTTTTGCTAAAACTCGATATCACCTTTCTTTCTAGAAATAAGAAAAAGCTAGATCAATTGTTTGCTGTTTTACAAAATCCCCCAAAAAAAAAACACGAAAACTGCTATTTTGTAGGTATTAATGTAAATACTTAATTGTACATAAAACACAAAAATAATACAAATAGAAAATAACAAAATAAAAACAGTAGAAAAATATTTACATTAATTTCAAAATAAAAATAATATTTCAATCATTCTTTAAGACATTTCGTACTTGGGTCGTTTTACAATGTGAAGTAAAATTGATGAGTTTATAAATAAAGTAATAAGTTAAGTACAAATAAAATTATTCGGCATTAATACCGAGCAATTAGATAGATAGATAGAATTAGATTAGATATTAGTGGTATAAAATTTTAAAAAATTAAAAAATATTAAAATTTATAATACAAATATTTTGTTTCGAAAGAAAAGAAAGAAAGAAAAAATGCATTTATTCACAACACAAGACACAACAATAGTAATAAGTACAAATAGACAACACGTAGGAGAGTATTTTAATTCTTACCAACTTTATAACCACTGGGTTCACTTTCCAATTACCTTCAGTCAAAAGTCAAAATTTCTTTATTCAATTTAGGTTATAACAAGCACTTATGAACGTCAAAAAAATCTACCACCGGTTCGGAAAAACCTCTGTTGAGAAGAATCCGGCAAGAAACTCAACGAGTTTTTTTTGTTACCTTTTTGTAACCTTGTTATGTTAAGATATCTAGAGATTGTAAGCATCCTAAATATTATAGCTAGCACTAGACTTTATGCCTAACCCTCTCCTAGCTGTGCGGTCGCACGGTCTCTTTTCAGCGCGACTGTCGGTCGCGGTTGCTTTTGATTCATGCACAACCTCCCCTCTAAATTTAAAACAACCCATCTGCAAAACAAAAATTAATGTAACCTAAACTCTATTAGCTAACTCACTAGGTTTAAATTTAAAATGCACTCACGATACAATTACGTCTGTTTAACTTTTTGGTAATCGCGTTTAGGAATGCTGAATGAGAAATATTGTGTATTTAGCTTTCACGGTTTACTTTGTTACGCGGAAATTGAGAGTCGATTTGAAAGGTCACTTTATTTTACTTGTTTTTTTTTTAATAACCTATTGAATGTACTAGAACAAAAGTCTCCCTTTTCTTTTTGCCACTGTAAAATGAAAGGTTAGCTTTACATTATAAAGGTTGGCTTTATAGTGCAGTAAGTACGTACAGAGTTGCGTTGTTAAAGATACCATAAAGTCAGTTAGTAAAACTGTTGTTCTTTTTACTTGAAGTTATTTAATTACGTGACTAAATCAAAACTGAAAGTAGAACTGAAACTAGAGCTCAATTGAAATTAAAAAAATAAGCATTTTTATTTGGTGGCATGCCACCGTAAAATTAATAATTGCATACCGATAAATAATTCATAAAGATCGATTTTATAAAAAGCATTTATCTTGGTTAATCAAAGGGGCTTTGCCGGTGCCTTATGCGGGTAATTGTAGGCAAATGCAAGGCGCGTGAGGACGTTTTTTACACGAGCCACCATGGGTTGCGTGTTACACAGTTGGTAATGCACATTACGATTAATGTAAGAAATAAAGATGTCACAAGAACTATTATAATATAGACTAATAAGTTTTTTTAGCAATACTGCTCTTTTTGTTAAAAACTACCTTCTCATAATGAGTAACAGCATATTATAATACATTGAATTTGACGTAAAACATTTTTGTTATAAGGTAGGTACCTAAACTAACAGACAAACTGAAATTAGGCGAAAAAAAATTAGACAAGTCAAGGTAATTCCAACCCAATCACTAGGTTTTTTTCAGTCGTCAAATACGTACAAATTTAGAAATTGCCTTATTTTTCTGCTAAAAAACTGAAACTAAGTTCGTACACTGTTACATAATTTTATAATTAAATAACTTCCCGCTATCTGTCCCTAAAAAAAATTTAAACTGTTTATTTCAATAAAAATTACATAATAAACTTCCCTCTGTATTTATGTATGTACGCTTAGATGTTTTAAATAAAGCAATAGATTTTAATGTGGTTTTCAGTTGTGGCTATCAGGTGGATTTTTTTTCACAAAAATGTGGTTCTATCCTTCAGAAACCGCGTGTTTTCGAACTGTGACAATTTTGAACCTAAATTACACGCGTAATAAGGCCAGTATTTTTAGGGTTCCGTACCCAAAGGGTGCCAACGGGACCCTATTACTGAGACTCCGCTGTCTGTCTGTCTGTCTGTCTGTCTGTCTGTCTGTCTGTCTGTCTGTCTGTCCGTCCGTCCGTCCGTCTGTCACAGGGCTCTATCTCTTAAGCCGTAAAAGTTAGACACTTGAAATTTTCACAGATTATGTGTTACTGTGGCCGCTATAACAACAAATACTAAAAATAAAATAAAGTTACAAATTAAAGGGGGTCTTCATACAAAAAACTTGTTTTTTTGAGCGTTTTTTGGTTGCTAGGCTTTATTATCCGTTGCTATGTCGCCGAGCAACGGCTAGCTATGTCGTTTGAATATTTACCTTTAGGTTTGCGATTTTAATGATGTTTTATAAAAGTTTCGGTCATATAATTAGTGAATGTCTGGTTTATTCGTTTTTGTGCAAAATTAATAAAGCAATTTATAAAACCACAAACCTCAATAACGCAAGTTTGATAAAGCGTTCGTCAAATCCACACTGTACTAATATTGTTTACCTATTGTTTTTTTACACAAAAAAAAACCATACTACGTATTTAACACTATTTACAAGGTTTATAATACGTTTTAAAATTTATTCACTCTAGTCGAGCTTCTTATTATTTAATTACACAACATACGAAGTCGCCGAATTTCCCGCGAATGTTTTTTTTTTTTTTTTTTTTTTCTAGCCGCGCGCTTCCTTTCACAGGCAAAGATTTCAGAAGCAAACAGCCAGATCCAGAAGAGGTTGAGAATTCAAATTGTTTTTTATTCGAAATACTTGCACAAGTGCTTACATTTCGGCGATATTTTTAAATTATAAATCATATTTCATTTATTTGCATAAAAACATGGTACATATTTTGTGGTAAGAAAGAAAGAGAAGCTTTTCTTTAGCTTGCCCTGTTTGTTTAGTTATTTATCGTTTTTTTTGGGTCAGATCTTGGAAGCTAAATTTCATCCACTCCAGTGGTCTGATTGACTTGAAATTTGGCATACTTATGTAAATTTGGAGACAATATAATAATCTGGTAGTGACATCTTGGTGGTCTTGCCAGGATCGCCTCTGCAGGCGGGAACTCCTCAATAGTTAATAGTACCGACTTGAAATTTGGTACAAATATCTAGTTTTGATGACAATGCAAGTACAGTCAATAAAAAGTACATTCGGCAAAAAAGCTTGTATTAAAAATGAAATTTTAACAAAAACTTATTACAAGCATTATAATATTTATTTGCAGTGTGATGTAACTAGGTATGTATGCTCGGGTGGAATCTTTCAACTCGAATTTTACAAGCATGTATAAATCCGATGACAATGCAATATTATTATGCCGTAGAGCTGATCTGATGATGAAAATTTAGATGTTGGCCATAGGAACTCTGTAATAAAACGACACAACCGCATCGCACGGAGGTTCGGAACCCTACATGCGCGAGTCGTTCGCACTCGCACTTGACCGATTTTTTTTTCATAGCTCTCTCATCAGCATTCTGACTCAAAGTTCAAATCAATATTACACTTCGGTGTAACAGAGGATCATTTTATAAATTAAACTTTAACATTTTCGTAGGTGTTAAAGTATTTAATATATGTCCATCTTTGTTACCGCATAAACGTGCTTGTTAACTTGAGATCCAGCATAATTACGGTGCGCTTGCGCCGGTTAAATAGATGCTTTTAATTAAACTTTGATTTGGTAGGAACATAGGAGTTAAATTATTAATTAGTTTAGTTTAATGCAATACACTGGATTAGATAAAAATTAATACGAGAATAGCGGGTAAATATCTAAAGCTGTGATCCAACGCATACCCTGATAAAGAATCTTTTCTATTTATTACTTTATTAGTTTAGTATTCTATATTCAATGCTCATAGGCCTTGTCATAGAAAAACAATAAGAACAATAGAAATAGGTTTTAAAATGCAAGAATGATTTATTAATAACAAAATAAAATAAACTTAAAACTATTGAACACTTACAAACTAACTAAAACCCCCGACAAAAAAAGCCGCCAAAAAACGACAACTAAAAAGTAAAAAATAATTATGCACTACCTAGCTGTTGCCCGCGACTTCATCTGCGAACAATTCGTTTATCCCTATCCCGCTGGGACTATGCTGATTTCCCGCAAAATTAGCCTAAGTTAATTTAGTATAAGTACCTAGTAATATTCTTTTTATCTAAGCGTCGTCGGTGTCGGGGGACCGCTAAGGTTAACAGAAACTAAAGTATGTTGTATTTTTTAAAGTATTAACCTTAGCGGTCCCCCGACATCGACGACGCTTAGATAAAAAGAATATTACTAGGTACTTATACTAAATTAACTTAGGCTAATTTTGCGGGAAATCAGCATAGTCCCAGCGGGATAGGGATAAACGAATTGTTCGCAGATGAAGTCGCGGGCAACAGCTAGGTAGTGCATAATTATTTTTTACTTTTTAGTTGTCGTTTTTTGGCGGCTTTTTTTGTCGGGGGTTTTTAAAATTTTTAATTTAATTTTTTTTATTTCATATTTTTTAAACAACTCGTCATGTTGCTACCACTGCATTGTATGTAGAATCAATTACTGATCAAAACGAATCCAAACACGACATATGTGCTATTATTTTTTATAGTGTACTAATGTGCTGGATATCTTGGCTGCAGCATCAGCTCATCCTGTTGCCACTTTTGCATTGTATGTAGAATCAAATACTGATCGAAACGAATCCAAACACGATATATCTGCTATGGTTTTGTCAAGAGTGTATCTACTAGTGTTCTGGATATCCTGGCTGCAGCATCAGGCCAAGAACTGCATAATCTTGCATAGTTACATAGCATACATGGGTGTTTCAAGTTTTAGGTCCCAAATATGCTTGAAAGTAAAGTAAATACCCATTATGCGTCTAAGATTCCTACCGCAGCGAACAAAGGAGCTGATGATCTTGGAACGGCTGAACCGATTTTGACGAAACATGTCTAAGAACCATCGCTAGAAAACCAGCTTTCAAATAAAAAAAACCGCATTCAAATCGGTCCACCCGCTTAAGAGCTACGGTGCCACAGACAGACACACAGACAGACAGACAGACAGACAGACAGACAGACAGACAGACAGACACACAGACACACATAGCGGTCAAACTTATAACACCCCTCTTTTTGCGTCGGGGGTTAAAAACCTAACCTAAAACCCACCATTCCGCGTCGTACCCGGCTCAAAGGTGCCCATAATGCCAGCCGCATTACCCCGCTGAATGGCCAGCGCTACCTGCTGAACCAGGTACGACCCGGAGCGGGGGTCACAACCCCTGTCCCGCAACCTACGGCCCAGCTCCCACACCAAGGACTTTGCCTCGGCACCCCAAGGACCAGCCGTCTCAACCGCAAAAGGCACGAAGTCATAAGTTGGCTCCAAAGCCGAGTACTTGAGGTGCTTAGACCGCGCGGCATTCTCAGCCGCGGCTCCAGCTGACCTCGACGTGCAACCCAAGTGAGATGGCGCGAAGGTACTCACGCACGTCGCATCCCACAAGAGGCAACGTCCCCTCTGCCAAGGAACCAACGTAAGTCCATCGGGCCTCTTGCCGTCACTACGACTCAACCCCGGAGGCTCCAACATACAGGGCACATTCGCTCGCACCATCGCTCGGTGAATGAGGCCGTTGATGCAGTGATGCCGCGAGAACCGGCCAGCACACCGCTGACAACTGAGGCCATGGTGGCCATCCTCCTCCACCATTACCCCACACACACAACGGTGTCGCTCGCATACCTTGCACCCCAACCTCAGTGCTACGGCTATCCTCAAGGAATCATTGTCCAGCAAGGTGCCCAGCTGAGGCGACGGCAAAGCATGCAGCCACGCACCCGCTTCAGGACGAACAACCGCCTTAAGTCGTGCAACATCAGCGCCCGAAGCATCACTCACCAACTCCCCACTAATCCGCTCGCTCGCAATGTCGTCCCACTGCCTCTGTCTAGCACGATCCATCGGCCACCGATCACCGGCACCTAACGACGACCAAACTGCCAGAGCCTCCGGCACAAAGGGCAAAGGGACCCCACTGCCATTACATGGAAGTATGCGAGCAACAAGGTCCCCCACCCCATGAGCCGAAGCCAAAAACGCAATCAGGCCAACGTCGTGCACGCGCCGCACCCCTAAACCACCATACCTCACAGGAAGGGCCGCCTGACACCATTGAGGATCATTTAGGTGGACATTAATGACGCCTTCTAATGCGCCCCTAATGGTATCATCGACCAGCTTAACCTCATCCTCAAATAGCCAAGTGGGAGCCGTTCTCAACAAATACACCATCCGAGGCATGGAAAAGCAATTCCTCAACAGAGTCAAAGCGACATGCGCAGACAACTGTGAAAGGTGCCTCTGGGCCAAAACTAGTGCCTGCCTCTTGGCTTCAAGGGCCGAAGTTACTCCTTCGGGAAAAATCGGCGCACCAAGCAAATTCAACCCTGCCTTATTCAAAATCTTTATCCCCGGGATCAAAGACTGAAAGCTCTCCCGAGATCCTTCGCTCAATGCCCCGCATGCGTACAGCTCACACTTAGTCGAATTAATTTCCAACCCTATCTCCCTTAAAGCAGGCACAAGCTTCGCCAAGTCGGCCAACACCACATCAGGATTCCCGCCTATTGTGCCATCATCCAGGTACCAAACGTTCAATGGTGAGGCCAAATCTGTGACGATTCCGTGCATCGCGAGGCAAAACACCAACGGCCCCAATGGATCGCCCTGCTGCGCCCCCACCTGCGAGGACACCAAACTACCGTTGAAATAAAGGTGACTCGTCTTGCGGTAGCACTGGTGTAGAAAGGGGTATAACGAAGGGACCTTATCTAGCACCTCCCTCAAAATTACATCCCTCTCAACACTGTTAAACGCATTTTTGATGTCAACCTTCACCACAACGGCACCGGCAGCCTCGCCTGCGAATACGAAGGATCGCGTGGCATGTATAGCCGCCTCACAACCTTGAGCAGTACCAAACCCCACCTGCTTAGGTTGAAGATATCCCGCCATCCCGTCACGCACCGCCCTACAGCCCAACTTTGCCGTCAGACGCCGAAACGTTGACCCCACCGCGATTGGCCTGACGCCCCCATCGCTCTTCGATAAGGCACACAGGGAAGCCCCATAAAGAAATGGACAGACTTCGGGATTGAGCGAACCCCTCAACAAGAAATTGCACAACCCAGTAATGACCTCCAGCAGACGGGCCCCATTGTCACCAGCCGAAGCCGACGTCAACTCCTTCAGATGCTGCGGGCGCAGACCATCCAGGCCCGAAGCAGAACCACTGTAGAACGAGCCCAAGGCCTCCGCTACCTCCGCGGGAGCAACTGACACCACCGGAATACTCTGATCAGGGACACCCGGAAAAACTAAGGGTCTTGAAGGGGACGGGTGCTTCTCTCTGAGCAATCTCAACGTTGCCTCGTCCGATGGAGCCAAAACAGAATCCGATACAATGAGGCGAACGGCTCCCCTTAAGTCCCCGTCGTGCACCTTGGCTTCTATAGTACGGTAAATAGAACCCGGCCTTAAGGACCCACCAAACTCGGGACAACATGGCACCACAGAGTTACATATGTTCTCCTTGACCTTAGACGTCAACGATTGGCACAGATCCCTGTCTGGAACCTTCAGTATTCTATTGATTTTTTTAGGTCCTGTTCAATTAATATGATTTTATTATGTCACCGATAATATATATTATTTTAAAAATTAAAAATAACACATTTTTTTGCTTGTCTTTGCGTTACGAGATCACCGATAAAAATATTTGAAAGTAAATACGTCAAACATGTAGAAATGTGTGGATTAGACAAAAAAGAAATGTTTCATTAAATCAAAAATATGTATAGCCTCGTACCAACATTATTCCTTTGGGTAGGACATAAGAAATATAAAATTCTAGCGAAGTATTTTTTGCTGGCAACCCCAACGTGTTTATTACGTGTTATTTAGCTGTCAAAGTTCATAGTCTAAAATAGAAACGTCAACAGAAATCTGTCACTCTCCAAAAATGGCGGTGAAGAGTGGACGTTTGTGCCTGTGCCCGGGCAAAGGTAAGTTTAATCTCAATTAATCTCGTTTTTTAATCAAAGTTTACATTCTATATGTGTAATATATCAAAAATAAGTTAACATATTTACTTTCTAGATGGTTATTTTTGAAAATTAATCATAATCTTCCGTTTCATAATGCTCTAATGTTTTATGTCCTTTGCGAAGTACAAAAGGAGATTATTGAGAATGCGAAATTCAGACTATATATGTACTTTGTACAGCACATAAGGAAAAAAGGACATAATACTAATGATTTTTCCACCTTTTTCAGCATTAGCTGACCTAGATAGAGGAGATCACAGAAGGAAAGAGTTCAGCAATTTGTATGGAGCGAGTGTGTAACACTTTGCGTAGGTATTTTGGACGTTACGAGTGACATTTAGTGATGAGAAACATAAATTGCACGAAAATCGAAAATCATCGATTACGTAGATTAGCGCTTTTTTAAAGTAATTAGTAGTTATGAAACTACATAATAAAAATACAATCATAATGAAATGTTAGAGCGTCTGAGAGTTTTACCTTCATGTATTTCACTGTGCCTTAATTACTTTGAACGGCATTTTTTGGTATTTTTCACTCTATTCCAACTTCAATGCCACAATGTATTTATATTTTCACAAGCTGTTTTAAGTTCAACAGGATATCATCTTTCCAAAAAAAACATGATGTAGCTGTTTTACTGCTCGGGGAGTCGGGAAAAATTTCTAATCCAAACACCTAAAGTAGTTTTATATGGGAGGCACTTTTCTGTCAAAAAGGCAAATTCGCCAAAGTTAAAACACTTCCAAACAAAGACAATGTAATAAGCTATAAAGTAGAATGTCCAGTTTAAGAAATATATATCTATTTTTTACAAAACCTAGCAAAGACCGCCAGAAGACGTTGTTCAACATAATTTAGGCACTGTGAAATATATAAAGCTAAAACTTACAGACTCACGCCCTATTTTTGAATTAAATTAAATCTGTTTATTTCAATAATAACAAAAAAAATTCCGCTTAAACTCTAATTAATCTTAATATTTAAAGATTTTTATTGAATCCAATTAAAAACCACAGTAAGTACCTACTAAGTTAGTCGGAAAGGCTGTTTATCAGCATTTTTTTTATAAATAGGTTGAAAAAATATATATATATTTTTTTTTATTCTACTGGAAGGCAAACGAGCAAGTGGGTCTCCTGGTGGTAAGAGATCACCACCGCCCATAAACATCTGCAACACCAGGGGTATTGCAGATGCGTTGCCAACCTAGAAGCCTAAGATGGAATGCCTCAAGTGCCAGTAATTTCACCGGCTGTCTTACTCTCCACGCCGAAACACAACAGTGCAAGCACTGCTGCTTCACGGCAAAATTAGCGAGCAAGATGGTGGTAGCAATCCGGGCGGACCTTGCACAAGGTCCTACCACCTGTATATATTTTTTTTACATTTTTTTATATATTTTTTAATTATTTATCTTCATAACCACTAATTACTTAAATAAAGTGCTGATTGAAAATTAGATTTCATTGCAAAGTAACACCAGATCATGCATGGCCAGATTTTATCGTGTACTCACTTTATCTTGTGATAATTTTTTTTATTTTTAATAAAAGTTGAATGTTGCTCTAAGGCTTGTCTTATTCTCCTTTTATATTACCCAAGTTTTTTTCAGTTTTGAAGGCTTAGAAAGCTTTATGTTCTTTGCAAGAGACAACTTAATTGGAAGCTGATGTCCTTTGTAAAGTACATAGTGAAAAACTAGTAGGAAAATCCGAAGATTTTTCTCTCTATTTTTCCTAAACATCTTAAGCTCTAAGCAATATAATTTGAAAGTTTCAAAAAGATATTCCAAAAAAAGTACCTCTGGTAGGCAGGAGGTTAAGTACTAACTACATAGTTGAGTTTCTGGCAAACTTCTTTTCAAGAGAGCTTCTGCTTTTGGTTTGCGCCTAAATTGAATAAAGATTTTTCGACTTCAAATTCGAATTAAAAAATAAAATTTAAAAAACCTTTTTGCCTTATATTCAATTTCGGTACAAAATTTCGCACTCCAAAAAACAAGCCTCGTTATTCGCAAAACACTCGAATTAACATTCGAAATTTTCATCAAACCAGTACTTAGCGTAATGAAAGTGCACGTACGAAATTTTGCTGTGAAATAAATTTCCAGAAATCGAACTCGGTATTATTATGACACTTAATTGAAAATTCGGTTATCGAGATGCTTTTAAGTGCTTTCGTAGAAAAATCGACGCAGGGTTGGCGGAGCTACATACACCGGAATATATTATGAGATCGGTAAATATAAAGCGGTCCCTAAACGATCAAAATTGCTTAAAAACACTTCAATATTACGAGCACTCCTAGAAAACTACTTAAGTGATAAAAATCTTGATGAAATAAAAATATTTTTGCAATGGCAAGCTTTCAGCAGTGCATGAAGATTAGTCATTAGTCAATCATTATCCCGGCCCCACTGCTGGGCACAGGCCTCCTCTCAGAACAAGAGGGCTGGGGCCATCGTTCTCACGCGAGCCCAGTGCAGATTGGGAACTTCACACGCACCATTGGATTGCTTCGCCGGTTGGTGCAGGTTTCCTCACGATTTTTTCCTTGACCGCAAAGCTCGTGGTAAATTTCAAATGTAATTAAATTTCGCGCACATGAATTCCGAAAAACTCAGAGGTGCGAGCCGGGATTTGAACCCACGACTCTCTGCTTCAGAGGCGATAGGTCAAACCACTATGCCACCAGGGCTTCACTATTAAATACTGAAATGTTATTGTACTCACTAATAGTAACTATATAATTTACATCACGTTAACTAGTTTTTTCACATAAATTACCAACCCTGTGCCTGCTCTAAGTAATGGCCCTCAAATACCCGCTTTTAGTGGTCAGTGTAAACATGAAAATTGATTCTGGACTTACTTATGGGGCAAAGATTGCGTCGTAAGTTCATGGAAATGTATTATGCCGCAGTGCAACGGTTAAAAATGAGATGCGCGAGATAGTCGGAAAGGGATTTTTGATTTGACGCATTTAAAAAGGTATTTTTTTGAGAGTTTACTTAATTTTACTTTTATATAATGTTCGTGAAGTGAACTTTAGGAGATTATAAAGATAAACTTTTTAATTTCCTTCGTTTTTTTTATGTTGTCTTTAAGGAGACGTGCCATTCCGACTTAAATTAAGAGTATGTAAGTATTTAATTCGACGACCGGATGGCTAAGTGGTTAGAGAACCTGACTACGAAGCTTGAGGTCCCGGGTTCGAATCCCGGCCGGGGCAGATGTTTGTATGAATAATACGAATGTTTGTTCTCGGGTCTTGGATGTTTAATATGTATTTAAGTATTTATTTATCTATATTTAAGTATGTTTATCCATTGCCTAGTCTCCATAGTACAAGCTTTGCTTAGTTTGGGACTAGGGCAATTGGTGTCAAGTGTCCCATGATATTTATTTATTATTATTATTTATTTAATACGTAACGTTTATTTTCTTATAATTATGTCAGGATATGTTTTTGAGAAAAAAAAAACAATGAATCTGAAATTGCGATTACATGGGAATAACCAAGATAAAATGTAAACTTGAAACATTGTAGAATGTTTAAATGTCGGTTGCATGTTGGTAGCACGTTATCATTTCATATGGATATCTACCCAAAACATGTCAAGTCATATTTACAGTCCGTGGCTGATATAAGTTCATCGCGAATTGCAGGGTAGCTTCAAGCTATTAACTCACTGATATTATTCCTTAACCTTCAATTAAAGAACAGCATGTAAATTAATCAATAAAATAAAAAACACCCAAATTTTATGACCATGGTCCAAATGACAATGTAAAAACTAAAATTAAAAACTAAATATTCCATAATTCAAATTCAGTTTGAGTTAAAAATGGCCGCCACCGATTCGATATTCAAATTTAGGATCACGACACGTAACGTAACGTTGCAGCCAGTGCGTCGATTATTCGAGTCGATTACTCATTCGATGTTTGTTTCGTTTCTGACTTGGTACCCGCGTGAATATGGGGCGTTACGATTGATATCGCCCAGTAATTTTGAGCTGTATGAAAATTTTCTCTATTAATCGATGCTCGGGGGATGTTCCAATTGAGGGACTGGTATTGGCTGGTGTAAATTTTGGGTTAAAGGTAATATATTAAAATATCGAATCGGTCATAATATCGAAACGTTTATTTTCTGAAACCAAAAACTATACAGGATTGATTAAAACGGCGTCGTATAGAGCCCCCTTAGGTTAGGTTAGGTTAGGTTTCAACAACTCTTTATTATATATTTTCATATAAATGCGTCCGTACTCTATAGCACGTGTACAACGACCGACAAGTCACATAAGTAGTGAGTGACAACGCTCTACGAAGCCGAAATTAGCCGAGTCTCTTTCTAAAGACCGATGTACAATTTTTATGGCCGGGTACTGCATATTAAATTTTTAATTCACCAAAAAATAGTAAATTATAGGGCATGCTGTAGGTTTGTTGTTACTTTGTTGTTGCTTTGTGGTTTGTTGTTGGCAGGTGGTAGGACCTTGTGCAATTTCCGCCCGGATTGCTACCACCATCTTGCTCGCTAATCCTGCCGTGAAGCAGTAGTGCTTACACTGTTGTGCTTCGGCGCGGAGAGTAAGACAGCCGGTGAAATTACTGGCACTTGAGGTATTCCAACTTAGGCCTCTAGGTTAGCAACGCATCTGCAATACCCCTGGTGTTGCAGATGTTTATGGGCGCTGGTGATCTCTTACCACCAGAAGACCCACTTGCTCGTTTGCTTTCCAGTCGAATAAAAAAAAAAAAAAAACATTAGCGGGCATTTCTTTTGTGGATTTCGTAAGAGGCGTCAGAGGATATAGGTAAAGGGTGTACCATTTTAGGCGACAGGCTCACAACCTGTCACTATTGTACCGTTTTTGTCAAACTTAAAACTTTACATTGCTAAAAGTACCTCCGAAGCGGTAACGTTTCGTGTGCTCTACTTACCCCATTTGGGAATACAGGCGTGATGTTTGTGTGTGTGATTTGAAAGCGAAGCGCCATGACCTAATTAAAATTAAGAATTAATTCGAACCGGTGCTGTTTATGTATTTAAAATGGTTATGTTTAAAAAAAAAACTTACTTTTACAAATAAAAACAAAGCCGTGAGGAGCACCGGAGCACCTAGTATTTCAACCAGTACCTTAATTCGATCAGCCCATAACAGCGGCCCATACTTAAATGGGCTCATTTATAAAATCGCCCGCCGCGATCGCGCCACGGTTAAAACGATACCCATTTGTGATATTGATACCGAATTTATTTATATTGGGTCACTCAATAATAACGGATAATGGTGTAACTTTATGAATATGGAGCGTGGGTGAAATGGGAAAAATGGGTTATTTTAAGTTTCCATAAATTTGTACTCTAATATTAATCAAACCTCACCTTTATTTATAACAAGCTTTTGCTCGCGGCTTCACCCGCGTGGAATTTGGCTGTCTCGCGTTGTTTCCTCATAAACTGTGTATTTTTCCTAAAAAAAAAAAAAAATTTAAATTAAAACTGTTTATTTCAATAAAAAAAATACACGTACATTTCATTAATTAACTACTAATCCTTAATTAATAGGATTGTTGTAGTCAATATTTATAATATAACTTGATTATTTGGAATGAATGGATACAATAATTATAATTTTAATACATATTTTACTTTGGGTAGGTAGGTATACAGTTTTTATTTAAGGAGGTAGGTTTAACCATCGCACAAAGATATGTTTTATCTTGTTGTGTCTGCTATTCACAATTTCTTGCACAGTTTCAAATGGAAATTTATTAAGTATGCGAGGCAGAGTGGACGTCCACACTCTCTGGCCATAAATATTATGACATCTGGGTATAACGTAGTTTGGCAAGTTAGATAGATTTCTCAAGTTTTTTGGTCTATTCTTCCTATTTAATTGGTTTATTTTATCACTGTACTGTGCCAATATTGCCAAATCGACCTTGTCAAATACATTCATCACTTTACAATAGCGAAATAGATCCCTATAATTGTCCTTGAATTTGTATTTAATTTTTAAAGGGACTATGGTTTTTAACAAACGTATTTGTAAGTTGTAAATATTATACAAGTATGTTTTAAAAGTTCTTCCATAACTAGCCAGTCCATAGCTTACTACAGAGTCCGCCAGTGACATATAAAGGAGCCTTAGTGTTTTATAGGGAATCTTATGTTTAAGTATAGTTAACTTCGACAAGATGGACCTTAGCTTGTTACATACATAGTCAACATGTGGACCCCAGTTAAATTTATGATCTATTTTTAAGCCAAGATAAGTATGTTCTTTCACAACTTCTAGATGCATACAATTACAAGAGCCACTGCCCCTGTGCATGCATTCATGCTCGTGGGCCACGACTTTAGGAATGTGTTGTGTTCTCAAGTGCGGTGAATGAATGTACATTATCTTCGTTTTACTATAGTTTTTTATTGAGAGGCCTACGTCGTGTGCCCACTTACATAGCAAGTCAAAATTTTCCTGCATCATGCTCTGGGCAGTCTCCATATCCTTGTGCGCAGCAATCAGACATGTATCATCAGCAAACTGATACACTGAGCCATTCTTAAAGATTTTGCACATATCATTGACATACAAAAGATATTCAGTCGGTCCCAGGATGGAGCCCTGCGCCGTGCCGTGTAAGGTGGGAATCAGATCACTTAGCTCGCCCGATATGCTGACTCCATTAAAACGATTAGTATGATAATTTTTTAGGATGTCAAGCATTGGGCCCTGTATGCCATTCTGGTGCATTTTTGCAAATAATGTATTATGATTTAAGGTATCAAAAGCTTTACTGAAATCCACCATAACTGCCAGCACATGGCTCCTTTGGTTCAAGTGACAATTTACCTCATCCGTAAATAATGACAAAAGCTGGGAAGTGCTTTTATTTTTTTGAAATCCAAATTTTTTCTCATGGATGATTCCATTGCTAGACAGAAAGTTGTTAATTAAGCTTCCAAAATATTTTTCTATAATTTTGTCTAAACATGAAAGGATTGTGATTGGTCTATAATTATTGGTATCTGTGCGACTACCTTTTTTATGTATAGGTCTTATAATTCCTATTTTTAAAGTGTCTGGATATATAGCTCGTGAAATACACATATTAATTAAATGTGTCAAGACCGGGGCCATTTGTTCGGAAATATATTTAACGTCCGTGGCCCTCACTTTGTCATATCCTGCACTTTTTTTGTCATTTAATTGTAATATTATTTTGCGCAAAACTTCTATGTTCATTTTTTTTAATCTCAATGTTATATTAGGTGTATTAATATAACTACTTTCGTCCAGCAATGGCTTATTACATGAGTTCATGACATTTTTTACATTACTGTCAAAATCACAGGCAAATTTATTTGGTAGCGTTTTAGCATTGAAACCAAATGACCTAAATGAATTAACAAGCACATTGTCAATAGCAGTCACAATCCTACCAGTCAATTTATTTATAATTTCCCACATCTTTTTTGAGTTTTTAAAGTTATTACAAATATCTTTTTTGATTGAATTATTTTTAGTTTTATTGATAAATTTATTCGACTTGTTTCTATATTTTTTATAAATTAATTCATTTTGCTTATTATTTGGATCTTTTAAAAATATTTTTAACAATTCCTTCTTTTTATTACTCATTTCAATTAGTTTGTTAGTGATCCAATTACATTTATGCTTTTTAAAATTCCAATTAAAATTCCAATTACATTTATGCTTTTTTTTTTCGGGATAAAAAGTAGCCTACGTCACTCTTTGACCCATAAACTAAATTTATAGATTACTAGATTATTTTAAACAGATTTTTTGTACTGGTTTGTGGTGTGCAATAAATAATATTTGAATTGTAAACATCACGGCAAAAATAAAGACGATCGGTCGCTCCGTTTTGTCGTTTAAGACAGACAAACATACAAACACCCACACTTTTTCATTTATAATATTAGTATGGATTTTTTAAACAGGCTTAATAATTTAAGCCCATATAATCAGACCAAGATTTCAATGTGAAATTGTTTTTTTTTTTGGCCTCGGAAGTGTTGCTTGCTACACGTGCCGAAAATAAAATCTTGTCTTTCCCCTTAAAAAAACCATATATAATTACACCGGCGATTTCTGTGAAGTTAAACTAGTCTAACTAACCAGTGAGTGTTTGTTTTGTGAGCGTTTTGTCCGTTTTGGTGGGAGATGGAAGGGAACGAACCCCCTGATGGGGGCAAAGGTGATGGTAACCGGGTCGTATTGACTGTACAGCGTAAGCGTGGTGTGGAATCCCAAGATAATGTCAGTGAAATTATTGATAAACGTAATATGGATGTCCCAGCTGCGGCTTCCATTCAACATACCTACACTGTCCCCGAATACGCCCCGGGTACCAAATTGTTGTACGGCTCCGATGATAAAGCACCGTTTATCGTACAAGTTGTATCAATAACAGAAGACCCTGCCTCCGGTTATTCCATCCGCCCTCTTAAGTTCGCCAAACTCATACACCAAAATGGCATTAGAGGCATCAAACAGGCTGGCATTAAGCCCAGCGGTCGTAATAGGATAATCGTGGAATTCATTGACGCTAAATCGGCCAATGAATTTATAGGACACCCCATTCTCTCGCAGCATCAATACTCCGCGACCATTCCTACATACAATATAACCCGAATGGGACTTGTGCGTAATGTCCCTGTGGAATGGACCTTAGAGGAGTTCGTCAACTCCCTCGAATATTCGAGTGACAATTCCAGGGTAATAAAAGCTCGTCGCCTGAACCGTAAATCAACCGAGGATGGTAAGACCGTCTGGATCCCCACTCAAACCGTGGCTTTGACCTTTATTGGCCAAACCATGCCAGAGAAAATATTCTCCTTCCACACCTCCTTGCCCGTAGAGACCTACCAACTTCCCTCTATCCAGTGCAACAAGTGCTGTCGCTTTGGCCACGTTAAGGCTGCGTGCCGTTCCAAGCCTCGTTGTTACAAATGCGCACAACCGCACGAAGGAGACTCGTGCTCCGTTCTGGAAGACAGGGCCACCTGTCTATCCTGTAGCGGTCCCCACTTTGCCACCCGCTCCTCATGCCCTGAACATGCGAGACAGAAGGCAATTAAGCAGGTAATGTCGGAGGAAAATATCCCCTACAACGAAGCTTCCCTTCGATTCCGTCCTGTCCGTCGGTCCTTTGCTGACACTGCGCGCAATACCCAACAGTCTTGCTCTAACAGTGATGACCTGTTCGGCCCAACACCCTTGGATCCTCTATACCCCCCCCACCCCCAACGCCCCCAAACCCCTAGGTCATATAGGAAAACAGTTTTCACACCTCGTCGTGCGATTCCTCCACGCAGCCCTGGCTACGATAAAGTTGCCCATGATAACATTACTCGCACACCTCAATCCTCACAGCCTAACGGCTGCGCTTACATAAACAGCGATACTGATGCATCAGTATCTCCAAATGATAACCTTATCAAGCTGCTTATCAGCACTCTAGTAAACCTTCTCTCTAAATTCTCCGATGCTATACCGTACAACGTCATAGAAATGCTTAATCAATTGTCTACATCAATCTCTCCAAACAATGGCCAGTACAGTCTGCCAAACAGTCATACAATGGAACAGTAGAAGTATTAAAAACAAAAAACACGAATTATCCTATTTAATAAACAAATATAAACCATTCCTACTCGCCATATCGGAGACATGGTTGAAGCCGAGCTCCCGCTTCAGGGTCCCTGGCTTCTCATGCCTCCGCGATGACAGTGCTGAGGGCTGGGATGGCTCCGCCATCCTTGTCAAACGTTCCCTTTCTTATTCCCTCTGCTCCATTCCCCAACACTCCCCAGGTATTAATATTGTAGCTGTTAGGACCTTAGGTTCAACCTTCGTATCTTTATATATTCCGTACCCTAATCCCTTCCTCATCTCCGAACTAGACTCTATTTTGTCTTCCCTTCCCGGTCCTTTAGTTGTCATGGGTGACTTTAATTGCCATAATACTTTATGGGGATCTCACTCTTGTGACCCCAACTCACAGCTCCTGCTAGATATCTTTGACAGCTCTAACTTATGTCTATTAAACAATGGCTCCCCCACTAGGAGAACATCTCCACAGCAAAATCCTAGCGCAGTAGACTTAACCTTAACCTCTCCTGGCCTAGCTTCTAGCCTCGACTGGCAAATCCTCAGTAGGTCGTATGGGAGTGACCATTACCCCATCCTCATTTCATTCCCTACTGGTGTTTCAACTCCTCCCCCACTCCCCCCTCTCCTAAAGTACAGACTAGACAAGGCCGACTGGGAGGAATTTTCTTCCCTGGTAGAGAATAAAGTACAACTACTGCCCCCTGTCTCGCATGAAAATTTCCTTGAATCATACGACAGTTTTGTCTCCATTCTATCCTCATCTGCTGATTCCTGCTTTCCCGTTAAAAATAGCTCAATAAATAAAATTCCGTCACCCCCCTGGTGGGACGCTGATTGTACGACCGCAATTAAGGATAGAGATCGAGCCGAAGATCAATTTCTCTCCGATTTGAGCAACATGGACAATTACCTATCCTTTCAAAAATCTAACGCCCGGTGTAAGAAACTCCTGCTGGCTAAAAAAAGGCTAGGATGGACGCGTTTTTGTGAAAGCATGTCCCCACGTACCCCTCCGTCCATAGTATGGAAAAACATAAAAAGATATCGCGGATCGCTATCCAAGTCAAACCAGGCAACTAATGACCCAAATGTTTGGTTAGACGCATTCCTGGACAAACTAGCCCCTCCATATGTACCTACGGAAGACTGCTTTCCACCCTCCCCGTCCCCCTCTTCGTCAGACAGAATGGATGAACCTTTCACCTTCTCGGAATTGTCTGCAGTCCTGGATCACTTGCAAGACACGTCTCCGGGGATTGATGGCATCCCATATTCCTTTGTCAAAAACTGCTCCGTCCTTTCAAAACGTTTTCTGCTTTCCATATTTAACAAAATCTACGAATCCGGCTCCATCCCTGATCCATGGAAACAACAAATTGTCATTCCACTTCTAAAGTCCAATAAAGATCCTTCTGACCCGTCCTCGCGTAGGCCAATCGCACTCTCATCTGTGTTAGCCAAGATCCTGGAGCACCTAATCAAAAATAGGCTAGAGTGGATTTTGGAGAGTCGCCATATCCTCTCACAATCCCAATTCGGGTTCCGTAGAGGACTGGGAACCATGGACAGTTTGTCCATCCTCACCTCCGATATCCGATTAGCCCTCTCTAGAGGTCAACATCTGGTAGGCGTGTTTCTTGATATCACCTCAGCATATGACAATGTACAGCTTCCGTTACTCAGGCAGAAAATGCAAGAGCTGAGTATCCCGAGAAAGATGATACACGTTATCTGCAACCTCTTTATGGAACGCTCTATCTGTGTTCGCTTCGACAACCACATGCTACCTCCCAGGACTATCTGGAAGGGTCTACCGCAAGGATCTGTCCTCAGTCCTATCCTGTACAGCCTTTACACCTCGGACCTTGATAAAACTGTTGATTCTTTCTGTGAAATACTGCAATACGCTGACGATATTGTTTTATATTATTACTCTGACTCTTTCCCTGATTGCACATCCCGTCTAAACGCTGCCTTAAGATACCTCAATGAGTGGCTCCAAGATCATGGTCTAAATTTGTCACCCTCCAAGAGCCGTGCGGTCGTGTTCTCCAGAAGAAGGTGGATTCCCGATATCGACATTGTCATCGACGAGGAATTTGTGACTGTTGAGGATAATGTTAAGTTTCTAGGTATTCATCTGGATTCTCGCATGACCGGAGTTCCCCATCTGAAATATGTCCAAAACAAGTGTGAGAAAGGCATAAATGTGATGAGAGCTCTCTCTGGTGTATGGTGGGGTGCTCATCCCTACTCACAGAAACTATTGTATAACGCTATCGTTCGGAGCCACCTTGATTACGGCGCTTTCCTCTTGGAGCCATGCAGCAAACTATCGTTATCTTGCCTCGATAAGATACAATCAAGATGCCTCCGAATAATAGCCGGGGCTATGAAGTCCTCTCCCATTAATGCCCTTCAAGTGGAATGTCTCGACCCCCCACTGAGACTCCGTAGACAGTTCCTATCTGACCGCTACCTGCTGAAAACCATTCAATATTCCAACCACCCACTTATGTTCCGTCTAGTTAACCTGTCCCAAATAATTCCTACGTCTAAATACTGGACGCATAAAGAAGTCCCCTGCTTAATAAAAACCTTCCAAAAATATTCCGACAATCCCCCAATCCTTAAATTTACTGGCAACCCTCTGTTCTCCATTAACTTTGATGCTCTTATCTTCCAGCCTAACATTATCCTATCATTTGGTATTAAGAAAGATACTGTCTGCGCAGACTCTATCTTCAATAAGACTCTGTCAGAAAAATGGGAAGGATGGACTTCCGTATTCACTGACGCCTCCAAACTATCTGAGCAGGGTAACGTGGGTTCGGCAGTTTGGATCCCTCGCTATAAAATCATGCTCAGTTTCAAATGTCATCCCAAGTCATCTGTTTTTTCCGGAGAAGCTATTGCCCTCTTTGAGGCTGTTTCGTACGTGGAATCTCACAAAATTAATAAATCAATTATCTTCTCAGACTGTCGTAGCTGTCTTCAAGATATTTCTAAATTCCCATTTCGTGCTAAAGACAATCTTTACATTAATCTTAAAACTAGAGAAATCCTCCATAAATGCTACTTACTAGGCATCGAAGTTGCTCTCGCTTGGATCCCGGGACACGCTGGCATCGTTGGTAACGAGCAGGCTGACGCATGCGCCAAGCAAGCTACCCAAATAGGCTGTACTTCCCACTCAGACTGCTTCAGCCAGGACATCAGAGCTTCGGCTAAATCCAATCTTCTTGAACACTGGAGTCAAGAATGGAGTGTCTCGCGGCTCTCCAAGGGTAAATCTTATGGAGAAATTCAACCGAACCTGCCGACCAAACCGTGGTTTTTTAAATTTCGGACAGCCAGCAAACGTGCTACTTCCACGATTATTCGATTACGTCTCGGCCACGCCTGTACCCCTTCATTTCTGGCAAAGATCCACGTGCGTGACCATTCGCTGTGTGAGTGCGGTCTCGAAGAAGGTACACCGGACCACATATTCTTCAACTGCCCCAATATCCCTGTCTCCTTGTACGATTATCTCCCTGACTTTATCCCCCGTCCAGCAAATTTTAGGTCCACGCTTTCCTTTGTACACACTGACTTTGTTGATGTCTTAACTCGATTTATCTCCTACTTTAACATCAAGCTATAATCCCCTGCGTACTATATGTGTTCTCTGTTTGTCCTAACCAGTATATGTCCAATAAGTATAATTAACAATTTATGTTGTTGTTGTAGGTATCCCGAACTAACCCTACCGGTCAATTGACAGCACAGCGCCGTCTCTACCCTGTTTATTTAAGACAGATCGCGAATCCTTTGTAGCTCTCAACCTTGACGCTGGCAAAATTGTCCCATTGGACAGACGCCATTTAAAAAAAAAAAAAAAAAAAAAAAAAAAATGTGAAATTCTAAAACTGTTTTTGATCGAAATATTCCTAACTTAAAATAAAAAGTCATGACATAATCAGGTCGCTGAACGTCGCAAAATTGACTACAAAAGGCCGCAGGCACTGTTTTCTTGACTGTTAACATCATCAGATTTTTTTTGTCATATTTACCTAGTTCTACCTAATGACATAAAGGTAATATAGAATTTTACTGCTGGATCTTACAATAAGCATTTTTTAACCCCTCCAGCGTCTTAGAATATACGCACCCTATATAAACTCGTTCAATTTAATCGGTGAATGGTTTACGTCATAATTTAGTTCACTCTAGTACCATTCATCCCAAACGGAGGCCTCATTAAGAGGCCATACACAAATCAATGCGCGGGAGCAATAATTTGAATAAACTTATGACGTTGCCCACCAATTATGCGGACAATCATACCATTAAAGAGATGCGCCGTAAACTCTGCAACAATGAGATGGATTTGTTTTATTGACGTTTGGGAATACAGGGCTTTCTACTTTCTTCGGTATTTATTGTTTTTGGGGCTGCGTTGCCAAAATGGCGGAAACGGAACCCTTAGTTTTACCATATCTGTCTGTCCGTCCATCTGCTGCTTATCTTAGAGACTATTAGTAGGTAGGTAGGTTAGGTAGGTTATAGGTAGGAAAACTGTATTTAATTTTACATGAATATAGGTACTTAGCAATTATGTCGACAAAGTGTTAAAATATATTTTTTTAAGAATACCCCTCAAAGTAAAGTGGGGGTGTTTTTTTTCTCGCCTAAACTTATTGTGTGGGGTATCAGTAGATAAGTCTCTTGAAATTATAATATGAGGCTGTGAAGGCGGTTTTTCGATACACTACTGAACTTTAAAGTGAAAATATATTTTCACTTCTCGTGCTCGTAAAGTCCGTGTTTATGCTGTGTCTAGGCGATATAAAATGACTTCTTATGCTCTAGTGCATAAAATAAAATCTTCGTCTAATACCAACTAAAGACCAAGGTAATCAGGTGTCAACAGCCACAAACAAAAAAGTTTCTATATATTTTTTAAATAATTTTTAATTTATATAAAACTGAAAATCAATCTAATCAATCATAATAAATCAGTAAAATTAAAATAATGGAATTATTTTAATAATGAAAAAAAAAATATATACATAGAAAGTCAATCATTGTTTTCACTGATGCTATTTCATTTCCTCGCCATCGAAGTGAAAAGCAGAGTGTAAAACTCGAGCATTAAACCCATTTTCCCCTCGACGTGTCTATCCACCCTCGCCGTACCGGCTCGGGTGGCTATATGAACGCCTCGGGTAAAATGGCTCGTTTTATGCTCTTGTTGTACAATCTACTATTGTTAAAATCAACGTGCCCCCGCCCTAAAAGTTTGTTGGGTTGAAAATTTTGCAAGGAAAACTATTATGGCTCGGTAAGTTTGTATTAAATGCTATTTAACGGATAAATCACCTCTTAAATCGAATTTAGCTTGACATGTTTCGGGCTAATATCATTTAATATGAGTGAGTCTCACGCTAGTTTAGGTAAGTTTGCTTGAGAATGATTAGGAAGTAGAAGATGGTAAAACAACCACACAAGAGAAATGAAATGAAAAAAATATATATTAGAGACATAAAGAAATATCAAAAATATAATAAAAGTAATAGAAAAGGAAAGGGTAAGTTATAATGTGAAATTATTTTATGTGGCTGAAATGGGCGAAAAATTTTTAAAGTCAAAAGTTCCAAAGAAATCTTTACAGGGATGGTCAGTCAAAGTAACCCAACCAACCTTTTAAAAATCCAAAATAATTTTGAGATAACTTGTACGTACATTTACTCGGCACCGTTTACTGCCATATCACTTCATGTCGCGAAAACGAAAACGTTCAAGAGAATCGAAACCCTCGAAAACAATCAAGCGTCGTGAGAACTTCTCAGATCGTGAAACTTTTGATGCACTCCCAGATATTATCAGCTTCTGCTATGACGAACGGTCGTCCTAACTGCGAATTTATTCATAAACAGCGAGAAATCGAGATCTTGAGCGGTCACGATCGATTGTTGCCATTCGAATAGATTTTAATGATCCCCGTTTTAATGAAGAACGGGATCTGTTTAGTCATTATGGTATTCGATCGGATTAATTTGGCTAAACGAAGATTGTTTGATTGGAATGAGTCAGTTTTGATGCATTCTCACGGTATTTACGTATAGATTTCTATTATTTAAAAGTTTAGTGGCTACTATAAATGTTAATCCCACCAAAAACATTCTGTAAAAAACTATCCAAGTCTCGATGGAGCGCTTGTTTATCTCAAAAAGTAATGAAATCTAGAAAAAGTTGTGACAAGTCTAAGGTTCCTTACTGCAATTTCTTTATTATTATAGTTAATGCTGTGTGACTTGGCCGTTGACTTGTAAATTTAAAAGGAAAATTTTATTTTCTTCTTTTTAGAGAGTAAATAAAATCTTTTTTAAAAAAGGTATTTTTTGCTTTTAATTTATTTATATGACTACATTACTTTCGCGGCTTAGCATCTTTATCCCGTGGATATTACACACATCCGTCATTATTTATTACCTTTATCGCACACAGAGCTTTAGTCCATCAGCCAGTCATTAAAGGTTTTTCTTTTTTTAGACCGCTTTATTTAATTGAAAATGCTATGATTCACCTAAGGTGTGAAATTCTTCTGGAACATTTAAGAAGGTTACGGGGTTAGTTTGAGTAAACGCATGTAAAGGTTTTTACCTGCGTACCTATTATTTCACTTTTGTAGTTATTCCTTTCCCGCTGTATACTTTGAACATCGATCAAGGTGTGGGAACATTTGTGTTCCACAATTAAAGAGCTCGAAAAGCCGAAACACTTTAGCAAAATTTGATCATTAATAATTTGCCAATTGAATGACAATGCAAGTACATATAACAGGTATTAAAAAATAATAAATTAAGGTAAATTTTCTGCGAGTGATTTTTTTATAGTTCAGTTTATCCGTGAGTAACGGAAAGTTGTAACTTGTCGACACGAAATCTTCTTACAAATACAGTGGCTGTATGTAACAACAGCAACTACAATACCTTATAGGACAATACGTATACAACCATCGAAACTCTTCGAGTGTTATATGCTGATATTATGCGACCTCAGGTTTATCGACGAATCTCGTGAAACTTGTGGAACATATAAAATATCCTATTAAAGGGAATTTAACGCGCTGAGTATTGCTGTTTTACGTATCTTTTGTTTAAAACATAATACACTTATGATCCCCCAATATGGGAAGTTGATGTGGTATTTACTTACCGACAACTACCGAATGTTTTTTCCTGGTAAAAATATTTCGTTTTGTCAACAAAAAAATACGCATTTATGACCAAACATTTTTATATACTTACGAGAACAGTATATCATATTTTAAATTTTCAACAGAGCTATGAGTTAAAATTAATTCGAATTATATATTTTGCAAACCTTAAACACGCCTTTAAATATCAGAAAGATCTTGAAAAACAGACACCCTTCTGTCTGTACAATGCATTTTATTTGTCTTTTAAGGCACTCATCAGTTTCTATTTGAAATACGATATCCAAAAAAATATAATACTTAGTCAAATTGAGAACTTTCTTTTCTGAAATAGGAAAGCCTTAAATAAAGCTTACCTACTAAGTTTATCATAGTCCATCTATGTAGGTACATAAATCTGTGCATGCGTGTTGGTATGTCTATGCCGCTCTAACGAGTGACTATCAGTCTATCTTCAACGGCACAATGCATAATTGTGCATTAATCACAGATGTTCGACCTGTTACAATTTTATATGCATCAGTTCAAATAAAAATTAAGCAATGTAAACTTGATTTTGATTCGGTAAGTATCGGTTTGGAAGAATATACGAACGTCTTCTTAGTTTAGTGAAAGAGACAGCATGTTTTTTTTTAATTGAGCCACCGGAAGGACTAGAGACGCTAGATACTTTTATTCACATTTTGTACGTTTACAGATTTAGTGTGGTGAGGTAGAGGTGCTTTATAGGACACTAGCTATTGCCCGCGACTTCGTCCGCGTAGAATTCGTTTATCGCTATCCCGCGGGAACTATGCAATTGGGGATGTCTAAAAAAAATTACCCATGGTTTTTATATTTTTTTTTGTATAGAATAGTCAATTATAAGAAAATAATTTCAATATTTTTTCATTTAGTTCACTACTTTTATCAAAATTAATTATTGAAACTATTTTGGTTGATGACGTCACAGTTTGATAAAGCGCTACCACATAGTTGATTATGGCTCATGACTTTGCCATGTGGCAACCTCTTTTTTAATTTGTTTTTATCTGTGGTCAAACTTAGTGTCAACCAACTTTCACCATTGTCAATGTCAATCCGTTCTATCCTCGTAAAAAGAATTTTTTATCGTATAACGCGCTGAACTGCTTTTCCCCGGATTCCGATTACCCTAATATTATACTCGTCAACCTGTGCTAGTACCTTGGACTGAATCTACTTATTCGTTGAACTTGCCTTGCCTCTGGATACCGAAATGAATAACACTAGTCGTAATAGCAAAAAAGTTTTTGTGCACGTAAACAAGAACTTGAAAAGGCTATGGTGTTATAAATTAGATATCGATGTCGATTCAAAACGCCAGTATTATTGCTGTGAAGATCATCTCAATGTAAGTATTTTATTTTATACACTTACTAACCTTCGAATATAACTATTGTCGTATTTGTAGAAGATGCACTATCATACATGAAACTTGAGTTATGTTTGATTTGTGTTGGAGTGCAGTAGAAAGGGCCGAGAATTCCAGATATTACATACTTAATTAATGATTTTGTATATGAGTCACAAAATACCAACTTTAGAAAATGTTATAGTATTATTTTAATAATAAAAATTAGAATAAGTAATGTACTTATGCTGGCAGTTTTCTCGCATAACATAATATTGCTGTATAGTGAGGAAAATCCACCAGCATCTCTGGGTCCATGCCACAGGGGTGGTTTATAATTAATTGTTTTAGATTGGGTTCAGTTTACATTTCTATACTAATATTATAAAGAGGTAAAGTAAATAATGCAGTTTTTTATGTATGTAATTGTAATGTAATTTAGTTTTCATCCTATTAAGCTTCTGTACCATGAATCTACTTATAATTTAGTTTTTTTTTTTATAGCTGGAAGAAGATTAAGAAAATTACCAATACTGGAAGTTAATGAAAGGACGGCCCTAACTAAAATGTACAGCAAGCCTCTGTGGCATTTGGGTCAAGCAATATTAGTAATGTAACAGGTATGATTTTGAAATTGTTATCTTAGCCGAGTGCTAACTAAAGAGCTTTTTTGTAGGTAGTTGTATCCTCAATCTCAGTTAATTTAAATTTCTAAAAACATCTCTATTAATACTCTCTCCAAAGATCTTCAAAACATGTTGACCATTCTTTACCTATTTTAATCACAAATTATTTTTACAGCATGAAACATCAGAACTCCGAAGACTTTTTCTGCAAGATAATGTACTCTAAAAAAAAAACCATCTGAAATTCGTTCTCGCAAAATAGTTCCTCGTCGGATAAATACGATATCGGATAAATGCTGCTGTTCAGTCAGTGTAGTGGACGCAAAGGAAAAAAGTGAAATAATAAAAAGTGAATAAACAGCCAAAATAGTTTTATTGTACTTTCAATCTTGAAACTACTCACATATTTTCTTCAGTATCACCTAGTCTAGTTAACTTTTTTCAGGCATAGCATTTTAACGACCAGACTGATGGCTTATAAGTGGTTAGAGACCCTAATTATGAAGCTTGGGGTCCTGGGTTCGATTCCCGTGTCAGGGCAAGAGAAACAAATGTACAATCAATCGCGTACCAGAGTGGAACCTTATTGTTGCAAATGTCATGTTGACATTCCATAGACCTGTGTTAAAAAAAAATAGGGATCCCTTTGTTTCCCACACTTTTTTTGTTCTGAATTTCGATTGATATCCATATAAATTATAAACATAAACATCACTAGTCATAATTTTTGTGCAGTATAATGCTTATTAGCTCTAATATTTATGGCACATAATATTAAATCCTATAATCACAAAAGTCATACATTTTTAACTTTAACGTTCAAAGATCCAACGATAATACGAGTGAGCAAGACAGTTCGGAACAGAAGCGACTCGGATAGGTTAGGTTTAGAAGGCTAGGGCAGGACGTAATTCAGTTTCCCTGTCTACAGTCGAACCTTTTGTTGTCTGACCCATCATAGAACATTTTCAAAGTAAGAGTCATGTTGATTTTTCTTTGTCAAGCAATGCAATGTCACTGATATTTTCAGTGAAAAGGTTCCTTTCATAGTGGGTTATGATCCAGTAGATTTGACTGTAGAAGGGTGAAATTGTCCCTTAATAGGATAGCTTTCAGTTAAGCTATGAAAAAAGTACCTAATATTATAACTTTTGAAGAGGCTATTTATTCTAGCAAAATGAAAATAGAACATACTTTTTAGGATGCTTTTTCCCTGTTTTATTAATATAACAGAACAGGCTTTCACTTAATCTAGGATAGAGCACTTGCCAATAGTTTTGGAAATATGTATTTCTATTAGAAGTCTATGGACTTTTTGACAAGCTCATCTATATAGTCCTGTTCATAATTAACCCAGAGCATATGTATTTTATTATTTGTTTTCAAAGGGAAGCATAGGTTGTCGTAAATGCAGAAAGATCGGTGTCCGGGGCCAAGCCAAGTAGTTTTCAAAGGGAAGCGTAGGTTGTCGTAAGTGCAGAAAGACGGTGTCCGGGGCCAAGCCAAGTAGTTTTCAAAGGGAAGCGTAGGTTGTCGTACGTGCAGAAAGATCGGTATCCGGGGCCAAGCCAAGTTGTTTTCAAAGGGATGCGTAGGTTGTCGTAAGTGCAGAATGATCGGCGTCCGGGTTAAAGAAAGGTACAATTCATTCAGAGCAGCTTATCGGAATCCGGTATAAACACAGCCAGGGTATTTTTACTTGATTCATCTCAATCTTGATTCATCTCAATACAATATTCGTCGCAAAACAAGCAAGAATGACAATTGACAGTAATGACACTACCGGCACTGTCAGTGCAAGATGTCAGATTTGCCAGCCGGTCTAAATCAAACTCCGTAGTACAATCCATGCGTAAATTGTGAAGAATTCTAACCACACATAATAAAGTACGATTTGGACCGGTCACGTAATTTACACCAATGTCAAATGAAGGTCATTGCTTATTTGTTAAATAATAAATTCATTACGTTATATAAAAATTAAATAACTACAGAAACCGAGTTAAAAAGCATTTATCTCGAAATGGTTTTCGATTTACTGTACATTGCAAAAAAATAGACATCCCCAATTCTCCGGGATAAAAACTATCCGATGTCCTACTTTCTAAACTTGGAATATTCCGTACAAAATACGAAATCCTTAGAAAAATATGACTTATTTTTTCGTTATGGCTACGGAACCCTATCTCGGGTATGTCGAACGCGCTCTTGGCTGGTTACTGCGCTATAGAAGTCTATACAATAGGTCGGAAATATTATCCTGAATAGTTCACAGTTGCAGAAAAAAAAATCTTTCATATCAAACAATTGGGAAATGAATTGCCACTTCAACTTGCATATTTTTCGTGCTATCGGCGAGTTGAAATAAATGGAATAATTAGCAAACATTAAAAACCTAACAGCTTCAAAAACAAAGCCTTACTTAAAGTCGCAATAATTAAGCGGACCGCAAAGCGCAGGGGCTTCTAATGGCCCTATTAAGTCTGGAAAGGCAATTATTGCTTCGGAAACAATTAGTTGGGCCTCCGTTGGTCACACGGGCCTGACACGATGGTGGAATAACTGCTGTTTAAGGAGAAGGACTCATGCAAGTGAGATGAGAGGAAAGGGGAATCCCAAAAAATACAAGATGTTAATTAAATAACTAAAAACCGGCCAAGAGCGTGTCGGACACGCCCAAAATAGGGTTCCGGAGCCATTACGAAAAAATTAAGTATTATTTTTCTAAGGATTTCGTACTTTATACGGAATCTTCGAAGTATAGGTATATTTTATACCTTACGCTGCTATTTACTCATAAACTACTAATAATTCTCAAGCAAACTTAACCGCTATAGTTTTCCTTGGAAGTTTAATATACTAACTACCATCCTGAATTTTTTCAAATTTTTCTACCCACCGGTTTAGATTTTAGAGGGGGGGGGACGCTCGATTTTAATGAAAATTTGCACTTTAAAGTTGAATATTTCGCAAACAAATGACTGAATCGAAAAATCGTTTTAACAAACCCCTAATGGTTTTAAAATACCTATCCAACGATACCCCACACTATAGGGTTGGATGAGAAAAAAAAAATCACCGCCACTTTACGTCTATGGGAGGTACCCTAAAAAAAATTGTTTTTGAATTTTTAATTGTACTGTTTTGTCGGCATAGTTTACTTATATATTCGTGCAAAATTACAGCTTTCTAACATTGATAGTCTCTGAGTAAAGCCGCGGACGGACAGACAGACAGACAGACAGACAGACAGACAGACGGACAGACAGACAGACAGACAGACAGACATGGCGAAACTATAAGGGTTCCGTTTTTGCCATTTTGGCTCCGGAACCCTAAAAACGGAAAGCAGTTAGCTCAAAATCGTGAGTAAAATCAATACACTACAGTTTAAGGCGAGTTTTAGTATCAAGCGTACCGTAAGTACGGATCGCTCCGCACAGGCTGATCTATATGAGTTTCCTGGGAGCGCGGACGGTCGTCCGTACGGACCCCTCCGTATTACTCTAAAACGCTCCCAGGAAGCTCATATAGATCAGCCTGTGCGGAGCGATCCGTACTGACGGTACGCGTGACACTAAAACCAGCGTAAAGTAGGTTGTGTGTATTTTTTAAACCAGTTTTACATTTTATTTAGATGATTTAGTACTGGCTGTTTTCTATGTATTCTAGTATTATAAATGCAAAAGTCTGTGTGTGTTTATGTTTATCCATCTTTTACGGCGAAGCAGAGCGACGGGTCGACGTGATTTTTGGCATAGAGCCACATATGGGCCACGGAGTGACATAGGCTACTTTTTGTCCCAAAAAATGCACAGATTCTGAGGGAACAATTAGAATAGGAATCTCTTCAAATAGCGAACCTACTGCTTTAAAAATAAAGTTGTGTTAAATAGGTACTTGTGATGTATTGTAGATAACATTTAATAAATCTGTTTAAAAAAAATATACCTCGTTGAGTTTCTTGCCGGATTCTTCTCAACAGAGGTTTTTCCGAACCGGTGGTAGATTTTTTGACATTCATAAGTGCTTGTTATATCCTAAATTGAATAAAGATATACTCAGTGCCACAAAATTTGGCCCTCTCTCCATACAAAATTACCGATTCTGCATACGTTTGAGGCCCAGATTTTTTTCCGCTTAGTTTTTGCCTTTGACTTTGAACAGCTTGAACAGTACATTTTTTTATTGACACTAGCCCATTTTGCTATCGGTTAGAGCAACGCCAATATATTTTTCAACAACGAATGCACCTTAAGTTTCCCAGGGAACCTTAGTCCCGGAATCCTATTGAGCAGCCGATAGCATCGTCTTAGGCCACGATAGCGGCGTGAATGACATGCAAGTACCCTCACCGTGCTATGTGATTGACAGATACTCTGTTAATGGTGTTGGATTGTTCTAGAAACACCGCATTAGGATATTGTATTTAATAGGCAGGTTTAAGGATTTGTGACTTCAGTGCCAGCGTGACTTATGACTGTCGCACGCGCAATCGGCCATCTTGATCCTTAAAAAGGACGGAGAAACGAAATGCGACATTGTAAACGAGATTTTGTTGTAATTGATTGAAACTGCATATTGTTGAAGCAGATATAGGTATTTATGACAAGCTGACAGCTTCCTCGGACAAAGAATTATCTTAGCTATTCAAAGAGGAAACGCTGCCAGCATCTTCGGGACCTTGCCTAAGGGGTACTCTTTAGATAACTTGTTTTAGTTTTAGGTTCTATTTTTATTTTATGTAAGTTTTTTATTTTATGTAGTTAAGTTTAGTTAAGTTATTTTTAGTATATTTTTTATTTCACATGTAACTTACATAATAATGTTCATATGATCACAGCATAAATGGCTTTATGAAAAATATAAATGTTAGCTCTTAAGTTTATAAGTATATCTTTAACCCGCGGCTTCGCTTGCGCAGAAGTAGTACGTACCTCGTTTGAATCTTGTTTAATCCCGCAAGAACCATACATTATTTCGGGATAAAAAGTGGCCTATATATGTTAATTCAGGGTATATAAAATTCCCCTTATGCCAAATTACATGCAAATCTGTACAGTAGTTTTTGCGTGAAAGAGTAACAAACATCCAAACGTCCATCCATACAATTACTTTCGCGTTTACAATATTGGTAAGAAGTCAGATGTTTATCCACTGCCTAGTAACCATAACATAAGCTTGTTCAGTGTACTGAGTAAAAGTTGAGCTCGCTGTAAGCTCGAATCCATGACCATTTGCTTGAGAGGCCATAGATCAAACCACTACGCTACCGCGACTTTAAGAATTCACTACTACAAAAAATTAAACTGAAAACTGGGTGTCGATAACTAAAACTACAAAGCCTTTTCCATTAACCATATCGTCAAAATGTAGTAACAAAACTTAACTCATTCAAAGATATACAGTGCTTTTTAAATGTCGTGAAAAAGGTCGCGTCTACGGTGTCCTTAAAATTGCGAGATCTCGAATCGCCAAATAAATACAGCCACGTAACGGATCCGACCGCCATATTTTTGGACACTCAACAAAGAAAAGCAGACCTTTAGGAAGCACCAATTTAAAAAAAAACCCTTCCCAATCACCTCGACTTTGTTGCTTGATGTAAAGGTTCATATTGCAGTGGTTTTAACTTTGACAAGTTCAAGATTACTTGGTTGTAATGTATTTTATTGTCTTTTATGCCCGTATTGAGTGCCCGATAATACTCATTGAGTGTAAGTTATTTTGTACGGGATGAAAAAATATCATATGAATAATGGTTTTGTTTCATTAAGCGTATAAGGCACGCTTGCTGATTTAATGTATCGTCTTATACCAGCTATTGTATAAGGAGCGTGTAGGCAATACTTTAATTGACAAGTTTTTAAAATATGTGCAGTTTTAAATTTTGGCTTACGCGAAGATGTTTTGCACAGAAGCCACGGTGGCTTAGAGGATGACCTTTATGGCTCCTCAAGCAGAGGATCGTGGGTTCAAGTATGTTGTCGTTTATGTGCGAAATTACATTTGAAATTTACCATGAGCTTAACGGTGAAGGCAAAGTTTGCAGGTGGTAGGACCTTATGCAAGGTCCGCCCGGATTGCCACCATCATCTTGATCGCTAATCCTACCGTGAAGCAGCAGTGCTTGCGCTGTTGTGTTTCAGTGTGGAGAGTAAGACAGCCGGTGAAATTACTGGCACTTGAGGTATTCCATCTTAGACCTCTATGTTGGCAACGCATCTGCAATACCCCTGGTGTTGATGGTGATTTCTTACCATCAGGAGACACACTTGCTCGTTTGCCATCCAATCGAATAAAAAAAATACCTTGAGGAAATCTGTATATACCTATAATGCCAACAAACAACGCTATAATTCCATGGCGTGTGTGAAGCTCCCGATCGCAAATGGGCCCGCGTGGGAACTACGGCCCAAGCCCTCGCAGCCACAGAGGAGGCCTGTGCCCAGCAGTGGGACATTTATGGAGTGGGATGATAATAGTGGAGATGTTTTATAAAACTTCCAAATAACGGAATACTTAATTGCATAGATTATAAACAAAACAAATGTTAGTCACTAAAAATGCGTCAGCGAAGAACTTTTCTAATTTTGTCTGTAATCTTCCGAAACGTGTGAATAACTTTGTAAATAACTGAGAACGATACTGTATGTAAACTTAAGTCAACATATTTTTCGTATGCAACTCGCTTATTTTGCTATATTTTTCGTTCAAAATGAGTCATTTTCGTATAGCCCTTTTCATGGCTTTCATAACACCTACGCCTATTCATGATACATAATTAAGGTCGACCAGTAGCATATTAATCAGATTATAACAAACACGTTACGTATCTTTAAAATCTATAACTTATTATACAAGCTAGCATATTGATCTAATTTCACATTTTATTGTTTTTGCCATTTTAGCTACGAAACCCTAAAACCTTCGCCATATTGCTGAAAACCAACAGAACTAATTATGTTGCGCTGGTAACACTAAATTAAAATGTCATCTGTCTATTGCTGTCAAAGTTTAACGTTGTTTACGCGTGGTATTTTAGCGTTATTATGTGTTTTTGTGCGTTAAAATTCTGAAGATCATCTATAGCCTTGGAAGGAAAATAATTCACATCGTAAAAAAGTATTGGTCATAGAAAAAGTCTGAGGGATTAGAAAATAATCCCTTAAATAACATCACCGACACCGTTGTCAATGTGACTGGTAGGTATTTTATAGTAAGCGTGAAGAATGTTGCAATACAAAACGTAGAAGCGCTGCCCTCGCGTCAGATTTTTTTAAAATTCCCGGTCAGCCTTTTCCAGTGTACTCTACGCAATGTATACCTATGTATGCTACGACCTAATGGAAGAACGGACTAAAAAAAACATGGCGTCGCATCCTGTACGCGATACTTCCGGCGTAATTGGAGCTAGTCCAAACACTGTTCTTTACTTAGCTTGCAATAATAAGCCTTTTAGTCAGACGATTTCACTTTCTATGAACGAAATATTGACAACATGTTTGTTTCACTAATGCTGATGGTACTTCTGATAAGTAAGTGAATCACTTTGGAATATTTAAAAGGTTTAGTTCAGTGTAGTTTATTTATTCTTTCGATACATCATTATATCATAATTTTCATAAATGTCAGTTATAAGAATTTGTATTAAAATCGTCAAAGGTAATAAGACAAGTAATAATTATACAAAATTATCTTTTCTTCTTCTTCTTCTTCTTCAGTTCATAGCCACCCACTGCTGAGTGTAGGCATCCTGCGTTGCTCGCCACTCATCTCGGTCCAGTTCTCTCCTCATCCAGCACCTTCCCGCCACTTTGACCAGGTCGTCGGTCTACCTCATCTGTCTACCAACGTTTCTCCGCCCGGTTGTAGGTTTTATAAAAAATACTAGCTTTTGCCCGCAGCTCCACCCGCGTGGTATTTGATTACGCGTGCTATTTCCTCGGGAACTGTGCTTTTTTCCGGGATAAAAAGTAGCCTATGTCACTCTCGGGCCCATAAAACTATCTCTATACCAAAAATCACGCCGATCCGTCGCTCCGTTACGGCGTGAAAGACGAACAAACACACAAACACAAACACACTTTCGCATTCTCTTAGCATCAGGAGACCCACTTGCTCGTTTGTCTTCCAGTCGTATAAAAAAATAATAATAATAATAATATTAGTATGGATAAAATCCTGAAACTTGAAGAAACAAAACCTTTGAATACATTGCGACAAGCCATCATTGATAACAATCGATTCAATGATCGAGTTACGACGCGTCGCCGCGATACATGTGACGATGCGCGCGCGCCCGTAAATCTGTCGATAGCGTATTGAGAGTAAAGAGTTTTGTTCGTTTACATTTTAAAGAAGTCAAACAAGGAAGTGGATAATCTATATAAATAAAAATGAATCGTAAAATGTGTTGCTAAGCGCAAAACTCGGAAACGACTGGTCCGATTTCGCTAATTCCTTTTTTGTTGCGTTCGTTACTGTCAGGAGAAGGTTTTTATGGAAGAAAATACAGAAAAAAAAACAACTGGGGTGAAGCCACGGGCAACAGCTAGTAGTTAATAAAATCATAATTATCATCATCTCAGCCTATATACGTCCCACTGATGGGCTCAGGCCTCCTCTCAGAACAAAATGATCACGGGTAAAGATCATGGGTCGGTATAGCCACAGGACGTAGGACGTTGACTCTTGGACCTATGCTTCCCCTATTGGACTAGTGTACCATCGAATTTGATCGCTATTTTGAAGTAAAATCCAACTGCATTTAATATTTTTGAAACAACCTTTATTATTCGATTTTGCAATAAAAAAACATCAAAAGAACGGCATCGTACGGTGCACTCATTTTCTAAAATCATTACCCAATGATTATTAGGCTGTGGTACAAATTTATTCAGCCCGCTAGAGTCAAAAAGTCGATAAAAATATCGATAATCTCATAATTGTTACAATCTTTAATTCTTGGAGTATTTCGTATTCCAGATAACAAAAAAGTTCTCGAGTTGTGACAAAGCACCTAGGTAATGGAACGCTAATATTTGAAAAACTTCCTGGTTAGACATTTTTAGAAAAATTCCATTGTCCTGTCATCGGGTTCTGACATAGTTTAAATTATTTTAAGACGTATAAAAATTGTATAATTGTATTGACTTTGAACATAATGTTGACAATCTACTCTTAGTCGTAAAATGGCTAATACCTTTTTTATCGAATAAATATGTCTTTAAATTATTAAAAGTACGTTTTTTATAGGAGGGTTTTCTAAAATTAGTATTTAGGCGTAATCTAACCAAGTTGAGCTTTAAATTTAGAAGATATATCTTAATTTCTCCTGAATGTCTACTGTCCATCTTAACTTAACCCATTTGTAAAGTGTAGGCAGTAATAGATTAAATTTTATTATTTAAAAAATACATTTCAATAAGTTTATGTTGAAATTATTATTATTATTGTCATCCAACCCGCATATTAAAATCTAATTTTATACCAAACCGATCACTGAAAGTGGATCCAAATCAACTTGCAAGATTTGAAGCATACAAAAAACAACAAACCTGGCATCTATATTTTAGTTTAAAATATAAAAAAATCAAAATCATTTATTCAGTAAATAGGCCTCAATGGGCACTTTTACACGTCATTTTTTAACTACCAGCGCTTTCGGAAAGACCACCATTGCCAAGAAGTATGCGCCGCAAGAACTTAGCATAAAGTCATTTTTTTCAAAATAAATTAATTACAATTAAAAAACTACAGTATACAATAAAACCAAAAATTACAAAAAAATAATAATTTAGCATCGATTACGTGTTTATTTCCTAAACCTAAGCCAAAACTGTCGATACTTCGCCCCATCACTAGTGAGATCGTAAATTTCCCATCGTGCGATCGATGACAGCTGTCATTAATGCCGCCATTACGGCCGAAACGCGCCGAATTCACTTAACTCCTTTATAATTTTCATGCGATTCCTGGACGTGACTCCGACACCCGACGTGCAAGAGGTCAGCGTATGATCTTGTTTTTTTTCTGATTTTTGGATACATGGTGATCGTGAGATGAAGAGAGCGTATCAAAAAGTATCATGCACAAAACAAGCCAACAACAAGCCTGTAAAGACCTGCACTTTTATCCATTATTATTTCTTAATATTTATGTAAATTGAAGTTTCCCTCAAAAAATAATATTATGCTATTTTCCATCTCATGTGTTCATTAATACAGCTATCCCAGAAAACATTTGTTTTTAAATAAATTATCGTTTTAAAACTTTTATAATAATTAATTATGGCTGACAAGAAATGTGTTAAGGTCCAATAAACAAGTATTATAATACATGTGTACATATATACGGTATTCGCGGACCGATGATATAACCTTCAAGCTTACAAGAAAAGAGCTTACTGCTACCTTAAAGGCCGGCAACGCACTTGTGACTCTTCTGGTGTTGCAGATGTCCATGGACGACGGTAATCACTTACCATCAGGCGATCCGTCTGCTCATTTTCACCCTATACCATAAAAAATATATATCTCAATCCAGTCTACAATATTTTGAATAGATTTCATAATTTTTATAACTTCCGGATACAATAAGACGTACCTAAAATGGTCAATTTGTCAGTGTGCACATTTGTCAAAAAAACAGCCTGTATCAAAATTTCCAAAACGAGAGTACTTAATTGAAATTAAACAGGGCTCGTACCCGGCAATAAGGTAATGGGCCCAATACAAAGGCATTCAATGTTTCAGTTACAATATCACGTCTCGTAATGATATCGTCGATGACTTGTATCAGTGCTCTGTGACGAATATCGAGCGAGATGGTTAACCAAATGCTCCGTTCCACTTGATACTCATCATTTATGAGAACTAGTTAACTTGTACTAAGATCTCACTAGGAAACTATGCACCTGTCTGTTCATAATCATCATATCAGTCTTAGGACGTCCACTGTTGGACATAGGCCTCCCCCATAGGCTACCTACAAACGTAGTTTCATTCCAATTTACAATTTACAAGCAGCGCAACTTTGCAACTATAATGGAAACAGCCATTACGATTCTTATAATTTAGTTTGTTTAAAATAAAATGTAACGGAAAAAAAACAATAACGAATTTCCATTTCTCCTATACAAAACTTAAAATTAATGTGATTTAATTTTATTATAATTATAAGCATCAAAATAGAGCTGATCCCATCATAATCGAAATTTTTATTTTGTTTCAGTGTGTTGTTTGTAAATTTGAACGAAACTACTTTTGCATGAAAGTGCGATCAGCGGCGAGCGTACTGGCGCCTCAGCCATTTCTTTGGTGGACTCACTATCTATAATAGGTATAAAAGAGTAACGTAACCGATAGATTGACTGACCCTTGACTTGTGTACCTTGTTCTATCTTGTTACTCTGTTCATATGCAGAATCAATATTATCTTTCTTCTTTCTTTCTTTCCCTGCAACCGCCGCACTACTGTCACTCCCAGAGATCTCATCTAACATTATCTCTTCCAAAGCCCCAAGAAGATCAAACCAAATCGGACAACGGACGGTCATCAAGCTACATTAAGGTTAATACCAAGTTTTGGGCGAGAATCGATTTAAATGTATCGATGAAAGTTCCTTAGTCGATTACGTGGAGCTGCGGGCGACGGACAGCACTCTTTAAAAAGAAATCAATTCCGTATTGGCGAAAATAATTGTACATTATTACTCACCATCAGAAAAGTATTTTATTTTATACTAATTAATATAGAATTTTTGTAACGAGAAGTAAATGAGGCTTGTAGAAAAAATTGCAGAGTTAATAATCTAAAAGAAGCGATGGTAGCCCCGTAGTGATACATTATAAAATATAGTCTAACAAGCAGAGGATCGTAGAAAAACATAAAAAACCTATAGACACAGCTGTTGAAGAACTACATACCTCTAAGATCTGAATCTGAGAGGAGATCAGAGGTCTTATTGCCTAATGTTTCTGACAGTCACGATCGCAATAAAATGACAGTTTTTGTATGCGAAATATGTCATTTGATTGCGATCGCGAGTGTCAGAAACATTAGGCAATACGGCCTCTGATCCCAAAAGCAGTACACATAAGTATATATTATGAATCTAGAAATAACAAATAGGAAAGTTTAACTAAGAATGGCTTTACGAATTTAAAATTTAGGTATTTTAACAGTGCGATTTTAAACGCGCCGTCGACGCACGTTTGTATTGATACAAGCTCGATACTACGCAAGCTGTATGGAAAGAAAATACAACGCGCATGCAAAGACGGTGCGTTTAAAAAACGCGGTGTGTAAAAGTAATCATGTGAGTATGGTTATTTATAGATTGGATTGCGAAAAACAAAACCATGTTGTTATTTTTAATTTCTATCATAACAACCTGGCACTATGAATAAAATTAGATATATGTAAGATATATTCAAAACAAGATAAACAAAAAATAGACATAAGTAGGTAATTTAGTGGTTTGTTTACAAGTTTATTAATTTTAACTACTTTCGATAACCTTGAAAGCCGATATGGTTGACATTTAACATTTTAATCGAATTATCAACACCTTTCTATCTACTGTTTATACTACTTTGAGATTCCACATTCCTTTTACTATAGGGTCACCGACGGTGCTGGCTGAAACTCAATGCTGGGGTGTTTTTAACGCTTCAGCATTATGCTGAGCCAGTGCCCGATTCACAGCCGCAAAGACAATTATTGCGTTTTATGTTGTTATGAATAATTGTATCCCATCAAAAATATTACATGTAAAAAGCTGCAAATCTCGCAATGCAACGCAGTTCTTATATTACTAAAAAGGTTTGAGATGCAATGTTGTACCGAGTCGGTTATTTTTGTCAGTACCGGGGGGTGTCCAGACAACTCGATTTTCAAGTTAAGATTGGTTTTTTGGAAAAGTATTTTTTATTTCAATCCCAAATTTTTACTTTTACGGTCATCCCGTAAAACCTCGATTGAAAATACAAACTGAAATATAATAGTTTGTATTTTCAACTCGATTTTCACTAACTTGCTTATTCTAAAACTGTGGAAAAATACTGTTTATAGTTCTCAAATACAGAGTAAGCCAAATAATTTTAAACACATAAATGACTTGGCCCTCGCAAGGCTACATAATGACATAAGAATAATCGTCAACGTCAACTATTTAAAGTAATTCTAATTGAAGGTAGCCATAAGGTAGCGCTAGCCCTAATGCCGTGTAGTTCGAGCGATACAAATAATACGAGTATGAGTAAAGCGTTGAGAGTCTTGCGATGGCCAAGTCATTATGTGTTAAAAAAAAAATTTAGCTTACTCTGTATTTGAGAAGTATAAACTGTATTTTACCACAGTTTTTAAATAAGCAAGTTGGTGAAAATCGAGTTCTCTGGACACCCCCTGTAAAACCCCGAAATTGCAATCGTAAATACCAGATCAAATACCTAGTTTACGCGTGTAAACTCCAGTAAAAAATAATTTAGCAATAGAACCCTCCACATAGGATTATAACTTCCCGTTACTTTATCATGCACGAGATCTCCATAAAAACTGACCTAACGTAAACAAGAAATATGGCGGAGATCTGATAAGAGATAATCCATTCAAGGTTGCTCCATTCATAACCACCCACGTAATGTAATGTGATTCATTCCACTTTATTTTGACGACTTTTTTATGCAAGTTGCTGGAATATTATAATTAATTCTGGTTATTCCTAGAACTTCTTCAGTGAATAATGCAGATTAGCTTTTTAATTTTTATTAGATGTGCTAGCTTTACTTTATATACAACACAATGTGTGCAATTTTGAAAAAAAAATGAGGATAAAAAAAAGAAAGTCTTCATCGCTAGTCAGTTTATACCCTGAATCACTCTATCTGTTGGAAAAAAATCAAAATCCTGTCCTACTATAATATTAAAAACGTGAAAGTTTGTGAAGATGTTTGGAGGTTTGGACATTTCGATACTTAGATGTTTGTTCCTGAATCACGCAATGACGGCTGAACGGATTTACATGAAACTTGGCATACAGATAAACAAAGATCTAAATTGAGACATGTGATACTTGATATCCCGGTAATGTGTTGCCGTGGGATAATATTTTAAGTTTAAACAAGCACTGGGCCCGCGTGGGAACTATGGCCCAAGCCCTCTCTCATTCCGAGTGGAGGCCTGTGCCCAGCAGTGGGACGTCTATAGGCTGGGATAATGATAATGATGAACAGAAATCTAAAACAAAGCAAGTTAAATTATAACTTCCAAAAAAACTCAGAATTGCGTGCTCTGGCTCGAACCCCTTAATAGGTTACTGCGGATTATTTTATAGCAGTCTTATAACGGAGCAAATAAATTGCAGAAACTGCCTTTCCTAATGAAAATTTAAAACTAGAAAGCCTTAATTAAAGTCAAAGCTACCGCTGCCATCAAGCATTAGTATTTATGAGTTCTACAACGGAAGTGTTAAAGCTCATCATGTCATGATAATGATGAAGATAAGAAGGCCTTGTATGGCACAGTGGGGGCGTAGATGAAGTGTATGGGTTGAATGGCTTTTTGTGTAATGAAAACTGCCGTGAGACTCACTCATCATCATCATCATGTCAGCCGAAAGACGTCCCCTGCTGGACATAGGCCTCCCCCAAGGCTCTCCACTCAGACCGGTCTTATGCTTTTCGCATCCACCGCGATCCCGCGATCTTAACCAGGTCGTCGCTTCATCTTGTTGGAGGCCTACCGACAGCTCGTCTCCCGGTCCGCGGACACCATTCGAGAACCTTTTGACCCCATCGGCCATCAGTCCTGCGAGCAATGTGCCCCGCCCACTGCCACTTCAGTTTCGCAAATCTTCGGGCTATGTCGCGAGACTCACTCATATTAAATATATTGACCCGGATAACTCACGTCTTCAAAAGAGTTTAGCTCGATATGTTTCGGGCTAAGACGTAGCCCTTCCTCCTCGGAGCAACGCGACTCGGCGGCTGCTGCAACACGCGCACTGCGTGCGTAGCGATACGCGGGTAGTTGTGTGCCAGTGTCAGTTTCGTCCGGTATTCGCGAGCAGAGCGGCGGCGCGCGGTGCGCGTGTTGCAGTAGCCGCCGATTCGCGTTGCGAAGAGGAAGGACTACGGATTAGCCCGAAACAGTCGAGCTAAACTCGATTTAAGACGTGAGTTATCCGGGTCAGTATATTTAATACTAGCTTTTACCCGCGGCTCCGTCCGGTATTCGGTTATCGCGCGCTGTTCCCTAGGGAACTGTGCGCGTGTTGCAGCAGCCGCCGAGTCGCGTTACTCCGAGGAAGAAGGGCTACGGATTAGCCCGAAAAATGTCAAGCTAAACTCGATTTAAGAAGTGCGTTATCCGGGACAGTATATTTAAAATTAACACAAATTGGAACACCGGTGGTGATTGGAAGTGGCTTTTGTAGGAAACCAGGATGAAATGATTATGTCTGCAGAAACTTTACAACTTTTCGGGATACGAATTACCTATCTTATATTCTTCTCAGGATGTCAAACTGTATCCATACCGAATATCATCTAAATTGGATCAGTAGTTTAATTATGTAGATGTAAAAAAACAGACAGAGTTTCTTTCGTATTTATAATATTAGTAAGAATATAATACGAATACAAATGGATTGTCTCCATTTGACGATATGCCTAGGAAATTCGTGATCTGGCGGATTTTACGATCGACCGCCGATATATACATAAGAAAATACACTAATGGTCACTTGCTGGAAACACATAAACCTCGAGTTTAGTTTAGTAGTGTCAAAATGTATGGAACTGTGAAGCTTAAGCCAGGCTTAACAACTAAATCTAGATTTATTTTTACCTGCAAGTGGGTCTAAGAAACATTTTTGGTTTCGGAGAAAATTAAGAGTTGGGAAATTAAACAGAACCGAAGGCAAAGTAATGACAAGCAAAAGAAAGCCACTTAAGTACATGTTTTATGCTTATTTAGTACAGTTACATACAATTATGTCAGATTTGCCAAGTTTGTCTCAACCACTTATCAACTCAGCGTCGTCCTATATGGAATCATACGCCATCTAAAGACGGATTGAAGAGAAATATAGCAGAATAAATTATTCAAAAGAAACTATCGGCACCAAAGTAGCTGTCACAAAAGGAACTTGTAGTCTAAGATCATGTTGTTCGATTGTCAGTTTGATAGAGGCTAATATATCTATTTCCTGAAGGATTTATAATAAAACTAACTGTTTCCCGCGTGGTATTCGGTTATCGCGCGCCGTTCCCTCGGGAACTGTCCATTTTCCGGGATAAAAAGTAGCCTACGTCTCTCTCGGGCCCATAAAGTACTGTACTGTTCCCAATAGGGGTAGACACTATATTTTTATTTATATACTTTTATCTAAGTATAATTACGGCCATCGTCTGTTTGTAGGAACCCTTAGTTGTATAATAATTTATAGTAGACCTAGGATCGAACCGAGTGAGAGGGCTATTTAGTAGAGTAACTACCTCTTTGAGAAAGCGTTGGTTATACATACAGGAAACTCAAAAGTTATTTCGTTTAATATAAGAAATTATTATTGCTACTATCTATTTTTGATTATATTTCCGCTTAATTAATATAAAAAAGAGGTGATTTATGCCGTATAGGCCGGGCCCCTCCCCGCCCGGGCCTGTGGAGCTCGTCACCGTACTGGTCACTCCCCCACGGGCTGCCTCGGCACCTCGTGAGGGGATTGAATTAATGTCGTATGTCAATCACGTGCGTACCTCGTCTTCAAATGAATGAGTGGAGAACAAAATCATAGTCACTCCCGAGGCAGGCTTTGTTAATCCCTAACCTTTTCCTGAGTGACTATCCTATACACCTACGGTCTCCTCTTCCCCCCCCCCCCCCAACCTCTAACAGACTAGCGTCAGGAAGAACAACTCGGAATCATGTTTGTGTTATTACGACGCGTTCCACAATTTGCGTCCACAACCCAACAGAGAAAGTCTCCTTCCCCCCACATGCCCCACAAGGACTCCCAACGCCACTATTAGTCGTTAGACCTTGTTTAACCGCAACCCCACTTTAGCCCTATTGCCAAGTGAGTAGTAAACAACCCCATCGGACAGAGTCCGTATTGCCGGGTGGTTAGTCCGACAAAGAGGATGCAACGTTCAGCGGCCAGAGGTGGAATTGACCCCTGGTGACCACATGTATCTGAAGACCCTCGGTCCCCAAACACAATTTTGAATAATCTACAGACTCCATTGTGAAACATCGATCATAATGGTTTGTGGAGTCTGTAAGGGTACTTTGTACAGTATCCATGCGCGCAATACCGACCATTAATACCCAGCCAGCTAGATTAGTACTCGTATCTGTGGCACACTAGTTCCATTCGCTCCACCAGCTGGATACAATAGTAAGTATAGAATTGTATAGCTATCCTTCCCGAGCTATCTGGGTTTCTATTAAAATCATTAGAATGGTGACAAAATTAAGTAATCAGGTTTAGTATAGATATTTGTAGAGACCGTGTTACACCCCGGTTCTAGGTCCAAATAGCTTATTTGTAAAGTTAGGCCAAATACGCAGAGCAATTTGGAAGAAACATTGAGGAAATATAAACAATTACACAATAAGCTGAAGTCAATTATTAATATCTCGTTTCCATTAACTTTGGAGTTTCTAGCATGTTATAATATATAAGCAGTTTTGATATTCAATTTTAATTTTACTAATGTATTACTCACTGTCTTATATTTGTGCCACAAATATATTAGTTCTTCGCTATAGTATCCACACACCGATGGTAACTTCAGTACCGTCAATAGTAATATAGTTTAAATCAATTGAAGATAATGTTCGTTAAAAATATTCAACAATTCAATGTCTTCGTAACACTCCGTAACGTCAGCAGAACAGAACAGTAATGACCCGTATTTGAATCAATTCGATCATTTGAATTTGACTTCTAAATTTCAAATATTTAAATTTAGGTCTTTTGAATTTAGACTGGTGTTATTTATTCTTTATATTTTGAAAGTTTAAAATTTAGAACACGGATAAATTATTTATAAAATTATTGTATACGTTCGTATAGAACCAAAGACCGATTTGAAATGAGATCTCAGGAGTGTCGCGGTTCCATCTCGGTTTGAATTTATTAGACATTCTATCAAAATGTCATAGACATTATGTCTAAATGCTGGTCTTTCAAATTTATAACATTGTGACAACAAATGTCAGATTACGTGAAAATCATAATATAATTATGACCAACTGTACTTTACTTCTATCTACAAATTGTATAATTAGCTCAAATCAGAATACAATAACAGTGGTAGGATCCCGACATACTCCTCACTGTTCCGACGCTGTTATGTCGTAACATCTTTAACTACTGGGATAAGGGAAGGACTTAGCTAGGGACATCCAGGAACCGCCATCAGCACTCGGACCGCACGCCAATACTCCAATCACGTCCCGTTGCACATCACACCACACAGCCAGCCAGGATATCTCCATCACGTTGGACGTCGACGCCAGCATGAAATTAAATATTATTGTAGGAACCGCACAATTCAAAGCTTTATGTATTTTGGGGCGTATTAACCGCGGGGCAAGCTCGAGCAATTAACTATAAGCAATGTTTACTATTCCATCAAATCCCGAGTAATTTGTCTTTCGTTTTCATAATTTTTATATTTCAATAAAATCACATTTATTTAATTCAATTCAACTTCAACTTACACGCCATCAATCCAGACTTGCGTATCTTCATAGTCTTCAACCAGTTCCTCCTCCTCTCGTCATGATGACAGCAACTGTCACTATCCTCCCCGTAGCCACTCAGTCCGCTGAAACTCATAATATTAAAGGGCAAAAGCAATTGTAAATAACTCACGTCACCAGCACACACAGCCTTGCACTATTGGACACCTATTTACACTTCTATCACGACGATAAGACCTAGTAATCCATTCCTTATAACTCCGGGTGTTATGTTTTGTTCGGAGTTTGAAATCCTATACGTAGCGACCTTGCTATGCGAATATCCAACGACTGTCAAACTAGATTTTATTTAATTTCCACTGAAACCGTTTGTAACCTCCGTACTCCATTTTTAATTATTGGTTTTAAGTTAATATATGGATTTCTAGGCCTTTTCATTGCGTTATCAAAGAATTCACATTTTATTTTATTTAATTTTGGTTAGCACATCTTTCTTTCCATGACACTTGACAACCCCATCCCTTCTTCCTTTCTTTTCTTTTGACATTCTTGCTATCCACTTTCAAACAAAAATTTTTCCCAAAGAGGTTACTCATGATTAAAATAAATTCACAAAGTTTGATACACGAAGTGTGGGGTCAGTACAATCCCCCCCCTTAAATCTCTATTTCATTCTTTTAAATCGAGATTTAATTCTATACTTATCATATAATATTCATAAAGTTAATTTATTTTAAGCGCAATCACATTTCCACACCCTGTATATTTCGTCCATACCTCAGTTACACACACCCTGTATACTTAGCTCATCATCTATTCTGTCCCAACTCATAACACGTTAATTTCCCTGTCCCTAATGATCATTCATTCAACTGTCAGTAGCTATTCAATTACCTTACCCCCCATCTACCTCCCCCCCCAAACTATACTTCCCTATAACTAACTTCTAATTACAATCAAACACCAAAATATTTTCAGTAACGTTTAATAATTCTACAAATCAATACATCCAATTTTATCCGCATTCTAAACCACCTTAATAATAATCTAAAATTATTACAATATTTTACAACTCAATATTGTTCTTGAAATTATTTATCCCTTTCACAACTATAAGCAAGTTCCCTATTCACATGTCAACACAAAACTGACAACAAGTCACTATAAACCTCTAATGTAAGACTTCCCACTAGACATAATATCGTGCCAAGTGTACAGCATTAAACAACCCCTTTTCTACTAGTGTTTCTGGGTGCACGAGTACATATACATTCTCATAGTACCTATCTGCAACTATATAGGGTCCATCGTATATCAATTCAAATTTCTTAATCCTTCCACTCAACGAGTCAGATTTATTTAGTCTACGGACTTTAACCAAGTCCCCTATTTGGTATTGAATCAAGTTGTGATTCTTGTTGAATCTATCCTGACGTTTCTTACTAGCACTACGTAAATTTACCCTAACTTGTTCACGTATTTCATTAACGCTCTTATTTTTCGTAAAATTTATTAAAGATCGGTCTATTGAAAGTTGCGTCGAATTCCCGCTAAGGACCTCATTAGGGGTGAAACCCGTACTCAAGTGGAGAGTATTATTGTACAACTCCTCAATCTTTTTCAACCAACATCCCCAGCTCCTATGTTGTTCATGACAATAAATTCTGAAAAACTTTCCTAACTGTTTATTCACCACTTCTGCAGTATTAGGTCTCGGGTTTCTAATAGAAGTATATATTGTCTTAACACCAATACCGCGCAATCCTAATCTCCATACATCCCCTATAAATTGCCTCCCTCGATCTGTCATAACCTTCTTTGGTTTTATTGTTAATGCAAAATCTCGCATCCTAGACACCACTGCCCTTGCTGTTGCCGCCTTCAACCCATATAGTTTTATATATTTAGTGAAAGAATCTTGTATGACAAATATATGCGAAATTCCTCCTCTCGATATCGGCAACGGCCCATAGAGGTCCGCCATCACTAAGTCACCTGGATTCTCGGATATAATTGACTTACAAGTACCTACATACTTAATATTGTCTACCTTTGACAATTGACAAAGATGACAACTCCTAACAAAATCTCTGATTGTTTCCCTCATCTTTAGCCAGTAGAATCTGTCCTGTAAATATTTTATCATTTTATAAACTCCTAAGTGCCCCAATTCTAAGTGAACCTGCCTACATACCTCCGCCTGTAAAATTTCTGGTAAATACAATACTCTGTTTGGACTATCCAGCCTATTGAAATAAAGAATTCCATTCTCTGTGATACAACGGCTTGCTATCCGCGCTAACCGATCACTTACTCCCTCTAGTCCTGGATTCGACAGCCTATTTTTTATGCCCCTTATCACATTATCCCTATCTTGTAGTTGGGCCATTTCCCCTAATTTATCCTGTAATTCTTTATTTTCTTGCACTCCCATGTACATTATACTCGGATACCACAATTTCCCCTCCTGTATCTCCCCATCATTCGGAAATCTAGATAAAATGTCTACCCCTATGTTCTCCGTCCCCTTGACATGTTCTACAGTATAGTTAAATTGTTCTAAATATAATATCCACCTAGTGATCCGACTGTTGTATAACCTAATGTTCTTAACAAACACTAACGCCTTGTGATCTGTCCTAATAATTAACTCGGCTCCCCGCAAGTATGTCTCAAATTTCTTTATTCCATAAATTATGGCCCAAAACTCTTGCTCAGTAACAGTCCATCTTAATTCCGAACCCCTTAATGATCTACTACAAAAGCTTAAAATTCGTATTTCTCCTTTTTCATCGTACTGATACAATACCCCCGCAATACCTACTCCTGAACTATCAGTTTGCAAATAGTAAGGTTTACTCACGTCTGGATGAGACAAAAGGATGGTAGTCGAAAATTCTTGTTTCAAATTCCAAAACGCCTTATCTAACTCCTCATCCCAATACCAACTTTGCCCTTTCTTCAATAATTTCGTCAGGGGAACTATTAGACTACTATAATTTGGAATAAACCTCCGATAATAATTACATAAACCTAAGAATGCCCTAACATGTTTCACCTTTTTCGGGGTAGGGAACTTTTGAATTGACTCGACCTTAGCTGGGTCCGTTCGAATTCCCTCGGTAGATACAATGTGACCTAACATCTTAACTTCCTGACATGCAAATTTACACTTTTCTAAATTACATGTTAATCCCGCTCTTTCCAACCGTTCTAATACCAGATCTATTTGTTCCAAATGATCCTCCCACTGACCGTCGGTTAGTATAGCTAGATCATCTAAATAATTTACACAGAAACTTCTAACACTCGGACCTAATATTACATCCATAGCCCGGCTAAAACTTCCAACTGACGTTTTCAATCCCTGTGGCAATACATTATACATATAAGACTTCCCATTAACAGTGAAACCTGTATACTGTCTACTTGTTTCTGAAATCGGGATTTGAAAATAAGCATTATTCAAATCTATAATAGTTATGTACTTAACCCCGTGAAATGCATTTAGAATATCTATCTGCATTGGAGGAGCCTCTGATTCCGCTACCATATATTTGTTAATTTCCCTGGCATCTAATAATATTCGAATAGTCCCATCAGTTTTGGAAGTAAATGTGAGTGGACTACTATACGGTGTTGAACCTCTCGAAATAATACCCATATCTACCATTTCCTGTAATTTATCTTCTACCTTGGATCGGTATGCATAAGGGATGGGATAAGACCGATTAATTCTCGGGACATGCTCATGCATACTAATATGATGAGTATAACAATTTGCCCTACCAATTCGCTTGGTGAACACTATCCTATGGGCCTCTAAAATCTGCTTCAATGATTTCCTCATGTCAACGGTCAATTCTATACCCGCTTTAATTCTGTCTAAAAAATCTACCTCGCATACTTCGTGGTTAGCCTCACCATCGTTTTCCAACTGTAATGACCTAATGGCTGCAATTCTTTGGTCTTCCTCAATGAAAGGCACGGTAATTCTTCCCCCCTTCATTTCCAAAATTAGTGATCTAGGATCTTGTAATGTAATAATAGCTTTGTATGACAACAGCCAGTCGAACCCTAAAATTACCGGTACAGTCAACCTAGGAACAACTAACAGTCCCGTATCGAAAATTACCTCTTGAATTTTTATTTCTATGGAACATAATTGTTGTATTTTTAAACTCTTCTGCCCTACCGCCCCTCTTATTTGTATAGGCTTTACCGGCAATGAGGGTAGTTGTACATCTCCTCTCGACTGTAACCATTCAAATAATTCCTCAGAAATACAACTAACTTCACTCCCCGTATCTATTAGACAACGTATTTTATTCCCTAAAATCTCTAACCAAATTTCAGCTTTGATTTTATGCCCTATTTCCTCAAAAGAAACCTCTTCATCAAATAACGACGCTGTGACAAAATTCTGCATGGGTTCTACTACTACCGGCCTACCTGCTAAGTTAAGAGACAAGCTCGACAGCCCCTCAAAGTTGGTTGGTATCTGATCCTCCACGTCCGTGGGGATAAAGCCAAATCCTGATTTATCCAATTTCGTCCTCACGCCTGTTGCTACTACAGGGTATAATTTCCCATTTTCCCTTTTTCCTAACCCTACTCCTGGCACCCATCCCGATGACAACATATGCCGTAGCGCAAACCTAAAATAGTTGCCCCTATGTTTATAAGCTAATCCCGGAGCATCTGGACTAGCTAACATTAGTTTAAATTCTTACCACTATCTTTACACCTCTCCTGCTCTTCTTCTTCGTTTATCTCCAAATTAGCGATTATTTTCGGCTTCTTATTTCCAAAATTTGATTTCCCAGTCGCAGGCATCCCTCGCTTCATTCCTGGTAGGGTTTGATTAGAGCTTCCACCTTCCACATAACGGTCCTGTTTATCTACGTCATCCAAATCTCTTAAGAATTCAGTGGCTTCTATTATCGATTCCCCTTTCCTCATCCTCCAGGCATATTGTACTTCTCTAGGGAAATGGTGCATTAAATCATTAACTAATTGATTTTCCATTAGAGGCGTACTCAACATTTTTGCTTGTCCTGCTAGTGAAATAAAGTAACCCATCATGGATTTATGAGTATTCTTCTCCCACACTCCACACACTATATTCCGTCTTAATTGATTTTGTTCAGACTCTCCCCAATAAGTATCCATAAAATCAGCTTTAAAATCTTCCTCGTTGTCCCAACGATCCTTATAAATTCTCGCCCACCGCCTGACATCTCCTTCTAAGCACCCGATAATATTGTCGATTACATGTTCTTTAGTCGGCAACCTTCTTAGGTACGAAAATAGGTCCTCTATGAAGGTAACTGGATGTACGTCGTACCTTCCGGGGTATTTGGGTTTATCCAACCTTCCATCTATCACTGGATACATTGCGAGTTGAGGCATTGTTTCTCTAACCTTATCCCGTACTGGTTCTTCCTGCATTTTTCCCTGCAGCTCCGATACCTTTAAATGCAGTTGCCCAATTGTCCTACGCATGTTCCGCATCATGAGTGCCATCGCAGACGAACCCCCAGTAGCAGGTGTTGTTTTCTTCACTATTCCAGGTGTCGCTCCAGCAGCCTTCGCCTTAGCACGCATTTCCTTGCCAGCTTGGATCATTTTGCTCATAGTTGTGTTTCTGTAATACATTAAAATTTTCTTTACTAATAGCCCCGATTGATCTTAATTCACCATTGTTGTTTGATTTCTTCTTCTATCGACATATATTGTTTTACAACATCCGCTATTCCTCTATCACCATCTATAATACGTAACTCTTGGAAAGAGTCCTTCCAAGCATTCCCCGTTAGCCAATGCTCATGTTTTTCGTGCAATCGGTTTATATAATCAAGTGTAATAGCACTTTCCTCTATTCTACCTCTAGTTTTTATTCTTTGTAAAACCACCTCCGGGGAACTTCGTACGTAAATTCCCAAATCTACATTAGCTAAAGCCTTTTCCTTGACAAACGAGATCCAATTCTCGAATATCTCCGCCTCTACAGGGTGTATCAACTCGTTTTCACGTAGTATTTTCATAAAACAATGCCTCGCACTAAATATTGACCTTTCTATTATCTTAATTGGCGTTTCTACTCGCAAGGTGTGATGTTCTAGCAGAGTCGACACCACATAATTTTGGAATACATAAGCCCACCGCTTGGGGTCTTCTACCATTAATTTGAAGAGGTTGACGCCCTTTACATTTTGCCATTTTTGGACAGGTTCTGGTAAAACGGTCACCATCTTATTGGTATGCAGAGACTCTAATAGGGTCGACTTCCCACAACCAATATTACCCTCTAACACAACGGTAAACGTTCCCTTTCCTTTTCTTAGCGTATTGGCCATGTCAAACCTGAAATTTCAAAGCTATGAATACCACAAAAAAAAAAATTTTTTTTTTTTTTTTTTTTTTTTCGAAAAAAAATTTTTTTCTCTTTTTTTTTTTTCTCAACAGCCCGCTACTTGAGACTCAGGATCCTGGTCACGGCACCAATTTGTACTGTTCCCAATAGGGGTAGACACTATATTTTTATTTATATACTTTTATCTAAGTATAATTACGGCCATCGTCTGTTTGTAGGAACCCTTAGTTGTATAATAATTTATAGTAGACCTAGGATCGAACCGAGTGAGAGGGCTATTTAGTAGAGTAACTACCTCTTTGAGAAAGCGTTGGTTATACATACAGGAAACTCAAAAGTTATTTCGTTTAATATAAGAAATTATTATTGCTACTATCTATTTTTGATTATATTTCCGCTTAATTAATATAAAAAAGAGGTGATTTATGCCGTATAGGCCGGGCCCCTCCCCGCCCGGGCCTGTGGAGCTCGTCACCGTACTGGTCACTCCCCCACGGGCTGCCTCGGCACCTCGTGAGGGGATTGAATTAATGTCGTATGTCAATCACGTGCGTACCTCGTCTTCAAATGAATGAGTGGAGAACAAAATCATAGTCACTCCCGAGGCAGGCTTTGTTAATCCCTAACCTTTTCCTGAGTGACTATCCTATACACCTACGGTCTCCTCTTCCCCCCCCCCCCCAACCTCTAACAGACTAGCGTCAGGAAGAACAACTCGGAATCATGTTTGTGTTATTACGACGCGTTCCACAATTTGCGTCCACAACCCAACAGAGAAAGTCTCCTTCCCCCCACATGCCCCACAAGGACTCCCAACGCCACTATTAGTCGTTAGACCTTGTTTAACCGCAACCCCACTTTAGCCCTATTGCCAAGTGAGTAGTAAACAACCCCATCGGACAGAGTCCGTATTGCCGGGTGGTTAGTCCGACAAAGAGGATGCAACGTTCAGCGGCCAGAGGTGGAATTGACCCCTGGTGACCACATGTATCTGAAGACCCTCGGTCCCCAAACACAATTTTGAATAATCTACAGACTCCATTGTGAAACATCGATCATAATGGTTTGTGGAGTCTGTAAGGGTACTTTGTACAGTATCCATGCGCGCAATACCGACCATTAATACCCAGCCAGCTAGATTAGTACTCGTATCTGTGGCACACTAGTTCCATTCGCTCCACCAGCTGGATACAATAGTAAGTATAGAATTGTATAGCTATCCTTCCCGAGCTATCTGGGTTTCTATTAAAATCATTAGAATGGTGACAAAATTAAGTAATCAGGTTTAGTATAGATATTTGTAGAGACCGTGTTACACCCCGGTTCTAGGTCCAAATAGCTTATTTGTAAAGTTAGGCCAAATACGCAGAGCAATTTGGAAGAAACATTGAGGAAATATAAACAATTACACAATAAGCTGAAGTCAATTATTAATATCTCGTTTCCATTAACTTTGGAGTTTCTAGCATGTTATAATATATAAGCAGTTTTGATATTCAATTTTAATTTTACTAATGTATTACTCACTGTCTTATATTTGTGCCACAAATATATTAGTTCTTCGCTATAGTATCCACACACCGATGGTAACTTCAGTACCGTCAATAGTAATATAGTTTAAATCAATTGAAGATAATGTTCGTTAAAAATATTCAACAATTCAATGTCTTCGTAACACTCCGTAACGTCAGCAGAACAGAACAGTAATGACCCGTATTTGAATCAATTCGATCATTTGAATTTGACTTCTAAATTTCAAATATTTAAATTTAGGTCTTTTGAATTTAGACTGGTGTTATTTATTCTTTATATTTTGAAAGTTTAAAATTTAGAACACGGATAAATTATTTATAAAATTATTGTATACGTTCGTATAGAACCAAAGACCGATTTGAAATGAGATCTCAGGAGTGTCGCGGTTCCATCTCGGTTTGAATTTATTAGACATTCTATCAAAATGTCATAGACATTATGTCTAAATGCTGGTCTTTCAAATTTATAACATTGTGACAACAAATGTCAGATTACGTGAAAATCATAATATAATTATGACCAACTGTACTTTACTTCTATCTACAAATTGTATAATTAGCTCAAATCAGAATACAATAACAGTGGTAGGATCCCGACATACTCCTCACTGTTCCGACGCTGTTATGTCGTAACATCTTTAACTACTGGGATAAGGGAAGGACTTAGCTAGGGACATCCAGGAACCGCCATCAGCACTCGGACCGCACGCCAATACTCCAATCACGTCCCGTTGCACATCACACCACACAGCCAGCCAGGATATCTCCATCACGTTGGACGTCGACGCCAGCATGAAATTAAATATTATTGTAGGAACCGCACAATTCAAAGCTTTATGTATTTTGGGGCGTATTAACCGCGGGGCAAGCTCGAGCAATTAACTATAAGCAATGTTTACTATTCCATCAAATCCCGAGTAATTTGTCTTTCGTTTTCATAATTTTTATATTTCAATAAAATCACATTTATTTAATTCAATTCAACTTCAACTTACACGCCATCAATCCAGACTTGCGTATCTTCATAGTCTTCAACCAGTTCCTCCTCCTCTCGTCATGATGACAGCAACTGTCACTATCCTCCCCGTAGCCACTCAGTCCGCTGAAACTCATAATATTAAAGGGCAAAAGCAATTGTAAATAACTCACGTCACCAGCACACACAGCCTTGCACTATTGGACACCTATTTACACTTCTATCACGACGATAAGACCTAGTAATCCATTCCTTATAACTCCGGGTGTTATGTTTTGTTCGGAGTTTGAAATCCTATACGTAGCGACCTTGCTATGCGAATATCCAACGACTGTCAAACTAGATTTTATTTAATTTCCACTGAAACCGTTTGTAACCTCCGTACTCCATTTTTAATTATTGGTTTTAAGTTAATATATGGATTTCTAGGCCTTTTCATTGCGTTATCAAAGAATTCACATTTTATTTTATTTAATTTTGGTTAGCACATCTTTCTTTCCATGACACTTGACAACCCCATCCCTTCTTCCTTTCTTTTCTTTTGACATTCTTGCTATCCACTTTCAAACAAAAATTTTTCCCAAAGAGGTTACTCATGATTAAAATAAATTCACAAAGTTTGATACACGAAGTGTGGGGTCAGTACAGTACCTATCTCTATGCCAAAAATCACGTCGATCCGTCGCTCCGTTAAGCGTGAAAGACGAACAAACATACGAACACACAAACACACTTTCGCATTTATAATATTATGAGTATGGATAGTACAGTATAATATATAACAAGCAAAAAAAAAAGCTGCAGAGAAAAGGTACCCCTCTGTAATGGCGGTAGTATGGATACCGCCGTTACAGGGGGGTACCTTTTCTCTGCAGCTGACTGTACTATGGATAATACCATTAACACTCCATTTTTTCGCCATTACAGACGCCATAAAAGAGGGGAAGGAAAAGATGACAGTTGTGCCAAATTTCAGTTATTTTTACTGGGGTTGCCAACATCCGCCCGTTGTATTGTTCTACAATTGTGTGTTTTTAACGAAATATGGCATCTTTTATTTAAGATTTGTCGTCTTGGCAAGACCACTATCGTATACCAAGATTAAAACGCATCATGGCTACAAAGCATTAGCAAGCTGAAGTGGCAATGGGCCGGCCATATAACCCGAAGAACCGATATCCGTTGGGGTAGACGATCCGAGTTTTTGAGTTTAGACCACGGCACGGATCGGCAAACGTAGCGTAGCGTACGTCCTCAGAATCGATGGAGCGATGATCTTCACAGGGCAGCTGGCAAGAACTGGATAAGACTGGCCCAGGATCGACTCAGTGGCGTTCCATGGGAGAGGCCTATGTCCAACAATGGACGAACATAGGCTGATGATGATGATGATAGTTACAAAGACTTAAGGCTGCCTGGCTAAATCTTGCAACAACGGTACTTTTGTATGGAAGACAATTGTTATGAAAATAAACGAGGTTTAGAAAGATACAGATCTAAATATGTAGACCAAATAACAAAATAATTCACATTTGATCAAACAAAAGACATACCAACGTGGAAATCCTACGCATGATATGAATATGCACAGACAGGTGCAGAGTTTCACGGTCGGATCTTAGGCTACAAGTCAAGTAGTTCATATAAATGCTATTAAATTCCGTCACACTTACAATTATTAAAAAAGTTAACTGCTAAAGTTTTCTATAAATACTGCAATTATGACAACATGTCTACTTAATGTACTAGTGTTTACCTGTGGCTTCGCACGCGTAAATCATTTGATCCGAATCTAAATTAAATTTCCATGGGAATTCCAGGTCAGTCCATCAGGACTAAATAATCTTAATAATGTTTAGAACACCACCTACTTCGATTTAGAGCGCTTGGCGTCAAAAACCTAGATTAGACAAGACGAAATTGTAAAATTGAAGTTCGTATCGTACCGTCCTTCTCACTCTCGTAGTAAACAATGTAAGCGTCAGTGGGACAGCAAGATAGGAAATTTCACTTCGTAGTAGGTATAGAGCCAGAGCAACAAATATTGTGAATCTGTTTAAAAAAAAATAACCTCGTTGAGTTTCTTGCCGGATTCTTCTCAACAGAGGTTTTTACCGAATCGGTGGTAGATTTTTTGACGTTCATAAGTGCTTATCATAGCCTAAATTGAATAAAGAGATTTTGACTTTGACTTTGACTTTGAGCATGCGAGGGTGTTGCCGTCCTTTCGACCTCGATCGCTATTTTGTGTCCGTTGTGCGGTCGGAGATGCTTGTCCTTTCTTTGAATAGTTAAGCTAATTCTTTGTCGGAGAAGGCTGCCAGCACTTCGACCCCATGTGACGTCTAAGAAGAAGAAGAAGAAGAAGAAGAAAAAACATTTATTGCTCATAAAAAAATACATATTCGTGAGAAGGTACTTATACTAACTTGTCGCTACACTAGCCTGTTTTCTTTTTTCATCCTTATATTTATTAGTTTTCGTAAAAAAATACTTCACATTACCAATCTTTATATTTTAGACCAAACTTTTTTGCATCTCAAAAATCGTTACGTAAGTTAACTTATTTTTCAAGGCTTGTAAAACAAACAAACTTACGTCTATGACAGTTTTATCATATAGCTGATAGATAATTGTTCATAACTTGACACTAACCGGTGTGATTATAGAAATAGTGTTTCGCTCGTTTACTTTTTGTAGCATTTCTGAGTGATTGTGACAAATTGAGCTGTCGTGTTATGAGTTGATATAATAAGATCGCTGTACGTCCACGTTGCTCTGCTGTAAAGAGCTAAAAATGCCGGTGTTTGTTATTTTTTTTAACCTGGGCAGAGTTTTGAGATTTTTTTTGTTTAAAAACCCTTCTACCTGCTGAGCTGGCAACGTTGCATTTTTAATAATAATAATAATAATATCACTTTATGTACGGTCAGCGTACATTAATGTTACTAGGCGCGCTACGCGAGTAACCCCAATTATCGACACTGCTGTCATATAGCTTTCTTAATATTGTTTAAGATTATTTGAATCAATCACGTTTTAGTAGTCTAACCGCGAACATTAACATTTGTATAAACATTTAGTGGCTAGATTAGTGATTCAACCTAACATTAACATTGTAACATTATTTAACATATTAATTAAACAGTTTTAAATCTATACACTTTCTTTTCACATTTCGCAACAACCAAGAAGGGCACTCGTAGTATATCGGTTCGTCGCGTGCTACGAGTATAATTAAGGGTCGCTACCCTTACACTTTATTTCATGTAACTGGGACACATATTATGTTAGTAGTTGTTGCTTGGCTTCTAAAGATTAGTAGGTAGGTACTTATAAATTATTAAAAATATTTTACTTATTCTACCACAGTATCACACTCAACTGGTAGGGGAATGCAGTCCCTCACAGTGTGACACAGTCAAGTCTGTCCGCTATCATATTTTGTTAGTTTTTCTCGATTATTCCATAAAATTGAATGAAAATTAAAACCGGCCAAGAGCGTGTCGGACATGCCCAAAATAGGGTTCTGTAGCCATTACGAAAAAATTAAGTATTTTTTTAAAGGGTTTCATATTTTATACGGAATCTTAAAAGTTTAGGTATATTTTATACCTTAGGCTGCTATGTACTCTTAAACTACTAATAATTCTCAGGCAAACTTACCCGTTATAGTTTTCCTTGAAGGGTTGATATACTTACTACCGTTTTGATTTTTTGTTCAAATTTTTCCACCCACCGGTTTAGATTTTAGAGGGGGGGATACTCGATTTTAATGAAAATGTTCACTTTAAAGTTGAATATTTCGCAAACAAATCACTAAATTCCTTCTTTCTGTAAAAAGGTTGCCTGGAAGAGATCGCTCTTAAGCGATAAGGCCGCCTATTGCTTACCTTGTAATTTTCTCTGTGTACCTGTTTTCTGTATCGCTTATTATTTCTGGTGTACAATAAAGAGTATTTGTATTGTATTGTATTGTAAATTGATTTATATAAATTCCATCACTGAACACATAGTCTAGTAAGTAAATTCACCGCCCACTGCTGTAATTCACTGATAACTTCAAGCTAAAATTCTGAATAACTTTAGAAATTCAAGTTCTAGAGTGAACCCACGACCATCTGTTTAAGAGGCCACAGGTCAAACCACTGAGCTACCACATCTTAGCTACCACTCATTAATAATTACAATTAATAACCTGTTAATTTATTTCTTCCTTTGATGAAAGTTGGGGAGCCTATTTTAAAATAATCATTTCATATTCAATTAAAAACAAGCTGGATGATGGATTGACCTGAGAAATTTATATCATTAAGTGGCTCCCGTGTTGCGCCGGGATTAATGATTAATGATTGCCGAATGCTCGAATTGATGATAAATTATAAAGGAATGAAAGTAATTATCATTATCGAGCGCGCTTAGAACGGGGTACTTGACTTTTTACTTTACACGTAACTAAATGAACTTGTTTTGATATTCTTGTGATTGACGTATTTTTTTCACTTTATTTGGGCCAACCAACCTTGAAAATTCAAAACACTTATAAGTTTTTTTTTTCATTCGACTGGATGGCAAACGAGCAAGTGGGTCTCCTGATGTTAAGAGATCACCACCGCCCATAGACACCTGCAACACCAGGGGGATTGCAGATGCGTTGCCAACCTAGAGGCCTAAGATGGGATACCTCAAGTGCCAGTTATTTCACCGGCTGTCTTACTCTCCACGCCGAAACACAACAGTGCAAGCACTGTTGCTTCACGGCAGGATTAGCGAACAAGATGGTGGTAGCAATCCGGGCAGACCTTGCACGAGGTCCTACCACCTGCAAATATAAAAAAAATACCTGTAATTTTTCAAAAATATAATACACCTGCCAGGAGACAGAGAGAAAGAGAATATTTGAAAAATTAAATGAAAGGACAACATTCGAAAAGTCGATTTTTTTATAATAATAATAATGTAGCGCATTTTTCTTGGCAACTTCGATTTAGAATACCGTTTTCAAATCAATTGCAATGCTTGGCAATGATTGTATTTCCGAAAGCGCTGGCAGTATTAAAAAGCTACGTCTGAAAGAGCGTTTCGGAGCCTCTATTGACAGAATAAACATTTTAATTTTTAGGGTTCTCTAGTCCTACAGACTTGATTAGCAATAAATTTCATGTACCTATAATATTTAGTCAAGACAAAAATAAGGCCTTTACTTGGTTTGGGTAACTGTTTAACTAAATGTAAACAAAATAACGCGAATTGGTGTCTTAATTTTATATTGAAAATATTCCCATTGAATTATCTAACCATTTACATTTCTGTATTGAAATGCACTAGTCAGTTTGTACTACAATGATAGATTACCTAAAATGTTTAAAATCCTTGAATGTACCAAATCTGGGAGCTGATGCTCGTTTACATTTAGTTAAATACCTATCCAAACCAAGTACAGTGGTTTGTCCTATAATCTCTCAAACAAGAAACTCATACCAGCAGCTTAGCAGTGAAGGTAAACATCGTAAGGAAACCTGCAAAACCAGTGAAGCAATTCAAATTTCCAATCCACACAAGGCCTGCGTGAGAACTACATCCCAAGCCCTCTGATTCTGAGAGGAAGTCTGTGCTCAGCAGTGGGTCATATTATAGGCTGGAATGATAATGGATGATGATAATAACCAAGAACTACAACTGAAGAAGTGAATAAAATTATGTTGATCCCATTTTAACCATTGACAAAGCGTGTACATTTAAAAGTAGACGTCAATACAAATATTCCATCTGAAATTCACGAAAACATGACTCCAAAGTCTTTCTGAAAACTACAATAAGTTGAAAGAGTAATTTATTAGGCAAATATTGGTTCAGATGGATTTTAAGAGTCTATATAAGCTTAAACAGTTGCTTGAATAAACATAACTTGTATTGCGAGTGCCTGGTAAGGCGGTCAAAATGGCTGCCATTAAGATTTTGTGCGTAGTGTTTACATTGGCATTATTAAATGGTGAAATTAGTAAGTTTTCTAGTAATAATCTTATTATCAAAAGTGATGAATGGTAAATTTTTCTTCCGGAAATTTGTTTTTGCTTTAAAGATTGTGCCAAGCGGCATGTGGACTTTATTTATTCAAAAGTATTTATTTTAGAATAATATGTAAGCAGAAAAAATAAGAAAGAAAGAAAAAAAGAAGAAAGAATTCAAATTATTCCGTCATTCTGTAATTTATTTAACTTATATAAGCTGAGTTTTTTGAGCACAAACATTAAAAAATATATTTGAAGTCACTGCTGAGTGATAGTCGCAATAAAATTTATCATGAACAGTTTTCGTGGAGTGAATTTTTTTGCTCTAATAATTTTTCAGTTTCATCAATAATTTGACAAATCGGTATAATCTTATAGCAAAGCAATTCGTAACTTTTTTCCTATTTTCAGGAGCAAACGTTGAAAACGATGATGCAGCTGCTGTCAAACATGTACCAGGTAGCAATAAAGCTTAATTTAATATTTCTGTAAATTGAAAAGATACTGTAGTAGAACATCTCGATTAATGATTGAGAAAACAGATAATTCTGAAGGTCTCAATATCAGTTACGATACTAGCCGTCTCATCATCGTCATCTTTATCTCTTCGCACTGTAGGGCACAAGCCTCCTCTGAGGATGAGAGGGCTTCGTAGCTCCCACGCGGGCTCAGTGTGGAACTAGCCCTCTACTTTTATAAAAAGAAATACATTACCAAATTTACTTAACCGGTCTATAAAAGTAAACTAAGCAAATATTGTATTACTTACCTATAAATATCAAATGATAGATACACACATAAAATGACATGTGTAATAAACGTGCTACTTAAGTACTGTAATATCTATTACGTGAATAGAGGCAAACATATTTTGTATAATGAACATTTGCCAATATCAGGATTCAAACACTGTACTTCCAGGTTCATAGTCAAAGTCACTAGCCATTAGATTTATTAATTTTGCGTTTCTGCTTGTCTTTTTTCCGCCATCTTCTTTAACCAGTTCTTATTCGTTTAAGTATGAAAATGGTGTTTGGTAGCGCCTTTTCTCCTTTTTTAATCTCACTAGTATTAATATAAACGTGAGAGTCAATCCAAGATTATAATCTCGTCTACATCGATCTAACCTTTATTTAATTATAGGTTTGTTAAATTTTCTTTCAGTGTCATCAGCGCTACCAACTTCAATTTTACACTTGTTGAATAAACGACCTGTGCTGCGAAAGCATCCAACCCCACCACATCTGCAACAACTGCAACAATTGCCGCAACTGCCCCAATTACCGCAACTGCAACAGTTGCCACCTACATCTTATCTGCCGCAGCAACCACAATACTTACAACAGCAACCGCAGTCACAGTTCTCACAACAGTCACAGCAATATCAGCAGTCACAGCTGTCACAGCAGTCGCAAGAATGGCAGCAGACGCAACAGCAAAGGCAGTGGGATTACAACAACGTCCAATATCCAAACCCACCACAACCGCCGCAACAATGGTCGCAACTACCTCAATTATCGCAACTGCCACAGTTGCCGCAACTGCAACAGCAACCACAACAGCAGTCACAGCTCCCACAGCAGTTGGAGCAGTCTCAGCAATCTCAACAGTCACAGCAGTCGCAGCAGTCACAGCAGTCACAGCAGTCACAGATAACAGGTAAGTGACAAACACCACGTTAGTACTATTATATATTCTGTGATCACAGCGAAAATTTTGATTTTAAATTATCTCGCGTAAGGATAGTTAAATAATTCGCGATTTAGGTGCTTTATCTACTAGCCACTTTTGCAGATGTGGATGCAGTACCAAAGTACCTAATTGTTTACAATAGCAATTATTGTTTATTAACCTTGTTTTAAATTGTAAGTAACTATAACTATTGAAATATTTCCGGATAATTTGAATTTATTTTTAAACCTGATTAACAGTACAATATTTTTTATCACATTATTGTAATAGAGTTACATTATAGGGAGCGCTGTAAGTTACATGACAAAGTTGAAAGGGAGATGGATAAGTACCCAGAAAACTAAAAACACATAAAAAAGTTCTTCGTAAAAGTATCGCCGATTTGGAGACATACAATACGATGACTCTTTTTGATCGAAGAAACTGAAATTACTCTACCACTTTCCTCATCATCATCATCATCATCATCTCAGCCGCATGACGTCCACTGCTGGACATAGGCCTCCCCCATAGACCTCCAGTTGCTTCGGTTGGCAGCGGCCTGCATCCATCGTGAACCCGCGGCTTTAACCAGGTCATCCGTCCATCTCGTTGGTGGACGTCTTACGCTGCGCTTACCGATCCGTGGCCTCCACTCGAGAACTTTTCGGCCCCAACGGCCATCTGCTCTCCGTGCTATATGGCCCGCCCATTGCCACTTCAACGAGCATCCACCACTTTCGACCACTTTCCTACAAAGTATCAATTATAATATGAAAATATTAATAATTTGTAACGACTACTTAGATATTTTTCTGAGCAGCATGAGATTTGAACTTGCTTCAATTCATACTTTACTGTAAGTCTAGTTGTTTAAATGTTATGTGAATAGTTTATTGCGCGTTAAGGGGCGTAAGACGGGGATTACTAACGAGAGTATATTAGAAGCCCGACGGCAAAAAATGCAAAAAACACTACACAGCTCGCCAAAATTTAGACGCTAAGAAAACGACTGAATAAAATAATGGCTACCCGCCAATACAGGAGCCACAACAAATTCTAAAATCGAAGTTCGTGTTCAACAACCACAAACAAAAAAGTTTCTTCTTATTTTTGTTTGTAATTTTTAATTTACATAAGCTAAAAATCAATCAAAGTAAATCAATAAAAGTAAAAAGTATACATAATAGTAATTACATAATAGTGCATGAAAAATAAAAGGTATGTACATAGAAAGTGACCTGTTGTTATTTAATTTCCTCGCAATCTAAGTGAAAATCAGAGTTTAAAACTTGAGCATTAAGCCTGTTTTCACCCCGACGTGTCTATTCATCCTCGTCGTACCGACTCGGGTGGCTATATGAACGTCTTGGGTAAAATGGCTCATTTTATGCTCTCTTATACTATCTACTATTTCTCTCTTTACAAGAAAATTATATAATTTCAAAACTATTTCTTTCTTAATTTATTACAGACGCAAGTACGCAGAGCGAGAAGACTAAAGAAGAAAAACGCGTACATAGTGAGTAAAACTTCATTTCGATAACAAGATTTACTTTTAATGTTTATGAATTCATAGTGGAATATAACGCTGAATAACGCTGAATAATGAATATATTCCATCTTTACTAATATAAAAGTCCCATAAATAAATTAAAATATTAGTAATCAGTCAACCAACTAAAATAATCTCATTTAATAATTACCGTCTAAAATCCTATTAAAAATAAATTTGCAATGGACACTGTGCTATTTTTAATATCTCGGTATTTTTTTAATAAATTCGCCCTGGAAGTTTGTGGTTTTTTGGACAAGTGTAAGACGTATATTTGAATTTGATCTTAAATCACAATTGGAAATTGTCATTAATTTCACTCTACGTGTTTATTTTCAGTCGCTAAAATTGTCCCGGATTCAATTTTATTCTTGTTGAACAAACGCCCCACGAGGCGTCCTTCACCACCACGATTGCCACCTCAGTCTCAAGTACAACAATTACCACAACTTCCACAGTTGCCGCAACTGCCACAACTTCCACCGCAGTCACAACCACAACAACCAGTCAATCCTGAACTACCATTACCACCCTCAAAGCCCATATTATCAACCCCTGTTAAACCAGTGCAACCCGTTCCAAGTATTTCTGCAACACCAGTACAACCAAGACATCCAATTATTACATACTACCCGCACAGAGCGGCATCACAAAATGGTAACTCTGGATCGGCTACTCCTGCACCACTTTCATATGACAGTGAAAGTGGCAATAGAAGACTTATCAACATGGTTCGCATACCTCTTAAGCCAAGACCAACTGCACCTCCCACGGATGCGGTACCATTGGGCGCTTTACCATTAAATGGAGAATCTAAGCCAGAAGCCGCAGATGACGGCAAAAATACATCACCAATTCCAGCAAAACCAAATGATACTTCTTTGGATGGCGAAGAGAATTCTAAAGACACTGAAAATACTGTGACTTTCAATCCACAAGACTTGCCTGTAGGTTCAACAGATAATATAGAAGCATCGCCTATTCCAGTTAGACCTCAAAATGATGAAACTAACACTGATGACGAAGATTTGGTAGCAGCACCAATCGATGGTGAAAAACCAACGCGAATTCCTAGTAAACCTGGTTCCAGTATTGAAGATGATACAAATAGTAGAGATAAAAATACTGATAATAAAGAATCACCGGATGATAATAAAGCCGATGACACAAGTGATACAAATACTTTGAATACTAAAGATTTAAAACCAGAACCAGTGGATACTTTAAGAGCGTCTCCAATCCCAGTTAAACCTAAAACTCAACATACAACTGACGAAAAGGAGGAGTCTGATGACCAGAACGACTCATCTGTGCCTGTAGAATCAAATGACAATGAAAATGCTTCACCTGATCAACAAAATGTTGATAATGAAGAAAAAGCAACAGCAGATCAAAATGCTCCAGATTCATCACAGCCAAAGTCAACTGATGAAAATAAGTCTAAGAAGCCTAGTAGTGTGCCAAATGAGTCTGATGTAGAATCAGATAATGCTACAACGGATGTTGATCAGTCTAATGAAGACAAAACAAAGACAGATAAAACTGAGGAACCTCAAAATCCATTGAAAGATTTGGTCTTAAATGGTTAGTTATTTAACGTAATTATTGTATCATTTTATTTATTGCTTGCATTGCATCACAATGACACAACTAACAATTTCAATGATTTTTGATGATAACAAAGATATTAACTTATATAATTCAATGATTGCAGGTACTTCAGCATCAAAACCGAAATCACCAGGTAGGTGCCAATCAAGAAAGTTCTAAATATTATAGTTAAATAAACTAAAAAACGAAAATATTGACAAAACAAGCTTTATTGAATTTCAAAACATGGCTAAAAAACCTACCTGAACATAACTCAATAGACTTTCTTGAAATATTGCTTGACGCCGATGGAAATCGCATATTTATAGAGAGATTGTTTGGCAAACTAAATAGATTTGCAAATGCTAGTTGGCGCTTAGAGAAAGTTTGTGACAAAACAAAACAAAAATCGTCATATGGGGTACCTAATTAAATAAATAATCTTCGTCTTCTTCTTCTCACCCTTCTTCTACCAAATTCTTGGTGTAGGCCTTCTTCAACCTCTTCCACTCCGATCTATTTTGGGCAGTTAGAGTCCAATTGCTGCCCGCCACCTTTTTTATATCTTCTTTCCATCTCTTTTGCGGTCTGCCCACTGGCCTTTTCTGTTCCCATGGTCTAAAATCCAGGACAACTCTACACCACGAATAGGTTTTTCGAGCAATATGTCCCGCCTATTGCCATTTGATCTTCGCTATCCTTCTACCAATGTCGGTGACTTTACTTTGCTTTATGAGCCATTTGTTAGTTTTCCTGTCCCTCCTTGTAACTCCAACCAGTTTTCTCTCCAGTGCTCTTTGGACAACTCAAAGCTTATCGACCACAGCTTTCGTTGTTACCCAAGTTTCTGATAAGTAAGTTAAAACCGGCAGGACACATTGGTTAAATAATTATTAAATAGGGCTTTCATAAAAACAGTGTTTTAAATAGAAACAGTGCATCCGTGGAATTTGTGATGCCTCTTATATGAGTTCTACTATATTTTTGAAAATATACTCTGAATTAATCAGAAAAAATTGTGATATTGTATACTCCTTTAGTTTAGTATACGATATCCAGAATGATGAACTCAAAATTATTTAGTTACAGTTGTTATCCAATGGTCATTATAAGTGTTTAATGCTCTTCCAAAAAAAAAGGATTATATTAACATTCTAATCAATCAATATTCATTAAGTTTTCACTTTTGTTTTATATAAATGATGATAAATTTGGAGACCTAATATCAGATTAATAATGAAAATAAAATCATCAAATAAGTATGTAAAATTTAAAGTTGAAAGTGTGACGAATTTTTGACAAAAGCGTGTGAAACTATTTTTCTTTTATATCACCAAAACTGACATCATGTTTTTATATTAATAAATATTTTGGGTTTGTGTTTATGATTTATGACTACCTACCACAAATTAATAAAAAAATGTTTAACGAAAATGCGACACCTGGAAATACAACAAAAGATTAGGTAAATAATTACTAGTTAATTAATGTAGAGCTAAAGCTCTACAACAGTAAAAAAAAATCCAAATTTTGGTAAATTACAATTTACCAATGCATCGAAATATTAACCATAAAAAAAGCTAAATTTTTACACTTAACCAAAATTTCAATCCAATAGCAATAGATGAAAAAAAACATTAATAAAGAAATTGTCAATACATGGCAAGCATAATTATTTCTATCTTGTTTCAGGTACTGCGTCTAATAATAACAAAAATGACGAAAAATCTGCTAACACCGAGGACAATCCACTAAAAGACACTATCTTAAATGGTTTGTTTCACACTTTTTAATTTAAATTTCCCTTAAAATAAAATTTTGTTGAATTCCAAAAAAGTTAAAATGTGAATACGAATCTTAACATTTTGATCCTGTATCAGGTGCTGCCAATAACGATAAAAATAAGGAAACTGAAGAAGGATCTACTAACACCGAAGACAATCCACTAAAAGACACTGTCCTCAATGGTATGTATTCACATATTTTTACGAGTATATCTAACGTAATCTTTATTGTTCGTGTAACACCGTCACCGTCACCGTCGTGTAATAACATCATCATTTATTTTTAAGACAGCGGTGTTTATATATTATGTTAATAATATTCAATGGTAATTTTCCCCACTTTTAACAAATTCATTTTAAAAAATCAACTTACATAGTTCTACATATTTAGGTAGGTACTTAGAACTAAATTGAGAGAAAGACGTGACTAAAAAATATGCAAAATTATATTATATAATTAATTTAAACTTATATAATTTGATTTTTCCTCACCATTGCCTGCGACTTCGTCTGCTAAGATTGTTTTATCGCTATCTCACAAGAACTATGCAATTTTCTATAATAAAAATTATCCTATGTCCTTTCTTGGATCTTAAACTATTTCAATAGCAAATATTTCATCTGAAGCGGTTCAGCGGTTTAAGCTTAAAGATATAACAGACAACAATTCGCTTTGTGATAAACTTTCGCATTCGAAATATTAGCAAAAGGTACATTTGCTCAACGAAATCTAAAATAAAAATAATCTTAATGTAACAAAATTTTGGATCAAGTTAGCTGAATAAAAAAATTATTATTATTATAACGTTGTTTCAGGTGCCGCCTCCAATAATAATGCAAAAAACGAAAACGATGAAAAAATCGATAACATCGAGGAAAATCCACTAAAAGACACTCTCTTTAATGGTTTGTTTCACACTTTTTAACGACCCATTTGTTAGGAAATTATTTTAATTAAAATTTAACTTCATTTGAAATATCTCACCCTATATTAGGGTAAAGTAAAAAATGTGAATGCAAATATTAATATTGTTCTAAATCTTATATCAGGTGCTGCTAATAACGATGAAAATAAGAAAAGCGAAGAAAAATCTACTAACACCGAAGACAATCCACTAAAAGACACCGTCTTCAATGGTATGTATTCACATATTTTACGAAGTAAGTATAACTAACATAATCTATTCTTTATTGTTCATGTATTTAATACTCCTAGCATCATTATTTATTTTTAAGAATCGTAATTTTCCCAACCATTTAACAAATTCATTAAAAATCAACTTACATAGCTCAATTCAGGTAGGTACTTAGAACTAAATGGAGAGAAATACGTGACTTAAAAATATTCATACTTCTACATATTATAATGAATTTAAACTTATATCATTTGATTTTTTCGTACCAACTATTGTCTACGACTTCGTTTAATAATTTTTTTTTATCGCTATTCTACGAGAACTGTGCAATTTTCCATAGTAAAAATTCAAAATATTAGCGATAGTTACGCTTGATAACGAAATTTTAAATAAAAAATGAACTTAATATAACCTTTTTTCAGATGCCCCCTCTAATAATAAGGCAAACAAAGAAAGCGATGAAAAGGCTGCTAACATTGAGGATAATCCACTCAAAGACACTGTCTTTAATGGTTTGTTTCACATCTTATATAACGAGCTATTTACTGTTCCTATTCGTTGTGAAATTCTTCTAAGTAAAATTTTACTTCATTTGAAATATATCACCCTATATTTCTATTGGTGAAAACTAAAGAAAAGAAGGTCAAAAATGTGAATACAAATCTTAATGTTGTTTAAATCCTGTATCAGGTGCTGCATCCAATAATAATAAAAGTGAAGAAAAATCTACTAACACCGAAGACAACAAGGACACTGTCTTTGATGGTATGTTTTCACACATTTTACTAATTGTACCTAACATAATCTTTATTGTTAGTGCATTTATTACTAACTAGCTTTTGCCCGCGACTCCGCCCGCGTGATATTCGGTTATCGCGCACTGTTCCCTCGAGAACTGAGCATTTGATTTTTTGGACAAAAAGTAGCCTATGTCACTCTCGGGCCCATAAGCTATCTCTATGCCAAAAATCACGTCGATCCGTCGCTCCGTTACGGCGTGAAAGACGGACAAACACACTTTCGCATTATTTATAATATTAAGTATGGATTTGTCAACAGATAAAACAACAAGTGACAAAGAAGAAGATGAAGGAAAGGCTAAAGAAGAAAGCTGTTAGGGCCCTAGCGCATGTGAATGGTTCTTGGGTCTTCTTCAATAACAAATAAATTTATTTAACTTTTATGAAAAATAATTATATTACATAAAAAATATTTGTAAACGATAACGTGAGTACAAAAGTTTAGTCGATTTCTTGAAAATGAGGCGCTTGTGTCGGCTCTGGCGGTGGAAGCTACCTATTATACAAAAATAACAGCGCCGCTAAAAAAAAAAAGAAAAAAAAATGGTAAAATAGTTTCGCATATAGCCACGTGAGGTTGCTAGCTGATGCGGAGACAAATAGTATTTCTAATGGATCCACAGCCAGCTTGTCAGCTTCTTGGCAATCAACTGGTGATTCAGGAGAAAAGAACGCTAAAGAAGAAGCCTGTACTGCGCATAAAAACTAAATAAGTCTTCGGTCCTACAAATAAAATTAAGAACGCTGAAAACAAATTTAATAAATTAAATTACGTCAAAATTAGTCAAATTTAGTACTCATACTTAATTTTAGAAGTTATATTTCGTATTATACCTTACACTATTAGACTTATTATTAATAAAAAATACTTTTATATTATATGTTTACAGGATTAAATCAAAATTAATCGAAAATAAAGTATTGATGTGTTTCATTTACTATTACCAACACAATCTGACGTGCAATTAGCATTGAAATAATAATAAATCATACATAAACAAAAAGTACGAGGTGTTAGAATGAATAAATGAGCCACCATACTTATTATTTTCCTTATTATAAGTTAAAGAAAAAAGGAAAAAATTAAAAATTAAAATAACAACGACTAGGAAAATAATATTGAACTATTTATGTTCAAGTTTATTTTTACTGCACGAAAAATCAAATTTTAAATACCTTACAATTTTTAACACAATTATTTAACATCTCATAATTATTACACGAGGACCATAGAAATCCCATGCTTAATTTCATTTTCCTAGTAAGAGCTGGAATATACGCAAGTTTATACAACATTATACTCGTAATTTCATTATTTGTCAACAATTGAAAGAAAGAAGAAAATAATAAATTTACTTACTACACTTTGGCACAACAAAAAAAAAGAAATTTCAGCTAAAAATAACAAAACAACATTATATAATCTCAATTCAATTAATATCACATCCTTTGTTATATTTTCCAGTTTGGTATCACGTGAAAATGATATTATAAAAATAAAAAATCAGTCGATGGCGTATTATTAATATTTACTTTTGACGACCAGATGGTTTAGTGGTTAGAGAACCTGACTACGAAGCTTGAGGTTCCGGGTTCGATTCCCATGTCGGGGCAGATATTTGTATACAAAATATGAATGATTGTTCTCGGATCATGGGTGTTTAATACGTATTTAAGTATGTATCTATCTATTTAATATACTAGAATGATTTATTAATAACAAAAAAATAAACTTAAAACTATTGAAAACTTACAAACTAACTAAAACCTAACCTAAAACCCACCATTCCGCGTCGTACCCGGCTCAAAGGTGCCCATAATGCCGGCCGCATTACCCCGCTGAATGGCCAGCGCTACCTGCTGAACCAGGTACGACCCGGAGCGGGGGTCACAACCCCTGTCCCGCAACCTACGGCCCAGCTCCCACACCAAGGACTTTGCCTCGGCCCCCCAAGGACCAGCCGTCTCAACCGCAAAAGGCACGAAGTCATAAGTTGGCTCCAAAGCCGAGTACTTGAGGTGCTTAGACCGCGCGGCATTCTCAGCCGCGGCTCCAGCTGACCTCGACGTGCAACCCAAGTGAGATGGCGCGAAGGTACTCACGCACGTCGCATCCCACAAGAGGCAACGTCCCCTCTGCCAAGGAACCAACGTAAGTCCATCGGGACTCTTGCCGTCACTACGACTCAACCCCGGAGGCTCTATTTAATTATATTTATCCGTTGCTGAGTACCCATAACACAAGCTTTGCTAAGCTTACTTTGGGACTAGATCAATTGGTGTGAATTGTCCCGTGATACTTATTATAAGATTCTATGATGGTCTGAAAATCAAGCTTCATTAGTTTATACCGTGTCTTCTATGTCAATTACTTAGTCATGTCACTTACACTCATAACAATATGAATCATACCTCTTGGAATTTTTCAAAGTATTTATAAGCCGTAATTAAAGATAAAAACATTTTATGTTTAAATTAAATATCACATGAAACCACAGTGACATTATTGGTTACATTAGTCCACAATTGGTAAAATTAACTGTCACATGCCACGTATTTGTTATTTGCGCGTCGTGTTTGCGCAAGTGGGGTGCGCGTGCGCATGGACGTCATACGACGCGGGAGTTGACGTTGCCATAGTTGGGATTGTAGTGGCGTTTCCATACTGGTATATCGAGCAGAAGAAACCCTAAAAAAAAAAATATTAAACTCTACCTAACCTAACATTGGGAGGAAACCTAAATAACCAGCGAAGCAATTCAATGGAGTGCGTGAAGTTCCCAATCCGTATAGGGCCGGCGTTGCAACTACGGCCCATCATCATCATCATCATCAGCCGGAAGATGTCCACTGCTGGACAAAGGCCTCCCTCTTAGAACGCCATAATGAACGACAACTCGCCAGTTGCATCCACCGGTTTCCCGCAACTCTCACGATGTCGTCAGTCCACCTGGTGGGAGGACAGCCCACGCTGATGATGATGATGATCTCAAAAATGGCTTAACCAATTTTAATAAACCATTGCTAAAAACTACCTTCAGAAAATTCGTTTTCACACCTCCGTCTATTCGAAGTATAAACAAATAGAGACAGCATCATTAACCGTCAGTAAAGCCAATCAATGGGTGGTGAAACAGCCCCTAAGTATACCAAAATTTCAAGTCGATCGAGAATTTAACTTACAAGATTTACAGACAGACAGTGAGACAGGTGAAACTAAATAAAAACTTGTAAAATAAAAATCAATTTAATTAGCTAATTATTTTTCAGTGTAGTATAAACACCACTTTATCGAATACCATTGATTTATTGCTATTTTATGACACGTACGTGATCAATACTAACTACTTACCGCATACTACGACGCTTGCCTGTTTAGGCTTATCTACTTTTTGCCATCTAATCGGCATACATAGACCGGCAACTCCGCTTTAGGTGATATTATTACATAGGCAAGTAATTAATAGGAATTAGTCTATAAGTTGTAGAGGAATTTTGTTGTCGATTAAATTTTACTGAAGTAAAAGTAGGGCTAGAATAGTCAATTGAATCGGTTATTGCATGTATTGTATTGTATTGTATTGTAACTCTTTATTGTACATATAAAACATATGAAATTTACAATTTACAAGAGAAAGAGATGTACAAAGGCGAACTTATCCCTAAAGGGTTTTCTTCCAGTTAACCTTTGAACGATTGAAAGGACAACAGAAACAAGAGTAGACACTACAATGGAATCATAAAAGGACCGAAAATTATAAATTTAAACAGTACATCAAAAATAAAAACACAATTATTTATTTTTCCAAATCACAAATTCATACAACAACAGAATATAAATAAACCAAATAAAATAAACTTAAAACTACAGTAAACGTACCTACAAACTAACTAAATCCTAACCTAAAACCCACCACTCCGCGTCGTACCCGGCTCAAAGGTGCCCATAATGCCGGCCGCATTACCCCGCTGAATGGCCAGCGCTACCTGCTGAACCAGGTACGATCCGGAGCGGGGTCACACCCCAAAAATAAATAAATAAATACCTACACATACTACATGATATGTCATCATCATCATCTACGAACCGGAAGACGACGCGTTGGCAGGCCTCCCACCAGGTGGACTGACGAGATCGTTAGAGTTGCGGGCCGGTGGATGCAAGTGGCGAGTTGTCGTTCTATGGGGGCTTTGTTCAGCAGTGGAAGTCTTCCGGCTGATGATGATGATGATGATGATGATGATGAAGTTACAACAGATAACCGCTGAGGAGACAAGCTCTCGAGTGGCGACCACGAACTGGAAGACACGTTGGCAGGCCTCCCGCTAGGTGGACTGACGACATTATACGACAACTGGAGGATGTAAGTAGTTAGTTATCGTTGACTGGGGCATTGTACAGGAGGGAGGACTATCAAACAGTGAACTTAATTTTTTTATTATTCAACTGGAAGGCAAACGAGCCAGTGGGTCTCCTGGTGGTAAGAGATCACCACCGCCCTTAAACATCTGCTTTACCAGGGGTATTGCAGATGAATTCAAAATTCAAATTCAAATCATTTATTCAGTAAATAGGCCGCAATGGGCACTTTTACACGTCATTTTTTTAAACTACCAGCGCTTTCGGAAAGACCATCATTGCCAAGAAGAATGCGCCGCAAGAAACTTGGCAGAAAGTCATTTTTTCAAAATAAAATAATTACAAATAAAATACTTAAAAACTACAGTAAACAATTAAACAAAAAATCACAAAAAAAAAAATTAATAATAATACAGGGATGTATGGGGTCCCTTAGTTACAAAATTAAACACTAACTATATCTACGTTAAGCGGAAGTGTAAAATGCTTCCACCGTCATAAATGAAAAAAAAATAAAAATAAAATAATAATAATAAAAACTGAAATATGCATTTCAGGTCAAGTAACCATTAAGCTTTTGGATTCCGATGGCAAGCTCACGTCTGCCGCCCCCAAAGTTAGCTCACACGCACTCATGTCATGCTCTGAAAGCAGAGCGGTACCGAGGGCATGGTATTGCTTCCGTTCCCATAAGCTCTATGGGATCGTCTTGGGAACTTCGACGTAGCGAGCCTGTGACTAGAATTATTAAACTAAAAATATACAAGTTTAAAATCCATAAGCTTAACAATATACAATATAACTATAGCAAGGGGATGTATAAAGTCCCTGAGTTAATAATATAAATCCTAATCTAAATAATTCAGAGATGTATATAGTCTCTAAATGTCAAAGTAAACTACTTAATTAAACTAATTAAATTATACAATCATCAGAGGTGTAAAAAGCCTCCAAGGTCAAAAATCAATAATAATAATTAAAATAAAGAGATGGAGATGTATAAGGTCTCCAAATGTCAAACTAATGCATGTTTTTAAATTAAATTCTGCAATGCGGACAACGGCAACAGAACCAGAAACTAGACACGAAATGCGCCGGGACACTGCCAAGTCACACTTCACAACACTACACAATACAAATACACCGACATAAACACACACTCACACACACACACACACACACACAAACACGAGTACATCACACATCAACACCCTCATCGCACATCAATCTTCATCGGCTTTCAGTTTTGGCCATGTCGCATTATCACATAAGTACTCCTCAACTTTATAGTAAGCTTTCTTCAGGAGTGCACTCTTTATGTATTCCTTAAAAGAGTTGTGTGGCAATTTCCATGCTTCTACGGGAACTTTATTGTAAAATCTCACGCAGTTTCCCACAAAAGATTTGCTTACTTTCCGTAGACGAAATTTAGGAACGGCAAGCTTATGCTTATTACGAGTATTGATATCATGTACGTCTGACACTTTCTTAAAGGACTCGATATTCTTGTGTGTATACAATATCACATCATGTATGTACTGTGAAGCTACTGTGAGGATGTTTATCTCCTTAAAGCGTTCTCTTAGTGAATCTCGGGAGCCAAGGTTGTAGATAGACCGGACTGCCCTCTTCTGTAGAATGAAGATAGTTTCTATGTCGGCTGCCTTGCCCCAAATCAGCATACCGTAGGACATTATGCTGTGAAAATAACTGAAATAAACTAGCCGGGCAGTTTCTACGTTGGTAAATTGCCTGATTCTTCGTACAGCATAGGCGGCAGAACTCAATCTAGCAGCAAGACCAGAAATATGCGGGCTCCATTGTAAATTACGATCCAACTTAAGACCAAGAAAAACAGTCTCATGCACAAGTTTCAGATTCTCTCCGTTTAAGGAAATAATTGTTTCAAACTGTCTTACATTAGGCAACGAAAATTTTATACATTTAGTTTTAGCTGCATTTAGTAACAAATTGTTAGCAGTGAACCAGTTTAGCGCCTCTGCTAAAGTCTCATTGATGTGTGTTGGATCGTCTTGTTGCCTGTTTACTTTGAATATCAAAGAAGTATCATCTGCAAATAATACTATGTTGCATTTCTGTTCTAGCAAGTGGGGCAGGTCATTTATATATACCAGAAAGAGAAATGGACCCAAAATGGATCCTTGTGGAACTCCAAGCTTCACCGCTGAGCCAGCTGACTGCGTTCTATTTATGTCCACTTTTTGAACTCTTTGGCTGAGATAAGACTTAACAAGGTTCAGTGCTTTGGCTGAAAGTCCATAGTGTTGTAGTTTGCGGATAAGCGTCTCATGCTCCACGCAATCGAAAGCCTTGGACAGGTCGCAAAATATTCCTATTGCATCTTGCGAATTTTCCCATGCATCATAAATGTACTTCATGAGACTTGCGGCTGCATCTGTTGTCGAACGGCCCTTTGTGAAACCGAATTGCTGACTGTGTAGCAAGTTATTTAGATTAAAGTGACGAAGCAGCTGATTAAGCATAATCTTTTCAAACACTTTACTCAGCACAGGCAGCACAGATATTGGACGAAAGTTGCCAGGATCAGATGAGCACCCAGCTTTAAATAATGGAATCACTTTGCTATATTTCATTAAGTCCGGGAACACACCATCATCAATGCACTTATTAAATATGACGGCTAGGTACGGTGCCACAATATGGATAACAGATTGCATAACTCGAACAGAAATACCCCAAAGATCCTCCGTATTCTTCAGTTTCAAAGATTTAAAAGTCTTTATAATTTCTTCAGAGTTAGTATGTTGAAAATCAAAGTTCAGATGTCTATCGCTCGCAATTTCATTTAGATAAGAACTAGCCCGCACAGTGGAAGATCTTAGATCGCGAGTCGTATTTACAGCTATATCTGAGAAAAAATTTTCAAAAGCACCCGCCACTTCTAAATCTGAAGTCAATATTCTATCATCCACTTTTAATTGGAATTGACAATTACGGGGCTTAGATTTACCTGTTTCTGAATTTATTACATTCCATACAGCTTTTACTTTATTATCAGCGGATTTAACTTTATTACTAAGATAATCAGCCTTGGCAGTAATACATACTTTTTTAAATAATTTGGAATATTTTCTAACGTAGTCTATAAACGAGGGGTCTTGACTGTGGCTTTTCATTTCATAAAGTTCATAAAGCCTAGTTCTACTCTTATGTATTCCGACCGTGGCCCAGTCACTAAACTTTGCCTTGTTCCCGTTTCTCATTTTAGTTCTTAATTTGAAAACTTTTCCGAACTCTCGATTAATTACTGCAGACAGGTTCTTATATAGTACGTTAGGATCACTTCCCTCCAAATAAGGCTCAGGAACGCTGTTGATAATATTTTCCTTGAATTTTTCTACACGGGCTTCTGTAACGGGTCTGTAGGTTACTATTTGATCAATTGTCTGTTTAGGTATTGTAAAACAGGCTTTTTGGCCGCTGTGATCGGAATTGAAACAGTTTATTATTTCTTTGTCCATAACATCACACATGCAGAAAATATTATCTAAACATGTAGCTGTGTTTGCCGTGACTCTCGTCGGTTCCTCAAAAAGATGAAACAAGTTAAATGATTTAAATAAATTCAAAAGTCTTCCAGAATATCTATTTGCCGAGTCTAGTAAATTCACATTAAAATCTCCACATACGATGACAGATTTACTACCAGAAAAAACTTGTTTCAAAGCATCTTCCATCACGGGTTCGAACTGACAAAAGTCTGAGGACGGCGGCCTATATACACATAATATGATGTGATTCTCTAATTCAACACACGAAATTTCAATAACTCGTTCAATGGACAGCTGAACTAAATTTTTTAGTTCTTTGCTCTTGTAATCGTCCTTAACAATAATCATAGAGCCTCCATGTATAGCCGATTTTCTAGTAAAAGAACTGGCGATTCTGTAATTACAAATATTCAATAGTAGTTCATGTTGTTTCAACCAGTGCTCAGTAATACACATTACTCCTACATTTAATGCATCTAAGAATAAACCGATTTCAGTTATTTTGCTGGAGAAGCCTTGTATATTTTGATGAATCAAAATAAAGTTACGTTGCTCCTCCGCTGTCTCACGCGTTAGTTTAAAGACTGGCGGCCCGCGGGCGGCGCGCGCGCGGCGAGTCCGGCCCTGCCGCCGTCGTCCGCTACGTACCTAGGTTCGATATTAAATGCTAATAACTTTGCTGTAGCTACTTTACACTTTTTCGACAAATACAATTTCAATTCATTAAGTTTAAAATGTTTTACGAATTTGTTGCTGTCAAAGAATTGATATTTATTATTATAACAAGTTACATTATACAGCATAGCATTCCACTTAGATATTTTAACATTGCGCTCATGAGACAAAGAACTAGAATATGGGAAAGCACATAAAATAATCTTATAAATACCGCGCTGCTCCACAGTTGACAGTGCACGTAGCAAGTCTTCAAAGCCAGATTTCTTTATGCGTAGACTGTTACCCAGCATGATGATCAACGTGGTTGAAATGTCGAATTTGTCTTTAAACAATCGATCGGCAAACTGCTGGAGACTAGCACCGCGCAGGCAGTGGTTTACGACCCTCTGCCCCAGGAGCTGATTGAGTATGGGGCCAAAACCCACCCCAATCTCGTCGGAGTACATGACAGTATTGGGGGTAGGTAGCGTGCCTGAGTTTGCCAATGAACCCGGTGTAGTGCTTCGTACAGCGGACGTCGCGGGCACCGATACCGCCGGAGACACGGGCTCAGCACGATTCGCAGGAAGCGGCGAGCCCATGGACGCAGGCGGCGGGCTTACGGTCGGCTGGGGGCGCGCGGTCGGTGGGTTGCTCACGGGCGGCGGCGCTCCGACAGCCGGGGGGAAGCGCGCGGGCGGTGGAGGGCTCGCGGGCGGCGGGTGGCCCGGGGAGCTCGCTGGCGGCGGGGGCCGCTCTGGCGGCGCGGGGCCCGCGGGCGACGGGGGCCGCGTGGGCGGCGCGGGGCTCGCGGGCGACAGAGGCCGCGTGGGCGGCGCGGGGCTGGCGGGCGACGGGGACCGCAGCACTGGCGATCGGGGCACGATGAGGTGGCTTTGCGCAGGCGAAGTTTCATGCGAACAAACACACATATGATTATTAATAAGAGAGTCAAAGCGTTCTTCATTATAGCGACACATGTCAACTAACTGTGTAGCAGCACTGACATGCTCACTAATTTCACGCTTGCTGCTTTCATATTTAGTGCTTAAATCTCTAAGTGATTCTTCTAAATTACTGATTTTTGACAATAACGTCTTTGTCATACTGTCATGTAAAGAGTTTTGTGCTTCTAATTCATTCTGAGTTGATTTAAGTTTATTTATTATCAAACTGCGCTCTTTAATTAAATGCACATTTTTCTGTAAACAATGTTTGGCATTTATAAATTTCTGTGTGCGTCTAATAAATTTCTTAACTTTAATATATTTTTTTAGAGTTTTATTACTTACCAAATAGCATGATGTGGTTGAGTCATCTTTTGTCAAATCAATTGTTGACATAACTGACTGAGAGTGGGACGCTGCGGGTGAACCACTGTTGGAGCAGATCATGCCTTCATATAAACTTTTGCCCATTAATTCTTCATATAGACTATCAGTTTCGGCAGCTTGGTGACGCTCACATTCTATTTGGAGTTCATTAATGTCTCTGTGAGCTTCCGTTAGCTCACTTTCCAAGTCATCAATGCGCCTCAACGCTTGCTCATAATGGGCTGAACAGTCCTCAAATGAATCCATTTTTGCTTGCATTTGCACCAGCTGCTCATAGGTGTCATGGTACTGTATGTCAAGTTCACCCAGTTGATTCTTCAGTCGAGTGTTTTTGTCCACAATCCCTGCCACTTCCACCTCGCCCTCTTCTCTTTCCCTTTCCAGTTGAGCACACAGACTCTTGTAGTGTTTCAAATCTTCAAGAGTTGCTCTGAGCTGCATTTCCTGCTGGCGGGCCACGGCCTTACGGGTCAGAACGTTTGTGGTCATTTTCTATGACTCCTTTTCGGATCAAAGCGCAGTTTCCAAAGTTTTGTTCTTTGGGTACTTACTGTGTTGCCACAGTGAGACTTACTTATGGTGATCTGAAACTAACCACAATGCAACTGAATACTAGGCAAAGAAAGCAGTGAAATAAGCAGTCAAGAATGAAACAAAAGGATAGAAGTGTAACAACAAGGTATTGATAGATAAAGTGACAGGAGGAGCAGTCTAATACAACAAAAGGTAAGATAGAGGAATACTAGGTATTAATTATTAAATATAAAGTAAGAAAATTACTAAGAAACAGGTAAACAGCTGAGTGGGTCAATGACACAATGACAAGCGTATAGTCATAAAAGTAGGTAAGTATACGGGATTTTACTTTTTAACTGGGTAAATAGAATTTGAAAAACAAAAGCAATACTTATTCTAGGGATGAAAATCAATAACAATACTCCCCAGGTTATTTAACAGCACAAAACAATGTTTCCTTTTTTTAAATTACGGTCGTTGATCCAGCGACTGACGTTTGTTGAGCGTTTGAATTTTTACACTGATAGTATTTAAAGTATTAGGCCACTGTCCGGGTGGATAACATTTACACGCTTTAATTAATGCACAAAGAACACTTTTAAATACTTAAATACACTTTTTGCGTTATTAATATAATTAAAAAGCAATTAAAATAATTGACACTCGTTTTTGACGTCTTGCTGCATTTTGCTCGTTTTTGATGCATTGCCAACCTAGAGGCCTAAGTTGGAATAACTCAAGTGCCAGTAATCTCACCGGCTGTCTTACTCTCCGCGCCGAAACACAACAGTAAAAGCACTGCTGCTTCACAGCAGGATTAGCGGGAAAGATGGTGGTAGCAATCCGGCCGGCATAGTACGACAACTGGAGGATGTAAGTAGCCGGTTATCGTTGATTGTGGCATTCTAACGAGGGAGGACTATCAAACAGTGGACTTCATCCGGCTGATGATGATAATGATGATGATTATCAAGACAACTCTTTACCTATGCTTAACCCCTTTACTTCCACAGCCAATACCATTTATGCGCAGGCGTCGTGACAAACTAAATGGCGGGGCATAAATCGGCCCCGACAATTGCAGTTCGATCCTGAACGATATTGCCTAAACTGGGAGAGGTTCCCACGGGCTACAAAGGAGGTGGGAAGAAAATTTACCAATAGAGTGGGAATGTCGTGGTTAGAGACCTTGACTATAAACGTGAGGTGTTAAAACGTGAGGTCCCGCAGATATTTGTTTCAAAAATACAAAGTTTCGGGTAGCTATTTAACTACCTTAGGTACCACTTATGAATGTCGAAAAAAAAAAGAAAACACATACACGCATGCATACACACACACACATATACTCGTAGGTTAGCCCACTTATAAAATGTGTGCCTGGCTATGAAATTTATATTTATTTAATACATACCAAGCGACGTCTTTGTTATTAGGGTTCCGGAGCAAAAATGGCAAAAACGGAACCCTTATAGTTTCGCCATGTCTGTCTGTCTGTCCGTCCGCGGCTTTGCTCAGGGACTATCAAATCTAGAAAGCTGTAATTTCGCAGGAATGTATATGTAAAGTATGCCGACATAATGGTACAATAAAAAACTCTAAAATATTTTTTTTAGAGTACCTACCTCCCATAGATGTAAAGTGGGGGTGATTTTTTTTCTAACTTTTATTGTTATTTTTGTACCAATTTTTATTAATGTTTATTTTAGTACCCTATACAGCTTCGATGACTCCACAAATAGGGAAATCTGGAGAACAGCCGAACATGCTTCGGACATTCTCTCGCTGAACAGATACACAAAAGCATTTTTCTCAAGCTGAAAGCCCTTGGCACTCGTAAAAATTCCGTTATTTTAATTTTAACGAACTTGATTCACCAAACACAAATTTAAAAGATATCACATCCATAACTTTGCACTTCCGTGTTTCTAACAACAAAGATCTACATTAAATCGTCTGACGTCAAAGGTCTTGCACTATCCTCTGAACCCTGGTAATGCTCCCATTGCGGCCTGTAAAAGGCTTCGGCCGTGGTTGATTGATTGGCTGGATCAAAGATGGATCGATATGATGGTGAGATAAACTTATATAGAAGTAATAAAAAGGTAGACTTGTTTGTGTGGTCGTAAGTAGGGAATGATTAGTAAAAGTTTTGCACCGATTTCAAAATTGTTTTAATTTTTATAAATCTATGATAAAAAGCTGTGGTACTCTAGTTGACCTTTGATGACATTTAGTATCTCAAGCAATAAATAGCTCAAGGACTCATGAATTCAAAACCGTACTTTAAGCTTCGTATATTCAGAATTCCGAATATGTGCGGAACACTTCAAATATACAGTGTTTTTTTTTTAAGTAAAGGCACCTGCGAACTGTGTGTGTGTGTGTGAGTGAGAGAAGTTTTGTACCTAGAAATAGGTAGATTCTAGAGATGAAATGCATACATTACACGCATGCATGCACATACACACACCAAAACTGTACTACATAATACGCTATGACTCAAATGAAACCAACTCATTTCATAAAAAAAAAAAATGACAAAACACACTAATTCAATATAAGAAAGAAAAGAAAGGAAACACATTTATTTAACGCCATAAAACAAACATAGAAATAAACTTAAAACAAATAAAGACATACATAACGCTAAATAGGTCCCCACTCAGCATAATGCCACGGCAAGCCGTGGCGCTGATTTTCAGTGAGGACGTTATCTAAAACTAACTTAAAATAAAAATTAGAAATAAAAAATTAAAAAATATTAACTGTACCTATGGCAACACCGGCTTAAACAGTTCAATTGCGTGCAGTTGAATTGTATAATGATGAGTTGTTTTAATATATTCCTCTTAGCAAATATGGTCTTTGCAAAAGCGCTGCTAGTATAAGAAGTGACACGCAAAAGAGCTCTTTGCGGCCTGCTTGCAGAAAAAACATTTTTTTTTTCAACACAATTAAAACTTCCACGCAACAAAATCAGACGTACCCATTTTGTCCAATTTTACAATATCCTTATCTTCCATTGATGAAATTTACCAAAACCTATAACATTGGTTTCGTCGTAATGCCGACGTTAAACGTTATGAGGGGTGTTAACATTTATGACACTTAATTTGGTGGAGGCTGAGGTATCTCCGGTAGCGTTTAATAAAGGCGAACAACAATACACGCTTCGGGCTCTGTGTTGGTGGTGCAAGCGACAAACGAGAGCGCGGTATTACGGTTGCAAGCCACAACGTGCAGCGTGAAACTTAAAAATTGCAATTTACAATGGAGTTTATTGAGAGAGTCATCATCATCCCAGCCTATGTACGTCCCACTGCTGGGCACAGGCCTCCAAGGCAGGCAGGGCAGGGCAGGGGTGAGAGAGTGCTTCCACAAAAAGGAGCGTAGTGGAATGTCCAGAACTAGATAAACTAAAAGGACCTTAATTAAAAACGCAATTTAAAATAAATAAATGAATGGTTTCCTTGATTATACATTGCATTAACACTTACAAGTAAGTTTATAATTATTAAGTGTATTGTCTGCGGGATGAAAATAGTAGTTACTTTTAATAGGCTTTCTATAATTTCCGGTCGAATTTAATATAAGGAAACTTAATAACCTACATTATGTGCATAGTAAAAAAGATAACAAAAATTAAAATTAAACATAACACGTAAAAATTACAAGTAAAAATATTTTTTTTATATTGTGACCCGGTGGCACCGTTTTCAGAAGAGAAGGCAGCGTTTGCTCGTCCAATAGCGTATAACCTATTCCGTCCGATAATCGATCCATCTATCGATCTTTTACGTTTCAGTCTCACGGTTTTAGTGTTATGCTGTGAAATTTATCGAAATGAAACTATCTTACTATCTTGTACAAATGTGTTTTTGTACCTAACTTTGTATAAAACGCACTTATAAGTATTTAACGGTCAGGTACTATTTATAACTGTTAAGAAACATAAGTATCGACTTAAAATAACACATGTACATCTCAATGCACGAGCCCAACACACACTTGGCCAGCTTTAGTAAATTAGTATTGCAAGGAACAAGCGGCAGCGTTTTACAAAAACTAATCTCCTGTGACTTATTTACTGACCACTGAAAATATAAAATTTTATGTCTTTCATCGAGACCAAAACGACCTTTTATGTAACAGTTAGTGTTATAGCTTAATTTACTTTTATACGGATCGATACTTGACTTGACCCATACTTATATAAAGTGGAGCAACTTGGTTCGTGCATGAATAAACAATGATATGTTGGCGAGAGGTGTGTGATTATGTGTAATAAAAACATATTTTATTATTTCTAATGAAACTCTCGATGTGTTCATCGAAGGAAAAGATTGGAACCAAAAAATAATTTCATAATTAATAAACATACGTACCGAAATAAAAAAAAGTATTTTTTCTTTGTTACTTTTAGCAAAGGTAATTCAAAATGTTGTTAAAGGCCTGAAACTAGTTTTGAATAAAAATTAAATACGACATGATAATGATGTGTCTAGCCCGGATAGGCGAAGATCTGACTTAATTCCCGGCTCAAGCATTTTATTTCTAGTTTAAAAAAAACAATGTTATAGTATATTTAAGTAAAATATCTACCACCGGGTAGGTAATTATAATCCAAACTAGTTTTTTCCCGCGGCTCCACCCGCGTGGTATTCGGTTATCGCGCGCTGTTCCCTCGGGAACTGTGTATTTTTTCAGGATAAAAAGTAGCCTGTCACTCTCGGGCCCATAAACTATCTCTATGCCAAAAATCACGTCGATCCGTCGCTCTGTTACGGCGTGAAAGACGGACAGACATACAAACACACAAACACACTTTCGCATTTATAATATTAGTATGGATTTCTACATCAAAAAGATCAATAAGACTTAATTTGATCACAAAGCTCACCCGTAAACGCGGCAGTATTAAATACACACCTCTTGGGGTCCTTAAAAAAGGTCGTAAAATTTAAAAACCTCTGTAAAACACCGTTGTTGGTTAAGTCAATACAGGGGCGTTATCATAAAATTTCGGACCCTGCAGGTGCCAATAATAAATACGGTCTTTGGGAGCAATATTTTGATACGAAATTCACATGTGACTGTACGATATACCGTCGCATATAAGTACGTAGATTTTTGTTATTTGAGAAAAATAAAACCATTTAAAAAACTGTATGCATTAGATCAATTCTAATTCGTGGTTATTTAAATAATTTATTGAATCAGGCGTTACTTTGGGCTTTTGAGGCGTTTCTTAAGGTCGCGGGTGAGCAAAGAAATTCTTTTAGTTCATTTAGTGGTTATTGTAGATTAATTTTAGTTTGTTTTTTAAGTACTTAGTCTATTTTCTATATACAAGATGTTATTAAATAACTAAAAAACCAGAAAGTAGTTTGCTCACAATCGAGAGTAGAATCGATTACACCATGTTTTTAATCACGTTGTGTTTGTGTTTTTAAATCCCTTTTTTATTGTGCCCAGTCTAAAATTTACGTTTGCAACATGCGCCAGTTAAATATTTTAGCGAGATTGCATACTATTTCGATAATTTAATACTGCCCGGTTTGCTGCCCGGTTTGCTGTCGCTGTGTGATTTTCTTCTAAAAAATTCAAAGCGCAACTGATAAAAAGAAATCATGAGTGTAGAGTAAGAAATTATATAATATCTTTTAAAGTAATGAATATATTTAAAAAAATCAATCATCTTCAACGAGGTTTTCAGTTATTTAATTAACACTTGTAATTAAAGCCCCTGTAAGTAATGTATTAAAGACCTGGATATCGTGCAGATGTATGTTTTCGAATTATCTGCAGTACTAGTTTTGTTAAATATTTAGTTTATTTGTATTGAAATAATTTATTTGATGTAAAAAGTGTATAATTGATGAGAATAAAGTAACACCTTGTCTACAGAGCGTCCTACTGCAGAATAGTTATAAAACAAACCTAAGATAACCAATAGGATGACCATTAAAAAAATCTTAAAATATTAAAGTTCAATGGGGAAAAAATTATGAAAAACGACGATTCGGACAAAAATTACGATATGACTTGCGAAGACTGCGTACTTTGGCGCTCCCATTATCAGCCAAATGTGGTCTACCACCCTAAAGTCGATAGTTAATTGTTTGCTTGTCATAAAACAATAATGCCAATAACGTGTCTGCAAACCTGAAAGCTCGACTTTTTAGCGACATAATATACCTTTGATAGGAACTTGTTGAAAAATTGGTAGAGCACTTATTTGGTTGATGGTACTTTATCGTAGCTTACCTACTTCATCATGATTTCAGGAAGCCGTAATAAATATAATAAATGTGGGAATGAGGGTGGATTTTTGTTTGAATGAGTTGATGGAAACGAGCAACCGAGTGATTGGAGATTTCTGTGGAACGATTGAGACGAGCGAATGAGTGAAAGAAAGATGAGTTACGATCGGGTGAGCCTATGCGCTAGTTGTCTTTTCTGTTTTCTTTGCTTTTTTATTTCGTGTTCACTAGTTTTAATTTTTAATAAACTTTTTCATATTTTTATTTAAAAGTTTGTTTTCCTTCAAACGATCCCACATAATAATATATGTTACGGTACCAGATTTCATTTTATTAATGCAAATGACACCAATTAATCCAAAATAGGTTTCGAGGACAATTAATATCGTAACATAGCAAGCTCATAAAAATAATAATTTTTAATCACCTGCCAATAACTTAAGCAAAACATTAAGGGATTTCACTCAACGTCATTAAATTAAAAATTCTGCTACGCATTAATAATTAATCACACGATTTCGATCGATAAATCGGTCCGCAGCGAATCGATGTCAAAAACGAGTCGATACCAAAAATGAATCGATGAACGGCTGATTGTAAAATGTTATTGTTCCGACACATTACTTTTCATGATACGCTTTCTCTGTGAACGATGTTTACAAGGTTCCGTTAATGAACGTACGTTCTTTCGTCGCAGCCTGAAAATCCATACGTATATCTCTTACCACCAGGAGACCCACTTGTTCGTTTGCCTTCCAGTCGAATAAAAAAAATATATTTACCTGGTGTACTGCCGTTTCGGCAAAATATTTTTCGCCGAATTTTACTTCCCAAAAAACTTATCGCACTATTTTCATTAACCTAAACGAATCTTTAGCATATTTACATTTCGCATTTCATTCATTTGGTCAAATTATCATTTGGCATAATTTTACTTTGTCAAATTTTATTACGACAAACGTTTATTAAGCAAACGCTTTATTTTGACTGATATTGTATTCCAAAAAAATGTTTGTTCAAAATGACATTCGCACAAACCAACTACAAAAACCAACAGCAACCAGAAAAGTAGGTTTGGTTCGAACTGCGTCTTCCACAGAAACGAAATGCTATCAGAAAAGTAGATGAGGTTAGACTGGGTCCCCCACAGAAACGAACTGCTACCAGAAAAGTAGATTAGGTTAGGTTAAAACTGCGTCTCCCGCAAAAACGAATAGCTATCAGAAAAGTAGGTTAGTTTAGGTTAGAACTGCGCCCTCCTCCGCCACAGAAACGAATTGTTCCCAGAAAAGTAGGTTATTGTGTCATGCGATATTTTGGGAAGAGTACGTTATGCCAAACGATCCATTTTACCAAATAATACTTGGCAATATGAGACATGACTAAGTAATTATTTGTGAAACAATAATTTGCCAAAAAAACGATTGACTGTAAAATTGCGATAGTTAATTTTTTTCGCCAAATGATTTTTTGCCAAATGATAATTTGAGTAAAATATTTTGAGATGTGATATTCTGAGAAAAGTTTTTTGGCCACTCATTAGTAATCAATTTGCAAATAATCAACATTTAATTTCTGTGGCTACAAATAAGTCTCACGCTTGACCGATTTTTTATTTTAATTAATACACCATAAACATTTTTACGCGACGTTGCAGTTGATTTTTATTGCGTCCTTACGCTGAGATATCGGGGATTTTGGAGCGATATCTTTGGACAGTCATAAAATTTATGTTCATGTTAATGTAAATATTATTGATTGTACACATCGTTTGAGGTAATTTGGATACTTGTCATTTCTTGAGTTCTATAGTCAAGGAGTCTGCAGAAAAAAACAAGGTTTTTTTATAATTGTAACAATATGCATACCTATCAAATGAAAGTTAATAATTAGGTAATTCCGTATAAAATTATACATGTCTTAACTCTTTGAAGCCGTCGTTTTTACAGGAATATTAAGAAAATATGAAATAAAATAAACACCTGACTACTTAAAAAAAAAAACTTGAAAAAACTTACCTACCTGAACTATTTTTTATTACTGGTAATTATAAAGCTGGTCACTGTTGAATTTGTTGTTGTTTTTGTTGTGTATTCCAAAATAAAGAATATACTATCATTATTATTTCAAGTTACTTAACAACATAGGATAAATGATCTAAAAAATTATATTTAATTCGTCAAAAACATAAAATCATACAAAATGCACACAGCTTGAAGTCATTTTATATTGGCTCGTTGGGACATGCTTTATTTTTAATACAGTTTTTTTATTGTTGTGGTGACAATACACACACAATAATATCTACGATTCTTGAAATACAGCCCTGTGACAGACTGACAAAAACACAGTTTTGTGACATTAGTAGGGTTCCTAAAAACGAATTGTTCATTTCCGCTATTAAGTGGCGAGTAATTTTCTGATCTCATTAAGGAAGATTAGCTCTGATACACAACTGCGCCGTAAATGGCTCCTTTATGCCCCGTTTTACTCAGAAAACGTATTTTTTGCAGGCATTCCCATTTACAATGTCCGTTCGTGTGTAAAGGTGAGAAATTGCCTTTGAACTAATAAGAGGTGGGTTTTTCTTGGTAATTACACTAATACGGCCTTAAATAGAGGCAGTGTTAGAAGTAGGGTGGCAATTGTGAGGCAGAGTTAAGAGGGAGTTTTAACTAAATATTCAAATTTATTTATATTATATATTTTTTTCTTTTTTTTAATATAAATATTTATTAGATCTATCTCAAGTTCAAGTTATTAAAAATATAATTAAGTATGGGACACGATAATAAATTAAAATAAGGCTTATTAAATTAATGTAAAACACGCACACGAATGAACATTTTGTCGTAATGACACATTTTTAATTTTTAATTTAATTTGCCTTGTTTTTTGTGTCAAATCTTGTAAGTTCATTTTCATTCGCTTCCTGTGGTTGGATAGAAGCAAACTTTAACATACTTACTTATGTGCATTGTGCATATTTTATGTGAGTCTAAAGACGAACGTCTTCAATCAGTGCGTCTTACCCGTTATGACATACGGTGCCGAAACATGGACGCTCACGGTAGGGCTGGTCCACAAATTTAAAGTTGCTCAACGTGCTATGGAAAGGGCTATGCTCGGAGTTTCTCTGAAAGATCGAATTCGTAACGAAGTGATTCGACAGAGAACCAAAGTTATCGACATAGCCCACCGCATTAGTACGCTGAAGTGGCAATGGGCCGGTCATATAACCCGAAGAACCGATAACCGTTGGGGTAGACGAGTTCTTGAGTGGAGACCACGGATCGGCAAACGTAGCGTAGGACGCCCTCAGACTTGGTGGTGCGATGATCTTCGCAGGGTGGCTGGCAAGAGCTGGATGAGAGTGGCCGAGGATCGTGCTCAGTGGCGTGCCATGGGAGAGGCCTGTGTCCAGCAGTGGACGAACATAGGCTGATGATGATGACTAATGTGCATTCGGTGACAATACAATAATCTGACAGTGAAATTGTATTGGTTTGTCCAGGACCCTTTCTGAACGTAGGTAACTGTGCAACGGTTAATGGCATCGACTTGAAATTTAGGATGGAAATGTAGTTTGGATAAAATTCAAGTACGTTCAACAAGAAATATAGCCAGCTAAAAAAAATGAATCAAAAATGATTTTCTTATCAAAAATTATTTTATAATTTAAATTGTTCGCCTCCCTTTAAGATTAGCTTAAAAACATATGAATGTCTAAACGCATATTGACCATAAATGCTGACTCATTAAAACCTACTACGGAACTCACAGTACGTGCTTCCAGGTAAATTAGCTCTAATCGTTTTTAAGATTTTTTTTTTTATCTTTAAACGGGCAATCTTGTACATTTATTTATTTATAATCAGGGATCTCGGAAACAGGTCTACTCTGTTTAATTTAAGGTTTGATTGAATTTAACGGTCGAATGTTATACACGTTTCTTGATATTTCGAGCACAAATTGACTAAAAATACCTACATGGATTAGCAACATAATTATGTTTTCATGATAGAAGTTAACACAATTATAAATTGTTTTGTCGTTTCACTTAAAAACGTGTGAAAATTTAGCGTTAAGTTTCAAATGTTAAATAAATGGAGTATAATGATTTAGATGGAATTTGTTATGTGAGTTGTTTTTGGGAGCAAACGATCTATGAGATTTTTTTAAATGTTTTTTTCGGGATTTATGATTTTATAGGGATGTACGGAGTCTCTGATTCAGTATCTTTTTCGAATTTCGAAATTCGAAACAGTCTATAATATTAAGGTAATCCGCGAACAGTCGGATAGCGGTACGCATCTAATCGCATAATTTTTGAAAGACAGAATTTCCTTTAGGTAGTCATAATTTTTTTCCCGCTTAAATCGTAAATTTTTCAATATAATTTAAATGGCCATATTGTAGAAGTCTGTAGGTTAGGTTAGGTTTGTTTTATAACAATTCTGAATAATTAATGAATTGGGAGAAAAAAGAGTTATGACAAACAATACTTTATGATTATGACAAACATAACTATGACTCTCAACAATTATGCGAGCCGATATGAACCCGTCGGATAGGCTATGGATAATGTTTATATCATTCTAGCTACAGATCCCTAAAAAGGATTAACAATACGGTTAAGTTACTGCTGCTCTAGAAAATATCAGTCAGTATTACTGATACAAAATTGGTATCGAATTATAATGATATCACAAAGTGCCTAATTAAATACGTTAAGAAACATGACTATGCTGTTTCGACAAAAGATCTTTGTTTTTTCTTTTGTTGTTGTAAGCCTTTCTTTAACATGGCCGGCTGGTCGTTAGGAGATCAAAGTTTTAGGGTTCAACGGTTTAAAGTATATTTACGCATTAGTGATTAGTGCATACACTGTTAAAAATTTTTGTAAAATTACAATTGTTTTACATAACAAATATCAGCAAAATTCCAAATCAACGTATACTAATACAAAACATAACACAATTTGAGTAAAATTACAAGACATGTGAAGGAACTTACTATAATGAGTTGTAATTTTGGAAGCTTTATGCAATAACCCTACACGTATTGTAATTTTTCCTAACTGTTGGTGAATTTCTAATGAAAGGTTGTAAATTTACCAAAATTCTTTGTAATCCGATTTACAATACTTTTTTGTGATATTACGAATAAATGTTGAAACTCAAATTACTATGAAGTCATTAAGAATTTACTAATAATTTTATTATTTTTGTAACACAAATTTGAAAATTACAATACGTATTATAATTCTATCGAAAGTTTTTATTTTTCTAACACGTATTGTTATTTTCTAAAACTGTTGATTAATTCTGAACAAAATGATTTGAAAATAAGAATAACTCTTTGTATTTTGATTTACAATACTTTTTTTATGAAATTGCAAAAAAAGTTGAAACACAAATTAGTATGAAATCATTAAGAATTTACAAATAATTTTATCATTTTTGTAACACAAATTTGAAAATTGCATTACGTATTGTAATTCTACCCAAAGTTTGCTACCATTCAACAAATGTTTTGTAATTTTTCGATAATGAGTTGAAATTAATTACGTTGTGTAGTACGGGAGTGCACCGATAGATGGCGCTGCTCCCTAAATAAACTCGCTAACGATGTGTAACCTTAGAATTGTGACTACCGCGGCTTACTTAACGCTTGTTGTCTTTTGTTAGGGACAGCATTATACTTGGTTGGCTGCATTCAAGTTATTGAACACCTTCCAATATAATTCTGAACATAGTACGATTCTGATTGCAGTACGGTGTCTCGCTCGAAACGCCTGCTGTTCTCCGAGTGAAAACTATAAAACCACTCAGTTGTAAGTGAAGTTTGCCTAATAAACCGTATAATTATATTTGTCGTTTCCGTCGCATCGTCAACCCCGTTCTAGTTGTAAATTTACAACACATCATTTTGAAATTGCAAACCATTTTCAAAAGAATTTGTTTGGCAAAATTACATTATTTGTATTGTAATTTTGCTAAACGAATTTCCGATAGTCGTTTGGTAAATTTCAACAAATGTTTTGTAATTTTTCAATAATGAGTTGAAAATTTACAACACATCATTTTAAAATTGCAAACCATTTTCAACAGAATTTGTTTGGCAAAATTACATTGTTTGTATTGTAATTTTGCTAAACGAATTTCCGATAGTCGTTTGGTAAATTTCAACAAATGTTTTGTAATTTTTCGAAATTGAGTTGAAATAAATTGTATTGTAAATTTACAAAACGGAATTATATTTTTACTTTATTGTTGTGCGTAAAAACTTCCAACACTTTCTTTGTAAAATTACTACAGAAATTTTTAACAGTGTACTATTAGATATAACCAACTAATTTAGTACGCATAGATTCTCCAAGAGCACAATTACACCGTATTCTATCGGTAAAGGTCGTATTTATCATTCCTAACCATGCCTCTATACTTCTATTTTCATTTTGACATTTCACACTAAATCTTAAAATATAAAAATCTTAACATAAATAAATAAAATAAATAAATATCACGGGACAATTCACACCAATTGACCTAGTCCCAAAGTAAGCTTAGCAAAGCTTGTGTTATGGGTACTAAGCAACGGATAAACATAATTACATAGATAGATACATACTTAAATACATATTAAACACCCAAGACTCGAGAACAAACATTCGTATTTTTCACACAAATATCTGCCCCGATACGGGAATCGAACCCGGGACCTCAAACTTCGTAGTCAGGGTCTCTAAACACTAGACCATCTGGTAGTCAACATAAAATACAAACATTGGAACATAGAATTTCCTCCTTTTTTTGAAGCCGGTTAGTAAAAATAAATCCCTATTTCCCTTGGTCACGGCATCACGCGTTCAAGTGCCATCGTATATTCTGATTGAAATCCGAGTTAAGTTACTTGAGAATTATTAGTAATTTAAGAGTAAATAGCAGCCTGAGGTATAAAATATACCTAAACTTGGAATATTCCGTACAAAATACGAAATCGTTAGAAAAATGTTACTTTTTTTTTCGTACTGGCTGCGGAACCCTATTTCGGGCGTGTTCGGTACGCTCTTGGCCGGTTTATTTTTATTTTTACTAAGTACAGCACAGAGATCGGCAAAGCGTAGGACGTCTACCAACAAAATGTACGGAAGATCTGGTTAAAGCCGCAGGTTTACGGTGGATGCAGGCCGCTTCCAACCAAATCAACTACAGTAGGCCTATGGGGGAGGCCTATGTCCAACAGTGGACGTCCTACGGCTGATGATGATGACTATCGAACCAACTGGCGTGCAACAGCCAGTTCACAATAAAAATCGCAAACAAAACCTACTGACACAGCACAATAAACTACAGACAGTTCACTGCGTCATTCAAACGTGAGTGTGGGAACTTGAATTGTTAAAGCTAACACCAACGGACAGCGCCGGAGTGATACAATTATCTCCAGTTGCTTGCAAACTTAATAGCTCGCCGATGATATGTATGGGGTATAGCTTACATAAGTAAAGATGGAGCACATTAATTATTTTATTTGTTTCTAAACATGAATTTTCTTTGCAAATAAACAAATATAAGGTTCGTGGACTTAAATCATGGACCTATTTAGCCATCATTTTAATCAAGTACAGTTTTAGTACAGATATTTGAATGAAACCTCTGCAAAATAAAGCCTGATTCAATCAATTACGTGATAGTTGATTGATACTGAACACTGAACGATGAACAGTTCTTTTTACGGTTATAGAAAATACGTACAAATCTAGTGAACAATATTTTTCAATATTTATTTTATCAGATAAGTTCGTTTAATATTCCATTCTCAATTAGCTTCAGTAAAACTATAATTTGATACCTCATCATCATCATCATTCAAGTCTCTACACTTCCTACTCCAGGGCACAGCCCTCCTCTCATAGTGGGAGGGCTTGGGCTGCAATTTCCAGGCGACCCTAGAGCGTGTGGGTTTCCTCGCGCTGTTTACCTTTACCGTAAATTCCATGGTAAATTTACGCCATGATATATTTATACCTCATCCTATTAAGGGTCATACTGAAAACTAGCGCTGCGGCTTGCTGTAGCAATACGCTGAGTGTGGCCCTTTTTACTTCTTTCGGCACAATGTTTATTTATTTCTGTCTTGGTGCCTAAATTATAAAATTGTCTATTTTTAACCGTAATTTTATTTATTTTTGCTGTGCCAAATTTAGGTAAATAAATTTATTCTTTCTTTCTTTCTATCTTTATTAAATTAAAAAAACTATGCGCACCTATTCATTAATTTCCATTTAGTGCAAAATCTTCATCACCTTACGCTATATCACCCAACAATCCGCCAGTAATATTGGTATTAAATAATGCACGACACTGTATTCTACAGTCACTCCAACTTGAACTCTACCTTTTACCAAATAAGAGTGCTTTCCCTTCGACTTTCCTGAAGTTAAATGCATGGTTTGAATACGGAAGCGACGATATAAATGTTTTATTGTATGTAGAGATGGAAATTAAATTATTGTATTGGACGGTAGCGTGAAGACTAGACTTGTTAGGACGTTCACGAGCGGCCATCTTGGAATTTAGGTTAGGATGATATAATTTATTACCTCAGTTGGAGTCCTTAGTAACAAATGCAAAAGTTTGTGTTTGTTATTCTTACAGGTTAAAATAAGAAAAAAAGGAAGATTTAAAGGAAAAGACAAAGTAGAAAAACAAAAAAATACAAAAATTCAAAGTCAAAGTCAAAATCGCTTTATTAAATTTAGGCTATGACAAGCACCACCGGTTCGGAAAAAACCTCTGTTGAGAAGAATCCGGCAAGAAACTCAACGAGGTTTTTTTTTTTTTAAACAGATTCATAATATTTATAAATGATATCTATATACTATACATTACAAGTATTTTACACAATTTTATTTTTAACACAGTAGGTTCACTATTTGAAGGGATCGCTAGTGCGGATCGGAATTATTTCAATTTGTAATTAAAATTGTAGGGTATAATACTGCTACATACACGATTTTGTGTCCCCGCAAAAGTGAAACCGCCGCTAACTCAGCGTTATGCTGAGGCGTTAGACACTGGCAGCGCTGATTTTCTGTCAGAACCGTCTGTGACTCACGTATAAAAAAAAATCGGCATATCATATACCTACATAAGTACCATTATAGCACGCAAGCTATTAAGCTTTTCGATTAGTTTTGCAGATTTCTATATTATGGTCTACTTGGGACACTACTAACGCCCAAATCCAAAGAATGCGAATTTCGTCCGGCAAATCTTATATGTCGACGATTTCATTTTTGCTCCACCGTATCGTGCCCTTAATCGTCCTAATTTCCACAAACCAAAAATGCACCATGTAGCCAAGAATGCTGTATAATGGCTGCTTAATGCCCTCATATATCATCGCGGGAGCCAATATTTCACTTCTCGTTACCACTGGGTCCGTTATAACGCTAAATTAAAACTTATGCCGGTATTATTCCGATTAATAAGGGTTTTGTAATGAAGAATCGCATCAAAAACATAATGAAATGAGAGCTAAGTTCATGTCTTTGCGCTTGGGATATAATCATGTTCAAGATTTGACTTGGTTACTTACCAACTTCCCCAATTTAGACAAGTATCATAGACGAATACCTGCAGGCTATCCTGTTCGTCGAATTAGAGGGGAGGAACGAGTGTTTGAAGAGGAGAGGGGTTTTGGAAAAACACAGTTTTAAACTGTTCGAGTTCGAGAAGAATCCTAATTCTACTTAGCAAAATATACGAATATTTTTTGAATCAATTAAGGTATATGTAATGTAATTAAATGCAAACTAATCCATCCATACTAATATTATAAATGCGAAAGTGTGTTTGTATGTTTGTCCGTCTTTCGCGCCGTAACCGAGCGACGGATCGACGTGATTTTTGGCATAGAGATAGTATGTGGGCCCGGGAATGAATTGAATTGATTATCCTTAAATTATATAGACATGATATTATTATACTGACTGACTTAAATATTTGTACGCCGCAAGGCAAAACATGCAAGAACAGGAGAAGAAACCGAACAGCTGTATTTTATGTAACTCATGTTTTAACAAATAAATATTTTTATCTTTATCTTATCCCGAGAGTGACATAGGCTACTTTTTATCCCGGAAATATGCATAGTTCCCGAAGGAACTGCGCCGCAGGTTAGACGCGGGTTAAAATAAAAGAACACAGTTGCGGGCTAGTTTAAAATAAAAGAACACAGTTGGATTGTCTGTGGTTTATGAAATTATGGGATACAAGGTGACTCACGTCCACATTTATCAATAGAATTTGTAGAATTATTCATATCCTAAATACCTTCCCGCAACCATTACCGATAACCGTTGGGAGAGAAAGGTCCTCGAGTGGCGACCACGGACCGGAAGATGAAGCGTTGGCAGGCCTCCCACCAGGTGGCCTGACGACATCGTGAGAGTTGGGAGAAACCGGTGGATGCAAGTGGCGAGTTGTCATTTATTGTGTCGTTCTAAGGGGGAGGCCTTTGTCCTCCAGAGGACGTCTTCCGGCTGACGATGATGATGATGTATATACTTTCAACACGAAGTAAGTTAAATGCAATGTTAAAAAAACTTTTGTTAAAATTATCGTTCCCTGCTTTGAACAAGATTCATGCAACCAAAGAAGCAAACATTACAGTCTTGTTAAAAATAAAGCTTTTTCGAGTTCACGATTCTGTACCTGTAATTATTTGACACTGATGACGTAAAGGATTAAGGCTAATGTACACCTGCTTCTTTTTAACACGCAAGCTTGAAAGCAGAGTCAGGAATTTGACAAATTGAATAAAAAATGACTGCGACACGCCTTGAAGAGTGTGTCCAGAAAGTGTGTTGTCAGGTTTGGGAAAACACTATCATATTTTATGTCCTTTCCCCGGGTCTCAAAACATATTACAACACAATGACTCTATAAAAATAGGGACAGAGCGAAAAATATACCATACCACGGCATGCCATGCCATGCCATGCCATGCATGCCATGCCATACTATGCGATCCATACTATACCATACCGGTTACATATCTGAAAATCGAAATTATGCCACGAGGCGTTGATAGGTCAAATCACTATTTGGCTATTTGATACCTATATTAGTAAGACTTACCTACAAAGCATAGTCCTAAAACATTTCGTTCCTTTCACAATAACCATTGCAACGTCAACGTTACTCCAACACTCAAATTAGGCATTGTCCGGTCCCTCCGTAGGTATCGACTGTGTTCAATATATCCCCTGCCTGACATATAAACATGACAATTGTATCCAACTATCAATTATTAGCCTATAGTACTTACGACGAGAGCAGACTCCCACAACTAGACATAAGCTTCCCCCATATACCTCCAGTTGCTTCGGTTGTAAGCAAGCATTCCCCATGGACCCGTGATACTAACCAGGTCATTCGTCCATCTCGTATGAGGACGTCGCTTGCTGCTTTGCTTTTTTTATTTAATCGCGTGTACCTGCTCAGTAATGCTCATGTTGATTTTACTTACGTGCCGCCTCATTCCAAAAATTTACCTTTACAGCTTAAATTCCACAAACGGGTCCCTGAACCGTAAAATAATTATCATAAATCTACAATTTTCTTAAAATACATATCTAACAACACCTGGCACCATCGATATAGAAATAGATAGTCATCTCCACTTTTCGCGCAAAGACTACTTCCGAGATCACCTAACCAACTTTGTAAAGTTGAATACCCCCGACATTGTACCTAATTTCAATGCTCAATATTTCAAAAATGACTAAACCGGTTTTTATCAAACCTAGCTAAGGACTACCGAGAAAAATTTGCTTTCACGCAAAAAGCCAGTATCTAAATCAAACCATTCGTTTTAGAGCTACAATGTCATAGAAAGACAGACAGACAGACCGATATTAGCGTCAAATTTATAACACCCCTCTTATTACGTTGGGAGTTAAAAAAATAAGAGATACAATACAATACAATACAAAGACTCTTTATTGTACACCAGAAATAGTAAGTGATACAGAAAACAAATACACAGAGAAAAAAAATTACACGGTAAGCAATAGGCGGCCTTATCGCTTAAGAGCGATCTCTTCCAGGCAACCTTTTTACGGAAAGAAGGAAGGACTAGATTTCAATAGGTGGTGCATCAAAAGTAGATGTATATATATACCATCATCCTCTAAAATACTCGTTGAAAAAGTGTGTATGTAGGGTATTTAACGTAAAGACATCTCCGTTCATAACAGCTACATGGTTACCACAGCAATAAATGCACGGAAGCCTTCTACGATTTATTTATGAACAGCATTCACACATTCCTGGCGTGTATGGAAATCTCTTGAGGTGTGGTGCTTCTGCCTTTTGCCATAGAATGTCCGCCATATTTGCTTTGAGTATGACCTAGGTGTGATGGTCAGTAAATAACTCGGTGGAATATAGGTACACGAGGATTTGAAATCAGCTCAAATTTTTCTAATTTAGTCATTGATAACGGTAACAATTACAGAATCGCAGACTTTTTTTTATTCGATATTTTTTATTACTAAAATAATTTTTATCTGAAATTCTTTCTCACCCCTAGTGACCGGATGGCCAAGTGGTTGGTTAGAGAACAAGACTAAGAAGCTTGAGATCCTGGGTTGGATTCCCGGCCGATATATTTGTATGAATAATACCAATGTTTGTTCTCGGGTCTCGAATGATTATTAAATTATGTACGAGTATTCAAGTAACTTATGTATTTATTTCTCTATAAAAGTATGTTTATCCATAATACAAGCTCTGCTTAGTTTGGGACTAGGTCAATTGGTATCAAATATCCCATGATGTTTATTTAATGCTTCAGTCTATTACAATACAAACTCAAGAAAGTTTCATAGTTATACTCGTACTTAGGATTATGAGTAAATGAGTTGCCATTGTCAACGTCGTAAACATTGCAGAAAAATAGTAGATTTCTACGAATTACGGGGAATTCCCCGTAGATAATCTGCTTCTCTTCAATAATTGGGTAATGTAGGATGACTATGGTATCAACTAGTTATTAAAAATAAATACTAATATTATAAATGGGAAAGTGTGTGTTTGTGTGTTTGTCCGTCTTTCACGCCGTAACGGAGCGACGGATCGACGTGATTTTTGGTATAGAGATAATTTATGGTCCCGAGAGTGACATAGGCTACTTTTAATCCCGGAAAAATGCACAGTCCCTGAGGGAACGGCGCGTAGGTAATAACCGAATACCACGCGGTCGGAGACGCGGGCAAAAGCTAGTGTTTTTGTAAGTTTGACGCCCAAGTCTGTCTGTTCGTAGCCCCCAAAACGGATCGATTTTGTTTTCACGCGAAAAAGTTTTTGGTCTTTTCTAGTTAGACAGACGCAGACAGCAGAGCTGAAATTCGAAACTCGAAGTTAGTGTCGTGCAATCCCTCTCGCTCTCGTTTTAAATAGTATAAGTGTCAGAGGGATCGCACGACACGAACTTCGGATTTCGTGTTTCGGAGTAGCCCTTCAGGGCATTCCTTATCTGCCTTAGGTTGTAGCACAGAATATATAATAGTACTAACGTAAAAAATGGCCACGCTCCGCCCCGCACCGGTTCGAGTTACCCCACCCCCCAAGCGCAGATTGCAGGAAAACCGCAGGAAAGCAGTCGGGTGCGCAGCACGATGTATTGCGACCGCACGGCACTAAGATCAGAAGAAATAATTTTACGAAGCGGTACCCTAACTACTTCATATTTTTTTTTAATAAATAATTATTTCTGAAATTATCGCAATTAATACTTACATGAAATAACTACCTACCGAATAATTCGTTTAAGTTTGCAGTCATAGTATCCATTATAATTGAAAATAATAATGCTTAAATACACGGGCAGACACATTTTAAGTAGGTTTAAATAAATAGGTAAGATTAACGATTATATTTGTTTGCACTATCTAAACCATACCTACATAATAATAAAAGTACTTTTAAATGTCATTGGTAGCACTTATTAGGGTTTTGCGATAGTCAGCCCTGTGTATCTTACGCACACATTGACGCGTGTACAGACGTCGTCGTGTCTATGTAGAGTCAAGAACGCGTATTTTGTACGGCGTGGCCGCCGTGTGGTTGTAGATAAATTTTGTGACAGCCGATTCCAAAATGTTGCAAGTACCGTACTAAAGAAGCGACCGCTTTGAAATACGCCCTCATTTGCATGCGCCCGCGCTGGGTTAGAGTTATGCTCCTGACCCCGTGACTGCTGTTTGCACGCTCCGACTGTATTTTCAAACTATTGCCTTGGTATTCTTATCACGCCTTGGAGTCGCATATTTAGTACCATCATCACCATCATCATTGTCATCGAAGCCTTTATACGTACCACTGCTGGGCACTGGCCTGTTGTCAGAATGATGGCCATAGTTCCCACATGGTGGACCAGGGAAAGAGGTGGTAGCGGGGTTTCCAGCAATGGTTCTTAAATATGTTTTATCAAAATCGATTTAACCGTGTTTGAGATATTGAACTTTGAAGTGACAATATCGGACGTTTTTCAAATTTTTATTGGTTAGGTTACTATATAGGTTTCATATTATAGGTAATGGTTTTGTTTTCCTGTGCTGTGAATATTATGCCTGGAGGTGGCAGGAGCGATAGAGGAAAGTGATTTATTGGGTTCTTCTATTAGACCTGTGTACTGGAAGGAAAATGTAATTTATTTATTTGCTCAAAGGGCTTGCTAATTGTGCCCACTTGCTCGTTTGCCTTCCAGTCGAATAAAAAAAAACTTGACGTACTATCCAGTTTAGATACTTAAAGACATCGTTTTCTAATAGCTACTGCACTGTATTTAATTGCTAGTAAAATAAACATAAAATACCATAAATTAGGGATCACCAATAAGTTTCTACGGGGGTCCGGTTTTTAAAATAAAATTACAATCAATACAACAAAATACACACTCTTTATTGTACACCAGAAATAGTAAACAATACAGAAAAACAGGTACACAGGGAAAATTACAAGGTAATAGCATCCATCGCGGTCCGTTTCTATAGAGTTTGTTAAGTGAGCAAAAATAAAAAGTAACAAGGATTTGTGAATTATAAAATTATGTACTCAATACTTACTACTACTAGAGAGTTACTTTTCTGTTTACTTAAGGTTCACACAAAATAGTTTAGTCCGCCATTTGGTGACCCCTGCCCTAAATGTTTTTGTTTTCTTTTTAATTATTTTACTCTATTCGGCAAGAAATAGCCCAAAGCAGCCTGAAGTACCAGGAGAAGCTGACTAGCCACGTCAATAAGCTTGCCCAAATTTTGAGCGGAACTGGAGGACTCCAACATACCCGATTAAAGAGACATGACATCCCTAATCTTAATAAAAGATTCCAGCAATAAATCAAAAAGAGAGTGGCTGGAAAGAAATTTTCAGTGTAATGGCTCTCATAGATAACATTTTAACTGATGCAACTATCAAATAAGAAAGTCGCTTATTGTTCCTTGAGCAGATTGCCATGTTGTAGAATCACCAAAAAAAAAATTTTTTTTTACTTTGATTTTATACGTACAAAATACCTTAATTATTTTAGAAAATATTGTAATATACTTAATTAACAACAGACATTGTTAATATCACAACTCAGTTTTAAATTTGGGGGAAAATCCTGTTTCGATCGCACACTAAATACAATGAGCTAAAAGAATTTCTTTGCTCACCCGCGACCTTAAAAAAAAAATCTTTTAAATTAGTTAAGTTATTAACCTAAGTCTGTCAGTAAGTTTAGTTATTTCTTAAGTTTTTTATTTAGTTATTTTTCTTTTACTTTAGACATTCTTTTAGTTCATTGATATGAACCTCCGCAAAGTAACATCTGATTCAATAAATTATTTGCATACAAATAAGGTTTGTCATGCAATTATAATCCGGGATACATTTTCATAATTTTATGTTTATGTTTTTCACGTTGAACGATGTTATGGCATTGTCCAACATCCCGTAACGTAAAGCTTAAGATATAAAGCTTTATGTTTCAGTTAAACAAAATATTCTGATAATATATGTTGATTGGTATTGATGAGTAAGGCTGTGCCGCGGTTTTGCTTATTTTTTAACCGATTTTTTTGTTTACATGTTTTTATCTGGATATAAATATAAGTAAGATAGACATCCTAGTAGCTGTCATTTTTAATTTTATATCATTAGCGATAGAGGTGACTACAAGGTGTCACTTATTGGGCATTGGTATGTCAACCACTAGGATGCTTACTTTAGTGAAAAAGAAAGAAAAATGTAAGGCTTGTGTACATACTAGTTTCCCAGGATGATTTGTGGCTACTAAAATTTGATTATTTCTAAAGAAACTATTATAAACTATTAACTAATATTTGAAAAAGAAACACAGTTTTTAAACACTTTGATTTAGTAAAACTAAACCAGAGTCTTTGACCTTTGCTTGGTAATTAGTCTAAGCTCTCATAGCTTGTGAGGAGGCCTGTGACTAAGCAGAAAGTTGTATCCAGTGATGATGAAAGTTGAGGTTTTTACATATCATTTTCGTTATTAAAAATACACAACGTAATCCAAACAAACAGACAATATACAAAATTTATTCAATTTTTAAAATATGAAAGCTCAGATATTAATTTATAGTAAACCCGACATAATATTAATTGGTACATAAAAAAATACGAGCACAGACCGTTAACGTCAATTATAATGATTGTTCAATAATAATGATTGCTTTATATTTAATGATTCCTTTATATCATTAAGTTTACGATGTCGTAAAATTTGAGTGTATTATTTGACACCGTTTAAGCATTGTCTCATAACACAAGTTTATAATCGGGATTATAAATTATACACAATTATTTTGAATTGATCCGATTAAATATTCAATTTAATGCATGAAAAATTATAATTTTGTACGCAAGAGCCTGACATCTAGAGTAACACAGGTAAGACTTAGAAGTATGATTTTGTTTACTGCTGTACTTATAGGGTCGTAGACTGATCTAAGTATTTGATACTAGCTTTTGCCCGCGGCTTCGCCCGTGTGGAATTCGATTATCGCGCGCTGTTCCCTTAAGAACTGTGTATTTATTTTTTTCAGGATAAAAGTAGCCTATATCACTCTCGGATTCATCAACTATCTTTATGCCAAAAAGAACGTCGATCCGTCGCTCCGTTTTCACGTGAAAGATGGACAAACGTAGAAAAAACACACAAAAATCGCATTTTTTTAATTTTACTATGGACTAGCCGTTACTCGCGACTCCGTCCGCGCAGAATTCATTTATCGCTATCCCGCGGGAACTATGCAATTTTCCGGGATAAAAACTATCCTATGTCCTTCTCTGGGTGCTAAATTTTCTGTAGGTATACCGAATTTCATCTGAATCTGTTCTGTGTGGTTTAGACGTGATGGAGTAACGAACAAACAAAAAAACAAATAAACAAGCAGACTTACAAACTTTGGAATTTATAATAATTGCTAGCTATTGCCCGCGGCTCCGCCCGCGTGGTATTCGGTTATCGCGCGCTGTGCCCTCGGGAACTGTGCATTTTTCCGGTATACTTTTTATAGTTTAGGCTACACTCGGACCTATAAACTATCTCTATGCCAAAAATCACGTTGATCCGTCACTCCGTTACGGCGTGAAGAACGGGCAAACACACAAACATACAAACACACTTTCGCATTTATAATATTAGTATGGATAGTGAGACGATATTATCAGCTTGTTACCGCGCGTTCCTGAAAAAAAGGAATTGGTAGACGGACGAATAAACGGTCAGACGGAAACCAATGTGACTCTATAAGGGTTCTGTTTTTGCCATATACGAAAAAAATAAATTTTTGTAGTTGATTGTATTTTTTTTAAATAACCTTCACATTTATAACATTAATAGGATACTAAGAAAGGTGGGGAATTATTCAGCAAAATAAACGCTATCTTCGAAGAATAAATTCGTACTAAACGTAACACACAAACCCTTTTTGCATATTCTAACCGACCCAGGCAGGTGGCGAGGCAACCGATGTAATTTATGATTTTCCACATTTAACACAGCCGGCTCATTCGATTCCGAATAGAATCGAGTTACCATGCATCCGAATGAATCGATTCTCGGTGTGACATAAATTTTATTAGTTCTGACGGGTGGCCGTGAGAATCGAGCACTCGGTAATTTAAGCGCATGCGCGAGTATCGAGTCGGTTATTTGTTTTGTGGTATTGTCGTTTTGTGGATTGCTTTTACTGTGCTACTATGAACATCCCACAAATCCATAAGTACTAATATTATAAATGCCAAAGTGTGTTTGTATGATTGTCCGTCTTTCACGCCGTAACGGAGCGACGGATCGACGTGATTTTTGGCATAGAAATAGTTTATGGGCCCGAGAGTGACATAGGCTACTTTTTATCCCGGAAAAATGCATAGTTTCCGAGAGAACAGCGCACGATATCCGAATACCAAGCGGGCGGTGCCGCAGGCATAAGCTAGTATATATTATAAATGCGAAAGTTTGTAAGTCTGTCAGTTGGTTTCTTTGTCTGTTTGTTTGTTACTTCATCACGTCTTTGTTACTTCATCGACTTTTGCAGGTAGTAGGACCTTGTGCAAGGTCCGCCCCGATTGCTACCACCATCTTGCTCGCTAATCTTGCCGTGAAGCAGCAGTGCTTGCTGTGTTTCGGCGTGGAGAGTAAGACAGCCGATGAAATTACTAGCACTTGAGGTATCCCGTCTTAGGCCTCTGGGTTGGCAACGCATCTGCAATCCCCCTGGTGTTGCCGGTGTCTATGGGCGGTGGTGATCTCTTACCATCAGGATGCTCACATGCTCGTTTGCCATCCAGTCGAATAAAAAAAAACCATGACCATAAAAGAGTTTGTAGCACACGGGTAGGTATGGTGAAACTTTCTAGGGTTTTGTAGGACTACAGAACCCTATAGACTGATACATTAAAAGAGCCCTTTGCGACCTACTTACAGAAAACGTTTCGATTGCCAAATCACTTATCTAATCCAGCAGAATCCTAGCAACCACAATCATCGACAAAGATCTAGCAAACCAGTGCATTAATATTCTAATGCACATGGAAGATAGCAATCGATATAAGTTATCCATCATGACGTGGTGCACCTGTGTGTCCGTCATTTGTCGTCGCTAGACAACGGCCAGCTGATGTATGAGCTTAATACTTGGTAGCTTTGTGGCCTTTCCCACGGGGTAGTCCATTATTTATGTCAAGCTTCTTGCTCATGGGTGCACCCGTGTTAGAATCTTGGTTTGGGTGGAGAGTTTTTTTATTTTTTATTTTAATAATTCAATAGTAAATAAATAATAATATCATTTAAATAAGATAATAATCCCTTACCCATACCCATAGTTTGTTAGTTACAAAGCCTTAATATTATGTTAGAAAGTAGTACGAAGTTTTGCAGGTGGTAAACCTTGTGCTAGGTCCGCCCGGATTGCTACCACTATCTTACTCACTAGTCCTGCCGTGAAGCAGCAGTGCTTGCGCTGTTGTGTTTCGGCGTAGAGAGTAAGACAGCCGGTGAAATTACTGGCACTTGAGGTATCCCATCTTAGGCCTCTAGGTTGGCAACGCATCTGCAATACCCCTGGTGTTGTAGAAGTTTATGGGCGGTGGTGATCTCTTACCATTAATACATATACAGCGACATTGCTCAGAGAATCAGTACGCTGAAGTGGCGTTGGGCTGGCCAAATCTGTCACAGGACTGATGAACGGTGGAGTAGACGAGTCCTCAAATGGAGACCACAAATGGGAAAACGTAGTGTAGGGCGTCCTGAGGTACGGTGGACGGACGACGAGGGTCGCTGGCGGCGGATGGATGCGAGGCGCTGAAGACAGGGTGTTGTGGCGCGCCATGGAAGAGGCATATGTCCAGCAGTGGACTGCTGTGGGTTGATGATGATGATGATAATGATAATACATTATACAATTCGCTCAAGTTTTGTCCCTACGGAACACTACCCATAAAGCTGCATTTCCGCGCTGAATTCTGATCCCGATACGGTTGGGCGAGAAATTTATGTTAAACTAGCTTATGCCCGCTACTTCGTCTGTGCGGATCTAGGTTATTGCGCTTTGGCGCCCTCTACCGGAATAAAAGGTGTCCAATGTTGATCCTTGGGGTTCAAACTACATATATACCAAATTTTATTAAAATCGGTTTAGTGGTGTCAAAGTTTATAATGCTGTCCCTAAAGAGATTACAGAACTCCCATTAAACCAATTCAGAACGAAAATATACAAATGGCTGCATGAGAAACTGTTTTACTCCGTGAGTGAATTGTTTTTAATTGAAATATGAGAAGTCATAGATATATGTATATAATGTTGCATGCTAAAACTACCTAGCAAAAAATGATGTTCACTTTTCAAAATGTAACACCTTACTGTACCATTTTTTATGCAAATAAAGATGATTATGATTATGATTATAACGTGAAAGCGTAACAGACAGACAGACAGACAGAGTTACTTTCGCATTTATAATATTAGTAGGGATTATGACTGTATACTTCATCCATAGTGACAGTGACACATTTTCTTTGTGGTTATTATACTAACATGTCCAACCGGACTTTTACTAGTTCTATAATAGCCGAGAGCGTTTTGTCGTTTAATTGCAGAGTCCCTTGAGGGGCACCGTGATAGAAACGATCATATACTAATACTACTAGCTTTTGCCCGCGACTTCGCCCTCGTAGAATTCGGTTATCCCGCTCTGTTTCCTCGGAACTATGCATTTTTCCAGGATAAAAAGTAGCGTATGTCACCATCGCTCTCTGGCTCATAAACTATCTCATGCCAAAAACCACGTCGATCCGTCGCTCCGTTTCGACGTGAAAAACGGACAAACATAGAAACACACAGTATTTTCGCATTTTCAATTTTAGTATGGATCTTTTGTGCATTGAATATGCTTACATTAATATTAAAGCAATGAACTAAAAGAATTTCCTTGCTGAGATCACCTGCGACCTTATATAGTTAAAAATATGCGTGTTCATGCAGCTCCTCCACCTCCACACTGTAAGAACACACAAATCACACAAACCCATCTATCACCACCACCACACCACACTGACGCGTTTCGAACTCAACCAGAGCTCATCTTCAGAGTAACACAACCGTACGCCATGATTGTCATGCATGCCATAGTTTAAGTGATTTGTGTGTCCTTACATTGTGGCGGTGGAGGAACTGCATGAACACGCATATTTTTCATAATAACTATCACAAGGTCGCGGGTGAGCAAGGAAATTCTTTTAGTTCATTGATATGGACCTCCGCAAAGTAACGCCTGGGTCAATAGATTATTAATTAAATCACTTAATTGAATAGGTTCGGCAACTTCAGAACAAATGATCCAATTAAGGGTTCCGTTTTTTTTGTGAGGTACGAAACCCTAAAAACCGATAAACTTATTTTTTCCATGTGTCAAGTCGTGAGTAAATGCTAGTAAAATATTTTATAGGTACTTATTTTCTTTTTAATAACGATGATTTCTAAGTATTACATAATGATAATAATTGCTACAATAACTCGCATTGATCCCGATTGAACATCATGTCACATAGTAAAGTGTAATGGCCATCGATCTATCTGATCTCGTTATAAATCATGATATTATGCGTTCGGATACATGCAGTAAGTACCTAAAGATATCTTGTATTGTTAACTCGAAAATAGAAAAGCTTGATATGGCTTGTAATCCATTCTAATGTTATAAATGCGAAAGTGTGTTTGTATGTTTGTGTGTTTGTCCGTCTTTCACGCCGTAACGGAGCAACGGATCGACGTGATTTTTGGCATAGAGATAGTTTAGGGGCCGGAGAGTGACATAGGCTATTTTTTGTCCCGGAAAAATGCACTGTTCCCGAGGGAACAGCGCGCGATAACCGAATACCACGCGGGCGGAGCCAAGGGCAAAAGCTAATATAACAATTTTCCCCCTACTTGTATCCGAACATCCCTCTATTAGGATCGCTCATTAGCTGCGCCTGCGCGCACGTAGCCCTATTATATCGCATCGGGACCTTGTTCGTGATTATATGCCACCTCTTTGCAGTATAGCCATTGTTTATGAGCTAATGACGTCTAATAGAATCGTTTTTTCAAACGCGTTTGGAACGCCGTGGTGGTCCAGCGGTCACCATGGGCGCTTCTCATGCGGAGCGTCGAGGGTTCTAATCCAATATGAGACCAGATTTTCGGTTGTGTATTTTCATTTTAAAATTACACAGTTATCTTTATTTACAAAAGAGTCCACATCGCTTGAAGAATAGATAACTGTTGGGGGAGAAAAGTCCTCGAGCGGCGTCCAGGGACCGGAAGACGAAGCGTTGGCAGGCCTCCCACCAGGTGGACTGGCGACATCGTGAGAGTTGCGGGAAACCGGTGGATTGTGTGGCGAGTTTTCGTTCATTGTGCCGTTCTAAGGTGTGGAGGCCTTTGTCCAGCAGTGGACGTCTTCCGCTTGATGATATAGTATAAGATCCAAACTTAAAAAGCTCTTTACCGGTGTGATAATAAAATGAACTGTATTTTATGATAAATTTATTACGTCAGAAATAGCTTTTTTATTTATTTAGGAAAAAAACGGTTACATTTCAATGCCGCAACGTACATAGTATATACTAAAGAACCAATACTAATAATAGTTCAATTAATTATAAAATAAACTACCTATAACTAATGCAAGCGCAAAACAAAACATTTTAACCTACAATATTTAATTAGGTGAATATTTATAATCTTTATTTAACCAGCAAGACACAGTAGCAATCTTTAGTATCTAAGAAAAAAAATCTATCTAATGTAAAGAAAAAGAAAACAATCTGTTACTAAAAATCTCTGTATTGCTAAAAAAATCCTGGAAAGACTATTTTTTATGATTTTTAATTAAACGCAGACAAACCTATCTCAACGTGTTTATAATATAACAGCGCTTACGTTGATATACAATTTGTTCTATTATCTAATCAAGACAAAGTAACTGACATCGACATAACTGTTTATGGTTATACCTGGCAATCCAGTGGTTCGTCCAGGTAAAGAATAGCAGACCCAACGTCTACATATTCTATAAGTTTTATACTTTAAGTCAATATAAAATTTTCGTATATCTCGATGATACAACAAAAAATTATAAAAAATCAATTTAAATAAAATCAAACCGGTGAAGATTTTTTCAAGTTTGGATCTTAGACCAATAAATATGATACATACATACTTAATCATCCGTCCGTTTAACAAAACGATAATACTTCCAAGTACTTGTGATATTATCAGTAATTTTGCTGTGGGGACCAAAGTTGGTACATATCTGAAAGATTTACAAAATTTATTGATCTTTTCTCAGGAAATCTGTTTTTACAAAGTTAGCCCAATCAACGGTTGACAGTTATCGTGTGACCAAATAAAAATATAATTTCAGAGTGGCACGGGAGTCATGAGTAGACTAGTTTCATCACTTGACTGTAATATCGAATAACTAATACAAAATACAAAAATCTCATCATAGCTCTTAAAAATTCACAATAACTGTGGCAATTGCAATTATTGCTATTAAGTATGTATTTACGTGCCCCGAGCAGAAAAATATAATTTTTGTGCTGTTGACAGTACATACAAGCAATAAATAAGCACTGTCAAAGACTGAAGAAGTTGTGGAAAAATGGAGGAGACCTTAACTGTAGGAGAGTCCCATGAAAAAAAAGTTTACAACAAATCAATAGGACTCATTTACTAAAACATTAAGGGGCTGTTTCACCATCCGTTGATTAGTGTTAACTGACGGTTAAATGTAATGCCTTCTCCGTCTATTCGAAGAAAACTAATAGAGGCAACAGCTAGTAACAATAAACTATTTTATAATACTGTAAAAAAGACGGAACCAACAAGATCTTTATTCAATTTATTTATTTTAATAACGCATATCCTAATATTTCTCTTTCTCTCTCTCTCTCTCTCTCTCTCTCTCTCTCTCTCTCTCAATCTCTCTCTCTCTCTCTCTCGGTCTCTATCAGTTCGCAGATTCAAAATTTATCAATAATTTTTGGGCTCCAGCTCCCGTGCTATCGCAGCTCTCGTTTATTGTCGCTAATTACGCGTTAAGTTTAATCATCGGTTAAGCGCTAAATGGTGATGCTTAACGGCTTCATCGTAAAAAACAGGTCAAGTAAGAGTCTGGTTTGACAAAAAGAGTTCCGTCGTGTCTGGAATAAATATATAATACAATACAATGTCTCTTTATTTTAGATCACAAATAGTAAACGATACAAAAAAAGAGGTAGGTACCTACACAGAGAGAAAAATACGGTATTTGACAAATCCTGAATTTGCCGTATTATTAAATTCAAATTCAAATTATTTATTCAGTAAATAGGCCGCAATGGGCACTTTTACACGTCATTTTTTAAACTACCAGCACTTTCGGAAAGACCATCATTGCCAAGAAGAATGCGACGCAAGAAACTTGGCAGAAAGTCATTTTTTCATAATAAAATAATTACAAATAAAATACATAAAAAATACAGTATACAATTTTAAAGAAAAAAAATACACAATAATAATAATACAGGGATGTATGGGGTCCCTTACTTACAAAACTAAACACTAACTATATCTACGTTCAGCGGAAGTGTAGAATGCTTCCACTGTCAAAATTAAAAAAAAAAAAAATATAATTACCTTAACTATTATAATAATATAATAATATCGGTATGTATATAATACAGTTTGAAATTGAATTCTTATCCTCGAGTCTGGCAACTTTTCAAGTCTTCGCAAAAGGGGGAACCTTAATCGACACCTCGGTCAAGTGAAAATTGAACAAGCCACTGTTCGAAGTAGAATGCTCACGTACCACGCCGATTACCGACCATTCGACAATTAGTACGGGGCGAACGGATCGCAATTCACTCGTCACTTGCGGCTAAGGGGTGTTGGTCACTGGAATACAATTAAACAATTGAGCATCACAAGAATTAAACATGATTTAAAAATAGAGCGTGCTTCTTAGCCCATGGTATAAAGTTTTGACGTATTCAGTCGAGTGTAAAAATATGAACTGACCCAACTCTTCAAAAAGACCACAGATTCTTGGGACGTACTGAGGCCCTGTTTAGATATTTTTGAGTCGTTCGAATAGATACATATCTTTCACTTGAATGTATATTATAATATACTGCTCATTTTTACATGCATTTTTTTATGTTGAGTTTTATTTGGATGTAAATTATTATAATCGTGTCATAAACGACAATATTATAAGGATACACCAACTTATGTTTTCTTTTACTTACTTTTGGATTTTATCGAAAGTTTTTCAGTTTTAAATTGCAAAATTTAAGCTTTATGCAGTCAGCTCAATATAAATATAACTAGAATAATTAACATTTTCATGAAGAAAGTAATTGAGGTTAACTGAAAAAACTTCACAGGTCCAAAAATTTTACGAATAGGTATTGTATTCATGGTTAATTAATTCGAAAAATATTTATAATATTATTAATTTAAGTTCGAAAATATTTAGGTAAAAGGTTATAAAAATCTTATCCCGTTTACATTTGATAGCCCCTATCTGGAACCAAGTCAGTTGTTTTTCTTGTAGTTCCTTATATTATTTAAGTTCGAAACCATTCCAAACTTCTGCTTTTCAATTAAAACATCAGCAAAATTATTTCTTAGATCAGCAAAACTAATGATACCTAGCTAATAGGCATTTGATAGAGATTTGGTTACAGAATAACGATCAAACTGTTTGTGCTCCAAATAAAACTATAAAACTAAAACATTATCTTGCAGAAAATAAAGCACGTGAGCAAGCGCCCTTATGAAAACAGTTTTTTCGCACGACTTTTTCGGATTTGGAATTCGTTCCACAACTTTCATTTTTACTAAAATGGTTTTATATTTATCGCCCCATTTTGATTTAAGAATGTTTTAATGGAAAATGTCCCGTTGCATTGATTTCTTTCGTAAGATAGAATGTATGGGATTAATCATAAGGTGGGGTCTCATCAATTTTAATGAGAGGTCTTCTGGCTCGAGTAAGTTACATTTTAATAACGTATTGGTCGGATTTAAAAGGTAAATTACATGGCATTTATTTTCATCGATACGTTAAATTGTAATGTTTAGTTAACTACTAATTATTGGAGGTTCAAGTAGTACGTACACTCGTAAAACTTATGATCCACGAGCGAAATTAAAATGCAATGAAGATTTCTGTGAAGCCTGTATCGGCGCTGGTATCGTGAGGTCCGCTTGACACTTTTGACATTTGACAAAAGGCAGTACGCCAAACGGCCAGTACCTTTTATTATATCCAGAATGGATAGTTTTTCTTGATTATCCCTAAAATTTACAAGGGAAATGATGAGTAATGAGGGGGAATGACCCCTGTGACATTAGTCTAAAAAATTCTAAAATTAAAAAAATACAAAAAAGTAGACTTGAAACGTTTTCATTGTGGTGTAGGTACACTTTCCAATTAAAGGTGAATGTATTCCAAATTCTCGTTTTTTTGCCCGGACGTATAATTTTTAGGTCGTTGATTTTTCATTTGCACCGAATGACAGTAAATCCATCCGCGGTTCAAATTCCGTAGCAATGTCAAATGAAAACATGCAATTTCAATATAAAACCTTTACAATAGATAAGTATTTGATAAATAATGCCGCTTTGTCATCACGATTACGTAAATAGTTAGATTCTTAAACAAACTAACTCTTAGTTTATATAACACGACTTTAGACTTTAACTACCAAATAATTAAGTCGAATTTTGAAGAAATAAAATTGTAAATTAAACCTTTTCTTGAATTATTTGATTCATTTAGAGCAATAACTATTTGAGCTTCTGTATTACTTTAATCGGATTAAAACGGATTGATTCAAAACTAACTTTTGCAGTCGGCGTTGCTTGCTTGGAATCCTAGTAATATTGTAAATGCGAAATTTTGCAAGTGTTTGCTATTCCATCGCGCTAAAACGGCTGGATATATTCAGATAAAATTTGGAATGTAAATAGCTGTATATCTGCAATAATACATGGGCTACTTTTTTAACCTATGCTTTCTTGTTAATTGTTTATTCCTACTTTGTGCAATTTTGTCTTATTGAATAAAGATTTTATTATTATTATTATATTATAATTATCCCAATATTCTCACGGAATTTGTTACAGGCGAAGTCTGCAATTAGTAGGTAATATTATAAATGCGAAAGTTTGTGCGTGAGTGTTATATGTATATTTGTTAATCTTTCGCGCTACAATGGCTGGACGAACCAAGATGAAATTCGGTATGTAGATAGGAGGATCTCTGGAATAATCCACGGGCTATTTTTTATCCCAATAATACCGTTGATCAGATTTTTAAACACGAAAAATCTCAACACCAAACCCGAGATAATGTTGTATTTTTTACTCGTATAATTTACACAAACAAACTACAGTACTCGTTTTCTCTATAAAGGTATTAAGATTTTATTTACATTTGATAAAGATCTAGTTTACGGATTGCATTAAATAGAACCTTTACATTTGTCATTGTCAAGCCTAAAATGTAAGCCTTTTAAAAGTGGGCCAAATTTTAGTTCTTTTTTTAGTATTAGGTTTATTTATGATTTGAATAACTTTCATTTAAAGGTCTCCAATAGCAACGAGTCCGGCAAAACTGTATTATTTCTATTGATGGGTAGCTGCCCCCCCCCCCCCCCCCCCCTGAAAATTTTATGTCCCATTTACCTACGAAGTAGGATCCCTTGCGGGTATTTACCTAACACTACATGTACCTTGTGTTTCATGTAGGTAGGTGTCTTTGTGTAGTGTGTATGAAAAAACAAGCACGGGCAATCTGACCTAAAAAATATGACTTACTCCCTAAGCCAGAAGCTGGGTACGCCCCTGAGACTATACCTACTCGATATAACGTTTCCTAACCGACAGTCGCCGTCGCGTATCATGTATGCGCTTGACATTCCGTTCCTGACACATTCCTATTACTGTCATAGGATGATACGGTACAGTGGGTAGAGACCTTTTGAGAGCAGAGATTAGGAGAGGGGCTCTGCTAACACTGATATTTACAAATACTTACAAAGTACTACTTTTTATGCAACTGTAATGAAATCCACCAAATAATTTTCCCTCGCGAGATTTTTGGCGAAATCCCGCTATGCCAATATAACTGCCAGACTTAATCATCATCATCATTATCATCATCCGCTGGAAGACGTCCCTTAGAACGCCGCAGTAAACGACAACTCACCACTTGCATCCACCGGTTGCCCGCAATTCTCACGTGTCAGTCTATCTAGTGGGAAGCTCACCAACGCTTTGTCTTTCGGTTCGTGGTCACCACTCGAGAACTTTTCACCCAACGGTTATTTGTTTTTCGACCGATGTGACCCACCCATTACCACATAAACTTGCATATTTTTATAGCTATGTCGATGACTTTAGTTATAATAGTTTCTTCTTCTTCTTTGTTGGATACTCTTGGCAGAGCAGTCGTGGTCACGTAGCACGTCGAACAATTCTACGCCAGTTCTCCCTGGCTGTCACTTCTCTGGCGCAAGTGTTGAGAGGAGTATTTGCTAGGGCTTTTATCTGATCAGTCCAGCGCATGGGAGAATGTCCTCTTGATCTTTTCCCATTTACCCTTCTCTGCACCTAAATTCGCTCTATAGAGCTCTATAGAGTCGCTATAATAGTTTAGCCAGCCTTAATAGTCGCGTGTAAAGCCGCGAATAAAAGATAGTCCCATATTATAAACGCAGGTGGTAGGACCTTGTGCAAGGTCCGCCCGGATTGCTACCACCATCTTGCTCGCTAATCCTGCCGTGAAGCAGCAGTGCTTGCACTGTTGTGTTTCGGCGCGGAGAGTAAGACAGCCGGTGAAATTACTGGCACTTGAGGTATTCCAACTTAGGCCTCAGGTTGGCAACGCATCTGCAATACCCCTGTGTTGCAGATGTTTATAGGTGGTGGTGATCTCTTACCACCAGGAGACCCCCGTGCTCGTTTGCCTTCCAGTCGAATAAAAAAAAATGACCGTTAAGTAACGACAAAATGTATTCCGAAGACCCAAAAACCTTTTGGCTGCGCGCTGATGTATATACCTGCGCAGGCGCTCGTAAACAAGATGAACATCGCCGCGCATCGGGAACGGGATCAGTTTTAAATCGCCGCCCGAATAAGCCGATTTTAAGCTTTTTTAAGTTGGAGCAAGAATATCAGGGGTAGAGAACTGTGTTTATTTATTATTTATTTACTTAAAAATATAATGTAAGAAATAAACACAACACATTAGCAATAAATTCAAAAGGAGAAAATAATGGAATTAAATGAATAAATCAATCTAGTCCACAAAGCAAAAAAACACAAAGTAAGCAGAGCTTGTGTTACGGTTACCTACTAGGCAACACGGATAAACATACTTGATTTGTGGTGATCAATAAAGACTTTGTATTATATTACAGGCGGTTATGTATCTGAATATCGAATGTTAAAATACCGAATGTATTAAAATATCGAATGGTTTATAATATTGAAAAGGTACTTTTGTTAAGACTGTATTTTTTTAGATAAATAAAATAAATCTAACCTAACCTAACCTAAGGGGTTCTAAACGATGCCGTTTTAAACAATCCTGAAAAGTTTTCGGCTTCAGGAAATAAACCTTTCGATATTTTAATATATTCGATATTTTAACATTCGATATTCAGATGCGTACCCATTGCATGCATGTCGTTACTACTTTAAAAAAAAACTCTTACTCAAAATTTTAAAATCTAGAAAAAAATATACCTACCTGCAAATGAAAAAGTTGCCGATACCTGAAGTTACACATACGGAACTCAGAACCATATTTTAGTAAGGGAAACAAGAAAAAGTTCTTACTTTATTACTGAATGAACTAATAAATTCGGTTTACCGAACGTCGCTGCAGATAATAACCCATTTTATTTTAAAAGCGGTTAAAAATGTACTTTCTTTACAATATTTTGTGAGAACAATTGGTTGTTTTGTAAAAGTAATGATTGTATGCGGCCGATTTATAATGATGACGTCATTATAATGATTTGGGGGTTTTTATCTGACGTTTATTAACCACTCAGTGAACTATATTAAAGTGAACGGGTCAATTACGCATTTTTAGTACCAGTTCCCTGACTGTTTCGAGTCAACTTACAGTCCTTCATCAGGGAGTGCGCTGAATATAACCAAATGATAATGAAAGCCAAGTGACCACAGGAAAATCGGCGAGTTATTTATTCTACCGAATCGTACTTTCACACTTAAGATAGGTTTAAAAATTACAACGATATTGGAATTGCCTTGGTTATACCCGTAGTAAAAATATTATAATATTGAACCCCCGATCCGCAAGATATAGATGTTATAAGTTAAAACACCACCATTCACCATTGCTCCCACCATCTTGCTCGCTCATCCTGCCGTGAGGCAGCAGTGTTTGCACTGTTGTGTTTCGGCGTGGAGAGTAAGATAGCCGGTGAAATTACTGGCACTTGAGGTATTCGATCTTAGGCCTCTAGGTTGGCAACGCATCTGCAATAACCCTAGTGTTGTAGATGTTTATGGGCGGTGGTGATCTCTTACCACCAGGAGACCCACTTGCTCATTTTCCTTCCAGTCGAATAAAAAAAAACCCTAAACTTGTATTTTTTACTGTCACGATGGGGTCAGTTGCCTAGAACTGACGATTTTAGCATTTAAGTACAGTCATGAATTGATTTTATGTAGTAGTCGATGACACACATACATTTGCAATCAGCTCCCGTACTTGAAATTTGGTTTGCAAATCGTCACTACTTTTAAAAGAACTCAGCCCTGGGTCGTCTTTTTGGGCCTTTTTTTCGGCATAAAATAATACAGCGTTGTAAGAATTAGCGTCCAATAAACATCACACGTTGTACGCCATTTACCGAACGCAATAAAGCAGTAAATTAAGATGTTTAACAGAAACAGTGCCGTAATCTATTTGACAAGATTTAAGGCAACTTTCGAGAAGCGGTTATAAGATAAAGACGTCTTTTTATCAGATAGTCACGTTGACTTTAGACTTTGCGAAATATACGCAGCAGGGCTTATGGGCACTTGCAGCAACCTGGCCCATACACCACAAATATTACAAGTGCTACAATCCATCATACTATAATATTATAAATGCGAAAGTGTATTTGTGTGTTTGTCCGTCTTTCACGCCGTAACGGAGTGACGGATCGATGTGATTTTTGGCATAGAGATAGTTTATAGGCCCGAGAGTGATATAGGCTACTTTTTATCCCGGAAAAAAGCATAGTTCTCGAGGTAGCAGCGCGCGATAACCGAATACCACGCGGGCGGAGCCGCGGGCAAAAGCTAGTTCTTTATAAATTATCTCTTTTTAGGGTTCTGTAGCCAAAATGGCAAAAACGGAACCCTTATAGTTTCGCCATGTCTGTCTGTATGTCTGTCCGTGTTTGCGGCTTTGCTCAGAGCTAGAAAAAATGGAACCTAAAACTAAAACAAATCACCTAAAGAGTACCCCTTAGGCAAGGTCCCGAAGATGCTGGCAGCGTTTCCTCTTTGAATAGCTAGGCTAATTCTTTGTCCGAGGAAGCTGCCAGCTCTGCGGTCACCTGTGACGTCTACTAATCTATTTTTTTTTTATTCGACTCTAAGGCAAACGAGGAAGTGGGTCTCCTGGTGGTAAGAGATCACCACCGCCCATAAACATCTGCAACACCAAGAGTACTGCGATGCGTTGCCAACCTAGATGCCTAAGTTGGAATACCTCAAGTGCCAGTAATTTCACCGGCTGTCTTACTCTCCGCTCCGAAACACAACAGTGATACACTGCTGCTTCACGGCAGGATTTGCGAGCAAGATGGTGGTAGCAATCCGGGCGGACCTTGCACGGGGTCCTACCACCTGCAAATTTTTAATTCAAATTATTTATTAAAAGAAGAATAATTAAAAACATAGAAATATTCAGCCACATGCTTCGTCAAACTATCAAATACCTACCTAGTAATTTGCTACCTGCAAATTGAAATTTCTTTAAAAAGTCTCAAGTCCTAACTAACCGTGGTTTATGTTAAACTTTGATTTGTAAGCGACGTCTGTGCAATTATTACAAATTAACACGCGAACACGAAGTACTAAATAAAATGCAAAATAACCACCTTAATACCGATATATTTGATGCTTTAAGCGATTTCTTTAACACCCAGTTATCGAAAGACAACCGTAGCACGGACCACGTATGAGTCAAAATATTGTGAGCATGTTTTATAAGTGACATTTGGATGCAAGCTGTAAGTCCGCGCGAAATGCTCTGATTTTAATTTGTTTTCGATTTTAAAAATAATTGGGGTCCACGTTCGAATTATTTATTGCATTATGAACATACATGTTAATTTCATTTCTTGTCGGTTCATCATCATCAGCATTATGTTCGTCCGCTGGACATAAGCCTCTCTCATGGTACGCCACTGAGCACGATCCTCGGTCACTCTCATCCAGCTCTTGCCAGCCTTGCGAAGATCATCGCTCCACCGAGTCTGAGGACATCCTACGCTATGTGGTTCTTGTTGGTTATGATTTTAATTTTGAATAAATTTGTTTAAAAAATTGCCAGTTCATTCTTCCGAGGCCAGGATAAATAAGATAACTATAGTCACAGACAGAGCACTTTTTTAGGATTCCACTCCTGAATGGTGACAAATAGAAATCTTTTAATGCTGCCACACTATATTTCAGTCTTTGCGTTACAGGGATGTACCTACATTTTTCATAATTTTGTAAATGGTCATCCTGTAGAACTCTATAGGTACTCGTAGTTAGGTTAGGTTTAGATTTGTTTCATAAAAATTCAGAAAAATAAATGGTTTTAGAGAAAAAAAGAGTTTGGTCAAACATTACCACTATGACTAACAATTTTCTACTACTAGTCGATATAGACCCCTATTGTCGCTAAAACAACCCCTAGAATTAGAGACTTGAAATTTGGAGCAATACCACTACCATGAGTTTACAGTGATCGTACTCGATAGCGACTGCGTAAATTATTTGTATGGAGAATTGTACAGCGCCTCTACAAATAATTTACGCCGTCGCTATCGAGTACGGTCACTGTAAACTCATGGTAGTGGTACAGGTGGTCTTATATGCAAACTTTAATGAAATCAAAAAAGTATTTTTTTGGAATTCCCATGAGAATCTAATAAAATCCCGTTATTTCAATTTCACAGCCGATTTTAAAAGTTTAAGCGTGCGAAGCCTCAGGTAAAATCTAGTAATATCTATGGGTGACGATCTCTTACCATCAGGTGAACCGCATACCTGTTTGCCAGCGGTAGATTAAAATAAGATCGAGGTGGTATTTTGGCACTGGCAAAGAAATAATTGCTTTGTTACCAGACCAAGGCGCCAATTGGCCAGTGATAAATGAGACAGCGGGCGATATATCACGCCTGTTACTTCGCACCGCCCTCTGTGTTTCAACATGATATTCCTTGAACTACTGCAGGACTTAATAAGGTGATCCGGCATTAATTTAAAGTCCAGCAAATAGGTACTAATATACGTCACAGTTTTCCAAAGCTTTTTATCAAGTATTCTTGAGTGGAGACCACATCTCGGCTAACGTAATGTAGGACGCCCTCCGGTCAGGTGGAGTGACGATCTGCGGAAAGATTTTTTTTATTCGACTTGATGGCAAACGAGCAAGTGGGTCTCCTGATGGTAAGGGATCACCACCGCCCATAAACATCTGCAACACCAGGGGTATTGTAGATGCGTTGCCAACCCAGAGGCCTAAGATGGGATACCTCAAGTGCCATTAATTTTACCGGCTTTCTTACCTACTCTCCACGCCGAAACACAACAGTACGAGCACTGTTGTGTTGGTAGAAGCTGTTTGTGCGGAGCCAAAGCGCGTAACGTCCCATAACCAATTTATATCCAACTATCGTTTACCTGCGACTTCGCACGCATAAATCATCAGATACAGCAGTTGAATTGAAATTCCGGGATTTTATTAAATTCTCGTCGGAATTCCCTAAAATTACATCGTGGTTTTCACTGACGTTAAATTAAAACACCTATGCCAAATTCAATGAGTTTAAACCCAGCGGTTGTTATTTAAAGATTTTATCCCTATCCCATGGGAATATCGGGTTTAAAAGTATCCTGTTTTAATCCAGGTTATAAACTAACTTTTGAAGGAGTTTGTTCACAAACATTTTTGACCCGAGAATTTTATAATAGATTAAGTCGGAAGCAATTTGTTTGATTCTTTTAAACCAGATTTAACTAAATACAGGGAATCAGCAAAATCTCAAAATGTTCACACTTATTGAAAAAAAAACACATTGTGCAAGAGTAAATTTTTCCCGAAATACCAAGATTAAGAGGGAGTGGCAACGACAAACGTTATAATAGAAGGTCGAACGAATAAACCCTCGTAAATTGAATATTCTGCATAATTAATTACGGAGAAACTGTCGATTTCGCGTTTCGAACGAACTTGATTAAATCTGGTGCAATGAGAATGTATAAATTTGCCACAGGCGGTCACCAGTCATCTTCGGCAGGTGTATTCTGAAAGAAGTTTAAAAAAATACATTGGATAGCAAATTATCCAGGGTCGCTAACGCCATGGCCCTTCATTTTTTGAAAACGGCTAGACCAATTTGAAAAAATTGTTTTGTTTGAAAGGGTCTATTATTTGATTCTATTGTCATTATATAGTCTTCCTTTTATTTCTGACACTTGTTATTTAGCAAAAAATAATCCTTATGATGAAGCCTTTCGATCGGTATGACAAAGCTACAGGGTAATTTTATTTCTCGTGTTGGTTCGATTCCCGGTTCAACCATGTAATTATTTAAAAATCTATGAATGAAGTTTAAATTATTTTTTAAATTAAAATAATGTCTTCTTTCTTCTTTCCCTCCTTGTGGCATAGCCGTGGGACGCCCTGTATAGTCATGATAAGTCCCACGTAATCATCCTTTTGTAACGATGGTGTTAAATTTCTACAGCATTTTTACAGAATCAACCTCTTCCTTAGTAAACTGTAAAAAATTGGTTCAACCCATAAATATACTCCCGTACTTTCCGTGAAACAATTAGCAACCATTACGGGCGTATTAACTCTTAATATTATAAGGCATTGATCGATATTGATTTTTTGCAAAATTGTACTTCTATATTGGGGTCTGTTAACTTAAGTATTCAAAAAACGTTAATTGTTCTTGAAATTGTGATAAACGCAGCAAGCTGGTGTGTAGCAACCATGTACCGGCCAAGTTTTTTCTTGTTCAATATATTCAGTACCTATATCAGATATACACACGCGTATTTTTACAAGCTTATATATTATTTAGTTCCACCTGTCCCATTTTCTGTCTATAGGTCTATAGTCAAATTTTGCACGTTAAATTTGACTAACTTCCAGTGGTCAGATTAAGATTACAATTTGGAGTCTTTTATTTCAACTCCAAATTTTGGTTTCTTTTACGGTCATCATGTGATTTTTCTGGTTTTTCTATGCATCCATGTTTCGGCTTGTGTTTTCGTGCGAAATATATAGTTGTCAGATTGTCTCGAAATTTAGCATACTTATGTAAATTTGCGTAACAATATAATAATCTGATAGTGATATCCTGATAGTCCGGCCAGGATCGTCTCCGCAGGACGGAACTCTTCAACGGTTGATGGCATCGACTTGAAATTTGGTATGCAAATGTAGTTTAGGTGACAATGCAAGTACAGTCAACAAAGATTACAGTAGCAAAAAACTTGTATTAGAAATGAAATCTTTACCAAAAACTTTTTTAAGTCTAAAAGGTTTGAGGAACAGGAGACAGAAGAAAGAAACTGGATGCAAAGCGTGAACTAGAGCCTGGTGGTAGTCTCTTCCCACAACTGGGCATAAGCCTCGTCCCACTTTTGACTCCTTGATTCTCTGCTCGAAAGGCCATTATGACAAACCACTAGGTTACCCCTAAAAAGCCGTGGTGGCCTAGTGGTTTGACCTATCGCCTCTCAAGCAAAGGGTCGTGGGTTCAAACCCCGGCTCGCACCTCTGAGTTTTTCGAAATTCATGTGCGGAATTATATTTGAAATTTACCACGAGCTTTGCGGTGAAGGAAGACATCGTGAGGATACCGGCACAAACCTACGAAGCAATTCAATGGTGCGTGTGAAGTTCTCAATCCGCACTGGGCCCGCGTGGGAACTATGGCCCAAGCCCTCCCATTCTGAGAGGAGGCCTGTGCCCAGCAGTGGGACGTATATGGGTTGAGATGATGATGACTACGTTACCATGGCTTTTCGGCTCACCAGAACTTTCTTTATTTCCAACTCCCAGGCTTCGCATTTCATACCATCCATACTAATATTACAAATGCGAAAGTGTGTTTGTGTGTTTGTCCGTCTTTCACGCCGTAACGGAGCGAGGGATCGACGTGATTAGAGACATAGCATAGAGATAGTTTATGGGCCCGATAGGCTACTTTTTTCCCGGAAAAATGCACAGTTCCCGAGGGAGCCGCGGGCAAAAGCTAGTGTAAGTATAAATCCAACAATAAGTAATATAATTTACTGTACAAAGTTATGTCGCGCGGTCGATAAAACGAACGGAAGCGAGACAATGCGGTAAAATATAGCGCAGCACTCCACGAGATTAATCGCCTCATATATTATTTAGCGTAATAATGAACATAGAAGATGGTGGACAGAAGCGACATTTTAGATAGGTTAGTGCCCCTGATTATGAACGTAGAGGTTCTAGCTTCGAATTCTAGTAAACGTCGGTACGCAAAAGAAAACAAAGATAGGAAATTTACCATATAGGCTAACTAGCTTTTGTCCGCGGCTCCACCCGCGTGCAATTCCTCGGTAACCTGTGCATCTTTCCAGGATAAAAAGTAGCCTATGTCACTCTCCGGGCCATAAACTATTTCTATGCTAAAAATCACGTCGAACTGTCGCTCCGTTTTGACGTGAAAGACGGACAAACATACACACAAACATTCAAACAGTTAAACACACACACTTTCGCATTTATAATACTTATTAGTATGGGTAAATAAATTGGTCTAAACCCGTTGTGCGACAGGCTCTAATGGTGCTCCCTGCGGTTGTTTAGTGTTTTAAAAGTAGTACATCCGAAACTGAACAAAGTACTTTGTGGAAATTTTTCAATTTACTTGTATTTTTTTCAACAACTATTCGTATTTTGTGTTTTTTTCACATCGCTGATAACGTTTTTTCTCTTTCAAGTACACACAAAAAAGTGAGAAGAGTGGCATTGTATCAATTAAAGATTTTTTTTAATAATGAAAACTAGCTAGAGTGTTCCAATTGTAGGACTTGTCACCGTCTTTTCGAGCCCATTTGGTTACGGAACCCTTCTGGTTTAGTCTAACTAATTAGTCTTTGCCGGCTACTGGGGGTCCGTGGTCGCTAGCCGCGGCCGGTGATTAACGAGGCTCCCGGGCTTAGCTGTTCTCTGATGTCTTATTACTCCCGTTTGAAGCCCGATTATACTTTAGAATTAAAAAAAAAGTTTTCTAAATTTCTACAAAATTTGGCATTTTAAGGCCAGGATACCTAAATGTGGGTCAATCAACTATTTTACCGACACTTTGGGAGTCTCCTGCGTTACTAAAAAGTCGTACTTCCAACAAGATATTGAAAGAAAGAAAATACATTATTCACAACACAAGACACAACAATAGCATTAAGTACAAATAGACAACACATAGGAAATTATGCGTCATTGCGGTATTTCATGGTATAATAGGTTGAACTTACGTAGGATGGGTATTCATGTACACCATCTATTAAATTACAGAAAAAACACGTTTACTCACAAAAATCTGCAGCTATTTGAAAAATGTCGCGGACTAGATTAGTGTTGGTAAAAAAGTTGATTGGCCCATGTATTATTAGACTGAAGCGAAGGATGTAGATTTATCAATGTATGTACCTAGTATTTCGTTACTACTTTTTAAACTCTTCACCACCACAAAACCAACAAAGTGCACGTTATGGCGTGCTCCGTACGCCACAAAAAAATCAGCGACAAATCAACTTGATTTTTAATTGCAGAAGGATTAATTTCGAGTTGAATGTTGGTCATGTAACTAAAGTATAGATCTGATGACCTTGACGTGTGAGATATTCCCTTGAGTGTCATGACTGGAAGGCTCTAGCGGTAAAGAGGTTACAAAAACTCGTACCTACCTAAAAATCGATAATTGATCTCTGTGAACTTTATGGACAATATTGTAAGGGTCAATTTTGTTGACGTGCCTATTAATTAGATGTGTAAGATTTTTTCAAAGTAGTGACGGTCGCCTAGTAGATCGAATAATCTAGCATAAATTGAGGAATGTCAATATTTTATAAAGCAAAAAAATATAAGATTAAAATCTGTCGATAGCCATTTAATTAAAAAAAAATCTGTTGATGGGAATCATATAGAGAGACCGATATTTATTGTACGTGCAGCTTTCGCTAAGTCTTATTCTGTTCAGGTGAAAATATGAAATACAACTTAGTTAAAGTTCTTGGTTAGTTGAGGTAGAGTTTTGTTCTATTTTTGACCCTAGAAAAATTCACGTATACATCTCTGTATACAGAGGAAAGTATGGACTCGTACCAATGTCTTAGGGCCTTATTCCCCTAGCGATTTAAGAGCAAATTGAAAGCGAGGCGAGCGCAAAACTATGTCGCTAACTATAGCGCTATAAATGCCATATTGTAGATTCTCGTGTGATAATAACAAAAAAAAAACTGTTTATTACAACTCAGAATAATATTATAAAATTTTATAATTACTTAGCTAATAACTGCTAATAGGGTGTCTTCGGCGCTATACGCAACTAACTCGCTGCGTATTCGCAGCGACGTCGTAGCGCACTCGCGGCGATATCGTTGCGCGCTCGCCTTGCTTTCAACTTGCACGCAAATCGCTAGTGTAACAAGGCCCTTAACTCGCGCGAATTATAAAAAAGCGCAATTCTGTTTTTTACAAATTTAAAACTAAATTTTTCCTTTTTGATGTAAAAAGAGTACTGATTTGATTCAACGAGGAAATGCTGCCAGCATCTTCGGCACAACACCGCAGGGGTTTTTAATTTAGTTTGTAATATTTAGTATTATTTCTGCGTTTTGATTTATTTCTATATTAATAATTTTTTCACAAAAGAGTAGTTGCATTATTTAAGATTGTATTCGTATTGTAAAAACCCGATAAATCATTATTAATTTTAAGCAAACAATAATATTAACCCAAGCCAATAATTACCGCGCACTAATTAATAAACGCTGGGCTGTAATCAGAACGAATGTGAATGTTCTCACGTTAAACAGCTAATGGTAATAATTAATCTATATTTTGACAAGTGAACGTTTGAGCGATCTAGTTGCTATGCAGTTCGTTCAGCTAACAAGCGGGCAACTAATTTCAACAATTCCACCAATTCCAACAACTCCATCTTGCTTGCTAATCCTGCCGTGAAGCAGCAGAGCTTACACTATGATGCGTTTCGGCGTGAAGAGTAAGACAGCCGGTGAAATTACTGGCACCCCTGGTTTTGCAGATGTTTATTGGCGGTAGTGATCTCTTACCATCGTTTGCCATCCAGTAGAAAAAAAAAACTAAAAATAACAACTAAAGTATCACAGTAATGGTTACAAAATTTTTGCTAGTAAATCATTCAATACCCACATACTTTATTAACATGACAAGCTGTAATAATAATTTTAGAGAACAGAAAATCCTTACTCTAGCATCAATGTACATTCTGGAGGTGGGCATCTTTGTAAAAAATAATATTCTACTGTTCCCGCAATACACTCGCCCGATAAATTTACGCCAAAAAAATAAACGCCACGCCTGCTTCTAAGTAAAAAATGTTTTATGCTTATAATATTTCAAGATACCCAAAGAAATAGAAGAGAAAACAAACATAAATACATTTGAAACGTCGCCTGAAAGATTTTTTAATTGAGAATAAATGTTATTAAAGTGTTCAGATTAAATTATTATTGTTTTTACTGCGAGGACTGTATTATTATTGTTAAAAAAAATATTATTAAAATCACACATGCACATTGCTGTGCCATTGCTGCGCCCTTATAGTTTCACGTTTTGACTCTATATTGACCTGATTTTAAGACGTGAAAGTACTTTTTGAATTAATCTATGACTAGCCACTCTATCCTCCTTTTAAGGGTTCCATAGTCCTTCAAGAAACCCCCATAGTTTCACCATGTCCGTCCGTTCGTATGTCTGTCCGAGGCTGAGCTTAGAAACTGTTGATGCTAGGAATAGAAATACTAGTACGCGAAAAAAAAATTTTTATAATGCAATATTTTTGGTACCTATGTAATGTCTTCCTGCACGTTGTGGAAATGATTTTCTCTTCTCATTTATAAAAAAATTGCTTTAACATTTCTAATAATTATTATTATTATTTGTTATACATACATATATAGTAATTCTGTAAATTTATAGCTAGTTTCCTTATACAGATCATAGCTGATAGAAACTTAACTAGCTATAGCAACTGACATTCTCACTTCAACCAAGTAGATGAGTAATACAGATAAAAAAACAATCCCCGCGTATAGGACCACAGATAAACAATAGTACACCGAGGCGGTTCTACTGAAATAAATCACGCGCAAGCGCGTAGGTGGCCCGCAACCCGCAATTACCAATTAACTTCGCCTTATCCGTGTTCGAAATTCAAAATTCAAATTCATTCGGACGCCGCCCGTCGAACGAGACAGACGTCTAAAATGGTAACGTGAAATTTTAATGTTCTGTGGGCGTTAAAAAATGACGGTTATATTAAAATTTGAGGTGCCATTATTTAGTTCGAACCGGTGGATGTACGTATAGGTGCAGTCGAGAAAATTTAATCACTTATTAGGATAGAACCTTTTCAAAGCATATTTCGCGATGGTTTCTTTAGCCTGGACATACCCAAAGTAGTCCGCGAAACCATCGAAAAAAAAGGATTCTTCATTAATTTTTAGTAAAAGACACAGATATAGATTACAATAGATTACGCAAATGCATCTATGCCGCGTGTCCGAACCCCGACCAAACGTCGCGGTTGGCCCTATACAAAGACTAACCGCTAACTGACTAATCGTGACTAGTGACTGACTCGAGCCCCACGGCGGGTACTAATATACACTGTTAAAAATTTCTGTAGTAATTTTACAAAGAAAGTGTTGGAAGTTTTTACGCACAACAATAAAGTAAAAATATAATTCCGTTTTGTAAATTTACAATACAATTTATTTCAACTCAATTTCGAAAAATTACAAAACATTTGTTGAAATTTACCAAACGACTATCGGAAATTCGTTTAGCAAAATTACAATACAAACAATGTAATTTTGCCAAACAAATTCTGTTGAAAATGGTTTGCAATTTTAAAATGATGTGTTGTAAATTTTCAACTCATTATTGAAAAATTACAAATCATTTGTTGAAATTTACCAAACGACTATCGGAAATTCGTTTAGCAAAATTACAATACAAATAATGTAATTTTGCCAAACAAATTCTTTTGAAAATGGTTTGCAATTTCAAAATGATGTGTTGTAAATTTACAACTAGAACGGGGTTGACGATGCGACGGAAACGACAAATATAATTATACGGTTTATTAGGCAAACTTTACTTACAACTGAGTGGTTTTTTAGTATTCACTCGGAGAACAGCAGGCGTTTCGAGCGAGACACCGTACTGCAATCAGAATCGTACTATGTTCAGAATTATATTGGAAGGTGTTTAATAACTTGAATGCAGCCAACCAAGTATAATGCTGTCCCTAACAAGAGACAACAAACGTTAAGTAAGCCGCGGTAGTCACAATTCTAAGGTTACACATCGTTAGCGAGTTTATTTAGGGAGCAGCGCCATCTATCGGTGCACTCCCGTACTACACAACGTAATTAATTTCAACTCATTATCGAAAAATTACAAAACATTTGTTGAATGGTAGCGATCGCAGGTAACGTATCGCTCTGAAAATGATGATCTACAGCTTATTTAAAGACTTGGTTTGAAAATTCAATTTAAAGATTATAATACTAAAAACATTTATAGATTTTTAATGACTTCATGGTAATTTCAATACTAATATTTTTCTGTAATTTTACAAAAAAAAAAAAATATTTTGAGCAAATTGCAAACAGATTTCAAGAATTTTAGAAACTTTTGATTCAAAACTAATTAACGGTTTGAAAAATTACTATACGTATAAGAGAAATACACGTTTTAGTAGAATTACAATGTATAATACAATTTCGAACTTGCGTTATAAAAATAGTAAAATTATACCTAGGTAAATCTTTAATAATTTTATCTTCTACATTTTTTCATAATTTCACAAAATAAGTGTTGTAAATCAAATTATAAACATTTTTTAAAAATTTAAATTTTTTTTGCTTGAAATTAATCAAAAATTTGAAAAAATTACAATACGTGTTAGAGAAGTAAAAACTTTGGGTAGAATTACAATACGTAATGCAATTTTCAAATTTGTGTTACAAAAATGATAAAATAGTTTGCAGATTCTTAATAATTTCATTCTAATTTGAGTTTCAACATATTTTCAAAATTTTATAAAAATAGTATAGTAAATCAAATTACAAACAATTTTTGTAAATTTTAAATCTTTTTGCCCGAAATTAATCAAAAGTTTAACAAAATTACAATACGTGTCAGAAAAATAAAAACTTATGGTAGAATTATAATACGTATTGTAATTTTCAAATTTAAGTTACAAAAATAATAAAATTATTTGTAAATTCTTAATGATTTCATACTAATTTGTATTTCAACTTTTTTTGCAATTTCATAAAAAAAGTATTGTAAATCAAAATACAAAGAGTTATTCTTATTTTCAAATCATTTTTTCAGAATTAATCAACAGTTTTAGAAAATAACAATACGTGTTAGAAAAATAAAAACTTTCGCTAGAATTATAATACGTATTGTAATTTTCAAATTTGTGTTACAAAAATAATAAAATTATTTGTAAATTCTTAATGACTTCATAGTAATTTGAGTTTCAACATTTATTCGTAATATCACAAAAAAGTATTGTAAATCGGATTACACACAATTTTGGTAAATTTACAACCTTTCATTAGAAATTCACCAACGGTTAGGAAAAATTACAATACGTGTAGGGTTATTGCATAAAGCTTCCAAAATTACAACTCATTATAGTAAGTTCCTTCACATGTCTTGTAATTTTACTCAAATTGTGTTATGTTTTGTATTAGTATACGTTGATTTGGAATTTTGCTGATATTTGTTTTGTAAAACAATTGTAATTTTACAAAAAAATTTAACAGTGTATGTAATAATATACGTACATCCCACCGCTGGGCAGCCTCCTCTCAGAATGAGAGGGCTTGGACCGGAGGGTTTGAACCAACGGCTTTTTTGTCTAAGTAGCCAAAGTTTTCCATATAATTTTGTATACATTAGTTTTATCGGGTCATTTCATCATATACTCGTATCAAATAAAACAGTTACAAACTTTGAAAATAAAACCACATAATATCCAACAGTTTTTTAATCACTTTTTTTAATAAACTTTTCAAACGTAGCTGTTTATATTCACAAAACTAAACAATAAATTACATCAATATTTCATTTAGAATAAAAATTGTCTGACTAACTTCTAGAGATCTAACAGAAACTATTACACAATGACCATGTCATAGAGGGTTTCGTATCAGGAAAATTATCGCTAGATGGCGTTAATTTCAAGAGGTAAGTTTGGGTGACACAATACAATACAAATATTCTTTACACTATTTTATTTTTCTATTTTTTATTTATTTTTATTCTTGACACTATTTTTAGCGGCACGGTTAATACCAACCCCATATTAAATTTCGTGTAAACACCCATACAAACTGGTGTCAAACTGACAAAAGTTTCTATGGGCACGTATACAAAATATCATGTACGGTATTGTACGTCCGATAAATAAGTGTCACCCGTAAATTTGACATTACAGTTTTATTTGTGATTGGCTCATTTAGTTTTATACTAGCGCCACCTAGCCTGTCGCAGAAACCTAATGAGGGTTTTCACAGCGGCAAAATATCGCTAGATGGCGTTAGACCTTGAGGTCCGTTTTTTGACATTTGACGTTTGCTCGTGATTGGTTAAATAACTAAATGAGCCAATCGCAAGCAAACGTCAAACGGTCCTCACGACACTAACGACATCTAGCGATATTTCGCCTCTGTGAAAACCCCCATTGTGGTGAGAGGACATATTTAGCTATAATTATAAACTTCATCTATGTATACTATCGTATAGCAAAAGTAATGTTGTAAATTAAAATTGTAACGTATTGCAAAATTTTAATTGTAACTCAATTAATAAGGTGATGTAGCCTGACTACAAAACTTGATATTTATATGAAAAAGCTTTTGCCCGCGGCTCCGCCCGCGTGGCATTCGGTTATCCTGCTGTTCCCTCGGGAACTGTGCATTTTACAGAATAAAAAGTAGCCTATGTCACTCTCTGGTCAATAAACTATCTCTATGCCAAAAATAATGTCGCTCTATTTCGTCGCGAAAGACAGACAAACATGCAAACACACATTTTGGCATTTATGTGTTAGTATGGATAATCATATTATTTGCTCTCGAGCTCGTTTGAGCTCTCTGAAGAGTTTTCTTGTATCCGTTGTTTAGCACCCATAAATTAAGATTTGCTCACTTTTGGGTAAATACTTGTGTCCAGGAATTTTGCGATCACAGAAAAGAATAGCAGCCAGTGACATTTTGGTCACACCCAATGATTAAACCAAGATACTAAAGTGACAGTATGAAATGCCAAATGTAAAAATAATGTGACCAGCATAGATAATAAGAATAGCGCTGTTCTCTGATTTCGGTTTTCGACGTAATTGCAAATAATCGATAATTTATGGAAACAAAAATAAAAAGCTTTTAGGCAGAACTTGCTTAGCATAAAAATTAAATTTAAGCATCAACATTACAAAAAGTCGAAAATATCTCCTAAACGGTGGCATTTTCATTGGACACATATTCACCGTTTCTTTCTGACACGCGGTATAAGAACGAGAGTAGAAAGAGATAACGAAGGCAATCGCAAAAGACAAGTCAGCGCGTTAGACAAAAGTCGTAAAGGAAGCATTTCAGAATTTTTAATGCTTATTCAAATCTTCGACATCTATATACACAGACGTATGTTTCTTACATCAAAACGGCACATAAAATTGGTTCACAGCGCGCCTTTGTGAACCTCGTCGGATGTCAAGCAATGTGTCACTAACTAACAAAAAAAGATTCTTGGAATATTAACCTTACAATGCTATTCATAAGTTTGATTATCCCTCTTGACGTTAAGTGTTAGTTTGTGACTTTTGCTTGTCGCCCGATGGTTTCACTAAGTTTGTTGACGTCCGTTACAGGGGTTGTGTCAAAGTAATATTGATGACTAATGCTCCCCGCATTTTGTTCTAAACAGCCAGTCTAGTGCCGTAAGGTACAATCGTCACTACTTTGAAAAAAATCTCTTATCTCAAATCAAGACGTCAACAAAATCGACCCTTCAAATAATGCGCATAAAGTTCACTTAGAAAAATTATCAATTTTAAGTTACGAGCTTTTTTAAAAGTAGTGACGATATGGATGTCAATGCCTCAAATATAGTTAAGACACTACCTTTGTATTGTACGTGTGTGTCTCTATATATACCCATTTGTAAGCAACCAATGTACTAAATTATTGATGTAGGTATACATACTATTAATTATCAGCTAAACAAGATTACTCAATAATTAGCACCATACTAATGAGTATTCAAAAAAATAATTATTCAAAAACTATTAAATGCAAAGAAAGTGTAAATCCCTATTTTAAAATGTTAAGTTAGGTATTAAAAATAATATTGTCATATTCAAAATAAATCTCAGTTTTTATCACACTATTATTAAAATTTACAAAACTATAGAAAAATAGATGGAATTGGTATAAATTGTCTACGTCTAACATTTTTATTTTAATACTATTTATGACTCAAAATTATGACTTGTTGCCGTTTTGTAGCAACATAATTATTTATTTATTATCAACTTATATTAATGATAGTACATGATATTTTGATATTATATTATCTACATTCATAAGCGGATTCCCACAAAGCACTTATTACGGGAATTACCTTTAAATTTACACTACATATTTTTTGTTATTTCTCGAAGGAGACGACGCAACGTAAGGTTCACTCGTGTCAAAACACTGGCACACAACTTATCAGTAACATGAGAACATTCTCATGACTAATGACCAAAATGGTCATGTATGTAAGCAGAGCTAAAAGTGCACGTTCTTATAAGTCGCTACAGTCTCAAGCCCTTTACTACGAAGATCAAAATTCAAATTTCGTGTCGTGTCTGTGACGCTTATATTATTTAAAACAAGAGTGAACGGGAAGGCACGATACGAACTTTGATTTTCGAATTTCGTAGTAGCCCCTCAGTAGTGAACCTTCACGACGAATTTCTTTGGAAAATAGTGTAGTAGTCTCCCCTTGACTTCAACACCGCAGTGCTTACTCCGAAATTTGAAAATCGAAGTTCCTATCGTACCGTCCCTCTCACTCTCGTATTAAATAGTATAAGCATCAGAGGGACGGCAAGACACGAACTTCAATTTTCGAATTTCGTAGCATCCCGCTGGAGTCCGGAGTCAGTATTTTGATGATAGAGAGCGCTGCTGCTCACTGTCACATACTCCCTCTTATTCATCACTCCGTCCGTCCAATTCTAAAACCAGCCACGGCACGAACCAGCATGTTACCAACTCCTGTCATAAGTTCTCTGTGGCGTATCCTAATTCAGTTTCGTATTCATATTTTTATCATAAAATTTAACACTAAAATTATATTTGAAATATTTTAAAATAATATTTGGCAAATCTGACATCAGGTAGACCTTTATACTTAAGTATAGTGGGACAGTTTAATTTTATAAATTACTATCAAAATAAATTACTAGGCCTAGAATAGTTACTCTCATTAATACTAAATACGTACCTATCTAAATTATAATAGATACTTTGAAATATGTTTTTTTTTTCATGCTTTTGGATATGTTGTTGATGTAGAAAAATACATTACTACCAGTTTGGTTCAAACAAATTAAAAATAATATTTAAATTATTTCAGAAAATTTCACCAGACAGTTGAATTAGTTTGACTAAACGCCTTGGTTAGTGTTTTAAGTGCGGTTTTTGTATGTGGAATTTATGCTCCAAAGAAACTGACGACACTTTGACTCAAAATTTCCACAATAAACCTTTATGGCAATGAAACCCAATAAGCAGCTGAAATATCCTGGAATAATTTAAAGACACCCTAATTATTTAGATTTAAAAATGTAATACTTCACATTGATATTTTCTACAAAATAATGAGAAAAACATTTTGCTTCGTCTTATATATTATAGCCTTATACAAATTCCAGGCTGAGATATGCCATTATTCTCACACGTTCATTGTGAAAATTACAATATTATGACTTATTTACATTCCACCGCTGATGTTGGGTGTCTTCACGAAGTACGTCGTTAATGTACCTTTACCTTTGACGTAGGTGGGTCCCCTGCATTCACATGTGTAGCCCGCGTTCATTAGAACTCTGAAATAGATAATAATATTACTAATACCATCATCATTTAAAACTGTCCTTTGTGGAATATTTTCCACTGCATTCATATTCCCGTTAGGCTTTGGGATTCTTTTTGTATGTAGAAAATTTATTTAAAATATTGACAACACTTTTTAGCAACCTGGCCACTAATAAAAGCAAGAAACACGGATAGAAAACAAAGGAATACCGCATCCCCTTTCATAGCCTGCGAGTAAACTTTACGTTAGTCTTTTTTTTTTTCTTTAATTTACACCGCAAAGACAAAGATCAGTTTACATTGTACAATGTTACTTGGCGTTGACGTTCTCCTTATCTTATTTTAGTGGCAAAGTTTCATAACGGCAACAACATATGATTGCTAATTTATTACTCCAGGCGTTGAACGCAAATTTCAGCTTTTTATACTCGTACTAGCTTTTGCCCGCGGCTCCGCCCTTTATCGCGTGCTGTTACCTCGGGAACTGTGCATTTTTCCGTAATATGAAGTAGCCTATGTCCCACTCGGGCTCATAAACTATCTCTATGCCAAAAATCACGTCGATCAGTCGCTCCGTTACGGCGTAAAAGATGGACAAACACACACACTTTCGCATTTATAATATTAGTATGGATTAGTTATCCGAACCGAAAGTAACCTTGTTGAAGCCAAAATAGAGACGTTTCGGTCGCGCTTTGCGCTCGCTAGCTCAATAAATAAATAAATATCATGGGACACTTGACACCAATTGACCTAGTCCCAAACTAAGCAAAGCTTGTACTGTGGACACTAGGCAGCGGATAAACATACTTAAATATATGTCGGAGACAGCACGGTCATGAGTACAGATATTCAACGGTAGCGCGGCGCGCGGTTGATTATGATTGGTCGATCCCTCCGTGACGTCACACTGGACCGATTGACCTGCCGTAGCGCGCTAGAACGGAGCCGGGTTGGCAAGATGCGGACATTCTCTTGCTGGCTGCGCTGGAGACTGGACGCATAGACCGACTTCGGAACTGTCCACGTTACCTTGTACCTACTGATAGTGTTTGCTGATTAAAAGTGTTGATTTGATTAACTTTGTAGTCTTTCTCAATCTCCGAATATCGCCCATTACGATGTTAGATGAAGAAGCCATCCCTGACTGTATCTGGACTACCCTCCTACCCCCCCTTCTCCGTCATATAGATAAATAAATACTTAAATACATATTAAACATCCAAGACCCGAGAACAAACATTCGTATTATTCATACAAATATCTGCCTCCTTCTGCCTGGGACCTCAAGCTTCGTAGTCAGGGTCTCTAACCACTCAGCCATCCGGTCGTCAATATACTCACTTGGCGGTGTCCTCGGTGACTTGGATCTTGCCCATGATACCGGTGGAGTCCATTCGGGAGGCCACGTTGACGGTGTTCCCCCAGATGTCGTACTGCGGTTTCTGCGCCCCCACCACGCCGGCTATCACTGGCCCATGGTTCAGACCTGTGACAGCAAATTAAGCCTGAAGTAAAGTTTGACTCAAGACTGATCTATAATGGAGCATTAAACAAGCTTGGCAGACACAACAAAGTGAGACTGGTTTGGATCCCAGGACACAGAGGCTTCATCGGCAATAAAAAAGCAGATGAGCTAGCAAGGGAAGGGTCAATGAACAAAAACATAGTCACGTCAGCTTTTATCGCCTGTTGTGTTTTAGGAATTGTTTGTAGAAATGTTTCGTCATTTGAGTTCCAGTCTCTTATGTTCATAGACAGTTCTTCAAATGTCTTATTAGTTTCTTCATACAATTCGTATGCTTCAGTTTGGGATGCTGCTCCTGTGACCAGATTGTCAACATAACATTTGTCTGCTATTTTTGATAGCAGTTGTGGGTTCGTTTTAGCCATATGATAGCGTATGGATGCTGTTAACAAGAATGGGCTTGAAATAATACCAAATGGTACTCTACAAAACCTGAGATGAATAAGGTCTGACAGTGGTTTGCTCGGATCTTTTATCCATAGGAATCGTGTAACGTCCCTGTCATGTTCTTGTAATCCAATCTGCAAAAATGCTTTTTCAACGTCTGCTACAATACCAATCTTGTTTGTCCTAAACTTTAGGATCAGTGATGTTAGTTCTTGTAACATTGATGGTCCCCTGTACATACATTCGTTAAGTCCTTTCTGATCCTTAAGTTTTGCCGATGCATCATACACAATTCTTCCCCTCTTGCCATCTTGCTTTACCATGTGATGTGCTAAGTAGTGTACCGGAGGAGTTGTCTGATGATAAGCATTCCCAGGGTTAACGACTTTTTCGATGATGTTCATGTTCAACTGCTCCTTTAAGATTTTGTCATATTCTTGCAAAGTGTCAGGATCCAATCTGTTCTGTAGACCCTTTAATCTACCATAAGCAAGTCCGTAATTGGTTGGTAGGTCGGGTGGTGACTGAGTCCAAGGCCATTTTACTAAATATCTGCCCTTTTTGTATTTTACAGTTTTATTAAAATGTTCTATCGCTTCTTCGTCTATTGTGGTTTTTGGAGAATCTGTTATTCCGATGCTCTCAAGTGACCAAAGAAACTTCATGTCTCTATTTTGCAAAGGAAGATCAGGTTCGCTAAAATACATATTATGTTCATGGCAATGACAGTATGTTATAACAGATAGCGTATTTTTTGTTGGTGGGTCGCTTTTCAAATTACCAGATACAATCCAGCCAAAATCAGTATTTATTACATAAAGGTTTTCATCTAACCTAACAGTCTCATTATGTATGAAGGAAAAGTAATAATCGTTACCAATTAACAAATCAATTGATTCACCTAAATCATCATCATCTGCAATAATGTCTACTGGTAGGTTAGATGTGTCAGGTATTGGTATTCTTGATGTTATATAAGGAACAATATTGACTCGAATCAATTTTTCAATGCCCCGTTTAGTCTTCAATGTAATGTTTGTAAAGGAACTTGGCACTTCCTTTGGTTTTTCTGCGCCAAATGTGTACACCAACAGCAGGTCTTCTCCATCAATCTTAATATTTAATTTGCTTGCCAGATTACTTGTGATGTACGACCGTTGGCTACCACTGTCTAACAGCACTCTACCTCTGCTTGTCCTGCCTCCTGCCTTTACTTCCACCGTTGCCGTCATTCCGTGGACATAGAGCACGGTTGTGACTCCCTCCACAGAAGGCACAGGTTTGGCGGTACCGGCAGGAGTTAGCATAGTGCCCGACACCGAAACAATTGAAACATCTTGACGCCGCTGACAATTTCTTCCTTCTATCCTTGATGGATGTTACTTGTTTACACAGGTAACTGTAATGTTCTCCTGTGCAGAAGACGCAGATAATTTCATATTTAGCCCTTTTTGTGTGTCTTGGTGCAATGGAAATGCTTTTTCTTTTGTCAGGTCTTACAGGCACTCTAGCCTGTCTAGAGCTAGCCCAAGGATGCTGTTGAGGCTTACGTTTCGCCTGCTGGCCGGTTTCCGTATCTGTAGCTTCATTTTTCCGCTTCCTTGCTACTCTAATATGAAGAGCTTCTGTCGTTGCAGTATCCTTCGTCTCTGCCTTCACCTTAGTTCCTTCGTTTGCAAGTTCCATGGCCGTAATGATGCGTTCAAGGCCTTGCATCGTCTTCTCAGCATTGCTGTCGATTCCGTTTAGAACATTGACCTCATACAGAATACGCTCAGGGAACTTGCTCATGATAACAACCCTAAGGTGATTACTGTTGACGTCTTCACCTAAATTCTTCAATATGCGTAGGTTCTTTTTAAGGGCATTCAGTGTGAACCTACAACTTTCAGCAGAGTCATTAGCCCTTTTCAATTCTGAAAGTGCTTTGAAATGTGCATCCAGGGTCAAGGTCTTGCTGCCGAAGCGGTCTTGTAGCGCTTTAACAGCTATATTGTAATTTGAATTTGTCGTCGGCAGCCCCCGGATCGTATCTAAAGCCGTTCCACTGAGACAACCCAAGAGATAAGTCAATTTGTCAACATCATTCAGGGTTTGATTACCGATGCTGGACTCGAACCTGTCCCAAAATTCTGTAAATTCAAGGACATTGCCATTGAATTTGGGTAGTGACAATTTGGGAAGACGCGTCACTGCTGTTGACGTTGTCGGTTGGACCTTTTTTATCTGTTCCTGAGTTTGGACTAGGACTTCAATATTTATTAATGTCTCTTCAGCCGTTGCCTGGACTTCGATGCATTGTTGCATAAACACCTCAGATGGAGTTGCTGACGTCTGCAGGTATTTCTCAAATGTATGAGTTAGCCGGTCATGATAGATTTTCAAGCTTATTTTCTTTTCTATTATTTCCTCATACTGTATTGTCTCCTGCTGGAGTAGTCCTTCGGCCTGTCGTTTGCACTCCTCTACTTTCGATAAATAGAGTTGCAGCTGTCTATGCAGGACTTGCTCCATGATGTCTTAACCGAAAGAGTTGATCCTTGCTTCTACCTGTTTTCTTTCATTCCCGCTATATCTAGCAGAGAACGCTAAGACGTACGTAACAGGACGTCGACTGTAACGAATAACATTACTTATTATACTAAAAGTCTCAGTACAAAATTATAAACGGTAGCCCTTACCGGCGGCATTTACTACGAATACTTGCCTTCGAGTTTTCGACGATTTACAAGCGTACTAGATAGCCGTTGCTCAAACTATTCGTAGCTTCCAACATTTGATCACTGCATATAGAAGCAGGTAAGTAATTTCAACGAAATCCTTTCTATATTCACTCTTATATCGCCCACAATAACAATCGAGCTGAATAACGGTTTCGGTTTTTTTTTTTCTTTTGGGTCGATACGAATGTCTATGGGTATATTTTTTTTTATAGATCGTTTCGAACTACCTTCACTACGGCGACCGCACACTATCTTCAGGGCCGACGAGGAAATTAGGGCCCTATCTAGGGCTCTTAATAAGTCATGCACTTTACGCCCTTTAGACACGATAAGTACGCATGACAGTTTTGTTTGTCAATCAAAATACACTCCCACACGGTGAATCTAAGTCAGGGTTTCTTAAACTTGATGCAGTCACGGACTCCTTTTATATACGATCCCCGTCAAAAATATTGTTGGAAACGAAAAAAGGCCTATTTGTAGTAATAAAAAATAGAACCTTCGCGCAGCGCCTAAGCGATAATATTACGTATTGAATACTATTGGATTCACGGATTGAACACGTTTACTACACAATAACTTACTAAATATGTTTACAGACTGACCTACTTGAGACTTCTGATACACATGCTATGGACCCTTAAGGGATTCGTAGGCTCCACTTTAAGGAGGCCTAATCTAAGTGCTTTAAATCTAACGTTTTTCCTTTATATCGATTAAATAGGCAATCAAATTAAGTAGTTAAAGTTGACGGATAGACGATCCGATTGCCCCCCCCCCTGAAAGTCGGCACGGCATGACATACTTATTCAACGTTCATAAAATAAAGACAAATATACCTTAATAGCCTGTAATGGTGTTATAATAACGAGTGTGTCAGACCTTTCTCAACCTGTAAAGAAAGATACACCACAGTTACACTAATAAAAGTAAGGTTGTTTCAGCTGTCAGTGTCGAAATGTCGATCGACATTACTGTATGACACTGTTACCTTTACCTCTCCGGGAACGGCAAATTGAATAAAACAACAATGTTGGAATTCTGCTACCCTGTCAATGTCAACCAATCGTATTTTCTTTTATTGAAAACAAATAAACAAAACATTGCAGGATGGATGATACCAGAATATTATAATGGTTATCATTGTGTACAATAAGCCAAGGGTTCCCGATAACTTCACTTAATTGTAGATTTGTGGCCGTACTCATGCCTACGCATTGTATAATTGTAATATTATAACTCGTCAAGCCACGAAGTACTTTGATTCATGGTTCGCAAAGGTGAGGGGGCTGTGTGCCCACTTCCAGGACAAGAACATGCCCGAACCGACCACTACGCATTAACTGTGCGATCATGATCGGCGAATCAATTTCGCTGTAAGTATCTCGGTCCTCGCATAGATACACAGAGGACGTAAAAAAACCAACGCGGCAATCGTATCAACATACACAACACCGCAACAAAGACATTACCACGTCAATGCGATATGTCTCAACCTTTACCTACCGCATCATTAAGGACATTGCTATGCTGCAATGTAGTAATTGCTGCTCCTGATTGTCCTGTGAAATACAGCGGGATTTGCTAATCATATCGCTTTCCACTCGAAATTCCTACCTAAACAGCACTAAGAGCCGAGGATAGGCTATCCATGGTAACCCCGTGCAGCAAACAACATCTTATCTATGAGTGAGTAGATCTCAATGTGCAGCTATCCCCCGTTGTGACTAGTCATTAAGTCGCAGCTCTGGTCTGTACGTCACCCACTTCACCCCCACGCACAGAGGCGGACCCAGCTGCTGGGCACCATGAGTGTTTATGGTGCGAGTCCTGGCTGCTTATGTGCCTGAGAGAAATAGAATCCAATTCCTTTGGGCGCCTAGCGCCCCTCTCAGTGTTGCTGCGGGGAATAAACCAGGTGCCCAGTTCAAGGGGTGCGAGCTACCACATGAACTTTTCCTAAGCTACCTAGTCTGTTCCTACATAGCAAGCAAGTACATTCTTAACCCATTGGTATGCATCAAGCCTTAATCTAGTAACATATATACAAAAACAACACCACCACCACTGGCATACCATCACCCATATTGCCACCAGATGCAGACCTAACCCTGCCAGTAGGGCAGGCCTCCCAACGGCAAAGAATGGTCTTGCTTCCCAATTATTTTTTATATTTTATCAGTTAATTTTCTATAGCTACTTATTACTTTTAATGACACCAATTAGCATTAATTTAGTTAAATTTTTTTGGTACAGTTACAACTACAATGAATAATATTTATTTTCAATATTTATTTATTTAAAGTAATTGACTGTCTGATAAACTAAGACAATAATAAGCCCATTATTGCCCCATCATGCTTATTAGATTTTTGTAGATAATATGTGGGTAGGTGTCAATTATACTGAGTTTTTTCAGTGCACTGTTACAGTTTTTTTTTTTTTCACCGCATCTCCACCAAAATATGTAGTGGAGCATGGTGAGCCTGACGCCTGGGTAGGAGTCAGAATAATTCAACCACTACATATGAGGATGTAACTCGGTTTATTACATAATATAATACATGGTTGCTCATATCCGTATCAATCATTTACAGAATATAATATATATACATCTCCGCATCACAGTACAGTTTGATTATGAAGTCATCGGGTAACTACTTGTATCTCCTTGGCTTAATGGTAGTGACACAATTGTACCAATAATACAGAAGATACCGGGATCCAGGATCCCGGGAGATCCACCATTTCCACCCCTCGATCTCTCCTTACGCCTCCTTGTTCCAATACGCGCCTTCAGTTAGGAACGTATTGTTGTACTGTTAAGTAATGCGCTAACAACGGCGCTTGCAAGAGTACGTATTATAAGTACAATTCTGCACAACACAGGTAATGTTAAATGGATGGCTCGATATAAGGTAATTAATATGGAACAGACTCACAGCTTTCTTCTTATCAAGAGTAGCAACTCTTCTCCTCTCCATGCACACACTACATTCAAATTTCGTAACGTACTGTACCTTATTACCTTACCAACCTAAAATTATCAACTGTCAATCTCTTAAATTGCCAGTTCAAAAAAGATAAAGGTGTTACTACATGAAGTCTGTTAACTATTACTTCGTGGAATCGCGGGTTCCACGACAGTCCCGTCATTTAGGTTTCAGGAAGAGCATAAGACATAAACAACATACGCTCGAAAAAACATAACTTTTCTTCAGGCAGTATTCGTATAGTCGGGTAGTAACACACAATATTAGGTGATACAATATACGGTATTTTACTATAAGTGCCTAGTAATATTTTTTTATATAAGCGTCGTCGGTGTCGGGGGACCGCTAAGGTTAATACGCTAAAGTCAATCGCTGATAGTAGGTAGAACAAAAATTGACATGTAAAAGAGCTCATTGCGCCCTACTTAGAAAACAAACTTCTGTTTTGATTTTGAATTCTCTTACTCTATATCTCTCTACTTACCTATCCTAAGTTTAAATCTCTGGAAAGATTCTCTATTGATCTGGTCCAGTATTGTCATTAGGGCGAAAGCAAACTCCACCACGACTCCGACCGTATGCTCTTCTTTTCCCTTTGCATCCTGAAAATTCAGAAGAATTACACATTGTATGAGCCCTTTTAAATTAATAAATTAATAAGCAATAAACAATAAAAAAAATTAAATACTCGCTTTGATGCGTTAACTGATCACCATCAGGCTCGGTTTGCATCAGATAATAATCACATCATATTATGTGCGAGGATGTGTTACGAGGAATATGTTTTTCATGAACCATTAGAAACGTTTCATTTATCTCGCCTCACTCCGCTCAGCTGTTTCCACAAGAGATGTGCTGTATGATGATAAATAATGAAGCGTTTCTACTGGTTCATGAAAAACGAATTCCTCGCAACACATCCTAGCACATACTCAGTTTGAAAGTCAGCCTTAGACCCTTATAATCATTTTTCTTTAACGGTGTGTTCCCTTCCCACTAGTTCTATGATCAGTACTAGAATAGAGTTCTAAAATAGTATTGTCAATAGAACTAGTGGGAACACACCAACAATGTAACCTAGCTGTGTTTGGGTTTGTGAGATCGTCTTAGGGTATTCTTTGAATACAAGTAGTATTCAGGGTCTGATAATAGCAGTAAAATAGGCACTGAAACTCTAAGTCTTAAAGTCCAAGACGTAACAACGTTACCTAGCCGTGTTTGGCCTTGTTAGAATAGTCTTAGGGTTCATGTTAAGGATATGTGTTCCCACTAGTTCTATTGACAGTACTATTTTAGAACTCTATTCTAGTACTGACAATAGAACTAGTGTCTTGAACTTCCAATGTACAGCTTCCGGGGTTCTCTATCGTTTGCCCGAATGTAGGTATCGTTTCCTATAATTTTAATTTGCTATAAAGTAATTTATTAAATCAAGGGCAAAGTGGCGTGAAAATGAAGAGGCCTTTACCCAGCTGTGGGTGGATGTGGGCTGATTTGATTAATTTTTTTTCTGAAAGAGTTGATATTAAACTAACTTAACCTACTGCATTCTATTATGATAACATTTAAAAATATTCTGGAAACACCACGGTTCTATATATTTTATGGCAAACGTTGGTATGACAAGACAGTGAAATTCGGGCAAGTAAAAGTAAACGAGCTTCCGGCTATATCAAATCTGTTATGCCTGAAGATGTTGATCAGTATTAGGTTGCATCTGGAACGGATAATCTGTCTCCACCATTGGATTGGACGAGGACGAGTCTTTTGCTTGATCGTACCATCTTTGTGAACTACGCGATTCTCTGACTTCGGTATTCCTATCAATCAGTTTTTCTAGATTCACTTGAAGGGTCTACGGAAAGAACATGTCTATGGTCTGTCCCATAATTCGAGATAATAAAATGACGTTTCATGTGTTACCTGTTTTTTGCGTCTCATAAATAGTGATGTGCCGCAACCGGTAATCACCGAAAGATTTTGTAGGTCCCTGTGTACCAATATATGTATGTCATAAAATATTAAGATATGAACGGATCCGTGATGTACTAACGTGTAGGACACTTAGGACATTCTAGAAAAGGCAAAATAGGTCTAATAAAAATGCGACAATTTTGGAGATATTTCGACTTTTTGTAGATGTTGATGTTTAAGTTTCAATTAAATTCTAAGTAAGATCATTGCCATAAGAAGCTGAAAATACACTTAATAGGTGTTCCCTTCTTTCACAGACCGAATTTTCTTAGAATTTCGTTTCGCAGAAAATATTTCATATAATATTTGCTCTTCGTATGTTTACTTGGAATATTATCGTTTTAACGACTATTAACTTGAATGGAACATATTATTTAATAGAAAAACTATTCAATGAATTTTATAATCTCATTTAATTTTTTATCAAACTTATCAAATTGTAGAATTATTTCCATTTCATTCATTCATATCCATTTATTCGTGTCATGCGGTCCCTCTCGCTCTCGTATGAAATAGTATAAGTGTGAGAGACCGCACGACATGAACTTTGAGTTCCGTAGTAGACCTGCAGCGACCCCCTCTGAAACGACTCGTTAGGTAAGTACTAGAAATGTAGAAGTTGTTGACGACTATGTATACCTAGGACAGACGGTCCAGTTAGGTAAGTCCAACTTCGAGAAAGAGATCACTCGTCGAATCCGACTCGGCTGGGCAGCGTTCGGGAAGCTTCGCAGTGTCTTTTCATCCAAATTACCGCAGTGTTTGAAGTCAAAAGTCTTTGACCAGTGTGTGTTGCCAGAGATGACATACGGATCTGAGACGTGGGCGCTAACGATGGGCCTCATAAGGAAGCTCAAAGTCACTCAAAGGGCTATGAAGAGGGCTATGCTCGGGGTTTCTCTGCGGGATAGAATCAGAAATGATGATATCCGCAGTAGAACTAAGGTTACAAGTAGCGGCACGAGAGTCTAGCGCTGACCGTTATTGCGCAGAAGTCAAAAGTAAGGTATCACAGGGGGCTACAGGGACGAAGGGCGGGCGTGCGTAGCGCCGATTGGCTTTCCAGTCGCATTACGTCCCCCGCGCCCATGCACCCATGCGCAGCTATCCCTTCCACGGTTCACTCAGCGCTAGACTCTCGTGCCACTACTTGTACTGACATAGCCCGAAGAATTGCGAAACTGAAGTGGCAGTGGGCGGGACACATTGCACGCAGGACTGATGGCCGATGGGGTCAGAAGGTTCTCGAATGGCGTCCGCGGACCGGGAGACGAGCTGTCGGTAGGCCTCCAACTTCGAACTTCGTATGTTGCCGTCCCGCTGACTCTTTTCTCATAGAATACTCGAGTAAAAGGGACGCTGCCATACGGACTTCGTTTTTCTAGTTTTGTAGTAGCCCCTCTGTATTATATTTTTTTACGTTGGCACTAAGTGATAAACACTGTATTTTACCTGTTTTGTACCTGTGCTTAGATTTTATCACTTTATCGTAAAAGTGTATTTATATTTTTAAAATAGGAAGTAGTATATTGAATACTTTAATGTTATTTTTGCTATCGTAAAATATAAATTTTTATCGGTTATTTACGAAACCGGAGTCATGGAGCCGCACTGTTCGTTTTATGCTGGCCACATTATTTTTACGTTTGACATTTCAGACTGTCATTTTATTATCTCGAATTATGGGACAGACCATAGTCACCTAAGCAACTTTTTGAGTTATAGCGGTTTGAAAGTTAGTCATCACGAACAATTACTATGGTTACCATTTCTTTAAAAGTTAATAAAATAAATTTTATTGTTTTCATATTATTTAATTCAATGGTAAGTCATAGCACTTTGTGAGCTCTACATTTCGAGATTAAAATCTCAATTAAATAAAAAAGTGACTAGACAATGTCTCTCATGTTCCTTCCGTAGACCCTTCACTTAAGAGTCGAAAATAAAGCAAAGCTTACTGTCTGATCTTCCTTCCCAGGTCGGAGGCCCGCGGCGATCATGTAGGTGCTCCCGATAGTTTTGATCTTCTCTATGCTGCTGAACTTTGGCTTCAGCAGAAGCTGTAACGTTACACCAATAACACATGTAGATCGTGCAAGCATTATTGGCAGCTATATCAGTGACTAGCCTACCTTATACCCATGACTTTGACCATTAGATTTTAAAAAAGCCCCGTAGAAATTGTCAACACGTTACGACACGTTTTCATTAAGGTTGCATAAAAAACGTGCAAGTCAAATTTAATATCCCTAAACGTTCTAAATTTTAGTACGAGTATTTCAATCCTAGCTCATAGAAATATCGGGATAAAAGGCCTAAGTATTATATCAGATGTCCAGCTGTTTTATCTTTTAAGCCTCGACACAAGAAGTCGGTGTCTCTGCCTGTGACATCATCGCTCTTAAACGGGTAAACCGATTTTGATGCATTGTTTTTTTAATCAAATGCTACTAATCGTAATAATTGTCAGCTGAGATTCACTAAAATCAGTCCAACTTTTCTAAGTCGGTTTGGTTATTTACGTTATTAATATCTGATTCTGACCTTATCGAAATCGCATATGATCTCATTGAGCAAGCGCAGGCACTCTAGTCCCTGCTTGTTGACATCCGTTTCGTCGTAGAACTCTTTATAATTCGGGATCGACGCGAACATAACCGCTATACTTGAGTATCGCTCGTGGTATAAGTCCTCCTGCAAAAAAAAATGTTTTTATCAACAATATCCAGCCAACAGTTGATACAACAAAGAGTGTATAAATATCTGATACGACTCTATTTTTAGGAGCGGTCGGGCGTGTCACATGTTTTTGCACACTCTGCTGCAGATATTAACACACTGTCGGAGTTTAGAACCTAAGGAAATAAAAAAATTACTTAAATTGTTTCAGAGATAGCCTTACCTCAGATGCAACCGACGTCAAAAAGTGTTGCGCCACGTGAGCTGGTAATATGTTTTCCAGGAGTATCTGAAAATGAGAAAATGAAAACATTATCATCTGCAGCCTTTACACGTCCTGCTGGCTGGATATCAGCATCTTCTCGGATTGATAAAATTATAGTTTTCACGCGAACCGATTGCGGATTAGCTTTACCAAAAATTTCATCGAATACGGTTTTTAAATTAAAAATTCACAATGCCAGTTATCGAATAAAGAAACAATTTTTAAGCTACCTTTACAAATAACAAAGTTATGAAAGTGTGCTTTCACACTTTCATAACTTCAAGATAAGACAGAGAAAGACACACAAATAGCAGGTTCACGCTGGATGCAAGCCGCTTCCAACCGAGGCAACTGGAGGTCTATTGGGGAGGCCTATGTCCAACAGTGGACGTCCTATGGCTGATATGATGATGATGAATATAAACTATCTGCACCTCTTCAGCCGAAACCGTTGCCTGCTATCCACAATAAAAGCTTTGCTTAATTTGAGACTAGGTCAATTGATTTTTTTTTATTATTATTTGACTGGAAGGAAAACGAGCAAGTGGGTCTCCTGGTGGTAGAAATCTCCACCTCCCATAAACATCTCCAACACCAGGGGTATTGCAGATACGTTGCCAACCTAGAGGCCTAAGTTTGAATACCTCAAGTGCCAGTAATTTCACCGGTGTCAGGTATCCCATGATATTTATTTTATTTATTACAAAATATCAAACCCTCGGAGCGCCTCAACTGACCTTATTAATCCCTCTCATGGTTTCCACTTCCTCCTGCTCAAACTTGAGCTTGTCCTTCCACAGGAAGTCAGTTCTGGAGGTGAACTCAATCTGACGATCCAGGATATGAAGTAGAGCCGCAACGAACACCAGCACCAGGCCAGCTTTGGTTGCGTATGGGAGCATTGAGAACCTGGAATTTAAAAAAGGTGTTGACAGAAACAATTTGAAAGTGTGATTTATAATTAAGTGAATGAAATCTTCTTCTTATATTGCCACTTAATCATTGAAGGTTGACAGCCAACTCATTAAATCTTGGCCTGCCTATAGCCAGCTTCAATAGCTGTTATACTGTTTTGATGCCGGTTCACTCCCTTAGTTACCTTATGACACTGTGTGTTCCAGTCTTTGGCTTTTGACATTTTCGCATGGGTGACATGGATACGGTAAATATTAAGAACCAAGTTGTTTAGTTTTGCTTACTGTCTCACTAAAAAACAGCGTTATGTCTCCGTAACTTTGTAAAAAGTGGAGCCTATTGTATCCTGAATGAATGTAACTACTTACTACCGACCCCGCGTGGGTGTAATGTAATTTTGAGGAAAGGGAAGCAGGGGTGGGTCGTTGGTCAAAAATAATGTGAACTCACTCAGTATCGAAACCATCATGGGTGTGTGTGAAAAGTGGCGCTGATGCGAATAAAGCGATGTGCGTTGACAGAGCAAGACCCATGACTGCTAGTTTCAGTACGAAACCCACTCGCAGAAACACCGATATTGATGCTAGAGTCAGCACCGAACTGTAGAGATAGCTCTGGAAATGAAAACGGATAAGCTTAAGATTTCGCCAAAAGCGTCTCTGCTTTGGAGTGGAAGGAAAAAGGGGAGGCTTTTGCCCAGCTATGGGGCACAATATCAGTTTTAAGAAATAACTGAGAGATTAATAGACGTCACAGGGGACCGACGAACTGGCAGCTTCCTCGAACAAAGAATTAGCTTAGCTGTTCAAATAGCCAACTCTGCCAGCGTCTTTAGGACCTTGACTAAGAGGGCTACTTTAAATAATTTGTTTTCGTTTTATGTAACTAGGTGTTTCAACTTTATTATCGTTTTATGTAAATAGACATAATTTAATTGTTATATAGTTATAATAATATCGTATGAACGGCCGACAGAAGACCGTACCGCACCCAGTTTCTTTAGAATTTTTCCCGTAAGTGTCGTAAATGGTAGCCATCTACGGAACCCAACTAAGCCAATTACGAACTCTGGACTGCATTACCGCAGTATGGAAGGCAAAAGAAAACCACAACAGGAAATTAACAGGGAGTGTGTGTAAAACAACGTGTGACATATGTACCGGTGCTGCTTCCAGCTCGAAAACCTTTTCAGCGGTCTGCGCCGTTTGGTTGCTGACCCGCACATCAGTAAAGTTGGCCGCTGCAGCTGTTGGTGCTTCAATTAATTCATCCACGAATTCTGGCTGAAACTGATAAAAATAGTACTTTTATAAGAGCCATGGTCTTCAGTAACTTATTGAATCAGGCGTAACTTTAAGGAGGTCTATATCAATGAAGGAAAAAGGTATCCACTTTGTTCAACCGTGGCCTACAGAGAGTCAGAGGCCACGGGTGAGCAAAGTTATTGTTTTTAGTTCATGGGCTTCAGTATCTCTTTGGTTTTACGCTAATTTATAAATAGTTACTGTAGTTAAACAATAAAAATATTCTGATTCTGATTCTGTAATTTTTAGGGTTCCGGAGCCAAAATGGCAAAAACGGAACCCTTATAGTTTCGCCATGTCTGTCTGTCTGTCTGTCTGTCCGTCTGTCTGTCTGTCTGTCTGTCCGTCCGCGGCTTTGCTCAGGGACTATCAATGCTAGAAAGCTGTAATTTTGCACGGATATATAGGTAAACTATGCCGACAAAATAGTACAATTAAAAATTCTAAAACAATTTTTTTTAGGGTACCTCCCATAGACGTAAAGTGGCGGTGATTTTTTTTTTTCTCATCTAACCCTATAGTCTGGGGTATCGTTGGATAGGTATTTTAAAACCATTAGGGGTTCGCTATAACGATTTTTCGATTCAGTAAAGCGTTTGCGAAATATTCAACTTTAAACTGCAAATTTTCATTAAAATCGAGCGTCCCCCCCCCCCCCCCCCTCTAAAATCTAAACCGGTGGGTGGAAAAATTTGAAAAAATTCAGGATGGTAGTCAGTATATCAAACTTTCAAGGAAAACTATAACGGCTATGTTTGCTTGAGAATTATTAGTAGTTTATGAGTAAATAGCAGCGTAAGGTATGAAATATACCTAAACTTGGAAGATTTCGTATAAAATACGAAATCCTTAGAAAAATATTATTTAATTTTTTCGTAATGGCTACGGAACCCTATTTTGGGCGTGTCCGACACGCTCTTGGCCGGTTTTTATGGATTTGCTGATGGGCAAAAATTACTTACTAAATTTATGACTGCGCACGCACCAATCAGTAGAACGGAAACCAGAAACATTGTAATTCTGATATACCTGTTGTTAGTCACCACCTATAAATGAATAGGTTAAAATTTAAATTTTAAAGAAACAGTTTTTTAAAGATTCATGATTTTTACTTATGTATTACACACTCGGGACTTATCACGCTTAACCAGAAACATTGCATTTATAATGTCATTATATCTGTTGACATTCACCCACCTGACCAGGCTTAGTGCAGTTGTCAGCATAGATGTCATCAGTCATCATGGGCACATTGGACTGCGGTCGCAGTCGGAACTGATCATCGTACCATGATAAGTACACGAACACCATCAGAGTGAACAGAGTCGGGCCAAAGGATGCGTAGAGGACGATGCCTCTGAAAGTAAAGAAAGGTAATATTGAAACAATGAAGGAGGTAAGTTCTACAGAGCAGATTCTAATAATGGGAAGATGATTATGATGGTAATACTGTTAATTTTAAAAGTTAGCTCAAATGATGCTGGTACTAATATGAGGGACGATGACGATGATGACTCAAGTCCGCATGGCGAACAGCTGTAACAACGCAAGGACCTTGTATACCCCGCCGCACTCGACTGAGTGCGCATGGGGCTGGTTGCGGTATTATCGTACTTCGCTGCAGCCAGAACCAGTATCTGGTCGGTCTGGCTGATATTTCGCAAGAATGTGATGAATCCTTCAGTATTGTTTTTTAAGATAATGATTGTGATGTTGATGATAATTGTGATACTGCTTTTGGTGATAATGACAGAGATGCAAAATGAAAAAAGTTAATGAGGAATATGACAGGTATATGTGATGTCGATGGTGATGAAATAAATAGTTCTGTTCGATCTAGTAATGCTGCTAGATCTAGCAGTGGAGTAGAAATAATTAATAATCTCATACAAATAAGTTCGATGACGACTTACGTTCGCACGGTGAGTAGCTGTATCAGCGCAAGCAGCAAAAACAGGGCGGCTGCGCATGCGACGTTGTACTTGAAGTGCGCGTCGGGCTGGTTGCGATATTGTCGCTCTTGGCTGCTGCGCGTGAACCAAAGAGTGGCACGGCTCATACCCTCCGTGTTACTACTAAAGATTAAAATGGGAATACACATTAAAAAAATCTTTAATAAAAATGAGCTGTTTTTATTAAACAATGTAACTTTTTACATAAAAAGACAACGATGGTAAACCCAGGTTTAAGCTCACACACATTGGCAGTCGGTTTCAACGGCTTGGCTAATATTTCAATTATCATTGAAATTTCAGACGTAACTCATGTAAGTATTTTAATTAGATTTTGGGGATGATTTAATGTAAAACTTATAATTATATGAATAATCCAAGAAATGACAATAGTATAGGTACAATAACAGAAAATATAACTTACCTACAATCGCAGCATGTCGTTCGTTGTGGCAGTAAATTTTGTTCTATCATTGCAAGACTCTGAAAAGGTGAAATAACAGCTTCAGTCAATTTTAACTTAAAGGCAAGTCTAGTGTTCAAAAAAAAAGACTGAAAAAAAAAGAAATGTTCCCAAATCAGCCTACTGATGGACCTTTAGTTACAGCGAAACGTACAATTTACCAGGCTTTACCATTTGCTAGCAAGTAACAACTATGAATTACTACGTACAGTTATTGATTGTCTGCCAGACTAAAAGAAAAATAATGCCTAATCTATTACTGGAACAACTGAAGCTAAATATTTTAAATTTGGCATAATCCTTGACAGTCGTAGGTGCACTAAAAAACAACTGACCAAAATTCTCAAGGAATGTATTACTAGCATTCGTTTCACTCTTTGGACTTGAGACTATTTCTACAATGCCTACAACCTTTATAATATATAAATTTATACGTACAGAAATACCAATGTTTTTGGCAAGTGTCGAATCAGTGATGTTAGCAAAGGGCTTGTCGGCTCCCCAGCATTCGACATACTTTGTCATTTTACTCGATGGACGAGATCTACTCGGCACACCTGGTATTGCTAAAAAATAAAATTCAAGATCATAAATTTGTCATACAAAAATTGGAACAAAAAAAATACCAAAAATAACTATGGGAAAGGAAAATGAAATTTAGATTTAAATCAGATTGAGTGATTGGTTTGTCATTAAGTACCAATCTTTAATGTAAAAAGAAAACATGCTGAATTAAAGAAAGAAGCTTTTAACATAACGAACATAACGATGAAATTTACTAAACTAATGACAAAATTTACAAAAAGGGACCACTCAACAAAAGCAACAAATGTTAACCACAAGGATCATTAACAAGTCGGTTTCCAAGACTAACTTGGTGACTGCGATTCTGTGGAGACAGTACTTAGCATTCTAGCAAATAGGTTTGGCGGTACCAAGTCCATTTGGTCAAAATCAAAACATAGTTCTAGTCCAGAGGTATTCTCTGAAGAAAGACAAAGAAACAATTAAACTTATAAAAATAAGTAAAGCAAAGTTTGATGAAGAAACTGCACTTGGTGAAACTATAAACCTGGCTTTTATTTAGAAGAAATGGCTTATAGACGATCAATTTAGTTTTTAATTAGTCTGTTTGCTACAAAAGTAACTTACCTGTACCCATTATAGGACTAATAGCTCCAATGATTGAACCACTTCGGCTTTTAGGTTTATTACTAACAGGTACTACTCCATTAGTTAGTCCTTCACCAGGACTCGTCGCCTGACTGTCAAACGCCACTGTTTTAGCGCAATCTACTTTTACTGAAGCTCGTCTGCTAAGATCTGTGAAGAAAAAATCAATCTGATTTCTTGTAAACCTCTCATAATCTCCGTCTTTTACACAACTTGCGTAATTTTTTTTGGCTCTGTTTATTTTTATTGGCTTTTCATTAACTTGAAATGATTTTTGTACCTACGTTTTAGAAAGTCGGATTTTGCAAAAAACTTCTAGTGATTGGATAAATTTGTTTGATACAAATATGTGATTTAGATGAAAATGTAAGTGCGGTCAATAAAAATGACTTGCATTAAAAATATAGTCTATACAAAAACTTGTTATGTATATTTATTGCACCATTATCATTTTTCAGAAATAATAAATAATGTGTGTTTAGTTAACAAAGACTTCTAAGATAATACCGCATCAGAGGAAACTATTTCAATATATTTCAGTTAGTTCCCTAGCTTGTAGTAAAATACTTCGAACTAGATTCAAGTGGTCAGCTTTGAAACAAGTTATCTTACTCGTTAACCTATTTTATTTATCTACTGAACCGTAATATTCTGTGTAGCTTCCAACTTGTAGAGCTAAAACTAATTTTGCAAGTCGCCCTTTCTATTTTGCTTTCAAATAAGGGATAACGAAAGGTCCAATTAAGGAAGGTGTCTCGTAAAGTCTTAAGAAAAGCTGAGTTTTGGAAAGCTGTATTGAGAAAATTAGATACAACCAGTGAAAAGACATCCGGTGAAATTATAGGAAGTAATCGCTGCCCGGGAAATATACAAAAGGCGAAATAGCAAATGTACATCGTATAACGGCGTGACGAGATGAGAATCCGGCCCTATACTATGAAGTGAAAAATTATAATTTCATATCTCGCAGTCCCGCTGTCGCAAGTATTATTTAATACGAGAGTGAGAGCGACGGTACGTTACGAACTTCGATTTTCGAATTTCGTAGCAGCCCTGGATTCAATTCCCGAGCCCGGTTTATCTTTCTTTTTTCACTTTGTTATAGGTATATTTCCATTTTTTTCTTATAGGAAAACCGTACTAATAAATACAAAAAACGGGAATCAAAAATGCCGAAGTTCAATCTTTGGTAAGTAGATGGGAAAGAGCGTTAATATTTTAGGTTAGCAGTACCAATACAGCTATATCATACAGGAAGCAGCAGATTTCAAACAGCCGAAACTAGCGTAGTGTCTAAAAAAACCCGGACTGCCAGTACTGCCACAGACCCGGGTTCGATTTCCAGCTCAGCATTTCTTTTCTGTTCTTTTCAATTTAGTCTGATTACAGAACCCTATATTTTAGTAAAAGTATGTATAATATTTGTTTTATCATCATCATCTCTGCCTATATTATACGTCCCACTGCTGGGCACGCCTCTTCTCCGAACAAGGGTTCTTGGGCCATAGTTCCCACGCGGGCCCAATGCGGATTGGGAATTTGTTTCATGTTAAATTAGGATCTAGATGGGGGGCTTATATTCAATAGTAGACGTCCTACGGCTGATATGATGATGGGAATCTTAATGTTTTTGACTTCAATGTCACCTCCAGGACCCCCAACCGTGGTCCTCAAGGACTCGGTCCTGACCACTCTGGGAGCGGCATCTTCGATGCTCTGCTGCGACGGCACAGGACTGATGTTGTCCCTTGGTTTGGTCGGCGACACGTCGTTGTATATTGACGACACGATGCTGGCTTTGCGATCGACCGTGCACACTGAAAGACGGCCATTCTCTGATATGCCTGAAGGTTTCTGGAAAAGATGAAAGAAGTTTTAGTGCCAACAATTTTTTACTAATGATCGAGTTTACATTGCGAGTGAAATCAGTGGTAATTAGGTAATTTTATTATGAAAGTTTACTTTGCTGACCTTCTGAGAAGAAGCTTGTGTCCAGCAGTAGGACGTATATGTATAGGCCGTGATGTATTGTGTGTGTATGTGTAGTGGATTACTAATGTATGGCCAAAAAACTTTTTCATTTCAACAAATTATCATTTGGCAAAAAATCATTTGGCAAAAAAACTTATCGCAAATTTATAGTTAATAAATTTTTATTTGGCAAATTATTGTTTCACAAATAATTACTTAGTCATGTTTCATATTAAATAAAAATAAAAAATAAAAAAGCCTTTATTTTCCATTGACATTTACAAGGATGAATTTATTATGAAAATGAAACAACATTAATCTTATTAATCCTGAATTATATTTGTGTCATCTGGACCCCTCTTCGGGTGAAGGCCTCCTCCAGAGATTGCCATTTGTTGCGGTTTTTTGCCAGGTTAAACCAATCCCTTGTTCCGATGGTCTCTATTTCATCCTTCCACCTTGCCTTAGGTCGACCCCCGCTTCTGTGCCCATGAGGTCCTTTCCACATAGTTACAGACTTCGTCCACCTGTTGTCAGTGTAACGTGTTTCATATTGCCAAGTAATATTTGGTAAAATGTATCGTTTGGCATAATGTACTCTTCCCAAAATATCCCATGACATAATAACCTACCTTTCTGGGAACAGTTTGTTTCCGTAGAGGAGCGTAGTTCTAACCTAACCTAACCTACTTTTTTGATAGCAGTTCGTTTTTGCGGGGGACGCAGTTTTGACCTATAATCTAACCTACTTTTCTGGTAGCAGTCCGTTTTCTGTGGGGGACGCAGTCTAACCTCATCTACTTTTCTGATAGCAGTCCGTTTCTGTGGAAGACGCACTTCTAACATAAGCTACTTTTCTGGTAACAGTTGGTTTTTGTGGTTGGTTTGTGCGAAATTTCATTTTGAACAAACATTTTTTTGGAATACAATATTTGCCTATATAAAAAACGTTTGCTTAATAAACGTTTGTCGTAATAAAATTTGACAAACTAAAAATATGCCAAATGATAATTTGACCAAATGAATAAAATGCGAAATGTAAATATGTCAAAGATTCGTTTGGGAAATGAAACTATTGCGATAAGTTTTTTGGGAAGTGAAATTTGGCGAAAAATATTTTGGCGAAATGGCAGTACACCATGTGTAGTGTATCTTTACGAAAAGTCTTGAGCTAAGTATAACTCTTGGTCCAGATTTCAGTCATGACCACATCACAGAATTGATGATTTCATAATTGTGGCCGACTATTTAATGCACCCAATGTATTTAATAATCTCTTCTATCTTTTAAGCTTCGACGATGATAAATGAATCTACATTTTAACATTTATCAACAGAGAGTGTGTAACATGCAAAAGTAAAGCATTGGTTAGGCTAGACTTTTTGAATACTTTAGACTACATGAAGGAAAAAAGATTTGATAAGTATTTACACGTATTCAGTCTAGTAATAATATGTCCGCTTTTGTCTGTTGGTTCTCACTTAAATTCATTTCTAAGTTTCTATAACTCTCGCCATTATTCTGCAAAGCTTTCAGCAATAATTTCAAAACAATGTTTCAAGCTGCTTTTGTACCCCACAGAATACGTAAAGACCCGGTATCTACAATAATATTTTATACCCATTCTACTGAAATATTCACTTTTAGCCTAAATATTCAATTCTCATTGGCTATTGTTTTCATTTCAGACACATTAAAATGCCACACAAACACAGCCTAGACGGTTCCAGAAACATAGTGCGAATTGCTTTCAGTGCCTCCAGTGAAAAAGGGAATTTTATCTACGCTCGGCGGTCGCTTTGGTGTACATACATGCATGCATACATGCATGTAGTACATACATGCGCACCAAAAACTATCGTGGTAGTGGCACTCATATCTAGTTGTTTGATTTATTGTTGAGAATGAAACGGGAAGAATGGAAATATAAATTAATAACTAAAATATTTTAATTTTAATGTAATTGTTTTATTATACATTTCTCACAGAATATATTTTGCAACGATTTCGTTATTCTTGGCGAAATTCACGTTAATTTAATTTAAAAACCGACCATTTAACAGATGTAATGACTTTTTTTGTTGCTCCATTATTGACAAAAAAGTTCACAGACGCGTGTCTCAAGCGAATGGCACTCGCGCTCGCACTGGTCCCAATTGGTCCGAGATAGCGTGTCCGTGACCAGTACCTATGTGTGCGTTGCTCGAGCGCACTTTTATGGAGATTGAATTCCAAACTATCTGTGTTTTGTGACCGGGCACTATACAATGACATGATCATTACTATGTTTGCTCGGATTCTTATATCTCCTCTTCTATGCCGTATCATAACCAATATCGTTTCAAAGACAATCAAGTAACAAAGGTACACTCCCATATTTGAAATTTCAAGCTTTCATTATACCGTCCTTCTCCCTTTCCTATCAAATACCATTACCGTGAACGTGACGACACGATACGAAGTTCGAATTTCCAACTTCGGACTATAAGACCAGCCCCAGGGCACGCCGAACCTAACCCTTCCAACTCCAACTTGCTACAATTAAGACAATCCAGTATCGAACGCTTTGATCTTAAGATTGGATTACGGGAGGGTTACCAGCCTTAATTTGGTTCGATGCAGGCACAGATAGCTCGACGTATTTGGGTATTCGAGGATCTAAAATAAGGTTACGCGCTTATTGGAACTGGGAGAGGCTTTAGATTGCGAGCGGAGAAGTTTGGAATTGTACGTGTGAATACAGATTGATGTGTATGGATGGTATGGTTATGTACCATGTATATGGTCGACGATTGGACGACCAGATGGCCTAGTGGTTAGAGAACCTGACTTCGAAGCTTGAGGCCCCGGGTTCGATTCCCGTGTCGGGGCAGATATTTGTATGAAAATACGAATGTTTGTTCTCGGGTATTGGGTGTTTCATATGTATTTAAGTATGTATCTATCTATATAATTATGTTTATTTGTTGCTTAGTACCGATAACACAAGCTTTGCTAAGCTTACTTTGGGACTAGGTAATTGGTGTGAATTGTCCCGTGATATTTATTTATTAATTATTTATTTTATGTTTGAGATAGCGGGTTTTATCTTTGATTTTATAGTCATACCTGGAATTTACGATGATTTGTATCTTGCTGACGTTATTATTAACGTTGGAAAATAATTAAGACAAACTCGTTCACTATTAAAAACAATTACAAGTGCGGAATAGGAATGAACTGAAGATTTTACAAAAAAAAAACAGGTATGTAGGTGGGTTTGGGTACGATAAGTATCATAAAAATAAAAATAAAAATGAATTTTCGTATTGCGTTTGTGTTAAAAACATTATTGAGTCATTTTGCTCTATTTAAAATGTACTCCATTGCTACTGTTAGTGTCGTCTATTAAACACCTTACGACGGACACTATTGCACACAAAAAATATTCTCTTTCCGTTTATATTCCATACAATTAAATAAATTAATTAATTAAAAAATTTAATAAAAATATAAATTAAAAATAAATTAAATTTATAAATTAAATTAATGAAATAAATTAATAAATTATCTTCTCTTAATTAGGTTAACTGGAAGAGATCCCTTCTTAGGGATAAGCTCGCCTTTGTTCTCCTCTCTGTGTTTACTTATTTTTATTTTTATGTGCAATAAAGAGTTTACATACATACATACAATTATCGTTTTACATACCTATTTCAAATAAATAATTTTTAACAATCATTGTGAAACATCATCGTCGTAATTCCCACGCATGCTCAGTGCGGATTGGGAACCTCTCACACACTGCTAAAGCTACTTTAATCAAGTCTTAAAGTACAATTCAATAGAATCTGACAATTTTCTACACATTTAACACACCCTAAAGTGGGCACGCTTAATTATATATGTCCCTGTTGTTGCAATTATCATCTAAAAGGAATCAAAAAAGAATAATCACAAAGCCTTAGGTAGCCCGGTGTTCATATTAGTAGGCTGGAAGTGTCTACAGGATTGTCAGATTCTATTGAATTGGAGTATACCTTGGGAGGTATATAATAAAGTCTTACCTTGGGAGGTATAATAAGGTACGTCTCCACCTTGTGGTCGGCCAAGTACCCCTCCCGGGAGGCTCCGTCGCCCGGCTCCACCTCGAACCTCCCGCCGAGCTGCAGCTGGGTGGCTTTCGTTATGTGCACCCGACTGAAACAAAACACAACGTTAAAACTACACACACACACACACAAACATCACGCCTGTATTCCCAAATGGGGTAGGCAGAGCACACGAAACGTTACCGCTTCGGAGCCACTTTTAGCAATTTTAGGTTTAAAGTTTGATAAAAACGGTACAATAGTGACAGGTTGCTAGCCTGTCGCCTACGGTATACCTTAACTTATATCCTCAGTCGCCTCTTACGACATCCACGGAAGAAATGGAGAGGTGTAATTCTAACCCGACACCACACGGGGTAAAACACGTTAAAACTAAAAGCAATAAAAAAATAAAAACAAGTGTTTCAGTTTCGTATACAGGTTATTTCGTAAGTACTCGTAGTAAGACAAATTTAAGGGATAAGTATACTCTGATTAAATTCAGCAGCTATATTTAGAAACCTAAATCGAAATTTCTCGAAAACGGTTGAAAAACTTGCCGTGGACTTACTTGCTTGCTAGGTGATTAAATAACCTAGCATTAAGTAAAAAATCTTATTTTTTAGTTATAAATAATACGCTATTAAAATTTCAAGTTTCCTCAAATATATTTTTGGAAAAATTTGTTAATTTGCTTGATCACCTGACAGGTAAAAATTCCCACCAAAACGATCTGTCTTTTTTATCTTGTTTTTAGTTATAAATAATACGCTATTAAAATTTCGAGTTGCTTTAAATACATTTTTTTTATTTTTTTCAAAATACATTTGCACGCGCCTGGTAATGTTTAAGTCCCGACTAAAGGAACGCTTCCACCAATAATGTGCGAGGATGTGTTGCGAGGGATGTGTTTTTAATTAACCAATAGAAACGCTTCATTTACACATCTTCGCACAGCACGTCTCTGGTGGAAACAGCTGAGCGGAGCGAGGCGCGGTAAATGAAGCTTTTCTATTGGTTAATGAAAAACAGTCATATCCCTCGCAAAACATCCTAGCACATCTCAGGTGGAAACGCTGCTTAAATCGCCCGGCTTCATCCATCCCAGCCTATATACGTCCCACTGCTGGGCACAGGCCTCCTCTCAGAACAAGAGGACTTGAGTCATAGTTTCCACGCGAGCCCGGCGTGGATTGGGAACTTCACGCGCACCATTAAATTGTGGTAAAATTCAAATTTAATTAAAAATTTAGGGGTTGATTTAGCCCTGCCATTTACCAACCAGGTATGCAGTTCCGTGTCGGGGTATAATTAGGTAAGGTATTGGGCAAGTTTCCAGCCTACCTCAAATACCTACCCAAAAATTGGTGCCAGCTCTCCTAGAGTGAAGTCGTCTTGAATTCAAATTTCGAATGAAAAGTCTTCCCAAAGTTAATTTTTAACGATTCTCTTTTACAGTTAACGGATGCTTCTAAACATTACGATCATTCACGAGCCCACGGGAACTTATTGTCAAAACTTTTGAACTCCGAAGTCAACCGATGCGAACCAAACCCATAAATTTTAATAAGTTAAAAAGACGTGAGCACTGTCCGGTTGCCATGCAAAGCTTTGCTTTTAGTTTTTTTTTATTCAACTGGATGGCAAACGAGCAAGTGGGTCTTCTGATGGTAAGAGATCACCACCGCCCGTAAACATCTACAACACCAGGTGTATTGCAGATGCGTTGCCAACCTAGAGGCCTAAGATGAGGTACCTCAAGTGCCAGTAATTTTGCCGGCTGTCTTACTCTCCACGCCGAAACAATAATGCAAGCACTGCTGCTTCACGGCAGGATTAGCGAGCAAGATGATGGAAACAGCTTTTCGGGGAACAGAAGTTTTTTTTATGTTTAAACGTGCGAGCTCGATGCGAGCGAGTTCAACGCGAGCGGGGTTGTCGTACTACATATCTCTCTTTAGAATATCGCGGGAGACAGCTAGAGACGACGATAGGCTAAAGTTGCTCGTTAACATGACGATTCACAACGCGTGCTAGGCCTAAAACCTGAACTTAGGTAGGCGGGTATACTTAGTGTTTTTGTATGATAACTCATTTTTAACCCCCGACGCAAAAAGAGGGGTGTGATAAGTTTGATCGCTATGTCTGTCTGTGCGTCTGTCTGTGGCATCGTAGCTCTTAAACGGGTGGACTATTAACGTAAATTTCTTAAACGATTTGAATGCGTATTAAATATATTGACCCGGATAACTCACGTCTTAAATCGAGCTTAGCTCGACATGTTTCAGGCTAATCCGTAGCCCTTCTTCCTCGGAGCAACACGACTCGGCTTGGCGGGTCTCACGGTAGTTTTATGATTTTAATGCGGTTTTTTTTATTTGATAGTAGGTTTTCATGTTTCGTCAAAAGCCGTTTTTGAGATATTGAACTTTAAATTGACAAAGTCGGGGGTTTTCCAACTTTTTGTTGGTTAGGTTAAGTTTTAACAATATTTGCAACTTACTTTTTTCTCTCATTAATTCTGGGTAGGTAATTAGCCGTTTTTTTTTTTTAATATATTTTTTTAACAAAACTTAGAAGACTCAAAATTGGTATCTACATTATTACGAGTTTTGTGTCAGGTAGCGGTTACGAGAATTCAATTATGTATAATTAGAGAAATTTGGCAGAGTTATGAATTCCTTTGGCGTTCCCGGTCTCTCCATTATCATTTATACTCTGGAATCGCATAACCAATTTTAATTATTACCGGAAACTTTTTTCATTACAATTACTTCCTTTCTCTACATATTGTCATTTTTATTGAGTAATTTATTGAGTAACTTAGATTTAAGATAAACGTCCCAGTGCCGAGTGCTCGACATGCCAATGCCCAATAAATGACACCCTGCTGTCATCTCTATTGCCAATGACATAGGATTAAAGCTGCCAACTATTGGGGCATTGACGAGCACTCGTACTTTACTTCAGATAATTCGGAAATCCTTAAATCGATAATATTAGTTGAATTGGGAATGCATTGGCGACCCTCTGAGAAAGGGACACTACACTACTATTAAACTCACCCGGCTATGCCCCCAGATTCCATGTGGTTGGCGAGCGTGACGTCATCACTCCATACGTCAAACTGCCACTTGCGCAGCCCCAGCACGCCGCATAGCACGTTGCCGGTGTGGATGCCAATGCGCATGTCCACGTTGAAGCCCGTCGCTTCGCGGACGAATCTAGATAAAGGAACGTGTTACAGCGATCCGAATCCAATATCAATCTGAATCCAATCCGAATCCAACCCCAATCCGTTCCGCATCCGATTTGAATCCAATCCGAATCCAAGCTAAATCAGTTAAACTGTGGCCCGAAGTAAACATAGGACGTATTTTTATGGTAAAGTAGGATGTCGGAAATTGGATCTACTACACAAATTACCCTATAGTCTACGACTACTCCGGACCATAGTTTCACGGATTTGTATCGAATTGGAATCGGATGTAGTGCGGAACCATTCTTAGTCAATGAACTAAAAGAATTTCTTTGCTCACCCGCGACCTTAAGATAGCTAGTTCAGTCAGATAGATAGTTAGATAACTGTTCATGCAAAATTATGCAAAATTATGCGTGTTGTGTGTTCTTACAGTGTGGAGGTGGAGGAACTGCATGAACACGCATAATTTGCATAGACTTAGCTATCTTAAGGTCGCGGTTGAGCAAAGAAATTCTTTTAGTTTATTGATATGAACCTCCGCAAAGTAACGCCTGATTCAATAAATCATTCTTAGTCATACTAAAAACCGGTCAAGTGCGAGTCGGATTAACACGCTTACGGTTCAGTACAACTTCATAATGAATAGGCCGTGTTAGCAAAGTGCTCCTGAGGTTAATGTACGCTATCAGTTTCGACATACAGATAAATAAAAAAATATATATTTTCAGACTCTTCTTATTGACTGAACTGTCAAAGTTATCTTCATATTTTAAGTTTCTAGGGAAGCTCAAACTAAACTTTTTTAAGTATAAGTGTTTGCGTTGACATTGTTGGGATGATAATAATTATTATGTTATTACCTTATAGCGTCAATCATTTGTAGACCCATGTTGACGCAGTTGTAAGCATGGTTGGGGCGTGACACCGGCAGACCTGACACGCAGTAGTAGCAGTCCCCTAGGATTTTGATGCGCATGCACTGGTTCTCCTGTTAACAAGTCACACATCAAGTCAGTCATTTCATCCTCACCACCTTGATGATTGGCAATCTAGCACTGTCCGTTTTAAGTGAAACTTTTTCCACGCACAACTAAAATATGGAACCAGCTTCTTGGGAAAGTGTTTCCGGAGCGGTACAGCTTAGGGATCTTTAAAAAACGAGCCTGTCAGTCTCTCAAAAGGCCGGCAACGCACCTGTGATACCCCTGGTATTGACAGGTGTCCATGGGCGGCGGTGATTGCTTTCCATCAGGTGACCCGCATGTTCGTTTTCCCCCTCTTATATATAAAAAAATAACAGTAAGAGGAAAGTTTCACTAGCAAATAATGTTTGAAACAAAACTCGACACGCTCGATTCTCATGTGTGTATTTTATGTATTTTGAAATTGATTTTTGTGAAATAAATAAATGATAATATAACAAACATAAGCAAGTCACAAGTCATCATCATTATGTCAGCCGAAAGACGTCCACAGCTGGATATAGGCCCCCAAGGCTCTCCACTCAGACCGGTCTTGTGCTTTCTGCATCCACCGCGATCCCACGATCTTAATCAAGTCGTCGCTCCATCTTGTTGGAGGCCTACCGACAGCTCGTCTCCCGGTCCCAAGTCACAATTATAAAAGAATTACCTACTTTTTTAAATGTAGGTTTGTGTTTATAAATTAAAATCCGCTAGTCGTTTAAACGAACCGATTTTTAATGAATATAAAGGTCAACGCTAATGGGGTTGGATGTGCGCTGGATGCACGTGAGGATGTCAATGAAGATTGATTCTAGTGGACAGTGACCTTAATGGACATCGATTTTTAGTAACAGAGGGGAATGTAGGTCACAGATAGGAAACTTTTCTTTTATTTTCTATTTAAACCATTTATGGCTTTTTATTAAGTTCATACACTAACAAGGAAGTAAAAATCACAACAGATGGAATTAAAGTACTTAGGTATTATTACTTGGTAATCTTTATCGGGTGTGGCCTGTAATATGTATGAGCAAATAATCCATATACTTATACTAATATTATAAATGCGAAAGTATGTTTGTATGTTTGTACGTTTGTCCATCTTATCTCGCTCTCGACATTTATCGCCGTAACGGAGCCACGGATCGACGTGATTTTTGGCACATAGATAGTTTATGGGTCCGAGAGTGACATAGGCTACTTTTTATCCCAGAAAATGCATAGTTCCCGAGGGAACAGCGCGCGATAACCGAATATAGCTAGTAACAAATAAAATAATATACGACAAAGACCACTAAACAACACCTATCATTGCTTCCACACAAAGCCGGCATACCACATAAATTCCCAACTTCCCAGCCAGGGTTCACATAATACGTTGACCCCGAAGCTTTCAGATTTTATACCCTCTAACGCTATGAAGCTCTTAGAATACCAAGCGGGAATTATGAAGATCTGAGAAAGGAGCGATACTGAAATATGTTTTAATCAAAACTTATGGCGTTTACCTACGTGCTTTTGTATTGGAATTAGACTTCGTTCTTTTGTTGACATGATGTGCAATTTTTCACATCCATACTTAATATTATAAATGCGAAAGTGTGTTTGTATGTTTGTCCGTCTTTCACGCCGTAACAGAGCGATGGATCGAAGTGATTTTTGCCATAAAGATAGTTTATGGGCCCGAGAGTGACATACGAGGGGAGGTACATAAATTCGCGGAATGAAGTATTTGCACATTAAATGAAACAATAGGAGTATTTTTCTTTTTCAATATATTTACCCTCGAGTTTAATGCATTTTTCAGATCGGCTAATTAATTTATGTAAACCATCAAAAAAATATTTTTTATCTTTGCCCTCAAAATGAGCCGAAATTGCTTCCTTCACTTCATAATCGTCATAAAAATTTTTTCCTCGTAGTTCTTTTTTTAAATTTGGGAACAAAAAATAATCGCTGGGGGCCAGGTCCGGGCTGTAGGGTGGATGAACCAGCGATTTGAAGCCGCATCTGTTAAGAGCAGCAGTCGCAATATGGCTCTTGTGAACTGGTGCATTGTCGTGCAACAGCAACACACCCTTTGACAGTTTTCCTCGCCTTTTTTCTTTAATGGCTTCGCGTAGTCTTTCTAATAGCATCGCATAATATGTCCCAGTTATAGTAACACCCTTGTCTTTGTAATCAATCATGAGAATCCCTTTTGTATCCCAAAAAATCGTAGCCATCACCTTTCCGGCCGATTCTGATACCTTGAACTTCTTCGGAGGGGGTGCACCCTTCTTATGCCACTGCATAGACTCTTGTTTTGACTCAGGTTCAAAATGATGAACCCAAGTTTCATCTCCAGTCACAATTCGTTCCAATATGTGGGTAGGATTGTCACCGCACAGATTCAAAAATTGCTTCGATGCTTCAACTCGTTGTTCCATCTGCTGCGGTTTGAGCATTCTCGGTACCCACCTAGCACTCACTTTCGTCATGCCAAGATGATCATGTAGGATCCTTAAAATTGTTGTATCTGATACACCAACTAATGAAGCTAATTGCTTCTTTTTAAGTCGAGCATCTTCTAATACAAGTTTTTCTACTTTTTGTACAATATCCGACGATGTGACTTCAATCGGCCGTCCTGGGCGAGGGTCGTCTTCAATTGACTCTCTACCACGTTTGAAGAGTCCAGACCACTTGTAAATCATGGTTTTAGCAGGACACTGGTCCCCGTAGACGGCATTCATTTCATCCATTATAAGTTGCGGAGGTTTTCCTTGCTTCGACAGAAATTTTATTACGGCACGATACTCAATTTGCTCCACAGTGGCACGTTTAATCGGAATTAATTTGTTTGAAGGGCTATATCTTTAAAACAAATGACGGTTTTGAATTGACATTTACACATTTTTTTTCTAAAGAGTTTTTGTACCAGATAAGCAAAGAGGTTTAGTACTATTTTACTTTTTTCTACTTCATTCCGCGGACTTTTGGACCTCCCCTCGTAGGCTACTTTTTATCCCGGAAAAATGCACAGTTCCCGAGGGAACAGCGCGCGATAACCGAATACCACGCGGGCGGAGCCCGCTGTTATATATAAATATGTAATGTATTTATTTAGATTACCTTTTACTTAAAAAAACACTTCGAGAGACGCTGGTTGACAGAGCTTAACTCGAATTGAAATAGAAATAATAACTTGTGAAATAAAAAACTGTAAAAATAATAATTTACTTTATTACTTTAAAAAGTCTCGATCACAAGTTAGAAGCGAACTTGTCAAGATGATGGATTATTGTTGTGCGATAATGATAGATAGATCTTCGATAACTTCAATGAAATAGAGCTTAGAGGTTCGAACAAATATAACCCTTAGTAAATCTACACGATATCTTTGAATGCATCATCCGTCATCCCCGCCTATAGACATCACACTGCTGGGCACAGGGCTCCTCTCAGAGTGAACCTCACTGTGGTAACATCAGCCAAATAAGTGATCTATCCTTATTTAAATAAGTTCCTATCAAATGAATATGTAGCTAAAGTCGAACTTTCAATTTGACAGACACATATTATTTAATGACGTGCAAACGATTAAGATTGGTTTTTCGGAATCTTTTTGATTTTTTTATTTTAATTCCAAATTTTTACTTTTACGGTCATCCCGTGAAACCTAAATTGAAAATAGTACAAACTGAAATATAGATGCACATTATTAATAGCGACATCTCTTGTCCGGGTGAGCGGTTAGTTCCAATGGAGTACTGAAGGCTTCTCGTTGAGAGTTAGACGGTATAGATGTCGCTAGGTCACTGCTTAAGTGGCTATATAAGAAACAAAAACAAACTGAGATATGTGATGCATAGGGAAATTCGTGTCTGTACCGTTGACCAGCAGTGGTGTAGCGGTATAGCACGCGGCACGGAATGCCGAGGACCTGGGTTAGATTCCCAGTTTTGGTCTTATTTTTCTGATTTTTCTGTGGATCTATATTTCAGTTTGTATTTTCAATTTAGTGCAAACGATTATCAACTTTAGGGTGGTAGAGGACATATTTGGCTGATGGCACCACAAATATAACTAAGGTTCTATAATTTATTGAATCAGGCGTTACTTTGCGTAGGTCCATATGTGGAACTATAAATAAACAACTACTTTGCTCACCCGTGACCTTGCAATAGCCCTGTCTATACAACAACACAGACATTAAGCATGGTGAACGGTTGTGTCGTTCCGATGACGAGGTCTGGTTGAGTTAAAAACGCGTCGGCGCAGTATGATAGTAGCGATAATTGGACTTATTTTATGTTTCTTTTTTTTTATTCGACTGCAAGGCAAACGAGCAAGTGGGTCTTCTGGTGGTAAGAGATCACCACCGCCCATAAACATCTGCAACACCAGGAGTATTGTAGATGCGTTGCCAACCTAGAGGCCTAAGTTGGAATACCTCAAGTGCCAGTAATTTCACCGGCTGTCTTACTGTCCGCGCCGAAACGCAACAGTGCAAGCACTGCTGCTTCACAGCAGGATTAGCGAACAAGATGGTGGTAGCAATCCGGGCCGACCTTGCACAAGGTCCTACCACCTGCGAAATGAACGTGAATGTGTTATTACAATGTTTAACTGGAGGATCTGTTTGAAGATGCATTTATTTTGAAAACTTAGGTATCGTAACGTGGCAGGTAAGCAAACTAATTGTTTAAATAGTTCTTTGCAGGGATGTGACGGATGTGGTTTAATCGGAACCGAAAGCGGAAGCAAATGTTTTCAATGTAGTTTATCGGGATCAGAAACGGAATCGGAACTGAAAACGGAAACGGAACCAAAATCGGAGCATGAGTTATCGGAGGTGGACGAGATGTTAAGGGTCAACTAAACCTGAGGGTTTATTGCGGCATAACGTTTCTGACACTCGCAATCACAATTAAATGATAGTTTCGCATACAAAAACTGTCATTTGATTGTGATCGCGAGTGTCAGAAATGTTATATGATTCGCCCTCTGTTTTTATGTACGCCGTCTCGTGTCCGTCGCCGCGATAAGCATTGACATCCGATACAACTTCCGTTTCAAAAGTAACGGAATCGGAACCGAAACGGATGTTTAATATGAAACGGAAATTCCGACTTAACGGAAACGGAATCGGAGCTCCGTAATCATCATCATCATCATCATCATCATCCCAGCCTATGTACGTCCCACTGCTGGGCACAGGCCTCCTCTCAGAATGAGAGGGCTTGGGCCATAATTCCCACGCGGGCCCAGTGCGGATTGGGAACTTCACACGCACCATTGAATTGCTTCGCAGGTTCGTGCAGGTTTCCCCGCGATATTTTCCTTCACCGCAAAGCTCGTGCCAAGCTCGTGCTCGTGCGTGCTCGTGCTCGTGCGTGGCTCCATAATATCCCTGGTTTATTGCGACGTTCTCCTTGCTTTCACATACAAAGAAACCAGTCTTGATCTCATCCATTTTTATGTAAAGGCAAGTTAAATGTCAACCCAAGTCAAGTATGAAAGGGGTGGGAGTATTTGATTGATGGGGATCATAATACGGACTTAGCGACTTGGAAACTTAAATAGAAAATTGTGATAGAAGCTGAAGATAGCGAGCTCAAGGAGATATCAAAAGAAAACACATTTTAAGTGAACTTTAATCTGTTTCAAATTGAAAATGTTTTAAGTAGAAATTAGAAGTGTTCTCTTTTAAGAATTTCTTATTTTCTATTGTACTTTGCAGTGCAAGTGCTTGCGCAAGGTCCGCCCGGATTGCTACCACCATTTTGCTCGCTAATCCTGCCGTGAAGCAGCAGTGCTTGCGTTTTTGTGTTTCGGCGTGCAGAGTAAGAAGTGAAATTACTGGCAATTGAGGTATCCCATCTTAGGCCTCTAGGTTGGGAACACATCTGCGATCCCCCTGGTGTTGCAGGTGTCTATGGGCGATGGTGATCTCTTACCATCAGGAAACCTACTTGCTCGTTTGCCATCCAGTCGAATAAAAAGAACCGCCATAATGACTAATTTTGGGACTGAAGAAATTCGCAATTGCAATCATGTTTTGTTTCCCAATAAAGTTAGTTGCACTAGCAATGTACAACAAACAATAGCGAACTGACAGACAACTTTTATGCGAGTATTGTATTGTTTTTAATTTTAGGTTTTAATAATTTTAGTGCAATTAAGTATTTTTAAACAGTGCAATATTGCACACAATTTAATGGGTTCAATTCCTGAATAAACAAACTCTTTTGCTATGAAATATTGTTATTTACCGTCACCTTTTTTACGTTTTGGTTTCAGAACACAGTTAAAATTCCGTAACTTTTAAATTTATTGTTTCTATTACAGATAACTCCAAGATCTTTGGATCCGTATTCTAATCTAAGATATCTCTAAGTAAAAAAAAATGACAGTTGTAATTAGGCGTTGGGACAACAACATAAAATACAACCCATTCGTTTTAATACTTAACGGAATTGAATTTAAATTGAATCGAGGAAATAAATGCATCCCTTTGTTTCAAGCTGTATCGGGTAGCTGTTTCAGAAAAAATCAAACCTTGAATAATAGCTTGAATAAGGTTTGCTTTTCAGAGAATTAGTCGGTCCTGTTTTAATCTATGCAATAAAGTAAATGGAATTGTAACGTTGCTTCGAGAAGGGTTGTTATTAGGATTTCGAATGAAAAGTAAAACGTTTCTGATTACATATAAAAGTAATTAAAGTCACGTCATATCAAGTACTTTTAGAGAAACTAAGACAGGTTTTGAACAGTTAAACTAACGCACTGTGTGTTTCTTAGTGGTTTAAAATCCAGCAAAAACAAAAAACAAGCGCTGTAAATTATCTGTGAATATAATGTTACTAGCTTTTTCCTGCGGCTCCGCCCGCGTGGTATTCGGTTATCGTGCGCTGTTTCCTCGGGAATTGTGCATTTTCCGGGGTAAAAAGTAGCATATGTCAGTCTCGGGCCCATAAACTATCTCCATCAGAAAATCACGTCGATCCGTCGCTCCGTTACGGCGTGAAAGACGGACTAACACACAAACACACACACACACATATTCAAACACACTTTCGCATTTATAATATTAGTATGGATTGATTTTCTGACATTTTCGCTACTTAATGAACTAAAAACAATTAGGTACTTTGCTGACCAGCGAGTCCGCAACATAATTTAAATCAATAATGCCCTATTAATCATCATCATCGGCCTACTTCAGCCCACTGCTGGACATAGGATTCTCCAGTTGCACTACACCAAGCACCTACCCAGGTACCCTGCGAAGATCATCGCTCCACCTAGTCTGAGGGCGTCCCACGCCACGTTTGCCGATTCGCAGTCTCCACTCAATCGTTTGCCCCAGCGGTTATCAGTTCTTCGGCTGCTATGGCCGGTCCACTGCCACTTTAGTTTGCTTATCTGGTGAGCTATGTCGATGACTTTAGTTCTCTGTCGGATCTCCTAGTTCCAAATTCGATACTGTCGTAAAAATGTCGAAATGTCGTATTATGAAACCCCAAACCGTATAGGTACGGGTGTAATGGTATAGAAATAAAGTGATGATAGCGAAATATAAGCATTAGCTGCCGCGGACTGAGGTTAGTAGCGATTTCAGCCACAGTATGCCCACAAATCACCTTTATCGTTCCAAAGCTGTATAATACAATAAATAACTTTATTTATTGCCAATTTTCAGTGGACTGGAAATGATGGTATTGTGGGTAGACCGTTTCATGTAGTAACGCGTTTTATTCATTGTGTTTGTAGGTTTCTCTTGGACCTGGCTGTATTATTGAGTAATCTTTAATATTTTAATATTTTTATTAGATCGCATCTCCACTTTCTTTTGTTCTGTCTGATTATAATTAATGTCGCTATGTATCTTCCTAGTTCCTATCTACTTGGATTTGTTGTGTATGTGTACTGTATAAATTGTTATGTTTTCTTGATATTGCTGTAATGTAATGTAAATTCACCACCTGCTTAAATTTATTCCTCACTTCTCCATTCCAATGTAAAGGTTGCCTGGAAGAGATCGCTCTGAAGCGATAAGGCCGCCTATTGCTTACCTCAGAAAGTCTTTGTGTGTATACCTGTTTTCTGTAATTTTTTGCTATATTTTGGTGCGCAATAAAGAGTTATTGTATTGTATTGTATTGTATTATACAGCGTCTTAAGCTGTATAATGCCTTTAAATATGCTCCACTGAGCAAGGAGCAGAAGTAAATAAACTTTAATTTGGAATATAATAGATATTGCGAGCGACCTCAAATTCATCGACGTGGAAGTATCAAATTGTGAAAACTCATAACGAATAGCTGGCCAAGCGTTAAGGATTTTAATGGAGTAAAACGAAACAATAGGAGGTATTTAGAGTGTGATTCAATGATCACAACTTTGATTTTGTAAATTCCAAGCTTTAACCCAAGATTTCAACGCTTAGAAAAAGTTAAAATCATTGTAGTTAAAATGAATTCGCGGTAATTCAAATTGAAGTTGATGTATTGAATCAGCCGTTAGTACTTTGCGAAGGTCCATATTAATAAACTAAAAATTTACAATGAAAAATTTTAAATTTTGTTTTCATTCCTTAGTCTAACTTCTGGCAGCGTGGTAAACAGTGGTACCGATTGTTGATGAGCTCTGGTTGAGTTCGAAATGAATGATTCTGGTATGCAAATGTAGTTTGGGTGACAATGCATGTACAGTCAACAAAAAGTACAGTCCGCAAAAAAAGCTTTAATTAAAAATGTAATTTTTATGGTTAGGTTATATTCAACGTATTGTAGTTGCATTATAATTTATTTCCACAAATATATACACCTCTCAAACTGCATGAACAACTTGGGCTTCCAAATTACCCAACAACTTTAGTATCAACTCTCCCTTCAAGTTTGATTATCTACCATCAAACTCCTGACAAAACATGCAACTTTATCTTAACAATCTCAATTCCAATTTAGTGCTCACACTAGTTTCAAAGTTCGAAATGTCCGCCAAGTTAAATTTAGATTACAAATTGAATGCGACATCCGTTAGTTTAACACTTCAGGAGTTACAGCGGTTCAAGCGTTCTGAATAGGTATGCCGCGAAATGCGTTTAAAATCTCAAGGGAATGTTGAATACTGCGAAAATGTAAGCATTAAGGAGAAATTATGTTCACTTGTGGTAGCAAAAACGGGAAATTGTGATGTGAATAGACTGTGTCTCCTGTTTATAGCACACTATCGTAAAAACAGAAAATACTGTGATATACAGTGTGTTACCGGCGTCAGGCTTTTTTTAAGGAAGCTTAAAGTAACGTATTTCCACGGTATTTCTGTATGATACTATGGCTAAAAACCCTCTTGTTCTGAGAGGAGGCCTGTGCCCAGTAGTGGGACGTATAGGCTGGGATGGATGGAACCATGATATTAATTTAATTAATAAGCTTTAGTTCAGAGTTTGTTAACTTTCTGACAAAATAATGATTACCAGCAACGTACACCAAAGTAAATTGTAAACTTAATTGACAAGTGATAATCAAAGTATCTGTCGGCTGTCATTTACACTGACTTGTCAATTTTCTTTTTACTTTACATGCGTTACTTTAACCTCCCTTAAAAAAGTTTGGCTGCAGGTAACACATTAACTGGTAACACTTTAGATTACGTACTTATATAATTATTTTTTTCAATTGTTTAAAATTGAAACTTCAATACTATTAATATCATTTATAATGTACAGAATAGTATTTAAACACATATTATTATGATTTCAACACTGGCATTTGTAACTTTGTGACAAGTTACAAACGAGAACCCTTTATAAGTTTTTCCGTGTCTAATTTTAAGCCACTTCCAGTGGTCGGATACTGTGGTCGAACTGAAAAATTTAACATACCTAATCTGGTAACAATACAATAATTGTTGGTAGGAACATCCTGGTAGTCTAGCCAGGATTGTCTCCGCAGGACGGAACTCGTCAACGATTAATGTAATGGAATTGAAATTTGATACGCAAATGTATCTTGGATGAATCATTTAAGCTCGGATGACACTGCATTCATAGAACAAGCTTTGCTTAGTTTGGGACTAGGTCAATTGGTATCAAGTATCCCATGATATTTATTTATTTGATATTTAGTACAACTATATCAACAAAAAATACAGCCAGCAAAAAGTTATTTTTTTAACTAAAACTTATTTATTTCTCATCTAAACCCGTGTGTTTATGCAAAGCGTCACCAATTTCGGGGGTTTGCGAGAAATCCTTTTCACTAGATGTCTGAGGGCAAGTTTAGAACAACGATAGTTCACTCCTTGTTATACTCGTAGTTAAGTCACAAACTACCGCGTAGTTAGTTTCACAAGTTTGCCTGCAGTTACTCTAGTTCAGAGGTTTTCAACCGGTGGTGTGACGCGTATATTTTCAGGTGTGCCGCGATCACCCCGAAGAGTATGCGATTCGTACCTACAAAAGGTGTCAATGAAATCTTATTTAAGCCTCCGCTGTCCGTTATGTTATATATATTATGGGTATACCATACGGAACCGTGTAGGGCTGGAAGGAAGAAGGTACTCTACGCGCCAGTCCAACGCGCACTTGGCTATTTTTTACTGGTGTGCCGTGAAACCTTGACTAACGTGAAATGTGCCGTTAAAACCAAAAGGTTGAAAACGCCTGGTTAGTTCAAAGTCAAAGTCAAAATCTCTTTATTCAATTTCGGCTTTAACGAGCACTTATGAACGTCAAAAAAATCTACCACCGGTTCGGAAAAAACCTCTGTTGAGAAGAATCCGGCAAGAAACTCAACGAGGAATTTTTTTATTTCGATGTATATACACAAGTATTTAACACAATCTTTCAAGTTGGTTTTTATAGGTAAGATATATAGTGAAAGAAAAGTATGACGTCATCGTTCAAAAGGCAAAGTGATAACACACACAACACACACAAACATCACGCCTGTATTCCCAAATGGGGTATGTAGAGCATGCGAAACTTTACCGCTTCGGAGCCACTTTTAGCAATTTTAGGTTGACAAAAACGGTACAATAGTGACAGGTTGCTAGCCTAAACAAAGTTATAAGGTTCTCATTATTTCGTTATTTTCTGAACAGGAAAATTTTGTTATGTGCTTAATGTTTTTTTAAGATTTGGTTTTTATTCTCGAATTATTTCGATGATTAAGAATTTTTGCCTTTTTTTTTCAATACGTATTGTAAGCAAGATATTTATGTGAAATACGTGAATATATTGTTATAATATTATTGATCATAATATATTCTAGCGAATAGAGTCGGAAAAAAGAATTAGTGAAAATTTTCTTGACACTCATGAGCTCTAAATTAGCGTAAAAATATATTTTATTTTGCAAATTACTCAGATTTTTTTCTGGGAAACTGGGAAAATCATTTTATTCTGTCGCTTAGTTTCATTTGTGCTATTTAGTCACTAAAGTAATGACTGACCTGAGCAATCTGATCGAATCGTCCGAACAGCTCGTTCAGAGTCTTGACCAAGTCGGACGCGCTGAGTCTCTCGGACAACGGCGTGAAGTTGACAATGTCCGCGTAAAGGATGCTGACGTTATTGTGCCGTTGGACGTGCATCTCGTGGAATCGGGTTTGTTTGGAGCTGTCAGCACACGCGTCAGCCATCTTGAGCATTATTGAGCGTTTCACCTGAAACAAAAGAAAGATAGATGTTTATAGGTATTGGGAGGGTGCGAAGTATAAGGTGGCGGTAATGAAATCTACCGCAGCGCTCATAGTGGCCAAAAGAAGAAATAATGTAGGGTCTATCATCTGTCGTACTCATATGAATCTGTCATTAACAAAACAATTTGTATAGACTTTACTTTTGTACCTAATTTTAGTTATGTACTTATTATAAATTAATACGTGATAGGTTTGATTTTTGTCACAATGTCGCGATGAAATTTCAAAACGTCAGAGCCAAGAATGTAAAAACACAATGTAAAAACTGGACCCAGAAAATAAGCAACGAGAAGGTGCTACAGCGTGCTGGTATGACCCGAAAATTATTGCACGCCGTCAAAAAGCGCAAAATCGAATATCTGGGGCACGTGTTGTGCCATGACAGGTATGAAAAATGATGGGCAAAATACAGGGCCCCTGTAGCAGCAGCAGCACCCTGGGCTAGACAGCGGTGCCCTGGAAGGCGGAAGAACTCATGGCTAAATATTAGGGAATGTCCCGGTCAGCAGTGCAGAGCAACTGTTCCGGATGGCTCAAGATAGGAAGAAATTTTCGGAGCTAACGGCCAACCTCCAGTAATGGAGTGGCACAAGAATCATCACAATCGTATCAGTTATAAGACGTCCGTTGTTGGACATAGACCTCGCCCTATTGACTTTACATTTGTTATTTTCTGTTAGGTATGATGGATTTATCATAAGGTCGGATGAGGAGATAATCCAGTAATATCAAATGCGGAAGTTTCTACGTCTGTTCATTTGTTTTTTTGTTTGTTATCTCTTCACTTCTGAACCGCTGAACTGACTTAGATTTAATTCAGAGTCAGAGAGCTCAAGTCCTAGGGAGGGCATAGGATAGTTTTTATCCCAGATAATTGCATAGTTCCTTCGGGATACGAATAAATGAAAACGGAGTCGTGGATAACAGCGCTAGTAGTTTATAGTTTATTGATATGAACCTCCGCAAAGTAACACCTGAGTAAATAAATTATCTGAATTAAAAGTTCTAAGCCCCATTATTTAACTATAGTTATTATCTATTGCGTCTAATAAAAGAAATGATAAAAGTTGTGACGTTTAATATCATAATGAAATCGTCGGACTGTCTGAGCTTTCCCTGGACAGAAATAAAGCCGCTATCCACTCGGAAAGCTTTCAGCGTCGCCGGGAAACTTTTAATTTACAGGATCAGACTTTTTCAAACTTAAGTTTTGTTGTTGACAGTTAGATTAAGAAAGATAATTAAAAATAAATCTCCAGATTTTGACGCTCAAATTAATCCGAAGATCAACGAATTTTTCTAATAAAGCGAAGCGCCTGGCAATAACTGTTGGGGCTTTGACTGACAAAAGTTTTTGCAATTAGAATTAACTAGGCGCAGACAAAACTGTTACCCAATTTTAATTAAATTATGTCGAGTACGATACAAAAGGGTATACATTTAAATTGAAACTACTTGGTCTTTCGTTACTGTTTTAAACTATTACAACACCCGCGACATAATCATGCTCAAAGAAACTAGTAATAATTTATTATACCTAGACGTTTCGGTCACATTTTCAGTGGCCGTGGTCACGAGAAGACTGTTACATTTTTGAGATGAAATACTTGAACAACAAGTGACAACAACAGTTTTGTATGTAAAAATTTAATTCCTATTTTGTCCATTTTCTACACCTTTATGTAAAGGTCGCTTCCAGCAAAGTTATATCACAATATTGAGCTATAACTAGAAATTATTTTTTTAGCAAATGGCAGTGATGCCAATAATTATGCTTTAATTTTAACATTATTGTTCTGATATAAGTAACTTTATGAGTATTAATAGTTTTAAAAATACATCATTTTATTTTCACTAGGTATTTTTATCGTTTGAGAACGCTTTTCGCTTTCTCGTTTTTTCATTTAGGGAGACTTATTTTTATTATTACATAGGATAGTTTTATAGACCAATAGGCACCTAATGTACTGAGAAATCCCCGTACAATATCTACTAGTTCTCATTTAAGAGTACAGTTAAGGGCATAAATATATGTAAGTGTACATTACCAAGATATCAAAAACATCTATAGACACACCTCTATGCCACTAATTATAAGGTTGATGTATACATATATTTGATGCTATGGCTGTATATCAATTTATGCCCTTGACTGTACCTATTGCCCAAAAGATATATAAATATCAACTACGTAATACCTAACTGACTATATCTTATCGGTCATAGTTCACTAGCTCCTAGTCACATACTAAACGGTTCTACGAAATGTTTGCATCAGACAAGCCTTTCTGGCAATTAGGTCAAAAATAGACGAATGACGAACCATTCGCCTTTGTATTAAAAACGGTAATAACATAGACATACATGATGATTCCATTTCGACGTCTTAGAAATTTGACAAAATTTGAAAATGTGAAATTTATTGAATCAGGCGTTGCTTTGCAGAGGTCCATATCAACAAACTAAGCAGTTTAGTTCATTGAAAAGTGCGTAAAAGTTTTCTATACCTAGTGATTTTCTTATCTCTTGCCATATACATACCAATAGGTGCTTAAGAGGAGGCACTTCGAAATATTTCAACGCTAGCTAATAGCAAGGACGATTAATCGTCCTTGCTAATAGTTAATCAATTTATTAGTCTTCCATTTTTATTTTTTATTACTATCTAATGTATCTTTTTACATGTATAGTTTATTTTTTTCCTTGTTAATTAAATTAGCACGCATTTCAATGCTAGCTCCGTGTAAACAATTTTCACACCAAAATCATTTGCGGCATAGCACTCAAAAGTATAAAATTAAACATAAATGCGACTACACCAAATGATTTATCCCAATTAATTATAATATAAATTAAATAATATGATTGCTAAAAATTTAGTAATGTAAATTTTTATAGAAAGAAAGAAAGAAAAATGATTTATTAACAGTGCCAACAGTACATACCACCACCAAACCCAAAAACAATAATATATATATATTGGTGTTCTGCCTTTTCGCAGAATTTCATTTGGCCGAATATCACTTGCCAACCAACGTTTCGCCGAAGATTCACTTTGACAACTAACTATATTACCAACTTTTTGTATGGCAACGTGTCATTTGGTCGAATTATTATATAGCAGAATATCATAATGACTCAAAACGTTTGGAAAACTTATCATTTGTCAAATCTTTCACTTGGTCAAACAACTATTAAACGAATAACGTTTCGTCAGTGTAACAGTTCCCTTCTTATACATAAGCCAACTTTTTAGTAAAAAATGAGTTTTGTAATAAATATAGCAAAATAAATTTAATGTGTGAGCAAAGTCCAGTTAGGTGCGACGACGAGCGAAGCGAGGAGGAGCGTGTTAGGTGAACCGTGAGCAAATAGCGCACGAAGCCGAGCGAGCGAAGCGAGCGTGCCGCGGTAGCGGCCGGCGAGTGCCAGAATCGTATTTTTATTGGCATCCTTGTAAATAAATGTTTTCAAAATTTTACCGAAGAAATTTAACACACACACATTTGGTACAAAATTGATACTGTGATCATTGCCGTATTGTATCAAAAAGTCAAACATTATTATAAATATGGGCGTTTGTCACAAACGCTTTATTAGTGCACAAACAAAAACACAACGGAAATGTTGAGCTTACTCACATTACTTACTTATTTATTATATTACATAGTTACTAAACGAAACCCTTATACAATAAAACATTTGGGAAACATTGTACAACGAAATGAATATTACGCCAACCAAAACATTCTGCTAAGCGTATGTTGGCTTTTTGAAAAGTGGCTTTATAACAAACATGCCATACGTACAGTTGGTAACTGTGAGGTTGGGAAATAAAACTAAACATTTTAATAAGTTGGCGAGTGATCATTCGGCGAAATGAAATTCTGCGAAAAGTTGGTTGGGAAGTAATATTCGGCGAAACAATTTTCGGCGAAAAATTAGAGAACCATATATATTACTATACAAGCATAATTTACAATAAATTGTATGGTGGTGACACCAATTGTCACCAAAAAAGGGTCTCCACTCAGCATGTGTTGCTACACGCAGCAACGCTGATTTTCTGCAGAGCCCAAATTTGAGCTAAACGACAGCTCCACTTGTTACATTATAAATTTATAATATAATTAAACAGGTAAGTACTGAAATATTACCCACACAGCTAACACTAAGCCTACGTTTTAACCAAGTGACGGGCATAAGGCACAAAGCAAGAGGCATGGAGATAATAAAAAAAAAAAACATATTATATGCGATACCCATACACATACAGCACAGGATATTATCAAATATTATTAGAGGAAGGATGTAGCATGTATAGTTCAGAAATAAATTGCAAAATAAAAAAAACTCTGAACGCTACTTTATAGCTCAAATCTATCGAGAGCATTTACACAAATCGTGTTTTCTGATTCGGGCTTTGCTATACCTACGTCCGTCCCTACGTGATGAAAAACGTAATTAACTATGAATTTGAAATTTTACATAATAATAATTTATACTTTACTTACTTTTCTCACAAATATAGAAAGTAAAATTATCAAATAATCAAATGCAAATCCTAAACAACATATCTCATGCTCAACATCCGACTTTTGTTTATGACGTCGTCTCGTCAAACCGATGCGTCATCTCATATCCTATGACCCACTTATTAATCATGACTAGACGGTTCAGCGGTACCCTTTCCCACTTTCAAATATTTACACAGATTTTCCACGAAGCGTTTGAACATGTTATTTTCCAAGTTGAAATTTTAAGCGTGGAGATAATTTGAGACTTTCAACGCTCAGCTGCTTAGCATGTGTCTATTTAGTTATAATGGTTAGCAAATAACACTATCAAAATCTAATTATAAGGAAAGTTAATCTGATCTTTTACTAATTGCTTTAATTAGTAAATTACTTAATTTAAATTACAATATTTTGATTACGAACAAGATGGCGGGACGATTTAGAACGCGTTTGCAAGGAATTGGCCCGACATTGCGCTGAACCGGGAGGTGTAGAGATCAAGAGGAGAGGCCTTTTCCCAGCAGTGGGCTGTAAGCTAGTAAAAAAAAAGATTGCAAATTCGATATTAAAGTTGGCATTCTTTCTTGTAACGGGGTGTTTTCAAAAAAAGTGTACTATTTCTTTTTTTTTATGTTGGAAATGCTTTGGTTTTTCCTAATCAGAATCAGGATTCTGGTAGTTACAATCGATTCTGGTAGTTAAAAAAATGCCCCCAAAAAAATTACAGTTTTGCGACGTTTTTTTTTTCATACACTCAGTTCAGTATGGGCGTGACAAAACTGACTCATAAAATTTTCTATGAAAAAATGGGGACAATTTTTTAAACGATCAAAATTGATTGTGCTCTTGATTCCGAGTAGGAAAAACGCTGTTTTGCAATATTGAGTCAACTCACTGTCATTTTGCAATACAATGTCAACTGTTAAAATCATTTTCTAAGGGTTGAAATTGTATTTCAGAATTAATTAGGTTTAACACTATTGCAAAACATCGTCCTATACCAAATTTCGCTTCATCTTTGACAATCCAAGCTGCAAAGGTATACATATTCTTAAAACATCTATTTAAGGTATATTTAATTTATATAAGCTTCAAAAAGTCAAAATTAAATGACCGTGACTGCGTTTGATAGCTCAATAATAATATCTTAGGTTTAATCTACATTTAACATATTAAGGTGAAATAGAAGTGAATCACTGAATCCTACTAATCCTACTAATATTATAAATGTGAAAGTTTGTGAGTGAGGATGTGAGTGAGTGAGGATGTGAGTGAGTGAGGATGTGAGTAAGTATGTTTGTTACTTCTTCACGCTAAAACGGCTGGACGGATTTGGATGAAATTTGGCAAAAAGTTAGTTTATGACCTGGATTAAAACATAGGATACTTTTTATCCCGATATTCCCACGGGATAGGGATGAAATCTCGAAATAACAACCGCTGGGCTTAGAGTCGTGAAATTTGGTATGTAGGTAGCTGGACGTTTGGAATAACACAAGGGCTACTTTTTATCCCACGGGATAGGGATAAAATCTTGAACTAATAACCACTGGGCTTAGAGTCATGAAATTTGGTATGTAGGTAGTTGGCCGTCTGGAATAACACATAGGCCACTTTTTGACCCAATATTCCCACGGGATACCTTGGGATAAAATCTAGAAATGACGACCGCTGTGCTTAGAGCCATGAAATTTAGTATGTCGGTAGCTGGACCTCTGGAATAATAGATAGGCTACTTTCTATCTCGATATTCCCACGGGATAGGGATAAAATCTTGAAATAATAACCGCTGGGCTTAGAGTCATAAAATTTGGAATGTAGGTAGCCGAAGGTCTGGAATAACACATAAGCGACTTTTTGACCCGATATTCCCACGGGATACCTAGGGATGAAATCTCGAAATAACAACCACTGGGCTTAGAGCCATGAAATTCGGTGTGTAGGTAGCTGGACCTTCGAAATAACACATAGGCTATTTTTTATCTCGATATTCCCACGGGATAGGAATAAAATCTTGAAATAATAACCGCTTGGCTTAGAGTCATGAAATTTGGTAGGTGTGTAGGTAGCTGGACGTCTGGAATAACACAAAGATGACTTTTTGACCCGATATTCCCACGGGATACCTAAGGAAAAAATCTCGAAATAACAACCACTGGGCTTAGAACCATGAAATTCGGTGTGTAGGTTGCTGGACCTCTGAAATAACACATATTTTCTATCTCGATATTTCCACGGGATAGGGATAAAATCTTGAAATAATAACCGCTGGGCTAAGAGTCATGAAATTTGGTATGAAGGTAACTCGATGTCTAAAATAAAGAAAGAAGAAAGAAAGAAAGAAAATACATTTATTCACAACACAAGACACAACAATGGCATTAAGTACAAATATACAACACATAGGAAATTATGCGTCATTGCGGTTGTGAATCGGACACTGGCTCAGCATAATGCTGAAGCGTTAATAACACATACGCTACTTTTTATCCAGATATTCTCACGGGATAGTTTTGTAACTAAGGGACCGCATACGTCCCTGTATTATTATTATTTTTTATTTTTGTCGGCATAGTTTATTCAAATTCAAAATTCAAAAACATTTATTTGTAAGAATACAGTAAAACCTACCTACCTACCTATATATCCTACTTACCTATATATCCGTGCAAAATTACAGCTTTCTAGCATTGATAGTCCCTGATCTGACAGACAGACATGCCGAAACTATAAGGGTTCCGTTTTTGCCATTTTGGCTCCGGAACCCTAAAAATGACGTGTAAAAGTGCCCGTTACGGCCTATTTACTGAATAAATGATTTGAATTTGGATAGGGAAATTTTTTGAAATTTCAGCACTGGGTTTAGAGTCTTGAATTTTGTACAGCTATTCACAACAGAACCTCAATGAAGGAAGACCACGATATAAATTTTGGAAATTGCAAGGGGAATTTGGTAAAATCCCGAAAATTTCAAGTGCAACTACCAGACCGATTAGTTTACGCGTGCGAAGCCGCGGGTAAAAGCTAGTCACTGATAAATAAACTAAAAGCTAAATAGGTAATTTATTTTGAAAGACATTGCTATCCCCGACTCTTTGAAGTCTGTTTCGGCTTTTTAGTGGAATTGAGACATTAATTTTCTTGACTTACAATTAGTCAAATATTTTGTTGACCTTTTTCTAGACCAGTTAGTTTCCCCGCATTTACAATTCGTCAAACACTTTGTTGTCCTTTTTATAGGCCACGGGTTACCAGAGCGCAGACTTGCCATAGTATATTTCATCCTCCTTACTCAGTTAAAAACTTTTACTCGATAATCCGACAATACGAAACACAATGAACTTTGTTTGTAAACACGACCGCCTCTTTGTCGCTTTACGATAAGATTTTATCGTTCTCATTAACAACCGCATTATCTGATAAACTATTCACATTTGTATCTGATAAAACTAGAACAATTGTTGCCCTAAATTATACAAATCAGGTTGTTAACATTAAGATAAGATAGGATGACGTATTGAGAATGACCCGGTTTAGTTGTTTTCCTGTATTGTGACACAATCAAGATGATGGATACCTTAGAAGTTTACCGAACACCGATGTTTTTAGTAGTCCATACTTGGTGAATGATGTTCTATTTGATTTACTAATATATTGCATAAAATCGAATCTCATAATTTCGTTTCTCATAACAACCTTTTTCAGAATCATTATATCACCGAATTACTTTTCGCCGACATTTTTTTTCATACTATCATGTCTCAAATTTTGTATAAATTATATATTTATATGTTCGAATAGTTGCTACACAGAAAGACATATCTCATAATATTACTTTGTATAAAAGGATAATTAAAAGCAGAATAAAATTTTAGTAAACATTCCTTACAGTTAAATTACGGTTATTATTTATTAGGAAGCAGTAAGATCCTGAAGCTTCACCGGCCGCTGCCGCAGCACGCTTGCTTTGCTCGCTCGGCTGGCGCGCTGTTCTAGTCGGAGTTTTAACCTAACCTACTATGTAGCTGCTGTTATGTTCTGGCGCTTTGCCTGCTGCTGTTACAGCACGCTTACTTTGCTGGCCTTACTTTAACCTTAACCCATTCTTATGGCGGCTGTTAGTTCCTTTAATTTCTAAGTTCCTGTGTCATTACGCCATGATAAAGTCAGCGCTATTTAAAATTCCGTGAAAATACAATAGTCCAAACTAGTATTTTGCTATGGCATTATGCCATATATAAATCGGCGATACTAATGTTCTGCTATTTAAGATTCTGCAGAAGTATATTCGACGATAAGAGTGTTCTGCTATTTAATATTCTGAGAAATGACTATTACTCGAACTGATAACTATGCAAAGTGATGATTATGCAAAAGTATTTATGCAAAGTGTATTTCGGAGAATCGATATTATGCAAGATAAAGTGAACCCGGTTTATTTATCTCTAGACAGAAAATTTCTTTGATCACATCATGTATTATCGTTTATCGTATCACATTATAACATTACTCGAAAATGTCATTCGAAAGCGGCAAAAATTACAGCTCAAATGAAAAATTTCGACTACTTGACTAAGACTCTTTTTACATTAATCCAGTAAAATCTTCCAGTACCCTTTACCTTTGCTTTGTACACGTGGGTTCGAATCCCATTCTCGTCGCCAATTTGTAATTTATTAAATTAAGCGTCGCAATTTATTAATGGACTTTATTTTCATAGGACACAATTACAAGGCACGTATACCTATATAAACCGCCATCTTGCAAGAAAGAGGTAGAGAGCATCGGGAGAGAGCGGAACAGCAAACATTAAGTCCTACTTTACTCTATCACAAATACATTGCGGGGTTACAATGCTAATGATGTACACAAGAACGATCGAGCGCCTCAGTGTCATACTAGTGGAACGATTTTAATACAGTAGAGTAAACAGGGCCTACGATAAATTGGAACTGTAACCGCAAATAAAATATCTAGATCATACTAGTTTTAGAAAATATTTCAATGAGTTTATAAATGTAATTCCTATCGTCTCTCAAACAGAGATCGTGGGTTCAAAACCCCGACTCGCAATTTTGAGTTTTTCTAAATTCATGTGCAATTACATTTGAAATTTACCACCAGCTTTACAGTGAAGGAATCGTGAGGAAACCTGCAAAACCTGCGAAGCAAATCAATGGTGTGTGTGAAGTTCCAAATCCGCACTGGGCCCGCGTGGAATGGAAACTATGACTCAAGCCCTGTCATTCTGAGAGAAGGCCTGTGTCCAGCAGTGGGACGTATATAGGCTGGGATGATGGATGAGAAATATAATTTTGTTGCATTGCCTTGCACGGAATTATTGAAGTTAATAAATACGTAATTTGATTACTTACGTAATCCAAAAAACCGTATGATATCACTTTTACAACAATACACCTCATTTATTCCAACACCATTAAATAAATAAATCCATACTAATGTTATAAATGAGAAAGTGTGTGTGTTTGTATGTATGTTTGTCTGTCTTTCACGCCGTAACCGTGCGATGATATCACGAGAGTATTGTGTATATAGCGGTTTATAGGGGGAGCCCAGTTTTTCACAGTGAACGTCTTATGCCTGATATCCATACTAATATTATAAATGCAAAAATGTGTGTTTGTATGTTTGTGTGTATGTTTGTCCATCTTTCACGCCGTAACGGAGCTATGGATCGACGTGATTTTTACCATAGAGATACTCGTAGTTCATGGGCCCGAGAGTGACATAGGCTACTTTTTATCCCGGAAAAATGCACAGTTCCCGAGGGTACAGCGCGCAATAACCGAATACCACGCGGGCGGAGCCGCGGGCAGAAGCTAGTAATAAATAGGTAAATATCATTATTTTGAGTTAGTTTTAATTGCGTAATTTTATACATTTTCCTTATTTGTTTTCAGGTTTTATATGGAATCGTATAAGCTCATTACCTACTTATCCATTTTATCGCAATGACAAATTTAGTTACGCTCGATATTTTCCTTATTTCCTTAAACAACTTAATAACTAAATATATACGAGTATAACTCATACATTAATTTACACTATCAAGAACTGATTCAATTATTTTGGTGGGAAACCCCCATTTTTATTAGCGGCTTTTTTCTTCGTTCATTTAGCCCTGTTGAATGGCCACCCGTACCCTTAGTGTAAGTTTTTGGTTACGAGACGTATTTTGTAACCGAAAACTAACACTAGCAATTTTCCAAACCAATTATGATGCAAACGTACAATGAAGTTAGGTACCTACTACGTTACTTATAGCTAAATCATAGTCATAACAAAATTACTAATAGTTTTTTAGTCATAATTTAAACCATGGTTAAGCAAAGGTGCTCACTGCGTATTTTTCAGACGATTTTTCCACAGCTGTGGCCGATGTCATATTGAGTATATTTTATCGCGGATCGAAATTAATTTTAACATTTTGAAGCTCAGTTAACGCTCAACAAAATTATATATTAACTTTAATTAAATGTTACTTAATTGGAGTTTTCATACATTAAGTTTGTTATTTAATTTCATCAAAGCATCCTAAGTCTGACTAATTTAATCAATTGTACTATATTTTCCAGCAACAACTGAAATTTAGAACATAAAACTACCGTGAGACTCACTCATATTAAATATATTGGACCCGGATAACTCACGTCTTAAATCAAGCTTAGCTCGACATGTTTCGGGCTAATCCGTAGCCCTTCTTCCTCGGAGCAACGCGACTCGGCGGCTGCTGCAACACGCGCACTGCGCGCCGCCGCTCTGCTCGCGCGACTACCCGACGAAACTGACACCGGCACACAACTACCCGCGTTTTCATCATCATTTTCATTATAACTGTCAAATGTAGGGTAGCACACAATACTAACAACATCGTTCTGTAAAGTTACGATCACACACACCGATGACACAGCACGGTGTCAGTTTCGTCGGGTAGCCGCGCGATCAGACTATGTCACTCTCTGGCCCATAAACTACCTCTATGCCAAAAATCACGTCGATCCGTCGCTCCGTTTCGACATGAAAGACGGACAAACATACACACAAACATACAAACACACACATTTTCGCATTTATAATATTAGTATGGATATTACACCGACATCGCATTGCTTGAGAAAGAAGATTACCATGACACTTACCTACTGTGAAAATGTTCTACAGTGAGTCAAGAAAAAGCTATGAATAGTACTACACAAATAATGCTAATCAATATCAACTTTGCAGGAAAACATGAAAAAACACCTTGTCTTATCATTTGACTTGCCTCTTGTAACACTTGTATTTAGGGAAATCCGCAGTCACTTGTCAAACCGGCCGTGCTAGAGCTGTCTCGAAGTGTTCGACAAAGAATGATTACAATGGGAATCATCATCATCATCATCATGTCAGCCGAAAGACGTCCACTGCTGGATATAGGCCTCCCCCAAGGCTCTCCACCAGGGTTGTTGCGAATATCAGCATCAGCATCAGCATCCGCGGATAATCAGCATGGTTTTTTATATCAGCATCCGCATCAGCATCAGCAACAATCGATGCTGATTTTTAATGCTGATATTCAAGTCGTAACGTGTTTGTTGAAGGCGGGACTTACCGCAAGGCACGTGGAAGTTTCGATCAATCAAAGACAGTTATACAATAAAAGCTGTCACTTGTTCCCTCATTTGATTTTTTTGTCAACAATTAGTTGAAAGAAAGTGTAAAAATAAAATAGCCTTTTATTGTTTTACTATTAATTTCCTAGTAGGATATGATTTATTGAAGTAATTTATTAATATCAGCATCAGCATCAGCATCCGCTGATATTGGTCTGAGAAAATCAACATCAGCATCAGCATCCGCTGATATAGTAAAAACCTGCATCAGCAACAACCCTGCTCTCCACTCAGACCGGTCTTGTGCTTTTTGCATCCACCCTGATCCCGCGATCTTAACCAGGTTGTCGCTCCATCTTGTTGGATGCCTACCGACAGCTCGTCTCCCGGTCCGCGGACGCCAGTCGAGAACCGTACAATGGGAATGCCTAGCTTATTTAGCTAGTATCAAATGTTTTATTTTTTGACTTCTAGTAATCGGATTGACTCGCAATTTGATACAGATTTTTTGCTGTATATGTGTTGTATGCAGTCCCGATATGGTCCCAAAAGAAGACCAGCGCCATTCGCACGGGCGGGCGGCATTATGCTGATTTGGGACTGTACTGAAGGGTCCCAAAAATAAGAATGCACTTCTCGTTGCACTGGTCTTTATTAGCAAAGCCTACTTGCTTGCTACTGGAATGCTACGATGAAACATCATCAATCTTAACACTTTATACAGTCTAAGGTAGCGTGTCGTTAGCTTGTTGCAGTTGCGGTATAACGACATCTATGAAGATATTTACAAATTAAATATTTTTAGAAAAAGTTGTATTAATTTATATTTTAACTATCACACGACGTTTAGTATAATTTAAATAACATAACAAACATTTTATAATATTAAATAACTCAAGAATTACATACAAAATATGGTGAAACTAGCACCATCTGTTAATCAATAGATGAACCGAAATACTTTAATATGAAAACAATTATATTTTAAGATGTGAGTTTTTAGACAGTTATTCGTACGTGAACATACCGCCCGCCAAGGACGCATTGACGAAAATTAATTAGATAAGCCAACGACACCATAAAACTAAAACAAAACATAACCACAACTAGGACAGAACATAACAATTAATTTATGTAAACAAATTAGAACAAAAGTACAATCTTATTCAATAGGTTAACACAACACTTTGCTTACGAGTCTTTAAATTACAACACGAGTAACGACGTCCAAATCAGGATGTCTATATTATAATAAGACTATAAAATCACTTAGTAGGAGGTAAGTCATTCTATTTAACTATTAATAGGTACACTATCAAGTGATTCGGGTGTTTGATGAGATCACTAAAAACGATGGTAAAATTGCGTTAGGTAGGTATTCACTCGACCAGTGGTGCCAAAAGTCCTGTACCATCCTTTAGGTAAGTTGCTATTGCTTCAAACTACTTAAGTTAAGTGGTTCTCCTACAAAAATGACCAGGCGTTAAATGTGTTCGATTGTTTTTACTTTGTTATTAAACTGGCCCCAACTTTCAAGATTTCAAATTTATCTACAACAGGATAAAGTAAGTAAATAAGGTAAGTATTTTTTTTTTTATTATTAATTATTATAAAATTATTTTCTTTCAGGTTATTTAATTGATTTCTTTACTAAATTTGTATCTTTTGAGTTTAGTTTTAAGTAATTTATATTTTTTCTTTTTCAGCCTCGACGACCCTTCTTTCCACAGCTGTTTATCGGTTAATTGATGTATACTTCTGGAAGCACAGTCTGCTGAATCATCTTTGAACAAGACATGTTCTCCAATGACTGCGTTTTGAGATAAGTATTTATTGCTTTTTTTATTAGGATCACTTACTTCTACAATATTATGTTTTAATTTCAAATTATCTTTTTTCAGATTTTGTTGCAGAGATGAAAAACATTCGACGGTTATGGCTTCAGTATTTTCACTGGAAGATTCTGGGTTTGATTCTTGAAATGAGAGCTTTACAATAGACTGACTTGAACCTTCAACGGTTTTTGTGGCAGCGCATATTTTTTGACACCGTTCCTCTTCCCCGATGTAAAGCTCCTTGGGATTTGTGACAAGAGAATCATTTTCGAGTTTTGAAGATCGTTTTTGTGCGTCATTTTCATTGGCATATACATGCACATGATTAACGCTGATGTTTTGAGTTTTACTAGAATAGTTCTTATTGACGGGTCCAAATAGGATCCAACCAAAAGCAGTATTCTGAGCTGTCGGTGTTCCTAAAGGACCTTTGATCATCCCATTCAACAAAACTTGACTATAAACATCTGCTCCCAAGAGCATATCGATTTCGTTTGGGATGTCAAAGTTTGGATCTGCTAGATTTAAATTTGCAAACTCTGAATGGAGCTCGACTACAACTCTCTCATCAGGGAGAATTGATGTGAGTTTGCTGAGGACAAAAGCATCTACGTCTACAACAAAGTTCGGATCAGGCAGTGATTGAATTTTGACTTGAACTATTGACTTAGAAGCTAAATTAGCGTTCTGATCACTTCCTAAAACCGATATAGAGCTTTTGTGTGCTATTTTCTTCAACCCAAGTAGTTGAACGGCAGACTCCGTGATGAATGAAGCTTGAGACCCCTGATCGAGCAAACACCTAATTGTTACACCAGAACCTGTTTTCGATTGAGCCTTAACAAGAGCCGTAGCCAACAAAACTTGACTATGACTGGTCGAAAAGCAGGATGTGAGATTAGTGGTCTCATCAGCAGTGGTCTGAGTATTTGTGGTAGCATGTGCAACGACCTTACGTTCAACTGAGTGATTACGCCCGACATTAGAATCAGTTGAACTAGTCTGATTTTTGGGATGTAGTAAAGAGTGATGCTTTTTGTTGCATATACGGCATCTCGTGGTTTGACGGCATGTGAAGACAGCGTGACCTGGATTCAAACAATTAAAACACAGATTGTTTGTTTGGACGAAGCTACGACGTGAATCTATGTCTAATTTTGAGAAATCTTTACAGAATATTATTTTATGCTCTCCAGAACAGTAAGAGCATGATGGCGCAGAAGGCGCTGTGACATGGTAAACTTTAGGAGTGTGTGAGACATTCTGGTGAGTGCTCTTTTGAACAGTGCTGGGTCTTAAAAATTTAGGCTCTATATTTTCCAACGCTCTAAACCTGGTCTCGATAAACTCTTGGAATTGTTCGTAAGTAGAGAAATCACCAGACGTCTCACTCACTTTGAACTCCCACTGTTTACGAGTTTCACTGTCTAACTTAAGACACAGAATGTGTATCACCAATATGTCCCAGCTCTTAATGTCAACTCCTAAGTTTCGCAAAGAATACAAGCAATCGTTTGTGGTATCCAACAATTCTTTCAGTGCGCTTGCTGACTCGACATTAATATTTCGCTGACTCAAAAATCTCTTCAAAATACAGCTCGACAAATATTTTTTGTTGTTGAACCTCTTCGTAAGCAATTCCCAACACATTGTGTAGTTATCTGCAGTAATGGGAATGTTTCGCAAAAGCTGTTCAGCCTCTCCAGTAAGGTGACCCTTTAAATAGTTTAGCTTCTGGACATTATCTAAAGAACTGTTGTTATGCACGAGGGATGTAAACAAATCTCGGAAGCTGATCCACTGCGTGTAAGTACCAGAAAATGGTGGTATAGCTATCTTCGGTAGTCTTATTTGTTCACAGCTCTTGGTCTCCACAGGTTTCGGATTTGGGCTACTGGAACTTATTGCCTTCAATCTGCCCAACATTTTTTTCAAGTCTGTCTTGTATGCAATGTATAATTCTTCTGCTTCATCATAAATATTTTCCTTGACATAACTACAAGAAGCCAACACTTTTGAATCTGACTCTTGTACGAGTTGAGTATGTGTCAAACGGAATTGGGCCCATGACTCATCTAAAGACTCTTGTCTGGTTTCCACGTATTCGACTGAAAAACGTTCTCTAGGAGTTTTCTTCCAATTCGTTTGAGCTCTCCTTATCGTTTCATACAAGTCATACTGTACTTTAATTAAGGCTTCCATTGTTAGGTTCTAAGATGACAGTCAAAATTTCGAAGAATTTTACAAGTCCAATTTCGATGCAAATTTTTCTAAGTGTTTGAGAAATTGGGACTTAGTCGAAAATCGGGCATAGGTTCCCCGTCTCTCCACTTTTTGCGAAACTATTCTAAGTCCTAGCTAACACTTTAATTTTTACAAGTCTACAATAGTCCAAATTTTTCTAAGTCCAATTATTTAATTTAGAGATTTAATGAAGTCATTAATTTAATTGCACTGATTAAGAATTCAAATGTACTCACAGTTTTCCACGTCACTATTGGTAGCACAACACTAGCTTACGTCACACTGCTCCACGAAGTACTCGGCGATGATTTCACTATCGTGCCGTCCTCTTCTTGCAGCAAACGCCCTCAGCAACAATCTTGGTCACTGCGTTGGCGTGGCCGACCCGTCCAATCCCACGAAAACCGTATCCGGTTCGAAGGACCATGTACTGAAGGGTCCCAAAAATAAGAATGCACTTCTCGTTGCACTGGTCTTTATTAGCAAAGCCTACTTGCTTGCTACTGGAATGCTACGATGAAACATCATCAATCTTAACACTATATACAATATAAGGGAGCGTGTCGTTAGCTTGTTGCAGTTGTGGTATAACGACATCTATGAAGATATTTACAAATTAAATATTTTTAGAAAAAGTTGTATTAATTAATATTTTAACTATCACACGACGTTTAGTATAATTTAAATAACATAACAAACATTTTTTAACATTAAATAACTCAAGAATTACACACAAAATATGGTGAAACTAGCACCATCTGTTAATTAATAGATGAACCGAAATACTTTGATATGAAAACAATTATATTTTAAGATGTGAGTTTTTGGACAGTTATTCGTACGTGAACAGGGACCATTTCGTGACCGTGATACGCATTTTTTAGTTTCTTCCTTTTTTGTGCAATTGCCACGAATAAATGTTTTTTCTTTCTTTCATTCATTTTTTTTAATTTGGATGACGATACAATATACAAAATATGCAGCCAGTAAAAATAATAACTTTTTTCTAATTTTATTACTTAATCTACAGTCGATCGAATTCATAAACTTGTCAGCAAACATTTCATCAAAAATACCTATCTGAATACGCTTCTAAGCTATAAACAATAGAGTCGTGTTCAGATATTTTTGATCAAATATTTTTGCTCACAAGTTTATAAACTCTACTGTAACATGTTTTGTTTTTTAGCTTTAGTGTAGGTACTGTTTCTTTGTGCCCAATTAAATATCTAAAACTTATTTATTCACGCATTACCTTGAAGAAATCCACGACTACAGTATTTTTATCTTAAGATAAAAACTTACAAAGTTTTTCCACTTTTACCCTGCAATTTACGACATTATAATTATTATAGAAAATAATAATAAACCGCTTCAATTAGTTGTAAATAGTAATTTTAAAAACCAGTAGTTGAACGTGGGATAAACCTTCCTTTGTTTAGATCTTCTTTTATTAATGTTAGACCTTTTGCTTCAGCATCTCACTAAATCTAAGTATAGTGTAGGAGCACTTTATTGTTATTCACTTATATCTAGTTAATTCTTTAATACTAGGCTAGGCTTAATGGTTTACGCGTGCAAAGTTTTTAAATTAGCATTAATACACGTACAAAAAATTACGAAATGAATTTTGCTAGCCAATGATTTGAAAACCTTCAACCAAACACCCCTGTCAAGACTTTTCAAAATATAGTGGACATAGTGAAATCCCATTGTTTCATTTTGATGATTTTCTAAAAAGAAAAAGTAAAGAGATAAAACCAAAATAGATCGATTATTCGTACATAATTGCATGTATTATGCAATGTGCATATGCACGAAGGTATTTAGATGGATAAATTAATCAAAGAGCCAAACTAGGTCTTCTACTACCACTAGAACTTACAAACTTAAACACTTCTACATTGTAACAAAACATAACATAACATATGATAATAGTAGTTTATGTGTTACTGTTATATAATAAAAAGCAAAAACAAGCAAGAACTATCTGATAGACCAGTTTCATAATAACAGCACACAAGTTTTTTAATGACGATCGATCGAACGATCTTGAATAACATTCATGATGACGCGTACCATGGTTCTTATTACAATGTTATTAATTTCTAATTTTGTCAAACTCACGCGTCTTCGTGAATGGCACTAGGTATACAGTCATATACACTGCTTTATATTCATACATATTGTAAACAAAACTAACTAACATTTCCAAAAATACAAAGTGAACATCAAACATGGCGGTAAATGAAAACTTTTCTGACGTACCTATATCACTTAGTATGCTTAGTTTTTTTATTTAATCAAAACTTCAGCTTTAACAGTTCGATACAGCACGCAAACACATAACGACATAACTTTTCTGTGAAAATGTTATTATTCAAAAATAATAACATCAAAGTCAATTTTATAATTACCTATTTAGAATATCTCTTCCAAAATAAAGCAATTTCATTGAATCTCGAAATAATGCGAAATGCAAACAATTTTGAAAAATCTCTGCGGCTCGAGCCAGTGAAATTGCTTTATTTTTAAGAGATACCTATTCGAAATAATTATAAAAATGACTTTGATATTATTATTTTTCAATAGTAAAATTTTCATTTTTTTTTCTAATTATTTAAGTAGCTTGATTTATCTTAAGGGTCGTCATAATTTCCAGTTTCTGATGCGTAAATAGGTATACTAGGATAATACACAATAAAAACAGTAATACGATAGATAAGCGCATAAAATGGAACAACAAAGTTTTGATAATGTATCTAGGACAGTCTAGTGCCTCATAAACCGCTTAAAGTACTCGAAGTGTTTTCTTACGTAATCTAGAAGACAGGTACTCCAGATAACTAGATAAAGTCTGAGGTGCAACACGATTCTATTGTCTCTGATGCACTTTAATGCGCTTAGATGTGTTTATGTTTAGTAAAAAATTGAACTGATCGCGTTGCGTGCCTAGAGAAAAACGTGCCATTTACATTGACGTTTTTACTGAAAAAAATATGTACCTAGAAATCGGTAAATTCACAAATATTTTAGATTTAAAAAATAGATAGATAAATAGATAGATAGAATCGATTCCCAGTGCTGGTCTTATTTTTCTGGTTTTTCTGTGCATCTATATTTCAGTTTGTATTTTCAATTTGGGTTTTACGGGATCACCGTAAAAGTAAAAATTTGGAATTGAAAAGATTCCAAGAAAACAATCTTAAAAAGATAGAGGCTTAAGATTTCTAACGTAGCGGTTTGTTAGAAGCTGCTCATTGGACATTATTGGGGGAGGCCTAATGTCCAGCAGTGGACATCTTTCGGCTGACATGATGATGATGATGATGAAACACTATAAGGTATCATTAGATTAAGTTGGAAACTGTCCAGTCATTTAAGTTACCGAAAGGACTACAAAGACATAGACAGCATACTCGTACCGTACAATTTACGCTCCAAAAAATATATAACCTTTCTTCAGGCAGTCGAGCCAAGAAGTAACACACATGTATTAACTACAATTGTAGCTAGGGTAAAGGGCTTAAAATTGTAGTGAAAAGGGTCGGTCACGGACGAAACCAGTATGGAACAATCAAAAATACTGACCCAAATACCCCGCAGAGCCTAACAGGACATGCTTTCTCCTATCCCAGCTTTCAAGCAATTCTGTAAAGCAAGACTCTGTGGGTAGACAAGAAACCCCTACAACCCTTTCCCCTCAATGGTAAGCTGCCAGGCTGCGGCCAGGTTGAGACTCCGACACTGTCTGAGGCCCGCTTTCACAGTCGACCCTTACAGATGTTCCCGACTGCACGCCCTCATCTTGTAAAAAACACCACATATTAAATTTAAAAACTAAAAGCAACCTAAACAAAGGCAAGGACATAGTGTCTTTGACCCTTAAGGCAAATCAAACCGGAAAAAAAAACACACACGCTCGTCCTTGACTTTGTTAACTTGTGCTATTGTTTTTATTTTTAAGCCGACAAATTATGCTTTATTCAAGTTCATTCTGTCCATTGAATGGAAATATAAGTGCAATTAAGTCACCAATCGTATTTTTAATCTCACTTAACATTTTAAGCATAAAACGACTAAATTCCGAGCAAACTTCTACCAAAATAATAACTTCTTTACGCCCAAGATGTAATTAAAAATAATAAGGACCAATTTATTTCTAAATGAAAATAATAAAGACTTAGTTTACTTCGGAAGTAATTTTGCAAAGTGTAGCTACAATTTCAGTTAATTGCCAAATTTCGCCGTAATCCTAGAAAGGCTAAGTAATTTGCGATCAAAATAAGCCATTCACGTTTTTTATTCTTAAATGCCACTTTAAAATATTAACAATTATTACATTGGTATGACCATTACGTAAATTGTTTGTGAAAAAATATGGATTATATTATTAATGAAAATGTAGCATGCAACGGATTTTGATGTGTGCAAAGAACGGATAACACAAACGAGTAATATTTACCTCGACGATTCGGCTACATTACCTACGGCCGTACTCACGAGTAGATTGAATTGTGGGAAGAGTTAGATTACTAGCATATGTATGTTAGCCTATCGTAAAAAAATATCAAGTGGTGGTGAAAACCGCATTAAAATCTATCACGGAGTATAAAATCTATCAATCAAATAAATCATTTTTCTTTCTTTCGTTCTTTGTAAAATATCTAAGCCTTGAAGATAACCATTAAAAAAAAACAGTTATCTGTGGGGAAAATAAAATCTTTGGAGATAACTAGTTATACAGGAAGAAAAAATTCTTCACAGATTACCAGTTATCTAACCATGGTTATCTGTAAGGAACAAGGGGTAAAGACAGACGGCGGGAAGCGACTTTAATACTTTGTAAAGTACATTCAATTAACTGGGTAGGTACGGTAGGTTCCCTAACTTATGTACCCACTTTTTCATACTAGTTGCATAGAAAAGTGGACACTTATGTTAGGGCATCGACTGTACTTACTAAGCTTAAATTAATATGTTAAAAACTGCATTACAAATAATGATTTCTACTCACAACTTAGATAATGATTTATGTACTTAATAATTATTTAATAGGTAATTATTTCTTGGTAAATACCGATTCAATTTCTTCTCTAGGTACTTATTGCACTTTCAAACGAGTAATTTCCTGATTTTGTAACGGTTTTCCCGTTATGGATTATTTTATTTTAAGATAGAGAGCAGAGACCAACGTATTCAAAGAAATTGATTGGCATGTGTGAGGTTCCCAATCTGCACTCGGCCCGCGTGGGAGCTACCGGCGTAACCGGCGTAAACCCTCTCTTTCTTAGAAAAGATCTGTGTCCTATGCTGCCGTGTTCGAACTAAAAGACGGCTAAGTGACATTTTGGCCAAAATTGACTTTTTAATACAGATCGAAAGAGAAAAAAAAAGCCGCATCGATGAGTCTAAGCCATCTCAATTTTGGCCAAATGTCACTTAGCCGTCTTTTAGTTCGAGCATGGCAGTATGATGGGACGTACAAAGTATTTAAACCGAGGTAATAAACATTGAAAAATCTATGGTACCACTTCATTTGGCATATTCAACGAAATATTTGCGTGAACGAAAGAGATGCACTATTATTTTCTACCATGAGCGATAGAGATGTCGATAGTGCAACGCGAATTCACAATGCCAAATGAAGTGCCACCATAAAAGGAATGATCCCAGCAAGGCTACCACGAAATTCGAAAATCAAAGTTCGTATCGTATCGTCCCGCCTACACTTATGTTATTCAATACGAGACAGTGGCGCGCGTGCTTGCTGTACACTTGCCCGAGCGATTAGAATTGTAAACAAAAATATATTTTATTTTATTCATATGACTGGATGGCAAACGAGCAAGTGGGTCTCCTGATAGTAAGAGATCACCACCGCCCATAAACATCTGCAACACCATTGTATTGCAGGTGCGTTGTCAACCTAGAGGACTAGGATGGGATACCTCAAGTGCGAGTAATTTCACCGGCTGTCTTACCATCCACTACGAAACACAACAGTGCAAGCACGCTGCTTCACGGCAGGATTAGCGAACAAGATGGTGGTAGCAATCCGGGCGGACCTTGCACGAGGTCCTACCACCTGCTTGTATTGCTAATACATGCGCGTGCTCTAGTTAGTCATCGTCTGCGACGTTTTGAATCCTTTTTAGGATACGAGGTCGGGAGTAACGGTAATGACGAAGTCTCTTTACGAAAAACCCGGATTTTAACGCACGACTTACAAATTATGTGCAAAAATAAATTTCTAATAACCTAACCAACAAAAAGTTGGAAAAACCCGACTTTGTCAGTTCAAAGTTCAATATGTCAAAAACGACTAAACCGATTTTGATGATACATGTCTAAGAACCATCGCTAGAAAATTTGATTTCAAATAAAAAAATTGCATTCAAATCGGTCCACCCGTTTAGGAGCTATGATGCCACAGACAGACAGACACATATAGCGGTCAAACTTTTAACAACCCTTTTTTGCGTCGGGGGCTAAACATAAAAATAACAGATAAAGGAGAAGTGAATTTTACTACAATTTTTATATACGATTTAAATAAATATAAATAAAATAATAAAAATATCCAGAGTTATCTAAAACAATAAAATTAACATACATCATGTATGAAAGAATAGATAGATGGGATAGGTTTTGCATCCCATTCGGTGATTCCATTTTTTTTATCTTGGGTATAATAGAATTTAGAATTACATAGAGTTCGTGTCATGATGGTCAGTATGATTGCCAAGTTGCCAACTCAAGCACGATGTTATATTTCTATATCACTCTAAATAACCGCCTCGCACAGTTGATAGAGAAACAGCAAACGTAGACTCTTCAGAACTGCATAGCGCAAAACGCATTCCGTAAAACAAAAGATAAAGGGCAGTTCCCCCTCCTATGAATCACTCCCGCGCAGCCGACAAGACGACACCGACCGACACTCGCGTCTCACGCGTCAACTAACGCGCACGTAGCGGCATAGTGTGTGTTCGTCAAGTTATTGTGCTGTGATCAGTGAACTGTGAACAAGTGACAATGTTTCCTAGGATACAAGGACTGGTACGTATCAAAATCTTAAATCAGTTTTTTTTACATTTTATTTACTATTAAGGACGTTGTCTAAGTTCAAGCGGCTACCCTTGACACATGTGGTTTACCTTTTTTTTAAAAGGAGTTGCATGCGTGCAACCTTCGTGCCTCAACTAAGTTAGTGATACTATCCGATCCAATTAATGAATCCTAGCATTTTGTATCCCTCGGGTATTATGATCACGTAGGATTCGATTTCACCGACGCTCTAGTCACGTAGTACGAAGAAGATTTGTGCCTCCGGGAATGGTTACTAGTAAACGATCGGAATAAATATCGATATAAGTGGGTTAAAAACGTGATTGGTCGATTAGATCGATTAGAAGCATAGGCATCTAATGAAGACTCTATTGTTGAGGATTTAGACGTTAACACTCGTGGGAATTTTGAAGGCCAATGCAGTAAATCACGATTGAAACACGTGTTTCTAGTGAATAAAAAGAAGTAATAAAAGGACAGAGATAAAATACCACGCTTACTTAAAGTCCTTGCGAACTATAAGGAGAAAGTTATTTTTTTAAACGTGATGGCTTGAACAGAACAATGCAGGCGCAGGTAAACAAAATGGAGCAGAGAATGAAGACCGGTTTTGAGTTTAGTGATAATTAAGTAGCCAGTAAAGCCATGTTATCAAACATTTATAAGTGTGTAGAGTAGAAAGAGGAGTATTAGTAATGTTACTTAAGTCAGTTTAGTTTTTGGTGATTTTTTTATGAATAACATCTAAAACAATAAAGTAATCCACTCAGGTATAGAAGTTAAATTGCTACCTGAAACCGAAGGATGTGGTTAGGTCAGGGATGTATAAAGCAAAACATTCAAGGCACAGTTGATAGTACGAGTACTAACTGCGAAGTTGAATTTTGTGCTTTCTTTTACATCCTCTAAGAACATGTTTCTCAAAATTTCCACGAGAATAGAAGCCAGTGTGTTTAATTTGTGAGTAATCTATTTCCCATTATCAAGACATTTAAAAGAGATTTAAGTTTGATAATAAAACAATTAGATAATTATAACAAAGAGTCGGTTAAGGTTTTCGATTTATCAAAAAAATATTACAAAATTCTCTAACCAACCTCCCTGTTTCGCCATCCATTGATTAAATTTAACTAACAGATAAATGTGATGCCGTCTCTGTTTGTTTTGTTCGAATAGACAGAGAAACAGCCCCTTAGTCTCTTTGTTTTCAGTGTAAATTTCAACGTACTAAAATAAATGTAGGTTAACTTTGCAATGTTGGTAGAGTTATTAACACTATTGACACAGTGAGACATCGTAAAGATTTAAGACGAAGATGATTCATTGGAAGGCACTTCCTTCTTAACAGAATGCGTCAAGGTTTCGTAAGAACGCTCATTAGATTATTAATCGTCTCGTGTATTAAAATTGCACCAACAGATGACAATGGACAATAACGCAATGGAACTAACGAAGCAGAAAATCTTAGCAATGCACAAGTATAGAATACCGGAAAAGATAACGTACTCTTCAATAAAACTAGCGTCAAAACAATGTCATCGTGATAAACTTTTGCCAATAAGGACAAATAATTTTCATTATTTCACTATCTCTGAAATCTATCTATCGTAAAAAGATTTAATCGATTGGAAATAGTAGCGGCTCCTTTGACCAACCTATCCTAAATGTCCTTGCTCTACTTTTTTTTAACAGATACGCATCTTCTCCATCAATTATATGAGATTAAAGACCTTTATTTGTGTTGACTACGTAGACCCTTTCGTAATCGCATAATTTTATATAGCTGTCTTCAATGTCGCCGTTACCATTAATAGCATCGTATCAGCAAATAATTATTTTTTTTATTTCATTTATCTAGCAAGTATTTTTAATTTCTAACTATCAGTGTCATCTTCAATGCCATCACGTGTTAAAATTTTAATTACCTAATCTTGTGTCTTTACAGGGGACATTTTTGTTGTGTATTTATTTTTTTCGGGGTTCGACGAAATTTGATACGCGGGAATTTATTTCTGGGAAAATACGTATTTTTAAGTTTTTGTAGGTACGTTTTTACAGAGGCTAAGTTTCACACGCAATAACATTGGTAGTTTCGATAGATGTCTTATGATTGGTTGGTGTCTTAAGTTTTTTGCGAGACCTATTTTTTTTATTTTCTTTCCACTATCGCACTCTATTTTTTACCAATGAATTAGTCAATTTTTAAAATAAGTATTATCTTTTCTATTGTTGAATCAGTCGATACTTTGCAGAGGTCCATATCAATGAACTAAAAGAAACAGAAGCAGCGTCAGTGTGGTGTGGTGGTGGTGATAGATGGGTTTGTGTGATTTGTGTGTGTTCTTACAGTACGGAGGTGGAGAAACTACATGAACACGCATATCTGGCATAAGCTTAGCTATCATAAGGTCGCGGGAGAGCAAGAAAATTCTTTTAGTTTATTATTTTCTCTGTTAAAATTGATATCCACTTATTTAATTAAGCTTTAACTTACAAAGCATATTAAAATACGTAACCACTTAAAAAAGACGATTTAACAAAAAAAGATCCCCAAGCATAGCTTGATCGCGTAGATATAACTTTAAATTTATCACATCAATATTTCTCAATGCGGTTTAGCAAAGATCTACGTCGTCTTACTCGCGTCTATTATTTTGTAGGTATCCTTGCCAAGGCAAACTACGGCAGCATTGATACGTCGATAATTAAGTGCAACAAGCATTGAATATACAGGTTTAGTTGCGATTCAAGTGCTCTACGTGACTTTAGTCATGTTGCTTAGCTTCAAACAAAAAGCCTTCTGTATATGGGGTCAATGGATCTGTGACGTCACAGTGCGGTTTGGAAATGTTCCAATGAATTAAAAGAATATCTTTGTCACCCGCGACTTTATGATAGTTAAGATTATGCAAAATATGTGTGTTTATGTAGTTCCTCCACCTCCACACTGTGAGAACACACATAAATCACTACATTGACGCGTTTCGAACTCAACCAGAGCTCACCTTCAGAGCAACACAACCGTACACCATGCTACCAGATGTTAGACTTAGAAAAATGTTCCAATGTTAGATCATGGATATGCCTGATTTGAGAAATGGTTAATTTTACTATATAGAGCTCAAAGTCTTCAAACATAGTGTCAATAATAAGCGTTATCAAATTAATGGTTCTCGATTCAGTTAGGTTTAGTGAACACTAGCCTCCGTCCACATCGAATTTGGTTTTCACTATCCCGCGGGAACTATTCAATTTTCCGGGATAAGAACTACTTATTCTTAGTCCTTCCCTGGGACGCAGACTGCTTTCATACCGAATTTAATTTAAATTGGTTCAAAGACGTGACAAACAAACAAACTTACACATTTATAATATTAGTGGGATTTTTTAATATGCAGTAAAACACAAACAATCTCTCGCAGTACAAAAATTCCCTATCGCGTGAAACTACCAAAAAATCCGTTCGTTTTCCGCGTTGGCGTCGGTGAGTCAATCAATCAGGCTCGTTTCAAGCAGCTATAATATTGTATGCAATTCCCCGGGGGAAAAAGTTCAGGGATAGTGAGGCTTTTTATCAATAAGTATAATTATATAGACACAGAATTAATATCTTTATAATAATATGATGATGATTCATGATTTAATGTAACGTACATACCTAATGAAATTATAATGATTATGATTATGACGTGTATTGATTGTGATTTTTATTTTTATTTTTAACTGTTAATTGTATGGGTTATAAAAAAAACCTAAACTAAGAAATGTATTATTATTGTTATTATATATTATACAGGTGTTACTAAAATTGGATTGTAAATCTTTGTCTATGCTAGTGCATACTGCTTTAGAGAATACTGCTTACTACATTGTGATGTTCAATAAAGAGTAATTATATTGTATTGCAAATATTATTACGTAATTGAAATACACGTAAGTAAGTTAATCAGAGTTAATAACATTGTTAATAACTATAAATATAAATTATTATTAGATAAAGATGATGACTTATGAATTGATAGAATTAAGGATGACAAATACATTCCCGTCCTAATGAGCGCAACTTAGAAGACATTAAATCAATACGTAATTATACTGATAAACAAACAGGTTTATATGTTTAATGATACATTTTCACACAAAGTAATGGAGATCGCGTTAACGAAGGAGGAAGTGGTTGCACACATCCTTCAGCTATCGATTGCGGCTTTCAACATGATAGTGAAGTATCTTTGAACAAAAAAAGGAAGCAACAGAGGAAAGAGGGAGAAAGCAGATAAATGACATCCTGTGTGTATGTGTTCATGAAAATCCCAATTCACTGTAGACCCGGGTAGAAACCACAGTCTAAGCCCTCTCATACTAAAAGAATTCCTGTGCCTAGCTGCGGGACGTATATGCAGGAGATAATGCAAAAATAATGTAAAACACGATAATCAAGTCAAAAAAAATACTAGAGTAACAAAGTCTAAAAGAATTCGATAAAATATCTATTTCCTTTTTGTACAATAAAGAGTTTAAACAAACAAACAAACAAAATAGTTCGTAAAAAGTACGTTAACCAAGCCAGAAAAGGTACTAGGATAATGGTATCCTAGTAGTAGTACTAGTATATGGATACTCAAAGCACCTGTCAATACTCCCACAGGATGTCACCAATTATGAACACTCAACCGCTCTCGCTACCCCTACACCAGTTTTTGTATTATGTATAACAGTTATTAGTGCAAGTTGGATACATTGCGAGGCTGTAAAGCGAACGAATTCGAAGTAGTCTATCGAACGCCACGATGTAATGCAAACAACATTTTTCTTGCACGTCTAAACCGGGTTTGAGTGATCCAGTAAAACAGGCAACAATCCTGATATGGTTAATAGAGAATTAATGAACAGCTGTATCGGTTGTATCTAAATGAATTGTAACTGGTTTGACAAGGTTGCGTACGAAGCGCAGTTGGATAATTAAGTTGTGAAGTTAGGTATTTGTATGTAATTTATATTATTCATAAAAGTTTCTTACTTATTCTTAATATATATTTGAAGTATGTATCTATTCATTTGACTATGTGTATCCGTTCCCATAATGCAAGCATTGCTTTCTTTGGAACTAGGACAAGGTGTCAAGTGTCCTGTGCTATGTTTTTTTTTCGTATGTCTTAAGTTAAAAGACTAAGCACCGCTTAATATATAAGGGACAGTTACATTTTAATTAGGAATTATAGTTACCAAATTTACTTTTAAGAAATTCGTTTTGGACATGCCTAGAAATATAATTTTAAGTACACGGACTAAAAGTAGGTTCATAGAGTTGTAAGTAACTGTACTAATTGATTATACTTTACAAATTACAACCAATTTACACATGTTAGGTTATAAATTCAATGCTGTAGTAGCTGTATAATGTATTTAAATTTACAATTTAGTAAACCAAATTAAGATTTTCGTACACAATACTATACAAAAATAAACAGAATCGAATTATATTGTATGCTGTCAACAGACGTTCTCATCCGAAATGAACTATGAGTTGTAAAAGAATAAAAAATAGAAGTATATAAAATCGTCAACCCTTTATGACTTTTCAATGAAATGTTTCTGAATTTCGCAACTTTCACTTAAAATGAGTAATATTTAAAACAGTTATAACTAAGTATCACGCCTAGGTTTAAGGTTTTATATTTAATATTACCTCAACGTTTTTTTTACCTTATTGCAGTGGCTGTAGTCACTAGACAGCCGCTGCGATGTGGTCGAAATTAGCAATACATCATTTTGATTAGACCTTTGGTACATCATTAATTTACTTTTACTTTAAAGATAAATATAAAATATAAGCGAACACGTTTTGCCAAGAGTTTGGTTTGCTAGTGTTTATATTCAAGAACATGTAGCTTTATTTGTTCAACAAGGCCAATGGTTCAGTTTAACGCACCTAACTCGAATGCTAAGTGATTTGAGATATGTTACGTATCATATTATTTCAGACAAAGAACTTAAAATTCATCATCACTTGCACTGCGTAATGCTTAATATTCAAGGTTATGAAATACTGCGTGTGTATCGATCCGGTATTATATAATTTTTTTAAAGTTTTATAAATTAAAGCTTGACTCGACACTGCATTTTATAGAACAGAAATACAATTTTCAAGCTAACTTTGCATGTAACGGAGTCATTAAAAGGTTTAAAAAGACTAGAGCACTTGGATGTGACGTCACATGCAATGATGGAAGCGTTTTAGAAAGACAGAAATTACAGATAAAAAAAAATTATATGCATTTAACCCAATTTTCAACCAAATTAGTTAAGTACAATGAAAATAATATGTACCTAGCCTTGGGGGAGGCCTATGTCCAACACTGGACGTCTTTCGGCTGACATAATGTGATATTATAGGATGCGGAAAATACAGGAATTGTCGCATCGTGTGTACCTATACCTAGTTCACAATTCGTAATGTAATTAAGATTACTATTTGGAGTCTTTTTGTATTTTTTATTTCAACTCCAATTTTTTTTTGTTTCTTTTACGGTCATCCCGTGAAAGTCTATAATTTCACACGAAAACACAATTCGAAACTTCCTGACGCCAGATGTTGCATCGCATTATAGTGGAGATAACATCGACAATGTTGTATAACTCACGGCTGTATATTTCTTTACCTTCACCATATTTGATATAGAACTTAACCGTGTCTGTGAACTGTGTCAAAATGACAAAAATACGGAAGCACAAATAATGACCGACCTTGGGCACGAGGTGAAGGCGATACCTTGGAATTGTAACCCAGTGAGTGAAATGTGGATGAAAAAGTGTCTAACGTGAGACAAAGGGTACTATTGTTGCGATTGTAATTTTAGATGTTTTGAACAACTGGTGTAAAATAACATAGCGTAAGGTAGAAAAAAAATGCACTATCTATTACAACTAAAAAAAAATCTCGTTGAGTTTCTTGCCGGATTCTTCTCAAAAGAGGTTTTTTCCGAACCGGTGGTAGATTTTTTTGACGTTCATAAGTGATTGTTATACTTAGCCCAAATTGAATACAGAGATCTTGACTTTGATTTTGGCTTTGACTGCACTATAATTTAATTATTTATTATCATGGCCACAACATGTTGTATATGAGTTACACTATACAAGATTCAATTTAGCATATAGGTACCTCTTTAATTTTCAAATCGTTACTTCAAATGTAATAAAGTCAGTGGATTTTGCAGAAACAATTAAATTACATAGCATAACTAAAAAACAAGTCGTTATTTCTATCATAAAATAATATTATAAGAGCGTGTATTTTGTATATAAACACAAATAGTAACCAAACGTTGGTTTTGTTGCTGTGAAGCGATATTGCAATAAATTTTAATTTTAGCATTTGCCACCACATCAGAATTGATTTTTGATTTTTTTCGAACATAATGCGTACCTACAATATTTTTGGCACGAGAGAAACGGATCTGAGTAAAGACCAAAAAGTTGCACACCGTTAAAGCTGCGTTAGCAGGTAGTTATAATTTCCATTAACTGTGATTTTGTTCTTTTACGAGATTCGATTCAAATAGATCTAATTATTAGTGTGAGCGAAACAGCTTTACCAACTACCCTTAAAATTTACCTCTCTCTCTCTCTCTCTTAAAGTTTGTGGTTGTAAAAAAAATACACGCTGTACATAAAAATCAGAAAGGAATATTTCACACCTATTTAGATACGTACATAATTATTGTACAAATATTTCACATGTCTCTGCATTTCAGTGGCTTACTAAATTTAGATTAACTTCACGCGTATGATTGAATGATTGAATGAATGGAAAATTGATTTGACTCTTTACTTCTTATTCATTTTTTTTTATTCGTCTGGATGGCAATCTATATACTTTATGTCTACACAAAGTAACGAAACTGACTGATAGACAGCGCATAGCTAAACTGAAGATAGAGTTTAAAAAATTTTGCGTTTAGATAATTCTTACTTAGGTTTAACCTAATGATTTTGTTAGGTATTTAAAATAGTTTCATATTCATCACCATCGTCAACCAGAAGATGTCCACTGTTGAACAAACAAACGCCTCAGTGAAAAACAATTCTTGCGACATCACTCCATCAAGTGGGAGTCCTGTCAAATACAAATATGTTTATTTTGCATCAAATGTGGTACATAAAGTTGGCAATATAGTTGTACATGTTTCACACATTTAACCAGTAACTGGCAAGCAAAATTTTTTATGTCATTAAATTCTAAAGGCTAAGAGGCTAAATGTAAAATACAATGTCATAACATAATTATTAAAAAATATATAGGTAAACAAATCAAGTATATAAACAAATCAATTAATAAATAAATAATTCACATTTCATCACTACAATCATCATTTAAATTTAAAATAATCAAAATATTCGTCAACCGAGTAAAAACATTCCTTTATTAACAATTTTTAAAGTCAACGCCTCATATTCCGATTTGTGGTACCACTCGAGGACTTTTCACCCCCAACCCCATTGTCACTTCAGCTTACAATGCAAGCCTTGCATATTCTTCGAGGACTTATGTCGATAACTTTATACCTCTAGATATTTCGAATTTTATCGCGCATTGTTTCTTGGTAACTTTTATTTAGCTTGTTAGTTGTCCTACTCGGTAAATACCCGTTTTTCTTCCCATCTCTTACTATTAAATTCATAGAAAATTAATGCACTGTAGATAACAAAACATTGCACTGACAACAAAGTAATATTATCACCTCTAAATGTCACGTTCGTGTTTGAAATGAAAATGTTATGCAATAAAGTTTTATTATTCTTTGCATGATAGCTGAGGTAGGTACAACGTAATATGTAAACAACTTAAATGTAACCTAGATTTTAACTAACACAATTTTTCGGGTCAGGAACCCACGACCCTCGGCCTTGGCATGAGGCCACTGTTCAAACCACAAGGCTATCACGGTTTTATCTAGGCTCGGTAGCATACATAAAGAAGAATTGACAGATAGAGAGGTAGAATCAAAATAATATGTTTGTATTTTCTTATATGAATTTTATAACTAAGTAAATGGATTTGAATATGCTAAGCTAATGTCGTTCGGAAGTGGAAACAGAAGATCGGTTATCTCTTTCTTTTTCATATGAATCTATAGGAAAACAAAGAAAACAGACGAGGCCCGAGAGGCAAGATTCTAAAAAAATACTGTTATTTTTAAGTAGTACACCATTCTCAAGCTTTAAAAAATTAATCCGGTACAAGAATTCCTATGTGAATTATCCCTAGAAACTTGTGTTAATAAACACTGAATGGAACTCCATCCAAATCCAAATACCATCGAAATCGAAATAAACAATATTAATTCATTTGTGTTGACACATAAACACCCATTATTATTTCAAACCTACGGTGATGAGAGTGAAAATACAATTGTTTTTGCAACAGAGCCTTTGGTTAAACAATTTGAACGTGACATTTGTTTCATGCGAATAAACGTGAACCCTGACATCTAACTGCGTACTTATAATCCTCTCCAGGGGTGAAGAGAAATTGGTGTTTTTTTAAGATGGCTGAAATAAATCCCACTAAATATAAATGTAACATATAAAAAGTCTCGTGTTTTGACACCAAACTCCGAAACGACTTGACTGATTTGGTTATACAGGTTGGAAAGTTGAATTGGAGCAAAAATACTGGGTTAAGACACTCACTTCAGTTCAAATATTCAGTTTTTTTAGTTGTCTACGTACTGTTTAATTTTCTTTAAGCAGGAGTCATATTCGTAAAAAAACAACATGCGAAAGTTTCACTTTGCAAATTAGTACCCTACGAACTGTATGGAAAAAGTTTTCTTTGATTTGTCGGTGTTCTAGTAGGTTAGAGTACCTTAGTTGGTCTCAATTCTTGATAGAAATGGGACCGATTGGCATTAAAAAAATCTAATCTATGGATTTTCTGGCTGACTATACATTTTATCAAAAATCTGTGAACATCAAATGGCAACAGCTAGTATTAAATGATATTGTAACGGATAACTCACGTCTTAAATCGAGTTTAGCCCGACATGTTTCGGGCTATTTCGTAGCTCTAGCTAGTACTTATTAATATGAAAAATGCGAAAGTTTGTAAGTCTGCTTGTTCGTTACCTCATCACGTCTAAGCAGCTGAACTGTTTAGATGAAATTCGGTGTACAGATAGTTTGAGTCCTGGGGAACGATATATGATATATGTTTTTATCCCGGAAAATTGCATAAAATGAATCCTACGCAGCATTTTACAGAGATATAAGGTTCTCTTGAGAAACTACCTAATAATGTTGAAGTTCTCTTAAAAAGATAAAAGGCTAGCTCCAATGCATTAACATTTATCACTGCACTTTTATCGTCCTGGCGACGCCATTAAGTCTTTATAGCTGTGCAGTGATGCAACTTAACATTGACAACCTTTTAGCAGCATAGTAAATTTATTACATTGACATTTAACTATATCACTATTTTTATAATTGACGTAAATAAACACGACAGTAAAATTGTAACTGAATAAAAAAAGCTATTGATGATTATCAAACAGCGATAAAAAGTGGTGCTCTCTCCCACAATCTGTCAATAGCCACATGCAAAATTCCGGGCCCTAATAATGACTAACGTTTAATAAGGATTTTTCGACTCTATTCTACAGCTATTCTGGAAGGATTGTGTTAACGCAATCTAATGTAACGTCGTGACCCATAAAAGCCAGTGTGCTCATATAAGTGGTGCTTAGCATGACCATTCCTTAAGTACTCGGGCACACTTCAAAACAATCGTATACTTTTGTCGAGTCGTTACATATCGACTTGTGTCAAATAGCGCGACAGATGGAGTTCGTTTTTATAGAAACTGGATTGCTTCGTCCATTTAAAGTAAGCCAATCTCAATTTCGTACTTAGTTTATACCATCAAACGAGGCATTAATTAAAATGTGAACAAATGCGTCCATAACAAAGATATTCAAATACTTTTTTTTATTTAACTTAAAACAATTCAGCATGCATTACTTTTAGTATCTCGCCAAACTGTAACGTTTATTGGCGAGAAGCGCTCATTGACCGACTTTAAAAAAGGAGGTTCTATGTTCCAATGTTTGTATTTTTTTTATATTAACTTACATAACTAACTTAATCACTTCATTCTACATTATTTTGGCTAAATGAAATTATATTACTTATGAAAAAAAGATTATTTCTGACGTGGTAAAAAGTTAATTACCTGTTAGGTATAAATTCCCTTTTCTTTTGTAATTTTGTGTTCTGTTCTGTTACTTTATTTAATTTGATATCGGTTTTATTTGGTTGATATCTTTAGTTTATAAAGTACATAAATAATCTATAGGTGTTTAAATTGTAAATTTATTAATTAAAAAATCGAATAAAGACAAAAATAATTACAAAGTAGTTTTTAACAATGAATTGAGTCTGTCGTCTACCTATCCTCTATCGAAGTTGGCTAAAATCCAGAAAAATAGTGTAATAATTGGTAAAAAAAAAACAGTTTAGTAGTTTTGTTCATCCATTACACACAAACAATCACAGAAAAAAATATTTTCTCATCATCACATTAATTTATATGTATAGTTTTACCAACTGAAGTCCTCAAAGCATAAATACCCTTGAATGTAGAGCAAGTTTCTTTGTGCCGTGTCCACACAGGTTCAAGGAAACTTGCGAGTAAATATCCAAGTTATGCGTTTGACAATATTTTGTACTACAATGAGGTTTGCTGTAACAAGGGTTTAGAGGCCCTTAGCGTGGAATTGCAAGCTTTCATTTTGGCATAAGCCTTTCCTCAGATTTGGGAACGGTCTAAAAAATCCTAAGACGTACTTTGATATTTTTGATTGAACAAACAATAATTCTTACGAGGGTGGCTTTACGTATTTTTAGCAGCATTTTCTCACGTAAACCCGTTTATTGGAAGTTCGAAAATATTTTTGCGTCAGCGATTAAAATAAGTTTTTGGTAAAAATTTCATTTCAAGACAAGCCTTTTATCCTGACTGTACTTTTTATCGACTGTACTTGTATTATCACCCAAACTACATTTGCATACCAAATTTCAAGTCGATGCCATTAACCGTTGAAGAGTTCCGTCCTGTGAAGACGATCCTGGCCGGACTAACAGGGTGTCACTACCTGACTATTAGTATTATCACGCAAGTTACATACACCAAATTTCAAGTCAATCCAATTACTGAAAATTGTTCGGATTTAACTTGCTAGATTTGATTACAGACAGACAAAAAGACAGACAGACAGACAACAGGACAGGTGAAACTAAATAAAAGCTTGTAAAAAATTGCACTACATCAGGCAAACTGACAACGAAGTGGCCCAATAGAATTCTTTTTTTTCTCTCTAAAAGTATGGAAAATATACATAAAACCGAGCGAGCGAGAGCGTATTTGGGACGACCCATAGAGGACGATCGTCCCGGGTACCGCTGGAGGGACGAGGCCCTGAAAACCTTTTGGATCTCGGGATCGAAGGCTGGCAAGAGCTGGCTCAATATCGTAAGGCTTGGCGTAATCTGGTGTTGGAGGCCAAGACCCACTTTGGGTCATTGCGCTCTCATAGTAAGTAATACAAGGTGACCTTAGCATCTAGACAAATAAATAAACCATGGATAAGTCTAATACTTATCTTAAAATAGTTATTTGCTTAATTAGACAAGAAAAAAAATCTATGAAATCAGATCACCCAAATACACAGGCTGCTCCAAAGTGATACATTGGAAACCGTTAGTTTTTCGGTAAATATTGGACTGATTGTTATGATACTTTGCAGTTTGGTTTTACATATCTTGCTAAGCCAGTAGTAGTATTCGTATTTGTCCAGAGGCTAAGTTCACTCAGCATAAAACCGCTCTACGTAACTTTAGCCATACTCGTCTTATGTGTATCATTCAAACTGCAAGGCTATTACTTTAAATAGTTGACGTTGACGATTATATAATTCTTATGTCATTATGTAGCCTTTCGATGGCCAAGTCATTTATGTGTTTAAAAAAATATTTAGTTTACTCTTTATTTGAGAACTATAAACTGTATTTTTCCACGGTTTTAAAATAAGCAAGTTAGTGACAATCGAGTTCTATGGACACCCCCCGGTACTGACAAATATAACCGACTTGGTATAACATTGCATCTCAAACCTTTTTAAGCATTACAAGAACTGCATTGCGTTGCGAGACTTGCAGCTTTTTACATGTAATGTTTTTGGTGGGATTCGTATTTGTCCAGAGGCAAAAAGGTCACTCAGCATAAAACCGCTCTACGTAAACTTTGTCATACATTTGTCGTCATAAGGGCCCGTGGCGTATACAGACTTCCAGTCTACGCGGGATGACACATCCGGGATGAGTCGGCGGCGTTGTTCCCAAAATATCCCGCTGCCTGTCTGTAGCAACTATTTGCAGAGCACTGTGGTGAAATTTGATTATGTTTACATTTCGGTGATACAGTGGGCTGCGGGATGACGTCATAGTTCATTGATCTTAAGTTGTTTAGATCAAAACAATAATCAATGTTTTTAAATTATTTGACTTCCGTATGGCCTAGTTGTTAGAGAGCTAAACACCGAAGTTTGAAGGCCAAGATTTCATCCTCTGTCGCAGCAAATATATGAATATCTGTTCTAAAATCTTAGTAGTTTCAATTGGTTTAATGTTCGTTTTTTAGTTTAAAAGCCTTGTTTAGTTTGGGACTGGGTCAATTGGTGTCAATCGCCCAGTGACTTTACATTAAAATAGAGATAAAGTCGCCTTTCGACATGAATCATAATGTTTGTCAATTGTGTTGGTTCCTTTGTTTTTGCACAACAAAAAAAAATTCCATACACATATTATTTCAGCAAATGGCTAAGTTGATTTGACTGAGAATAGAATAAGTAGTTTTAGAACGGAAAAACTGTTCCCGCGGATGTGGTAAACTAATTATTTGCAAAAGAAGTCGCGGGCAACAACTAGAACTATAGCGAATTCACTGAAATATGAAAAAAACTTAAATCACGCAATGTGTATTAAGTAGAGCAATACTTTCGCGCCTAATAGCTGATAATGTAAGAAAGCTATGATTTATCTAATAGATAAGATCTAGATAATGTGGCGTGGGAAGTGAAAATCCGGATTTTTTCCACGTAAGCGCAATAATTATAGTGTTTTAAGCTTATGATCAATAGATCAATAGGTAGATCTATGGAACAGATTTCTTTACATAAAGTTTCACTTACGAATACAAACATAATCACACCAGTCCGTGTAAATTATTATTAGTTACCTATTGGTAGATAATAAGTGTATATATAATAAGTATATATATTTATTTTTTAAACCTAAAATTGCCAAAAGTGGCTCCGAAGCCGTAACGTATCGTGTTTTCTGCCTACCCCATTTGGGAATACAGGCGTGATGTTTTTGTATGTGTGTGTGTGCGTGTGTATTTTTTTTATTACTGCTGCACAATCTACTGATCTAATGGCCACTTGCAGGAAACACATAAATCTCGAGTTAGCGTTAAGCTTAGTTTAATAGTGTCAAAATGTATACTAGCTGTCAAGCTTAAGCCAGGCTTAACAACTAAATCTAGATTTATTTTTACCTGCAAGTGGATGTAAATGTCTAATAAGTTTAGAGTACTAACTGTGCAATACAATACAATAACTCTTTATTGCACACCAACATATAGCAAAAAATTACAGAAAACAGGTATATAAACAAAGACTTTCTGCGGTAAGCAATAGGCGGCCTGTGCCTATTGAACACTGCTTAAAACGGACCATTACGAGTTAGACCCGCGCACCAATGGTTTCCTACTTTGCAATCCAGTGTTAGCTTACTCTCCTAAGCAAAACCTACGCAGTACAGGGTCAATACAAATTTATTTAAACAGACATGCAGACATAACAAATAAGATTTTCCACAATACAACATAACAATATTCAGTATTATGCAAATAAAAACACAAGAATAAACATATAACGAAAAACACTTGATTTATTTTTAAAATCGTGGCAAATACGCGTTATTTCATAAAATATAAGGTAATTCTTATTGATTTGTTAAACAAACGACGCAAATAATGTAATATATTTGAAAAAATACGTAACATTGGCGTGTATACGTCGTAACATGACCGCAGCGAGTTTTCCCTGTGGTATTTCCCTCCAAGTAATATTATGCGATTAAATATTCGACGTAATGAAATGAGTAATGCTCTAATATGGTTAAAACAGTAGGATTAAAATTCGGTAGAGCGAATCCAAAGCAGCAAGCTAATATTCAGCAGAACCGTCTCAAAAGTGGCTGCAATACAATGCTGGATCGGATTCCTTTTGTCTTCCATACTGTAACCCTGGAGTCCACAATTTAGAGACAATATTGTATTGTATTGTATAGTAACTCTTTATTGTACATATAAAACATGAAATTTACAATTTAGAAGAGAAAGACATGTACAAAGGCGAACTTATCCCTTAAAGGGATCTGTTCCAGTTAACCTTTGAACGAAACAAAGACAATAAAGAGTACAGGCCCTATACTACGAAGTGCCAAATTCAAACTTCGTATCTTTCCGTCCCGCTGACGCTTATATTATTTAATACGAGAGTGAGAGGGACGGTACGATACGAACTTCGATTTTCTAATTTCATAGCAACCCCCATGCTAGTCACTCTTGCATTATATCCCATGGTCAACTTTTGCATGCATGAAAAGATTGATGAATGTAGAGCAAGCGAGAGTTGTATGCCAGAATCGTAGCAAGTGGCAGTATGTTGTCTCTGCCTCGTTGGGAAAGAGGCGTGATTTTATCTATGTATTATGTGTATGTCAACTTTTACGACGCTCTCGGGAAGAAATGATCAATTTCTAAAAGCGGTTATAGCAGGGATATAATGTGACAGGATTAAGCAAATATATGTGCCAACAGAACATATAATAAATATTGATTGTTGACACTAATGCGATAAGCCAAGGATAAGATTAGAGTTCGGTGACATCTGTTCTCGACTGATAAGGGTGATAAAATTATGATTCAATTTTTAAATTTCTATTTTTATATTGTGGCTAAAAATAGAACTTTGAATTTCTAGTTAAGAAATGTACAAAGTTAGGTAGGGCTACATAGTTTTTTTTAATGAAAATTATATAAATACATTTAATATATAAAATTCTCGTGTCACAGTGTTACTACTTTAAGGTAAATACTTTAAAAAATACAACATATATACTTTAGTTTCCTGTTAACCTTAGCGGTCCCCCGATACCGACGACGTTTAGATGAAAAAAAAATATTACTAGGTAATTATACTAAATTAACTTAGGCTATTTTTGTGGGAAATCAGCAAAGTCCCAGCGGGATAGGGATAAACATATTGTTCGCAGATGAAGTCGCGGGCAACGGGCAACATCTAGGTAGTGCATAATTATTTTTTACTTTTTAGTTAAGTTAAGGGGGAGGCCTTTGTCGAGCGGTGGACGTCTTCCGGCTGATGATGATGATGACTTTTTAGTTGTCCTTTTTTGGCGGCTTTGTTGTCGGGGGTTTTTTAAATATTTATTTTTAGTTTTTTTATTTCATGTTTTTTAATTAGGATAAAGATTATGAACGAGCATAAATTTAGGCTAATTTCTTAAATCACACGTTAAATATGTGATACAAGCAAACAAAAAAGTACTTACGCGTCAAATGAAGATACGCATCACGTAATTAGGTACAAATATTTTCAACTAAAACAATACAAACATAACTCTTAAGAATCCAGAACAGATATCAATTCATATTGGATACGAATTCAGCTATACGATATGTTATTATGAAAGTAGGTCACAAGAATATTCGATAAAGGCTAAGATAAGTGACATATGTCATTGTATATCATGCCACCTTTACACTGCTTGTTAAAATTTGTCTGGGATGAGTTTTACAATAGCAATGGAAGTGTTAAAATAGGCAAAATTATGGGCAAAATACCCATAACACCCCCGCCCCGCAACCACACCCACGCATAACACACCCGCGTGGGAACTATGGCCCAAGCCCTCTCATTCCGAGAGGAGGCCTGTGCCCAGCAGTGGGACGTATATAGGCTGAGATGATGACCCATAACACAAGCTTTGGGATAAATAATTGGGGTGAATTGTACCGTAATATTTATTATAACTACTATCTTTTGTCCGCGGCTTCACCTGCGTGGAATTTGTTTCCTCAGGAACTGTGCATTTTGTCGGGATCAAAAGAAGCCTATGTCACTCTCGGGCCCATAAACTAGCTCTATGCCAAAAATCACGTCGATCCGCTCACCCGTTTCAACGTGAAAGACGGACAAACGTATACACAAACATACAAATACACACATTTTCGCATTTATAATATTAGTATGGATATCAGTCGTAAGACGTTCACTGATGAAAACAGGGCTCCTCCTATAAACCCCTATATACACACTACTCTCGTGATATCATCGCTCCACTTAGCAGGGGGTACGCTGCGTCTTACATTTCGTAAAGAATGTTATCAGTTCCTAATCTCTAATAATAGAAAATGTATAAAAGTAGGCTAGATTTCTACAAATATAATAATTAGGTCCGCTAGCTTAACCTTTTCGACGCCACGTCAAAAACAAAAGACATCACCCGTACGCCAGGCTTCTTTTGTAATGTCTAAAATTGAACCTTAACGCAATTGAACGAAGGTTGCTTTTGCATTGAAGTAAATGGAGGTATATATAGGGCATTGGCGTCGAAAAGGTTAAAATAAACATCAGACACGTTTTTAGGGTTCCGTACCCAAAGGGTGCCAAAGGAAGCCTATTACTGAGACTCCGCTCTCTGTCTGTCTGGCTCTATCTCTTGAGTCGTAATAATTAGACACCTAAAATTTTCACAGATTATTTATGGCTGTGGTCGCTATATCGACAAATACTAACTAAAAATAGAATAAAATAAATATTTAAGGGGCTCCCATACAGCAAACATTATTGTTTTGCCGTTTTTTGCTTGATACTAATACTTAATTGACGACGTTTGGTTAAAATTTGTCGTGGGGTTCTCAAGATGATAGAATATTTTTTTTACCCAAGAATCTATCTAATGTTAATGACAAGTCTTTGTCAATGGGTCGTTTACGCATGCGTATTGAATGAAGAATAAACATTCATTCATAAGAGGAAGTCATTACATGCTGCGGTTTACGTTTCCTTCAACTGCGGGTCTTCCGGCCGTGGAATTTGTTTATAGTCATGTTACAATTACAAAAAAACCGGCCAAGAGCGAGCCGGGTTAATATACTAAGGGTTTCATACAAATTTCAAAAGGCGAGCAAAAGAATTGCTTTAGAAAAGTATTTTCGGACTTTTCTCTTACTTGTGTGGTGAGGTCACTTCTTGTGTTTCATAATTCCATATCAAAGATAAGTATAGGTATTTTATACCTTGTAGGTATTGATTCCTACGGTTTTTCGTATGAACACATAATCAAAAGGATCGTATCTTTACTGGTATTCGTGAAAACATAAAAAAAACTCCATGTTGCAGTAGACTGCAGTAAAATCAAAAGAAGCAATCTTAAAAGTACTTGGCATATATATAATTCCACGAAGACGCGTGATTTTGTCAAAATTAGCCATTAATGACATTGTAATAAGAACCACGGCACGAGTCATCGTGAATGACTCTACCTAAACATCTAAACAACGTTATCAAATCGCTTTCCGCTAAACGAGTAACTCAAGCCTTACCCAAACTAAAGTAGGTAGGTATACGTAGCTACCTAATAGCTCGGCAAAAATAGATCGATTCGTGTCACTTTTTTATTGAGACACTCGATTTTGACACTCCGCTGCGGACAAAATAACCAGTATCAGTAAAAACTGCACCATTGTGACACACACAATAGCAAGTTTATACTTTTCTGGCCTATTGTGGCTTGGGAAACTTTTTCTAATGAACCGTTACCAACAGCCAGTTGCTGCTAATCTCGAGGCCTGGCCGGTTGTCATCGAAATAGCAATCGAATTTGGAATTCAAATTTTGAATGCGGCCAGTGACTTTCAAGTAACTGGCTGCTACGGAAGCGTTTTAAAAATAACGTTAAAAACAAAAGAGTAAATTTCTTCGACCATTTTTTTTACATATAAATGGAATAGTGTCAACTTGTGAACTAATAACGTTGCGAATTGTGTTGGTCTGTCTAGAATGAGACGCCGCGTCGTATATTTCCATGTCCCGTCATCGGATGACGAAGACGAGTGTTATTGTAGTGTTAACTATCAGAGAGTGCGGCGGGAGAGCAAAATGGTCTTGTTTAGGAGATCCGTAAGTTTTTTGTATTAAGTATCTAGGTTTGTAAAAATAAGCTTTAAAAGTTCAGTGAAATTAATTAACGTTCAGCTAGTACAAAGTACAGCTACTAACAAAATATATCTGGAATACAGCCAGCGAATGGGTAGGTTAGTAATTCTTGGTTTTCCAGATTTTGTAATTGAGATTGACAAACGTTTTATGAATGAAAAATCATTGATGAGGGTTTAGGTATCATAATTCCCTCGATCACTGGGCAAAATATTTCAGATTTTTGTAGTTTTCAGCGTGTGCTTATAAAACATTGGTAGTGTTTAATTGTAGTCTCTAATTAATTTATGTACGAGCATAAGCCATTAAGATATTTAATTCCGCGTCAACACAATAAGGCTACGAGTATGCAACAATAGTATACCATTCTTAAGTCTGTAGACAAACTATTAAGTTTATGAAACACGTGTATATATATTGACACTTTCGTATCTACGTTACAAAAATGTATAAACAAAAACTACCTACCTACTTGTAGAATTTTCAAGCTTCGATACCTTATTAGGTAGTTTCCCTATTTTATTTTCATTGAAACGTGAAATTTAACAATGAAAATACCTACTACATTAAATTAAGCAGAATTATTTAAATTGTAAATATAATTATTTAATTTTTTTTTAACATAAAACTGACCTGATGTAAAGTACAGATGGTTCAGTAACAGCCTATTCATTTTAGACCTGAAGAGCCCTTGTTTTTATTTATCCGGAAAAACAGAGGACGGGAGCGAATCCCATTCCAAGTTTCATTATAATCATTATGCGTCTGTAATACCTCTAGTGGTTGCTACAGCAGTAAAACTTTTTATAGTTTTGGTCATCACAAAATTGTAATTATGAACTAATCAATTTATAAGAAAGAAGAAAGAAAGAAAACACATTTATTTAACGCCATAAAACAAACATAGAAATAAACATAAAACAAATAAAGACATACATGACGCTAAATAGGTCCCCACTCAGCATAATGCCACGGCAAGCCGTGGCGCTGATTTTCAGTGAGGACCTACTATAACAACTCTTTCTATCACGTTACCCCCTCGTGGAACTTAATCCGTATATTAAACTATCTCACAACTTAACAATAGCCATTATTACACGTATAATAAATTATTTAGCAAACAAACGCACGAACCAAGATTTTCTATCACGCTTTCAACGCATGCGATCAAAACTAGAAATATCGAGTTGACAAATTTAATAAATAGAATTATAACGATTTCGCACGTCGTTAATACAACAAATTATATCGTGCCAGTTATTTACCTTTCGTTAACGTTACTTGTTATCGCTGGTTAACAGTTCAATGTTAACGGGACATTAAACCGTGCCTGGCATGCTTACGAACAGTGATCTTTGGACGAACTTTGAGTTTGAAACTTACTGAGCAAGTGCGAAATTTGCCGGTAAACTAAAGACGCTGACATAGAAGAAAATGTCAGTTGAAGCAACAATGGGTGGCTACAATGCTTGAAGAACAGATAATCGTTGGGGGAGAAAAAGCCTCAAGTGCCACGAATCGAAAGACGAAGCGTTGGCAGACCTCCCACTAAGTGGTCTGACCATATTACGAAAGTAATGTGCAACCAGTTTACTTTTAATTAAACTAGGGCAGAAGTACCGTTTATGGCCTTTTATTGTTTAAATATAAGTTTGAAATTAATTTACAGTAATAAAACATTCCCTGCTACTTTTTTTTCGCACTTGACTCATCACAAGTGAGGAAGGAACTTATAGAGAAATAAAAGAAAAAAAGGAAACCGTTCGATTGAAGGTACTAAAGCGAATAACTCTCTCTGTAAGTGTCCGTCTGTAAGTGAACATTTGTTCTTTTGAGAAAAATAAATGTCTTTAACCAGAATAACTCAATATTAGGTGATACAGATAATAATATAACACGTAGCTTTAGTGGCAACCTGTAACGTTTTGTTGTAATCGTGTTATTGCAACTTAATCTAAATAAAGCCATTGCCTCACCGTCACAAAAACATAAACAAATTATTGAAACCTCATTCTAAACAGTTTTTACGCAGTTAATAGTTACTCAACTGAATGAGTTAGGTACTATTATAATCTCTATTGTGTACGATTACTTACGTTACCACCATTAAATACATTTAAAACCGATCAGCGATTTAGCTCTCATCTCAACTGTGACCGTATTATCGAAAGCCGAGTTCAAACTTGCAAGAAAATCGTGCAAGTCGGAAAACTTTAACACAAATTTTAACTGACGATAACTACTTAATCCCTACTAATATTATAAATGCGAAAGTAACTCTGTCTGTCTGTCTGTCTGTTACGTTTTTACATTGAAACCACTGAACCGATTTTGCTGAAATTTGGTATATAGGTAGTTTGAACTCCCAGGATCAACATAGGATACTTTTTATTTCGGTAGAGGGCGCCACCGCGCGATAACCTAGGTCCGCGCAGGCGAAGTTGCGGGCATAAGCTAGTTAATCAATACAATGAACGCTGTGAATGCTTATTATTTAGGCCCTGTTCCACTACTTGTCGACTAACGATAAGTGACGGATATCAGTGATGCCGTCTCTGTTTGTTTTATCCGAATAAAAAAGCCGTGGTGGCCTAGTGGTTTGACCTATCGCCTCTCAAGCAGAGGGTCGTGGGTTCAAATCCCGGCTCGCACCTCTGAGTTTTTCGAAATTCATGTGCGCAATTTACCACGAGCTTTGCGGTGAAGGAAAACATCGTGAGGAAACCTGCACAAACCTGCGAAGCAATTCAATGGTGCGTGTGAAGTTCCCAATCCGCACTGGGCCCGCGTGGGAACTATGGCCCAAGCCCTCTCATTCCGAGAGGAGGCCTGTGCCCAGCAGTGGGACGTATATAGGCTGAGATGATGATGATGAAACAAAGCCTGCATTTTATCTGACACTTAAAGTTAGTCGACAAATGGTGAAATAGGCCCTTAATATCCTCTCATGCTAGTCTAGAAGTTAATGTATTTCTTCACATGACTGGGCACAGACAATAAGGTCATCTTTATACTAAAGTTTCGATTAATAGTGTTAGGTCAACCGAAACTTCATTACCGTTTGTACAATTTGTTGCTTGTTAATTAATAAAGGTACTGAATCGTTTTAAAATAAAACAATTTAGAAAATTTAAGAACCTTCGCGACTGTCATTTCAAAGATCAATGTCCCTTTAACACCTGAACCGATTTAAGAACACTTTGAATTTTGGCTTGGCTTTTGGTTTAAAAAAGCTGCACCAGAATCAGTGCATTTTTGAGACATGAGCGGAAAAGTTACGAACATACAAATATTTAAACACGTATTTAAAAGTTGCTGTAGACTACCCAACTAACAATTTGGCGATAAGATAAGCTCTATAACCGCCGTATATTAGTTCTTTTAAACTCCTTTAGCTCTAGCACGACCTAAAAATTAGCGATATAGCACGCTCTAACTCTCTTATAACTCTCTTATAGTCCGATTTTGGCACAGACCTTATCACTTCAAGTGGTATAATAGTGCTACAGCAGCGACGCATATTACCAAAGGAGATAATAAAGAGCCACAACAGCCGTAACTTGTACCAAGGGTTCTATAAAACCTGTAAAATGTTTTCTTATATCACTTAAAGCGCGACAAAAGAGCTACAGTGGTGAAAATAAACTCTTTGCGTGATACAAAAGCTCTTATATTCACTATTGTATTCAATTTTATAGAAATATTTCTATTTGGAAATTAACATGTGTCATTTTTAATAATAAAACGCGAACAGTGCTAATATTATTGTAATGGCGACGGGAAAGACGGAAAACGTTAAGTGCGTTATTTTAATATCAGTTATTTTTACGTAGATACGTGAAAAACTATTGCGGTTGTAAGTTTTCTGTTATTATATATGATATTTTACATCTCAATTTTCAAGCGCCTTAGAAATATATACGTTTCGATTAAAATTTTAGACGATAAAATACTACGGTGCATTTTTTTTTTCGAAAAGTTAATTTAACGGGTTAGGTTTGCAAATGGGTGTAGTAAAGTAACTAGATCTTATATTTTTGAAGACTGTACAGTAAATTATACTTAATTTTCATGATTATGTTTGCCATTTTAAGGTTATTATTTGTAAACGAAAATGGCGTTGTTGTCTGTAACTCTTAAACATTCCGATATCTCTATACTATCACTTCGGAGCGCAAGGCTAACTAAAAAAGTCATATTTATTACTACTGTAGAACTGATAACTCTAAAATAGAGTTATTACATATCTTATTAACACTTAAAGCTCTTAAAGAGCTATACCCTAACTCCGTTATATCACTCACTCATTGAGAGTTATTAGAATTGCCACTATAACCTTTATACAGCTTTAAGATTTTCCTACAGCTTATTTAACACTAAAGGCTACATTTAGCACTAGAAGGTAAACATAACACTCTTACAGAGCGACAGCATTAAGACGCGTTAATAGACACTCCAAAAGAGCTTTCAGTGATAAAATCACCCTACAGCTGCAACTATAAGCTATAACGTGGTAGCTTATAGCTCCACTGTGCAGCTTAAAGTTATTATATTTTTCTAATTTCTATTATATCACTTTACTATCGCCAGCTGACTAATGTATTCAATTAGATCCATAGTGTCACCAAAAGCTATAACTTTAGACCTTGTAAAGCTACTCTACCACTCAAAGCTACAATACGGTCTATTCTTATCGCCAAATTGTTTGTTGGGTAAGGAGCTGTTTCACCACCCATTGATTAGTTTCAACTGACGGTTAAATGTGATGCCGTCTCCGTCTATTCGAATAAAATAAATAGAGACGGCATCAAATTTAACCGTCAGTTATCAATGGGTTGTAAAACAGCCCACAAGACTAACAAATCCAAGTACAATTTTGGCAATATTACATACACACATACGATTCGAATCGATACATTTTTTAAATTGCTTAATAAATCAATTGATGTTCTGACGCACACATGCGCGTGTTATCTACAAAATTAATTACAGTTGAGCATTAAATGATATCTGAGGTTCAGGGTAATGACCCACTAGTTTATTATGTTGACTTCTCAAAAACACACTGAAGTTTTTACTTCTAGTTATATTCCTTTAGGATTTTTTTATTAATCGCAGTACCTATACCTAGTGCCATCCCCGAAGACGCGTGGTTTTGTCAAAATTAGAAATTAATGACATTGTAATAAGAACCACTGCATGCGTCATCGTGAATGACTCTACCTGTATAACCTAACTCAAGTCGAAAAAAATACCTTTAACCCTGTGGTATATCCTTCCTTTAATCCAAACCAATTAACATAGTCTAAAAAAGGACTACCTGATGCCATCCGGGATAGTGTTGCTATCTAACAAATAAGCATCGAGAAATTACGTATCGACAATCAGTCCGTCGATAATATCGATAGTTCTGTATCGATAATAATGGTATATTCCGGTTATACATTGTGTTGCTAACTAACATCATTTTATAATTTTGTACATATATAACGCAAAAGTGATAAATTTTAGTAGTAATATTGGCATGTCATAGGTATTGTACCTATGCAATATTATTGCGAAATACAGTTACAGCTACTTAGCCTTATTTTTATCCAATTATGTAGAAGGTATTTCCGTTAGAAATCATAATTGTACTCGTACCTGATGTATTTTTCAGTTATTTTTGTACGTTCCAATTGAGTTGCTGAAGACCGTTTAGAATCAAAAAGAATAGTTAGCGGCAAGCAAGAAGACATTTGCACAGAAATAAAAAACAGGTCTTTAAAGTAATAACTACGCGAATATCGATACACTACAATACAATATCTCTTTATTGCACACCAACACAGTAAGCAGTGCAGAAAACACAACTTATACTTACATAGAGATTTTCTAAGGTAAGCAATAGGCCGCCATAACGCTTCAGAGTGATCGATAGTATAGTATTCCCATAACTCCAACAAATTTAGACAATTATCCTGTAGGTGCATTTAAGTACCTACTACCAGTAATGAACTTTTTTAAAATAGCCTATACGGTGCCCTACAGCCAGGCAAAGGCTTTTTTTCTGACTGCCCAAAGGAGGGTTGTGTTTTTACTTCCATAGAGCATTGCCCTGCTGAATAACAAAGACCTGCTGAATTAACCAGGACCCAGAGCGGGGATATAAAAAATTTACAAAACAAACAAAACAACACAGTAAGGTATTAACATATTTTCAAGAACACTATCGATAAAAAGATTACCGATAATTTGACATCGCTGATACGGACCCAACCTGTTGCTGACAGGAATAGCGGGGTTTCTTTCTCGTGGTCTTTTTATAGCGACGTACGGATGTAAGCACTAGTATTTCTGTTCTTTATGTACGAGTAGTAATATCCGTTCTTGTCTGAGACTTGGATACTTTATGGAAGTCTGCGTAAGAAAATTCGTACTAAGTTAAAAATAGCCTAAAAGTTACTTTTCTGAAGCTACTGGAATTATCATTGCCACATCAGATGTGTTCGATAGTTTAATAATAAAACCGTAATTACAATAAATTTGTTTGAAATAAGAAATCCACTTGGGAACTACGGCCCAAGCCATTCTGAGAGGAGGTCAGTGCCCAGCAGTGGGATGTATATAGGCTGGGATGAATAAATCCTAAGTTTTTACGCAGGATTATGAAATTTATGTTTGACGTAATCAAGATTATCCAAAGGTTAAGCAAGAACTATTAATTATCAATTTGAATTATTACTACCAGTATAAATTATAATAATACTATTGATAACATAGTTTATTGAAGGATAACTTTATTTACAATTACAATAAACTAAGCTAACGTGAGTTACATTTACATTATCAGTAATACCTATATGCACTACAATTTAAAGAAGTTTCCGACTTTTAAATTTGTATACACAAGACAACTCTGTATACAGACTCAATTTTCTTGAAGCCGTTCAAACAAATGGCTCGCACTACAGACACGATCACAATACAGTGTTGCAACAAATTGATCTACCAACACATCATCTACATAGCTACTCAGAACACATCAAAACCAACTTATCAAGGCAGTTGTAAAATATTGTAAAGTAAAGATTACCTTGTACGAGTACATTTAAATTCAAAGAAGCGATATTTTCATCTGTTTAGTTAAGTTTGTAGTAGATCCAGTGTCATAACAACTTATCTGGAGCTTGCAAAACCCTAGATCAGCCGCAGTTGCGTAAAGCGTATTAGGTTGCATAAGAGTTCTAGTGCTAGAGATAATGTGCTGCGGACTTAGGCATTCGTTAGGGACCACATTTATCGAGGAGAGGGATTAGGTTGTAAGTTATGTATGGAAATAAAGAAAGAAAGAAAATACATTCATTCACAACACAAGATACAACAATAGTATTACATAAATACAAATAGACAACAGGTAGGAAAGTATGTGTCATTGTGGTTGTGAATCGGACACTGGCTTAAATTCTGAAGCATTAATAATAAACACCCCAGGGCTGATTTCCAGCCAGCACCTTTGGTGACCCTTGGACCATATAGATGGTCCTCTATCTCGGACTGGGTAGCATCCAAGTTAAGATATGATTTATTTGGTGCACTTCACACTTAATTGCTTATGTTTTTAAATAAAATTGTAACGATGACCTTCTCTTGCCCACAGTTTCATTCGGTGACGGAAAAAAGACATAACAATGAATGCGGAGAGAACAGCGTGACAATAGTTACAGAAAAGAAAATAGAAGATGATTCTTCAGACTCGTCTAGCGGTGAAAATGTTGAAATTGAAGGTATTTTGTACAAATATTCATTATTTTAGGCTATTAAAAGGCAATTTGCAACGCGTTGAATTATTGTAGTACGTATTTATGCTATGAAAATTGCATTAGTCATCAATTTCAATTGTAGGACAGAAAACATGCAATTAATTTTTAGATTCGGCGTGTCGAAACTATCAATTTAATTTAACTTATTGACAATAAAACGCTCATTAGTATATATGTCGGCGGCCGATCGTAAAATCCGCCAGATCACGAAATTCCTAGGCATATCATGAAACGCCGCCATTTCATGAATTGGCTAAGGGACATCCGCCATATCGTTCAAAACCCACCGTTTAACGATTTTCCTAGTGACGTTTAGGCAGATCATGAAATTCCTAGGCAGATCATGAAATTCCTAGGCTGATCGTGAAATTCCTAGGCAGATCATGAAATTCCTAGGCAGATCATGAAATTCCTAGGCAGATCATGAAATTCCTAGGCATATCGTTCAATACGTGTGTGTCGGCGGCCGATCATAAAATCCGCCAGATCACGAAATTCCTAGGCATATCGTGAAATGGCGCCATTTCATGAATTGGCAAAGGGATATCCGCCATATCGTTCAAAACTCACCGTTTGACGATTTGCCTGGTGACGTTTAGGCAGATCATGAAATTCCTAGGCATATCATGAAACGCCGCCATTTCATGATTTGGCTAGTTTAGGTAGATCATGAAATTCCTAGGCATATCATGAAATGCCGGCAAATCGTTTCTGGCACTTCGCCGGCCGCTGCCGCGGCACGCTCGCTTCGCTCGCTCGGCTCGTGCGTAGTAGTCACAATTCATACTAACCACTCCTCGCTTCGCTCGTCGTACCTATTTTTTTCTTTTTATCAGCATATCACGATATGCCCGGTATAAAGCTAGGAATATCGTCGAATGCGTTTACAATTGCAGTCATTTTGGTAAGTAATCTTTTAGGTACTATAAGTACGAGTAATAAAATTGCCGCTCAGTATAAATCGAGAACGCAAAAGTATAAATTTAAGAAATTACTATATTTATCATATTTCTTTATAGATAAATAACAACTAGTGAATACTTTATTTACTTATCAACAAAATACTAACCTCAACTAACCTCTAAAATACGGGCAGATGTCCATGGTTTTTTTACATTGCGCACAGAATTCGTTTGATTTTCATAAAAATAATGGAGCTCTTGTTGAAATGCTTCTTGTACACTTTTTTGATCACTATCATCACTATTTTCGGTATAAAAATAATTTAATTGCGAAGCCGTCATTTATTTACGCGCTGAAAACAGACACGACCGGTCAGCTGGTAATGGCCGCCATAGCATACGCAGCGCCACCAGTGGCCAAAAAAGAAACTATTTTACGATGTGCCCGGTATAGAGCTAGGAATATCGACGAATGCATTGCTCTAATCGATCTGCCGTATTGTTTCTCAGGCACATCGTGATATGCCTGGTCAACTTTTAGGCATATCATGAAATGGCGGCGTTTCATGATATGCCTAGGAATTTCGTGATCTGGCGGATTTTACGATCGGCCGCCGACATATACATAATTAAAAATAAAACATTTTAATTTTAACAGCCTTAATTTAACTTTAAATTGATACAACCGTTAAAATGTTGAAATTGTAAATCAATCTACAATTATTTTCAATGCCACATTTCATAATCTTGGAAGCATTGTATTTTCCACGATTACCAATAGTTTACTAGTTTCGTTTCGAATATTCAAATATTCTGTATGTTTTTAATTTAAATATCGTTTTAGGTCATTGATATTGAACCTCCTTTTAATTTTGGACTTGTTATTATGAATTAAAACTCAACATGTCAAAATTAAAAACGTGAAAGCGTTCTATTGCATTGCATAACTCGTTATTGCACATAAAATACACGAAATTAAGAGATAACAAGAAAAAAGTTGTAAAAAAGGCAAAATTATCCCTTAATTAAAGTAATCTTTTCCAGAAACCGAAGAAGAAAAATAAAAAGGTAGAAAGAAACAAAACAAAAAACAATGAATTAAAACAAAAATAATTAAGAATAAATTAATAAGTTAGGAGAGACGTAAAGTATAACGTTAATGAAGACCACGATTGAATTCATGCAATCCCCAAAGGAGTTTTGTAAAATCTAGAAGTTTCTGCAAACGAAGCCGCAAGTATCCGTATAAATTATTGACTAAATTATACAGTTATTTTTCTCATTTATTTGTTCGTTTGCGCTAACTATAAAAATCAGATGACTGCTTCAGTGGTAAAATCGTTCAGTTTCTTTTTCCAATGATATTGCATTTTTTGTCTCTCAATACCGATAACTACCGCGTAATCATTTTTGCTGATGTTGATCAACAATCATCACTTTTTATCTTTTCTATTGATACTGATACGACAGAGACGAAACAATAGCCATTGTGTAGGCTTATTGTAGAATTACCCACTGAATTTAAGTGGTCAAGTACAAACGTTACGTGCATACTGTATGTAATAACTAGTTTTTATTTAATTACGTACATTACACGACACGTAATCATTTAGTGATTCTGTCTGTACTAGTCACTTCCCGCGGCTTTTCTTGTATGGGCATTTGATCTGGCTGTTAAATAAATATCATGGGTCAATTACTTTGGGACTTAAATACATATTAAGCGTCCAGGACTCGAGAACTAACATTCGTATTATTTATTCTAATATCAGCCCCGACTGAGGTTCGAACCAGGGACCTTAAGCTTTATAGGTAATCAATTTCTCTACCCTTTTGACCCTTTTAGTCAAGTGGTCATCCGGTCGTCAAGTTCCGAGAATTTCATACACTAAATTCTCACGGGTTTTCCCAGCAATTACTTTGTGATTATATTTTCACATGACTCAATCAATTAATTCCAATTAAGTACATAAATAATAATACTTCATTGTTACATCTACTAACATAATTAATAATCTCAATCATTATTACTTATGATTTATGAGTTTTAGTATTTGAAAAGTATTATTGCGTTATAAAATAATAAGCTGAAAGTACAAAAAAATCATCTACATATTTACATACTGAACGTCACCCCAATCTATCCAGCGGTTTCTGTGTGTTAGTTAGCCTAAAAGGGAAACTAACACAGACGCTCGCACACATTTGCTATCTTTAAAATTGAAAATATTATAAGCATTATTAGGCATGTTGCATTAGGATTACGATTTGGAGTCTTTTTGTATTTTTTATTTCAACTCCAAATTTTTTGTTTCTTTTACGGTTATCCCGTGAAAGTTTAATATTTCACACGAAAACACAAGCCGAAACATGAATGCACAGAAAAACCAGAAAAATAGACCAGCGCTGGGAATCGAACCCAGGTCCTCAGCATTCCGTGCTGCGTGCTATTCCCCTACACTACCACTGGACTGGTCCACTGGACTGGGCGCTGGTCTATTTTTCTGGTTTTTCTGTGCATTCATGTTTCGGCTTGTGTTTTCGTGTGAAATATGTTGCATTAGATTATGATTATTTCAAGAATGATGTCAACTTAGCACTGCATTAAAAAAATGCTGATATGAACATGCTTGCGCATGTTTTTAAGTATCAACGCTTTGCAACAATCGTGTATTGACGTACATCATTGCTGCAACTAAACGATGTAATCATAAATTATCAGAGTGATAAGCACAATAATTTTCCATCGTGATTTCCATGACATTGGCTTTATCAACTGCTGTTGCATAAATTAATGGCAAAAAGTTCCTTAGTCCCAAGTAGTCCCAACGTTTTAAAATGGGCAAGTGTTTCACACCAAATAAGCACATTTGATTTACTATGACTCTTGCTTTGTATTTTATGAAGTACAAAAAGACTAACAAGATGCTTAGAAAAATTAGCAAAAAAAAGACAGTAATATTTAAATACCTTGAGTGACTATTGACTGACGGAACATTGACCAAAATCTTAATTTGTTGTAGCACACGACCTTCTTTCATCTTTATTTTCATTACAAAAGGCATCTCTAGCATTTATTTTGTTATTTCTAGCATTTATTACAAACAACCTTCTATTTCAACATATGACAGGAAGACATCATTGTCTGTTAAGTGTGTCATTGCTACAGCACCTAAGCAACGCAACGCAATCATCATTGTATTGACAGCAAAACAAACAATAAAATTACGCTTTAACTCAATTTTACACTATGCCATAATAATGCTTCTTTGGATATCAATTACCCAGAATCTATGCTTCTGTGAAAGACATTTGTGGGATAACCATTGTTGGTGATACGTTTTTTTTTATAAATGTTTATTTCTTTTAATTGTTAACCCACGCCAAGATTCAGTACAACTAATTTGTTGATTTGACTAACTTTACATTCAAATTCATTGCATGACTTCTCAGAAGCGAAAGGCGAAGTTGATAAAAATGATTTCAAAGAATTCTTATCAAATATTTCATAAACAAATTGTTCCGAGACAAATTCTTCAAATTCCCCGCATAATCATTACATTACATCATAATGTTATTCATTAGATAAAATGATTGCAACAACCTGTTCATCACTAAACCAACAATTAGTCATATCAATTTCCCAAACTTGCGTATCATCAGAATTCTCTTTATCTTCGTGTGTTTTAGTCATTTCATCTGAATTTATGTTGATATCCCGCTTGTCTATAACTATGACGTCATTGATGACGTCACGTGGCGGCGTAATAGTCGGGAGTTTCACATGAAATGACTCCGTTATCTTTTAAAAGCGTGAGTAAGCAGTACCGTTGCCGAGTCAATATTCTTCGTACACTACACTATCGTACGGACAACGGCGACAATAATATTCATTGATAGGCTTCATTGAACTACGATCATGCATGATATTCTTGTACGGCAAAAATATTTTTTATTACTACGTATTCTTCCAAAGCTAATTAAATTTTAAGTCAGTCATTATCTTTATATTAATTATTAATTAGGACAAGGAATTCTAAAATTAAACATATCTGTTCTAATATGAAACTCTATTAAGAAATAAAGAAAATTTTTGAAGGAGAAATAAAACTAAAATTAATTAAATATTTCATACCCCACGTGACAAGCTCAACTTAGTTTGGCGGTCATAGGCAATTGGTTTTACTTTGTTTTTGTTTTCTGGCAGATAAATTAAGGGTTTTAAACTAGTTAGATATATGGAAAAAAAACTTTTCTATATTAAGATTAATTGCTTATTGAAATTTAACATCTCTTCTTTCACCTGTTTTTTCTCTGTTAAATCACAACACAATAGAATATTTCTTGAAAATTTCAAACGGAAATAATTACTGCGTTCTCACGTAGTATTATGTTATGTTATGTATGCAATTACTTATGTCTCAACTCACCTTTTGCAAGCATGAAGTGGCTAAGGCAAAAAACGACATGTGTTACAAAGAAACACAGCGTCTTTGAAATACTACCACACCAAGTAACATTTTAATGAACAAAGTCCTAAAAAAGACACATTAAGACAAAATGGAACTAAAAATACCGAATGACTCAGGAATATATAAATAACAACCGTTTTAAGACCCGGTTAAACTTAAATTATGTGTACTTGAAAGTAGAAAAATAACAGAAAACACACTTTTACTCTTTTCACCTAAAAACATGTTAAATGGAAAACGGTACCTTACATTCAAGACACCGTTTTCGGGTCGAACGATTCAGCTGAAACTGACAACGAAAGTGCTAATATAATCGTTTTTTGCCCAGAACTCTATCTGATTTTTTAATTCAATCACGTTTTTGCCCGCAAACTTTATAGTGACTTTCTGCAGATAATTTGTTCCGCTTTTAATGAAATGCGGAAATATTTTGTAAGCGGTTAATTCTATGTATTTAGTTTATGGTTCAATTTTTAGCATCTGTAACTTAATCAAAGTGGAGTAGATAGTCACTGTTTTGGAACTGCCGATGCTTTCTGGTTCTGGTCTTTCTGGATCAAACTTTAATCTAAAACAATCCTTTGTCGACCTTGAACAAGCGAAGTAAAAATCTGCATTACATTTTACAACACCGTTCGCAATTCACTACAGTTTCTTTTTATTTCAACAATACTCATTCCAATTTTAAAACCGACAATATTTTGCATAACGTGCAAATATTCAAGAGCGGCGCCACTATCAATCAAATCTCGCGGTTTAATATGCAAAGTTCTTAGTTTCACCAGTTTACCGCTGGAACAGATAAGTTGTTGTTTTCAAGATGGCGCAAGAAAGCCGATTGCTGATTGGTGCAAGCGGTTATGTAACGGTCAACCTTGACAGTCATGGCGAATTAAGAGCACGTGATGATTTTAAAAGGAAGTTTAATGAAATGAGAGCCCGCATTTCACATGATGATAACAACATAGAACTTATATACGAGAAATGGCCGGTAGGCTTGTCAAATGAAATTGCTCATAAAGAAAGAACAACATTTGTGTTACGTACCAATTAATTGTTTGTTGCCTTGGGGAATTGTATAATAAATCGTCCAATGAGTCAGATAAATCTTAGCAACGAAGATAAAGAAACGGGTCCATGTACATGACAATCTTTTAACGACCGGCTTCTTTTGAGAAAACATTATTTTCTTGTATCACTAACATGATCCAATTTAGTGATGCAATATGTCTGTTTTAGACAGACAACTGAGTCAGTCGAATTGACATTATCATCGTGTTATTTCGTGTTGACTTTGACACACCCTCCTAATGACCCAATTTCTTAATCTGACTGAAATAACTTACAAGATTTAGATTAACAACTCGAAAATAAATATCAGCCCCTTTTTTCCTTCCCTTTGCTATCTTTACCAATTTTTTTCCAATTTTATTGATTAGTTTAAAATCATCTCGCCATCTCCTTTTATTAGTTTAGTACCTATTAATAATAAACGACTTTCGAGACATTTCAAGATATCGAACTCCCGAAGCTTCCATCCAAAGGTTTCTTTAAAGTGTTCGCCCGACAGTAAAACAGGTTTGAAATTGTCATCTGCAACGAGAAGACCTTTAAGGTCTGAGACGTTAGTAACAGCCTGCGCTAAACAGGTTACCCACCGTTAGCCTGGCCTCAAAAATCCTTTCTCTTTCATCTGACCCGCTAGTTGCGTCACGTTATGTGCTATAACGTCATAGCAGTATCTCTTAATTGTAATAAACTGTACGTTGCGTTAGATGACGTAATTATTCTTAATCTGAGACAACGTGTGTGTATCACGTGCCGTTTGAGAAATGGTTGTGCACGTTTTATTGATCACTAATGTTTACCCGCGGTTTCGCACACGTAAATTGACATTTCGGGAATATGAAAAATTCCCGTGGGAATTCCCGAAAATTAAATCGTTGTTTTCATTGACGTTACATCAAAAACAATCATGTCAAATTTCATGACTACAAGCCCAGCGGTTGTTATTTCGAGATTTTATCCTTATCCCGTGGGAATATCGGAATAAAAAGTAGCCTTTGTTTTATTCCAGCTATTCTGATATCTACATACTAAATTTCATTCAAATCCGTCCAGTCGTTTCAGCGTGAAGGAGTAACAAACATACAAACTCACTCACTCACGAACTTTTACATTTATAATATTAGTAGGATAAAAAAAAGCCCTAGTTCATTTCGTAGCATGGAAGCTCATCAAGTCTTGTCCTAAAAAGAATGTTTAAAATATAAAGCAAATTATGAAAAAGGATAGAACATCACACCCAGCCACTCCCACGGGGACAATTGGGACAGTGCTTTCGTATTATATTTCTAAAATCAAGTAAAAACACAAAATACTCGTACCTATGCACGAAAATTACAAAGACTATTTTTCATCCTAATTCAACCTTGATTAAATAATTAGCAGACTTAATAGAGTTATGAATTAATTTGATAACTATCTTCGTCGTGTTTGCAGGAATGAATTAATTTTCAAAGCATAATACATGACCGATAATGTCGTAAAGAAAAGCCTGACGATCAAAATTAAAGCATATTTCACGCCACTTTGGCATAATATGTACTTACCTAATAAAACATTTAATTTGTACATTAATTTTGATAAAAAAGTGCTAGCCAAAAAACTATAAAGTACCACTGGTTAGCGTCATTTTGAATGAGTTTAAACCTAATGTAGTCACACTCACACATACACAAGTCATACTGTCATTTCAAAAGCAACTTAATAAAGTTTGTATCATATAAGTACAACATTATATACGTCAGAACACATTTTAAATACGTCATTAAAGCTGATATCTCAAATCAATATGTAAACTAAACTGAACCTTAAAACAAATTTAGTAAAGCAGTAATATCGATACTCATATAAGCTCTTTTAAAAGTATAGTTACGTTTTCACGATACTGATAAATATATAAGTAGTGATAACATAAGCATCCACGGAATTGCAAATATTAACTCGTGGTACACACTTATGATACAATGTTAGAATATTTAGAACGTATCTAAGTAAACATGATTTGTCACATGTATATAAAGCACCTTCAGGAGATAAACTGTATTCAGTACAAGTGAAACATTCGCGAGAAGTGATACACAGTAAAATCTTAACAGAAAATATAATAACATATTTACGAATAACTTCAAATTGTACGGTTTTTGAAAGTGATATTGTGGCGTAGTATTTCGTTGAACAAAATCAATTTTATTAAGAAGCTAAGGACGAAAGGTTACGAAATGAAGTTGCCGGAATACGATACTGTTGAATTTATTTTGGAAAAAGGTGAGGCTTTAGTTACAAGGATCTTTGTTAATATTCGAAGGCCATCGCTTGTGGCCGCTGGGGTAATTAGTGAGGGACTTAGTCGCAACGCTTTGGAGACGTTTGCGTTTTCTCTGTTCATTACGTGGTTGACAAACCACATGTCACAACTAAATATATTCCTAAACAAATATAACTAGTCTAGTAAGTTGGCTATTGTCAAAATAAATAGTAAAGTCTCAGACTTTCCCATACTGACCGATCTAAATGGGCCACCCTGTACAGCATTCGAAATATCACATCAGTTTCATATAAACCGTCTTGTTTCAGACAAACCCCAAGCCATCGTCGAGCCGCCCGCACTCGAGCCAGTGGAGGAGGGACATGCGGCGACGTGTGCATGCCCGAACTGCGATGAGGTGCTCACGCGCTTCTCAGAGTGCAGCATATGCTTAGAACCTTTACAGGTAAGCTATCTCTAGGATTTCATCATAATCAATACAGCCTTCAATCCGTTACACCGCTGAGCACAAGCCTCCTCTCAGAAAGAGAGGGCTTTGGGCCGTAGGTCCCACGGAAGCCCAGGAATGGGAAACTTCACACACAAACAGGCTTGGACAAGTTTTATCAGGATATTTTCCTTCACCACTTAACAATACAATACAATACAAATACTCTTTATTGTACACCAGAAATAATAACCTCATGGTTTTTTAATTAACTTTCGCATATAAATTTTAATAAACAGGTGAAAATCTGGATTTGACTCCTCGATCCGGTTACTTGATAGGCCATAGGCCAAACCACTATAATATAGGCCACCACAGGCACACAACTAAATAGTTTTTGGAATTTTAGCTTTACGCACCAGAAGCTTTATACCAACTAAACCACCGGGAATCCAATCAACTAGTCGGATATCTTAATCGTTTGCAAACACCAGTAAATAGTGATGTGTGGTGCCATCTATTTCAACTATTAGAAGTCACATCTACTTCTATTTACTATACTGTTTTGCAATGTTTTCCTTTAATAAAATAATTGTGGGACCCTAGTGAAAAAGGGGTTAAGTCTGCAGAAATTACACAGCTACTTTCTATTTTATGCGTATAGGGGTTTAAGTCGAAATCTGTTCAACTTCTGCAGAATTAACCCCTTTTTCACGAGACTAGGGTCCCAGAATTAAAATCTGTAATTCTACAAAGTCCAGTACTCTAAGACGTTTTATCCCCAGGCACGTTGATCACCCAGTATCACTCTACGATACTAATTAGTAATTACATAAAATAACTCTGAACAAGCTTTCCGTAACAAACAGTAGGTATTTGTTTTATTCAACAAAATATTTTATTTGAAGAAAATCAAATCCCCTGAGAAGAAGGTAAAAATAAATTTAATCTTACGGCAAATTTCAAATAAACAAAATTTTCCGCTTCTACCCTACGAATATTTACGTAGCTATAATAGTTTCCCTTTTTAATTCTTTCACGAAAATTTCCATTCTTATTATAAACAGATTAACAGATTTAAAATAAACCAATGGTTTCCGCAAACGTTTGATATTTTTGTACTTACCTTATAAATATACTCACCCTTTCTTATAAGGTAGACAAAAAAACATTCTTACTTTTCGTGTAAGGTATACCGTATACCTCCCCTACACGAAAAGTAGAGATGTTTTTTCTTTTTGCTCAAAAAGGTTAAAACACTACCTAGGTGTAATGTAATCAACTTTCAACGACACATTCTAGAAATTTCCCAACACAAATACCTATTGAAGTTATTTTCTAAGGATAGCAATTGCCTCAGACATATTGCTCTAACGATTTAGTTACGTAAAGAGCCACTTCAACCCACATATAGACACATCTAGTCTTAGGAACATTCTGTCAAGGCTTTTGTAAACCTACATTATTGTTGTTTACCAGATTATTGTCCTGTCATTTAAGAAAACGTTTTACAGGCCAAATCAACTTAATTTCGCCAAAATACTTAGTGACCTAACACTGTTTAAAACAAAATAAGAATGCATACTTAATACAGGGTGGAACCTAACGATGATTTTTACTTAAATAGGTTATAGTGTTGCTTTAACTGAACAACTTTCTCCAATGAACATAATATTAAGTCGAAAAATGAAAAAAAAATCAGACTCCCATACAAAATGCATTGGTTAGCTGACCCGACTGACTATGGAAAGGCGAAAAAAATCGTTTTGCGACATATGTTCCTTGGAGAAAGTTGTTCAATTTAAACAACACTACACCTGTTTAAGTAACAGACCATCGTTAGGCTCCGTCCTGTATAAGTAAATGCGTGGTAAAACAAAGCAAAAGTTTCTTGATTTTATAACATTTTTCTAAAGTCCGTAATGTATTTTTCACTCATACATATTTAGCAAGTAAGCGGAAATCAAGAAAAATACGGTCACAATTTCAGCTCAGTTGGATTCCAAGAAGTGGTCGGAAGTTTCGCAAATTGTGAAACCACGCCTCAATTATATACCTACCTACACAGTTACAAGTTAAATGAAAGTCTGTAAAAGGCAAAAAAGAAAAGCGAGACTGTATATTAATTTAATTATATTTATTTAGAGATACTTCTATTCACCCCGACGTTTCAGTATTATAACTATAGTTTTTATTTTCAATAACTCTTCATGGTGTCCCACTACTGGGCGCCTGCCACTGTCATTTCAATCTACCAAACCTAACAAACAAACTACCACCAATAAACTTTGACCTGAGTCGTATTAGGATATTTTTGCTAAAGGAAAAGATAAATATTGTCAGTTTTGTGACGTTTTATTCCATACTAGCTTTTGCCCGCGGCTTCGCCCGCGGCTTCGCCCGCGTGGAATTCGGTTATCGCGCGCTGTTCCCTCGGGAACTTGTACATTTTTTCGGGATAAAAAGTAGCCTATGTCTGGCCTCTGGGCCATAAAATATCTCTATGCTAAAGATCACGTCGATCCGTCGCTCCATTTCGACGTGAAAGACGGACAAACATACACACAAACCAAACCGGTATCATACTTTTGTAATGTTAATAAAACTATACTAATACTTTTAATTTGCGAATTAATTTGTGACTGATTGAAAACAAATCTTTTTTAGCTTAGCCGTGTTTTTAATTGAAGGTGTCACACAAACACACACACATAATATTAGTATGGATATGGATTAACTGAAAAATCGTTACAAAACTGACAACTCTTAACTTTACGCCGTTGCTAGGTCTATCTCTTTCTAACCGCATCTAATACCGTGTGACAAAAAGAAATGGTGAATACGATAGTGATTCTAAGTACGTTAAATAATAAGACCTCTGAACTTGGACCTTCATACAAACTCGCGAATTCGTATTACGTGATAACTCATAATATCACCATGACCCAGAAACTCGAATTACTCAATTGACAACCTTATGCCTATGCTGGGCAAGAACCAATATCTTACGACCTTCCGCTTGGACCCGGTTTATCAGCACATACGAATATTTATAAGGAAGTTGTACTTGAAACCGTTGGCCTAATGATATTATTTTTGAATAAAAAGGCTCTTTATTAACTTAAATATTACTTAGCTCTTACACTCTGTATCCATTAATATCTATACAACACAATTATTATGTGGGTTAGTGACCCCTGCTAACTTACTCCTACGTAAACCAACGTTTATATCAAAGAATGAACCAAGTAAAACTAAGGTTAACCTAAAATCCTAAAACAGAGACGGGGAAACTGCGGCCTGCGACCATCAAACAAAAATCAAGAGAAGATTTCGCATTGTTACAAAATTTCATTCTCATTGGCAATGGCCAAATTAGTGTTTCAAAAAATACATACTCGTATCAATATTTTTATTTTAGTAAAAAATGCAACAACTTAGCCCGCCATATTATTTCGTTAGTTATTGGCACGCGAAGGAAAAAGTTTCCCCATCTTTGTCCTAAACCATCGCCTATGACTCAAATCACACCTTCCGACCCAATCTATTCCACAATACCAATGTGTAACTAATCCATTGCTCGCTCCCCAGTGCTACGGCCCCTGCGTTTGCCCGTGGTGCGGCGGTGTATGGTGCACTCGGTGCTCGCGGCGCATCTCCCGCTGCGCGTGGTGCAGGGGGACTCTGCGAGCGCCGGCCGCGCCTTGCCTGGCGCTGCAGAGGCTCGTCAATGACTTGATGTTGCCGTGTCGAAATTACAGGTAATTATACCAGACGAGAGACGAACTGTCGGTAGGCCTCCAACAAGATGGAGCGACGACCTGGTTAAGATCGCGGGATCGCTGTGGATGCGAAAAGCACAAGATCGGTCTGAGTGGGGAGCCTTGGGAGAGGCCTATGTCCAGCAGTGGACGTCTTTCGGCTGACATGACCATCTTCATCTCAGCCTACATACTTTCCACTGCTGGGCACAGTCTTCCTCTCAGAATGACACAGTTGGTTCATCATCATCATCATCTCAGCATATATACGTCCCACTGCTGGGCACAGGCCTCCTGTCGGAATGAGAGGGTGTGTATCCTGTCGGACACAGTTGGTTAGTAATTATTTATATAACCTTAGTTAACTTTAGTAGTGTTAACGGTCTCTTCCCCATGTGGTGTCGGGTTAGAATTACACCTCTCCTTTTCTTCCTAGGATATCGTAAGAGGCGACAAAGGATATAGGTTAAGGTATACCGTAGACGACAGGTTAGCAACCTGTCACTATTGTACCTTAAAAGTGGCTCCGAAGCGGTAACGTTTAGTGTGCTCTGTCTACCTCATTTGGGAATACAGGCGTGATGTTTGTGTGAGTATGAGTAAAGGTATCTACACTAAGACAAAAACACTTTAAACATGTTCTCAAATAAGACTACAACTCTTTAAATGTATTTTCAAATGAGACTAAAATTCTTTAAATGTGTTTTCTAACAAGACTACAACTCTTTAAATGTGTTTTTAAATAAGACTACAACTCTTTAAGCGTGTTCTCAAACAAGATTACAACTCTTTAAGCGTGGGTACTTAACATATTAACAGCTGGTAAAGCAAACCACGAGTTCCAGTCGCAATAAAATCGTAGCGGACCCAATAAACCGTCCAGAACCGTAAAACCTTGCAGTTTTAATCTATTTTTACGATTTATTTGATACCTTATCTGGATCATTGCATTCGAAGCGAAACTGTTACTTTCAAAAGTTATTTTTATGAGGCTATCACGGAACTCTATAAATATCACGCGGTATAAAAGATACGGTGTAATTTATTAGGCCCTAAGCCGTTTTAACGTGTATTGGTAATGAAAGGATTCAGCGCTGATAAGTGGTGAACACAATAATTTCCGTTAAGCTCCGCTGCCCAAATATAGTATAAACTCTCATCAGAGCTCTATTTCTATTCAAACCGCAGTTATAAGATATCAATTTGTTGGAACCAACATTTTAATTTGGTTTTATTTTGATTACTATCGTTGCAGGAACAAAAGAAATGCACATTATGAATTTCAAATGTCCGCCTATTGTAGTTCCTGAGATACAGCCCGGCAACAGACAAACAGGCAAATTTAGTTGCGATATTAATAAGGTTCCGTTTATCACCCTTCGCGTACGGAACCCTCAAAACTGACAACTGCCATAATAGAAAAACATCCGCAATTCCTATAATTGCGAGTATGATTCTGCTATCGTTTTAATTGTATAAATGCTCTGAATAGATACATTATCAAATTATCTAGATGATTACTTTGTCGATTGGGCAATTAGTTTTAAAGATAGAGCTAAATACATACTTACATGGAGATTCAGTTGTAATATAACTTTAAAGAGCAAATAGATTATAAATAAAACCGCCGATTGTACCCATCTATATTTTAGTTAAAATAACCATTCTTATTGGTAGGATTATTGCCCAAATGTGTATTGTTGATTTTTCGTGGTAAAATGTCGTTATAAAGAATCCAAACTTTGTCTCTTAATCGAAGTAAATTCTGCGAAAACCAAAGCTTGAATAAAAAATTAACTATTTTCTCTTGCTGAAGTCTCTTTACTATTTCAGTCTCGAGAGATGTTGCCAGAAAATTATAACGAATCTGTGAAAACTTTCAACTTAAATTTAAATTAATTTACGAGATTTTATTTAATATTTAATCTCAACAATTTTAGTTCATTATTTAATTAAAAACCACCTGTGTGGGCTCCCATTGTGAAAACAATAAGAGCGTTCTCTTCTGATGAAAACTATAAATCACATAAAATTAATTAAAAAGTTTAGCGTGAGCAAATATATGAAGAGGTATGTATGACGGATTTCAAAGGAGTGTATTAAGCGTTTTTACCTTTTGAGCTGGCAACGTTGCATTTTTGTTAGTTTTTCTCGATTATTCCATAAAAAATTAATGAAAATTAATAATGTGGTCTGACAGAACTGTTCTTAATACATAAGTTAAAGTGTCTACTCCAATAGTTTTTCGTGACAGACTTTTATGTTTTTTAAAAACAAATTCATGTTTATTAGCGGTTTTGAGAGAAAATAAGTCTATGGCGAATAATAATTATTGGAGTAGACACATTAACTTATGTATTAAAAAGCGTTCTATAAGACCACATTTTTAATTTTCATTCAATTTTTATGGAATAATCGAGAAAAATTAACAAAAACGCAACATTGCCAGCTCACCAGGTATAAACGCTCTTAACTTTTAATCAGAAATTTACGTTTATTGTTATGAAATCGACTGCTAACAAATGCAGCTGCAAGTAACAAATGCGTAAATGCTTTGTGCATATTAAATTAATAAACCTAGTCTGAGCTCTTCTTACTATTAATTACACTTCGGGTTATGCTAGTTCAAAAATGTCTCAATACATAAATACAACAAAAACCGGATTGTTTCAATAAAAAATAATATGGTTGCATTTACAAAACGTGTTTACGATAAAAATCTAATCTCAATACACTTTGTTCGGACGAATTATTTTACAATCAATTTATGATAGTTTACATATAAACAATGATGTAGATCATTTCGTCATTATCATTATCGTCATTTTATTAGTTTAAGAATTTCAGCAGCATTTTAGACTAAATTTATACACGATGTTTTAAAGGCTTTTCATTAAAATTTTTGATTTAAATCCTTAAAAACATCTATAGCCATGTTCAATCAAATGAACCTAAACACTGTTGAAATATTTCTAGTAAATTCTATGATACTTTGTACTAGACCTACATATACAATCGCTGAATGTCTGTTCTGTTTCTATTATTAAATTCTAAGAACTTTTTAAACTGGTGATAGTAATGACTGGCAAAAACGTCAATAGCATATCATCTACATAGCTTACCATTTTCATCCAAAGTCAACATTATTTTGTTTGTCGACAGACGCGGCTGCAACGACCTTCTCACAGCCAGTACCAGACCCAAGCACGAGCAAGAATGCAAGTTCGACACGATGTCCTGCCCTGTCTCCTCGAGCTGTTCATCAGTCCCCTTCGAAGAACTATCAGCTCACCTCCTTAGCAGCCACAACGTCATAGCAGTCTACTCGCAAAAAATAAAAATCCTAATAGAAAACTTCCAAACTAAGCTAAAGAAAACGGCTTGTTGCAGAACAAAATACAAAATCGTCCTTCTATACCAGAAAAGCGCTTTTGTCATCAAAGTCTGCATCTACAACTACCATGTAAGAGTAGAAATCATGAGGAGGAATCTAGGTTACTTGGCTGATGCTAAGTCAGAATCGAAAAAGAGCGATTATTGTGCTTTAGTTGAATTCCAATCCAAAGACCTGTACACAAAATCCGCCATACTGATAGAGAATGAAAGTTACAGTAAAAAGGCGGAGATACAGTGGAACGATGTCATAATGAAATCCTCCGATGACGATGCTATCACCATTCACGTTAACATCGGAAAATCCGAGACGGAAAGGAAAAAATATTTCGAAGCATAATCTTGTATCAATAACGTGGGTTTGAATAAACCTTCTTTCCGAAGTTCCATTAACGACTGGACTTGAATTATTGTGATACCAATTCGGTAACTTATCATATAAAAAGGACATTTGAAAAGTAAATTTTGAACATCAAAAGAAGCTTACAATTATAATAAAATCTGTAGATTCATTTGATAGATATACCTACATAAAGGAACTTAACTTAGAATATGAAAATATAAGCAGCTACCGTATTGTGCTGAAGTTCAGTCGAACTGCTCAACTATTTGAATATATTACTTTGTTTATAGGTATTGAAATGATTTTGTCCTGTGGTTTTAATTTTCTAAGCCAAGTTGTAACAAGTACTGGTTTATGTCGGCCATATTGTTTAAAAATGACGCCTTAATTTATCATCAAAGGCCATGAATAAGATCTGTGTTCAACTTTTTAAACTGTATAATTTCTTATCAGCAAGGTTAAGTTAACTGATTATTGTGATAAGGCTTATGACGTTAGTCAATTATCAGGGATCTGACTGAGTACTGATCAGCAAGTTTGTTTCAAGTCATATTCAAAAAATTTTGTACTGTGAGACAGAAGTTCACAACAAAATGTATGTTTAATATCAATGAAACGTTTAAAATCTTAAACAAACAGAATTATTATATTTATTATGAATCCGCTGGAAATTTCTTGATACAATTTAAGTGACTTATTTTTGAAGTTTTTCTACGCTTAAATTTTAAAGTCTAGCGACTCAATGACCTGATAAAAAAGTCTCATTTCAATCTTATTGTTTCACCTTGATTGAGTTTCAAGTGATATCGAAATTCAATTAGTTATAGCAAAAAAGTGGAAGGTATCGTATTTTAAACGGCCAATTATGACTGATATAGATGTAAATTTTAGTTGTAAGTACTGTTAATATTACTGTATAGATGCATTATAAGTTAGAAGAATAAATAAGTACTTATTTTTCGATAAATTTGCATTTTTATTATTTTTACAACATTATTAGGTATTTAGATAGAATAGTTACAGACACAAGAAGAAACAAAAATATGACACCTCAAAATTAACTGTCGGTATTATAGGATACCCAAACTGGCAAATTGCATACATTATTGCGTTAGGTTAGAAAGAAAAAAAAGGCCTCGAAAACCCATTTAAAGCATATTTCATCAAAATCATTATATTTGTTTTCGGAGTGTCTAGCATAGATTATTTTTACATAGTACACAAATGCCCATCTAATAGTTTATACAGTATAATATATCAAATGGATTCCCATTGGAAACATATAAAAACATATTATTACTTTCGTTTCTGCTATATGAAAAACATTCCTACAAAATTTTAATATCTCTAGTCATTTGTTGAGATTTTAGGATTTTTCACGCTTCATTTATTTATTTTACATCTCTATCCCGTGAGTATATAGGAACAAAAGTACCTAGCTTTCGTATTATTGCCAAGATCCAACTACCAACATACAAAATTCATCCAATGGTTTTAAAATGAAAAGGTTACAAACACACATATTTTCGAATCCCTATTGGTTACAAAAACTTATTGGGCAAAAACTTCACTTTCTTGAACCTTCGACTTTGCATAATTACTAATAATAATCAACAATTTATCCGAAAAAGAAAAGTTGTATCATGAAACATGCTTCTTTGATGTTTTTCGGTAGACCAATTCTCAGGAGGTTAATCTTTTATTCAGTCTGAAGAACTTCAAAAGGAAGCTACAAGTTTCGTAAAATAACAAATTGTGTGATTATTTTCGAATTTTCCTCCCGTAATAATTAACTTCGTCCAAGCCAGCCAATTTATTTAGCGCGAAGGTAAAAAAAGCTGGTTATTAAACAAGAAAACTCGATTTAAATAATCACGGTGGCTCGAAATGAAATGCCAATTATAGTGAAATAGTAGATTGTAAAACAAGAGCTTAAAACTACCCGAGCCGGTACGGCGAGGGTGGGTAGACACGTCGAGGGGAAATGGGTTCAAGCTCGAGTTTTACACTCTGTTTTCACTTCAATTTCAAGGAAATGATATAGCAACAGTAGAACAAACTGCTCACTTACCAGTTGTACTTTTTATGTTTCATGCAATGCTGTGTATATCATTTTAAATTTTATTGATTTATTTTGATTTTATTGATGCATATGCATATGCATCTATATTTCAGTTGGTATTTTCAATATGAGTTTGACGGGATGGTGTTCGACGAAGATTTTTTATAACGTTTTAAACTACCGTTATTTTCACTTATAGTATATTTACTTCGACGTTTCGGCAACATTACAGTGGCCGTTTACTCGTGACCACGTGTATGTGAGCGTTTTGTACTAGACAAATGAAGATAGCCAAAAGAAAAAACCTCCCAAAGTTTTCCAACAAAATAAACAAATCAGATCCCTAGACGACGTTCGTACAAGTTCTAAAGAATTCTTTACAGTTTAATTAAGCCCCAAAGTTTGGGGGATCGTGACTATCATGCAAAACTCGTAACTTCAAAGAAATGCTATTTAAAACAAACTCTGATTGCATTAATTCTAAATAAGAATAAAAATAAATAACATCGGCGGAGCAAAATGTAACAAATGAGCTTTAAATTTTAGAGATAATTCTTCAATTCTGTAGATTCTTATTCTACACGAATAAGAGTTACGTGGGATTTAATAATTGAGCTATGCCTAACTAGGTGTGTTCTTCTTTATTCGCATTGCGAACTAAGCAGATATTTTTTCCAATTCTATAGGTAACGTTTTTTATAGACTTGCAAATTATGATGTTTGCTTTTTATGATTTTGCTACATTTTTCACGACATTTGCACGATATCCGAATTATGCTTGGATCTACTTTCGAGTCGTTAGGTTATAAAGTATTTTTCATTTCGCATTGAATTTTGAAAAGATCGATGGCGTGGACATAGTTTGAGACCCTGAAAAGGAGATAGTAAGTATAATTTTTATCCCAGTAGCGCGATAAACTAATTAGTGTGATTTATTTATTTATTCATTTATTCAGGCCATTTCGGGTACAAACGGTACAATAAAACTTTTAATAAACTTAGATTGTAATAGAGTAACAAACACTAACAAACTTCCACACTTTTAATCATCATCATCATATTTGTCAACCTATAGCAGTCCACTGCTGGACATAGAGGCCTCCCCCATGAGCGCCATTGCGCCCTGTCCTCGGCTAGACGCACCCAGCTTCTACCAGCAGACTTTCGCAGATCGTCACTCCATCTGGCTGGAGGGCGTCCTACACTACCTACGTCTCGCGTCTCGTTGCATGTTGCATAGTGGCAACTCGTTTACTCAAGTGGTTGTCGGTTCTTCAACAGATTTTATGCCCAGCCCACTGCCACTTTAAGTTCTTTAAGTTCTTAATATTATGCTTTGTTATTTTTTATATTAGTTGGTTCTAATGATGACTGATTACGGCCTTGACCTGTACAAGTCAAAGCACCAGCAGGTGGACTCGTAACGGTCACCTGCTTACATTCCTCGCACGACATGAGTGTCCAATGTAACACGATACGAGTTTCGGAGACACGACGCGAAGTGTGACAGCTGGGCGATGCGATTACGGCCAACTGAGACCGAATGTCGGCATCACTTTGTTCCTTTTGTTTGTCATGAACAGAGACAGACGATCGAACGGTCCGGCGGACCGAGAGGGACGCAGCCATCTGTTGGAATGGGATATCCGTACCACCATCTTACTCTAACAGGCAGTTGTGTCCCTCTCGGGCTGCTGGACCGTTCAATCGTCTGTTACGGCTTTAAGCGGAGACAGAAATGCGCCACATCCCTTTGGCCTCATCTGCACTTTACATCTGGTGAGATATTTAGGGGTCAATCACGGCCAGTTTTATATTTTAAAAAAATCAGAGATCCACTACGACAAATATCGTAAAACGTTTAGCGTTTTAAAACTCTACTTATTATTACTCTTTACTTATTATTTCTATAGCTACTAACGCCTTGTTTTAAAACTGATCTGGATGGAATCATTTCATCAATTGGTTGAATTATTTTGACTCCTGACCTAAGGCCTAACGCGCTCTCTAGCCATCCCTTTCTGTCACCAGCTTACATCGCTAGAAAGAAAGAAATAATTAATGCGATAGTAAGCTTCCGCGCCAGCACATAAAAACTATTTTGAAAGGGAGAATAGAAGGCAGGCGAGGCAGGGGAAGGCCGAGACGGTCATTTATAGATCAAGCCAAGAAAAAAGTCAATGTCGTGTCGTATCAGGAGCTGAAAACGCTGGCAGAAAACCGAAAAGAGTGGCGATTACTCCACCGATAAGAGCTAAGCTCTTAAATTTATGATGATGAAGCTTTCGCGCGTTAGTCAACACGGCTTCTGCTTTGTTCACTTCTGTCTTTTTTTTTTCAGTATTGTTCAAAAGGCTAGTAGTAGTGTCTTCAAAATTCTTATAACTTCATCAGTTAGAGTATTATCAGAAAATACGCATTTTTATTTTTCAAAAAATTATGAAGATAAAGCCAGTTTTTTTTTTCGATTTAAAAAAATGCGTTCCATATTTTTTGATAATCTAAGAAACGGATTAAATAAATAGAACATTATTATTTTACCCAGGAATCTGCCCGATTCCGTCACACGAATAGAGCCCGCGTGTATCAGTGGAAACCAGCAACGTTTTGTCATTCACAAAGCAAAACGTGGTCCATTATAATTCATTATTTCGAGATAAAGTTTTCAGAACAACAGACCGTGACGGCGTTTAAGCATTTCTTTTACCATAATAAAGACCTTTTAAACAGCGCTGCTTTTCACATTCAATTACTTTTCGCTTTTCTACTCAGAGTACCAATTTTTTAAACCACATCACTCGAAAATTTTATCATAAAGTGTATTAAATTATTACAATATTTTTTATTATTATTATTATTATTAGACGACGCACTGCATGGGCACATGCCTCCTCTCAGAATTTAGGCTTGGGCTGTAGTTCCCACGCGGGCTCAGTGCAGATTGGGAACTTCACACACACCATTGAATTGCTTCGTAGGTTTGTGCAGGTTTCATACCCAATTTGAAAATGCAATGACACACTATCTTTATCCTTCGTGTTGTCTATTTATGTAGGCATAAAGTATTCTTAAATGTCTGCATCGACTATTATTATGTGTGTTTCTCTCTCTCTCTTGCTGTGAATGTATTTTATTTCTTTCTTTACTTTTTTCTCTAATCTAAATGATCTTAATAGGTTTCCAATGTGATTTTGCACATGAATTTAGAAAAGCTTCAGAGGTGCAAGTTTGGATTTCAACCTACGACCCTCTGCTGGAGAGCCCGTAGGTCAAACCACTGACGGATCGCTTTCTTTTAAACTTAACGGTATAAGTAGTCACCAGCACCAATACCTGACAGAACAAGCGTGCATAAATATCTGATATTTTTGCTCGCTCAACTGTGGCAGTTTTTCGGGTTCCGTAGGCAAAATGGCAAAAACTTAACCGTTATAGTTTCTCCTTGTCTGTCTGTCTGTTCGTCCGTCCGCGGCTTTGCTCAGGGACTATTGATGCTAGAACTAGAAAGCTGTAATTTTGCACGAATATATTTGTAAACATGTGCGACAAAATGGTACAGTAAAAATTTTTTTTTTTGTGTAACTCCCGTAGACGTAAAGTGGGGGTGTTTTTTTTCTCATCCAACCTTATATTGTGAGATATCGTTGGAAAGGTATTTTAAATCCATTAGGGGGTTGCTAAAATTTTAAGTTAAATAATTTTTTCAGTTAAAATTTTTCGATTCAGTGATTTGTTTGCAAAATATTCAACTTTAAAGTAAAAATTTTCATCAAAATCTAGCACCCCCCCCCCCCCTCTTTAAAATCTAAACCGGTGGGCCGAAAAATTAAAAAAAAAATCAGGATGGTAGTAAGTAACTATATCAAACTTACAAAAAAACTATAACAGTTAAGTTTTCTTGAGAATTATTACTTGTTTAATAGTAAATAGCAGCCTAAGGTGTAAAATATACCTAAACTTAATATTCCGTACAAAATACGAAATCCTTAGAAAAATAATATTACTTAATTTTTTCGTGGCTACGGAACCCTATTTCGGGCGTGTCCGACACGCTCTTGGCCGGTTTTTTTTACATAAAACTAACCGTGATTGACCCCTATCCCACCTGATGTAAGTGCAGATGAGGCGAAACGTGTGTATCACTGCTTCAGTACAGCGTATTCACTCTAGCCTTATTATACAGGTGACTATACAAAAAAGAAAGCAATCAGTGGTAAATGGTCACCTACTTATAACAACACCAATATGGTGGCGCTAATATGAAAAACACGATTTGGGTCGGACAGTGACATCCTTAGTGTCTCACAACAATGTCACAACAAGGCCACAAATTTTCCACTTAACTTTCTTATCTGTTCCCATTTTGTGTCTCTACAAAAACACAAAAGTATATCAGTTAAATTTTTCATGTAAGTACTGCTTCACAAAGTAGAAATTCAATGCTGGATCACTTCACTTCTTCTTCTTCTCTTTCAGGCCATCTTTCTGTTATATCGCTATCTCTTTTATTAACCAAGCTAGATTTACTAAAAAAGGTCCGTTTTCCATAATACCTTACAAGAAAAATAATTGATGTTTAATTATGATTTTTTGACTTGTATAGTATCAAAAATGCACATCCGATGACTCTAATGGCCATTATATGGTGTACGTCAAGTTCCCTATCCCCCACTGACACCACGTGGGAACTACGGCCCAAGCCCTCTCATTCTGAGAGGAGGCCTGTGTCCAGTAGTGGGACCCGTAAAAGCTGGGATGATGACTCCTTCTAGAACCTGCAAAGCCGTTATGCTGAGCTTGTATAACATTGTGACAGTCGTTTATTAATGTCATTGGTTTTTATTATACCATTGTAATAATTAATCAAAAACAAGTAAATAGCTTTCCTATTTAAATGCCGAAAAAAAAAACTGAAGTTGAAGACAATTCTATCACGATACTTGATAATCCTCTTCAGCAATAATTGTTTTCCACCCACGCAAACTATGAATTCAATTTGTTTGAAAATAGATCATCTCACTTAACAATAAAGGAGACTTCAATATATTGTTCAGAAACCATTAAAATGCAAAACTATTTCACAATAACTACAAACAATTTTCTGCTTGAACTATATTCTGGTAGTTCAGTATTATTACACAGCTTTGTCAGGCTTTTGCGTGAACTTTGCATTTTACAAGGATTCTGAAATTTTATTTTCTATCACTGTAATATTTTATTTTAATAACATTCAATTTGGAGTCTTTTGTATTTTTTATTTCAACTCCTAATTTGTTACTTTTATGGTCATCCCGTATAATCATATCGAACATACAAACTAATTTGATTGCTTAGTAGCGACATCTCTAGTCTGGGTGAGCGGTTTGTTCCGATAGTGTGTTGCTCGTTTCTCGATGAGAGCGAAACATAGGTGTCGCTAGAGCTGCTTCTTAAGTAGCGTACTAGAAATAAGCAACCTGAGATATGGGTGAATAGGAGAAATTCATGTCGGTACTCCTGTCCAATGGTAGTGTAGTGGTACGCAGCACGGAATGCTAAGAACCTGGACTCGATTTCCAGCGCTGGTCTCTTTTTCTGTTTTTTTCTGTGCATTCATGTCTCTGTTTGTATTTTTAGGAACTTGTTTAAAAATTGATAGATCACTTATTTGGCTGATAGTACCTATGTCGTAGTATAGTGTACTGCACTGCTGTTGATGCCCCAAATAATTGAATAAAATAAGTGAGCTAAAGCATCCTTGCGTAGGTCAAGTAAAACTGTTGAGGTGCGGGCATACCATCAAAACCCGACGTCACGCAACGCTTGCGACACGCCATCACACGGCGTATCAGTACTAATCAGTCCCATATTAAATTTAAAGATATTATTATTGGTATCAACGTTCAAATCTAGTGGCAATCTATGGTCGACAGAAAAAAAAAACAGACAAATACACTTAGTATACCTTTATTTGCTATTAATAAAACAGACTAAAAATATTTTAAGGGTCAGAATAAATTACTGCACTACCCTTACCGAGTGCCATGAAATTCGAACGTTGATATTGTTGTTTACATATTATTATATTTATTAGTGGTCAGACAGAAATATACGTCGAATGTCGTGGTGTGACGTCGCGTTTCAATAGTATGTTTCCGTCTTTAAAGAGTCTCGTCACGTACACAACTAACTGTCAGCACAGTAATCCGGACATGACGTAGAGGCGCAAGAAAGTACGCGATATTTGTCCTTGACAACATTTTCTACATTGGTCGATGACATTTAGACATTTTTCGAACCTTTACTAATTGGAAATTAAGAAAATAACAAGCTACAGAATAAAGCAGCAAACACACAGGTGGTCAAAATACGCTGAGGAACTGTAAACGCAGTGACGTCACTCATATGTCACGGTTTTATCGCTTGCCGTCCACATCGCTGTTCAAAATATACAGTCGCACCGTGAATATATTCTATCTATTTAGTAACTGGGCATTTCTATTTAGTGCTGTACCCTGAGTTTATCTCTCCAATTTCGACAAAATTTGGAAGGTAGACTCAGTCCATTGCGAGCTGGTAAAACAGGGTCTCCAGGTGTGTCCCCAAAATATTGTAAGTATGGATTTGTCCGTTTTGTTACGAGAAAAAATCGAAACAAAACGGACACATACAATGTTGTTGTCGCGTAGTACCCATGATGCAAGTTTTGCTCAGTATGGGACTAGTGTCCCGTGATATTTATTATTAGATTTACTAGGTAATGTTTCATCGATAACGTTTGGCAACCTGTTTCATTACGCAACTTTTCATTTCCCAACTGTTTAATATTTCTGAAACTGTAATAATTTCGGGATTTTTATAAAACTAACCTAACCTAACCTACAGGGTTCTACGCGATGGCCCTGAAATAAATCCTAAAATATTTACAGTTTTAGAGTTTGCGAAATTAAACAGGTTGCCAAACGTTACGTTGCAAAAAGGCAGTACTCGTTATTATTATTATTATTAATGCAGTGACATCACTGATATTTATATATCACATAGTTATCGCACACAGTCCACACCGCTGCTCAAACTCAAAATACGTCGATGTACCGTTAACGCTACGATATTACTTATACGTCATGTTTTTATGGCGTATTGATCACACTACTACTCAGAATACACGTAATGACGTCACTCGTATGTCACTCTATGCCCATATTTTATATATCCTATACATACACTGAAAAAAAGGATAGCTGAAATAGTTTGGCTACTTGACGTTGAGCCAAAATTTACTAATACTAATTTGCGAAACTGATTTTGGAAGACGTCGCCTAAGTTTTAGCTACTAGTAGGCCTTAGTTTTGTAGTCACTCAAGTCGTATTACAAGCAACATTTTTTTTGTTGCTGGTAGCATATCTTTTTTTTTTTTTAGTGCATCGTACACCAATTTATTTGAAATATTTCGTGACGTTTCTGCATTTGGAAGAAACTTACCTCAGCAGCAATATAAGCTGGTATCACTGACAGCAGCAGCCTCTCTTGCTGTTCCCTCTCGCACTCCAACTTGACCCTCTGCTCCAGACAGGTCCGGGTGCCAGCGAAGGTGTTCCGATGGGCCCTCTCTGTCAACGCCCGGTAGTAGAGGCCGATGCCACTGGCTGAGAGCAAGAGCGCCAATTCACAGAACAGCTGAGGACAAAGAAAAGTATTGATTGATTCAATTGTCTGAGTATATATTATTATAACTATGGAGAGGGCTATGCTCGGGGTTTCTCTGCGGGATAGAATCAGAAATGATAATATCCGCAGTAGAACTAAGGTTACTGACATAGCCCGAAGAATTGCGAAACTGAAGTGGCAGTGGGCGGGGCACATTGCACGCAGGACTGATGGCCGATGGGGTCAGAAGGTTCTCGAATGGCGTCCGCGGACCGGGAGACGAGCTGTTGGTAGGCCTCCAACAAGATGGAGCGACGACCTGGCTAAGATCGCGAGATCGCGGTGGATGCGAAATGCACAAGACCGGTCTGAGTGGAGAGCCTTGGGGGAGGCCTATGTCCAGCAGTGGACGTCTTTCGGCTGACATGATGATGATGATGATTATTATAACTATGTAAACTCTTTATACAATTGATAAACTTTGAAATTGTACAAAGGCGGACTTATAATATGTTTAGAGGTCTCTATACCAGTCAACTTTTGAATGGATGAGAGGAGCAATCAGTCGGGGACCTACAAAGAAGTTATTCTATATTTGATAGGTTTTTCGTTTAGTTAAAATTGCATTCAATTAAAAACAAAAACATAATTTTTATTTCATTTTACCGGTAAAATTCAAGTGGCCCTTATATTATTTTGAGTAGTATACTTAAATTGAATTGGATTAAAACCGCATTAAGTACCTATTGAAAATTATTTCATAGTAACAACGTAAGCAAAGTTGTGACCCACTTTTTGCGCAAGCGCATCGGGTGACTGTGAGTAATAAAGGAAAATGTTACTGTACGTAATGTGATTCAGAATGACTGCCTTAGAATCATGACCGTGAATCACTTGGAAATCGAGAGGCCTAAGATACATTCGAACAAATTGAATCATGACCTAGGGTGGAACCTTTTAAAATATATATTTTTTTTTTTATGTTAGAGAGGCCAGACAAACGAACTAGTGGGTCACCTGATGTTAAGTGATCACCACTGTCCATAGACACCCGCAACGCTTTAAGCGATGCCAGTGCGTTGTCGGCCCTGCAAAAATTTATACACACGCCTCTTAAAGGAACCCAGGTCGTAACTCGATGGGAAGACCCCAGCGGGAAGCTCGTTCCAGATTTTGCAAGTTCGTGGCAAAAAAGACCGCTTAAAACGCACCGTCGAAGACTGCCATTCATCAACATGATGTCGATAAAAAGAACGCTTACGACGGGTGGATCTGTATCAATTCCACTATGATTTTTGAGATGTCAACATGACATTAGTGGCACAAAGCTTCCACTCATGCAGCGTAGCGAAGCGTAGCGTAGCTCCTGCCTTAGCCTTTGATGTTAGGTATTTTTTATAAGAGCCCAATAATAGATATTTTTTCATCCTAATTAACTTCTCAGATATAATTAAAAAAATAAAACAATATATTCAATCAAATAAACATTTGTTACAAATGATTTTAGTTCATTGATATGGACCTCCGCAAAGTAACGCCTGATTCAATAAATTATTATTTATTATTAATTTTTATTTACAAATTGTTTTGTAATTTATACCATTTAATACTTATGCAAATTAATGTTATGCTACTTAAATTTATGGCAATTTACCGTTATGCCAATCCATATTATGCGCATTTACATTATGCGTATTCAGTTATGCGAATTAATGATATGCTATTTAAAAATTATGCTTAATAACGTTATGCCAAATCGAATTAGGCGTATTACTTTATGCGAATTAATATAAACCCCCTCGAGAAACATAAACCTCCTAAAATAAAGAGTATAAACAAACAAATAAATAAACAAACCTCCTTCGGGCAATCGCGTTAAAAACTGTCGGGCAATACAATCAAAACATCTTTTAAAACTCGACATCTAAATTACCTTCACATAGCACCACAGTTTAAAAATGTCACAATGTCAAGGCTATCATAGAGAGAAAAAGATATTTATTCTCAAACCGTCAGTAAACAGAAAATATAATGTCAATTACCGGCAGCTGACTCAGCAGATTTAGTTCGTGTTTTGTTTTAATAGTTCTGGGTGACAGTTAACTGAACTGTCGAAGTATGAACGTGAGGGAAATGAAAAAGGTTAAAGGGAGACAAGGGAAATAGTCGTGTTTTTGGAGAAATAAATAGGTAGACGTTTATTAGGTTATGACAATAATGGTAAGTGGCGGAATAGAAGTTTCTAATTTAGATAGTTGTTGAGATATTTGTTTGTTTTTTAATCCTGTTGGGTAGAAAAGCACTGTTTTTTTTTGTGTTAAATTAAATATATTAGAAAACAAAGGAATACGAAGCCATTTAAGAAAAAACTTATTCCATAGAGTTTGGCAACGTTATATTATAATTTTTCGAAGAAATACCTACCAATGTATTGTTAAATATGTTTTTTTTTTAACAAAAAATGAGAGCCAATGGGCCGTAGTTCCCACACAGACCCGGCGCGGATTGAGAACTTCACAGATCGGCTGCACCATTTCAAAACATAGTAAGGGACATTAAGCAAATTTTACAGGAGAGCGAAAAAACATGTTTTGTCTCAGCCGTACAAAATTTTGCAATATTCATTCCAAAAGTGATACTTTCTCGGTTTATTAGATTAAGCCGAATATCCAGGTATATATATAAGCACCTAATTTTCTATATTGCATGTTTTATGAACTTTTATGTGCCATACTAGGTTTTGAAATTAAACTCAAATAAAAACTTATAGTGAACCGATCAATTTCAAAACCCAGTATGTGTTGTCACTTTGTCATGATTAAGAGATTAAAAAGACTACTAATCATAAGTTTTAATACGTGGACCTTTCAATCTACTTACAAACAAACAGTCAGCTAAGTATTTGTTCATTACAAAAAAAATATTACAAAAAATATAAAATACGGCACCAAGTCATAATTTTTTTTACATTATAATTAATCAGATTGACTTTTATTTTTTTCTAGAAATATTTCAGAAGGAATTGGGGGCTCACTTTTATTTTCTTGTGGAAGTATAATATCATAAGAGCAAGATGGTTCAGTTAGTAGAACCAAAGATGAGCAAATAAGCGACGAGGTAGTGTTTTGACCGTAAGTCGTTATTAATGGGCTAAAAAAACATAAAAAAGCAAAAAATAACACCAAAGTGATGAAGTGTAAAAAGGTACAGACATAAAACATAACATATACCATGAGACAAACACTCCCACACTCAAGATAAATAATCAGTAAGATTATTTTCCACTTTGACACTCGGCAATTTTCGACATATATCGAGAGAGATCTGAAGTGCAATACTTAGGCAGAGATTTTGTTATTAATTACATTAATAGGTTTGGATATTTTATGTGATTATATTCTGGGTTTTTGTATAAGTATCCTATGAGAAAACTCGAACATTCACAGTTAAAACTGAGACGTCCCGAGTATAAAAGTGGAAATAATCTTACTATATTATGATGCGTAATAATTAAAATACTAAATTTCTGTTCTGGTTGTTCTAGAAACTTGTGGTAAGTATAAATTTTCGCAGACCATAAATCTAACTCACAAACGGCCAAAAAAAGTGAACCTATAGGTTCTTTTTCTTTAAAACAGATTTATAATATTATTAAAATACTTACCCAAAAATTTTGCAAATAAAGTAGGTGTAAACAGACTTATAATTTGCGTGTCTTGTGTTTAAATTTGAAAAATATGTAATGTAATGATACGCAAACTCAACTTTGGCTAGCAACTGCGCGTTTAAATGAGTTCGCACAGCTCCAGCGCAATAGCATGAAGTTACCGCGGGTGCACAGTGCTGCCAACCTTAAAGCGGCAAAATGAATAAAGAACAACGTACCTATAACATTTGACTAACAAAAACTAGTAACTTAATGCCTGAATAAATGAAGTGAGAATTCAAAAAAAAAAAAAAAACTAGTAACTTCAACTAACAAACACATACTACTTTCCAAAAAGTTTCAATTAAAGTCGTTTGACCATATCAAAACCCAGTAAGTCTCTCTGACAATTTCAAAACCTAGTAAGTGCATGTCCCATACTAGGTTTTTGAAATGGTTTTGTGCCATACTAGGTTTTGAAATGGTCAAACTCGTTTTATTTTGTACTTACTAGGTTTTGGTGTACTCATATCTCTGAAGTTAAGAGAGATAGGCCTCTAAATGTTTTTGTATCCTGTGGGCACTTGCTAGAAATCACGTTTTAAGCAAAAAACGCAAAATTGAATTTTTGAGACTTACTAGGTTTTGAAATGGTGCAGCCGAGATAGGTGCCGCTGAATTCCTTCACAAGTTCAGATGTGCAAATTACGGAAAGTTTTCATGAAGTTGGAAATGTTCTCGGCTGGAAACTTTCAGAAGAAATATAGGAAATTTAAAAAGAAACGGAAAGTTTAAATTCCCCTTACGAAATTTTCAGAAGTTTCCGAAATTTTCCTGTATGAAAAAAAAACGCAATTTCAGAATGTTTCCTTTGCCACATCAGTAATAATCAGTATTCACAGGTTTCTACAGTAATTCTTGGTAAATTAACTTGGTTATGGTTTTATTATTGCTTTCAGAATTACTTATTATTGTTATTTTTCCTAACCTTAATCCATCATTGCTGTTATAAATAAATTATTTTCTTTCTTTCTTTATGTTTTTATTTTATGCTTTATTTAATGCTTTATTTTGCATTTTCATATTGTGGTTTATATATGGGCCAAAGTAACCTAAAAATAGGTCAATGGTCCTTACGGTACTTACGAAGCACTGAATAAAGTTTCTAAATTAACCCGTAACTCCATCGCGTCGTGTAATCATCCCTATAATAAGGTTTCAGGAAGGTTCCCATAAGCCTTCAATATTCAGTAGGTATCGCCGAGTTGCGATACGTACCGAAATTATGTTAGCGAAGTTATTCCCGTACGCTTTGTAATAAAGCAATTCGACATGCCCGTATAAGGATTCTATATTTTATTAATGTTTTGTCTATGAAGGAGGATTCGTGTGCGATATGAAACGTGCCAATATGAATGAACTAAAAGGCGTAATATTACGTCAGAACTCATAACTACGTTTCGTCACTACTTTGAAAGAACCTTGGTGTAATGTCTATAAAGTTCACTCAGAAAAATTATGTATTTTGAGCTAAGAGTCTTTTTAAAAGTAATGACGATTTTTAGGTTTCCGCAGACCATGGATACCACGGCTTAGCTTAGAGATTATTAGGTAGTGCTGGAATGTTGTAATTTTGCATGGATATTATTTTAGCAATTATGTCAGCAAAGTGGTAAAATAATGATAGGTAAAAAAAAAAAAAAAACATTTTTAGTGTATCTGACATAATCGTAAAGTGGGGTTGATTTTTTTTCTCGTCTTACCTATATAGGTATAGGTCTTTTAAAAAATCGTTATCGGGTTGTAAAAACCCTTAGAAAAATATTAGTTGCTGTTTTCGTAACGGGTGCGGAATAATATCCTGAGCGTTTTCAGTCTGTTTTTATTTCAGTATAGATCTATTTAGTTTGCATTTTATTTTCAACACTTATTGAAACTGTGCGCGTTCTCCAAAACACCCCCCCGACATTGTCATTTCAAATTTCAATTAGTATCTCAAAAACCGATTTTAATGAAACATAACTTAAAATTACCGAATAACAACTTGCTTTCACGTAAAAAAAGGCGTCAAAATCGGTTCATCTTTGAGAGCTGCGTTACTACAAACAGATCCTGGCGTCAAGCACAATACCTAATTTTTGCGTCAGGGCTTAAGGTGATTCATCTTCCACACAAACTTTGGTGCAACTGTATTGCTTCCACAGAAGTTATTTTGACGCGATCTTTCAGTTAGTTATGGGTATATTGTTTTTACAAATAATAAAATCAAATATTAGTATTAAATAAATAAATAAATATCACGGGACAATTCACACCAATTGACCTAGTCCCAAAGTAAGCTTAGCAAAGCTTGTGTTATGGGTACTAAGCAACGGATAAACATACTTATATAGATAAATACATACTTAAAATACATATTAAACACCCAAGACCCGAGAACAAACATTCGTATTCTTCATACAAATATCTGCCCCGGCACGGGAATCGAACCCGGGACTTCAAGCTTCGTAGTCAGGTTCTCTAACAACTAGGCCATCTGGTCGCCAACGGATATTTAAAAAAAATACAAAAAAACCACGAAAAATTCGAAATTTTGATTTCAAAGCCATCTAACGGGACTTTTACCGTAAGCTATGGCGACAAACCGCCTTAAATGATCGCAAAAGTATAGGTAGCACACCTTTTGCCTTTCCTACCGGCGACCAGTTCCCTTAGTGTAAGTTTTTGGTTACAAAATACGTCTCGATCGCGTTCGCGTTAAAATCTCAATTTATATGGAAACACGAACAGCGCCTCTAGCGGAACGTTTGCGATGTTCGTGTTTCCATACAAATTGAGATCGATCGAGATGTATTTTGCAACCGAAAACGTACACTAAGGGCAAAAAGGCCGTATTGCCTAACGTTTCTAACACTCGCAATTGCAATTGACAGTTTTTGCATGCGAATTCTGTCATTTGATTGCGATTGCGAGCGTTTTAAAAGTTAGGCAATAGGGCGCCACTCCATTTGACCCGAAGGTGACACTTTGTATGCATGTAGTAACATTCAGCAAGTGCCTTGAAACTGTACGCTGCCTGTATGTTAGTCTAGAGAACTTACCTCGTAAATCTGATTTATGTTCAAACTATAACGCTTAAGGCACTTTGTTCGTATTTCATTAAACGTGGATATTATTTAAATCAGTTTATAAATCTATATCTGTAAAAAAGCTACCCTGTCTGAGTGAGTGACAGACAAATCATAGGCTAAATGGTAGCTAGAGACTTGAGGCAGACATAATTCAAAACATAATATTAAATGTAGAGTTTATTTTCAAGGAAAACGCATTTAGTCAACGAAATAAAGGTGAGCATCCTTTAGGCGTGCCTGGACAGATTCATATTGAATCAGTTGAGTTTTAGGCTAGAATCTGAGTAAATACGACTCTGTTGAGGTCAGATTTGCCATCGGTCTGTTTCTTAAAATGAAACTGAAGAAACACAAATTTTACTTTATTATTGCATAGACGATTATAGCGAAATTATTCCTTTACTATCAAAATGAATAGAAATAAAACCGACCATGCCGATTCGGCCTCGTGCATCGAAGGTTCCGTGCAGTGGCAGAAGACCTGAGTATTTGATATTAATTTTAGCTTGATACTATAGCTAGCACAGGTTCCTATGAAAAAAAAATACATACCTTGGAACATAGAAACTCCTCCTTTTTTTTGAAGTGGGTTAAAATAGAGCCTTGACAGACGGATGGATGACTAGCAATGTAATTCTACCCTAACTAACCTAAATAATTAAATTTATGCCAAATTACCGCTATGCCAATCCACATTATGCGCATTTACATTATGCGTATTTGTATGCGAATTAATGTTATGCGTGATTGATTTGATTGATGCAAAATAACGTTATGCCAATTTCAATTAGTGGAATTAATTTATGCGAATTAATATATGTATACCCAGTTTTGTAACTTACGGACCCCATATATCCCTGTATTATTATTATTCTTTTTTGATATTTTTTTCTTTAATTTTATATTGTAGTTTGTAAGTATTTTATTTGTAATTATTTTATCTTGAAAACTTGACTTTCTGACAAGTTTCTTGCGGCGAATTCTTTTTGGCAATGATGGTCTTTCCGAAAGCGCTGGTAGTTTAAATAATGACGTGTAAAAGTGCCCATTGCGAGTAAACAGTAACTGAATAAATAAATGATTTGAATTTGAGTTGCAGAATCCACAAAACCTTGGTACCCCATATTTGATCGTCTGGTTCAACAACAAGAAAATTACTAATTTTAATACAGAATCAAGTCTAGAGTTACCGCCTTGACGGAGAATGTTATTTGAATAAATAAACGGATAGACAGCCAATCTGAGGTCATTGTATTCCAGCTACAATTTAGAAGCAATCATAAATAAGGTATTATACCCAGTATATAGGACTTGTAGGTACTATTACTTCTGTGATATAGATAGGTATTTTTGTTCCCGATGACCTATTATTATAATGTTTTATTTTTTAAATATTATTGTCTTCTTATTTCGATATTTTTTTATAACATTGAGACAAAATTTAGAAATTTCAACCGCTTGGTTTAGGCCCAGCACTCGCAGTGAAACGCAATTGCAACGAAACTGCAACTTCTAGTTAAAGTCAAAGTCAAAATATCTTTCTTCAACTTAGGCTATAACAAGCGCTTATGAACGTCAAAAAAATCTACCACCTACAGTTAGGTACTTTTGAGTTTCATTTGAGTTTATGCCATGACTCCTTATGAGAGATCGCACATGACTCAACCGGTTTGAAACTTTGCATTGCGTTGCATCATTATGTGGTCTTTCATAAGGATTCATGGCTTAAACTCAAATGAAACTTAAAAGTAACTAGAAGTTTTGCAGATGGTAGGACCTTGCGCAAGGTCCGTCCGGATTGCTACCACCATCTTGCTCGCTAATCCTGCCGTGAAGCAGCAGCACAGCACTTATATTAAAAATAAAGTCGAATAAAAAAAAGTTACAATTTCGTTGCAGTTGCGTTTCACCGTGTATTTTGGGCCTTAGAGTTATGAAATTTGGTAGGGTTCTTATTTGGTATGAAAATCACTATGCTATGTTTGGGAATAGGTACCCATTGAAATTTAGTGAAATCCAGGTATTTAAATTAAACTACCGGTTCTAATGAAAAATATGTAAAGTCAACGTCATAAATAAGTGATCACTCTTGTACCTAGGCGCTTTCAGTCGGTACCCAATTTCGTATGGCTTTTCAAACATGACGTTAAAATTAAAAAGTACAAAAGTGATCAGTTATTTATGACGTTGGCTGTACATTTCAATGTTAATGGCGCCCGGGACTAATCGGTTTTCTTCGTTTTCCTGAAAATTCAAAAGGGAAAGAAAAAGAAAAGCGATCTTTATGTTCCGAGTTCCGATCGACACTAAGAAACTAGTTTAAACCCTTGCACGTTTCACAATTCATTGATTAAATTTATTTCAAATCAAGAAGATACAGTGATACAAAAAATGAGTTCAGATTTAAAAGTACTTTTTGTATTGTATTGTATTGTATTATCGTTAAACATTTCATATGTGCAAAAGGGCCATGGCTCTGTGGTCAACATTGCTCGGAGGAGCAAAACACTGAATTTACGCCACAACCCAGAGGATCGGGAACAAGTGTAGGATCGGGAACAAATGTTTTTTACTCATAATCTGGGGGCACGGTAGTGCCCCCGCCAAGTCGAGCAAAACAAAACGGACCATACTTTTCTCGAAGCCATTCATAATGTTATCATTTCCCCTAACACTAGGACACCTTTTACAACACTACTTACTTTTGCTAGGACAACTTTTTTGCTTAAGATGCTGTTCTAAGTACAAAAATGATTCCTTTGAAGACAAAGCTTATTCACATTATGTAAGTACCTGTCTGGAACGCTATGACATGTTGAAAATAACTTAATCCAGGTACCGAGCGCATCTTATTTCGAAGCTTCTTTACTTGCATGCAAGCGCCTGCATAAAACAACTGAGCAGAGATTCAATTACGACACGTTGCTTATCTCTCGGAGCCAGGCGCTGACAATGAACGGCTAAAAGGTTCACACGTTGAGTGTATGAGAGACATGGGGCCCGTGGTACTGGGTTTAAACTGTAATTTAAGTTAAGTGCAGCTTTAATGTTAGGTACCTGATGGTGTGGTTATGGTATATAAGATTAGTAGTAAGAAATTGATTTCGAAACGCGTCTGTGTAGTGTATGGTGGTGGTGGTGATAGTTAGCTTAGGTTTGTATGATTTGTACCTATGTGTTTTTACAATCTTGAGGTGGATGAGCCGCCTGAACCACAGACTAAGTAATAATATAAACTCATACTGTTCACCCGTATTTTATTTGCGTGTATAAGCTCGTTTTCGCGTTTATAAGCTTCGTGGGTCCCACTGAAAAACAGCGTTGCGGCTTGCCGTAGCATTATGCTGAGTGGGGCCCGCTTTATACTATTCGATATTATTTTTTTAGGGTTCCGTAGCCAAAATGGCGAAAACGGAACCCTTGTAGTTTCGCCATGTCTGTCTGTCTGTCTGTCCGTCCGTCCGTCCGCGGCTTTGCTCAGAGACTATCAATGCTAGAAAGCTGTAATTTTGCACGAATATATATGTGGGAATATTAGGCTGATTTTTCACCTTGTATCACTGTTCCTGTCACTAATTCAAAAGAAAAAAGAAGGTCGACAGTTGAGAGCGGTCACTCACGAAAGTTATATTGTAGTACTTTGCATGTTACAGTTTTAAAATATTAATTCGTTTGTTTTTCGGCTGCCATCCCCACATATATTTAAACTATGCCGACAAAATTGTAAAATAAAAAATTCAAACTGTCCAATTGAATAAAATTTACTTTAAACCGTAGCTTAACGGTTCCTGGTATAACCGGTCTCCTGTAACTCCATTGTGCCGAAGCGTGGCGCGCTAAGCGAACAGGATTTGCTGAACTCATTCCGACTCAGATAAGACGAACAATAACAACAAGTACAATACTCCACCCTTCATTTGTTTTATTTTTGTACGTCTGCCCTTTCCTTTAGAATTGTACTTTGAACCAGAGCTTATATTCGTAGCTACAATATAATTAGTACTATTCATAGAACATTTCCACCCTGCTAATTGTACAAACAGCAACAAATATACAAGGTGACTTAGCCTCTGGACAATACAATACAATACAATACAAAGACTCTTTATTGTACACCAGAAATAGTAAGTGATACAGAAAACAAATACACAGAGAAAAAAAATCAAACCATGAACAAACAATGACATGGACAAATAATGAAACCATGGATAAGACTGATACTTAGCAATATCTTAAAATAGTTATTTGCTTAATAAGACAAGAAAAAAAAATCTATAAAATCAGATCATCCAAATGCACAGGTTACTCCAAAGTGATAAGTACATTGGAAACGGTACGGTCGGTAAATATTAGACTTTGCAGTTTGGTATAAATGTCTTGCTAAGCCAGTAGTATGAGTATGAATACAGCCAAAGTGAAAAAAATATGTGTATACTTACTTACATGACCTTAATGTTCAGCCAATAAAGTCCTGTGTAGATACATACTTTTTGCCCTTTAGATGCCTAAATTGAATACATAAATAGATATTTTGTTAACTTTAGATGTATGTTTGTTGCCGACAGTACCGAAGAAACTGATAATGTTCATTCACCGCGGTGGAACGTTTTAATAGTCAATTTAATATGACAAAGTGTGTTTGTATGTTTGTGTGTTTGTCCGTCTTTCACGCCGTAACGGAGCGACGGATCGACGTGATGTTTGGCACAGAGATAATTTATGAGCCCCCGAGTGACATAGGCTAATTTTTATCCCGGAAAAATGCACAGTTCCCGAGGAAACAGCGCGCGATAACCGAATACCACGCGGGCGGAGCCGCGGGCAAAAACTAGTAATATATAAATAGCTTCAAAAGTTCATAGACTGACATAATTTATACTTAATACCCCGATGCATTCCTAAAAAAAGGGATCTCAGATCAGATAGGCACACATTTTTTCTTTTGATTTATAGAACTCTACAAATTCTTTTTTACTTTTACCGGCTCCTGTATTTCTTAAACAACTTCAAAGAGCCTCAATTGTATGAAGCTGTACAAGTGCTTTTACTTGTCAAAATTGGCTGTGGGCCGATGTAATGTTTAAGAAAAATATGCTTCATCTCTGCACTTCGGAGGAAAAATATGACAAAATAACAAAACTTACTGAATAAAACAAGCCGTGGTGGAATAGTTAGTTTGACCTATAGGCCTTTCAAGAAAAGGATCGTGGGTTCAAATCCCGGCCGACATCTCTGAGTTTTTCGAAATTTATATGTGTGAAATTAGGAAATTACATTTGAAATTTACCCCGAGTTTTTCGGTGAAGGAAAGCACCGTGAGGAAACCTGGTATGTGTGAAGTTGCCGTTACTTTTGAAACGGAAGTTATATTGGAACACTTGTACACCATCTTCAATAAACTACTAAAATAAATTATATTGGTAAAAAAGTGATTGGCCCTTTTACATTTTTCTAAGTTTATTATTTAGTAAGGTTATTCTTAATTCTTACCTGTTGATGGAACTGGCTTTCTATGTTCTGGGGACCTAGGCCGAGGGCAAGGCCTATATAGGCCAAAGTTAGCGCCGCAGACATGCCTAGGGCTATAGACCGCGCTATCGGCATCATTGTGTGGACCATCTGGAAACAAAACAGGATATTCTTTAAGTAATTATAGCTAGTACCACCAGAGTTGACGCACACAATAATCATGGTAGACCCGGAGATGGTGAAAGAAAATATTAGATCATTCGTACCAGTAGGTACGCGGTTCTTCAGGGGTCTATTATGGAATGACAAAAAGGAAAATGATAGTCACAGCGCTGGTACCGGCGGCCCAATCGCGTGGGCGTTAATCAAACGTGTCAGATAAATAACGAGTGTCGAACGATTTGTTCTACAAAAATGCTTGTATTTTCCGATAGTCGATGAAAAGAAGTAATCGTTTTGCAAAAAAAAAATTACTCCTTTGCGGTGGTATGGCGGCCATTGTGAACCGTCGGAAAAGTATGGCAAGGTGATTTCCGTGAATGGCTACTCGACGACGATTAGCTGCGCAAAAATTAGCCTGGCACAAATAGTTGAATTGTTTTTTTTTTACTTATGTATTAAGAAAGAAAGAAAGAAAATAATTTATTTTATAACAGCAATGTACATACAATGTACATGTGTATGTGTATTCGCGTCGGTATGGCGGGCTGTAACACACATTTGTTGCATAGACTTTACTATCATAAGGTCGCGGATCAGAAACTCATATAAAAATTAGAACTACGTCATTTGATGCGAGGTAAAAAGTACAAATTCCATGTACAGTCAGCTGCAGAGAAAGGGGACCCCCCTGTAATGGCGGTAAGTATGGATGCCGCCGTTATAGGGGGGTACCTTTTCTCTGCAGCTGACTGTACTACTAAGCAATTGTTTATACCTAGGTAGTTTAATAATTATTAAGTAAATAATAGTTCGTTAATGTTCCTATACTCAAACAAACTCAAAACTCACAACATTTTTTGTTATAAAAATACAAAACACACCTAGTTGCCCAAGCATGGTAAGCCAACTTCTATGAAAGAATACCTTTACTTGGGCAATTTAATTTTCTCAAGAGATATCCGCCACGTGCCATTAATATCGAAGTTTCTAGAACTCGTTCCGGCTTAGTATAACGATAGTTCTTGTTAATTTTCTTGTTTGTTTACTTGCGAAATTGATTAAAAAGTGTGCTTTTGTTGGTGAACATTTTGAATTGGTTACACAAAGTATTAAATAAATAAATGAAAACCAGAAAGTAGTTTTCTCAGAATTAAGTTGTGTTTGTGTTTTTAAATCCCTTTTTATTGTGCCTACTCTAAAAGTTACGACTGCAACAAACGCCAATTATATATTTTGGCGAGATTGCGTACTATTCCGATAATTTAATACTGGCCGGTTTGCTGTCACTGTGTAATTTCTTTCTAAAAACGTCAAAACGCAACTGGCAAATACAAATCATGAGTGTAGAGTTAGAAATTAAGTAGAATTACTGACTTAGCAAAACACAAGAATATCTTTTAAAATAATGAAGTTACGACAAAATTAATGCAATTAACTAACTTAAAATGAAAAAATATTTGTTTGTTTGTTTAAACTCTTTATTGTACAAAAAGGAAATAGGTACAAAAATAACACACAAAAGAAAGTGCTAAGTACAAAGGCAAATAATATTAATATTTTTGGGGTGTTTGAGGTTTTCAGTTATTTTACCCTTGTAGTTCTTTGTAGTCTATTTTAAGGTAAACTTTGTTGAAAAAAAGGAAGTATTTTTTACGAGAACATGGAGAAAGAGAAAAAACAAAAATACTTATTACAGTCCGGAAATGTTCCCAAATCAGCATAAAACACAGGTGCAGTGTCACAGTTTTGTATTATTAAACCGTTATAGACTCGTAATTACATGGTTATAGTTCTTTTTAAGTCTATTCTTGAAAGATTTTTTGATTACTTGGAATCTAGATCTGCGCCTAAATACACTTCTTACGAATCACAAGAAAGGGTACATACACTCTGAACCAACACAACAAGATAAACAAGAAACATTCCGGAAAATTCCAAGACAAGGAAAAAAATGCTGAACGCAGCCTAACATCCCATAAAAGTACTGGCCACCTGGCGTTTTTAAATTAACTTCTGCCCTACTCCCCCATAATGATAAAAACTGAAGACATCGTAGAAACTCTCTGGAAATTCAAGCTGCGCTAACTCGCAGATATAATTTCATCCCAGTTTAAATCTAAACACAAGTGCATAGGGTATTAAATAAAATAAACATTTCTTTACTTAACATCGTTTCGCAATAAGGTATATTTATAATTGCACTGTTTTAGCCAGTGAAAACAATGATGTTATATGTCACTAGATTGGCAGTTTACGGCATTATTGACGTGGAGCCACTTCGAATATGCCTGCAGGCATATCTGACTTCAGTTGCCTGCTTGACATTAAGTGAGCGTGACGTCTCTGATAGTTTTTCAAAATGGCGAAATGTGCCGTTAAAAATTGTGCTTCACGGTCCGAAAAGCATAATAAAGCCAGTGGCATTACTTTTCACACCTAAGTTTGCATAATTTTGATCATATTGACTAAAATTACATCAGAAAATAAAATAAATACATCTTGCATTATTTTTGCCATCAGTGTTACCAGTAAAAAGATTTTAATTTTCCCACTTTTTTGGGATTTAGTTAATGAAAGAATGAATGACGGAAGTCTGCGCCAGTAATACCCATGTGTTGCAGTAATAAAATTTTGGCAGACTGTAATATGCTCAATCATTTCGAGAAGTAGATTTTATTATACTAATTAACGTTATTTCATCATCGTAATGTGTAATCATTAGAGACCGGATTATATGCAACATAAAAAGCTTGAAATATGCATGCAAATATGCATGAAAAATGTTTGAAATATGCACGAAAACTGACAGAATATGCAACATTAAATGACTATTTGTTTTTTGTTTTGTAAATATTATTTCTTTAGATTTAAGTTTATTGTTAGTAATACTTGTTTTAAGTTTTACTTTATTAAGTATGTATCTGTATAATTTATTGGTTTTTAATAAAATAAAAAAATATTAAGATTTAGATTTTTTATCACAAAATCAGTATACATTTAGTAAACTATCCATTGATAGACGGTAATCGATACAGTAACATGTTACATTATTTAATATTTTTGTAAACATTAACAATCAAGTATTGTTCTAAATGTTCAGTGGTAAGATTAGGTCTTCGATCATTCAAAAATCATTTAAAATACTGTAAATTATAACGATAATATGCATCATCACTAGATCTTACGAAAAATATGCTATTAGCGGTGAAAATGGCTTAAATATGCAAACGCATATGCAAATATGCAAATGCATATTATCCGGTCTCTAGTATCATCTTAAAATAGTATTAAGTTAACTTAGAATGATCTTTTTAGGGTTCCGGAGCCAAAATGGCAAAAACGGAACCCTTTTAGTTTCGCCATGTCTCTCTGTCTGTCTGTCTGTCCGTAAGTCCGCGGCTTTGCTCAGGGACTATGAATGCTAGAAAGCTTTTTTATTTCTATCTTCATACCTTTTAAATATCTTAGATATTTATTATTTACTAGCTTTTTAAATAAAAAACTAGCCAAGAGCGTGTCAGACACGCCCAAGATAGGGTTCCGTAGCAATTACGAAAAAAATCAAGTAACATTATGTACGTTATAACACAATTAAAACACTTACTCGTACTACAGTCTTAAAATCTATTGCTAGAAAAAGAGCGTATCTTCACGGCACTTACGTCCTATTGTTGAGAAGCGCAGTTTTTCGGAAATAACTCGAAAACGGTATATCCGATCATGTTGAAACCAATTTCCGTTGAAAGTATTTATTAAGCGTTACCTTCCCATATTTTTTGCATATTTTGGGACGCAATTTTTGCTCAAAAAAGTTTTTGAGAAATCTTACTATCTTTTCTAAAGAGCTGTCGAAATACTTGCCACACGTTGATGCGAGTTAAATTTTTTTTCATCTGTTACGTGTATGGAGGGCACCCCTGTAAATATTTATTTTTGTAATTTAACTACAAAACTAAATAGCGGCTTTGACATTTGTACTCCAAATTTCATTGATATACTCTTGTAGTTTTTGAGTAAAATGCCTGTGACATTCGAACGGACGGACCGACAGACAGACGGACTTGACGAAACTACAAGGGTTCCGCCTCCGCCATTTTGGCTCCGGAACCCTAAAAACTGTAACTTATTCATATCAAAATCCGTTTACTACTTTTTCTAAATATTTTCAATATGGGTCAAGCCGAGGTTTTTGCCACAAATAGCGCAACGCAAAGTGACGCAAACTGGTAACGCAAAATAGTTAAGGATGCGTACACAGTGTGTGATTTTCGTTAAAGAAATATAGAATTAATCATCATCATCATCATCATCATGTCAGCCGAAAGACGTCCACTGCTGGACTGACTGGTCTCCCCCAAGGCTCTCCACTCAGACCGGTCTTGTGCTTTCCGCATCCACCGCGATCCCGCGATCTTAGCCAGGTTGTCGCTCCATTTTGTTGGAGGCCTACCGACAGCTCGTCTCCCGGTCCGCGGACGCCATTCGAGAACCTTCTGACCCATCGGCCATCAGTCCTGCGTGCAATGTGCCCCGCCCACTGCCTCTTCAGTTTCGCAATTCTTCGGGCTACGTCAGTAACCTTAGTTCTACTGCGGATATCATCATTTCTGATTCTATCCCGCAGAGAAACCCCGAGCATAGCCCTCTCCATAGCCATTTGAGTGACTTTGAGCTTCCTTGTGAGGCCCATCGTTAGCGCCCACGTCTCAGATCCGAATGTCATCACTGGCAACACACACTGGTCAAAGACTTTTGACTTCAAACACTGCGGTAATTTGGATGAAAAGACACTGCGAAGCTTCCCGAACGCTGCCCAGCCGAGTCGGATTCGACGAGTGATCTCTTTCGCGAAGTTGGACCTACCTAACTGGACCGTTTATCCTAGGTATACATAGTCGTCAACAACTTCGAGCGCAGAGCCTCCGACTATTACGGGAGTTGGCACTACATGAACATTAGACATAACTTTCGTCTTGTCCATGTTCATTCTCAGGCCAACTCGGTCGGAAACTCTGCTGAGGTCAGCGAGCATAGCACTAAGGTCCTCCATGGTCTCAGCCATGACTACAATATCGTCGGCGAATCGAAGGTGAGTGAGGTACTCGCCATTAATGTTGATGCCTCGTCCTTTCCAGTCCAAAACCTTAAAAGCATCCTCCAATGCAGCGGTGAACAGTTTCGGAGAGATAACATCTCCTTGTCTGACTCCCCGCTGCAAAGGAATAGGCTTCGTGCTCTGGTCCTGTAGTCGGACGGACATAGTGGCGTTTTCGTACAAACACTTTAACACTTCGATATACCGGTAGTCAACTTGGCACCGCTGGAGAGCCTGTAGCACAGCCCAAATCTCGATCGAATCGAAGGCTTTCTCGTAGTCCACAAATGCAAGGCAAAGGGGGAGGTTATACTCTTCGGTCTTCTGTATAACCTGCCGCAACGCATGTATGTGGTCTACGGTACTATAACCTTTTCGGAAGCCGGCTTGTTCGGGAGGCTGGAACTCGACAAGCCTGCGTGCGTCTCGCGATGTTCTTCGTGATGACCCTGGAAAACAGCTTGTTAACATGGCTCAGAAGTGAGATGGGTCTATAGTTTTTTAGCAAGGTTTTATCACCTTTCTTGAAGAAGAGCACCACCACACTTCTGTTCCATGCTTTCGGCGTTCTCCCTTGGTGGAGGACGGAACTAAACAGCGTCTGAAGGCCCTTAAGAACTGGTTTACCACCCGCCTTCAGGAGTTCGGCTGTAATTCCGTCGTCACCCGGGGCTTTGCCATTCTTGAGCTGTTTGAGGGCCATACTAATCTCGTACAGGCTGACGTCCGGGATGTCTTCGGTATAGTGTCGGATTAATCTAGCTCTCGGGTCTTTAGCTAGATTTTCGACGGGTGTTCGTGTTGTCGTGTATAGCTGTCCATAAAACTTCTCAACTTCCCCCAATAGCTCAGGTTTGGATGAAATCACTCTGCCGTCCTCGGTCTTCAGCTTCATCAACTGGCTTTGACCAACAGACAGATCCCTGGTAAACACCTTTGAGCCCCTGTTATGCTCAATAGCTTCTTCAATACTATTAGTATTAAATCGGCGTACATCGCGCTTCAGAGACTTTGAGATCTGCCTGTTGAGCTGCCGATAGCGACAAGCGTCAGCAGAGGACTGCAGAGTCATCTCACGCCTCACCTCCATGAGCCTAATGGTGGAGTCCTAAAGCCTTTTGGTTCTAGTACGGCGGGTCTTGAAGAACTTAGACCCGACCGTATGAACAGCTTCCACAAACCCGTCGTTGTAATCGTCCACGTCGCTACCTAGGCATTCGAAACGGTTTTGAAGCTCGAGCTGAAAGCTCTCGGGGTTTTGGAGCTGAGCAGGTTCCGGACGGAGCGCAGATTTCATCAGTCGAGACCTTTCAAGCTTGAATTGGATATTCTATGAGCCTCGTACCATACGGTGATCACTCCCGGTTTTAACCGCACTGATCACGGAGACATACATCATTGAATATGTGCTTTTTCGTCGACATGATAAAATCTCATTCCTCGTAACACCATCAGGGCTCATCCAGGTCCACTTCCTATGCTCACGTTTCCTGAAGAAGGAGTTCATCATATAGAGTCCTTCCTTCTCCATGAAACCGGCCAGTAGGTGGCCCCGGTGATTCCTACGTCCCACTCCAAATTTCCCCACTCTCAACTCTTCACCGTCTCGTTTGCCCAGCTTTGCGTTAAAGTCCCCCATAACAACTGTGAAGTGAATTCTGGAGCTATGCATGGCTCTGGAAATATCCTCATACATAGCCTCTACCTCATCGTCGGAGTGCGTCGAGGTCGGAGCGTATACCTGTATGACCTTCAACGAATATCGTTGGGTCATTCTGAGTACAAGGCACGTTGTTTACGAGGGACCTATGGACGATAAACCCGACACCTCCTTGAGACTGGTGGTCGCCCTCTCGGAAATAGAGCAAGTTACCGGACTTCAGGGTTATCATGTCCTCCCCCTCTCTACGGACTTCTGACAGCTCTATGATTCCCCATCGTAACTTGCTCAATTCTTCCTCCAGTTCTAGTATCTTTTCATCGGTCCGCAGTGTTCGGCAGTTATATGTTGCCAGGGCCAAAGGTTGTCGTTTTTGGTAGGCGGGCCTCTGCCGGAGATTAACTTTAGCACCCCCTGCCCTGCCGTTACCATGGCCGCTACCGGAGCCAGGAATAGCAGGGCCGCCGGGGACTAGGGGTCTGGGCTCATTTTGTGGATTCATTTTTTAATTTTTATCGTGTACCTTGGGGGGAAAATGCCTTAGTCGCCACGCTTGGCAGGCGGGTTGGCGACTGCAGTAATACCCGATCGTTCGCGGAGGACGCTGCTGCCCATCCTCCGGTTTATCCCTTAGTTGCCTCTTACGACACCCACGGGAAGAGAAGGGGTGGTGTAATTCTCAACCGACACCACACGGCCTAGAATTAATATATAATAGAAATTCGTCATAACCAAGGGTTGAAAGTAACTTGTTACAGCAAAGATACCGCTTTAAATTCAGATAATATCATCGAAATTAAATACTATTATTTATTTCGAATACGCGGAAAGTAGAAAAGACACAGTGTTAGGAAATAAATATCCTACATTATACAAAAAATAAAATCACTAAGTTTGGTCATTTGTAAAATAAGGCATGACGCTTCAAGTTGTATTTTAAAATCTATATAACATATATAATGAAATTGTATAACATCAGAAGAAAAAAAAAATACCCGAAAACCGAAAACGTATGTGTGCATGCATCTTTATTCGATAGCGCACAATAAAAGGTATCGCAAAGTGATGCAAAGTGGCATAAAGTCAGTTCTGCGCGACTGTGGCGCAAAAGGAACATATCATAATTCGATAAATAAGCTCTTTACGCAGGTTAATTTAGCCTTAAACGATTACACACACTTTGATAAATAACGAGCAAATACAATAACAGATATTAATTAAAAACTTACGTTGGAATCTCAAAAAATGCACTCTGCGCCACAAGTGGGACAAATTTCCCTCCGAACGAATTTACATCGTACTCGAAAAATATAGCCGCTACCACCTCATTGACTATGGACAAGGTATACTTTAACGTTACCACTACTCAGATACAAAGCCGCTTACTGTTTAGCTCCACAAAATAGGGAGTTGATGGTTGCGCAATAAAACTGTCGCAAAGAAATGAAACCAAAAATTTTTAAATATTTTTTTTAAATGTGTGAAAAATAATGTTTTTTCTTAGAAAACATGAAACGATATTTAAAAGGTGGCTAGCTAACTATTATTTCATAACGTCGAATCAAAAATATAGTCACAAAGATGTCTTTATTTGGTTTTATTGATTCCGCAAGTGCACTACTGCAAAAGCGGACAACCGGTTTTTGCGAAAATTTGGTCATTTTTTGTAGTAAAATAATTTATAACTTTCCAAGTTTATGCATTTATTTCAACTGCTTCAGTGTCCGCGGTTCACCATTAGTTAGGGAATACAATGATATTTTTGAAATATATATATAGGCATTATTTTAAAAAATAAATGAGGCGGACAGTCAGATTACACGTTTTGTGGCAAAAACCTCGGCCTCACCCATATACCGTGTACGTGTACCTTCCGTTACAGTTTTATAATAGTATAGACTGAAAATTTTATTAAATTCTGTTCACAATATACAACATTAATCACACCAAAACAATTACATACATTTATTCATTTTGGGGGAATTATTTCTCACCACTGGCAACTCTGTCCATTTTCACGACAGCAGTATTATTGTCTCACTTCAACGGTAATTAGTTGATTATTGGAAGAAACGAGACAAATATAGTTTACTTTGGCATAATGTATCGGTTTCAAAGCTACGTCTTTCACACTATCAAGTGGCGACACATATCTGAGAATCGGTTGTAAGACGTTGCTGCTCTAGTATGTAGAAGCTCATTGAGTGAAAACAAATTAAATTTCGAATGCACTTTTACCAACTTTGTACTGGCTGAACCCTATTAATGACATAAAACAAATAGAGATTTTTAAAAGGACTATATTTATTTATTGTTAGTTTAACACAGAAATATCTAAAATCTCGTTTAAGAAACTTTACAAAATGATATTTCTAGCGCAATTGTTTACATAAAAGACAGAAAGTATGCTAATTTATCTAATTATGCGGACCCATGTTCAGATAAAATGCGCATTTCTGTGTTCTTTTTTCCACAAAACCGGAGTTTTTCTTTCATGCATAAATTCACACACTTAATTTTAGACTCGTTCGTTTTATTTTCACTTAGTCTATCTACATTCAGTTTCAATTAGAATAATAGTTCTTACTAGCAGATTAGATTTTCTGTAGCAAAATGTCCAACCACGCAAATTAACCAAGGAAGACACATGTGAGACGTCCTATATAGTAGATTGATAACCAAGGGTGGAAAGTGACCCATTTCACCCGAGATATTTCTGGTGCTCGAAGTTGGTCACGAGGTGCATCTAGATAGCCATGCCGAAACGTGTAAAAAAAATTTCATTGACGTAACTCAATTATCTTCGATGCCGTGGTTAGTAAAAATTAAAAAAAAAAATACTTTCCACCCTAGAGATGAAAACGCAATTTTCCATCCGGCTATCTACCCATGAAAATTAAACTTTCCGAACAGGAGAGATGAAAATAAATAATCATCGTCATCAGCCGGAAGACGTCCACCGCCGAACAAAGACGCTCCCCCTAAGAACGCCACAATGAACAACAAAAGTGATGTGAAAAATCGCCCCGGAGAATACATTTTAATTTTCGTTCATTTTTCTGAAACCTTGTTCAATTTTCTTCCTTCCTAGTGTGAACATAAGCTACTGTGTGACTACCATAATTAAATTAATTAAAAATTGTTTTCCTTGTCTCACTTTAATTACACTTTTACGCCGTAATAAAATAATTAATGTTTACTTTTACGAGTTTTAATCCAAAAATTAGTATTATGCTAACGTAAATAAATTTTCCGTGGAAGTATAACTTGAAAAACAAACAGTGTGCTTAATGGTTATGTATTTTATATTTTTTGTACTCGTAACTTCTGGAAAAGTTGAAGTTTTAGCTTTAACTACAGTTATAAGTGGAAAGAAAAATGGTTAACCTACTTACGTGCTACTTGTCTGGTAGAGATTATTGCTTTGACGTCTTTACGTCACAAACTAACAAACAGATTTACAAACTTTCCCATTTATAATATTAGTGTACAGTTGAGTTCATAAACTTGTGAGCAAATATTCGATTAAAAATATCTAAATACGACTCTATTGTTTGCGGTTTAGAAGCGTGTTCAGATATTCTCGACTCGACTGTATTATGGCATAATACACCGTGTTTGTATTGATTTCCGTTAACTTTAAGGGAAGGTTATTGAGGTCAAATAGAGTTAATTTCTAGAAGGAACTAGTGTCTTAACTCTTACTATTTTTGAGATATTCAATAATTAAATTTAATGGCTGAACCAGTGTAAAAGGTCCTTTATTACGTCATATTATTATTTATCTTTTAAATTTCGTCAGTAAAGAGGTCTTCGTTCATAGATATTCGCTACAAGGAGATTATTAGCTATGGGTTGGCACGTGCTGAATGAAATTTAAACTTTGTCATAACTGACACTAACTTTTGTGTAACTATAAGGGACCTTTTACACTGTAATATTAATTTATTATGTATGAATAACCAAAAAAAAATGTTTTTTTTTCGATTTTAACAAAAATCAATATACCTACCAGGTAGTTTTTGTTAATGTACCGAGCAACGTGTCGAATTTAACGGAAATGAACAAAAACACGGTGTATAATCTGCTCCTGATAAAAGCCCACCCCTCTATGGGCTGATATTAAACAAATTAAGGAGACCACGTAATTCAATTCAAATCATTTATTTCATGTAACAGAAGACACATAATATAAAGACCCAAGGCTCCAAGGGCCCAAGGTTCCTTAAGAGGAGACGTAAAATAAAGACGATGTCTTCTCAATCATATGTATTGACGAACTGACGATGCACACACACATACATACATGACAGTGCCAAGGACACAAGTTCAAATCCACCCGCTATTCCTATACATAACAATTATTAGTAAATACATGTAAATGTATGTTGAATGCAGACCTTATTTTTTAACTAATTAGTTTAGTGGCTACATCTAGCAATAATGCTTTACATAAATTAGTGGCGCTACTGTCTACGTAAAAATAAGTAACTAATATCTGTTCAGAATTTGTAAGTTGCATTTAAAACCACGTGTCCTAGCTCGAAGCACCGCATCATAATGTATGTAAAGTATGCAAACTTATAATTTTTGTCGAGGGCCGTGTATGTTACTTACAAAATTATTATTTTAAGAGTAATTTACCTGTTTTTCGTCTAACTTACACTTTGTGTTCTTGCATTAATCAGAAAACAATAGTTTAGGCGTTCTAACTTCCGAAAATAACAGATTTAAAAACAAAAAAAATAAACACTAGACTCCGAGATTTGAACTTGATCTCATGCTTTCTTCATTTAGTCGTCGTATTATCTGAGCCAAATGTCAGGTCACATGACCACACGAAATAGTCGATACCTAGTTACAATAGTTTGTTTTTGCGACACTGACTTACGCACCCATATGAAATGTCACTACATGCTCGCTGCGAACACTGTCAGTTGTACTCATACAATGGTAAAATGCATCAAAATTTACTGCATCACGCTGCACTTTGGATGCGATAAAGTTGCTTTTTTTTGTGTTTCGCTAGAAGAGCATATCCATAATTTACTATTCTCAAAAAATCCTCTAAGAAAACATGTCTGTGGAAGCTATGCGCGTTGTCCGGAGGTTTGTATGGAAGAGCAACCCCCTTAATAAGGAATAATGCACATATTAATTTGAAGAAGAATGTCAGCACTCCGGAAGCAATGAAATTTCAGCAACAAAAATATGACAAGCGCTTAACATTCCAAGGCGTCGTCACCAGTCAACCGTCGACCCGCGCCTCCGTGATCCAAATTAAACTGACAACAGTTCAGTTCTAATCATTATCAAGTGAACCAGTCGGAACAATTCCGGTATCGACATTCTTCCTTGGATCCTCGTTTTACTAGCCAATAAATAATATTAATCTTTCCGTATTATCAGGAACTAAATATTTCTCGTGACTTCGTCAATAAAGAATTTGTTAAGGAACATATCAGGAACAAAATGTCAAGCACATACAATCACCAGCATTAATATCTGCCACAGCCGAGTATGCAAAAATATCTGACACGTCCTTTCGGCCCTAGAAATAGAGTCGTATCAGATATTTATGCGCGCTTGTTGGATCAGATATTGGTGCTGGTGAGTGTACATACACGCGACGGCGGCGGTAGGTTAGTGCGCTAGTGGCGTAGTCTCTTTTCAATGAATATATTTTGCCCGGACACTTTGCTACTACGGCCTATAAGGTGTCATCATCATCATCATGTCAGCCGAAAGACGTCCACTGCTGGACATAGGCCTCCCCCAAGGCTCTCTACTCAGACCGGTCTTGTGCTTTCCGCATCCACCGCGATCCCGCGATCTTAACCAGGTCGTCGCTTCATCTTGTTGGAGGCCTACCGACAGATAAGGTGTAATGGATATCCCGCGGGAATTATGTCATTTTCCGAGATAAAAAGTATCCCATGTCATTCCCAGGAATGGATTTTCTTCATGTAGCTTTCACTACAACTCTAGTGCACTAGCCTGTGATTAACTGAAATTAAAAATGAGCAAAATAATCTGGGCTCTCCCTCATATTCTCATGAGAAAGGGTATAGCCGTGTAAGGATGGCGAAACTGCCTTTGACGAGAAAGTAGTTTTCCTTTGGCTCGGATAATTGTCTTTACATACGTTGTAATTTGACCAAATTTTAGCCCCAAAATGGGCGTGGTTTTTGAGATAATTAAAAAAAAAGGAAAATCGTTTTTATTTTTTATTTACCAAACTAGTGGCCCGATTTTCACGAAATTTTTATATGTTGTGTAGAAAATTAAGAGCGTTTTTTTCTAAAAAAAAAATCCAAATAATTTTATATTTAAGTAAAAAAAAAATCATTTTTTTAATATTCATAAATTTTTTTTTTTTACTTGCGAGGTGGCGACACCTACCAATATCAGATATATTATGACCCATTTAATACTCTAATACATATATTTTTTTCAAAAACATTCATTTGGATCATCAGGTTAAAATAAGCGAATTTGTAACATCTCATACAATACATAGCCTTCCCTTTACTACGTACATGGGCGTTTTCAAAAAAAGTTGTTGAAATGACTTTTTTTTAGAAGTGGATGAAATTTGGTATTCCTGCTCAAAATCAGGAGCACTTTCGATTATAATAGGAGAAAAAAAATGTCTCAATATTTTTTATTCCATTACGTTACCGTTTTCATACGCGTATCTGTGGCGGTAGTGTAATGGATAACACAAAATTATATGAAAAACCTGGGACACTTTTTTTCCCATTGCAATCGAAAGCGCTCCTGATTCTGATTAGGAATACCAAATTTCATCCACATCTGACAAAAAAGTCATTTCAACATCTTTTTTTTGAAAAAGCCCACCTACGTAACATAGGATTCAATAGTAGGGTGGGTTGAAAAATTTTTTTTTTTATTTTCTTAGCATGGGGGTAGAATTTGTACCTTATGAAAAAAGAAAAATTTTCAAAAAAAAAATTTTACTTAATATTTTGAGGTGGCCCACTCCCTTTTAAAATTAATAATCTATTAAATGAAGTAGTACCAAAAAAATATATGAAAGGTGTTCTAGAACCTGTAGGGTCTCCCCTCGAAAGCCAATTGGAAATCAAAAGTAAAAAAAAAAAAATTTCTATTATTTTTGTAATTAATGTAAAAAATCAAAAAATGACTTCTTTCTTTTGTATTAAAATGAAAGTTATAAGTAAAAAAAAATCACAATCGACAATTTTTAGACGTCTTCCACGATGTTTGACCGAAAAAAAAATTTTTTGTTGGAACTACCTCATTTGATAAATTATTAATTTTAAAAGCGAGTGGGCCACCTCAAAATATTAGATAATTTTTTTTTTTTTTTTTTAAATTTTCTGTTTTCATAAGGTACAAATTCTACCCCCATGCTAAGAAAAAAAAAAATTTTTTTTCAACCCACCCTACTATTGAATCCTATGTTACGTAGGTGGGCGTTTTAAAAAAAAAGATGTTGAAATGACTTTTTTGTCAGATGTGGATGAAATTTGGTATTCCTAATCAGAATCAGGAGCACTTTCGATTGCAATAGGAAAAAAAAGTGTCCCAGGTTTTTCATATAATTATGTGTTATCCATTACACTACCGCCACAGATACGCGTATGAAAACGGTAACGTAATGGAATAAAAAATATTGAGACATTTTTTTTCTCCTATTATAATCGAAAGTGCTCCTGATTCTGAGCAGGAATACCAAATTTCATCCACTTCTAAAAAAAAGTCATTTCAACAACTTTTTTTGAAAACGCCCATGTACGTAGTAAAGGGAAGGCTATGTATTGTATGAGATGTTACAAATTCGCTTATTTTAACCTGATGATCCAAATGAATGTTTTTGAAAAAAATATATGTATTAGAGTATTAAATGGGTCATAATATATCTGATATTGGTAGGTGTCGCCACCTCGCAAGTAAAAAAAAAAAATTTATGAATATTAAAAAAATGATTTTTTTTTACTTAAATATAAAATTATTTGGATTTTTTTTTTAGAAAAAAACGCTCTTAATTTTCTACACAACATATAAAAATTTCGTGAAAATCGGGCCACTAGTTTGGTAAATAAAAAATAAAAACGATTTTCCTTTTTTTTTAATTATCTCAAAAACCACGCCCATTTTGGGGCTAAAATTTGGTCAAATTACAACGTATGTAAAGACAATTATCCGAGCCAAAGGAAAACCACTTTCTCGTCAAAGGCAGTTTCGCCATCCTTACACGGCTATACCCTTTGTTATTCATAAAACTACATGTTTTATAAAGCCCGCCATGAAAGAGGTAACAAATGGACCACTTAGGAAAATCCGAAAGCGGAAAATTGAAAAATAAATCCGCCACGCAAAACCATACGTTGCCGTTGTTAGTGGCTTGGCTTATTATCTTGGTTTTCTGGGAAAAATGATTTCTATTTACGTGTTACGTGCGTACTGCGAGTAAATTATTCAGAGACAATTTTAAATGGAGAGAATACGGGATTTCCGGTTCAATGATTATTAGGATGTTTAAACGTTTTTTTTACGTGTATAGTCAGCTGCAGAGAAAAGGTACCCCCCTGTAACGGCGGTATCCATACTACCGCCTTTACAGGGGGGTAGGTACCCTTTCTCTGCAGCTGACTGTACAGTGCTATTTATTATCGACTTCTAATCTAAAGGGAATAACAATATCTGATATCACGACTTCTAATCTAAATGGAATAACATCTGATATCATTAAGAAATATATAATAATGAGCTCATCGTCATTGTCATAGTACGAAGAGCCTAGGTTTTGTCGGTGAAGTAATCAATTTATTGAATCGGACGTTACTTTGCGGAGGTCCATATCAATGAACTAAAATAATTCCTTTGCTCACCCACGTGTCCATGCAGTATGGAGGTGGAAGAACTGCATGAACACGCAGATCTTGTATCTTGTATGTGTTTTTTTTATACGACTGGAAGGCAAACGAGCAAGTGGGTCTCCTGGTGGTAAGAGATCACCACCGCCCATAAACATCTGCAACACCAGAGGTATTGCAGATGCGTTGCCAACCTAGAGGCCTAAGTTGGAATACCTCAAGTGCCAGTAATTTCACCGGCTGTCTTACTCTCCGCGCCGAAACACAACAGTGCAAGCACTGCTGCTTCACGGCAGGATTAGCGAGCAAGATGGTGGTAGCAATCCGGACGGACCTTGCACAAGGTCCTACCACCTGCATCTGCACCTGTGTTGTCTTGAGAAAAGAAATTCTTTTAGTTAATTGTGGAGTAAGGGTGGAGTATATAATCGCCGTTCTGTACCCTCTCTGCTACAAATATAGATTACACTAAATTATGCAAATGCATCTACTTCGCGTGTCCGCACCCCGACCAAACGTCTGGGTTGGCCCCATACAAACACTGACTGCTTACTGACTAATCATGACTAGCGACTGACTCGAGCCCCACGGCGCGGAATTTACATCGCTAATTCGCTCTTGAGACGTCACAGTAGATCTAAAAAAGTGACACGGTTGGTTTCCTCACGATGTTTTCCTTCACCGTAAAGCTTGTCGCGAATTTCAGATGTACTTATTTTTTGATGAATAAACGATGACTGTACCTGTTTTCTGTATTGTAACATAAAGAGTCGTTGTAAACAAATAGATAATACCTACCTATTGTAAATAATACTCGTTCATGCGAAAATTCAATTCCGTACATACCCAGAGCGCCTACTCCGAAATCCGAAAATCGAAGTTTGTATCGTACCATCCCTCTCACTCTCGTATTAAATAGCATAAGCGTCAGAGGGACGGAACGACACGAACTTCGATTTTCGAATTTCGTAGTACCTAACTCCGCTGACATATTGGTATCCCGCAGAGACAAACAATTCTTCTTAGTTTTCATTACCGAAAAACCGAACGTTCCCTGGAAAGATGAAATATTATGCTGCTGCTAATTAAGTATTGTATTACCGTAGCTTGTCACAATATGATAAGCTAACCATGTTTATTCGTCCTTTTACTTTATCCGTTTAATTTTTTTAACCCCCGGCGTAAAAAGGATGCTATAAGTTTGACCATTGACTGATTTCGACGTAGTTTTTTTGGGAAACCGAGTTTTCTAAAATCAAAACATAATTTTTTTTTGGTAAAATATTTCATTTTTAATACAAACTTTTTGCTGACAATACTTTTGGTTGACGGTACTTCCATGGTCACCTAAGTTACTTTTGCATACCAAATTTCAAGTCGATGCCATTAACCGTTGAAGAGTTCCTGGCCGGACTACCAGGATGTCACTACCAAACTACTGTATTGTCACGCAAGTTACATAAGTATACCAAATTTCAAGTCAATCCAACTAGGTACTGGAAGTTGGTCGAATTTGCAAGTTTTGATTACAGACAGAGAGACAGACAACAGGACAGGTGAAACGAAATAAAAGCTTGTAAAAACGTGATCGTCCAATTAACACCAACTGCCAAAGAGCCATAATAAAACCAGGACCGAGTTCCCAAGGGCCAAATTTACCCTTCAGAGTCAAAGTAGGTACCACGACCTTACGACATGTAGTATTAGTTGAGACTAAATAAATAGACGGAACAAAGAAATCCAATGAAGAAGTTTTATTTCTAAAATTTTCTTTATTTTTCTTAGTTATAGTAAAATGTTTGTTTTTAATTGTCCAGCGTTATTTGTAAAGTGGAACGAATGTATTTGTTTTGGGCCACAAGTTGTCACTTCATTATTCTGGTCGTGAACATATTTTATTCAACTAGGGCTGCCATCTCTAAAATTTGGCTACCAGGACAAGACGCGTGAAAACCCCGGATCTTGGAGCCCAAAACCGGACACGTCAACAGGCTTAGATTAGGTTAGGTGTAATTTAAAACATTCTTTAATATTGAAGAGAACATTTCCGGTGGATGTACCACTTTTGTTCTAAAACCAAAAAAACTGAAAAAAAAAATTATTTTTCGCGGTATCTAAGAGGCAAGCTCGGATTACACGCATTTAGGACCAAATGAAGGTATCAAAACAATTTCCAGCTTTCTGGAAATTAATCCTTCAAAAAATTCTAATTGCGTTGGTATAAAAATTAAAAATATTTTTAAACCCGGACTACAAATGAAACCTCGCCCGGACGCTCCCCGGACGCCCTCTAAACTAGGACAAATCCGGGGAAACCCGGACTGATGGCAGCCCTATATCAACTAACGTCGTATATTTTTCAGCATTATTGTAATGCTCCAATAGCGTGTTTGTCAACACAAGGTCAGTGTCAGAGGTTGTTCAAAGCATATGGAGTAGGTAATGGAATGTTTTTGTAACATTAAACACCGTATACTTTAGACTCAATTGGTTTTATAAGTAGCCATAATCGACCAAGTAAGGAAGTTCTTGATGACAGTTCCTACATCGTTTCTACAAAAAAAAGGCTGATTGAGAATATGAAGGATAGCTGGAAGAGGTTCCTTTAGTATATTATAGTATAGTATAGTATAGAATACACACGCATGCCGCATAAAAATATCTTAATTCAGAAAGTCATTTAGTTTTCCTTCATTAAAACCTTGATTATATCATAGACAGGGATGTTTGGAAATAATTCAGATCCGCATTAGCGATCCCTTCAAATTGCGAACCTACTGTGTTAAAAATAAAATTGTGTTAAATAATAGTATATAGATATCATTTATAAATTTTGTGAACCTGTTTTAAAAAAAAAAATACCTCGTTGAGTTTCTTACCGGATTCTTCTCAACGGAGGTTTTTTCCGAACCGGTGGTAAATTTTTTGACGTTCATAAGTGCTTATTGTAGCCTTAATTGAATAAAGAGATTTTTGACTTTTTTTTGACTTTGACCTATCAAAAAGAATAAGTAATTGCTTAAGAGCACCACATGCTCTTATTTGGCCTAATCCGGATGATAATCGGCTGAGTGTCGCCAGCCGGGTTCTGTCGGAGTGGTCTTACCGGATAACAGGGATCCGCTCTCAGCGGATTACGAAGAAATGGCTTTGCAGTTATTTATTGGCCGGAACTTTGACTACCTGAAGGAACCTGAACCTATCAAAATTAGTAAATAGCCGTATTAAAAAAATTGGTGGGTTTGCTTGGCCAACATGGCGCCCATCCGAAATTTGACAGATCGCGGGTAAAAATATTAAAATACTAGCTTTTGCCCGCGGCTCTGCCCGCGCGGTATTCGGTTATCGCGCGCTATTTCCTGTGCATTTTTCTGGGATAAAAAGTAGCCTATGTCACTCTCGGGCCCATAAACTATCTCTATGCCAAAAATCACGTCGATCCGTCGCTCCGTTACGGCGTGAAAGAAGGACAAACATACAAACACACAAACACACTTTCGCATTTATAATATTAGTATGGAAGTATGGATGGATAATATTTTGGCATGGAGATAGTTTAAGGGCCAGAGAGTAACATAGACTACTTTTATCCCGAAAAAAATCACAGTTCCCGAGGGAATAGCGCGCGATAACCGGCTCCCACGCAAAAGCTAATATTACTATAGACTAAGTATAGTAGTATTACTAATAAAATACTGTAGAAGCTAGATAAACAAAATGTTCAAATAAAACCAAAATTAATTCCAAACAAAAAAAACCTGAAACATTCAATATCGAATTCTTAGAAAAGAAACAAACAAATTGCTTCCACTAAAGTGGGTTTCGCTTATTTTCATTGTGAATTCCATTGAGAGTTTAATTACTCTAGAATGCTACATCAAAAAGACATCAGATGTATTATTCAGTGCCATCCGCCGCAAACAAAATTAGGCCGTTTGCCCACTAGATTCCATTGAGATGTAAGGAATCTACCACATTGAAGCTTTAAAATTAAATACAAAGAGAGAGAAAGTTGCTATGTCTAATGGGTCCCACTGAAAAAAACTGACTTGCCGTAGCATTATGCTGAGTGGGGCCCACTTTATACTATTCGATGTTATTTTTTTTCTCTCCATTTATTCTATTTTTTATTGTATCGAATGTGTAAATAAATGTTTCTCTCTCTCTCTTTCTCTTATATTGTCTAATGCAAAACTGACTTAAATTGGTAATGTCTACCAATGAGAATGATTGGTAATATATACCTATGTGTTGTGCAAGTGACAATGGACAGGCTATAAATAGCACGGAGAACAGATGATTGTTGGGGCAGAAAGGTTTTCGAGTGAATCGCGGGTCTTCAAGCACAGCGTAGGACTTCTACCAACGAGATGGACGGATGACCTGGTTAAAGTCGCGGGTTCGCGGTGGATGCAAGCCGCTTCCAACCGAGGCAACTGGAGGTCTATAGGGGAGACCTATGCCCAACAATGGATGTCCTATGGCTGATAACGATGATGACGTGTGCCTAACTTTGAGAAAAAGTTTATCTTATTTCAGAATTATTCACCATTTTTGAGAAAAGCTTAACATTAGTCTCGGCAGGAATAGCAATTGCTGGCTTCGTATAAGTTAAACGGGCTCGCAAGCTTGTCCGTTTAATAACTCAGCCAGCAATTGCCTACTTCCAAGCTACAACAATAATCTACTATTATTTTATTTCAAATGTATTAAACTTCAGTGTGTCCGATTCCTAAGGCCGTCTGCCCACTACATTGGGGAAGGAAGTAAACATTTACCCGGCCTGTCACGAGCTTTGACGTAAACAAATATTTAGGACCGCGGACACTTTGACAGGTAATAGATGTATCCCGAATGCCTCGGAAATGTCCAATTTGTTTTCCGATGTTTTATCCAATTGAAGTTTGCCGAGAGGGAAGTATAAATTGGTCGAATGGTGATTTGATAAATTGGTGCGATACATGTGTCCAATAAATGTATTTCGTGGAAGCTCGAATTATTTATTCAAATGGTGAGGATCAAGACTCCGCCAAATTCCATTCGCTACCACTATATACCTAGTACAATATGTACGTACTTATAGCAAATCCAAAGTCCAGATTTTGTGCTTGAATGGATTTTGATGGGAAACAGGTGTACATTTTTTTTCTTCTCTTTCTAACCTTGCTGTCAGGCAGCAGTACCTGCGTTACTGTATTCTGCGTGTGTATATGTACCTACATATTTTATTACGCTGCGTGGAAGGTAATAAAACCGGCGTAAATTCTGACACGTGAAGTATTCTATATCTTAGCTGTGTAAGCTTATGCGTTATCGATTCTCTAGCATTATAGTTGTCCATAAGAGCTCACTTATTATATAGACACTCACCAATATCAAAGCGAAGAGTGGCAACGGCGCATAGTGCGTGGCCAATAGCATCCCAGCATCAAAGACATCTGTGACCAGCACCAACCCCCATCACTCCCAATCCAAGTATCAAACACTTACCAATATCAATGCAAAGAATAGCAACGGCGCATGATCATCAGCTTCCCAGCGCCGAGAACACTTGTGACCAGCACTAACCCCAATCACTCCAAACCATTATAAACACGAGATAAAAACTCACCAATATCAAAGCGAAGAGTGGCAACGGCGCATGGTGCGTCGCCATCAGCATCCCAGCATTAAAGACATCTGTGACCAGCACCAACCCCGATCACTCCCAATCCAACTATCAAGCACTTACCAATATCAATGCAAAGAGTGGCAACGGCGCATGGTGTGTGGCCATCAGCTTCCCAGCCCCGAGAAGAGCTGTGACCAGCATTAACCCCAATCAATCTAAACCATCATAGACACGTAATAAACACTAATATCAAACCGAAGAGTCGCAACGGCGCATGGTGCGTGGCCATCAGCGTACCAGCACCGAGAATAGTTGTGACTAGCATTAACTCCAATCACTCCAAACCATCATGACACGAGATAAATACTCACCAATATCAAATCAAAGAGTGGCAACAGAGTATGGTGCGTGGCCATCAGCGTACCAGCACCGAGCACAGCTGTGACCAGCATTCACCCTAATCACCCCAAACCATAGAAACGAGATAAACACTCACCAATATCAAAGCAAAGAGTGGCAACGGCGCATGGTGCGTCGCCATCAGCGTACCAGCACCGAGCACAGCTGTGACCAGCATTCACCCCAATCACTCCAAACCAACATAGACACGAGATAAAAACTCACCAATATCAAAGCGAAGAGTGGCAACGGCGCATGGTGCGTCGCCATCAGCGTACCAGCACCGAGAATAGTTGTGACTAGCATTAACTCCAATCACTCCAAACCATCATAGACACGAGATAAATACTCACCAATATCAAATCAAAGAGTGGCAACAGAGTATGGTGCGTGGCCATCAGCGTACCAGCACCGAGCACAGCTGTGACCAGCATTCACCCTAATCACCCCAAACCATAGAAACGAGATAAACACTCACCAATATCAAAGCAAAGAGTGGCAACGGCGCATGGTGCGTCGCCATCAGCGTACCAGCACCAAGCACAGCTGTGACCAGCACTAACCCCAATCACTCCAAACCATCATAGACACGAGATAAACACTCACCAATATCAAAGCGAAGAGTGGCAACAGAGCATGGTGCGTGGCCATCCGTGTGCCGCACCAAAAACAGTTGTGACCAGCACTAACCCCAATCACGCCAAACCATCATAGACACGAGATAAACACTCACCAATATCAAATCAAAGAGTAGCAAGAGCACATGGTGCGTGGCCATCAGCGTCCTAGCGCCAAGGAAGCTGTGACCAGCATTAACTCCGATCACTCTAAATTATTATAGACACTCAACAATATCAATCGCAGCGTGGCAACGGCGAATGGAGCGTGGCCATCAGCGGGTCAGTGTACTGGGAACATCTCGGGCCAGTAGAACCCGATCATTCCAAATTATCATAGACACTCACCAATATCAAAGCGAAGAGTGGCAACGGCGCATGGTGCGTCGCCATCAGCGTACCAGCACCGAGCACAGCTGTGACCAGCATTAACTCCGATCACTCTAAATTATTATAGACACTCAACAATATCAATCGCAGCGTGGCAACGGCGAATGGAGCGTGACCATCAGCGGGTCAGTGTACTGGGAACATCTCGGGCCAGTAGAACCCGATCACTCCAAATTATCATAGACACTCACCAATATCAAAGCGAAGAGTGGCAACGGCGCATGGTGCGTCGCCATCAGCGTACCAGCACCGAGCACAGCTGTGACCAGCATTAACTCCGATCACTCTAAATTATTATAGACACTCAACAATATCAATCGCAGCGTGGCAACGGCGAATGGAGCGTGACCATCAGCGGGTCAGTGTACTGGGAACATCTCGGGCCAGTAGAACCCGATCACTCCAAATTATCATAGACACTCACCAATATCAAAGCGAAGAGTGGCAACGGCGCATGGTGCGTCGCCATCAGCGTACCAGCACCGAGCACAGCTGTGACCAGCATTCACCCCAATCACCCCAAACCATAGACACGAGATAAACACTCACCAATATCAAAGCGAAGAGTGGCAACGGCGCATGGTGCGTCGCCATCAGCGTACCAGCACCGAGCACAGCTGTGACCAGCAGTGATCCCGCCAGCGCTAGCGCCTCCCACTCTGGCGCGGCTGGCAACAGCGCCATCGCCAGAACGATTGACAGCACGAAGAAGATGACTGATAGAGTTGCGATCTGTATAGAGATCTTGGCGATATCCTGAAAAAAGAAGATAATACAATTAGATTATTATTATTATAGTAATGATGATGTAGTAATGATGGGGGATGGCATTGTAAATACTATAAGCAAAAAGCTTCTCATCGTCTCGATACGTCTCACAGCACGCGGGCCCAGTGTGGAAGAAATTTCACAAAAATCATTGAATTTCTTTACAGATGTAAGTACTTATATATAGGTCTCCTCACGAGATTCTCCTTCAGTCTAAATCTTATATTGAATTTCGAATGTAATACATTCCGAAAAACTTCTCTAAGTTTAAGTAAGGTTCTAAGACCATAGATCAAACTATTAGGTCAGTTTTTAGCATTTATTTTCTTTTCGACACCATAACACCATGTTATTAGTGTCCATAGTACAAGCTTTGCTTAGTTTGGGACTATAGGTCAATTTTATTGGTGCCAGGTGTCTACTAGCTTTTGCCCGCGGCTCCGCCCGCGCGTTATTCGGTTATCGCGCGCTGTTTCCTCGGGAACTGTGCATTTTCCGGGATAAAAAGTAGCCTATGTCACTCTCGGGCCCTTAAACTATCTCTATGCCAAAAATCACGTCGATCCGTCGCTCCGTTAGGGCGTGAAAGAGGGACAAACATACGAACACACAAACATACAAACACAATTTCGCATTTATAATATTAGTAAGGATGCTACATACATAGGTCCTACCAATTTGTACCATTCCAAAAATCATAATATTAAAAAAAATAAAAAAATACGTTATGAATAAAAGCTCCTTTGCTGACTGTACTTTTTGTTTACTATAGTTGCTTTATCATCCAAACTACATATCCATACCCAAATTTCAAGTGAACACATAACCGTTGAGGAGTTCCGTCCTGCAGAGACGATCCTGGCTAAACCACCAAGATGTCACTACCAGATTACTGTATTTTGAGCAGATTTAAATAAATATACCAAATTTCAAGTCAATCCGACCACAGGAAGTAAGCAAATTTAGCTTCCAAGATTAGACTCAGACATACAAATAAATAAACAGGGGGCCTACCACGCTCTCTTAATACGATGCAGTTTAAGCTCTAAAATGAACTGCATCGCTATTTCGTACTACGACGTTACTTTTGTGATTCATTTCAAGTGAGGTTCAGCGATAGCGATACATATATCAGAGAAAATATCGGTCTTTCATTCACTTGTAAGCGATTGAGATTCAGCTCTGAGAAATAAAGGCCGTGGTACCAATTTCGACGATGCAGTTTAGGTGCCTAAATTGAACTGATCTGCGTTTGGATCGTTTAGGAAAGATCGTGGTAGGCCCCCAGGGAAAGCTAAATAAAAGCTTGTAATAAAATAAATAACTACCATTCACGGTACGGTGCGGAACATGACCAGGAAATAACTTAAATATTGATACAAGGAAAATCAGTCATCCAAATTAATTTAATGGCTTTCATTAACTATTCTATTATAGTCTTCTCACTGAATCAAAGCATAATTGTCTTGTACAAGCCAAAAGGTTGAAAAGAAATGAAAAGGTTAAATTTAGCTAGGAATATTTAGTTGCTTTTACGGTTCCGTTCAAAGGCTAACTAGGGTTTCGCAGTCTTTCCATCCGCCCACTGGCGACCCATTTCTTCTATCTGTAATAAGGTTCTCTTGAATGTATTTTCTTGATGAAAACTAATTAGTTCTTCAGTTAAATTATCAGACAATAGTGAACATATTTTTAACCGCCGTCAAAAAGAGGGGTGTTATTAGTTGGACCGCTATGTGTGTCTGTGTGTCTGTCTGTGGCACCGTAGCTCTTAAACAGGTGAACCGATCTGAATGTGGTTTTTTATATTTAAAATCTGATTTTCTAGTAATGGTTCTTAGACATTTTTCGCCAAAATCAGTTGAGTTTCAGCCGTTTTTGAGATATTTAAATTTGAAGTGAAAAAGTCGGGCACTTTTCGTTTGTTACCAACAAAAAAATACGAATATACTAAGAAGTAAAGCCGAATATGGGCAATCAGGGGAAAAAACTCGTGTAGTTTTGAAAATTGGTACAGTTAACTATACCTTGCAGTATCCAGATCAAAATACTAAAAGTCCTCAAGAGTTGGGGGTGTGCTGACGGTGTAAGGGTAAATTTGGTACATTCATCTTTTCTCTACGATTTATACTTTAGAAGTTACGGGTTGTGTAAGTTTTAACAGATTTAAAAAGTAGACGATTTAAGAATAACGAAATGAGTTTTAAATTTTGTTTAAGAATAGAAAAAACAAATCAGTCTGTCTTTATTATCTTATTCATCGTATTCTACATCAAAATATTCGTCTTTTACTTGTATGATATCTACATGTGTACCTACATCATTTGCACATGAGCCTAAGCAGAGGAAGCATATGATACTAGACTAAGATCAGTGGTGGTAATTGTCTCCTCGCTTCCAACCTCACATTTCTGAAGGCATTTCACTACCCAGCCACTCTTGTAGTTGGTGGAATACTGGTAGTGCGTGATAATTTGTTGACCCTTTAGTAGGGAGGAAAGAGGAGAGATCAGTTTTGGACTTGGTGCTGGATTTTACAAAAAGCTAGTATCGATGGCTATTAAGATCGAGCTGAGTAGTGGACGCTCGATATATTATCAAAAACATCATTTCTCTTGATTTTTTTTTTTATTTTTTTTTTATTCGTCTGGAAGAAAAACGAGCAAGTGAGTCTCCTGGTGGTAAGAGATCACCACCGCCCATAAACATCTGCAACACCAGGGGTAATGCAGTTGCGTTGCCAACCTAGAGGCCTAAGATGGGATGCCTCAAGTGCCAGTAATTTCACCGGCTGTCTTACTCTCCATGCCGAAACACAACAGTGCAAGCACTGCTGTTTCACGGCAAGATTAGCGAGCAAGATGGTGGTAGCAATCCGGGCGGACCTTGCACAAGGTCCTACCACCTGCAAAACTGGCTGGCTGTTTTCTATGGATTCCGATGTTAATGTTACACACCCTATAGCTCCTTAAGTATTGATCGTAGAGCAAAAATAAAGATGACCAAATTTGTCAGAAATTTTATGTAGAAACTTTTGCCACTTCAATTTCGCAATTCTTCGGAATTCTTTGAAGTGAATTGGTGAGCAGTTTAATACAAGGTACATAATTAATGTAGTTACAATCACGACAGATAAAACCCCACCGGAATTACTCACAAAGAAAACTAATAACACTTCTCGGGCAACTTACCTACACGATTTCTCAAATGTTTCCCAAACTCTGAATCCCCATTGTCTACGTTAGAAAGAGAGGTAGAGAGCGGGTCGACCGAGAAATAGGGCTGTGGGGAACAATGGATGTAATTAGATAAGTCTAATCAAACATTGGGAGGATTGCAGGGTTATGTTGTCTTAACCTGTCCTCCCGGGAGACAATTCGTTTTTGATTGAATGGAATTGTAATCAAATGTAACAAAGGAAGTAACGAAATAGGGAAATTTTGTTGAATATAAAATGAAGGTGACCACTGGATAGACAAGAATAATAATGTTTTATAGACAGTACAATAAGCCGTGGTGGCCTAGTGGTTTGACCTCTCAAGGAGAGGGCCGTGGGTTGAAACCCCGGCTCGAACATCTAAAAGGGCTCCTAGACGGGCCATATTTTCACGAAAATGTATAGCTGCAATAGTGTGGCCGGCAGCATCAGCCAGCATTTACGGCCAGACTATGCTACACTCGGCAATATTTTTAGTATGGCCGGGATATATTGCCACATATTTTTAATGTGGCCGATGAATGTTTAGGGTTTCAGACATATTTCCGGAATAATTGCTTTGCAATCAAAAATACTGCAATATTTCTCAGCCACTTTTATTGTTGTCTCGCTATACGGCATAAGTGCGTCCCTTTCTTATGCTACGTGAAGTATGCCGCGATTCGCTCAAGTAGCATAGCTATGTTCGTGTTTGTTTCTGTTTAGTTTCGAAGGCAGCAAAGTAAATACGGACATCTAAATTTTTTCCAAGATGCTTTTTGTACAAAAAAATACTTATTTCCAGACTTAAAATATCTAACGTATCATGCTTATTGAAATAAGGTCGAATCCACATTTTTCTTGTTTTTTTTTGCTTTGATTTTGCTTTTAAAACAATGTAAGCTGCTGCAACGTGTATGAGTTCGTCAGCCATACTAGCCATGTATGTAGCCCATGTAAAGCCAAAATAATGAGCCATATACTGCTGCAGAAATATTGCCGAGATATACATTTTCCAGCCATATGCTGCATTAAAATGTTTTTTGTATTGCCGGGATATAATCTGTAATGTTGTAGCCACATAATTCATTAAAAGTATAGCCCGTCTAGGAGCCCCTTAAGTTTTTCGAAATTCATGTGCGGAATTACATTTGAAATTTACCACGAGCTTTGCGGTGAAGGAAAACATCGTGAGGAAACCTGCACAAACCTGCGAAGCAATTCAATGGTGCGTGTGAAGTTCCCAATCCGCATTGGGCCCGCGTGGGAACTACGGCCCAAGCCCTCTCATTCTGAGAGGAGGCCTGTGCCCAACAGTGGGACGTATATAGGCTGGGATGATGATGATGATGAGACAGTACAATTCATTTTTCGTTCGGCAAGTTAAACAAAGGGCAGATATTAATAAGTCCTTGGACACAACGCCGGCGAGGCACGCCTTGTCGTAAATGACAAAACTTTGACAATATCTGTAGCAATATTTCCCGAAATGTCCCAATTTTATATCGACCTTGAAAACAGTGCTAGACGGAAACTTTAATATCAATGTATATTTCTGTATAATAATCGTCAGAGCAGCTCAACCGTTCACCATCATAATATGGTTGCATGGTGACCGGTTGTGTTACTCTGAGGATGAACTCTGTTTGAGCTAGAAACAGTCGGAACCTCTACAGTTTCGTCAGAGACTATCAATGCTAGAAAGCTGTAATTTTGCACGAATATATAAAAAAAACTACACCGGGAGCGAAGCCGCAGGCACCAGCTAGTCTTCTATAATATAAAAATGAATCGCAAAATGTGTTGGTAAGCGCATAACTCAACAACGCCTGGACCGATTTCGCTAATTCTTTTTTTGTTGTGTTCGTTATTGTCAGGAGAAGGTTTTTATGGAAGGAAATATAGAGAAAATACAACGGGGGCGAAGCCGCGGGCAGCAGCTAGTAATTTATAAAACTAAACCAAAAATGTACCAAAGCTTAGGTGACATGACTTAATAAATTTTTATCTTTATAGTATCGATGTATTTATAACAAATAACGCAGTTTCGTATAATTCTAACACAATCATAATACACTGTGTCGAGCCGCCCGTCAATATCGATATCAATGATTTATTAGTTTATCGATAGTTCTGTTTTTGTCGCACTCATGTACGTCAAAGTCAGAAAGACTATTTCAGGAAGTACAATGTTTATCAGACATGTCATAACATATCGTTGGACTAATACCTTTAATGGACGTAGACGGTCATTTACAGCGACAGGACGATAAAAAAACATTTACTTATATACTACTATTCTATAGTTAATCATATCGAAAATACAAACTGATGCATGGATGCACAGAAAAATAAGAAAAAAAGAAATCAGCGCTGGGAATCGGACCCAGGTCCTCAGCATTCGTGCCATACGAATATACGAAGATACGAATTTCTCCTATGTATAGGTACGTATCTCAGATTGCTTTTTTCTACTACGCTACTTAAGCTCTACTACGCTATTGTTTGTATTTTCGATACAGTTTTAAGGGATCACCGTAAAAGTAACAAAAAATTCGCAGTTGAAATAAATATACAAAAAGACTCCAAATAACCAATCATAATTTATAGTTAAATCGGCGTAAGCTCAAAAATCGGTCAAGTGCGATTGCGAGCGACTCGCGCATGAAGGGTTCCGCACCTCCGTACAATGTTTTAAAAACAAATAGTTCAGTAATATTTTTTACTAAAAAAATTTAATACAAGCTTTTTTGCTGGTACTTTTTGTCCCTGGTTACCAAAGTAGGTAGTCGTCAAGACGAACCAAATGAGACCAAAATCGATGCGGTCGTGTCGTTTTATTACAGAGTTCCTATGGCCAACATCTAACTTCATCATCAGATCAACTCTATGTCACAATAATATTGTATTGTCATCGGATTTATACATGCGTGTAAAATTTAAGCTCAATCGGTTGAAGATATCCACTTCAAATTTGAGTTGAAAGATTCCACCCGAGCAAACATACCTCATCACAATTAAGTTTTTGTTAAAATTTTCATTTTTAATACAAGTTTTTCTTGCCGAATGTACATTTTGTTGACTGTACTTGCATTGTCATCTAAACTACATATCTGTACCAAATTTCAAGTCGGTACTATTCACTATTGAGGAGTTCCCTCCTGCAGAGGTGATCCTGGCAGAACCACCAAGATGTCTCTACCAGATTATTGTATTACATAAGTATGCCAAATTCCAAGTCAGTCGGACCACAGAAAGTGGATCAAATTTAGCTTCCAAGATTTGACCCAAACAAACGATAAAAAATTAATAAACAAACAGGGCCAGCTAAAGAAAAGCTTCTAAAAAAAATTCCAAAATTTACTTAGGCACTTGTACAATTATTTCGAATAAAAAATAATTAGAATTCTCAACCTCTTTGGTTCTGGCTGTTTGCTTCTGAAGCTATTCCCACCCACAGGTTTTAAAAAAAATTTGTCTGTCATGCGGTTTATTCGCGGCAAATTCTGCGGACTTCGTATGTTGTGTAATTAAATAATAAGAAGTTCGACTTAGTGTGAATAAATTTTAAACTGTATTATAAACCTTGTAAATAGTGTTAAATACTTATTAAGCAAACCGCGTAACTGAGTCCTCGCCTGCGCGGTACAGGGGCGCGGGGGTAAGACGACAAAGGGGACTGAAGGAGGTGCGGGCGGCAGGCGCTTCTTAGCACAGCTCATTCCGGTAGCCGCCCGCACCTCCTTCAGTCCCCTTTGTCGTCCTACCCCCGCGTCCCTATACCGCGCAGGCGAGGACTCAGGCGGTTTGCCTATAGTATGATTTTTAATAGTGTAAAAAACAATAAGTAAACAGTCATAGTGATTAGTACAGAGCGGATTTGACCAGCGCTTTATCAAAGTTGGCTTCATTGAGGTTTGTAATTCATAAATTGCTTCATTAATTTTGCACAAAAACTAATAAATCTGACAGTCACTAATTATATTATCGAAACTTAAAATCTAATCAATTAATATCGCAAACCTAAAGGTAAATATTCAAACGACATAGCTACCGACTCGATCGCCTTAGCAACGGCTAATAATGCCTAGCAACAAAAAAACGCTCAAAAAACACGTTTCTTGTATGACGACCCCCTTTAATTTGTAACTTTATTTTCTTTTTAGTATTTGTTGTTATAGCGGCCACAGTAATACATAGCCTGTGAAAATTTCAAGTGTCTAACTTTTACGGCTTAAGAGATAGAGGCCTGTGACAGACGGACGGACGGACAGACAGACAGACAGACAGACAGACAGCGGAGTCTCAGTAATAGGGTCCCGTTGGCACCCTTTGGGTACGGAACCCTAAAAATCATGTCAGCGGATTCATAAACCCCAGTTTAGGCTGTGTTTCCACCAGAGATGCGCGAGAATGTGTTTTTCATTAAACAATAGAAACGCTTCATTTACCTAACCTCGCTCCGCTTAGTTGTTTCCACTAGAACTTTTTGTGCGAGGATAGGTAAATAAAGCAAACGCAGCCTTCGACCTGCAAGATAACCTAACCTAACCAAGAAAAAGTTGGAAAACCCCCAACTTTGTCACTTTAAAGTTCAATATTTCAAAAACGTCTGAACCGATTTTGATGAAACATGTCTAAGAACCATCGCTAGAAAACGGTCCAACCGTGTAAGAGCTACGGTGCCACAAATAGACACACAGACACACATAGCGGTCAAACTTATAACACCCCTCTTTTTTGCGTCGGGCGTTAAAAACTCGTCCAAGTAGGATTACATTTTTTTTTATTCGACTGGATGGCAAACGACCATGTGGGCCTCCTGATGGTAAGAGATCACCACCGCCCATAGACACCTGCAACACCAGGGGTATTGCAGATGCGTTGCCATATTGCAGATGGATGCCTCAAGTGCCAGTAATTTCACCGGCTGTCTTACTCTCCACGCCGAAACACAACAGTGCAAGCACTGCTGCTTCACGGCAGGATTAGTGAGCAAGATGGTGGTAGCAATCCAGGCGGACCTTGCACGAGGTCCTACCACCTGCAAATTACATTGCGTTGCGAAACTGTAAAATGAACAAGTTTAGGTTAATCAGTCGAGCGCCGCAATGAATACAACCCGTTTTTTTTTCTTACAGAAAATATAATCATAACAAACCACAGACGAAGCTATCAACATGTGCAAATTCATAGTTACACAAATTATATACGTGAGTGACACCCACTTTAAATATTGTGCAAATTTAATTGCATTCCTGCGGTCGATTGCCAACTACAAACTCATTGGCTTTTGGCTGCGGCTTCACTGTGGCTGAGACGAGTGGAGCGGAGACGAGTGTAGCGGAGACGACACGTGTAGATAATAATAATAATAAATATCATGGGACACTTTACACCAATTGACCTAGTGATACCTAGATATCATCGACCAATCTTTTTTTTTAATTCGATTGGCTGGAAAACGAGCAAGTCTCCTGATGGTAAGAGATCACCACCGCCCATAAACATCAGCAACACCAGGTGTATTGCAGATGCGTTGCCAACCTAGAGGCCTAAGATGGAATACCTCAAGTGCCAGTAACTTCACCGGCTGTCTTACTCTCCACGCCTAAACACAACAGTGCAAGCACTACTGCTTTACGGCAGGATTAGCGAGCAAGATGGTGGTAGCAATCCGGGTGGACCTTGCACAAGGTGCTACCACCTGCAAACGTCATATTACATCTCGTCTCCGAGATGTGTAAATTTGAACTAATATCATTGGTCGATCTTACACGTCTCCTCTCCGCTCCGCTCGTCTCCGCCTCAGCGGAGCCGCAGCCTTACAATTTGCACTATTATTCTAGCAAGTCTAAACTAAGCTTTAGAAGACAAGTCCAAACTTGCGCAAGTTGCTACGCCTCTGGCTACCATAATACTACGAAACCGCTACGCCGCAGCGCTCGTAGCACTTAAACCGTAGCATTACTCGTAGCAAAGCTTGTGACTACTCTCACAGGGCAGTTGGTTGTGTTTAGACAATAACCGCCCAGTGGATTTCATGTGCAAAATTACATTTGTTTACCACGAGCTTTGAGGTCAAGGAAAACATACAGAGGAAACTGCAGAAACCTGCGAAGTAATTCAATGGTGTGAAGTTCCAAGGGCACACATGGAAATAAGGGCACACATGGAAACATAGGGCCCATTTAGGCCAAAAGACTAGTTTTCTGGCCATAAATTTTGTTTTGTTAATTAATTTCAAATGAAAACCCTAGACTCGTTTTGAGAAACATCAAAGACGAACCATTTTACGAAAACTTTTATTTTCTTTACTTCACTTTACACTGCTGTTCTTGCTCAATCCCTTACAATTCATCAACTATTCGCTGCTGCAATATATATAATATAATAATGTTTATACGAAATTACATGAAAACAGAGCTTCAGAGTAATGCAGTGGGGTTTAATTAACAGTTGTAGTTGCTCTCTGTTGCGTCTGCATAATGATGCATGGAATGTAATTAGAAGAGGCTGACGCAGTTGTGATCAAAAGCAGCGTAATTAAGGTAAGGTTACATAAACACATTTAACTTTAGAATAACAATTCTTTAGTCTAGAGACTTGTTTAAGTTTCGTGTGACGTCACACCTGCGTACACTTTTTAGGTTTCCGTACCCAAAAAGTGAAAACGGAACCTTGTTGCTAAGACTTTCGCTTTCCGTCCGTCCGTCCGTTTGTCACTAGGATGTATCTCATGAACCGTGATAGTTAGACAGATGAAATTTTCAGTGATTACGTATAACTGTGGCCGCTAAAACAACAAATAATAGAAACAAGAAAATAAATATTTAAGTGGGCTCCCATACAACAAACGTGTTTTAATATTAATTGAATAATGAAATTGAAATAAAATAACTATTAAAGAACGCCATAATGAACGACAACTCGCCACTTGCATCCACCGGTTTCCCGCAACTAAGGGGGAGGCCTTTGTCCAGCAGTGGACGTCCTCCCATTGTGGATGGCTCCCATCCATACAACAAACTTGATTTTCTTTTGCTGTTTTTTTTTGCTAATGTTTAATAGTATCCGGTTCGTACTTGGCCGGTTTTTTGCTAAGGAATGACGCCACGGCTCAACTCCGGAATTCTCATGCTCTTCAATTATTAATCTTCGTTATTTTTTGTTTGATTGACAAAAGAAAATGCGCGCTCAATAATGGTTATCGTTGAGCAAAGGTTCCGACACGTAGAAAAAAAAAATCGTTAGAATAATGTTAGTATGGTCACTATTTTAACTGATTGCATCGTATAGAACGCGCAAATATAAGCATCTTTTAACTGAAAATAATTATCTGCGAGGCGGAGACGAGCGGAGCGGAGAGGAGACGTGTAGGGATCATAATAGTTGAATCCACATCTAGTCTCTGCCTCATTATAATCGAACGTGTAGGGATTAGTCGATTCCTGCACGTCTCCTCTCCGTTTCGCTCGTCTCCTCTCCGCTTCGCTCGTCTCCTCGCCGCTTCGCTCGTCTCCGCCTCAGCGGAGCCGCAGCCTTAGAATGCTCTTTTAAGTGAAGTTAGGTTAAAGGTGTGAATGAGCTCCACGAAGTGATGGATTGAATAGATTTTTTTTTCACAGGAATTTACCTAATTAAGATCCGCTTCAAAAGGCTCAATCTGCACTAGGCCCGCGTGGAAACTATGCTCCAAGCCCTCTCATACCCAGAGGAGGCCTGGTGCTAGTAGGACGTATATAAGCTGGAATAATGATGATGATGACGATGAAATCAAGGGAAAAAAGACAAGAGTTTGGAATTTAGAAATTTTAATTTTGTCTGTGGCGAATGTTGACAGCTCAATAATTAAAAAAGGGCAATAAAAAACATTGGAGACAGTGGGAATTCCAATATCCCAGAGACCTTTTAGCTTGGGGCACTTATTGGTCCGTGTAACGTAATTTAGAAAAACTTATCGCTTTATGTTATATCATCATCATCATCCCAGCCTAAATGTGTCGGTGGCCGAACGTAAAATCCGCCAGATCACGACATTCCTTGGCGTAACGTGAAATGGCGCAATCAAAGTCAAAATCTCTTTATTCAATTTAGGCTATGATAAGCACTTATGAACGTCAAAAAATCTACCACCGGTTCGGAAAAAACCTCTGTTGAGAAGAATCCGGCAAGAAACTCAACGAGGTATTTTTTTTTAAAACAGATTCACAATATTTATAAATGATATCTATATACTATACATTACAAGTATTTAACACAATTTTATTTTTACCACAGTAGGTTCACTATTTGAAGGGATCGCTAGTGCGGATCGGAATTATTTCCAAATATCCCTCTCCATGATATAATCGTTGACTTTATAATAAGCCTTAGATATTAACGTCTTTTTGATAGTAGATTTAAATTTTGTATCAGTTTCTTCAGTAATATTTTTTAGAATTTTATTATAAAAACGTATGCAACTTCCCAAAAACGACTTTTTGGTTTTAGCCAGTTTTTAGCCAATTTCATGAATTGGGTAAGGGATATCCGCCATATCATTAAAAACTCACCGTTTGACGATTTACCTGGTGACTTTTAGGCAGATCATGGAATTCCTAGGCATATTTATCATGAATCGGCGCCATATCGGTTCTAGCACTTCGCCGTTTTCAGACTAAAATTTCGATATAAAACCAACAAAAACATGCTGAGCTGAGTCCTTTTGGCATCACACTACAACACAACGTCTCAAATTGTTCTCTCTTCTCCTATTTATGTTTATAATGTGTTTTTGATGTGATGTAGTGTGTTTTTGTTGTCAATAAATGTTGTAAGTTTGAGTTTGATTTTGAAAAAAATTGTACACGAATCATCTTTACATTCGATTTTGTCATTTATTCATGAATTTTTTATGACTAAAAACGTAGGATAAATATCAAAATACTTTGTCTCAAAATTAGGTACGAGTAACTGCCATGTTTTATTGCCACTTTGTAACTTTTTCACATTCAAACTGAACTTAATCGCTCGGCAGCGACGAACTTGAAGTAGTCGTGTAACAAAGTAACAGTGAGCGGTTAAAAATAAACCTCCCCGGAGTCGCTGGACAATCACAATATTCTACTGACTATTTTATACTTTTTTATTTATTGTTTTCTACTGACTATTTTTAATTTGCGGCTTGCTGTAGCAATACGCTGAGTATGGCCCTTTTTACTTCTTTCGGCACAAGGCTTATTTATTTTCGCTTTCGGTGCCTAATATATAAGATTGTTTGTTTTTAGCCGTAATTTTATTTATTTATTTTTGTTGTGCCGAATTCAGGTAGTCAATTTTTTTTTATTTTTTTTTATTGTGAAAATTCAATAAAATGTAAAGAAAAATAAGAAAGAAATTATTGTTGCTACGCTTAATTACATTTTTGAGTAGTCGCTGCACTCTTGGCAGAGTGGTTTTTTTCGGTAAGGCAGTCAAATTTTTGATTTTTACAAGCTTTTATTTAGTTCCACCTGCCCCGTTGTCTGTCTGTAGTCAAATTTTGCAAGTTATATTCGACGACTTCCAGTAGTCGGATTGACTTGAAATTTGACATACAATAATCTGGTAGTGACACCCTGGTAGGATCAGGATCGTCTCCGCAGGACGGAACTCTTCAACAGTTGATGGCATCGACTTGATATGCAAATGTAGCTTGGGTGACAAAGGAAGTGAAGTCGACAAAAAGTACGGTCAGTAAAAAAATCTTGTATTAAAATGAAACTTATTTAAAGTATTATTTTCATTTCCTACTTTTTGATGTTCCTTTGAAAATGGTACCTCATTTGTTGAAAAATGTCTAGCCTTTTAGGCTACAGAGAGGAAAAAAGAAATAGACATACATTCGGACCTGACAGAAATTTGGAATAATCTTTCGGGTAGTCGAGTAGCAGTCGAGGACAGTTGAAATAGCCTCCCCTAAATGAAATTACTTTTTTTCGATACATTTCGATACCGATTCAATTCGAAACTCAATATGGGAAAGCAACAACCGCAACCTCGCAAGGCCCTTGTCTATCTTCATCGAAGAAATTACAATTTCAATCAATATAAGTTAAAATTAGTTTCAAACAAAATTTTCATAAAAAATATTAATGGTGCGCAAAAGTATAATAATAGAAATATCGCAAACTAAACAAAGAAAGTAAGTGGTTTGAAAGCAAGGAAAAAGATGTTTTATTTTGTTTTGATTTCTATAATTAGAGTAGTCCCTCTGCTATCTGTTTGTCCGCCGTCTATCACAGAGCTGTATCTAGATTTATCTTTTGAGCTTAAACTAAGAAATACACTGAAAGTCTTCATTTGCCTAGTTTTTTCGTGGATTATTCATCTCCGATTAAATTACTCTCAACCACTCAGACGTAAATAGAAACGTGATTGGTAGAGGTAACTTTTTTTTTTAAGTAGCCTGTATAGTGTCCCACTGTTGGGCAAAGGCTGCTGAGTAACTTACGGGGATAAATTCAACTAGTAACTATAGAGTTTCGATAAAGAATACTGTTTTCTATTGTTATTTTGACTCCATCCTAAAAATAAAACCCCTTGCAAAAAAACGAACGCCCATGGTTTTTGAGATTTTTAGGCATTGAAGCTTAGAAAGTAAGCTTTCATGCACATAAAATACATAAACCATAGGGGCCCGTGTTTTTTGCAAGGGGTTTAATATTTTAATCATGAAACTACCGTGAGACTCATATTAAATGATATTGTAACGGATAACTCACGTCTTAAATCGAGTTTATCAGTTCATCCTTCATCAATGCAGTACGCCACTCGGCGGCTGCCTGCTGTTACAATATAATTTAATATGGGTTTAATATTACTGTGACGCGAAACCCCTTCAAATTCAAGTTCAAATAATTTTATTATATGCCCATGAGTTTTACACAGGTGTCAATTATTGTTTAGTATATCCAGCACATCATGTCCTGCCGAGGGATGTACAATATTATTGATCTAATTCTTAAGTTTGATTATAATCGATGCTAAACCAAATTTCAATATTTTATTACATTAAATAAGATAGAGAGATACTAAAATATAGTCCATTTTATAATCATTTACAATAAATTTTAATATAGGACCAAACCGATTTCTCATGTGAATTCGAGTCAAACTCAAAAAAAATTATCCAATGGACTAAGAGTGCAGACCTCTAAGAAGTAATTAGTTCTCAAAGTACAGCCCTTTCACTTAACACGGACCGTACATTAGCCGGATTAGGTCGAAGGTTGCGTCCGCGCAGAAATTTCGTTAGAGCAGACTCCGTCCGGTTCAATTATGGGTTTATGAGATTACTGGTAACTAAAGGCTGCTGGATGCAGAGAAGACAGCCTAGTGAGCTGAAAGTAAACGAGCGTGTGTCACAAGACTTTTCAGACTTGTTGATTTGTAAACATTAAATAAATAAATAAATAAATAAATAAATATCACGGGACAATTCACACCAATTGACCTAGTCCCAAAGTAAGCTTAGCAAAGCTTGTGTTATGGGTACTAAGCAACGGATAAACATAATTATATAGATAGATACATACTTAAATACATATTAAACACCCAAGACCCGAGAACAAACATTCGTATTTTTCATACAAATATCTGCCCCGACACGGGAATCGAACCCGGGACCTCAAGCTTCGTAGTCAGGGTCTCTAACCACTAGGCCATCTGGTCGTCAAACATTACTCGAAATAATCTGGAAATATCTGGGAAGTGTTAAAAATTGATTACGTTTTTAGTTCTTTTATGTACTAGTTAGTTTTATATACTAGATAGTCTCTAAAAAAAATAATTTAATAATTAAAAATAATATGCTAGGTACATTAGATTTTGTTTTAGTGGCACAGAAAGTACGATACGTACAGTCACCAGCATTAATAGCTGCTACAGCGTAGCGTGCAAAAATATCTGACACGACCTTCCGTCCCTAGAAATAGAGTTGTATCAGATAGTTATGCACGCTTGCTGTGTCAGATATTGCTTCTGGTGACTGTACTAGTTAAATGATACATAAGAAAGAGAAAAACCAACAAATGTAGGTATATATGATCGAATAATTATTTGACAGTAGTTTTGTATAATATTTTAAAACTACCGTCTCTTAGATTTGTAGACTTGATAAGTCGGTCTTTTTTTATCAAACAGCTGTCGAACGGGCACGGGGGTCACCTGATGGTAGGTGATCACCACCGCCCATAGACACCTACAGCATTATTAGGACTGCCGTGCGCAACGCAAATAAATTATTTGTGTTCGAGTTAGAAGATCTTAACTGAGCAGTTTATTTTCAGTGTCTCGTTTAACCTCTCTGTCCTTCTTACGGTTAGAAGCGTTTACTTAGTTAACAACAAGCAGGACAGGGCACTTAATGAAATTTAAAACCTAAGTAGCCAAATTTTGGGTGAACGCGTAAAGTTAATTCAATGTTCTTGAATATTTAACAAAACGTCGCGGGTAAGGGTATAGTTGGATTAAAGCTAGATAATAATGAATTTGCGGATTTATTTATTCGTAACCGTTGTACAAATTATTGCACTGTATGAACTTCAAAGGAAGGCCAGAAATTAAACACTGGGATTGCTTACAATATAACAGTATAATATTGGTTAAACTCCACATAATTCTCAAAAAAACACAATTTGTCGACTGAAGGTCTACAAACTTGGGAAGCACAACGATAGCGTACCGTGTGAAGTTACGTCTACGTGACAGGGCCATTTATCGGGAACTTTCAACAATTCACAATATAATATTTAGATTCTGAATACATTGAATTGCGTCTTTGTCAAGGGTATTTGAGGATGAATGCGAGGGGCTGAAGACAGTATTGTGGCGCGCCATGGACTCTTCCAACCTGCCTATGTCCAGCAGTGGACTGCTGTAGGCTGATGATGATGATGAATAGAGTTTGACAAAAGAGGTACTATTCTGGATTTTTAAGGTGTTTTATGTAAACTTAGAAAATCGCATGCTAGAATCCAGAACTTCTTTCGTCGCTTGCTCTGTACGTATATTATGGTAATTTATTGAATCAGGCGTTACTTTGCGGAGGTCCATATCAATGAACTAAAAGATTTTCTTTGCTCACCCGCGACCTTGAGATAGCTAAGTCTATGCAAATTATGCGTGTTCATGCAGTTCCTCCACCTCCACACTGTAAGAACACACACAAATTACACAAACCCATCTATCACCACCACCACAACACACTGACGCGTTTCGAACTCAACCAGAGCTCATCTTCAGAGTGACACAACCTTACACAAACAAAACTTACCTTTGCCAAACAAAACAAAAAACTACCCGCAAATTATTAATAAATTTTAACTGTGCTACAAAACTACCTTGATTTTTTAATTTTTAGGGTTCCGTACCCAAAGGGTGCCAACGGGACCCTATTACTGAGACTCCGCTGTCTGTCTGTCTGTCTGTCTGTCTGTCTGTCTGTCTGTCTGTCTGTCCGTCCGTCCGTCTGTCACAGGGCTCTATCTCTTAAGCCGTAAAAGTTAGACACTTGAAATTTTCACAGATTATGTATTACTGTGGCCGCTATAACAACAAATACTAAAAAGAAAATAAAGTTACAAATTGAAGGGGGTCATCATACAAGAAACATGTTTTTTTAGCGTTTTTTGGTTGCTAGGTGTTATTATCCGTTGCTAAGGCGGCCGAGTCGAATATTTATCTTTAGGTTTGCAATTTTAATGATGTTTTATAAAAGTTTCGATTATATAATTAGTGAATGTCTGGTTTATTCGTTTTGTGCAAAATTAATCAAGCAATTTATAAACCACAAACCTCAATAAAGCATTCGTCAAATCCGCACTGTGCTAATTCACTGTTTACCTATTGTTTTTTTACACTAAAAAAAATCACACTAAGTATTTAACACTATTTACAAGGTTTATAATACGTTTTAAAATTTATTCACTCTATTCGAGCTTCTTATTATTTAATTACACAACATACGAAGTCGCCGAATTTCCCGCGAATGATTTTTTTTATTTTATTTTTTTATAGCCGCGCGCTGCCTTGCGGGCAAAGATTTCAGAAGCAAACAGCCAGATCCAAAGAGGTTGACAATTCAAATTGTTTTTACTCGAAATACTTGCACAAGTGCTTACATTTCGGCGATATTTTTAAATTATAAATCATAAATCATTTATTTGCATAAAAACATGGTACATATTTTGTGGTAAGAAAGAAAGAGAAGCTTTTCTTTAGCTTGCCCTGTTTGTTTATTTATTTATTTATTTATCGTTTTTTTTAGGTCTGATCTTGGAAGCTAAATTTCATCCACTTCCAATGGTCTGATTGACTTGAAATTTGGCATACTGATGTAAATTTGGAGACAATATAATAATCTGGTAGTGACATCTTGGTGGTCTTGCCGGGATTGCCTCTGCAGGAGGGAACTCCTCAATAGTTAATAGTACCGACTTGAAATTTGGTACAAATATCTAGTTTAGATGACAATGCAAGTACAGTCAACAAAAAGTACATTCGGCAAAAAAGCTTGTATTGAAAATGAAATTTTAACAAAAACTTATTACAAGCATTATAATATTTATTTGCAGTGTGATGTAACTAGGTATGTTTGGTCGGGTGGAATCTTTCAACTCAAATTTTCAACCGATTGAGCTGAATTTTACACGCATGTATAAATCCGATGACAATGCAATATTATTATGCCGTAGAACTGATCTGATGATGAAAATTTAGATGTTGGCCATAGGAACTCTGTAATAAAACGACACAACCGCATCGTACGGAGGTTCGGAACCCTACATGCGCGAGTCGTTCGCACTCGCACTTGACCGATTTTTATTTATTTATTGTCAAGGCATGTTTTACTAACTACCGTTGCTAAAATTAGACCCAAGCCGTAGCAAGGGAGATGACACTAAATTTATTTGCTCATTAATAATAGACCCCATACTATTGTACCTAATTATCTCCATACATTCTAACACATCGAGACGAAACCCCTTGTCACAGTAATGTAACACTTCATACGAATCTGAGTCCGATATAGAATGATTTAATTCTAACAGATGCTTAGCAAAATTAGATCTATCAGGTTAGATCTATCATATATTATGGTGCTTATTATACGTCTCACTGTCGGGCACAGGCCCCCTCCTATAATGAAAGGGCTTGGACCATAACTCCAATGCAAGCCCGGTGTGCATTGAGAACTTCATAGATATATACCAAAGAATTGTTTCGCAAAGTGCTTTGATACAATATCTTCCTTTAACATAAAGCTTGAGGTAAATTTCAAATGTAAATTCGTACGTGAATTTCGAAAAACCTACTCACTTGCTTACTTATATCTAGTGCCATCGACGAAGACGCGTGATTTTGTCAAAACTAGACATTAATGACATTGTAATAAGAACCACGGCACGCGTCATCGTGAATGACTCTACCTGAAGGGTCCACGGAAAGAAAATGTCTAGTCACTTTATTTTTTAATTGAGATTTTAATCTCGACATGTAGAGCTCACAAAGTGCTATGACTTACCATTGAATTGAATAATCTGAAAAAATTATAAAATGTATTTTTTTTAACTTTTAAAGAAATGGTAACCATAGTAATTGTTCGTGATGACTAACTTTTAAACCGCTATAACTCAAAAATTTGCTTAGGTGACTAGACATGTTCTTTCCGTGGACCCTTCACCTGTACTTGGTACTTAATTTTATAGATCGCGATTATTTTTAACGAGCTCCTAATATCTTGATACACTTGCTATCAAAAGTGAAAACCTACTTAATGTTTAAATACCATAAGCCTCTCTAAAATTCATGGAACTCAAGCTCAAATTCACTAATAACCACAAGCGAACGTCGAGTCTGTGGTTGCTGAAATTAGTCAAAACAAACATACTCTGAAGTTACATGTGGTTTCTGGTTTGCTGGCAAACATAGCAAGTATGATCTTTTACCAAGCTTGAATACATCCCTAACTATGTCTAATTAGTGGACCACATGCATAACTATCCTTTCAACTCTGTTTTCAACAGCTATAAAACATTTACTCTGCTCATCCGTGAGCGTAGGATTGCTACGTTTATGCAACAAATTTAATGTTCATGCAGTTCCTCCACCTCCATACTAAGGAAACACACTCACACATACCCAATTATTACTACCGACGCGTTACGAACAGTGTTGCCACCTCAGATTTTTTTTACCCTAGCGCTACGCGAAATTGCCCTGAATTAGGCACTTTTATTTTTTTTACCCAAATTTTTTTTAAAGTAAAAACAAAGCAAATAAATGCTATTTATCCACTCATGACCACGGCAACTGCAAAGTTGCCGAAACATCGAGGTAAATACTACTCGTGCGTGTTAGTGTGATAAGGTCCCTTTGGTGGTATTTTGACTATGAATAGGATTCACTTGTCTTCCTTAAGGTACGGAACCGAAACCCTATAAATATATACTCACATTTGAATGCAAGATGCACACAGCGCACAGCAGTATAAGCGTGAACAGTAGAGTGACGCAGAGCGCCGACACGAAAAGAGCGTGTTTCAACCGCACGCAGTATCTTCTGTACAGTGCTTCTAGCTCCAATTCTGTGCCTTCCTCTTCTGTGGACAATATAATACATAATAAATAAATAAAAATAAATAAATAAATAATAAATATGGGATACCCGACAACAATTGACCTAGTCCTAAACTAAGGAAAGCTTGTACTATAGATACTAGGCAACGAAACGGATAAACATACTTATTTAAATAAATAAGAGTACCTACATCCATAGTTACTAATATTATAAATGCGAAAGTGGGTTTGTGTGTTTGTCCGTCTTTCACCGCCGTAACGGAGCGACGGATTGACGTAATTTTTAGAATAGAGATAGTTTATGGGCCCGAGAGTGACATAGGCTACTTTTTATCCCGGAAAAATACACACTTCCCGAGGGAACAGCGCGCGATAACCGAATACCGCGCGGGCGGAGCCGCGGGCAAAAGCTAGTAAATAATAAATATGGGACACCTGACACCAATTCACCTAGTAAACTAAGCAAAGCTTGTACAATGGATACTAGGCAACGGGACGGATAAAAATACTTATATAAATAAATACGAGTACCTACATCCATACTTACTGATATTATAAATGCGAAAGTGGGTTTGTGTGTTTGTCCGTCTTTCACCGCCGTAACGGAGCGATGGATCGACGTAATTTTTGGCATAGAGATAGTTTATGGGCCCGAGAGTGATATAAGCTACTTTTTTATCCCGGAAAAATGAACAGTTCCACGGGAATAGCGCACGATAACCGAATACCACGCGGGCGGAGCCGCGGACAAAAGCTAGTACTTAAATAAATACTAGCTTTTGCCCGTTGCGTTAAAGTTGAGCAACCCCCGGCTTAACCGATTTTGATAAAACATATCTAAGAACTATCGCTAGAAAACCTTAGAAGTCCACCCGTTTAAGAGCTACGGTGGCACAGACAGACAGACAGACACACAAACACATATAGACACCCCTCTTTTTGCGTCGGGGGTTAAAAAGTGGGCGTACCTATACAGAAATACATAATAATACTATATCCTATAGTATCTATTTACTATCAGAAATCGTGACATTATTCCGATCGAAACAAATTCCTGCTATAATAATATCAAATGTCAAACAGATACTTAATATTGCACGTGACTATACGTTATTCAAAGGTTGATACCACGTTGGTACGGTCGCGACTTTGTGTCTGTGTGATATTCTGAACGATGCTCCACACTGTCTCTGCACACACACAAAGCAATACCCCCGCGCATTGGCCATTTGGGAGTCACTCACACAATCGCAAAGCTAGGCTTATGGTTAGTTGGAACTAGATAGTTTTGCTATCTAATTCACTAGATACATATCAGTTCGGGTCGTAATATACGAACGTCGGTATTAATTTGTGTTCAGCCTATCAGTTTGGAAAGGTCGAGGGTAAAACAATTACTTCAATATACGAGTAGGACGCGCTTACACTGTATGCTAGTGATAAAGTAAGAAACTATATCTTTCGAATATTACTTCTATATGTACAAAAGAATCGAAAAACAAGCTTTTTAAACAAGCGTTTACCTGCAGCTTTGAACGCATAAGCCATTTGCCCCAGCAATTGAATTGAGGTTCCAGTATTTCACAAAAATGTGTTATTCTAATCTGAACTATACCTTACATTTTTTTTATTCCAATGGATGACAAACGAGCAAGTGGGTCTCCTGATGGTGAGAGATCACCACAGCCCATAGATACCTGCAACACCAGGGGGATTGCAGATGCCTTGCCAACCTAGAGGCCTAAGATGGCATATCTCAAGTGCCAGTAATTTCACCGGCTGTCTTACTGTCCACGCTGAAACACCACAGTGCAAGCACTGCTGCTTCAAGGCAGGATCAGCGAGCAAGATGGTGGTAGCAATCCGGGCGGACCTTGCATGTTAAATTAAGTTTAGTCTTCTATGGTAAGAATGATAGTCTTGAAAATAAAGAAATATAAAAATCCCTTAAACATAGCTTGAGCAAGCTAACACTGGTAGAGTGACCTAAGCAGAAAGTCGTTAATCATAGGCTTATTCACTTTGTATGACAGAGGTACTCGCTGATAGTTAGAACAATAACAGTGACGCAGTTATTGTAGAATTTAGGACGTAATAAAGCACCCAGAAGTATCGCCCGTGTACAGTACCCAGCCATAAAGATTGCACATAAAGAAAGAAAATATATTTATTTGGTCACATTAAGACATAAAAAAAAAACAAAGCAAAAGCGGAAAGAGCAATGAAGAGAAAATGGACTCAAAAAGGCTCAGCACAATGTCACAAATTGCTTCGCAACGCCACAGCAACGCTGATATTAACATCAGTCTTTGGAAAGAGATTCGGCTAATTTCGGCTTCGTAGAGCGTTGTCACACACTACTTATGTGACGTTTGTCAGTCGTTGTACAGGCGCAATAGAGCAAGGACGTATTTAGATAGAAATATATAATAAAGAGTTGTTGAAACCCCCCAAAACTTTTTTTTACGTTTATTTACGTTTAGCCAAAATTTACTAATTAGGAACCAAAATTATGCTAATATTACAGAACAGTTTTGTAAAACATCACCTAAATTTTTGCTACTAGTAGGCCTTAGTTTTTTAGTCACTCGAGTAATGTTACAAGCAACAATGTTTTTGTTACTGTTAGCAAATCTTTTTTTTTTTCAGTTCAGTTTCAGTTAGCTAAGTACTGAACTTTGTGATAACAATGTCGAAGAAATTACTACTTTTGTACACTGTTAGGTTATGATCAAATGTGATATTATAGGGCCCAAAACCCTTTAAAATAAATGAAAAATTTAAAAATCAAGGTAGTTTTGGTAATATTTATTAATATTTTATGGGTAGTTTTTGTTTTGTTTATAAAATATATGTGGGTACTTGGGGAGTTATAATGACAAATTAAAACGGTGGTTGTGGTTTGTTAGTCTAACAACTGGTAGCATGCTGTACGGTTGTGTAACTCCGAACATGAGCTCTGGTTGAGTTCGAAACAAGTCAGTGTGATGTGGTGGTGGTGATAGATGGGTTTGTGTATTTTTTGTATGTGTGAAGGTGGAGGAACTGCATGAACACGCATATTTTGCATAAGCTTAGCTATCGTAAGGTCGCGGATATGAGCAAGGAAATTCTTTTAGGCGGGTTTTAGTGTCACGCGTACCGTCAGTACGGATCGCTCCGCACAGGCTGATCTATATGAGCTTCCTGGGAGCGTTTTAGAGTAATACGGAGGGGTCCGTACGGACGACCGTCCGCGCGGATAGGAAGCTCAGCTTGTGGTTGGTAGATCAGCCTGTGCGGAGCGATCCGTACTGACAGTACGCGTGACACTAAAACCCGCCTTAGTTCTTTTACCTATATCAGCGTAAACGGGACGACAGGATACGAAGTTTAATTTTGCTCTCCGTTGGCCAGGCCTTATAACGAAATTCGAATCAAGCTATCCCATTCACGCTCACAGCATTTAATGGGCAATGAAAAGGGACGATGCGAGCTTAATATTTTGAATTTTAGAGTAGTCCCCCAGTACTTGCCTTTTCGCTTACAATGCCGATATTCTAGTGACTTTCAAAGTTGCTGAGTCGGTTAAAATTGGTATGGAAATCGAAAAGTTTCAAGAGCTTTAAATCGAAATATTGAAGTTGATAAAATAGCTGTGATATGAAAGAAAGAAAGAAAGAAATCATTTATTCGTGACAAAGTAGCATAGCATAACAAAAAAAGATATTGAAAAGTGCGAAATTATTGGGCAATTCCAGAAATAGTGGCACCGGCAGGTTAAAGTTTTTTGTCGAAAAAAAATGGGCCAGTTTTACCAATTGAGTTTGACAAATATTTTTTAAATATTTCAATTGGGGCATATTTGTAAAGGGCACCGCAAAATTCATAAAAATACAGAAATTGTGGCGTTTTGAAATTTTGGAGATACAGGTTAAAGTTACATTGCGCAGGTTAGTAGAGAAAAGATTACAGGTTAAAGTTACATTTTACAGATTTTGTGCAAAAGAGTATGTATCAAGAGGCGAAGGGGTTGAATTATGCTTTGACACCGAAACGAACTCCTTATAGAACCGTAATCAGTAGCATGGAATAAGTAATTATGCACAATAAAGTGACTTCGAGTGACGCCGATGTCCTAAGGCAAGATGTTGCGGTTATTTTAAGAAAGGCCAGTTTACCGTAAAACAATGTCACTGCGGAAGAGCGTTTGGCTTTAAGTAATATTTGGAAGAACCAGGAGGTTTTTCGTACTTAAGCGAACAAGGGTAATGCCGCTGTTGTGATGGACTCTAATGATTACGAGAGTAAAATAATCAATTTGTTGGATGTCGATCAGGTCTATAAGCCAGTGTCGTACAAACCTACGGCCAGAATCACACGCCGTATAAGGACTGTTGTCATACTAAAGGATGTGTTTGACGGTGATGATTTTGAGCCTTTACAAGCCGAAGAACGCGCAGCTGCCGAAGTTATGTGGTTTGCCGAAGGTGCACAAGACGGGTGTGTCTTTAAGACCTAAGTATCGTAAGTCAAATGGCTTCTCCTAACTTGCAAAACACGTAGCATCGATGTTGTGGCCGCTTGTGGGGGAAACGTCATCTTATGTTAAGGATTCTCGCCATTTTGTAGAAATTCTCAGCAGATTAAGTTGGAACCAGAAGACGACGTTGTGGTGAGTTTTGATGTGGCGTCGCTTTTCACCAGTGTTTCTCTTAAAGAATGATATGAGATAATTCGGGGGAAGTTAGTCAATATCTGGATGGACAAGCGTGGAATGTGAAATTGTTGAAGCGGTACGTCGATGATATTTTATGCGAATGTTTATGCGTTATGAAAGGTGGGAAACCTGAAGTGGAACAGTTTATTGCATATCTTAATTCCATTCATAGAAAGATTAATTTTACTTATGAGTTGAAAGATGGACATACATTAGCTTTCCTTGATGTAAAGGTAATGGCGAGAGCGGATGGTTCTTTGACATATACCGTCGATAGGAAGCCGACGCACATAGATAGGTTTCTGAATGCATCGTCTCACCACTATCCCAGACATCTCATCCTTTGCGAGTTCATTGCAAAATAGGGCATTTGATTTCTGTGACTGAGGACGAGTTGAAATATGTTCAGGAGGTAATAAAGTGTGACGGATATGTGGTGACTAAATGGCAGCCCAGAAGGAAACTTAGAACCAAACATCCTGATGTAGCTAGACAACCTGCGTATATGTCTTACGAGTATGTGAAAGGAGTGACGGGGAGCCGTTGTAGCGAGGCATATTAGGACACCTAAGGATGTCGATCCCTTCCAAACACCGGGTGTTTATAAGATTGATTGTAGTTGCGGAAGTTCCTATACCGGACAAACGAAAAGAACAATATCTGAGAGGGACAAGGAACATATTGCAGCTGTTAAAAATCGCCAAGTGAACAAGTTGGCATATCAACAACTTTAGGTACTAAGATACCCTAATAGCGAACTCGTAAATGCCACTCAAAATTATTTATTACTTTAACCTGCCAAGAGTCACTTTAACCTGTATATAGATTACAAGTGAAAGTGACACAGGTTACAGTGAAAAGTAGGTATACTAGACGATTACTTAAAAACCGTTAATAATATGAATGCCTCACTCTCAGTACAATCAGATATGAGTATATAGAACATTTTAATTAAATAAGTAAAAAACGTCCCATATCAGTATCGTCTAATAATCACGACAAGTTAAAGTAACAATACACGTTACAAACTCCAGATTCCTGCCTTCGATCACTTGTCACCACAAAACTATGTTCGTACAGCCGCAAATGCTCTGCTTGGCGATTAGATGGATACTGACGGAATGTTTTGCCGCAAATTATGGTCTACAAATGTTATTTCTGTATGAGTGAGACGCTGTACTGTGAACACACAGGTAACAGTGAAAATATCGCTGGACAAATTTCGGGCGTGAATATGGTTATTTGAAAATGATATATAAAATCCGTGCAACATATTTTGATAAAGTTATATTCCTGTTGTCATATAGCGCTATATTTTTTTAGCATACAATCGTATACGAATAAACTAAACAACTAAAACTCGAAGAGTGTCGCGTTTGGACAAGACGGGTTACAGTAAAAACTGGCACTATCCATTTTTTTTTATTAATCTGATAGATTGAAATTTAATAAAAATGCCTGGCCTTTATGTATTCGATTGGTTTTTACCTGTGAACATTTTTATTTTTTCTGAAAACAATAAATTGAGCATAGTTTCTATTCAAAAACTAAATGACAGGTTAAGGTGCCACTATTTTTGGAATTGCCCTATTATGTCACGAAATGGTCCCAAATCAGCAAAAATTGCCGGTCTTGCGAGCGGCGCTGTTCTTCCTTTAGGACCATCCGTTTATTTATCACACATTAAAATATATATCAAAAAACAGTGAAAACCGACACAATATTCCGTTTAAAAGAGAAAAAAAAAACACTAAACATTCACTAAACAACATTAAGCCGGGTCCGCTGCGACGTGTTTTTGTGTTTTTCTAACACCTAACATGTTTTTCTAACATAATTAAATTAATTTTGTAAAGATTTTCGTCGCAGCGGACCCGGCTTTATGTTAGAAAAACATGTTAGGTGTTAGAAAAACACAAAAACACGTCGCAGCGGACCCGGCTTTATGGATATTGGAGGGAGTTAAATACATGACATAAAGCCGTGAATCCCTGGTGGCCTAGTGGTTTGACCTATCGCCTCTCAAGCAGAGGGTCGTGGGTTCAAACCCCGGCTCACACCTCAGAGTTTTTCGAAATTCATTTGCGGAATTACATTTGAAATTTATCACGAGCTTTGCAGCGAAGGAAAACATCGTGAAACCTGCACAAACCTGCGAAGCAACTTAAGCAAAATTTATACCTCGTTGATTTTCTTTTTTTTTAGGTTTTCTTGTATGATTTGAAACTGATTTTTGATCGAAGGTGGACGGTGGTAGATAAAGCCTAAATTTAATTAAAAAAATTGACTTTAACTTTGACGTCCTACGCTGCGCTTGCCGATCCGCGGTCTCCTTTCGAAAACTTTTACAACATAAAATACCTACTCAAGGCCTCTAAAAAAAACTGTTGCCATGACGGCCGCCTTTGTTATTTATAATCTCAAACACAGCACTTGACTGTTGAAATTCCGGTTCCACATACATTTTCGCCCGTCGAGGGATGCAGAGTACACTTGAGACCCTAACAAGGGTCCGCGACGGAGGCCCGCCCTTCTTAACGGGGCATTGTCTTGCACAATAGATTGGTTGTTGATCAAGCCGACGTGGTTTGACCTTCTAATTGATCGGTTGGCGGTGATTGGAATGGGGTTTTTGTATAGTTTAGTAGTTTATGTGTATTAGTAGTATAGTAGTAATATAGCAACATACAACATTAATACTAATAGGTTGGCTAGGAAAGATCACTCATTAGGGATGAGCTCGGCTATGTACTAGTAGTTTATATGTGTATTAGTAGTATAGTAGTAATATAGCAACATACAACATTACTAATAGGTTGGCTAAGAAAGATTCCTCATTAGGGATGAGCTTGGCAACTAGTAATTTGTATATGTATTAGTAGTTTAGTAGTAATATAGTAATATACAACATTACTACTAATAGGTTGGCTAGGAAAGATCCATCACTAGGGATGAACTCGGCTATGTACTAGTAGTTTGTATGTGTATTAGTAGTAATATAGCAACATACGAGTACAACATTACTACTAATGACCGGATGGCTAAGTGGTTAGAGAACCTGACTACGAAGCTTGAGGTCTCGGGCTCGAATCCCGGCCGGGGCAGATATTTGTATGAATAATACGAATGTTTGTTCTCGGGTCTTGGATGTTTAATATGTATTTAAGTATTTATTTATCTATATTTAAGTATGTTTATCCGTTGCCTAGTATCCATAGTACAAGCTTTGCTTAGTTTGGGACTAGGTCAATTGGTGTCAAATGTCCCATGATATTTATATTTATTATTTATATTTAATAGGTTGGCTAGGAATTATCCCTCATTAGGGATGAGATCGGCTATGTACTTCTCTCTGTGTGTATTACCAACTGCAAGCCGACTGCCCGAAAGAGGGTCATTCATTATGTGCGAAATGTGTTTACATCTACAGTCAAGGGCAAAAATATGTATACACTTTAGTACCTTTTCACTTAAACCACTGTGGCAGTTCATCATACATGGCAGTTCAAATATGACGAAAATAGACAGGGTACTAAAGTGTATACATATTTTTGCCCTTGACTGTACATAAAGTGGCAACACACTATTTGGAACCCGACACCGGGAAACCCCCTCCAACGCGTGTTAGTACTAATCGGTTCCAGAATCATGCGTTGAACGACGTGGCGTGGCGTCGCGTTTTATTGGTGTGTTCCCGCCTAATGGTTTCGCCGGAAGACCAGAGCTGATTCCATCCATTTATACTGAGGCGTGACTATTTCGGACACGTAAAATAGTTTCACATTGTGAGTTACAGTGGGACCGTTTCTTTTTCTTTTTTTATATTTTTGTGTCTCGAATAAATGCATTTTATTTCATTTCATTTCACATACATGCATACATACATGCGTAATATCAGTAGTGTAGTCAGCATTTTCGTTACATAATCCGCAGACGTAAAATTCAAAAGTCAAAATATCTTTATTTAATACTAGCTGACCCGGCAAACTTCATACCGCCTCATTTTTTTTTCACATTTACTCACCTTTTAAACCTTCCCTGGACTACCACAAATAATTCAAAACAAAGATTAGCCAAATCGGTCCAGCCGTTCTCGAGTTTTAGCAAGACTAACGAACAGCAATTGATTTTTATATATATAGATAGTCTATAAAAGGCACTTATGAAGGTTAGAAAAAATGACTGTTGAGATGATGCGATTTTTTTGCGTGAAAGCCTGTGTTCTTGCGGTGATTCATGTAAATATTTGCTAAAAATCGGTTGAGCTGTTTTGGAGACAATCCTATAAAATAACACCTACTTTATTTTAGTAAATAATGTGTTCAGGGATCGTAAACTGTGAGCAAAATCGATTAAAATGACGTATGAATCATACGGTATGATAAATAAATGCTTCAGTAAATTTTCCTCGTACTTTACGAACCCTGATTGTATCCTATAAATACTGTTCCATATTTGAACAAAATCGACCCTTTTCTTAAAAAATATTAAGCTTTTGTTATACTGTAAAATTGAAATTTCTCGCAGGTAACCGCTTTACGCTTTGCTGTCGTGGAAACGTAAATGCGCAAAAAGTATTTTACTTAGGAAAAGATTTCCGTCAAAATTCCAGCAGATCTACCCTGGGGGTGAAGAAAAAAGGATACTTTTAGAATTTTTCCCCTCTAAGGTATTAAAGTTGGAGAAATTTACGTGCTATATTGCGATAAATCTTTACTCGCTAGATTGTGATAAATGGGTATTTACTTGGCAAACATGCTACGAATTTGCATACCATCGGGCCAGATCGCGCTCGGATGCAAAATTTATTTTTTGCAATTGCTTTACTTGATTCAAATCTAGTAAGCAAACACAATGTCTAGATGCTAAACGGATGAGGACTTAAGACAAGAAATCATTTATTTTTTAATTCATTCAACTTCCCATTCACTATAGGTAGGTAAGTAATATAAATATTTTGATACAACATGCTACAGTGTAGTCCGTTTAGTACAACTTCGCATTTAACAACCAACCGTTTTTAGCGACGTAAGTAGGCACGTTTGCTTTTTATTTGAGCCACCATGAAAGTACATCCTTTCGTTTAGTACGACGTAATATCACCGGGTCTCGGGGGTGTGATTTTACTGTATACCTAAATTTATAGACATAATCTCGTGAATCCTCGCGTACTTTAAACGGATGTACCTGCTACGAGTTAGTATACATTTTCCAACCAATTGAGAGCTTTAAATGAAAATGAAAAAATGAAAAAGTTTTATTGATGCAGAAACAGTATAACATAAAATACAGTGTCAGCGGGCCCCAAACTAGGCAGAGGCAGTGCCTGTATCTTGGGCGCCCTGAAGAGTTGGTACCAATGCCACAATGTTAATAATAATAGAAAAAAAAAAAAAATAGAAAAGGGTGTGTGTGTGTGTGTGTGTGTGTGTGTGTGTGCAAATACAGTGTTTTACCAGCAACCAGACTTTTTAAGGGAGGCTAAATTGACGTATTTGTGTATCCTAACCATGTCATTGAGTTAATTAAATAATAAACTAAAATTCTTTTAGTTCACTGATATAGATAGATAGATAGATATGAACCTGATTCAATAAAATATCTAAAATGCCGACTTTGTTAACTTTCTGACAAATATATAATTGCTAGCAATGTACAGCGAAGTAAATTGACAATTTAAATAATTTAATAATTTATTTTTAAAGTGATTATACATACAACTAAAGATTCTGTGAATATTTAAAGAAAACAATCACGTTTGTTGTAAGGGATCCCCCCTTAAATATAATTTATTTTATTCTGTTTTTAGCTTTTGTTGTTATAGCGGCCACGATAAGTACCTATACTGCGGCATTAAGTATACTGTGTATAAAATGTCTAACTATTACGACTCAAGAGATAGAGCCCTATGACAGACGGAGGGACAGAGAGACAGACAGTGAAGTCTCAGTTGATAGGGTTCCGCGCCCAAAGGGTGCAAACGGAACTCTAAGAAGCCCCCTTTGGGCACGGAACCCTAAAAATGTATTTACGCTAATTCGTTTCATTCAAACGTACGGCATCATAATACACAATGGGTAAACAGACTTCTTAACTTTTAACTCCGGCAATTTTCCGTTTCAATTCACAAAACTTTTAAGTTTTGAATCTCATCCCATCATAATTGGCATAATATTTAACTTGAGAGTATTCAAGTTAAAAGTTAAACCCTTAACGAGTTGTTTGACAATGAGCAGTTTATTTGGAGAAGTATGTTGTTACTTTGTTGTTGGGGGCACGTCTAAAGACTTTGTTGCCGCTTTTCAGGAGTTTTCTTTGATATAAATTATATGTTTGGGTTTCGCAAAAGATGCTCCAAAAGTTTATGAATTAAATAATACCACTCGTAAACAAGCTTCTCACGGCCGACATTTTTTTTTCATTTCATTTCATTAGACAAGTCATTGTATTCTTTAAAAAAGTACAGTGAAATTTTATGTCGACATTTGCATTTCATTTTTGTTTTCATGTACCTAGTTTTGCACTCTTGTTTTTGTTTTGTTGACATTTTTCACAGTTTTGTGAAGTAAATTTTAATTGTATGTTTATTTTCATTGCTTAGACATTCTAATTATTTTATTGTTCGTTTGATTGATTGTTCCTATTCCATTAATTTGACTTAGATTTATATTCTTGTTTTGTTTTTAATTATTATTATTGAACTGAACTCTAACTTGACATTCTAAATTCTATTTTTTAATTTTGGCTGACAATTCATTGTAATATGATTTGTTTTTTATACACATTTTGACGATCCTTTTGTGAATTTCTTGCAATTAACTGACAAGTGCTTATAAAGTATTTTTTCAAAAGGTAATAACTAAATCTAATCTTATCCATCAACCGATCTTAAATTTGTTACCTAAGTATACATAAGTTATTTAGTTGGCTATTCGTAATTCGTACAACTTTACTAATCCGCCGGGTCGACTCCAAACTTACGCTGTCAGCTTACCCAACAACAACAGTTTAACTCGACAAAAATATCTTCACATTGTTACTTTATTCCTTAACGTAGACTCGGACATTTATTAGGGTCAGCTCCGTGAACTTTATTAATAAAGCTAATAACGGGATTCTGGATGGGACACGAGACATTGTGGCACGCAGTTTGTTCGTCCAAATATGTTGGTAGATAACGTTTATTACAAATTATGTCGCACAAAGCTTGTTTTTTTATCTGTTGAATCAGCGAAGGCAAGCTAGCTGGAGACAAAATTAACTGCGTTTTTATAATACCATAATCACAACTTATTTTCTTTATAATAATAGTAGCGTTGTTTCGTCAGTTCGATAAGCCTGGACATTGAAAGTGAATTTTACTCGCACACGTAAAATTTAAATGTAATCCATACTAATATTATAAATGCAAAAGTGTGTTTGTGTGTTTCTATGTTTGTCCGTTTTTCACGCCGTAACGGAGCGATGGATCGACGTGATTTTTGGTATAGAGATAGTTTATGGCCCCGAGAGTGACATAGGCTACTTTTTATCCCGGTAAAATGCACAGTTCCCAAGGGAACAGCGCGCGATGGTTTTTTTTTGTCACGAATAAATGTTTTCTTTCTTTCTTTCTTTCTTTCTTTCGATAACCGAATACCATGCGGGCGCAGCCGCGGGCAAAAGCTAGTAGCTGATAAATTAGTAAATAAATAACAAATCTAAGAGGTAAAGGGGCTGGGAATTTAACCCAGTTCGTCAGTCATTCCGTGTGATGTTGCTTTGCTATTTACACACTCGAAAAATTGCAACGCGTGAAATTAACACTTTGATTAATTATTCTAATATATAATTCATATTGAAATATCTGAAAAGATATCATAGTATAATTTAACACTAATTGACGGTCCCAAAGTAAGCAAAGCTTGTGTTCCGTGTATAAATTTATTTAATAAACTTAAATTGATACAACATTAAATTCTCAAATACTTACTTATGAAACAGGCAAAACTATAATTAAAGAGTATAACCCTGTAAGGATGGCGAAACTGCCTTTGACGAGAAAGTAGTTTTCCTTTGGCTCGGATAATTGTCTTTACATACGTTATAATTTGACCAAATTTAAGCCCCGAAATGGCCGTGGTTTTTGAGATAATAAAAAAAAAGGAAAATCGTTTTTATTTTTTATTTACCAAACTAGTGGCCCGATTTTCATGAAATTTTTACATATTATGTAGAAAATTAAGAGCGTTTTTTCTAAAAAAAAAATCCAATTAATTTTATATTTAAGTAAAAAAAAAACATTTTTTTAATATTCATATTATTATTTTTTACTTGCGATGTGGCGACACCTACCAATATCAGATATATTATGACCCATTTAATACTCTAGTACATATATTTTTTTCAAAAACATTCATTTGGATCATCAGGTTAAAACAAGCGAATTTGTAACATCTCATACATAGCCTTCCCTTTACTACGTACATGGGCGTTTTCAAAAAAAAGTTGTTGAAATGACTTTTTTTTTAGTTGTGGATGAAATTTGGTATTCCTACTCAGAATCAGGAGCACTTTCGATTATAATAGGAGAAAAAAAGTGTCTCAATATTTTTTATTCCATTACGTTACCGTTTTCATACGCGTGTCGGTGGCGGTAGTGTAATGGATAACACAAAATTATATGAAAAACCTGGGACACTTTTTTTTCCTATTGCAATCGAAAGTGCTCTTGATTCTGATTAGGAATACCAAATTTCATCCACATCTAAAAAAAAGTCATTTCAACAACTTTTTTTTGAAAACGCCCTCCTACGTAACATAGGATTCAATAGTAGTCATTAATTATGTGTACTGATTAATGTCAGTGAACCTTATTCATACTTTCAGCATTAGGTGCAGGTAATAAAAAATATTCTTTTCACTACTCATGCTTGTAAAGTTCGTGTTTATGCGACATAAAATGACTTTTTATGCACTAGTGCATAAAATAAAATCTTCGTCTAATACGAACTCAAGACTAGTCAAGACCAAGGAAATCGGGTGTCAACAGCCACAAACAAAAAAGTTTCTTTATATTTTTTAATTATTTTTTTAATTTATATAAGACTAAAAATCAATCAAATCAATCATAAAAAATCAGTAAAATTACAACGCATGAAAAATAAAAGGTACATCATTGTTTCCACTGTTGCTATTTCATTTCCTCGCCATCGAAGTGAAAAGCAGTGTGTAAAACTCGAGCCTTAACCCCATTGTCCCCTCGACGGGTCTATCCACCCTCGCCGTACCGGCTCGGGTGGCTATATGAACACCTCGGGTAAAATGGCTCGTTTTATGCTCTTGTTGTACAATCTACTATATTATACTATAATGTATAGAAATAAAAATGCCGAAATTCTGGCAGACTCTGTTTCAATATTTTAACGCTTCGTGAAAAATCCTTGATTTCCCGCCACATTTCTTTTTAATTAACTTTTTTTAAATTATAAAGCCAAACTGCATACAGCCACGGTTATAATCGATATCGTAGTCTAAATTCACATTCGAAATTAGAATTTTCTGGAACCTTGAATTCTATCTGTTACTTCGTAATGTGGTGAGTGCTACTGAAACCTATACGTAGGTACGTAGTAAAGGGAAAGCTATGTATGAGATGTTACAAATTCGCTTGTTTTAACCTGATGATCCAAATGAATGTTTTTGAAAAAAATATATGTATTAGAGTATTAAATGGGTCATAATATATCTGATATTTGTAGGTGTCGCCACATCGCAAGTAAAAAAATAAAATATGAATATTAAAAAAATGTTTTTTTTTACTTAAATATAAAATTAATTGGATTTTTTTTTTAGAAAAAAATGCTCTTAATTTTCTACATAATATATAAAAATTTCTTGAAAATCGGGCCACTAGTTTGGTAAATAAAAAATAAAAACGATTTTCCTTTTTTTTTTATTATCTCAAAAACCACGGCCATTTCGGGGCTAAAATTTGGTCAAATTACAACATATGTAAAGACAATTATCCGAGCCAAAGGAAAACCACTTTCTCGTCAAAGGCAGTTTCGCCATCCTTACAGGGTTATACCCAAACGTTAAATATTATTTATACTATATTATCTATTCTACCGGTCAACCTTAACCTTAGCCAGAACAGAAATAGCGAGCATAAAGATTTAATCAAGTTTCGTGAGGAGACTTTGTCCCCTTTTGGTAACTTGATTTGGAGTCGGTGGCGTGGACGATGTCTAGCCTGGGATAATTTAGTGAACGGCGAAAAACGAAATATATTACCTACTTAAAGAAAAATATTATCCCACCAAAAACATTACATGTAAAAAGCTGCAAGTCTCGCAACGCAATGCAGTTCTTGTAATGCTAAAAAGGTTTGAGATGCAATGTTATACCAAGTCGGTTATTTTTGTCAGTACCGGGGGGTTTCCATAGAACTCGATTTTCACCAACTTGCTTATTTTAAAACCATAGAAAAATACAGTTTATAGTTCTCAAATAAAGAGTAAACCAAATTATTTTTAAACACATAAATGACTTGGCCATCGCAAGGCTACATAATGACATAAGAATTATAATCATACACGTCAGCTATTTCAAGTAATTATAATTAAAGATAGCACTAGTCCCAGCCTTGCAGTTTGAGTGATACACATAATACGAGAATGACTAAAGGTTGAGTGCGATGGCCAAGTCATTATGTGTTTAAAAAATAATTTGGTTTACTCTTTATTTGAGAACTATAAACTGTATTTTTCTATGGTTTTAAAATAAGCAAGTTGGTGAAAATCGAGTTCTATGGAAACCCCCCGGTACTGACAAAAATAACCGACTTGGTATAACATTGCATCTCAAACCTTTTTAGCATTACAAGAACTGCATTGCGTTGCGAGACTTGCAGCTTTTTACATGTAATGTTTTTGGTGGGATCTCATCACTTTTTGTAGGCAGTTCTTTTTTTTTCGGGTACTACTTCTTGTAATAACGCACTACTATCTTCATTTGTTTATCCTTCCTTGTCCATCGTCCATCGTCCATCCTCGTCTATCGTCTATCGTCCATTCTCGTCCATCGTCCATTCTCGTTCATCGTTCATCGTCCATCGTCCACTATCATCCATCGTTCATCCTTGTCCATCGTGTGCCATCCATCGTCTATCCTCGTCCACTATCCATCATCCATTCTCGTCTATCGTCCACCGTCCATCGTCTATCCTCGGTTATCGTCCATCGTCCATCCTCGTTCATCGTCTACAGTCCATCGTCCGTACCGACTGTCGTCGTCGTTGTCGTCGTCGTCGTCGTCGTCGATCGTCGGTCGTCATCCGTCGTCCATCGTCGCCCATCGTTGAACTTCCGTCGTCCGTCTACCGTCTGTCGTCCATCGTACATCGTCCATCGTCCACCCTCCATCATCCGTCGTCGATCTTCGGTCATCGTCCGTCATCCGTCGTCCGTTGTCTTGTCCGTCGTCGGTCGTTGTCTTTTGTCCGTCGTCGCCATCGTCTATCGTTCGTTGTCCGTCGTCTGTCGGCGTTCGTCTTCTGTCGTCGTCCGTCGTCTGTCATCGTCCGTTGTCCGTCATCGTCCGTCGTCGAACTTCCCTCGTCAGTCATCGTCTGTCGTCCGTCGTCGAACTTCCGTCGTCATCCATCGTCTTTCGTCGGTCGTTCGTCTTTCGCCCGTCTAACTTCCGTCATCCGTCGTCGTCCGTCGTTCATCCTCCACCATCCATCGTCCGCACTGGGCTCGCGTGGGAACTAAGGCCCAAGCCCTCTTATTCTGAGAGGAGGCTTGTGCCCAGCAGTGGGACGCATATAGGCTGGGATGATGATGATGATGATGATCCATCGTCCGTCGCCCATCGTCCATCGTCCACACTCCATCGTCCAACGTCCATTTTCTACCGATCGTCCATCGACCATTATCCATTGTCCATCATCCATATTCCAATTTCCATCGTCCATCCTCGCGTCCACTCGCATCGCACACACATTCACAAACAAACGAACTTTGGTACTTATTACTAGAAACCGGATTATATGCAACATAAAAAGCTTGAAATATGCACGAAAACTGACAGAATATGCAACATTAAATGACCATTTTTTTTTGTTTTTAAATATTATTCCTTTAGATTTAAGTTTATTGTTAGTAAATACTTGTTTTAAGTTTTACTTTATTAAGTGAATCTTTATAATTTATTGTTTTTTAATAAAATAAAATAAAATATTAAGATTTAGATTTTTACTACAAAATCAGCATACATTTAGTAAACTATCCATTGATAGACGATAATCGATACAGTAACATGTTACATTATTTAATATTTTTGTAAACATTAACAATCAAAGTATTGTTCTAAATGTTCAGTGGTAAGACTATGTCTTCGATCATTCAAAATCATTTAAAATACTGTAAATTATAGCGATAATATGCATCATCACTAGATCTTAGAAAAATATGCTATTAGCGCTGAAAATCGCTTAAATATGCAAATGCATATGCAAATATGCAAATGCATATTATCCGGTCTCTACTTATTACATTAGTAAGATAAACAATTTCATTTTAACCCTTAATACTCAGGTATTAAGACTCAACATTAATACGTATACAATACGACTACGTTCAATAAAGTCATTGCTATGTAACTTTGTAATCGCTAGTATTTATATGGGATTACAAACTTACTTGTGCAGTTTATATAACTTTGAAACGTGACTGAAATTGCAACATTTTGGATTTTTCTGTGACCATGTAGGCTAAAAACTAACTATGTTTAAAATTTGGAGCTTGTGGGTCTGCTAGAAGTACCTTAGAATTATGATGATCAAAAGTCAGTGTATAGGTATGTCAGTGACAAAACTGAGGAACTTTAACATGTGATAGTTCTTAATCTACGTGTTCGAACTGAATGTAATTGATAATATATCTAAGTCCCATTAGGCCCTATAGGTAACTGAAAATTCAGGGTTCTAGCTTTAGCCATAACAAAAATACAGGGTGTTGAAAATAGCCTGAATGGCTTCGAGAAAAGTATGGTACGGCCGTGCCTTTGTTTTTTTTTGCTCGACTTGGCGGGGGCACTGCTGTGCCCCCAGATATACACGTACTTACATGCTTTGAATTGTGAGTTGAACTCTATACATTAACAAAATAAGAGCGTTTACAGGCAACTAGAATTGCCAAAAGCATGTGAGTGGTTAGAGGACACCGCATAGGAAGCAAAACTAAAAAAGATTATAAAATTAAGAAAGGAACAGCGGGGAAACGCTGCTGGAGTTATGGGCAATTTTGAGCCGGGTACAATAAAAAACAATACAATACAACGCGGAACGACGCGAAACGGTGGTTTTTAGTTTGTAACTTAGGTGTCTTTAGGTTTTAGTGTAAGATATAGATTTAATTTGTGTCTATATCTATATATATAAAATTCAAAGTCCTGACTGACTGACTGACTGACTGACTGATATATCAACGCACAGCCCAAACCACTGGACCTAGAGACTTGAAATTTTGCACATAGATAGCTTATACAATGCAGGCATCCACTAAGGAAGGATTTTTGGAAATTCCCACGGGAACGGGAAATATCGGGATTTATTATGTTCGATTCCGAGTGACCCTATCTCAGTAACTATAATAACTAGACTCTTCATATTTGATACACAAGTAGGTATTACAACAGTTAAAACATTAATTTCTGGATTTTTGGAAATTCCCACGGGATAAGGTAAAAACGGGATTTATATTCAGTTCAACGGGTTGATTTTTCGTTTTACTGGTGGTAGAAAATTGAAATTTAGTATTTAGGTTCCTTGGGGGGTGTAAGGGAGCACTACAAAATAATTTTCCGAAATTCTGACGGGAACGGGAAAAAACGGGATTTTTCGTTTTACTGATCATAGAAAGCTGAAATTTGGCGTGTAGGTTGCTTGGGGAGTATAGAGGAGCATTGAGAGTGGAGTTTTCAAAATTCTCACGGGAACGGGAAAAACGGGATTTTTCGTTTTACTGATCGTAGAAAACTGAAATTTTGCATTTAGGTTCTTTGAGGAGTGTAAGGGGGCACTACAAAAGAATTTCCCGAAATTCTGACGGGAACGGGAAAAAACGGGATTTTTCATTTTGCTGGTCGCAGAAAGCTGACATTTGGCATAAAGGCATTCCTTGAAGATGTGAATGCTTCCCAGCATTAGGAGATAATTTCCCGAAACTCCCATGGGAAAGTGGAAACCGGGATTTTCCATTGTAGGTACTGGACGCAGGAAGCTGAAAATCGGCGTATAAATTGCTCGGAGAGTGTAGAGAAGCATTGAGAGAGGACTTTACAAAATTCTTACGGGAACGGGAAAAATTGGATTTTTCGTTTTACTGGTCGTATAAAGTTAAAATTGGGCAAGTGGGTTCCTTGGGGAGCTTTAAGAGAAAATTTCCCGAAAATCATTACGGGAACGGGAAAAAACGGGATTTAGGTTTTCTAAAATTACACCCCTGACCTGAAGATGTAAAACAGGGCTTCAAAGTTGATTTTTAAATTCGAAAATTTGTAAATAAATTCCTCCCATAAATCAATTAAAACATGAAAATAAAGATCGTAGAAAGTAAATCTTGTGCTAGCCCAAATTTAACGCGAGCGAAGCCGCGGGCAAAAGCTAGTAAAATATAAAACTCCTGCACAGTACAACTCGATGTTTTGGACTATCGCAATCTTTGATGAACAATTGTCATTGATCGCAATCATTACTAATACTCACACGGAACAAAACCTGAAAACGGACTAAAGGGAATTTAAGTAATAAAATTAGTGTAGTAGACTACCAGTATTCATACGATTTAATGAAATATTTTTTAATAAATTTGCTACATAATTAAGTTATAAAATCTATTTAGTTTATTTATTTATATTGTTTTTTAATGGAATGGTGACACAAAACTTTTTTACGGGCTCGGCCCCGTACTAAATGCTTCCCTCATCAAAAATTTTATTGTTAGAGCTCCCTTGAAGGGAAAATTCACCTTTATATATATTTGATATGTTAGTAAAAAAAATATTTATCGAGACTAAGAATACACATATTAAGAAAAAAATAACCATAAATAACATACGGATCTGAGACGTGGGCGCTAACGATGGGCCTCATGAGGAAGCTCAAAGTCACTCAAAAGGCTATATGGAGCTTGCTTGGGATTTCTCTGCGGGATAGAATCAGAAATGATGATATCCGCAGTAGAACTAAGGTTACTGACATAGCCCGAAGAATTGCGAAACTGAAGTAGCAGTGGGCGGGGCACATTGCTCGCAGGACCGATGGGGTCAAAAGGTTCTCGAATGGCGTCCGCGGACCGGGAGACGAGCTGTCGGTAGGCCTCCAACAAGATGGAGCGACGACCTGGTTAAGATCGCGGGGTCGTGTTGGATGCGAAAAGCACAAGACCGGTCTGAGTGAAGAGCCTTGGGGGAGGCCTATGTCCAGCAATAGACGTCTTTCGGCTGACATGATGACGATGAACCATAAATAAAACTAAGTACTTACCTAACTTAAAACTTAATAAAGTACCTACTTTTCGTATGTTTCGTTTGTCAGTTTTTTTTTTCTTTTATTCGACTGGATGACAAACGAGCAATTGGGTCTCCTGAGTTTGCTTATTGCTTCATTTTCGTACAATAAAAAGTTTCCATTCATATTAAGTACAGTTGGAATAACAACTCTGTTTATTTCAAATAACGTTTGTCTCCTCTAAACTTTTGATTACATCTTCATATGAGGTCCCATTACTGCTATAGTCTCTGCCGTGGCTATAGTGATAAAATAAAATAGCATGCACATTATGTCACGTAACAGCCATTAACACTGCAAAACCTACTTTGTGACGTCGACTTAAAGTCTATAAACACGAGCTAACGCTAAAGTTGCGCTGCACAGGTCGGGGTTCCTTATCCTTTATTTATTAAACGCTATAATGCAATGACATTCTTTAGATTGTGTCACGCTAAGATTGCATGCAATGCAATTTATTTTATTTTTTGACATAAATTGGTCTGTTCAAAAAACTTAAACACGTTTCAGACAAAGCTAAAATGGCAGTTTTTGTCACCACGCTTCCACATGAAAAACATACTCGTGTGGGTAAACGCTCATAAAATGCGTTACCCCACTGTACGACTTAAGCTATTTTTCTTGCTTATATGTGGAAAATTTGGACGGCCTAGCATTTGGGCTTTTTCCACCATGCTACAACATGGGACATGTCTGTCGGCGGCCGATCGTAAAATCCGCCAAATCATTGGCTAAGGGTCATCCGCCATATCGTTCAAAAATCATCGTTTAACGACTTGCCTAGTGACGTTTAGGCAGACCATGAAATTCCTAGGCATATTATGATACGCCGCCATGGAATGTTAGGTACAATTGCGACCACAACGCGCGAGCCGAGTGAGCGATGAGAAAGTAATAACTTGACCTTTGCTGCTTATGTAAGATAGTTATGTACGGGAAACGAGCAATGTCACTCGAGTTTCCCACAGCGACATAATATCTTTTACGATATAGTGTCACCTTACAAGCATAAAACCCTTGTTGTTTCGACGCATAAGAGAAAATTAACGTACAATGTCCACTAATTTCATTAGTTTCGCAAAACGTGTTTTACGGGGCTCTAGATTTACGGCCCACCCTTGCACTAATTGTTGCTAGGAGTGCTGCGAACACTCCTATTGGCAAATATAGCGTGATGTCACATGTGGTACGTGGACTTTTACGACACACTAACTTTGTACGGTCAAGCTCAAAAGCAGCCAAAACCCTTAGTTTTACCCTTACCATTTCACGATAACAAATAACACTGGGACGATTGGAAATGTTTGTAGTAACGGGTTAAACTGTTTTTGAACTGGACTATACCCGAATATAGAGCTGGTAAAAAAAATCTTTGACCAGTGTGTGTTGCCAGTGATGACATACGGATCTGAGACGTGGGCGCTAACAATGGGCCTCAGAAGGAAGCTCAAAGTCACTCAAAGGGCTATGGAGAGGGCTATGCTCGGGGTTTCTCTGCGGGATAGAATCAGAACTAAGGTTACTGACATATCCCGAAGAATTGCGAAACTGAAGTGGCAGTGGGCGGGGCACATTGCACGCAGGACTGATGGCCGATGGGGTCAGAAGGTTCTCGAATGGCGTCCGCGGACCGGGAGACGAGCTGTCGGTAAGCCTGCAACAAGATGGAGCGACGACCTGGCTAAGATCGCGGGATAAGCACAAGATTGGTCTGAGTGGAGAGCCTTGGGGGAGGTCTATGTCCAGCAGTGGACGTCTTTCGGCTGTCATGATGATGATGATGATGAATAGTTTCGCCATGCCTGTCTGTCTGTCCGTCCGCGGCTTTTCTCAGGGACTATCAATGCTAGAAAGTTGTAATTTTGCACGAAAAATGGTACGATAAAAAAAACAATTTTTAATGCACCTCCCATAGACGTAGTGGGGGTGACTTTTTTTTCTCATCTAATCTTGTTGTGCGGGATATCGTTGGCTTGGTCTTTTAAAATTATTACGGGGTTGTTCAAACGATTTTTCGATTCAGTGATTTTCTTGCGAAATATTCAACTTTAAAGTGCAAATTTTCATTAAAATCGCGCATCCCCCCCTCCTTCTAAAATTTAAACCGGTGAATGGATTTTTTTTTAATAGGTAATTCAGGTTGTTAGAAGTATGTCAAACTTACAACGAAAACTATAATAGTTATGTTTACTTGAGAATTATTAGTAATTTAAGAGTAAATAGCAGCCTAAGGCATAAAATATACCTAAACTTGGACTATTCCGTACAACATACTTAGAAAAATATTACGTCATTTTTTCGTAATGGCAATGCAACGGAACCCTATTTCGGGCGTGTCGTACACGCTCTTGGCCGTTTTTTATTAGTAAATTTAGTACTCGTAGTTTTTATGTTAGTACATCATCATCATCATCATCTCAGCCTATATACGTCCCACTGCTGGGCACAGGCCTCCTCTTGGAATGAGAGGGCTTGGGCCATAGTTCCCACGCGGGCCCAGTGCGGATTGGGAGCTTATGTTAGTTAATAATTTAAAATTGTATAAAACGCCTTAATGCTAAAATTACTTCCTTACTTATAATTTGCATGTGATTAGATATTTAAGTTTGATTAATAAGCCCTTCTACATCTACACCTGAGACACAGGAATTTTCCTAGTTCAGGGTAATGTGTGTTATTTGTCCCTTTTAATAAGTGTAGGCCATAAGTTTGATAAAATTGTATTTTATGAAAGATAAATAAAGATTATTATTATTATTCTCTGAATCCACCTATAGTTTTCTATCCCTTTCGAACCAAGCCGAGTATGAAAAGACGACAATGGACTTTATAAATATAATTCACGTCAAATTCAAATGTAAGAGTTACGACGATGGACCTTACTCATGTACAATCCATTTCAAATTCAAATGTAACTAACACACACGATCGTATCAGCTGGGGTCAGTGGGAAAAATTATGACTAACGATTCGGAAAAATATTACGGTACCTATGACTAGCGAAGAATACGTATGCGAACATTGGCGCTCCCCGTCATAACAGCTCAATGTTCTGTATCATTGCCAATTAAATCTTCCCCGTTGACATTAAAAAACAATCGCGAATCGTGGAACAAAATAATAAACTCGAATCTAAACAATTGACATTCACAACTTGTGTAAATTGTCAAACTGTCCAACACTATTAAAGCAACATTTACCGTCCAGCCACTTAAATAGAAACCCTAATCCTTGAGCGTTAAGGAAACTTTAATCATTGGAATCCGCAAAACTATGTTGGGAATCTGCCAAAGCCGCCCCAAGGCCAATGACCGTGGCACAGTAAATATTAAGAGCACAGTAAACTATCCGTGAAGGTAATAGGTGTTTACCGATTCATCATCTCAGCCATATACGTCCCACTGCTGGGCACAGACCTTCTCTAATAATGAGAGTGCTTCGGCAGTACTTTCCACGTAGGCCCAGTGCGGATTGATACCTTCACAAGCACGTTTGAATTCGTCGCAGGCATGTGCAGGCTTCCACACGAATCACACAATGCATTCAACGTGAAGGCAGTGATATAAAATGTAATTTGGTACATAATTTCCGAAAAACTCCCCGAGATTTGAACCCACGATCCTCTGTTTTAGAAGCCATACAAATCATTTGGCTTCTATTGCTTTTTTTATTTACCTGTCACCCATTATTAATATAATTTATCTAAAAAATGCTTGAAGTTTCTTTGCGCGATAGAATCCAGAATACGGAAATTCGTCGAAGAACTAAAGTGACTGAAATAGCTGGATAAATATGCAAATTGAAGTGGCAATGGGCAGGCGACATCGCACGTAGAACAGATAACCGTTGGGGGAGAAAAGTCCTCGAGTGGCGACCACGAACCGGAAGACGAAGCGTTGGCAGGCCTCTCACCAGGTGGACTGACGACATCGTGAGAGTTGTGGGAAACCGCTGGATGCAAGTGGCGAGTTGTCGTTTATGGGGCCGTTCTATGGGGGAGGCCTTTGTCCAGCAATGGACGTCTTCCGGCTGATGATGATTATGATGATGATCTTAAAACATATTACATCACCATATTTATGCTAAGGCGGGACCTTTTTACACACAATTTAATTTTTATGTTTGCTTGTTTTTTGTTGTTTTCTATTTTATACTTTTGTAATTTTTGTAGTAATCATTGTATGCATTGTGTACGGAATAATTTTCATTTGATTTTATAACGTACCATGAATTTATACGAGAAATAATAATTTACACCTTATAGTGATTTGTCTGACACAACTGGTTTAATGTTTAACAGACTTCAACTGGTCTCAATTTATGAAACGGCTATTCAAACTGGATAAAACTAAGCTATAATGGTTATGATATTGCGACTGATTGAGTATGACGGTGTATTTAATATCAGGGTCATTTAAAGTCATCGCTTGTAACATTTCGCTTTATTTACGTAATATTACTCATCTAAATATTTGATGAGAATAAATAAATTACTCTTGTGCTTGTTTACTTAATTACTTCCTTTATCCTGCGGCTACGTTCCCTCTGAAGAATAAGAATTCTCTATCTCATAGATTAAATAAAAGACAGAAAGGTAACAATGTTTATTGCCAGAATCACCAAACATTAAAATTATTAATTTTACCTAACGCAGTCTTTTAGTGTCTTTTAGAAGTTGGGTAGCACCTTGGTTCTTTGGGTTCCGTAGCTAATACGGTAAAACCGGGGCTCCTGTGGTATCGCCAAAAATCTGCTCTACTCACAAAAGGACGCAAGGGCCATGAAGATACGCTCTTTTGCTGGTGCACTAAAAAAATCGTTTTTTAATGAATGAATGAATGAAATTTTATTTGGTGTAAATGTAGTACACTAGCTTTTGCCCGCGGCTTCGCTCGCGTTAAATTTGGGGTAGCACAAGATTTACTTTCTACGATCTTTATTTTCATGTTTTAATTGATTTATGGGAGGAATTTATTTACAAATTTTCGAATTTAAAAATCAACTTTGAAGCCCTGTTTTACATCTTCAGGTCAGGGGTGTAATTTTAGAAAACCTAAATCCCGTTTTTTCCCGTTCCCGTAATGATTTTCGGGAAATTTTCTCTTAAAGCTCCCCAAGGAACCCACTTGCCCAATTTTAACTTTATACGACCAGTAAAACGAAAAATCCAATTTTTCCCGTTCCCGTAAGAATTTTGTAAAGTCCTCTCTCAATGCTTCTCTACACTCTCCGAGCAATTTATACGCCGATTTTCAGCTTCCTGCGTCCAGTACCTACAATGGAAAATCCCGGTTTCCACTTTCCCATGGGAGTTTCGGGAAATTATCTCCTAATGCTGGGAAGCATTCACATCTTCAAGGAATGCCTTTATGCCAAATGTCAGCTTTCTGCGACCAGCAAAATGAAAAATCCCGTTTTTTCCCGTTCCCGTCAGAATTTCGGGAAATTCTTTTGTAGTGCCCCCTTACACTCCTCAAAGAACCTAAATGCAAAATTTCAGTTTTCTACGATCAGTAAAACGAAAAATCCCGTTTTTCCCGTTCCCGTGAGAATTTTGAAAACTCCACTCTCAATGCTCCTCTATACTCCCCAAGCAACCTACACGCCAAATTTCAGCTTTCTATGATCAGTAAAACGAAAAATCCCGTTTTTTCCCGTTCCCGTCAGAATTTCGGAAAATTATTTTGTAGTGCTCCCTTACACCCCCCAAGGAACCTAAATACTAAATTTCAATTTTCTACCACCAGTAAAACGAAAAATCAACCCGTTGAACTGAATATAAATCCCGTTTTTACCTTATCCCGTGGGAATTTCCAAAAATCCAGAAATTAATGTTTTAACTGTTGTAATACCTACTTGTGTATCAAATATGAAGAGTCTAGTTATTATAGTTACTGAGATAGGGTCACTCGGAATCGAACATAATAAATCCCGATATTTCCCGTTCCCGTGGGAATTTCCAAAAATCCTTCCTTAGTGGATGCCTGCATTGTATAAGCTATCTATGTGCAAAATTTCAAGTCTCTAGGTCCAGTGGTTTGGGCTGTGCGTTGATATATCAGTCAGTCAGTCAGTCAGTCAGGACTTTGAATTTTATATATATAGATTATAGGTATTATGATGTCATTGGTTTTTTGTTACTTATATTTCAGTCAATGTCAGAATTACGCATTTTAAATTACTAATTTGGAATATTCATTAAGCCTGTTTAAATCCCTGTATCCTCCTTCACTAAATAAAAGCATTGCTCCTGCAGCCACGTAAGAAGTTAACGCTTAAATTCATTACAGGTTAGATTCTGAAATATCTTAGGCATTGGGTATATCATCTGTAGTAAGTATCTTTCTGGTAACGGATACGGAACCTTACTCTGAGCATGGTCTGACGTTTGTTTGTTTATTTATACTCTTTATTGTACAAAAAGTAAATACAAAAATGTTACACAAAAAATAAAGTGCTAAGTACAAAGGCGGACTTATCCCTGAAGGGTCGTGCTCTTGCTGTTAAATAATTCGATTCTTTGAAGCGTTATTTTACCGAGGTCTATATAAATCACAACCCTTTTGCTCCTCCGCTATCGCTATCAAGATGTTGCTGTTATAAGATAATGCAAGATGCCAATAGACGACCATGATAGACTCCAGTTTCATAATTTAAGAGCTGATGATCTTGAAACGGCTGAACCGATTTTGATAAAACTTGTCTAAGAACCATCGCTAGAAAACCAACTTTCAAATAAAAAAACCGCATTCAAATTGGTCCACCCGCGTAAGAGCTACAGTGCCACAGACAGATACACAGACACACACACAGACATACAGACACACATAGCGGTCAAACTTATAACACCCCTCTTTTTGCGTCGAGGGTTAAAAAGACTAAGTATTATTAATTTTTCAGTATCAGGAAATATCATTAACCTACTGTCAACCGCATTACCACTGTTCCGAGTTGTACGCAGATCAAGTATTTTCACCTTGACTAACAATTCGTTGTCAAAGAGGGCAATGAAAGCGTGGCGGTTGACTGATTAGATGATCACTCACTCGGCCCAAATGTGAAATTTGAAACGATATGTGACGCGGCGAAGGTCGCTTACTGTCTTTTTACTGTGTAAAAACATTATTGGCTCTCAGAAAAACGTTGTGGAACATTTTCGTGTCTCCGGTCTGTTGTTTTTTTTGTGAGTAAAAAACAATCGTATTTTTACATGCTTTTGTTTGCAATATTTGTTTGTAAATAAGTGTGTATTTTGGTGGGTTCATTATTTATTTGTATCTATGCAGCGAGTCGTACTTGAAACGTGAAGAAAGAAAAGAAAATGTAAAAGGAAACCATCTCACTATTGTCCAAAAATAGTCGTCCTAAACAGAGCCCATAATCATAGTATATATATAAGCTAAAGCAATATGGAAGCTACGAACAAATCGATCGAAACGGACACACTCACACAAACGCACGCTCTACACGGCCTCTAAGGGGGTCTCGCGGTACTGCACTCGCGAAACCCTCTTAAAGGCCGTGTAGAGCGCGCGTCTGTGTGAGTGTGTTCGTTTTGATCGATTTGTTCGTAGCTTCCATACTGCTTTAGCTTATATATATATACTTTCACGGCATCTTTGATCTGTCATAGTAGCTTCTCACTTATCGACTCTGCCTAAATGGTATCGATAGTGATATTATCGTAAAATAATGGTCCCTGTATCTGTATCATACATAATAAACTTTATACGAATTGTCCAACTGTTTAACAACGTAAATAATAATTCAAACTCACACTTAAATACTCACAAGCATTCACATTTTAAATTAGTAGGAAAATTTGTTTAGTAATAACAACGCCTGTAACTGGTGACAGTCTAATCAGATAGCATTTACCGTTAAAAAAATATTTAAGTATGATTATGTCACATCACATAAGATACGAGTAATAGTAACCTAACCAAGAGGACCACAAAAATAGACAAATACGTAAAACATAACTCTCTTTCAGCCAGTTGGATAATAACTCGTTGAAGATTGACTGACGCATCTAACCTTGAGACAAAATCCTTTGATTTTTTCGGTCACTTGTAGAGTTAGCACGTAAGTTTATATAAGTACAAGTCTAGTTAACACATTTAGTTTATTTGCTATTTTGGGAGTTTACCTAAATATCGCATGTTGAGAACGAAAGTGACCAAACTCAACATTTTGCGAAATGGAGTTAATTATACTAAACGACCTTTAAAGGCATACCCCCTTCTTCATAAAACTTAACAAACCTATGTTAACCAACAAATGCTTTGTCCCTTTCTAACAGATACAAATTTCGAAGTGACAGATAAGGACAAACGAATTTTAGCGGCATTTTAACTAAAATAGGTTTGATTGTCGTTTATGAATAAGGGGGTTAGTTCACAATGAACGGCCCCCTAAAGTAGCAGCCTTGAAGACATTTTTTATTTAGTATAAGTTTTGTAAATAGTAAGTAGATAGTAGTTGTATTTTTTTTTGTATATGTGTTATAACTCTGTGCTTTTCTGTTATTAAATAAATGTTTCGATAAATGTGGATAGTAAAGTTGAAAACAGACACATTTTAGTTAGGCGAGCACAGAAGTTCAGTTTTAGGTCACTTTAACAATACGGACGGTAATACGTAGTTGGTCTATTTATCACACACACCCTCTAGCACCTGCCGTTGGAAAGACACCGCCCGCTCCAATATTGCGTCACAGATGGTACCAACTACGTATTACAATTGTTTTAAAAGTGACCTGAAACTGATTGAGTTGGAACAGATTCCTATAGAGTCCTAAATATCGTGAAAACTTAACTGACTCTTTATGAGTTATCACGACGGTTATGAAGTTATTGTTACTTGTAAGCAGACTTAATATGAAATTATGCAGGCTATTCAATATCATTATTAATACTATAATTACTTTTTTCATAATCTTTTTTTTTATATTTTTTATTTACCTAAAAGTTTTTAAATAACCAAGCGAAATACTGTAATCGCGATTAAACATTGAAAAGTGAATTAAACGAAATTATTATTTTTAAAATAGTTCATTTACAGTAAAATTTGTGCATGTTGAAATACGAGGAAACCTGAAACGCAATCACATTTTTGCGATTTTCCAAAAGTTGGCTTTTTTGAGTTGAGTCTCTTTCGTTCTCAGCATGTGATAATGTCCTTTGTTGTATTTAGACAGCAATTTTTACAGTAGGTTTAGTATTGTAATATTATTTTTACGGCAAATCTATTGGTATTGCCACAACAACCCGGTTGGGTTAGGTTAGAATAGCACAATTAGACATCTCAAAAATAATAGTTCTCTATGTAATTACTGCGTTAAGCCGACGTTCAAAGATTGTTTAAGTTTTAGTTCATAGAAAGGTTTATAATTAATTATATATTATTATCTATGAACATAATTCGCACATGAAATGAAAAACTCAAAATTTGGGGTTTTTTGAATTCAGAATACAGAAAACCGGCCAAGAGCGTGTCGGACCCGCCCGAAATAGGGTTCCAAAGCCATTATGAAAAAACATACGTACATTGTCATACATTTTATACCTTACGCTGCTATTTACTCTTAAACTACTAATAATTCTCAAGAAAACTTAACCGTTACAGTTTCTCTTGTAAGTATGATATACTTAGTCATGATTTTTTTTTAAATTTCCACCCACCGGCTTAGATTCTAGAGGGTAGAATTTTTTCTTTAAAGTTGAAAATTTGCTCTTTAAAGTTGATTATTTTGCAAACAAATCACCGAATCTAAAAATCGTTTTAGCAACCCTGTAATGGTTTTAAAAGACCTAACGATACCCCACACTAACAAGGTTGGATGAGAAAAAAAAATCACCCTCACTTTACTTCTATAGGAGGTACTCGAAATCATTATATATATATATATGTATAATTCACGTCTTAAATAGCCCGAAACATGTCAAGTTAAACTCGATTTAAGACGTGAGTTATCCGGTACAATATCATTATTTTTATGAGTCTCACGATAGTTTCGTGTTCAAAAAATGCCTAAAATTACAGTTTTCTCTAAATCGACTTATTTAAAAAATAAGTACATTATTTAACAGCTGTCGAAAACATTATGAAATATTATTATTTAGAGTGAAGTAATTATAATAAGCCAATAAATAGTGTCTGGAAAAAAAGGCAATAATAGAAGACATAATTTTCAGAAAATGTACCTACCTACTTTAAAATTTCTTAAATAACTTTGTAACCAAAATTACAACTTAAATTCCGAAATAACTATAAACCACGTCAGTTAGATACGGAACACCGTCCTAACACGGAACTTATTACAGTATTTCATTACATCAATAAAATATTTTAGTAATTAAGTAAATAGTTAACACCATACCTTCGACATCCTCTTCCTTGTCCAAATCAGCCATGTTTTCAATTAAAACTCAATCAGAATCACAAAACTCATATTCAATCACATAACCAAAACAAATATTTGAAACGTAACACAACAATCAGTAAGTTAAAACTATTTACGCGATGGAAGTTCGTTAGATTTCAGAAGAGGAACGCGCGACCTCCCTCCTTGCCCATCTAGCCGGTACTGAAGGCTCGAAGGAAAACAAGAAAACTGCGTTTTAGCGGGAAAATCTAGCCAGCCAGTAAGTTTGTATTCCAAACGCGTAGTTTGAATTACTTTTTTTATTGTTCTCATGCAGCGGATGGAAGGAAAAGGCTGTTTAACGAAGTCTAAGGCAGTAAAAAGTTACTGGATGTATTTGGTATAAAAAGGAGAGGTAATAAAAACGTTGCTCATTTCGTTGGTTTATCCGTCTTTTTTTATTTATTAGTCATTACGGCAGATTAAGTTGATTTAGTTTTTATGGTAAAAGTAATCCTGTTGCTTAGCTCTACCGGGTAAATTTGTGTCTTGTATCTGTATACAGACAATAAGTTTTGTTACTATCTTCTTAAACAACGGTAAATTAAGATCGGTATTTCGAGTCTTTTTTGTATTTTTTATTTCAACTCTAAATTTGTTACTTTTATAGTCTTTCTTTTATTTCTGACACTTGTTATTTAGCAAAAAATAATCCTTATGATGAAGCCTTTCGATCGGTATGATAAAGCTACAGGCTATTTTTTTTCTCGTGTAGCGGGTTCGATTTCCAGTTAAACCATGTAATTATTTAAGAGTCTATGAATGCAATTTAAATTGTTTTTCAAATTAAAATAATGTCTTCTTTCAGTAAAATGTTCCATGTACAATATTTAAGTTACTTTCCCTCCATGTGGCATAGACGTGGGACGCCCTGTATCCCTACTAATACTATAAATGCGAAAGTAACTCTGTCTGTCTATCTATCTGTTACGCTTTCACGTCGAAGCCGCTGAACCGATTTCGATGAAATTTGGTATAGAGATAGTTTAAGCCCCAAGGATCAACATAGGATACTTTTTATTCCGATAGAGGGCGCCACCGCGCGATAACCTAGCCTAGGTCCGCGCAGACGAAGTCGCGGGCATAAGCTAGTATTTAATATGAATGAGTCTCACGATAGTTTTATGTTCAAAATGGCTATCTTCTACTAACCACATGAAAGTTAAATGATAAAAAATCTTTTCTCTTATTTTTAGAGGAATGTTGTAATTGCGGGAAAGGAACAATAGCACAAAAGAAAATTAAAATTTCTTTCCTGTTAATTTGTTTTCCACTGTGTTATTTTCTCATCCATACTAATATTATAAATGCGAGAGTGTGTTTGTGTGTTTGTACGTTTGTCCCTCTTTCACGCCGTAACGGAGCGACGGATTTTTGGCATAGAGCTAGTTTATGGGCCCGAGAGTGACATAGGCTACATTTTATCCCGGAAAAATGCACAGTTCCCGAGGGAACAGCGCGCGATAACCGAATACCGCGCGGGCGGAGCCGCGGGCAAAAGCTAGTACAGATATAAAACGAATAGGTCATATAGAATACACTAACATTTTAAACGTGCTAGCAGCTCAAATAATATCATCCGTGAAAACGTGTCTTTGATGTTTAACTGAAATTACTGAAATATAACTGTAACTACAGTCGGAGTAATTGCTTGTATCTACGTCCGCAAACATTGCGTGTTTGAGAATGTCCGTTAAAATGCTGAAACATTTCGTCACTATGAAAAAATCTCGTATCTAAAATAATAATTCAACAAAATTGAATCTTAACGTAATGTTCATAAAGTTCACTCAGAAAATTATCTATTTTGAGATACGAGTATTTTTAAAAGTAGTGACGATTTATTACGTTAGTGAAATTACGACGCAGTCTGATTGAATGAAAGCGACATTAAATATGGTTATTTTTGGAACCAAATGACTCGTAATTAAATACCGTAAATGGTAATTATAACGCACAACACACGAGTTTTATTTACCTCGCCGTTTTGATCACTACAGTGGCCGTGGTCACGAGTAACGAGAATGCGGGTCACCTGATGGTAAGCGATCATCGCCACCCATGGACACCTACAGCACACTGTAGGGATATGACTGTGGTGGTGCGTTGCCGGCCTAAAGGGGAGGGAGATAGAGGAGGGGGGAAGGGGGATATCTCACTCACCGCACGAATCACAGTAGCAAAACTACTATTTCACGCCGGTATTCTGCGGGAGTGCGGTGTACTAACCCTGTCGAACCGGCCCATTCCTACTGCAGCCAGCAAGTGGTTACAATAAGGCTCTACCACATGTAACTATTTTACGCTGAATATGGAAGTCGCCGTGTGATGTCGGTTGAGAATTACACCACCCCCTCTCTTCCCGTGGGTGTCGTAAGAGGCGACTAAGGGATAAACCGGAGGATGGGCAGCAGCGTCCTCCGCGAACGATCGGGTATTACTGCGGTCGCCAACTCGCCTGCCAAGCGTGGCGACTAAGGCATTTTCCACCCAAGGTACAAGAGCCTTGGGGGAGGCCAATGTTCAGCAGTGGACGTCTTTCGGCTGACATGATGATGATGATGATGATGAATATGAAAGTATAGTTACCAGCATTAATATCTGCCACAGCGGCGTGTGCAAAAATATCTGACACCTTCCGGCCCTAGAAATAGAGTCGTATCAGATATTTACGCACGCTTGTTGTGTCACATATTGGTGCTGGCCATTGTACCTATCTACCCTCTTTATTTACATCTATGACGGGAATGCGTAGTTTCTCCAAATGTAGCGGTTTCTATCACTCAACGCTGTTCAGCCTATTAACGAATCCTCAAGGCAGCTCTATCAACACTCCGTCCATGTACTTTTCCCTTGAATCACTAACGACAGGAGATACACATCCTCCCTCTTCAAAAATACGTTTTCTTTTCGTTTTTTAAGAAAGAAAGAAAGATTTATTTTGGCTCCACCTAAGACTAAGACTAAAACTAGCACTAAAACTATGTTACTTAGTGACACGACAGTATACCAAAAAGGTCTCCTCAGCATGTGTTGCGCACACTAAGTGCAGTAACGCTGGTTTTCTGTGGAGTTTAAGATTCCGTCCCTCAAAAAAAAAAACCTTGGTTAGGTTAGATCAAGTTAGGAAAGTTGAAAAACACTCGATATATCAAAGTTCAAAAACTGATTTTAATAAAATATAGCAAAAAAACTTCTGCTAGGAAACTCGCTTCATAAAACCGCATCTAAATCCATCTATTTGAGAGCTATGATACCACAGACTGACAGACCGACAGATATGCTTCGCAGGGTTGTGCAGGTTTCCTCGCGATGTTTTCCTCACCGAAAAGCTCGTGGTAAATTTCAAATGTAAATCCGCACTTGAATTTCGAAAAACTCATAGGTGCGCGCCGGGGTTTGAACCCACGATCCATTGAGAGGCCATCGATGATACCACTCGGCCACCACGGCTTCCACGGCCCTATACTACGAAGTGAAAAATTCAAACTTCGCAATTTACGCGACGCTAATTAATATATGATTTAACTAGCTTTTGCCCGCGGCTCCGCCCGCGTGGTATGCGGTTATCGCGCACTGTTCCTTTGGGAACTGTGCATTTTTCCGGGATAAAAAGTAGCCTATGTCACTCTCGGGCTCATAAACTATCTCTATGCCAAAAATCACGTCGATCCGTAGCTCCGTTACGCCGTGAAAGACGGACAAACATACAAACACACAAACATACAAACACACTTTCGCATTTATAATTCGCATTTATTTATTTAATTCAGTATTATGATTTAATGTAATGTAATGAAATTATTATGATTATGATATTTATGATAATGAAATGTATGTATTGATTGTGATTTCTAATTTTAATTTTTAATTTGTAAATTGTATGGGTTTAAAAAAAATGCCTAAATAAAGAATTTTATTATTATTATTATTATAATATTAGTATGGATACGAGAGTAAGAGGGACGGTACGATACGTTCGATTTTCGAATTTCGTAGTAGCCCTCCAACGCCGTAGGTCGCTCACGGTCGTGCACGAGCTGTTAAAAAGGGCGCCACTAGTAATTGCTCGTAATTTCCTCAAAAGCCGTCTAATTTTAGCCCAGTACAAGTCGGTACCGGTTTCCTTCACTCATCGCTCCAACTATCAACACTCGGACCCAAGGTCGGTATCACTCTGAGGAAAACTGCCACACTGGCGCACGCGGCAGAAAATTTCTGTCATTCCTGTTTTTTTTTCACTATTTAATAGTGGCGAGTTGATCCTCCTCAGCAATGGTCGGAAAAATGCCCGTCATTTTGAAAACATACTGTTCCGTACAGTAGAGACTTCCTTATATTAATAAAAAATATTATTAGGTATTTAATTTTTATAAATTTATTATACTTACCAAAATTTATGTCTCTACTGCACGGAACAGGGTTATGTTTTCAAAATGACTGGCGTTTTTCGAACCCTTGCTCTCGAGCCCAAATTTTTTAGGGTTCCGGAGCCAAAATGGCAAAAACGGAACCCTTATAGTTTCTCAAGTCCGTCTGTCCGTCCGTCCGTCCGTATGTCACAGGCATTTTACTCGAAAACTACAAGATGTCTATTAATGAAAGGAGTACAGATGTCTTGTCAAAGCCGCTATTTAGTTTTGTACTTAAATTACAAAATTAAATAGTTGATGTAAAGATACGCTCTTTTTCGGGTAATAGATTTTAAGACTGTAGTAATCGTTTTAATTTTTTCGTAATGGCTACGGAACCCTATCTTGGGCGTGTCCGACAAAAATGCACAGGTTCCCGAGGGAAAGCGCGCGATAACCGGATACCACGCGGGCGGAGCCGCGGGCAAAAGCTAGTTATATTATAAATGCGAAAGTTGGCACGAGTGCTTAATGTGCAACGTCAATTCAATGAGATAAATCTACGATACAAGTTTTAGAAATCCTCATAAGAATTCGCGGCCGCGGGTAAAGTCTTAGGGGTTGTTTTACTATCCATTGATTAGTGTTAACTGATGGTTAAATATGATGCCGTCTCTATTTGTTTTGTCACGGCATCACATTTTTAACCGTCAGCTAACACTAATCAACCGATGGTGAAAAAGCCCCTTAGTTTCACATTATATCAACATAATAGTCACATAGACCCAACTATCACACCGATTATGTCAATCAATTTCACAGAAATTAAATTATTGCCTATAATAACGTTATGTTCACACTGCACTCGTAATGTCTATAGAAGTTGGCGTTGGGCCAGCGAGCTCAATCAATGGCAGGGTTTGATTAGTTATTGTTAAGATGGTTCCGGAGTCTTACTATGCAGTCTTACTATGGGGGCACATTGGTTACAGGACTGATGGCCGATAGGGTCAGAAGGTTCTCGAATGGCGTCCGCGGACCGGGAGACGAGCTGTCGGTAGGCCTCCAACAAGATGGAGCGACGACCTGGTTAAGATCGCGGGATCGCGGTGGATGCGGAAAGCACAAGACCGGTCTGAGTGGAGAGCCTTGGGGGAGGCGTATGTCTAGCAGTGGACGTCTTTCGACTGACATGATGATGATGACTATAACACCCGATTAAAGCAGCGTTTGCACCAGAAAGTGCAAGGATGTGTTACGAGGAATATGTTTTTAACCGACTTCAAAAAAGGAGGTTATAAATTCGGTTGTATTTCTTTTATATGTTTGTTACCTCAGAACTCTGTCTATGAACCGATTTCAAAAAATGTTTTTCGTTCGTCTCGGAATGCTTTCAATTAGGTCCCATAATCACCAAATCAGGATCTGATGATCGTATTTTTTGTTATAAATTCATAATGTTATTGTATACTTAAATGTCTATTGTTTTGACAGTTGATCTGCCGGGTGTGGCCTGTAACAGCAAACTGAAAAACATTTGTTCAGCGACTTTTAAAAAAAGTAGTTTTTTTAATTTTATTACACTTTAAAGCTTATTCGAAGAAGCAAAGTAAACCAAAATGTTCCGCCCGGATTGCTACCACCATCTTGCTCGCTAGTCCTGCCATGAAGCAGCAGTGCTTGCACTGTTGTGTTTCGGCGCGGAGAGTAAGACAGCCGGTAAAATTGCTAGCACTTGAGGTATTCCAACTTAGGCACCAGGAGACCCACTTGCTCGTTTGCCTACCAGTCGTATAAAAAAAAATAGAAACAAATTTGTTTCGCTTTCACTTCTTAATCACAGAAACGATTGCCATAAAATTTTGCCTAATATGATACGAAAACTAGAATACTTAGACATTTTTTAGGTTACCTATCTTCAAGCTTCATACAGTGTTTTTATCTAGATTATAGATAATCACTAACAACTTATTGGCATCTTCAGTTTACGGATATTTTGTTGACACTTGAGACGGCCAGTACTTATAAATGTCACTATTTTAACATGTTGTGTATATTTTATAAAAACACCCTATATTTATTTATTTATACATATACCGTCGCTCCGTTACGGCGTGAAAGACGGACAAATACACAAACACACTTTTGCATTTATAATATTAATATGGATTAACACATTGTCTCTGAATACAATTTAAAGGATACGATTCGCTTTACTCATGAATCGAATCATTTGTAGATCCTATTGAAATTGATTAATTAAAAAAATCACTAGATCGTATCCAATGAGGGCTATCGCGAATGAATTTTCCGCTAGAGACGCTAGTGTAGCGTGAGGTCAACGAAATGTCAAATCTCATAGTTTTTGGGTGAGCTACGCGGGTTTATTTATAATTAGAATAATTTTGTGAATATTTTGCATTGCCTGAAATTAATTATGGCAATTATGCGATAAGGGGCAATGAATGTCTGTAATCTGAGACAGTTTTGTCTTTCGAAAACTTTTGTCCTCCCTTTTTTCCGAACAAAACGGGATTACGCAATACTGTGGTTGTTCGATATTTTTATGGTACTATTTTAATATGTATTAAATATGGTTTTAGTCTAAACTTTGTTTTCACGCCCGTTATAATAGACTTTTAAAAACCTCACGCAACAGTGGCGCCGTCTGGTGAGAGAAAAAACGATAGCCCTCATTGGATCGATCTTCATAAAAATCGAATCGTAACGTGCATCCCTACGACGTACTATAGGCCGCAAAAGTGGATGGACAATGCCAAAACATAATCGTCTGACGCGAGAAACGGCGCCATCTATGTGTTCGATGTGTATTAGCGGAATTCACTTATTTACTAACTTGTTAGTTTACCAAAATCCCGCTAGATGGCGCTAGTTTGTTGATTTTTTAAAGGTTCAAAAAATATTTATTTTATCTTCATGTTAGAAAGACAAATTTCAACATCCTACTGCCCATTACACATGTTGTAATTATGTGTATAATCATTCACTTCAACTCTCGTGGCCAGCTAAACATGTGTCCCTGCCAGCTGCCAGGGTGGGACACCGTGGGATGCTACCTTCGTGTAACGACATTTCTGTCTCTTTCGTATTGTGCGAAAGTGTGTGAGAGGGAGAATTTTATTGTTTTCTTTACGGAGACCCATAATATGTTGCTTGTTTTTATCATCGAAACATCGACTTTACTAATAGGATTTGAACTCGCGACATACGATTCTGTCGGAGCACTCTCAAACCACTCAGCCACTGATCTGTTATTTGAAGTCATGAAAATTGGATCTATAACTCTGGTCGCCTTAAAATTAATCGGTAAGTCATATTTTATGAAACTTAAAGAGGGTAGACTGAAGATCTTCAAACTACCAAGCTGTTTTTATTACTTTGTTTTAAACTTTGCTACCTACTTGTTCAGCTGTTCCTACTTCTCGTTCCATTGTCTCTTTCAAGTTGAATCTGCTTACTATCGTAGTTATTCTTTAAAATGATTAGTTTTCATCGCAATGTTGAAATGATTAAAAGGTGTGATAAAATTAATTTATATAAAGAAGTAAAAAATATTTCAGAAATTTCTAGAGAAACTGGAGTTGATGTGAGTTTTTTTTTTACGTTTATCCTATAATTTTTTTTTACAATAATTATATTTACATTACATTATTTCATGTTTATTTATATTGTTACAGAAAAAAACAGTTATATTATGGATACGACGATATCAAGACGAATACCTTTTCTGCGGTTTTTGCTGCATCGTCAAAGATCGGTTCGACCACGACTCCTAGATACTATTCGAAACAATACCTACGCGAAACGACGGTGATCTCGTAGTGCCCAACATGTAATCTGGTCGTATAACCGTCAACCATGATGGGGATGGACGAGTGCTGCTGATCCGGGAGAACTTGTTAGAATACCCAGTCGAGCGAACGGTGGTGATTATGCCAGTTTGCTTCAGGAGACCATGTTGCCCACTGTTAGAATTGTTTATCCAGAAGAACAAGTGCCGTGCATAACGTTCGTGCAAGATAACTGCTCAATACACCGGTTGCGTATTATGCAAGACTGGTTTGATCAACACAAAAATAGTATTAAAGTAGTTTCTTGTCCTGCCAGATAACCGGATTTTAATCTCATTGAAAATATATGAGGTCTTATTGTCCAACGTTGAGATAACTAAAATGAGCGAACTCCGGAAACGTTAGAAGCTCACTGTGTAAAAATATGGGACAGTATTCGCGGGTCTAATCTGTGTGAAAATCTAGTTGCATCTATGTGTTCCCGTCTGCAAGCAGTTATCGACAATCATGGTGGTTAAACTAGTTATTAAAATAAAATTGATAGTTTACGTGTAGACCGGGTTATATACTCAAACAATCATGTTATATATAAGTATTATAGAAACCAAAATAATTATCTTTATTTATGATTCTGTAGTATCACTTTGTTACGAAAAGTAATTATTTTATTATTATGAACAAAACATTTAATTACCAATGCCTTAATAGTTTTTTTTCGTGAGATAAGTGTGAAAGTTCAATATAATACGATTGTAATCTTATTATAACTGTCAGTAACACACTACAGTGGATCTACGCCATCAATTATTGTTATGTTTAAAACTGGAAAACTTCACTGTTTACATATAATTTATAATAACACCTACGAGTCTTATGATAACCCGGTCTCACATAATATATACTATCAAATCCTTTTTTTTTTATTGTGGTCGCTTCAATCCTCTTTCCAGAAACGGAAATGAATACTTAAGCGAATACCTCAATAAAATCTTAAAATACAAATTTTGGTCAAGTGCTAATTAAATAACTAAAAACCTCACACGACACCCCGAAAATATTTTTGTATTTTATTTTAAGTTAGTTGTTTGCGTTTATTTTTGATAACCTTCATTATTTCTTAAAATAATTGTATCAGTAGTTCTACTTCATTTCTAACTTTACAGTTGTAATTTGTAATACCAGATTTAGAAGAAAGTCAAACTGACAGCCAAACGGCCAGTATTAAATTATCTAAGGGGTATGAAACATTCGTAAAACATATTTAATTGGCGTATGCATTCGTAATATTTAGACTGGGCACAAACACAACCTGATTTAAAACATCGTGTAATCGATTCTACTCTGGATTCTGAGTAAACTACTTTCTGGTTTTCAGTTATTTAATTAATAATAATATTTAGTATAACATTAATAACAGCACTGCCATATTTAATGAATAGAAATATTGTTTTAGGAATAAAATTTTTTATGTTTTAAACTTCAAAACGTGTATTATTTTTGTTGCAACCTTATCCTTTTTCAGATTGTTTTTTGTTTCCATGTTAGTCATCTACAAAATTAAAATATAAAGTAATAAATAAAAAAAAAAACGAAAACATAATTCTGAACTGTAGGATACGAACTCGGGTTCATTTAAGAATTTTTCTTAGCAGCCGATCAACTGAGCTATCGGCACATACCAATATGAGGACAAAATATCAATCATATTCATACCGTGCATTAAGCGCGCCATCTAGTGCATTTGTGGTGAACAACTAACAAAATCGCCGCCTCTCGTGTGCAAGCGATTATAGAACGTAAGGTGTCCATCCACTTATGCAGGGCCGTGTACAAGAATGCGCTCGCCAAGCGGCCAATAGGGCCCGGCGGAAAAAGATCGCGAAAGCGGCGACCTCAGTGATAGGCAACCCCTCGTTACCACGACCACGCTGTCAAGTATTAGAAGAAAGAACGGGATAAACATGTTTGGGTTTGTTATTTTGACAGCCCTGTGTTAATTTTACTCCATCGCAGCCGCAGATTCGGTAATATATCGTAATTATTTATTGCCGGTTGTGGGTCGCGGCCAACTAACAACAATATTAAAGTTTCGCATATTAACTAATGTCTAATGGACGATATTTATGTAATAAAGACAAAATTCTGTTGTTCTATTTTCACTCGGCTTAGCTTTTGAAGACGAACAATTCATTTTCATCTCTGCTGTTCGGAAAGTTTAATTTTCATGGGTAGATAGCCGGGTGGAAAATTGCGTTTTCTCCTCTAGGGTGGAAAGTTTTTTTTTTTTCGGCTAGCCACGACATTGAAGATAATTGAGTTACGTCAATGACATTTTTTTTTCACGTTTCGGCATGGCCATCTAGATTATTCTAAGATGCACGTCGTGACCAACTCGATTTTTTTTTATAGTCGGCCATGGCAAGTGGCCTGTCGAAAAGGTACCGTTGGAGGTTGGATAGGTATAAGTAAATTCAATTTATTATTATTCTCGTTTTTTCGTAGTATTTTAGTTTCCTCACAGTCGAAATGAAAAGTAGAGTGTCTAACTCGGGTGAAATAACTCATTTCCCCTCGAACTATTGGCTAAAATCTCGGGTGAAATGGGTCACTTTCCGCCCTTGGTTATCAATCTACTATTTCATTTCCTTGCTATAACATACACTGTCACAGATTATAAAATAGGTACAGTTGAAGAAACTGAATTGCCAGCTGGACTACTACGAAATTCAAAGTTCGTGTCGTGCGGTCCCTCTGACACTTATACTATTTAATACGAGAGCGAGAGGGACGGTACGACACGAACTTCGAGTTTCGGGTTTCGTAGTAGCCCTGCAGGGTGGAACGTCTTCATATCAATTTCGCTATGATCACTGACAAATGGTATTAATAGCACAAAGGTTCGCCCCTGATATAAGATTCAGTTTTCTTGACTGTCCTTACATACATTTTCATGTCACTACCGGGAATGAACAACTCTTTAAAATATGTCAAAAAAACATTAACCCAATGTTTCGTTCACGTATCGTATATAACTAAGTTTTAAAATCAACATAAATTTTCAACAACATACCTACATTTCCTAATAACTCTGTAATGACTTAAACCTGGTTTGGTACAGCAATTTAAGTCGACTTTACAAAGCAGGTGCGAGTACTGTATCTTAATAACTTCGGCACGTTACATTTGTCATGTTAATAAAACGTTTACTTTACAGCCCGAGGGCAGCAATTACAAAGTGACTTGTGGAAACATCCAGACGTTTCGTATTTAAGGCGACCCAATTTCACTGCAGAAATTAATATTAGTTAAATACGTTTTGTATGTGTGTATCTTCTTATAATAAGTGTTTTCATTTTTCAATGTTGACGTCAGTAGTTGATTCGTCAGGAGATGATACTAAATTTACCTGCTCATTAATAATAGACCCCATACTGTTGTACCTAATTATCTCCATGCATTCCAAAACATCGAGACGAAACACCTTGCCACAATAATGTAATATTTCATATGAATCTGAGTCCTGACAGATGTTTGGCAAAATTCGATCTATCGGGATGTTCATTCATATGCCGAAACGCTCTTTAAATCTAGCATTAAAACTGCGACCCGTCTGACCTACATATACTTTACTGCAGTCATTACAAGTGAGCTTGTATGTATACACCCGATCTAGTTCTTTCACCGCAAATCTCGTGACAAATTTAAAAAGTCTTTTTTTTTTCGACTGGAAGGCGAACGAAATTGGGTCTCCTGGTAGTAAGAGATCACCACCGCCCGTAAACATCTGCAACACCAGGGGTATTGAAGATGCGTTGCCAACTTAGAGGCCTAAGATGGAATACCTCAAGTGCCAGTAATTTCACCGGCTGTTTTACTCTCCACGCCTGCAAGCACTGCTGTTTCACGGCAGGATTAGCGAGCAAGATGGTGGTAGCAATCCGGGCGGACCTTGCACAAGGTCCTAACCACCTGCAAAAAAGTGTAAAGAACGTTGCAATATAAAACGTAGAAATGTTGCCCTCGCGTCAGGTTTTTTTAATTCCTGATCGGCCTTTAGGTACATTAGTTGTGTCATCTGATCATCTCCATTCAATACATAAAGACTCATAATACTCGGCTTGTGATTCCCGGCAAACGGGTCACTGCACTCGCCCGTCGTTCCGAACCAAGCGAGCGAAACGCCGGCGACTCAAGCGAAAGCAATAGATAGAGCGAAAATATAATTTCCCTGATTTCAGAGATACACAGGGCTAGCACATATCTAAAACCCGGTTTAGACGTGCACGAAATAAGTTTTTGATAAAAAAATAATTTTTGATACTAGCTTTTTTTGCTGGCTGTACTTTTTGTTCACTGTGCTTGTATTGCCACCCAAACTAGATTTGCATACCAAATTTCAAATCGATGCCATTAATCGCTGAAGAGTTCCGTCCTGTTGCAGACGATTTTGGCTAGCTACCATGACATTTCAACTACCAATTTGGCATACTTAATATTATTTTGAATACCATAGAATTCTTATTCATCTGTAATCTATCGGATGTGGCCTGTAACCGGGGCTATTTAGTAATCAAAATAACATAGATAATACTTGTCAGACTGAACGATATAAGTCCAGTAACTTTTAAAAATAATGGAATCTACAAATAACATACTGTTTTCAATGTATGACATCCAAGAGTCCTTTTGACGTCACCTGTCGCGCTACTCTGAAGTGTTAGAGAAATCAACTTTTTTTTTTACTCTCCGGTGTGCAATAACTACAGGGTGACTTCTAAGTCGTGATCATAAATTAGTATTTCATGCTCAGTTAATACCGGACAATATAATGCATTAACGCATTTGTTGAAAATAATCTGAAAAAAATTAAACCCTGTATTTGATAGTATTGTTAACTAAATTACAGTGAACGTGAAAGTTAAGTGTAACCTAAAACTACTTTTTATCCTTGAATAGGTAATCCAGAAATACGAGTGCCTTAACTTTTTAAACTATTTTTTTTACAAACTTCCGAGCAGTTCTTTTTAGTCGTAGCTTTGTCTTTACAAGCGATTTGACTGCGTCCAAATTGTGCCCTAAAAGCACTTTCTCTTTTAACTCGGATAAAGCTTTTAATAAAGAAGGCAGTTTTCGTCGCGATTTATCCTCTTGTTTACAAGAAAGCGTTTAATGCCATTTATTTTGCGCACCCAAATGGAAGCAGGGTTGCCAGCTTTACAAGGTTGACTGGTAAATAATTAACTTGAATGATTTTTACCCAAGGTTTAGTTGTGAGTGATGTTTAGTCTTTACTTTGCATTACTCTGTACTATACATTAGGTATGAGTATTATTAGATTTTTTAAGTATAGGAAATGTTGATATACCAAATGAAAATATTATGAACAATTACTTTGCTCACCCTCAACCTTAAGAGCGTTTATACCTGCTGAACTGGCAACGTTGCATTTTTGTTAGTTTTTCTTGATTATTCCATAAAGATTGAATGATCCTTTTTTTTCGATATACCTATTGGATCTATGTAAAATCTCAAAATCTTAAATCTTATTAATTTAGTATAGAGACATGAAATTTTTATCGTGTAGTGTTTTAAGAAAGCGGGTAGATTGTTAGAAAATAAGAAATGTCAGTTTGTAACCGGCCAGTACACGTTGCACTTGATACGCTGTGTTTTAATTCCAAATTTACCTGAAAACACTTCAGTGGCGACGAGATAATACCTTACGCGTGTTAAGTTTGTGTTTTTACATATCACAAATATAATAGTGCAACATGAGCAATATGGTGTTAGGTAACATGAACAGTTTGGTGTTCGATCACCGCTCGCAGGAGTGGGCGATATTTAAAAGTCGTTTTGGTCAGTTTTGTTTGGTGAATGACATCACGGAAGAGACCGACAAAGCAGGAGCTAAACGAAGAGGAATTCTACTTTCTGCACTGGTGGAGGACACCTACCGAGTCGCACGGGACTTAGCGTTACCGACCGCTTTGGAGGAGACCGCTTACGCTACCCTCATAAAAAAATTAGATGAACATTTTGAGACTAAAAGATGTGGTTTTGTCGAGCGTTACCATTTCTACAAAGCGGAGCAGCGACCCGGCGAAGAATTGAGCGAGTGGGCCGCCCGAGTGCGTAGACTTGCGCAATTTTGTAGTTTTACAAGTGAACTCGAAATGGCCCTTAGAGATCGTTTCGTGCTTGGCCTTGAAAATCCAAAGGAAAAGGAGAAGCTTTTCGCAGAAAACATAAGCACATTAACTTTTAGTGAGGCGTTGAAGATAGCCCAGAGCGTGCGTTGCGCGCGCCTCGCCATCCGCAGTGGCAGCAGCAGCGCCGGCGTCGGCGCGCCGTCGGAAGTGTTCGCGCTAAGCCCGGCCGCTACCGAAACTAAAAAAGTGAAGTGCAGTGTTTGCGGCTATTATAATCATTCTAAGCAGCAATGCAAGTTCGTCGAGTATTCGTGTAAAAAGTGCGGAAAAAAAGGACATTTAAACCGCGTATGTAGATCTAAAACGAGGTCTGCTAATTTCTTAGGTGAAGACACTGATGACATCTGCGAAGGTATTTATGATTTTTTTTTCAATACGATCTATAAATGGCAAGCCGATGCAGCAGACAGTGCGCATTGATAAGAAACCGGTTTTGTGTGAGCTGGATAGCGGCAGCGCCGTGTCCGTGCTACCGGCTGATGTTTACAATAACTTATTCAAGCAAAATCATGCGCTGCGCAAGTGTGATGTAAGGCTCAATTGTTACGATGGCAGTAAAATTATCCCATTAGGTTTTGTATCATTACCGGTCCAGTTTGAAAATAGCAATAAGTTATTAAGATTCTTTGTTATTTCAACAATCGGAAGTCAGTTACCACTGCTGGGAAGAGATTTTATTAGCAAATTTGATTTACGTTTATGTAATTTCAACTGTCATAGCATTAGCGAAGATATGGAGATGTTACAAATGTTGCGTAATAAATATTCCGAGGTTTTTTCCAATGAACTTGGTACTTTTAAGCATTACCAAATACACTTAAAAATTAAACAGGACGCTAATTTAAAATTCTATAAGCCTCGTACAGTTCCGTTAGCTTTAAAACCAAAAGTAGAAGAGGAACTTAAGAGATTGGTAGACTTAGGTATTTTGGAAAAAATCGAATTTTCGGATATAGCTACGCCTATTGTCCCAGTCCTTCGATCAGATGGCAATGTAAGAATTTGCGGTGATTACTCCATTACATTAAATAAAATTTTGTTTATCGATAACTACCCTTTACCGCGTATAGAGGATCTATTTTCAAAATTACACGGGGGGGTGGAATTTTCAAAATTGGATTTAACTAGAGCTTACAACCAATTTGTGCTCGATGAACCTTCACGTAATTTAACGTGCATAAATACTCACAAGGGCTTGTTCCGTTACACAAGACTAGTCTTTGGTTTATCAAATGCTCCTTGTATTTTCCAACAAAGTATGGATAAGTTATTAGCCGGAATTCAAGGTACTTGCATATTTTTAGACGACCTATTGATTACTGCACCGGACCGGAAAACTCATTTAGAGCGCCTGGAACAAGTCTTAGGTAGATTACAAGAGGCAGGTTTACGTGTTAAGCAGGAAAAATGTGAATTTTTTAAACAATCCGTAGAATATTTAGGGTTTGTTATCGATAAAAACGGGTTACACAAGTCAATAAAGAAAGTCGATTCTATTTTGAAGTGCGCTCAACCAAAGAATGTAACGGAACTAAAGTCCTTTTTGGGCATGTTGAATTATTATAGGGCGTTCATCCCTGGAGCGTCAAGTATTTTAAGTCCATTACATCTTTACTACGCCCAAATTCAGAAAGAGGCAACCGCTATTATTTTTGGTATAAAAAAATTCCACCACTACTTGTACGGCCGGTCTGAACCTTTTATACTGAGGACAGATCATAAGCCACTAATTTCTATATTTGGTAGTAAAAAAGGAGTACCAGAATTAGCTGCGAATAGATTACAACGGTACGCTTTATTTTTATCCGCGTATAATTTTAAAATTGAATATATTAAGAGCGGGGACAACGTCGCCGATTTTCTTTCGCGTGCTATTGAGGTTTCACGAGTTTCATCGGAAGACGATAATGTTCTCGGGGATGAAGCATTATTCATAAATTTTATGTATAAGGACATAAGTCCTATTACCGTCGATGACATAAAACGTGAAACTATCAATGACCCGATATTAAAAAAAGTGTTAAATTACATATTACTCGGTTGGCCCCGGAAGGTGCTAGAGCCGGACCTCAAATGTTATTTCAATTGCCGTTTACAGTTATCTATCGAAAAAGGGTGCATTATGCGAGGTCATAAAATGATTATACCACGAGTTTTTCAAGAGCGATTGCTAAATGAATTGCATAATTCACATTTTGGAGTTGTCAAGACAAAAAGTGTCGCTCGAAAATATATGTGGTGGCCCAATATCGACCTAAATATCGAACAGAAAATAGGCTCTTGTAGTATATGTATGGGGATCCGGTGTGCGCCGGCGCGCGCGCCACTGGCGCCGTGGCCGCGGCCGCGCGCCGCCTGGCAGCGCCTGCATCTGGACATGGCCGAGCTGGCGGGCCGCCGGCTGCTCGTGGCGGTCGACGCGCACTCCAAGTGGGTCGAGTGTTATCTAATGACCAGTACCGACTCCGCTAGTATTATAGCCAAACTATGTGACATGTTCGCTAGGTTTGGTCTAGTCCGAACTATTGTGACCGATAATGCTACAAATTTTACATCCGTTTTATTCAAAGATTTTTGTAAAGCTAATGGCATAGACCATGTTACGATTGCGCCTTACCATCCAGCATCAAATGGACAAGCAGAAAATAGTGTCCGCACCATTAAAAAGGGTTTAAAAACAATTTTAATGCAAAAAATATCCCAATCAGAAATCTTAAATCAGATTAATGCATTTTTATTCAATTATCGCAATACGGCTCACTGCACGACCGGTTTCTCTCCCGCGCGTTTGCTGCTGGGGCGCCCGTTGCGCTGTCGTTTTGATCTTTTGAAACCATCCGCGGATCAAGTCTTCGATGATCCGACAGTGTCTACAGCTAATGATAATGTTCGTTCTAAACAGATCTCACAATGTAAACATTACGGAGGCAACAGACAAATTAAATTTAAGACCGGCGATATTGTACTAGTTAAATCATTTTATAATAACGGAAATAAACACTCATGGATAAAAGGGACAATACAAAATGAAATTGGATCATCCATGTTTAATGTTTACATTCCGCACTTACAAGTGACTCTCAAGAAGCACATCGACCAGTTGCTGCTGTACAAGGGCGTCCAAAGCTCGCAGGACTCCGATTACGATGGCGATGTGCCCATTTTACGCGAGAAAGACGTGACGGAGGAAGGACCAGCTGTGGATGGTGGACTGCAGAGGATCTTCGACGAGGAGGAGGAGCTGTCCAACAATTCACACCCAGTGCCAACCCCGGGACCTGTTTCTCCAAGCCCAGACGCCGCGATGAATGCACCATCCACATCTTGTACATCATCGATGGCACACAATACAGGGCATGATGTACCTGTTGAGAATGGTGGGACGCTTACGGAGTCAATTCAGCAGTCCCGACGTTTCCCTTTAAGGGAAACCCGAAATCCGAACCCAGATTATTGATTTTTCCTGTCGAGTCTATTTTCTTTGTAAATTATTACTTAGCTATTGGTGGAGGGATTGTAGTGTTTTAAGAAAGCGGGTAGATTGTTAGAAAATAAGAAATGTCAGTTTGTAACCGGCCAGTACACGTTGCACTTGATACGCTGTGTTTTAATTCCAAATTTACCTGAAAACACTTCATATCGATTTTTCTTTTACAACACATAAAAAGACATATTTTTTAATGAAATTCCCAAATTTTTTTCGACTGCCAGATGATTCACGCAGTTTGACACGAGTTTGTATGGGCGTATACATACACGAAAAATGGGGTCGGTATTATCTGAGCCGGTAAATATTGTCACCCATTCACGCGTACAAAGCCGCTGGTAAAAGCTAGTATTTATATTAAGCCTTTTACCAGAATTGAATATTGTTTTAGAACTCCATTATTTGTGCCTTGCTCTTTCTTTGTACAGTCACCAGGGCGAATATTCAGCGTTTTTGCAGCGTTTTTTTTCCTCATTAGTGTCTTCATAGGTGTTATTAAAAGAGCTAATGCTCAGGGCTGTTTTTTTATAAAAAATTAACACAATACCGATGCTGAATTTAGCGTGATTAAAATTCTCGTGACTTGTCTTTCCGTTGTGCTATAAAAACGTGGGACGCTAATGACGTTTGACCGCGCGGTCAAAACGCTCGAATATTCGCCCACCAGCACCAATATCTGACACAACAAGCGTGCATAAATATCTGATAGGACTCTATTTCTAGGATCGGAAGGACGTGTCAGATATTTTTGCTCGCTCCGCTGTGGCAGATATTCATCCTGGTGATTGTAGGTCTGGTTGCCCTTCGGCAAAGGCCTCTTCTATTTAGCCTTCTCCCCTCATGTCTATTTCTCGCTATCCTACTCCAAGTTCTGCCAGCAACCAGACATGCCATAAACCCATCTTTTTTGTGGTCTACCTCTCTTTCGCTGGCCTTCTCTTGGGTACCATCATCATCATCATGATCATCCGGAAGACGTCCACTGCTGGACAAAAGCCTCCCCCTTAGAACGCCATTGGGGTGGGGGGGTTGCCATAATCCCCACGCTTGGCAGGCGGCTTGGGGATCGCAGTGTTATGCTGATGGTGTACGCAGGAGACGCTGCTGCCCGTCTTCTGGATTTTTACCTTAGAAGCCTTCTACGACACCTAACGGGATGAGATGGGGGGGAGCTATTCTTGTCCGGCCACCCCACGGATCCCATTCACCATCACCAATGGGTACCATTCTGTTATTATTTTGCACCATTTTTCCCTTCCTCTTATGGGGTCTGCCATTTTCCACTTGAGACTTGGTAAAAGCTAGTCGTAAACAATATAGTGGTAACCCTAGGATAAATGTCACGCGCTGTCAGCGGGCTCTTACTATCTCTCGGCTAGGACAGGACTGCTTCTGACTATAAACATTCAGGCTGGACATAATTATCTGCTAGCATCGAGCTATTACGTCGGGAGCAGACGTTTTTCCTCTTTTAACTCGACTTCCCGTCTGGTTATGTGTTTTGAACCTATGAAAAAAAGAAAAAGAAAAAAAAGAAAAGAAAAATTTATTTTGGCTCCATAAGTACCATCTAAGACCAAGATTAAAACTAGCACTATAACTATATTAAATACATAGAAAACATACATATTAAATTAAATATTACTTAATTCTATTTTTAGGTCCTCTCTGGAACTTAAGCGGCTGGGCGGCTATCTACATAATTATGAGGTATCATTAGATTTTTTAATATTTAATATTTCAAAATGATTTTGCGAATATTGAAGAGAGATTTTCTTTAATTATAACAATATGGTTATCAAATGGAAGCTAATATTTAGCCCATTCCAAATTTATATTATGTTGTAACACTTTTAAGGTACCATTTTTATAGGAACATCGATAAATTAGGAAAATGAAAATTTATTTTCATGAGAATTGAAGATTGGTCATAAGAAACATCAAACGGCTTTGTGTGTTAATTTCATGTTTGAGTGATCAATCAAATGCAACTTTTTATGAATAATGCAATACAAACTTATATTTTGCTCCTTTGTAACCACACACTCACACACAAATTGCTATTGCATATTTGCGACCTGGAAATTTGATCTGTTTTAGCTTGGAGCGAAAAAAAATCCTATCAATTGCTACACAACGACGACCCCGCGTAATAAAACAAGGCGAAGAAAATGAAAATACACTTGTAGGAACGTAATATTTTGGACATAATGTGCGTAATTTGTGGAGGACGGCAGAAAGTATTGTAAAAATAATCTAAGGGCTTTGGGAAACTCCGGTCATACGTGCTTTTAGACCAGCATTGTTAATATAACGGCTTAAACCGGGCTAAACAAGAGGTGGCTTAGGTATCCTTTGTGTGTTTGTCTAGATAGATTGTCTAGGTAGCCTAGTCCTGCTGACAATGTGACAGGCGGTTATTTCTAGACAGCTAACTACGTACACGTACATATTATGTAGAAGTATTGTTAAGTAGTTGGAAACAGCAATAAGACGGTAATGAGTTTTGACCAATTTTAATGAGTTTTACTTTATTTTAAGAGCACTATTAAAATTCCTGAGCACTTTGAATTTTCCTAAAGAAAAAATGTGTTGTAATTTCATTTGGTGATGTCATATTCATTTTTGCTCGACGATCAATACTTTAGGAGATACAGGGTGTTTAAGTTAACAAGGAGATAAAAAATAGAGAATTTAAGAAATGATTAACGAAGCAGGTTTTCAAATGTACTTTATATCTAGCTGACCCAGGAAATGTTTTGCCATATCAATTATTTTAACTGAATATAAATAACAAAGTCAAAGTCAAAGTCAAAATCTCTTTATTCAATTTAGGCTATGATAAGCACTTATGAACGTCAAAAAATCTACCACCGGTTCGGAAAAAACCTCTGTTGAGAAGAATCCGGCAAGAAACTCAATGAGGTATTTTTTTTTAAAAACAGATTCACAATATTTATAAATGATATCTATATATTATACATTACAAGTATTTAACACAATTTTATTTTTAACACAGTAGGTTCACTATTTGAAGGGAGCGCTAGTGCGGATCGGAATTATTTCCAAATATCCCTGTCCATGATATAATCGTTGACTTTATAATAAGCCATATTAACGTCTTTTTGACAGTAGATTTAAACTTTGTATCAGTTTCTTCAGTAATATTTTTTGGAATTTTATTATAAAAACGTATGCAACTTCCCAAAAACGACTTTTTGGTTTTAGCCAGTCTATAAGATGGAACTTTAAGCTTCCCTGTGTTTCTAGTAACATCGAACATATATATTAAACAAGTTTCTATCAGTCACAATTAAGTTTCATTGAGTATCTTGACTACAGACAAACTTAGGTCCAAGTTCATACCTAAGTAATACATTTACAATTCGGTCACGAAGCAAATCGGAAAGTTCGGCACGTCCCGGCTTTCGGTTGGCGAACTTAACCCCAACCTTGCGTCTATTTCCGCGGACAGTCGTAGAAAGTAATAAACTGAAACACCGTCTAAATAAAACCGAGGCGTGGCGTGTACCGTCGGCAGGGAAAGGGTTAAATTATCACCAGCCTATATATATAAGTCTCACTGCTGGGGACAGGCCTTTTCTCAGAACGAGAGGGCTTGGACTGCACTGTGCGGCTTGGGCACTTCATTTATTTATTTATTTAAAAAAAAGATTATCTTGTGGACTTACAGTAAAAACCAAAACGTCCACAAGCAAGTAAACTTATAACTACAAACATACATGAATTGCTTCGCAGTTTTGTGCAGGTTTGCTTACCATGTTTTTCTCTACCGTAAAGCTCGTTGTAAATTTCAAAAGTGATTTTGCACATGAATTTCGAAAACTCTGAAGTGCGACACGGGATTTAAAACCACAATCCTTGAGATACATGACGCTTAAGAGATCCATTCCAAACAAAACCATCCCATTAGTTTGGGACCAGGTCAATTATTGGTGTAAATTTTCCCAATGATACTTATTTATCATTAACTAGCTTTATGCCCGCGACTTCGTCTGCGCGGATCTAGGTTATTGCGTGGTGGCGCCCTCTACCGGAATAAAAGGTATCCTATGTTGATCCTTGGGGTTCAAACTACCTATATACCAAATTTAATCAAAATCGGTTCAGTGGTTTCGACGTGAAAGCGTAACAGACAGACAGACAGACAGAGTTACTTTCGCATTTATAATATTAAGTAGGGATAAGTATTAATTTAATTGTAAACAAAAAATATTATATACCTAGCCGAAGCAATAAAACATTGAAATTCAAAATTCAAAATTCAAAATTATTTATTTGTTAAACATAGGTTATGTCAATAGATGTTACATTAGGTAATTAATTGTATCACTATGTCTCGCCACATGGCATACAAATATAACAAGGTACAGCTTTACATGCGTCAAAATCATAATAAAAATATAAATACTTATAAATAATCCTAAAAACAGTCAATCAAATATTCTTTAATGGAATAATATGCTTTCAAAGCTAGAAAATTATAGAGCGCTACTTTAAATTGTGTAATGTCGCCCAGTTGCAGTATTTTATTCGGCAACTTGTTGTACACTTTTGGTGCCATTCCATATATGCTCTTTTTAATTTCCACAATTTGTCGCTGCTGTCTGTACAGATCCGACCTTAATAAACATAAGGCGGGAAGCCACCTGTTGTGAGAATCTTTACGAGTACATCAATCAAATACCGCCGATAAGGGCGTAATGATTGCGATAACGCGCTCGGGCGGTAAACGGGGCGATAACTGCTTAATAGCGTTTGTTGGAGGACAAAAAGGAGTAATAGCCTTTATTTTACCCTATACATTACCTATAGGTTTTCCGATTATGGCAATTTGTATGGAAACACTTTTTTAATAGTTGTATCTTTTGAGTATATAGACTTTGAAGCTTTTTTTAAATGGTTAAAATTGTCTTTTTTTAATTAATTTCAGCTTTAGGCCTCTACGGCCTTCTGAGAAAAAGGGTCCGACCAACAGACGAACAAGAAGTGATCCTAAATAAAGAGGAGCTCGTCCTTTGGACAGTTGGACAAACTATAGTTGGACCACGGGTACGTTACGTAAAAAGTTATCACTGGTCATACTGAACAATTAATCATCCTGTGTATTCTTACCCTTAGGTAGGAATATTTTTTCCAAACTTAAATGGGACCAACCTCGGGATAAACGCTTTCTATTAAAAAAAATCAAAACCCGACTAGGTACTTTGTAAAAAGTTATGCTTGGTCATATAAAAAAAAATATCCATGCTAATGTGTTTGTGTTTGTCTGTTTATCCGTCTTTCACGCCATAGCGGAGCGACGGATCGACGTGATTTTTGGCATAGAGATAGTTTATGGGTCTGAACTGAGAGTGACATAGGCTACTTTTTATCCCGGAAAAATGCGTTCCCGAGGGAACAGCGCGCGATAACCGAATCTACGAATACTTATATAAGCGTCGACTTGAAAACCTCCTCCGTTTTTTCGTCGGTTAAAAATCTTCACATCGTCTTATAGCGTGACGTCAGTCGTTTCCAGTCCAATAACTCGTGATGCCAACTGACATTTGTGCTCAGACGCATCAAGGCAATTTCACAGATACATTAACGAGAAAATACGGATTATGTGATGCCATTCTAGCATTTTGATTGCAGTCTAGTTTAACGGTACCGTGATTGCACAATATTCTGCTTAATTCTAGCTATTACTAATGCTTATTCATCTAATCTACTTGTTAAAGTACGATTTCATAGAAGCGTTAAATTTAAAATCGAAAATTAAAGTTAACTTGAAATTGAGTTTTAACGTGAAATTTAGGCATAAAATAAGAATTTACTTAATCCTACTATAAATGAGAAAGTTTGTGAGTATGAGTGTGTATGCTTGTTATCTTTACGATAAAACGGTTAGACGAATTTGAATGAAGAATGTAAATAGCTGAACATTTGGAATAACACATAGGCTACTATCCTGATATTAAAACTAAAGAAAGAAAGAAAGAAAATACATTTATTCACAACACAAGACACAACAATAGCATTAAGTAGGTACAAATAGGTAGGGAATATATACACAATATATTCGGTATATTCTTACGGAATTGGGATAGAATCTCGAAATTTCATCCACTAGGTACAGAGTCTGGCACGGTTGCTTATTAATGCAACATCAATAAAGATCATGATGTATTTTTGGGAATTCCTACGAGAATTTAATAAATTCAAGGAATTTTAATTTCCCGAGAGGATACTAAAAAGCTCAAGGAAAATGCCAAATAGTGGCCCACTCTACATAATACGTTGTATACTTATAGTATTTTGTTTGTTCTAAAAAATCTTGTCTATATAAATGTATAGGTACAACTAGGTGACTACTGTGTCTAGAACTTTATCGCTCTAATTCACAGCATCTCTAGCTTTAATTTATAAAGTAAATCAAAAATAGTCAAAATGGGCGTTTTAAAAAAAAAAGTGCACCTTTATTTTGAAAAGTTTATATCATATTCTTGGCCGCGTGATAGATCGGAAACAGCCATTAATATTAACCGTCACGCCATCGTTTTGTTGCTATCAGGAAATATCGGAAATATTAATAATGCAGGATGCTATCGTAAAGAGGGTGTTTTGAGGGTTAACGAGGGGAAATGTTTTTAGATGATTAAATTATATGGTTTTTAACATAGCATTTGATAAGGTGTTAAAAAGCAATGTCCGATCGCCGACCGAAATGTTGTTGATACCAAAACTAAGGTTCGGGTTTGGCTCTACTTTCCGTACAAACCCTAACCGAAACTTTAACAGACGTGGGAAAAATCGTTGAAATAAATATCGCTGGACCATTCTTTCTTGACCTTTATGAACGATATGTAACACCTGTAATTCGTGTAGGTAGTAAAAAATAATTATTTCACTAGTTATTCCACTTTTCCGCGAACAAGCACGGAATTTGGTTGGACACAATTTAAAAGAAGCTCAGAGTCACGCAACGAGCTATGGAGAGAGCTATGCTTGGAGTTTCTTTGCGCGATAGAATCCGGAATACGGAAATTCGTCGAAGAACTAAAGTCACTGACATAGCTGGAAAAATATGCAGATTGAAGTGGCAATGGGCGGGCCACATCGCTCGAAGAACAGATAACCGTTGGGGGAGAAAAGTTCTCGAGTGGCGACCACGAACCGGAAAGCGAAGCGTTGGCAGGCCTCCCACCAGGTGGACTGACGATATCGTGAGAGTTGCGGGAAACCGGTGGATGCAAGTGGCGAGTTGTCGTTCATTATGGCGTTCTAAGGGGGAGGCCTTTGTCCAGCAGTGGACGTCTTCCGGCTGATGATGATGATGATGATGACTATTTAAAAAGCCAGTATTAAAAGCGGGAAATCCCTCGAGATGTAACAATATTTTGTCTAATTTCACTATAATTACGTTCACAACGTATAATTTGTTGTTCTATCCTGTATACTTATCATTGCTGCAGCAATTTTCATCCTCCTCATCATTGTCAATTTCAGTATTTTCTACAACAGTAAATTTATAATAAGCCTACTGGAAACCTAAGAGATGATCTGAAACTTTGGTGATTCTCACTCATACATAACTAATATATTTTGGGACTTTATTTTCTTCTTCTTCTTGCAGTGCTACCTCATAATTTCCGGAGGTCGGCAATCATCATATCGATCCTGAGTCAAGATCGATATGATGATTGCCTGACCCTGGAGACAGTAGCACGCGGAATAGTGATTTTGTGCTCATTTTGAACCATGTCCGTAGATTTTTGACCCACGAGATTCGTCTACGTTCAGGTTTTCATTTTGCCCTGATTTTTTGACAATGAGCGTAGGAGTCAATATTTAAAGTTTCACATAATATGACCAAAATACTGCTTTTCTGGTCATTATAGTGATTAGTACCTTCGCTTTTTTGCCAAGTTTTTGTAGCATTCATTGCCGAAATTACCTTGACGTTACCACTATTTCAGTGGCCGTGGTCACAAGTCGACATCTGCGATCTGCGATTCGCAAGAGCATGTCACAGTCTGCAAGGTTTGTTTTTCAACATTTAAATAATTCCTTGGGCTCAAGGTTTTACTGTCATGTCAACCTTACTAGGACCTTGGAATTATGTCGTCTTCAAACATGGATTTAATTTATGACGAACTAAATGAGTCGTACTGGCTGGAGACGTACTCGTGTCATGGATCCTTCTTGCTAGCAGAGTAGAGAAAAGAATGGAGATGCTAAATATTTAGAAACGGAGATACACAGCAATTTGAAATGAAACTCATAAGTTCACGAACTGTGATTTTCTAACAACACGTGTTATAGATTCTTTTATTTACGCTATCAACGTTCATCTACTATAGGCACCTCTCATATTTTACTTTCTAAATTTTTTTTTACCGATCGGAAAAATTCAAAAATTGCCAAGCCTCCGAAATGAACTTAAGAAAAAGTGTAATTCAATAATATAATATCAGATTATGTCATCAAAATAATTTTTCAGATTGATCGCAACGTGTGATAAGTAACAATAACAAATTTTACTGCGAGCCGGTCACAAAATCAGTAACTTAATCACCATCATATCAGCCGTAGGACGTCCAATTTTGGACATGGGCCACCAATTGCTTCGTTTGGAAGCGGCTCGCATCCACCGTGAACCCGCGACGTGAACATAGTCATAGTGGGTGACACTCTTTCCCGGTCCAGACAACACCGACATGGAAATACCGGTCCTATTTCTTGACACGCCCATAGAAACTGACAGGAGCTTCTATGGGCGTGTACACGAAAAACACGATCGGTATTTACATGTCGGTGTTATCCGGGCCGGGAAAGAGTGTCCCCGTCATAGTTGTGATCATGTATCTTCTCCGTTTCCCCCCCAGCTCTGTGCCTCAATGGCCCATCTCCCGTTACGCACAGGGCGACGGCCGCATAAACCGTGCTATTTGACTCCAGACAACCGCGCGATTTGGAGGGTGTCGTCATTCGCAGGCATGTTACATTGGGGACATCGTGGCTCGTGCTCCAGTAATGTCGACTACAAATTTTCTGAAAATTCTCAGTTTAGTGTATGTTTTTTCTTTTTCAACTATTTATTTATTAATTTATTTTTTTGTGGCAATGAATGATTTCTTTCTTTCTTTTTCTTTCTTTGCAATAGGGAATATTGCTGCAATGTTCTGCCGTCAAAACGCAGCACTAGCACAAACTGTGTTTACGGTTTCTTGAATATCTTAATTGTCCGTAAATGCCATAGTATAATATCGTTATTAGCGTTGTTAATATCATGTTATTTGGTTACTAATAAATATGTCATGATCCGATATGGGGGTAAACCATAAAGTGAACTGACGTTGTCATGGCGGTTTGTTAACGGTTTGTGTTAGTGTCTCCCCTGCTGGTGGTGTTTGTAGGTGTACCACATTTAGCGGACTGACGAAAATCCGACTTTGATTCCCTTCTCCCAGCATTACTTGTATTGTTTTCTCAAGGTATTTTAGTCACAATTTGTTTAAATAAGGCCTCTTATATTGGGAGGAGGCCAGTGCGTTACAGTGGGACGTATATAGGCCGAGATGATAATATTTAAGCAAAATATTCAAAATAACCCTAAAAACTACTCATAGATAAAACAAATAAATATCACGGCACGCTTCCCAAAAGCCAAAGTAAGCAAAGCTTGTGTTATGGAAACTAGGCAATGGATAAACATACTTAAATGCGCATAAAAACCCAAGACTCGATAGCAAATATTCGTATTTTTCATACAAATAACTGCCCCGACCGGTGATCGAACCCACCTCAAGCTTCGTCAGGTTTTATATTACTTGTCTAAAAGGTCGTGAAAGTTAAACTGACTACTGAAGTTCCAGTTAGCAACAAACACTCAAAAGCATTACGGCATGGCCGAGCCATCTGCTGTGACAGTGAACTTGAAATCCATGCACTAAGGCCGACAATAATCTGGCTCGTCGCCAGGGAAGCTGTTATTCCCAGCCGAGTCAAAGAACCGGTAGATGCTCGGGTGACATTCAGGATGTGTCAATACAGGCTAATTTGTTTGCGATTTGGTGTAAACGATGCCGGTTTTACGCTTTAGTGACGGATGTAGGTACGTTCCAGCCTTCAAAAAATGGGATGGTTGAACGGATGAATCGAACTCTTTTGAGAAACTTTGTTGTAGGAATGTTCTGGTTGAAGTCATCCTACTAATATTGTAATGCGAAAGTGTGAGTATGTGTGTCAGTGCTTTACGAGCTATTAGTAACATTCGGTATGTAGGTAGATCTACAATGTCCAGAGGAACTGATTTTATCCCAATTTTCCCATGAGATCGTAATTTATGCGTTTAACACGTATCTCTGATATCTGCTTACTGTAGGAATGTGTAGGAATGCCGATTACGGCATGGATAGCTATATATTGTAGGAATGTAAAATTCTGAAAGGGCTCTTAATGGAACGGAAATGAAGACCACTATTCATTATTTGGGAATTCCTATGTAAATGTAGTAAAATCCGGCTAGGTCTAAGGTTCGCGCAAGCGAAGCCGCGAGTAAAAACAGTTATTTTAAACGATGAATTTATGTCGTAATGACTTCTATTGCAAAATATCTCTTTATTTGGTCATACATAATATGTGATCTGTAGATACATCGTGAATGAACTGTAAATAACTATATCGATGTCGTGCAGGTACAATGAAGGGTTTACGCGTACATATACCCACACGTTCACGCTTATCTCACTCTCCAATTTCATCTCCGTTCTCACGTTATTTGAAGTATTTTCGGGCCCCAAGATACAGGATCAGCCTAGTTTGGGGTCTACTGCATACTGCTAAAAATGTAATATTGCTTGTGTGTAATAATAAAATTTTCATTTTTTTTTTTCATTTTCATTTCGCCACCGAGAAAATATGCCAAGCTTTGAGATTTTCCATTCACTTCTTCTCTTACTGCAATGTAGTAACGTGCATCACTGTGTTTTGTAAATATTCCACTTTTGTTGTGTCTAAATTTATAATGTCGCCAATGTGGGAGTAGGTGTGTAAACAGCCGTCAAAATTGTAAGCCAGTGTTAGAGCGCGGAAATGCGCTCGTTACACGTTTCATGATTTTATGAGACATCATCGGGTGCCCGAAGCATTTTAATTTAATTGCCTGTTCGACTAATTCAAGAACAAGATGCCACAAGTGGTCAACAGTATTTTTTCTTACTCTGATTACTTTTTTCCTTTAGATTAAGCACCTTGTACCTATGTAAGAATACCATGCAGGAATATGTAAACGGTTTTATTAATTTTTTTTTCTTAACTCGTGGTTACTCTACTTCAAAAGTTGAATGGTCTGGTTGAAGTTGAAAAGGAGGAGGAGTTTCTCTGAAAGATCGAATTCGTAACGAAGTGATCCGACTGCCTAGAAACGTTGCGAAAAAAAAATATAGTTTCAATTTTTGTTCGCTACTTAGGAATCATCTCGTAGCTTTATTCAATTTAGGGTATGAGAAGCACCTACGACATTTAAAAAAAAGAATCTACCTCCGGTTCGGAAAAAACCTCTGTTGAGAACGACCCGACAAAAAACTCAGTAGAGTACTCACTTATGTATGGATATGAACACTAGATCCGAATTGCCGTGATCCGAAGACATTTCATGAATCCTTAAATTGAAATACTTTAAGAAATCTTCTTCAGAAGACTCTTAAGAATCTGCACACGAGTACGACTGGGAATTTAAATGTAGCTCGAAATCCATTTCCTACTACACAAATGAACTATCCAACTGATTCGATGCCCTGTCGACCTTTTTCGCAGAAAATGTCACATGATATCGCATTGTCTCAGAAAGAAAATCATTATAATAAATTATAACAAATTGTCTTCTCGTAACTAGGTTAGCTGGATGAGATCTCTTTTTAGGGATAAGCTCGCCTTTGTTCTCCTGTCTGTGTTTTTTTGTATTTTTATTTTTATATACTATAAAGAGTTTACATACATACATACCTTGTAACACTTAGTGTGAGAAAGTTATATTATGGCTCAGGAATAAAATAGTATTACCCATATGGGTAGGTTAACATATAAAATATACGGGCTTTGGAACAAATGCTATCAGAGAAGTCAGAGGGGAAGGAGCTTAAAATATTTGAGGACACCATAAAACCCTGGCAACAGACTTGTATCTTCAAGATGAAATAATGGTAAGTAAATTAATAAATAAAAAAACCATTAATAAATCGTGCACTATCAGTAGATAATATAATCTATCGTTTTACATTTTTATTAATTTTATCGCCTAAAAGTAGATTATTCTAAGTCAAAATGAAGGTTTTGCATAATCAACCATGTTTTGGAACTCATGATGATTTGTTTATTGCTTGATTTTTATAGCATCTCTTGTATTATCAGCCAAATAATATGATCTACCGCCATGCTACTAAAAAAGCACCACTTTAGCACCATGCTAAAGTTGACAATCGTTTGCATGTCATATACAATAATTCCAATAGACGTGTCTGTCAACTTGAAAGTTCAACTTTAGCGACATATGCATTTGATAGGAACTTGTTTAATAAACAAATATTTATTCATGCATTCAATTTAGAGTTCAAAACAAAGCAATATCCGCAACAGGCTTCGTCGTTGAAACTTGTTTATAAATTGATACACCACTTACTTAATTGGCTGATGGTATCTTCGATCAAAAGATGGTAGCTAATGCTACGAATTATTCTTATTTCGTTTTCAATTCTGCAGCATAGTTATATTTGAAGATATTAATTATTTACCATTGTTTACACTTTACTACCCAGAGAGTATTTTGATATCGCTGTAAAGCACGAAACGATCAATTAAGCACCAACTACGCTCATTTCACGATTCATTAATCCATTTAAAACCCCGAAACAATGCTAAACTTTCATGCTCAGTGGTCTTTTGTTCATTAAATAGTTAGTTGTAGTTTAGAGAATTCTAAATAATTATAGTAGCTTATAAATTGGCATTTTCTAGGTGAAAACCTGCCAAGAGCGTGTCGGATACGCCCGAAATAGGGTTTTGTAGCCATTATGAAAAAATTGCATTATGAAAAATTGCTACCACCATCTTGCTCGCTAATCCTGCCGTGAAGCAGCAGTGTGTTGTGTTTCGTCGTGGAGGATTAGACACCCGGTGAAATTACTCGCACTTGAGTCGCACTCTAGGTTGGCAACGCATCTGCAATACCCCTGGTGTCGCAGATGTTTGGTATTGCAGATGTTTATAGGCAGTGGTGATCTCTTACCATCAGGAGACCCACTTACTCGTTTTCCATCCAGTCGAATAAAAAAAAAACCTATGAAAATGTTTTTTTTTTTTATGTACATACCTACTTAATAGCAGACAAAAGAGCAGACGGTTCACTTAATGTCAAGTGATTACCGTCGCCCATAGACATCCGCAACACCATCAATCACTCGCTTTTCGAATGTAGCCATATCGTAATGACAGACTACAGAAGATACATAGAATAGAATGATGGAGTGGACCGGAGTGTAATCGCTCGCGCCGCGCGTGCACTGCTCATGTCATTTGTTTGTATTTATTTTACTTTTTTCTCCATTTTTTTTTTACTTTATCGGTTCCTACCCTTAAGGGTAAAGGAACTTGATTTATAATGAGCAATGCAATTTTTGTCTTTGTTGCCAGTTATTTTTAAGTTTTTCAATTTGTTCTGTTTGTTGTTTTTTTTTTGTAAAATGTATGCAGTCCACGGTCCCAAAGGAAGACCCGCGCCGTTCGCACGGGCGGCATTATGCTGATTTGGGACCATTTCGTGACCGTGATAAGTATTTTTTTAGTTTAATTGTATACCTATACAAGGTGATCTTGGTCTCTGGACAAATAATGAAACAATGGATAAGACTGATACTTAGCAATATCTTAAAATAGTTATTTGCTTAATTAGACAAGAAAAAATAACTATGAAATCAGATCATCCAAATACCTACACAAGCTGCTCCAAAGTGATACATTAGTAGTAGTTTTTCGGTAAATATTGGACTGATTGTAATGATACTTTGCAGTTTGGTTTTAAATATCTTGCTAAGCCAGTAGTATTCCTATTTGTCCAGAGGCTAAGGTCACCCAGTATTATTTTGTGTGTCACGAATGAATGTTTTTTTTTTCTTTTTCTTTCTTTCTAATGAGTTAGAAAAACCTCGGCCGCCAATCACAAAATATCTTACCCTCCCTCCTCACATGGCTCAATAATTGACAAAACATTTTCAATTGGCTTCTATCGACACAGCCATTCATGCTAGCCGTACAGGGATTCCGGAAATACAGGCGACGGAAGGCTAGCGGTCCTTTATTAATATTTGACCCAAATTCTTATCTATTGACATTCGTTGTTAAAAGCAATGAAAGACGACCTTTTTTGCTCATACCCGCAAACATTATGAGTTTATTAGGTTCCTAAACAAACGCGTACGTTGAATCCTTCGAAAGGAAACCCTTTCGGCCTCCATTGACATACGTTTGGGATTAAATTTACTTTTGGCACTGCGCCCGAATGTCAGCTGTTTAATATGATATTTTTGTGACATATTTTGGAGGTTCCGTGATTTTTCAGTGACATTATAATGTAGTATAATAGTGTGGTTTGGAAATAGAAACTTTATTGTTCGAGGCGCCGTACCAATGTCATGTTTTAACAGTTGCGCTGTTTTTTGGCGGTTCCTGCTTGTATGTTGTTGAACGATAGGACCTTATCTTAGTGAACAATATTAGCTCTATATATTACAATTTACAAAGCACTTATGAATGTAAAAAAACTACCACTGATGTTTACTATTTAAAAGATAACCTAATCAACAAGAAGTTGGAAAATCTCCTACATTGTAAATTTAAAGTTCAATATCTCAACAACGGCTGAATCGATTTTGGTAAAACATGTCTAGGAACTATTGCCAGAAAACCCGCTTTCAAGTAAAAAAAACCGCATTCAAATCGGTTCACCCCTTCAAGAGCTACGGTGCCACAGACAGACACACAGATACAGCAGTCGAACTTACATATAATATTACATATAATATTACATATAAATTTAATACCTCTCTTTAGTCGGAGTTTAATGAAAAAAAATGCTTACGAGTTATAAAAATACTAAGAAATAAAAGGGTAGGTAAAGCACATGCGGGAAACTTCATACCTGACTAGTAAAACTTTCAGGAAAACCGATTTTTACGTAAATACCTATTTTTTTTTCAGATATCGTAAATTATGAAATTTTCCTATAATTTGTCACTTGCAATTTCGTATTAATTTAGTTATTTACGTAATAAATTGTTCGGAATCAGAAGGGAAATTTTACGTAAACGTATGCGTCAGTCAGCTGCTAGTTTGACGCAGGTTTCAAAGCAATGACGATAGCATCTTCATTGGCTAGATATCTTACCAAATTAAGAGAAGTTTCCCTGCCGGCCGCGCGGACGCGTCAGGTATTCGTTTGGGATATTGCTGTCTTTATCGCTCGTGACATAAGCGCTCGCAGCCGTCCCTCCCATGCACAACCCCTCCCGCTTTTCCGCTTCCCGCTAATGTATATCAAGATAGCTGTGGGACTTGGGCGATTGAGTTTTGGGTGTCGTTGTCCACATATTAAGTATACGAAAAGTATAGCACAGAAATTAAGATCTTCATTATATTTTCTATGCCTGTGGTTTTTTTCTATTTTTGTAAAAATGCTTTAATTTAATAGTCTGTAATTATCGTGCAAAGTTGTAATTTTTTTTGTCGACTTTTGAGCTCCTGTATAACAGTAAAGTGCCATCTGAAAATCTAAACACACTTAGCAAACAATCGAAGAATCTGGAAAACTTTTAAACTTAGTAATTTAATTAGGAACACGAACATGTAGCAAACAGCCAGCACAAACGCTAGCAACTCTTTGAAGTTTGAAGTGCTCAGTTACAAATAGCGACTTCAAAAGGCAGGTTGACACTACGCGTCGTGTTTACGGAGAGCGTTCCAGTCATTTTGCCTCGATTGAAAATAAACAGCAAACCGAGTTTACGACTTCGAATGACGCTATTTGCAAACGCACTAATTAATAATCTAATTGGACCTGTGAATTGGACGGTTGAAGTTGGTTACCTACTTGGAAAAGGTTTCAAACCCGCTTAAGTAATGTGAATTAAATAATCGTTGAAGAACAATCAAAATTTAAAAAACTTTCCCAGAGTTTAACCAAGAATTTTAAGTTAAATTTAGGGCCGCTACATACACTCGGAATTCCGGCATATCGTATAATGGCGCCATTTCATGAATTGGTAAAGGACATCTGCCATATCGTTCAAACTCACCATTTAACGATTTGCCTAGTGACGTTAAGGTAGATCATGAAATTCCTAGACATATCATGAAACGCCGCCATATCGGTCCTGGCACGCTCGCTTTGCTCGCTCGGCTCGTGCGTTCTGGTCACAATTCATACTAACAACTTAACGCTTCGCTCGTCGTACCTAATTTTTCCTTTTTTGCGGCATATCACGATATGCCCGGTATAGAGCTAGAAATATCAACGAATGCGTTGCTCTAATCGATCTGCGGTATTGTTTTACAGGCACATCGATCTCGATGCCTGGCCAACTTTTAGGCATTTCACAATATGCCTAGGAATTTCGCCGCGTGATCTGGCGTATATTACGATCGGCCACCGACACATACAAATCTATAGACCTACCATGTACAAACAGTAGTTTCTCGTCCGAAGTTTTTTCTACTCACTTAACTAAGCTTTGTTTTGTAACATTTTCTAATAGCTTGAATCCAGATAATTTATTGAGCCTCAAAGTTTAATCGTTGAATGAGTGTACAGGACATGACGGTGTTATCGTTGTCTCTGGTAACATTTATCAATGTGCTCTCAACTTTGTAATGTATCGCAAACATTAAAAATTATATTTTAATCAGCATGAAAAAAAAACAGTATATTTGAAAAACCGGCCAAGAGCGAATCGGATACGCCCGAAATAGGGTTCCGTAGCCATTACAAAAAAATTAAGTAATCTTTTTCTAAGGGTTTCGTATTTTGTACGGAATATTCCAAGTTTAGGTATATTTCATAGTTTAGGCTGCTATTTACTCCTAAACAATAACTTTCAAGAAAACTTAACCGTTATAGTTTTCCTTGTAAGTTTGATATACTTACTACCATCCCGAATAACAACTAATCCTAAAGAACTCCCTTGAGAAGAAAAACTATATGTAAATCCATAATTCCCGCGGGAACAATTGAGGCCATTGTCATTTAGTATACAGGCATGGAATAACATCATTGATGAGCAAGTGTGATGAAAAACAATGATCGCCTCCTCTATTCCAAAAACAAAATAATTCTAAATTCAATCCGAGCCAAGCGAAAGACATTCTGTGAATTATTTAGTGTCCGGGATGGCGACCCTGCTTTGATAATTCATTCGCGTTTATATTCAGCCAGTGATACTGTGGGTGTACTGGCAACAAAGACTGGCATTCAACTAATATTAAAAAAGATTTAAAAATAAAACTTCCGTCTGAGATTTGACTGTCATTGATACGCACACAATAACAAAAAGAAATCTATGTGTGTAATCGCAAATACAGGGTGAAATTTAGGATGTAATACAAAATTAGTGTTTCATGCTCAATTAATGCTGGGCAATATAGTGCATTTACTCTTTTGTCTGAAAAAAAAAATGTGGTTTCTATACATTTTTGAAATACGAAATCATGAATAATGTATGGAAGCCGGAAATTTCAGCAGACTAATTTCAACAAAAGAGTTAATGCATTACTTATATTTTATTACCCTACCCAGCAATAACTGAGCACGAAACACTAATTTTGTATAACGTCTTAAATTTCACCCTGTAGAATTAATACAAATAAAAGTGAAATTTTACAGATTACGAATTAGTGCCTCCTTTTATTTTAAGATTAAAATGCCTGTGTCAAGTGACACCGCTCCTCCATCAAGTGTAACATTTAATTGAATAACTTACCTAAGTTAAAATACCACAAACGGGACTTATCACAAGTCACGGTGAAGAGGTCACGAGCAGACCACACCCACTTCAATGTGGTCGAAACGTCGAGGTAAATATTACTCGTGTCGTGTGTTTAGCGTGATAAGTCCCGTTTGTAGTATTTTAATTGTGAGTGAAAATCACAAAAGTTTTAAGCATTATATCACTTAAGTTGTTGAATATTATTTTTATGTGATTAAAATGTCAGTAAAATAAAACGTTAAATGAAAAAAAATCAAAAACCCGACTACCAAAACTAAAAGGAAGAAAATAACTCTAGTGGTCTAGAACTCTAATTTAACCCAACAGTCAGGACCCATTACTAAGAGTTTTTAAGTGTCACGATTTAAATGGGTCCTGGGCCCTATTGCATAATAAAATACAAGCTAATAGTATTAGCGATTTTGTATTGAAATTCACTAATATTATTAGCTTGTACTTTATTATGCAATTGGGCCCTGACTGTTGAACTTTAAATTAGCTACTTAACAGAATTCTAGACCACTAGACTTATTTTCTTCCTTTTAGTTATGGCAGTCGGGTTGTTGTTTTTTTTTTTATTTAATGTTTTCTTTTACTCTTTTCTGATATTTATGTGAAAACGGTAGGTTAAAAGTATTATAACCCATATACATTCAGAATGGGCTAATTATTACCTTTCATTTTAAACCCATATTGTCACAATACAAAATATATTTTTTTCATTCTTCCGCCATATATTTTCCTGTTCTATCCCTTCGGGTACGAAATATTTAAAAACTATCAGTCTAAAACAACGTGAAGGCCCACAGAGTCGGAAACAACGTCACAAAGTTTGACGTAAACTCTTCATTAAAAAGTTACAAGGTAACTTTACACAGCGGTCTAAGGTTCGCAGATGGCAAACCTCTTAGAAAACCGCATGTGACGTTGTTATGTACCCCCTAACAAAGTTAGCTACCATCTGCTTTTCATAACTTAAAATAATTTATCCGGCACTGGAAAACACATGATACTTTACAATGTTTAGTGTTTAATTAATGAAAACCTTAGTACCGTGGATAAATGCTAAGATAATTTATAATCTAATCCACGAGGATTTATTCAAATCATATTCATTAGCGGTCTCGTAATTATTAAATTTACAATTCAAATGAACGTCTTTAGCCTTTCTATGGTTTTAATTGACCCTATTTGGGGGTGAAATTTATGCACGAAACGAATCTTCCCTTAAGAAAATTAACGCGGTGAGGCATAGTCTGTAGCCGTCACACAATTACGAGATTTATACTGTTTATCTTCGTTATCCGCACCCTGTATTGTACAATCCTGAATAAATCACAAACTCATTAACAAAAATAACACAAACTCGTTTCGCACACTATTTAAAATTGTTGCTTTTGATCGCCAATGTTTATATTCTTGTATGAAATACATTGGCTAAATGCACTAAGAGAGCAAAACTTTTTAAAAACCTCAAATGTCATTCTTTAAAAAACTGTTGGCAGCTATTAAAAAATTAAAAACTAATCCGTTTTATTTAAGCAGTTATTCATCTATAATAATCCAGTAACTTTGTCGCCTGAAAGTATGGGGGCAGTATGCGTCAAATCCGGTAGTTCTGAAATTTTGCAGACTTGTTTATGATGTTGGCCTAATGAATAATCCAAGTTTGTGACCTCGAGCGCCGAACGCAACTTTGTCAAAAATCGAAAAAACCGCGAAAAAATCGATATTTTTTTCAAATTTTGGCGATTATAACCCTAAAGGACTAGTGTTTGAAAAAACTTTCTTAGAACGTTTTAAAGAAGACTAAATTTGCTACAACATGATACTAGAATTGTCTCTGTGGACCCAATAGTTTCTAAGATTAAGCCTTTCAAAGTTTATCATTTTTTCGAACTTCGCAATTTAGGCAACCACAACACCTATAACCTTGACGAGCTGCGGTACCGACTATTCGCTAGGGCTGCGACGAAAACCAGCTTCAATCTAGCCAGGTTACCTCCCACAAGAGACTCTGCTCGATTTCACTCCTTGCGGACATACCATCAGGTAAAAATTTGTCCTTGCATCAGTAATTCACATAACATAACATTCATCATTTTCTATTCTCATGTTCAATCTTCTTACAGGTACAGGCGTGGTTGGGAGTCACACTTAACCCTGGGGGTGGCTATATACACACCACAAAGCCTCAATCCCAAAACGATGACCAGAGATGCAGCCCCACAACACCTCTTGCAGATGATTACTTGCGGCTGTACGAAGGGTTGTTGGATCGCGTGCAGCTGCAGGAAGACAGGATTAAAATACTCATCAGTCTGTAGGCACTGCAGCGAGGCCTCTTGTGACAATATACCTGATGTTGCAGTAGTAAAATCTTAGAAGGCGACGATCTGTCCGATGTCGAAATGGAGGATGACTTGACGGCACAAAACGTCGACGATTCATTACCATCCCCTGATGGGGATATGCCATCCCAATACGTCGATCCAGATACGGACGAACCTCAACCGGGACCTTCCAAAAGGGCCAAATTAATTTGATTTTTTGATTTTGAATATTACTCAATTTGCTAACAAATAAACTTATTAACTTCTGTTGTACTTTTCTTTTTTATGTACTTCATTATTCGTAGCTTAGCTGTAACATCATCGTTCACACTCCTCATTATCTTTTTTAAAATCCTATCATAAAAGTACAGGGCTTCGATAGTATAATCACGGTCAAAATTCATTCAGAACGACAGAATCGCAAAAAATTGCGAAGTTCGTAAAAATGATAAACTTTGAAAGGCTTAATCTTGGAAACTATTGGGTCCACAGCGACAATTCTTGTATCATATTGTAGCAAATTTAGTCTTCTTTAAAACGTTTTAAGAAAGTTTTTTCAAACACTAGTTCTTTAGTGTTATAATCGCCAAAATTACAAAAAATACGTTTTTTTCGCGGTTTTTTCGATTTTTGACAAAGTTGCGTTCGGCGCTCGAGGTCACAAACTTGGATTATTCATTAGGACAACATCATAAACAAGTGTGCAAAAATTCAGAACTACCGGATTTGACGCATACTGCCGATGTATAAAGTTACTGGACTATAATGTCGTTTATATTTTTGTTTCTGATGTCCTCTCAATCGTTTAAAAGTAAACTGGAAGAGATCCCTTTAAGGGATAAGTTAGCCTTTGTACATTTCCTCCTCTTGTTAACAGTTATTTTCATATGTTTTATGTACAATAAAGAGTTATACAATACGATACATTTTCCAGCCAGTACCTATCGTTACACCAAAACATGGTCATTCATTACTATTTTGTTCTCAATTACATACGAGGTAAAAAATACTGTTACGAAAAACAAGTGTATACCTTATCATTTGGTACGGGATCGCTTTTCCTCCAATAGCAATTTCCAGGAAAATCAAGATTTATTGGTCGGCTGTGCCGCTCTCGGTATTTAGCGGTTTATTTGGCTTGGATAAATAAAAGCATTTATGTGTTGTAACAACCAATTAAAACAGGTCTAAGAATTAATCAATACAATACCGTGATACGTGAAATCAACGGAAAACTTAATAGAATAATTGGGTAGAGTTAGGTTAGAGTAGTATTTGAGAGTGCAATGCCTTCAAACGGGTCCACATTAATTTTTTGTCTATTTACTAATTTAGCAATTTTCTTTCTCTCTCATTCACGTAGCACTAACGAGTATTATAATCGTTATTTGGACGCAAATAGAGACGCTATCATACAATACAACACATTCGAGATTCAAAGTTCGTATCATACCATACCGTCTCTCTTCCTTTGCTGTTTTAATTTTCATTAGCAGGATTGGAAGGACAATAGGAAGTGCAATTTCCGAACTATCGAATCTTTGTGTTATTATATCAAGTTGCGTTAGCGTTATATAGTACTAGCTTTTGCCCACGGCTCCGCCCGCATTCAATTCGGTTATCGCGCGCTGTTGCCTCGGGAACTGTGGATTTTTCCGGGATAAAAAGTAGCCTATGTCACTTTCTGGCCCATAAACTATCTCTATGCGAAAAATCACGTCGATCCATCGCTCCGTTTCGACGTGAAAGACGGACAAACATACAAACACACACATTTTCGCATTAAATAATATTAAAATAATAAAAACTATTGCTGATTTTAAATTGTGTATTTCTAAATTATAATTAAATATGCGTAGGGTAAAAAGTTCTTTTCTGAAAACCACTCGATAGCAAATACATATTTTTTCGTGAGTGGTTTGCAAGCTTTAATTCTTCTTGAATTATTCTTCGTCTATTTAGCCAAATATTTTTCTCAAGACATCAGGATCTTAATCGACGGAAAACCAAGAGAATTTGTTCCATAGATAAAACAATAAAAAAAACACTAGCTAAAATGCCGCTGTCGAGTGTAAATATTATCTGTGTGTACAATTAATTTTACCTGAAGTAATTTTTCCAACTGGATTATCGCCTTCCGCCATGGTGAGCGTACTTTAAGAGAATCACTATGACACAAAAAATACCGGATTTTATTATGTCACCCACTATAAATCGTCACTAAATCGACCTTGTCACGCATCGTCTCACACGGAAACACTTCGGAAAATTTTCAGTCACACCACGAATTAAAAACAGAATTTTAAAACTGGCCACAAACTACCGCCCTTAAAAAACCTTAACAAAATAAAGTTAAATACGAAAAAGTTTCCCGCGTAAACTTTACCGCCAATTCGCGTTTGTTTTTTTTTAATTCGGCACACACGTCCCCATGCAACAGATGCTAGTCAACCACTGTTCTATTTCAGTTGATTGTACAAATGAAAAGATTTATTCGTACCTACGTGCAATTAGGCGGGAATATTTTTGTTTAGATACACCGCGGCGAATTGCTTAGAACTAATTTGATTTATTAAAGTTTATTTTATGTCTGTAGCTGTTTTTTATTTGCCAGAACCAGGCGTAGACGTAATGTCCGATACAGCCAAAATGAGTGATCAGCGCGATTCAAGTGTACAGTTATTTTCATTGTTTTGTAAATATCCGTACTTTTCCTTCATTCCTAATGTATCCTAATAAGTCGAATTTATCGATATATTTGTAGCGAGCATTATGTCATCTTGACGCAAAGAATTTCTTATATAGTCATGTAAACGAATGAAGCAAGAATAGGAGAAGGAAGTATTTGATTTGATTTCGCAAAAGGCACAGACTGAATAAAATATTTTAGGGAGTTTCTTTCAACAGTCCTTTTTTTATGGAATGGGGTTAAACGACGATCGCCTGATCGTAAGCGATTACCATCGCCCATGGATACCTGCAACCTGTGACATCAGAAGAGTACTTGTCTTGTTTATTTGATTTACTAATAATAATATCGTAAATAAATGAGAAAATAGCTGTGTTTATTTCTCAGCCTTTTGAAATCTATATATTTGTTGGATGGCGCAAAATTCATAACCTAAAAAAAATATTTTAATGTAAATTCAAATGAAAAATTTCAATCTTATTTCTATTACAGTATGTGAATGCAATTCTTGTAAATATTAGGAAACAAATAGAAAAGAACAAAGTAATCTGTTTAAAGTTTACTTACCACAATTAGATCCCAGGAACATTGTTTATCTTGAGTTGAGTGATGGCAGACGTCTCAGTTCAGATTTTTTTGTGTAAAAAAAAAGCAATGTGGAGCAGTCTTTATTTCGCATATTAAAAATGGTATCCAGGGCAATAGTTACAAGCAACATTTCAGTAAAATATAGTGAATACTGTTGGCAACACCAACAAATAAATATTTTTTACTATGAGTGGCAACACTAGCGCCCTCTCTCTTGCTTCAGCTCCGACTCTGTGAATTGTGTGTTTCTCTAATTAAATTTATTTTAATTACAAAAAGGCCTTTTCCTAGATATAGAATCAGTGCACAACAAACTAAACCTACTCTACATAATGGTCCTTCGATAGTGATAAAACAAAAACAGTGAAAAGTGCTCGAAAAAACCAATTCACCAATTCAGAGTTTTCATACGGAGCTGCGATACAAGGGCAGCCATCTTGTCCATCATCACGCGATCGCCGCCAAGATTCCCGGCCGTGGTGACCCGACGAGCAAGCACGATCCTGTCAGTGGGCAAAAGGAAGCGCAATATCGTACTCTCGAATACGACGCGGAAGTACGCAAGCCATCCCGCTTTCAATACATAGGTGCGAGCAGTGCAACAGAGACGCCGCGCCACGAAACTTAATACGAGCAAGCACAATCCTGTCAGTGGGCAAAAGGAAGCGCAATATCGTACTCTCAAATACGACGTGAAAGTACGCAAGCCATCCCGCTTTCAATACATAGGTGCGAGCAGCGCAACAGAGACGCCGCGCCTCGAAACTTAATACGACGCAAGCCATCCCGCTTTCAATACCTAGGTGCGAGCAGTACAGCAACACCAGCAGACGCCGCGCCACGGGAGCACACGTCGCAAGCCATCTCGCTTTCAAGCTATAGGTGCAAGCAGGACAGCAGGGACGCTGCATCGAAGCCGAAACCTGCGCGCGCAACCAAGAAAGAACGACCGACCGACGCAAGCGACGACATTTTGTTTTGTCCATTGACTTGAATACTATAGACCAGCACGTTCATGTCAACAATATGTTCAAATACCGAACTGTCACGAGACGTCAACGCTATATAGATTATACACCGCAGACGTGACACAGCTATTTTACCTACAAAACGTAATCATTTTGCATCTGGCAAAATAGATATTTTCGAAAAAAAAAAACGGAAACTTTTAACTGTATTTTTTTAATCAATTGAAAGAAATTATCTTAATAAATAGGCAGATAGTGAATGAGGTTTTGAAAAAAAGCTGAAGCACTAGAAATGTGATAGAAACCATTAGAATGAAACTGACACAATTCAAAATGTTCTCATTTTAAAATTCAATCATGTTTTGTTTATAGTAAGTTCATTTTAGTAATAATGTGAACATTAGTGATTATAATAATATTTTTACTATGTAGGTGTACATAATATACAATAAAAAAACAACAAAAACCTATACTTACACATTTACCTCTAACTATAAACTTACCTATGAAAACTGACACCTTCGCTGACATTTTTTGCCGTGTTTTTACAGTAGCGAAAAACGCACGACGTCATCTCCTACAGGGATCAGGGAAAGGACTGGATGTAGTACTTTATACTTCAACCATACTTCAACTATTACTGAAATGCGTATCGCGTGACATATTGACGTTCTTAAAAATTAGTACATGGAAAAAGAATGACAGGTATAAATAAAGCAATTAAACGAATTGTCATGCATGTTCAGTCACAATTTTTTACCTACAACCAATTCTGAATGGTATCGTCTGCACGTTTTAGTCTATGATTGTAAGATGGCGTAATGTCAACGACTTTATAACCTTCGATGCGTTACGTCTTATTTTAAAAAATGTTTTATTGTGGTATTACAATATTATTAGTTGCTCAATCACTTGTACAAGATGTAATTTTACTTACTTGAGTAGTGAATTGTTACTTACGTGCAGGTTCACGCCTATATTCGGAGTCTCAATCAAAAACTAGTTCGTCCGCCGCTCATGAATGTCAAAGTCATACTAAAGTCCTTTGCACAGTGCAAGGTGCAAAGCAGTGGAACACAATGAGTGTTCGGATGGCGTAATCTAGTAAGTACATATACATCGATGGTTTTGTCATTGTTCGTTCATTCTCGTTTCGTTATATTACTTCCATTCTCAGTTTTTGGTTATAAAACGTATCGTTGCGAAAAGTGTAGTCGTAATTTGTTATTGTTAGTTTTAGAATGGAAAACCACGAAAGTCTTATTAAACAACTTAAGGCGTCCCGGGGATACGCCAAGGCGTCCATGACGCGCTTGTATAGTTTCATTGACCTAATGACCCGCACGTTCATGTCAACAATATGTTCAAATACCGAACTGTCACAAGACGTCAACGCTATATAGATTATACACCGCAGACGTGACACAGCTATTTTACCTACAAAACGTAATCATTTTGCATCTCGCAAAATAGATATTTTCGAAAAAAAAACGGAAACTTTTAACTGCATTTTTTTAATCAATTGAAAGAAATTATCTTAATAAATAGGCAGATAGTGAATGAGGTTTTGAAAAAAAGCTGAAGCACTAGAAATGTGATTGAAACCTTTAGAATGAAACTGACACAATTCAAAATGTTCTCATTTTAAAACTCAATCATGTTTTGTTCATAGTAAGTTCATTTTAGTAATAATGTGAACATTAGTGATTATAATAATATTTTTACTATGTAGGTGTATATAATATACAATAAAAAAACAACAAAAACCTATACTTACACATTTACCTCTAACTATAAACTTACCTATGAATACTGACACCTTCGCTGTCATTTTTTGCCGTGTTTTTACAGTAGCGAAAAACGCACGACGTCATCTCCTACAGGGATCAGGGAAAGGACTGGATGTACTTAGTACTTTATACTTCAACCATACTTCAAATATTACTAAAATGCGTATCGCGTGACATATTGACGTTCATAAAAATTAGTACATGGAAAAAGAATGACAGGTATAAATAAAGCAATTAAACGAATTGTCATTCATGTTCAGTCACAATTTTTTACCTACAACCAATTCTGAATGGGAACGTCTGCACGTTTTAGTCTATGATTGTAAGATGGCGTAATGTCAACGACTTTATAACCTTCGATGCGTTACGTCTTATTTTAAAAAATGTTTTTATTGTGGTATTACAATATTATTAGTTGCTTAATCACTTGTACAAGATGTAATTTTACTTACTTGAGTAGTGAATTGTTACTTACGTGCAGGTTCACGCCTATATTCGGAGTCTCAATCAAAAACTAGTTCGTCCGCCGCTCATGAATGTCAAAGTCATACTAAAGTCCTTTGCACAGCAGTGTTGCCACCTTACCCAAAGATAAAGTAGCTAAACATATGGCAAAAAGTAGCTAGTTTTGAAAAAAAAACCTCTATTAGAAGTTGCTAAAAGTAGCTAAACAAAAAAAAGGCAATATGGGACTTTTAAGTCTTAAACTTTTATATTTCTTTCTCTTACATTATTAATACGGAAAAAATATTCAAAATTTATGTAATCTTGTGATGTTGAAGGTCCAGCTTCTTCATTTTTTTCGGGTTTCTTAGTTTTTCCTACTTATTTCTTAAAGGACCTTCTCAATATTTTCGTAGGAAGCGCACGGAAGCACGTTTTACATTACAAATTAAATTGATTGAAACAGTGGTTACTCAGTTGTTGTAAGTAGCTAGAAAGTGTAGCTAAAAAATTTAGCCACCAAAAATTTTTTTGGTAGCTAACTATTTCGTAAAAGTTGCTAGATCTAGCTAAAAATTAGCTAAAGTGGCAACACTGTTGCACAGTGCAAGGTGCAAAGCAGTGGAACACAATGAGTGTTCGGATGGCGTAATCTAGTAAGTACATATACATCAATGTATAGTTTTGTTTTAAATGCGGAAGATGTAAAACTCACAGACCTTTCAATATTGCAAGCAAAACGGTCTCGATTAGTGGAATTATTTAAAGAGTACGAGAGCTACAACAAACAGATCCTCGCTCTCGATGAGAAGGATCCCGAAGATGTGGCCGAGATCGAAGGCAAGTACTTCAAAATTTTGACTGTCCTCAACGACGCGGTTATGGAAAAATCCTCCCCTAATACGAGTACATCTACTTGCGCATTTAAGACAAAATTACCTACGATCCAAATTAATACTTTCACGGGGAAATATAGTGAGTACATGCCATTCATTAATCTGTTCAAAGCAATTATACATAACGATAGATCCATAGATAATGTACAAAAATTGTATTACTTGAGGTCTTTCTTACAAAAAGAACCTTTAGACTTAATTAAAAATCTCCCGTTCAATTCTGAAAGTTACGACGAAGCACTGAATTTACTCAATAGTAGGTATAATCATACCTCTAAAATCATAAATGAACATATTAATTCACTCCTTGATTTGAATGCCATTTATAAATCAACACCAAGTAATATCAGGGAGTTTGTATCCCAAGTAAAGCAGTGTTTAGCCTCACTAAAAAATTTAAATGTCAAAACTGAGACCTGGGACCCTATTATATTGGCTATTTTATATCGTAAACTAGACTCGTACACCTCACGGGCATATCAGCTCGAGCGAAGCGATGCTGCCGATCCTACCATCGAAGACTTCCTGCTGTACCTGGAGCGGAGAGCCTTGGCATTGGAAAATGTTGAGCCGATGACGTCGGGCAAAACTCACCACCGGGCAGCAGTGGTAAACGTAGCTGCAGCATCGGAGTTCAAGTCCTGCAAACACTGTAAGTCTAATCATAGATTATTTGAATGCAACAAATTTAAACTTCTGCCTTGTGATGAAAGAATTAAAATTTCTAAAGAAAATAATTTGTGCAATACTTGTTTGAATAATCACCAAGGCAAATGCAGATTTCATTTCCGGTGCAACATTTGCAAACAAGCTCACAATACTTTGCTTCATCCGGAGGTATCACAGCCTGTCTCTTTAATATCAAATACAGATTGTGAAAAAATTTTAATACCGACTGTCAAAGTCAAACTTTTTAGCCAAACCGGTCAGGAGGTCCATGTAAAAGCCATACTGGACTCTGCATCACAAGTGTCGCTGGTAACAAATAAATTGATTGATGTCCTAGGGCTCAGCCCGAAGACCGAAAATACCACAATCATAGGGGTCAGCAACACAAATAATGCTGCGAGGTATTCAATTCCCCTCGAAATATTTTCACTGGCTTCACCATACAAGGTGACAATTAATTGCCATGTGCTTGAAAAAATTACCTGTAAACTCCCACAATTCAAGGTCGACCTGGAGGCTTTAAATATTCCTTCAGATTTGAAGCTGGCTGATGCAGAATTTCACATTCCATCGGAGATAAACATGCTCATAGGTGCCGACGTATTTTTTCAGACACTGCTGCCAGATCAGCCAGCGCCTCAGTGCCCGCCGCGGCAGGCTGCTGAGCAACACGCGCCGGGGCAGCAGCACCAGCACCAGCATGCGCAACCACGCTTCGTCAACACTAAATTCGGCCACATCATAGCAGGAGCTTTACCTAGGCAAACCAACTCCAAAACAAGTAAGGTGTCGCTTTTATGTCTCGACTGCAATTCCGACCTTAATGAAAATTTAAAAAAGTTTTGGAAAACCGAAAGCATTCCTGAAGTTTTTAATGAAAGCATTCCGGAGCATGAATTATGTGAGAACATTTTTCAAAAAACTACTTTACTAAAGGACAACCAGTTTCAGGTCGATTTGCCTTTAAAATTGCCTTTAGACGAAATTAATAATGCTCTCGGCAACTCTTTTGACTATGCATACTATAGGTTTCTTAGCCTCGAAAGGAAATTGCATAAGAGTCCATATTTGCTTTCCGAATATGAAAAGTTCATAAATGAATACATTGAATTAGGACATGGGCATTATATTGACTTCAGTTCCTTAGATTTAAAAAACGATCCTTTATATTTCATGCCGCACCATGCTGTAATAAATGAAAACAGCAAGAGCACGAAGACCCGCGTTGTCTTTGATGCCTCTATGCAGACTGATAAAAAGATATCATTAAATGACCTTTTACTGAATGGGCCTCTTGTCCAAAAGGAACTGTTTGATATAATGCTCCTGTTCCGCTTAGGTGAATTTACATTCTCCACTGATATACGCCGAATGTTCAGATGCGTAAATATAAATCCGCAGCATGCTTGCCTGCAAAACATTCTATGGAGGTGTAATGTAAATGAACCTATACAATGTATACAGCTAGATACCGTTACCTACGGTCAAAAAAGCTCGAGTTTCCTAGCAACGCGTTGTCTGCATGAACTAGCTGTTAATTATGAAAATGAGTTTCCTTTGGCTTCATACATTTTAAAAAATTGCACTTACGTTGACGATGCCTGCTTTTCGCACTCCGATTTGAATATAGTGGCGGAAGCCAAGCGGCAATTATGTGAACTATTAAGCAGAGGAAATTTTTATACTCATAAATGGGCTTCGAATAATTCTCAAATATTAGAGGGAATTTCCCCAGACAAACAACAATTTGACGATTTAGATTTTCAAAAAAATGATTTATTTATGAAAACATTAGGATTGACACTTAATGTCAGTAAAGATTGTTTTGTGTTCTCTTGCCCAGAACCGTTTAACCAAGAATATCCTACTAAAAGGCAAATACTAAGTTACATATCTAAATTTTACGATCCTCTTGGCTTTATGTCGCCTGTTTTAGTCAAAGCAAAATCCTTTATGCAAAAACTTTGGTCAGAAAAAATTGACTGGAACGAAGTTCCATCTGATCCATTGCGACTCGAATGGCTTTCATTTGTACAAAAATTAACAGATATGAAACCTATAACTATAAACAGAAACATAAAAGTTCCCAACAACGCTAGTGTGGTGCAATTGATAGGTTTTGCTGACGCTTCGAGCACGATTGGTTATGGCTGTGCTGTCTATCTTCGAGTGGTTGACGACTCTGGTAACGCTTCACTTACCTTACTATGCTCAAAGTCACGAATCAACCCTCGCAATCAAGATACTATCACTATACCGCGCTTGGAGTTAAATGCAATGCTTCTACTCGCAAAACTAACAAACAGAGTATATGACACGCTAAATCTTAAAATTAACATACAAGGAGTTTATTTATTTGCTGACTCACAAATTGCACTCGCTTGGGTCAATACAGAACCAATAAGATTACAAGCTTACGTCGCGAATCGCGTGCGGTTGATTCGTGAACTTACCGCTAGATGGCGCTGGCTGTACGTGGCCACCGATGACAACCCAGCTGACTACGTGAGCAGAGGCGCAGATCCAGACGAGTTGCTTCAACTAACCACTTGGTGGAATGGCCCAGGTTTCCTGCAAAACGGTAAATACGATTTTAATGAAAATTTTACCAAGCCACCCACAGATGACTTACCTGAAATGAAGAAAGCATTTTCTAATGCCAAGGTATCCCTGGTCACGCAGCAGGAAAGTAATTTTTTTGGTTTCCTAGAAAAAATCTCAGATCTTAATAAAATGACCCGTATAATGGCCTATATAATGAGGTTTTGTCACAATATTAAAAATAAAAACGCGCGCAAGTCAGGTACCGCGCTATCTCCCACTGAACTGCAAGGGGCCTTAAATAAAATAATACAACACGAACAGAGCATTCATTTCAAGGAAGAAATTAATTGTTTAAAATTAGGAAACGAAAATGTCAAGGGTGCGTTGAAACCACTTCATCCCTTTATTGATAAGGACAACATGCTTCGAGTAGGCGGTCGATTAGACAAATCTAACGTTTCTTACTCGCAAAGACATCAAATAATTTTGCCCAAGCAATCTCGAATAACCAATCTCATAATTTACCATGAGCACATAAGATTGTTACACGCAGGTGCAAAACTTCTGTTATCTAGCTTGAACCAAAAATATTGGGTAACAAATGGCTACAACCATGTAAAAAAATTTGTAAACAAATGCTTGCTTTGTTACAGGATGAAGGCGCAGGGTACAAAACAATTGATGGGTTCTTTGCCACCTGAACGAGTCACAGCCTGCCGACCTTTCCAAAAGATAGGCATAGATTTCGCGGGTCCAATTCAAGTAAAAAATTCACGCATAAGGAGAGCTCTTCAAACGAAAGGTTATATATGTGTGTTTGTCTGTTTTGTAACAAAGGCCATCCATTTGGAGCTCTCCTCCGATTTGAGTACTGATAGTTTCATGGCCTGTTTTAAACGCTTTATAGCGCGACGAGGTTTGCCTACAGACGTGTTCTGCGATAACGGAGGCTGCTTCAAGGGGGCAAAGAACACATTGGTTGAGTTGTACCACTTGCAAAATTCGCAAGACCACAAAACACAGGTGCTAAATTATTCAGCCCAACAAGGAATATCCTTCCATTTTGTACCTAGTTATTCGCCTGTGTTCGCGGGTCTTGCTGATCTTCTGTGAAAAATATGAAATTTCACTTAAAGAGAATTATACAGAATTACCTTCTAACATATGAACAATTAAATACCATATTGTGTCAAATTGAAGCTGTGTTAAATTCTAGACCTTTATTACCTGTAACAGCTGATGATATCAATAGTTTCACTTACCTTACCCCAGGACACCTTTTGATAGGGACTGCGATGACTTCTTTTCCTGAAAGAAATACCACAGACATACCTGTAAATAGACTTAAATTTTGGGAAATTTGTAATAAGGTCAAAGGTCACTTCTGGAACATATGGCACAAGTGCTATCTAAACGCCTTACAATGCCGTCCCAAATGGCGCGATACCATGCCAAATGTTAAAGTTGGTGCCTTAGTGATAATGAAGGAGCCTAATGCTCCGCCCTTAACGTGGCCCATGGCCAGAATTGTAAAGACTTACCCAGGTCCAGATGGCTTAGTTAGGGTCGTAGACCTCGTTACACCTTGTAAGAAAGTTTATAGGCGTTCTCTAAGTGGCTTCGCCGTGCTGCCTTTAGAATAATTTTTATTTTTCAGTTATAATAATACTATCACTCTTGTATAAGTCTATAAGAGTAAGTTCTTAGAATTTATTTTTTAGTTATGATAACGCTATCACTCTTGTATAGGTCTATAAGAGTAAGATCTTAGAATAAGTAACAAAGAAACTAATTTAACTTTGCTACAGTCTAATATAAGTTAATACATTGCTTACAACATGTAGCACACCTATTAATTTCATTTGAATTAATGATTCAAAAATATAATTTTTTGGTTTGTTTAAAGAGTTTAGTTTTTTTTATTCATCGAAACTTATTGTTCTTTTTTACTATAACCTAATTGTGAGGTCTGCCTCTCAGAACCTTTTAAGTTGATAATTTGTATAAACAAGAATAATAATATACTCTAATATTATATAAATATAATTTTAAAATATTGGTATTACAAACATTCTGGGTGGTAATAAAAATCTCCTTTGATAATTAATCCCATTTAAAAAATAAATAATAATAATAATAATGCGGCTACATGCCCTGGCCCCCAGCATGTTGGCAACACCAACAAATAAATATTTTTTACTATGAGTGGCAACACTAGCGCCCTCTCTCTTGCTTCAGCTCCGACTCTGTGAATTGTGTGTTTCTCTAATTAAATTTATTTTAATTACAAAAAGGCCTTTTCCTAGATATAGAATCAGTGCACAACAAACTAAACCTACTCTACAAATACTAGCTTTTGCCCGCGGCTCCGCCCGCGTGGTATTTGAATTATTTTTCGTTTCCCTCGATTTCTCTAGGATCTCATCAACAGATCCTGACTTGGTGTCAATGGGTCCACCTCGGAAGTATGTCCTTTAGAACTTAAAAAGAATTTTGAAATTCGGCCCATAATTGGCTGAGCTATCGCGTCACAAACATACAAAAAAAATACACCCCCTCCTATTTTTTGAAGTCGGTTGACAAATACTAATAGTATTTATATTAAGTAGCTCGTTATAAACGTTATTTTGGCAAGCACTTGACAGTTATATAGTACTTCCGTTTTCCAAATAACATCCTTATTCTTAAGAATTAAAGCTAATTTTGAGACGTCGCACTGGGTTATCCAAATATTCCTACTAGTTAATAATGAGCAAAATTTTCCAGCTATTAAATCCGCCGTAAACAGCGCCAGTTTTACCATTTGATATTATGTGACAGATGAGATGCTGTCTTTGTTTATTCGGAGAAAACAAACAGAGACGACATAACAGTTATCTGTCATGTAAAATTTAACAATGAGTGGTGATACAGGTCCGAAGTCTCGTATACTACACTGGGAGCTTTTGCAGTAAGAAAGTTGGAATATACCGAGATCAAGAACAAATATAATCAGATAAAATTCAGCCACACATTACGATTCATAGTCGTATTGTAAGAAAACCGTCTAGGTATTACGAGGGGCTACGTCTTTTGTGTCGCTTCACCGCTAATTGATAAATTTTATGGTTTACTAATGTTTTGGCGAAAATTATTTAGCAAATTATTAGCTCCCAAACTATGTATCCCATATTTTTATTTCGGCGAAATTTCATTTCCCAACTCAACGTTTCGCAACTATATCGTTTCACAACTAGTGATTTGATAAATTATTATTATGCAAAATATTACCTGGAATTTTTTTAAGATGTCATTTATGTTTTGGTCAAATGTATTGATTGGCATATCTAAACTTAGCAACATATTGAATGGAATCCAACCTATTTTCCTAATGGCAGGTTATACTGACTGCTATAAAAAAAAACCTAACATCGAAGGCTAAGGCGGGAGCTACGCTCCGTTCCGCTCCCGCCTTAGCCTTCTGAACCTAAATTATCCAAGTCGCTTCTGCTCCGAACCGTCTTGTTCGCTCGCTTCGCTCGCTCGCACAAATTTTAAAGTAAAACTTTGTAACATAAAAATTGGTCAAATGTTATTTGACAATTTGTTATTTGTCTAAGCCAATCATTTGCTACATAATTATTTGCCACATAAAAGTATGACGAAATAAAATTTTGCAATATAAAAATGTTGCGAAATAAGAAAAATGCGAAGTAAGGTTATGCTAACAATTGGTTTGCTAAATGAAACTTCGCCGAAAGGTTGGTTGCCAAATGAAATTTTGCGAAAAATATTTCGCCAAAAAGGCAGTACACCAAATTTTATCTGACATATCTGTGACACCCTCTGTTTCTGTTTATTGGACATTTCTACCTACCGTTGTACCCTGAATTTATCTTTCCGATTTTAACAAAATTTGGAAGGTAGACTCCGTCCATGATTCCGAGCTGGCAAAACAGGTTCACCAGATGTGTCCCCAAAAATTGTATGGATGTGTCCGTTTTGTTACGAAAATTATTAAAGAATATTCGGTACAAAATGCGAAATCCTTAGAAAAACATTACTTAATTTTTTCGTAATGGCTTTCGTATGCCGCATCGGTATTAATTATCTTAGTGTAAAGTACCTAACTTATTGTAGTTAAACATTTGATTGAGCGCAACGCCAACAAACTGTCTCACAGTTTGGCGAACATTTAATATATTATACATAATATATTATACATTTAATAATTTCTTATTTAAATAAATTAAAAAATAAAATAAAAACCCTTCGCGCGTGTCCGACACGCTCTTGGCCGGTCTTTGTTTCGGGTGTAGAGTATTACTAAGAATTACCTACCCCACCGAGAAGAAGAATCAGCACAAATTGCTCCGATTAACCTATTGGTCGCGGATCGGAGCATATCCTGCGCGGACGCACGTCTGACATCCGCATGTAATCTCATCTCGCGGCGGACCAATGACCTTCTGAGAACGGTCATGGCATGATACGATCTAATGTGTACCAAGCTTGCCTCAGCAGAAGGGCTACTCCGAAACACAACGTTCGAAGTTCGTATCGTACCGTCCCGCACCCTCTCGTATCAAATAGTATAAGTGTCAGAGGGACCGCATGACACGACTTCGAGTTTCGACTTTCGTAGTAGTCCTGCTGAGGCAAGCTTGGAACACATTAGATCGTATAAATACATACTTAAATCTTACTCTTATTCATCGGTGTTAATAGTACATTGTGCATTAAGGGGCGTAAGAAGGGGATTACTGACGAGAGTCTATTAGAAGCCCGACGCCGGGGCGGAGGGCTTTTAATGACCCGATAGTCAAAATACCATAGCGGGACTTATCACGCTATTTTACCCAAGTAATACTTACCTCGACGTTTCGGCAACATTACAGTTGCCGTGGTCTACTCGTGACCACGGCAACTGTAATGTGGCCGAAACGTCGAGGCAAATATTACTTGCGTAAAATAGCGTGATAAGTCCCGTTATGGTATTTTGGCTATGAGTGAGAATCACGAAAATTTAAAACGTTTTAAGGACCCGATTCGAGTTTGTAATCCCCTCACAACCCGTGATACACAATGATTTTCATCACATTGCGAGGAAAAAAATACGAAAATTAAATTATTTTCTGTCCAAACACTTCACAGCTCAGCAAAAGCAAGACGCTTAGAGGTTAAACGCGTGACGCTTTAAGCGTGAGGAGGTACATAATAACAGACAGACCTTATACTTTCGTATGAAATATTAGTGAAGGTAAGGAGTAAAAGTAATGAAATAAGAATTGCGTAGAATAAAAGCAAACTGTTGCTTTACACAGATAACAAATATTACACCTACTGCGCCAGTGGGCTTACACGTCAACCTGTACTCTAAATAATACGGTAGGCCGTGAAATGAAAGCCGTAAATCCCACGGTTCTCGTGTTTCGTGTGCGAAATATTTTACGACTTCACGTGTTGGCGAAAATCCTGGTTCAAGTAAAGTGGGAGCTGATGGCACCGGCGGCCCTACAATTTTTTTTTTCTTTGTCCCACTGCTAGGCAAGAGCTTCCTCTTTCTGCCAACTAGTACTTGTTTAATTGTTACCCGACTGCCCAAAGCAGGGTTACGTTTTTTACTGCACGGGTTACAACGGGTCAGGGTTGCTTTTTAGTCTAACTATAAATTTGACTTTTTGTATTTGTAATGGATGACTAGTGGAAGGCCACAATACAGGCTAAAATAGTAGATTGTACAACAAGGGCATATAACGAGCCATTTTACCCGAGACGTTCATGTCGCCACCCAAGCCGGTACGGTAATGGGTTTAATGCTCGAGTTTTACACTCTGCTTTTCACCTCAATTGCAAGGAAATGAAATAGCTTTTATTTTTCGTACATTGCTATTATAATTGTAAATTTTTAGTTTTACAAATTTATTTTTAGTTTTATATAAATTAAAAATTATAAAAAATTGTAGGAACTTGTTTGTTTGTGACTGCTGTGCTAACATGATTACCTTGGTCTTAAACGAAGATTTTATTTTATCCACTAGAGCAAAAAAGTCATTTTAAGTCGCCTAGATCCAGTATAAACACGAACTTTACGAGCATGAGAAGTGAATAAAATTGTTTGTAGCTAATGGCATAAAATTACTTTGCCTTGGTTTTGGTTTGAATTTGATTGCCTTCAAATCAAATGGTTTTAGACGAATATTAACTTTATGCACAAGAGCATAAAGTAATTTTATGTCATTGCATTGCGATCCAGATCCAGCATGAATACAAAGCTTACAAGAATTGAAAACGTAATGGAATTCAAGAATAGCTTCAATTCGTCCAGATTTATAAAGTTGGATTAAATACATACATAATGGATATTATAATATAATTGTCATTTCTATCAGCCACCTAGCTCTGACAACAATCTCTTAAATTTAGTGGTGGCAGTAAAGCACGCTCCACTCGCGGAAGCTTCTGAATAAGGCATTAAACTGAAAATTGTAAACAATGGCAACCCTGCTCCAGTACTTATTTGGCAGGTAGCACAGTTATTTTATTGCGCACTTGAGTTAAGTACATACGTAGGTAATTGAGTACAAATGTTACTTAGCGGTGGCATTAAACGCCTGATACGATTTATCGATTGGTTATTGTTTACTTTCTAGGTGAAGTCAAAAGGGCCATTAAGCTTCTGCGTTCGGCGGCCTATAATTTTTTTTTTACATTAGTTTCTACCTGTTTACAGTGTGGTGTGAATTTATTATGATCGCAGTAGGTAGTTTATATTATCATCTCTGTTCTGTGGACTATCTAACTTTTGGACCTTTGTCACAATACATCATCATTAGGCGCAAATGATGCAAAACGCCATCTGTGTATCAAATATTAGTCCTTATAGCTCAACAATTAGCGCTCAGCACTCAGTTATTAAGCCAGCTATAGAGAGGGCTATCATGATGGGAATCGAATCAGAAATGAAGCATCGACCCTCAGACACTGGCCGCATTAGGTACCTCTACGAACTGCTTTTCCCAATTTTGGTGAGAGGTACCTATGGTAAGTGATTAAGGTGGTCTCTTGAAGCCAAAATCAAAACGTGATGGTCAATTTTATCATATTAACAATTTCATTTATATTCTTTTTCGGCACACCTAAGTCCTGTAAAAAAAGCATTAACTTTAACATTTAACTTGAACGCAACTTTTTATTTTTAGCGCTAGTAACTTTTCTGCTAACAGCTGACACTGACAGTTGATTCATGCGAAAATTGTCAAATGAAGTTTACATCGCATTGTTGACTTGCACTCTATCTATACGAATTTTAATTTTTATCTGTTCTTTCTAACAGACAACTGTAATAAAAAAGGAATTTATATTTTATATTTAAGCATCAGTGTGGTTTACAACGTCTCAAGATGTCGGAAGAAGACGAAAACTTACATCGATTAGAAGGCACCTCTGGTGACGCTGTTGGTGGCTTAATCATCAAAAAGAAGGACCCAGCGCCAGAATTTCAGTTCGCTAGGCCGTCGTTACTAGGGTTAGATAAGTTAGCAGCAGCAAAACGGAAGCAGAATCGTCTAATTTCGTTCCAAGATGACGAAAACGATGTTGACGAAAAACCTGAAACTTCAACAGTAAAAGAACGAAAATACAGAAAACATAACGAAGAAACTCCTACTTATACTGGTGGTATATCGGAACAGGCTCGTGAAAGAATGCTAGAAAGGTTGCAAAGGTAATAATTGAGGTTTTTGTTTGCATTTTGAGGTTATATTGTTTGTTTGGAAACAAACAACAGAGAATGAGTGTTGAAACTTGGTTGAAACAGTTGAGTAATTGAATAAATATACTAGAAAAGTTAATGAAGGAATGAACTGTGTTTTCTTCTTTAGAATCAGACCAGAAAATCATGAAAAATATTAATATGGTTTCAAGATTTATTCTCACATTAAATTTAATTACCTAAACCTTTAAAGTGAAACCAGACTTAGACTAAATAAGTTTAATGAACATGAGGAACCAAAACTTTCACTCTTTGACACATGGTATTTTTTCATTATTGCATAGTAGTTGTGCAATGTTTGCAGAGGTTGTTACTAACACATTCACACCCACAGCTATGCTTGTAACCAAGCAGCAGCATTTTTGATTTTCCATACCTTGAAAGAAAAAAACGGAACCCTTATAGGATCACTCTGTTGTCCGTCAAGACCCTTTTTTTCAGGAATGCATGGACGTATCAAGCTGAAATTGATATTGAATACTCAATCTGTCTGTAAATATTAATGATCAATTTAATCTGAACCCACACTGCATACATTTTGCTTAGAAATTGGGCTCTGCATACACTGCAGGCTATATTAGAAAAAATCGAGAAATATCTTCAAGACATGACTCCAGTTTACATACCTATAAATGTGCATGGAAGTCTCGGTGCACGAATCTGATTCACACTTGCCTGGTTTTTCTGATTTGTATTGGTAATTGCCACAAAGAGAGAACCCAATGATTTTCCTCCAAAAGTTTTTATTCCCCCATGCTAATTTAACAATAATAAAAAATAAAAACTTGTAAGTGTGTCAATCAAATTTGTCTTGTACCTCTTTGCCATGGTTATGTCCACACATTTCTATGGTTAAAATTCCTCAACCTTTATTGATTTTCTCCTAAGCACTTGCAATAATTACATTGTAACAGTTTTAAGATACTGAAAAAAATAGTTCATTGACTAAATTATCATAAATTATCTATTTATAGAAAAGAAAAAGAGAAAGAAAAAGGTGTACACAACTCAACCCAAGAAGAGAAGAAGTCTCGCTCTAAAGATGATGATCATCCGTACTACAGACACCGCTATGATCGTCGAGATAGGGAGAGAGATAGAAAAGACGATAGGAGGGACAGAGATTACAAGAGAGATGACAGAAGGGATAGAGACAGGCACAGTGATCGGCGTGATAGAGACCGGGATAGAGATAGTGAAAGGAGAGATAGAGATAGCTCAAGAAGGAGTTACTATGAGCCAAGATTTAAGGATGAGCCCCGAACACCAAAGTGAGTATTTCTGTTAAATTTCATCTATTCTCATTTCACCAGACAAGTAAACAAAATAATAATATCTACATGAATAAGAGACTGAGAGGTCACTCTCTGAAACTGATACGCACCCTAAGTACGAGCAACCCCAGGCGCCATTTCCTGGGCAACCGCATCGTGAAACAGTGGAACAGTTTGCCCGAGACAGTGATGAGTGCACCTTCAGTGAATTCTTTTACCACACTTGAAGACATTTTACTTTGAAGACAATTACACAAGTAAAAAATGATATGCACGCATCAGCTATAAGCTGCCTGTGCATTATAAATAATAATAATAATAGAAGCCTGGTGTCTTGGGCCCCTAAGACGACTCAAGCCCAAAAAAACCAGCAGCATTCTACAAATTCACATTCTTAATAACAGCATGTTTCCATGTATGTTATAGCAAATGTTATGACAATGAAAACTACTTTGTACCCGTTTCAGCTTGAAAGTTCTCCAGCCTCCAGAGAAGACAGCGTGGGATGATGATGATGACGATCGGACTCCGCCTCGTAAGTCCAGCTGGGACTTCCCCACACCCCTGCCCAAAGATCTGGGGCCCGGCTCGGAACGTTCCCAACGTAGCGGGCGACCTATGAAAGACTATAAAGGACGGCCATATGAGAATACTCCACGAGCTACACCCCACAAGTAAGTTCAAGACTAAATAAAAAACGTAACAACTAAGGTTGCTCAAGTGTTTGGAGAACCTGACAATGAAGCTTGAGGACCCAGTTTCGATTTCCAGATGGTACAGATATTTGTATGAAAAATATGAATGTTTGTATTCGAGTCTTGGGTATGTAATATGCGTTTAAGGTCCATTTAGTATAAGTATATAATATATGTCAAAATTAAAATAAATAACAAAAAGGTCAGATAAAAACACTATCAGTCAAATAAACCATTCCATGTCATAGGTATAAATAAAATAAAATAAATAGCGCACAATAGTATTTAAGTATGTATGTATCTATCTGTTTAATTTTATGTTCATCCTTTGCTTAGTACCTCCTAGTACAGTCACTTGCACCAATGTCTTAAACAACAAAGCGTGCATAAAATATTTGATATGACTATTTCTAAGTGTCAGATATTTTTCCACTATTCGCTGTAGCTGATATTAATGCATTTAGCTTTATCAACAACACTAGCTTTGCTTACTTCAGGATTAGATCAATTAGTGTCAAGTGTCCTTTTTTTTTGAGGGAGGCAGTTTTATTTTTCTTTTATTTATTAACTCAAAATACTTGTATGAGTCATGTATGACTCCTTGAACAGGGTTGTTTAAAATGGGCCTTGTGTTACTTTATAGCAAGGGTCGGTAATTAGTTTTAAGTAGGGTCCGAGAATGCTGTTAAAAATTTGGTCAATTTTCAGTTTTTTTTTTGTGGTAAAGTATTATTTATTTTTATTTATATGCAAATAAGTAACGCATACAGTACACTATACAGAATAAGTAGCTAAGTAAGTAATTACCTATATTCAAAGACTTGGAGGTCTGAGGCTAGGCCTTCTGCGGTCCTCCTATTGCCGACCCTCATTTATATCAATGATGGCTTCAAACACGTTATTTTATATGTTTGTTGACAGATGGGTCAGCTCCCGACGCGGCGCTGACGTGGACGATCCTGATTGGCAGGAGGCTGAGAAGAAACTCGACCGAGAGTGGTACAATATGGGTGAAGGTAATAAGATCATGATGAAGATGATGATGATGATGAAGTTTTGGCTGAACAGAGGGATAAGGAGCATTTACTCCATCATGTCAAAGTCAAAGTTCAAAGTCAAAATATTTTTATTCAATTTAGGTTATAAGAAGCACTTATGAACGTCAAAAAAAATCTACCACCAGTTCGGAAAAAACCTCTGTTGAGAAGAATCTGGCAAGAAACTCAACAAGGTTACTTTTTTTTGTATGGATTCAGGCATTGCTCTGCGGAGTACCATCTTTAAAGTAAAATGAATACACATACACGGAGTAGTAGGTGCGGTTAAGCTATGTAAATTAACCGGATCTGCCTTTTATATTTTTAGTTGTGCAATTAATTTTTCCACCTTCGCTCCGCTTGGAAAATATAAATAAAAAATTCAAAACCTACTAAACTCACAACCAAAACCACCATTACCAGTTTTTTTTTGTTATACTATTCTCCGAGGCTTCATCAGCGGATGTTTTTTTTTAACATAAAACCGACCGTGATTCTCATATCTCACCTGATGTTAGTGCAAATGAGGTCAAAGGTTTATCACATATCAATGGTCGGTCCAAGTGAAACACAGGTGGTAGGACCTTGTTCAAGGTCCGCCCGGATTGCTACCACCATCTTGCTCGCTAATCATGCCGTGAAGCAGCACTGCTTGCACTGTTGTGTTTCGGCATGGAGAGTAAGACAGCCGATGAAATTACTGGCACTTGAGGTATTCCATCTAAGGGCCTGTTGTTTGATCATTAGTTCAACTAACTAATAGTTAAAATGTATGGCAAAAATAACAATAGTTAACACATTTCAACGGAAATTTAACTATAGTAACTTTAACTACTGATCTAACAACGGGCCCTTAGGCCTCTAGGTTGGCAACGCATCTGCAATAGCCCTGGTGTTGCAGATGTGTGGTGATTTCTTACCATCAGGAGACCGTTTGCCATCCAATTGCATAAAAAAAAACTGTTTTCCAGGCGAGACCGACGAATCGGATCCGTTCGCGGGCACGAGCGCAGAATACGTGGCACGAAAGGAAGAGCAGATTGAAAAGAGACGGAATCGCAAAGTGTCCGCGCAGCGCCAGCAGATAGACAGGGACAACGAGCTGTGGGAGAGGAACAGAATGCTGACCAGCGGGGTGGTGCATGCGATTAATGTCAACAGCGATATGGATGAGGTATACTTTCCGTCTATACTATATATAGTTGATACTATCATTATGATCCGCGGACCGGGAGACGAGCTGTCGGTAGGCCTCCAACAAGATGGAGCGACGACCTGGTTAAGATCGCGAGATCGCGCTGGATGCGGAAAGCACAAGACCGGTCTGAGTGGAGAGCCTCGGGGGAGGCCTATGTCCAGCAGAGAACATCTTTCGACTGACATGATGATGATGATGATGAATGTATTATTTAAAAACTACAAAACCTATAATATTCTATACATGTGTATACATATACTTCTATTATATTGTAATACATTCAGTTAGTTTTGATTTCTAATGTACAGTGGGGGTAGGAAAACCTTCGTCAGTTATTAAATTCATTCCTTTACAAAGTCATAGACTCTTAGTACGTTTTGAAACCAAAGTACTAAGTAGACAAGTGCATATCAAATTATACTTACTGGACATTACTGGACTTATTGGTTCAAAATTGTATACACCTCTTATATCTAGTTTCATATCAATACAAAAGCTTTTTAATAAACAACTTCGTAAAAGTTTCAATCAAATAATGTTCTATTTAATTGTCAGTGTTTGTCAGTGCCAAGGTGTAGTTGTAGGGTTGCTATGGTCACCTGATTATGTTTAGCAGGTTGACAGGTTGACGCAGTATGTCCTACTCAATCGGTAAAGCAGATTAGCGCTCATACTGAGCAAAGGAAAATAGATCCTTTTTTTACTCCGACTGTACTTATTTTTGTCTGATAATTTTGTGTGGTCAAAACCTTTTATATCTTTTTTTAGGAAAGCGTAGATCGCGTTCATCTTTTGGTCCACAACATAGTGCCGCCGTTCCTCGATGGAAGGATTGTCTTCACCAAGCAACCAGAACCCGTTATACCGGTAAGTGAAAAATCTATTACCACACAATATAACCAGCACAAAATCGCAGGAGGTGTTGAAAATAGCCTGAACGGCTTCGAGAAAACTATGGTACGGCCGTGCCTTCGTTTTGCTCAACTTGGCGGGGCCACTACCGAGCCCCTAGATACAAATATTGTTAAAAGGGCGGCCGAGCTTCTGGCGCATTTATTGCACTCATTTAATCCCTTTCCGTATTATTACTAAACTCAGATTTTGAATCCCACGGAAAAATTGTAAACAAGGTTTCGCCGTTGTCAAAATGACATTTCAGGGATTTCAATATTTCCGATCCATAAAGGGCCATGCATGAAGTATGTCACACCAATTTTGGCCATTTTTCACGTCTTTTTTTTACTGAACCGATTTTTTTTTTTGTATAAAAAATAGGCTTACGTTTGGCCTCAATCTCGCTTGATGGAAGGCGAAGATGAGGCCTAAGATGGTACACGTTTGCCTAGAAGGTGTCTGTTCACTTTGACCTTAAAGATGTCCAGATTATAGCGTTCCGGAATAACTGACCTCGGCAGAAAGTTCCACTCCTATTACAATGTCCCATACACAATGAATTACAACGTGCCACTTACATCCCAACTCAAATTCTTACATCTACACTTGGTTTGGATAGGTATTTAAAAAAATGTAAACAAAACAACGTCAATTGATGTCTTAAATATTGAAATTCCCCCATTAAACTATCTAAATTTTTACATTTCTGTATAGAAATACACTAGTCTAGTTTGTATTTCTAATAGATAAGTAAAATGTTTAAAATCCTTGAATATACCAAATTTGGCAGCTGAAGTATGTTTACATTTATTTAATTACCTAAACTAGGGATGTCGAATAAATATCGATACATCGATATATCGATATTTTCAATTCAATATATCAATATATTTTTTTAATTCTTATGGCACTGAAGTCGCTGAAATCTGAAACTGTAGAAGATAGGAACGAACGAAAAAAAGAACTATTTTGTCTATGACTGTAGAAGGTAGCCTTTTAGTTCTTGATATTTTTGTAATTTCGTCTAATAAAAAGGAATACTGGTAAAATACTTTAGTGAGTGTTTATTGAGATTTAATCGATATATCGATATTTTTCCTTTGATATATCGACGCTAATATCGATATTTTAATAAATATCGATATAACGATATTTTTGTTCATTTTCGACATCCCTAACCTAAACGTTTCAAGTATAACGTTTGTATCGACAGGTAAAAGATCCAACGTCGGATATGGCGATAAACGCACGGAAGGGCTCTGCTCTTGTCAAGGCTTTTAGGGAGCAGAAGGAGAGGCGAAAAGCACAGAAAAAACACTGGAAATTAGAGGGCACCAAAATTGGTAAGTTATACCCTACTTAAGGCTGCGTTTCCGTCAAAAAGGTGTGAATGTGTTTTTTTATGAACCAATAGAAACGCTTCATTCATCTATCGTCGCACAACATATTACTGGTGAAAACAGTGTTGCCAGATTTTTTTTCACCTTCCCCCTTGGATTTTTTCCAAAAACCCCTAGTTGCCCTATGGAGGGGGATAAAAACCTCGTAACTTTTTATTCGGTCATCTAATCAAAATCGTGTGAATCTGATCTATCAAAACAAAAATAAAAAAGTTCGTACTTAAATAACTTTAACTTCAGAAGTTGTCAAATACAACTTTAGCTTTTACTTACCTTCATCATGTGTATTTGTTTGTTTATTTTAAATCTTGCAAGTTAATTCTGATTCACTACCAACGCTTGGATTGATTTAAAATTTTGGTATATATATATGTACACTCAACGAATAGTACAATCAGATTTTTTTTATAAGTATCTTTCTGACCTAATGTTATTTTTCCAGGTAATATCATGGGTATACAGAAGGAAAAGGAGGAACTAGAGGACGGACCGACAAAGGAGGCATATAAATACGCCGAGCACTTGGATGGTGCCGGTAAGTTCTATTTTTAACCGACTTAAAAAAGAAAGAGGTTCTATGTTCGACTGTTTGTTTTTGTATGTTTATTATGAATCAGCATGATGCCATTCTACAGGGAGTCTGACCATGGGACTTAACATTCAGGGCTCGATTCTACTCGCATATAACTGATCCACTTTTGTTCTGCAACTTTTTAAAAATATGATCACTTAATTTCGTTTTTTTTTCATACAGTTTCAATGTAAATTTGACAGCACATTGATATTGTTTATCTAAGAGATGTTAAATAAATGTCAAAAAATATTTAAAGGCCGCCCGTACCAAGAGACATCGATAACACCGCCATGTCCGATATACTGATTTAACGATTAAACTTTGAGGATCAATAAACTATCTAAAGCCCTCATTTAGATCGTTTTTTCTCTCACTACATGGCGCAACTGTTGCGTGAGGTTTTTAAAAGTCTGTTATAACGGCCGTGAAAACAAAGTTTAGATTAAAATCATATTTAATAAATCGTAAAACAGTACCATAAACATATCGAGCAACCACAGTATTGCATAATCCCGTTTTGTTCGGAAAAAAGGGAGGACAAAAGTTTTCGAAAGACATAACTGTCTCAAATTACAGACGTTCATTGCCCCTTATCGTATAATTGCCATAATTAATTTCAGATAATGCAAAATACTCACAAAATTATTCTAATTATAAATAAACCCGCGTAGCTCACCCAAAAACTATGAGATTTGACATTTTGTTGACCTCACGCTACACTAGCGCCTATAGCGGAAAATTCATTCGCGATAGCCCCCATTGAGTTGAAATAAAAAATACAAAAAGATCCCAAAAAACAATCTTAAGTCAGTATTTTCTTTTTCTTTATTATAGAAGCCAAGGAGCCGGAATCCAAGTCGAGTTTCGTGAAGAACAAATCCATAGGCGAGCAGCGGAGGTTTTTGCCCGTTTTCGCGGTGCGAGAAGAGCTCATGCAGGTCATAAGAGAGAACAACATCGTTATTATAGTCGGTAAGTATTGTTTTGATCAACCCAATCGATCGAAAATTTAGTATTCATAGCTTGTATTTACCTGTCTAGTTTTTAAGTATTTTGTTTGTAGTTATTTTATTTTGAAAAAAATACTTTCTGTCAAGTTTCTTGCGGCGCATTCTTCTTGGCAATGATGGTTTTTCCGAAAGCGCTAGTAGTTTAAAAAATGACGTGTAAAAGTGCACATTGCGGCCTATTACTGAATAAATGGTTTGACATTCTATTTTTTTTTATTCGACTGGATAGCAAACGAGCATGTGAGTCTCCTGATGGTAAGAGATCACCACCGCCCATAAACATCTGCAAGACCAGGGGTATTGCAGATGCGTTGCCAACCTAGAGGTCTAAGATCTGATGATGATGATGGGTGCTAAAGAAATCATGACAAAAATTACTATGAAAAGTTTCCTCCCTGCGACGTAAATTAATTCCCATGACTGTACATTTGGGCGGCTTGAGATTAATGTTTTTTTTTTCAAGATTTTTGACTGTTCGCGTGATTATATTAAAATTAAATAGAGACTCATGGAAAAGTGGCTTATATATTATTAATTTTAATAATTCACATAAAAATATTTCCAGGCGAGACCGGCAGTGGTAAAACGACGCAACTGACTCAGTATCTACACGAAGAGGGGTACAGTCGGCTCGGCATGATCGGATGCACGCAGCCGCGTCGCGTGGCCGCCATGTCAGTCGCCAAACGTGTGTCCGACGAAATGGATACCAAGCTAGGTCAGTACTTACAAACTTGTTCAGCACTTACAAGCTTCATCATAACTTACAAGCTTCATCATAACTTACAAGCTAACTCATAAACATGACTTCCGAGCTTGATCGGGACTTAGAGAGCTAAATCTGAATTTCGAAGGTTGTCAGAAATTACAAATTTGGTCAGTACTTGCAAGACAGCGAGACCCGCAGTGGTAAAACGACGCAACTGACTCAGTATCTCCACGAAGAGGGGTACAGTCGGCTCGGCATGATCGGATGCACGCAGCCGCGTCGTGTGGCCGCCATGTCAGTCGCCAAACGTGTGTCCGACGAAATGGATACCAAGCTAGGTCAGTACTTACAAATTTGTTCAGCACTTCCAAGCTAAGTCATACCAGGGATATTACGGAGGTCCGATTCCGTTTCCGTTAAGTCGGAACTTCCGTTTGATATTCAACATCCGTTTCGGTTCCATTTCCGTTACTTTTTAAACGGAAGTTGTATCAGATGTCAATGCTTACCATGGCGACTGGACGTCAGCAGCTTACCTACATCAAAAACAAACAGAAGGCTTTTCTGACACTCGCGATCACAATCTAATGACAGTTTTTGTATGCGAAAACTATCATTTGATTGTGGTCAGAAACGTTACGCAAGAGACCCTTGGGTTTAGTAGACCCACCCTTAACATCTTGTCCACCACTATCACTCAGGCTCCGATTCGAGTTCCGGTTCCATTTTGGGTTCCGCTTCCGTTTCTGGTTCCGCTTTCGGTTCCGATAAAACCACATCTATTACATCCCTGAGTGACTTCCGAGCTTGATCAGGACTTAGAAAACTAAATCTGAACTTTGAAGGTTGTCAGAAATTACAAATTCGGTCAGTATTTGCAAGACAGCGAGATCTGCAGTGGTAAAACGACGCAACTCTGTACTTATAAGAGGAGAAAAACAGTACTCGGCATGATCATCATATCTGTCGACAAACGTGTTCGACGCAATGTATACTTAATAGCTAGGTCAGCACTTAAAAGATACGTCAGAACTTACAAGCTACGTCAGCACTTACAAGCTACCTCAGCACTTACAAGCTGAGTCATATACATAATTTTGCAAGCTTAATTGGGAATTAGTAGCTAAAAAAGAGCTTTACATATTTTTTATGAGCCATGCAAGAGTTGATTGCCAACTTAGTTTATTTAAAATCTCTTTTTTTATTATTCGACTGGATGGCAAACGAGCAAGTGGGCCTCCTGATGGTAAGAGATCACCACCGCCCATAAACATCTACAACACCAGGGGTAGTTCAGATGCGTTGCCAACCTAGAGGCTTAAGATGGGATACCTCAAGTGCCAGTAATTTCACCGGCTGTCTTACTCTCTACGCCAAAACACAGCAGTGCAAGCACTGCTGCTTCACGGCAGGATTAGCGAGCAAGATGGTGGTAGCAATCCGGGCAGACCTTGCACAAGGTCCTACCACCTGCAAAAGTCTCATGTTTCCTTATTCTAATATTGCTTTTCTACAACAGGAGACGAGGTTGGCTACGCGATACGTTTCGAAGATTGCACGTCACCTAACACCGTCATCAAATACATGACTGACGGCATTCTGTTGCGAGAGGGGCTGAGGGAGCCAGACCTGGACCACTACTGCGCAATCATCATGGACGAGGCTCACGAACGGTCGCTGTCTACCGATATGCTGTTTGGCTTGCTGAGAGAGGTAAGTGTTTTTGATTACAACGCCATCTACTGGTGGGATGCGTAACTACGTGGATAGGTAGCTCACCCAACACTTATAGATGAGGCTCAGGAACGGTCGCTGTGTAGGTACCGCTACCGATATGCTATTTGGCTTGCTGAGAGAAGTATTTCTGAATACAATGCCATCTATTGGTGGGATGTGTTACTACGTGAATAGGTAGCTCACCCAACACAGTCATCAATACATACTGTACATGACTGACGGGATCCCCTTGCGAGAGGAGGTGAGACAACCAAATCTGGACCACTACTGCGTTTAGAAACAATATGTCGAGATTTGACTTCAACGCCATCTGTTGTGAATAGGGCTAAACCACATCCTTACCCCTACAACAGATTCAGTTGTTTCTGGTATAATCATAGAGATGGCGTTACCAACACGTAAATTTACAGCATAATCATAAAGTAATGCGCATTTAAAATGTTCATGCAAATTACAATTTATTACTTCATTCTTTGTTTGTTGGTACATTGTTCAATCTATGGAGTTTATATTAAATATGAGTGTAATCTACACTAGTATTATAGTGTGGCCTTCAGAGCTAATGCCAACTTCATTGAGTGACATTAAGTTTCAAATTTTATTGATCAAAATGTAACGTGGGGCTTACTAGGTTAGAACAGGCTAAGTGCATGTCGATTCCAACCAAGTCAAATCCATACAAAGGTTTCTTGAAAAAACAAGTTCCTTGTAGGGAAATCGACTTTATTTTTTTAATTTCATCTATTTCCATTATTTGAGGTTGTAGCGGCCATACGTAGTATGAATAATACACACAAGTGATGTTACGAATATTCGAATAGCATTTGCGAATAATCGCACCTTTTACGAATGTTTTTGACTTTGAAAATATAGTACAAAAGCGGACTTATCCCTAAGATGGAAGAACGATTTTTTTGACAGTTGGCATAAATCTAGCAAATCAAATTTCACGCGCTTCCAGCAGTAGGTACCATTGACTTTTTGGGTGTAAACATCTAGATCTGGCGACAGTATAAGTTAAATCAACAAAAATGACGCATTCTTAACCTAATCTGTTGTTGATAGCATAACTCAAGTAATATCGTTATTAAGACTCTTTAAAGTACACTTAACGGCTATTTTATCTTCTTGTGGTATTTATACTTCTAAATATAGGTAAGTAACCAATTTTCATCTGCCTATTAAAGATAGTTAAATAGATTTTAATGACAGTAGATGTTAATGCAGGTGGAGTAGTCATGTTATGCATTAGGTACAAGTAAAAAAAAAATTGTTATTCTGTAATTATTTATTTATAAAAAATGCTTCATTATAAATAGAACATTTAACTTACAATACTCTCAAAACACTAGGCCATAGTATGCATTTAATAAATTAAAACATTCTCATACATAGCCTGAATACTCTCGTTATCTTTATCCGACTATAGATAGAAACAATGTGTGTTTAACACAGAATATATGAAAGATTCAAATATAGTGATAACTTTACAAAGATCATTTTATTTTAGAACGTTTTCTAAATATTTAATAATTTAACCATCATAGTCGGTTTCAATAATTTTCTTAGAAAAAACGGAACAGTCTTTTTCGATCAGAAATATGAACGTAGAAATACTCATAACATAAGACTAGGGTGTCATTCCCCGACCGTAACAAGATATCTCTTAAATTATCGCTTATGTTACCATAAACATTATTAAACAGTTATTCAATAGGTTAGAAAATATCTCAACAGTTAAAAATACAAACGGGTCTGTCTTATTTCAGGAATGTCTCAAACGTTTTCTTCATTTTTAAACTAAATTAAAGCATTTTAGAGCAGATACAGAAAAGAACAAATACTGGCAGTCATACGATACGTACTCTAGTAAAATAAAAACATGAAATTCATAAAAGGAACTTGAGAAGTGAGAGCTCAAAACCGATCATCCGCGTTCTAAATTCGACTTTCGAATTTAGCTTTTCAAACATTGTCGATGTTTTTTAATTTTGGCGGCCAGAAGCAGAAGCAGGTGTTGCCAGTGGCGGGGCCACTGGCAGGCGTTACTCAGACCGACTTCGCCTTGGCTCGCGCGTTGTTCTGGCTGACAAGCATCACGCCCATGTTCATGCCGATGTTACCCCATTTGAGCGACTCGCTTATCTGCAACAAAGAAAAATAATGCATTATAGCCGACGTTGTCTGTGGCCTCACTTTTTTTTTAATTTATAGTTACGATTTTAAAAGAACAAAACGCTTCAGTTCAATAAACAAAGACTTGCCTAACTACCATTTGTATTTATAAACTTTAAGAATCAAGGTAAATTGAATTAACCGTGTCTAATTCCTTTGTTTTTTTCTCGAATAGTAATTAATCAATTCAGCGAAATCGGAAATCAGTTCAGTAGTTTTCATAGCTATTTCTTTAACAAGTTATGTGTACACATAGGCCTATTACTAAAAATTGAAGTTATCGGTTATTCGATTTCATGTTTTTTTTATTACATTGCTGATAACTACCGGTCATTGTAAGAAACGCAGTTAAGTAACTGCGCAATTATAAACAATAAACAATCATCTCATATTTTTTTTATGTTTATTAGTATGATTTATGATAATTTCCAAGATAAAACTAATAAGACATCATAATATCATCGAGAATAGAGATATTTTTTTTAATTTATCACTCCTATCAAAAAATATGCCATTAAATACCGAACAAATTTTTTTTAATTATTGCTAGTGCTACGACCGAAAAATTTCCGTACCACACGAGTGTGTGAAATATTATTTAGTGATATACAACGTGTTTTTCTTGATTTCCGTTAATTTTAACAGACGGCTCAGTTCATTGAAAGAAACTACCTGTAAATTTTACTGGCAAAAACTTAACAACTGAGAAATTGGATTATCTGTGATTTTTCTATCATTGTTAAAGGCCAAATTCACAAAATTGTAAAGTGACGTTGATGTGACACATTAAGAGATATCAAAAAAAGTCGCTGTATTAACCATCTGACGCCCTAAATATGTCTGAAAACACTCCGAAATCAAAAAGAACACGCTGTATATACAAAATTCATGTTATTTAATCCAATTGACCTTGTCACAGGAACTCTCTAATTTGCGCATGTTTTAATCACTTACTTTAAACCTAATCTAGTACTTTGAAGTACCCTAAAGTACTTTAATTGTGATGGGGGAAAAAACAGTCAAAAAATACTGTTTTTTTTTAAATTAATCAACTGCCAAATGCCAGCTTGGAATAATTATGTCTAACAAAAGACTGACTTGAAGGAATTAATTTTAAAGAACAATTTAAGTAAACGCAAAACAAACGCTAACTACATTTTGTTGTCTCATGACTGATACAAGTAGTGATAATAACATTGTAATGTCATTGTAATACTTACGACAAACACACATTTAATTAAACTAACTTTTTAATACGTACTGACTGACTGGTCATAAAAACATGCAAACTGCTATTAAATAAAATAAATAAAATGCTACGACCTAATTACAAAAAACGTTAAAGACAAATCTAATAAAATACTTTATTTTAATATAAACGAGACTTAATTGGCCTATTACAAAAACCGAATGAGATATATAATATTTTTTCCTCAAACATTAGTCGCGACGTCTGACGCAAATGCAATGCTGTCTGTTACTTCATTTTAGTTCAGACCTGTCCAATGTCACCAGCATATCCTAACTAATTTTACAAATCGTCACTACATACTTTAAAAAAACTCTTACCTCAAAATAGATATTTTTTCGTAGTGAACTTTATGAACATTGTGTCAAGGTTCAATTTTGTTGACATATTGATTTTAGATACGAGATTATTTCAAAATCGTGACGAAATGCAAAAGTTACTCTGTCTGTCTGATACCTCTTAACGCAGAACTCATTTAGATGAAATTTGAGGTTTAGAAATATCACGACCCTAAGAAGGATATTGAATATTTTCATCCCGGAAAATTGCATATAGTATACAGAATATCGATAAACGAATTATTTGCAACTGAAGTCGCCACCAACAGCTAGTTTTAAAACTTGTTTAAAAACTTAGGTACGATTATGTAAGTTTAAATTCTTTTAATGTTATGAAGCTACTCCAATCGACCTAGGTACGTTCATTTTAATTTTTTATCTTTTTTCTTCTTCTAAAGATTAGCTTCACAGTTAAAATTTTGCTCCAATACGCACACTGCACTTGTCAACACGATTACGGCATCGAACTGTTAGCGGCAAAATAATAATAAAAAATAGACTATTAGTAATTAGTTTCCATTGTTATAGTTAAAAGCAAACAACGTGTAAGTTGTAAGTTACTTAATATTTGTACAAATTTTGATAAAATGATTGTTAAGTGTACCTATTGTCCTGAGTTTTCGTTGGCAACCGATTGACGTGCATAGAACTCTTGAATACCAACCTGAACAAATATTGACCAAGTCTTGTTGTACATGTGGAATTCCGTAGGTTATAGTAATAACAGCTCTTTATACTACTTAATATATATTCGTATGAAAAATATTTTCAGTAAAATTTTTGCTAGCTATGTAGACGACTTCCTATTTTTGTAAGAGACTCTTAGTAACTTGTAATATTTATCAGTTTGCTCACTTGCTTAACTTTAATAGCATTTCGCATGGATTATTTATTGGGAAACCTACCGTAATAAGCGATTAGCATTCGACACGTTTTCTTTATCTCTAGCACGTGATAAGTAAACAAATATTAGTAGATAGGTACGTCTAAAGTAAACGTTAGAAAAAAACACATATACAAATAGAGGGGCACATTGATTCCGGTACTTTATACCAATCGGTACTAAAAATAAAACCTCACCGGTATTTGTTAAAGTTGCCAGCTGTAAGTGTCCAAAGCGCCTCACTGATTACCATCAAAAGATGATAATCATAGGAGTTTTCGACGTCGTTAAGCTGATCTGTAACAGAATGGCTACGTTGTGCGATCTCGTTTTTTTATTCGTAGATCCCTCCTTGCCATGCCTTGATGATGCCCATGCAAACTTGCGCCTCCCGCCTCGCTGAATGATCTGATCGCCTTCTTTTACATGTACCCAGTTTCAATGTTTTTTTTTTTTTCACGATGAAAAAGCCCCGTTTGAAACCACATTGACGTGAACTTAAAACTTAAGCATACAGCGTTGACAATCACAAAAGCTTGTTTTTTTTAAACAAAAGAAAAAAGATTCGGAAAAGAAGTGAATTTAAAAAAAACGATTACATGCAAACGGGCAAAAAGGGACTGTTGAGTTGATCCCGTTTACGCATACAATCACAGACTATTGTAGAACCAAAAATACACAATCTGATGGAAAAATCTTACTAGATTTGCGGCAAAACATCGTCGTAAATCAATTTACGCGAACCGGTACTCCAACGACCGTTATATTGTCGGTTCTAGAATTTTCTAGTTCGGAATTTTAATTTGTTTACTTGATCTCATGCGTAGAAATTGCCGGTTACCTGTCTCATGCGAGCTTCTTGTGGTGTCTCCCCATATCGGCACCAGTGGACGAAGTGCAGGGTATTATGCCAGTTTCTCTCGAACCTGGATTTTGTGGCCATGTCCAGCTGCAATCAGGAGAAGCTCCTTAGTAGCCGTCCCTTCAAACCGTCTCCACAGTTTCCAAAGAACGAAAGCCCCGCGAGGCTTTCGCAATCTGAAAAGAGAGGTTTCCAATTCTGACGTCGCACGCCTCGACACAACACGAAGGAAGAACATGGAAGTTCGATCGAAAATAATGATGAGACCATTTAGGGTCGGAAGTTAGTTCATGCATTAATGTAACAGAATTTAAGAAGTGATTTTCAAAGACAATAAGAGGCCCTATCGAAACAGATGTCCTATTTAAGGCGTAAACAAACCGTGACAATTACGTGGTCGCATCTGCTAACCGTAATAGGGTCACTACATATTTGCATTTAAAGCGAGGCTCTTCACCAATTGAATTGGAATCTCGCAACTCACGGCTCGTGTTTTCAAATAACCGAGTGCAATCTGAACATTAGCAAGGATTGTTTATTCAACAGAGTTGTGCTGACTTATTCAAGTGCCAACAACTTGTTATTGGCCACTTAGAGTTAAGCTCTGACTGACCGAAAGTAGTATTGATTCAAGGTCGATCAGTCTGGCAGTTAATAACAGATATAATCAGTATAATCACATTGAGAAATCTTTTTAGGCTCGTCACTGTTCAAATATGTGCACAGCCGTTATATCATTATTCATGACTAATCAAGGACGCGAGAACGATGACATCGTCTAACAATCATTAGAGTTTTTTGTGATAATTAATTGGAAACACGTTGCGACTTGTCGAAGGTTTTTACCTTTGCTCGAATGTCCTTTTCACTGTTTGGTGACTCCTGCTTGTCATCCACATTGTTGATTCGTATCACAGAATCTTTCTTCCAGAAAGCACCAAGGGTAGTCCTCACAACCCGTTTCCTAACACCTTTCTGTTGGACCGTGTATACTTCTATCTGTTCCGGGTTTTTTGTTTTTTCTGTCGACAAAAGTTATAATTAGTGTTTAATTGATTTTAGTTTCTTGACCTTTACGCTAGTTAATAGGCGTTAAGCTCTTGTTCCTCCGGACGTTTACCATTCATCTGTTGGTTTCATTAGGCGCTGTTGCGACAACATGAATTATTTAGAATTCGCGTCGTGAAAACGCTGGCCGGGTGCCTACGTGCGACCGAGGGGCTCGCCGACCAAATCCAGTGTCGCCCGCGGCCTCTTACAATGCAAACGTTATCACGTATGTCCCAATTATAATGATAATTTACGCGATTTCACGAGTACGTGTTGTTTCCCTTGAGCTGTAACATGCATCGGCAACGCATTCTGATTCGCGTTCCTGCGATAACAACTTTACGAGTTCACGATAAGTGTACATACCTTTACCCTTCTTCCACATGGCGACGGCATACATATGGTAGTCTGGAGATAGTGTGGAGTCTGGTGGTAGCGGGTCTTCGGCGCGGACCTCGAGTATGAATCCTGTCTCGAGGACTGCACAGAGGATGTTCTGTTCTTCATGCTTAAACCACTTGGTCTCGCGAAGCTTGTGGATAGCGACGGACGATCCGAAGCGGGGCTTCTTGGGCGCGAACAAAGCCTGGGCCTGACTCCCGAAACGAGACAGGAGCCCCTTCACCGTCGGCGGCGGTGCGAGACTCTTCTCAGGCGGCTTGATCTGCTGGACGCTACGGCAGGTCACGAACCTCGCTTCCATTGAACCCTCTCCTGGATAGGTTTTACAAAACTGATTCACACCCCCACCAACTAACTGTTAGTTTGTTTGTTGCGAAGGCTTAGTGCCGTAGGCGCGGTAAAATATACTCTCGCTGTCGAGAAATCGCGTTTTGTATGCAACACTTTCACAATTTGGTGCGCGTGGCTTTGCGTTCGGAGCACTACAGAGCTATACGGCGGCGTTGGAACGATAAACGGGGCGCGCGCGTGGGGGCCGGCTTTTATATGGTGGCGGAGGGGGCGCGGGGCGCGGGGAGCCCCACCCCGCCGCCTGACCTAACTAGTGATGGGCGATACTTAGCGGTTAGACGTATCAATTAATTTACGATATTTTATGACTCACTTCGCGTCTTTATCTTTGATCCAGATTCCGTTATGTCGGGATTTTAGAGCACTTGCTCGAATTATTCATTAAAGTGTTGATTTTTTATTTATTGTAAACATTGAGTAATCACAAAGTTTTTAAGTTAGGTAGTTAGTTTATAGTTAAGTTTTATGTGGTTATTTTATTACAAATTCATGTATATTTTATTCCAATAAATTTTACATCACAAAGATACTTTCCTTGTTTTCATCTCAATCTAAATATTTGCATTTATTTGGAAAAATAGTGAAAATGTTAGGTAAAATAGGTATTAATAGTAATTCTTTGTTACAAACGTTTCTACTTAGATAGGTACCAGAATTATACGCAATATTAATGATAAGATGTTTATTTGTACGCGGTTTTAATATAATTAGAAATCAAATATGAATGAAAAAACTCAATGTTTCCACTGTTATCTCATTGGTTCCATAATTCCATTGTAAGTCAATTGCAGTAAACATCTTACATAAAATACGAAATCGTAGCTAATGTGATTTGTTTTGTGAACGGTTATTTGCAATAACTTTTAAACAGTGTTTTAGCATGAAGAAAATAGGATTCGGTTAAAATAGCCATGGCCAAATAATACCCATCCAAATTAGATGTCATTAGGTGTCTAATCTAGGTACATAATTTGTTATTCAATTTCAAAGGTTTCATATTTATTTATTAGAAAAAAATACTAGAGACTTATTAAACTTTCTAGGAATTTAAACAACTTTCGGCACTCCATTAGAACTAACCGCTCACCCGGACAAGATATATCGTTATTAAGCAATCAAATTAATATCCAATATTAGCAATCAAATTAATATCCAATATTAATTTGATTGCTTAATAACGATATCTCTTGTCCGGGTCCAAGATCCAATCTTAATTTGATTGCTTTATAACGATATGTCTTGTCCGGGTGAGCGGTTAGTTCCAATGGAGTGCCGAAAGTTTCTCGATGAGGGCTACGGCATACATGTTGCTAGTGTCACTGCTTAAGTGGCTTAATAAGAAACAAACAAGCTGAGATATATGGTGCATAGGGAAAATTCGTGTCTGTACCGTCATCCAGCGGTGGTGTAGCGGTATAGCACGCGGCACGGAATGCCGAGGACCTGGGTTCGATTCCCAACGCTGGTCTTATTTTTCTGTGCATCTATATTTCAGTTTGCATTTTCAATTTAAGTTTTACGGGATTACCGTAAACGTAACAAAAATTTGGAATTGAAATAAAAAATAAGTACAAAAAGATTCCAAAAAACCAATCTTAGTAGAACCTGTGTATTAATTTTTTGCTGTTATTACAGGGCCCACCCGGTATTAGGTAGTTTAATTAGATTAGGTAATTTAATGACTCATCTACCATGTATCGATATATCGACACCCATTGCCGCCAGCCCTTCGTTCCGTTGCACCGAGTTTGACCTCACTGTCCCCCCTCTAAGCCCCTCCCGCTCGCTCGCGACAACACGGCGCCGGGTTTTTTTTTTTTCTTTCAATTCAATATTCGTAGCTACTTTGATTAATTATGTAAAGAATTTACCTTCCGGTGATTCCATTAAGCAACGTATACACCAACGTAAATTTCACGCTCAAGATTGAGAGTAATCGTATGTATGTAAACAGTTAATTGTAAATAAACAAGATAAATGTGAAGTAGGTCCGTTTGATGTGCGATGTGAGCTGAGTAGCGGACGTGATGGTAAAAAAGTGTTTACATTTTACATGTCTATGGAATCGGTAGAGCGTTTTTTATGTTGAACACGAGTAATGTAAGTATCTGATTAGTGAAGTTATGAGGAAACCGCACGCAACTGGCAAAGGGTGTGTGTAAATTTTAATCATGAAACTACCGTGAGACTCACTCATATTTAATGATATTATAACGGATAAATCACGTCTTAAATCGAGTTTATCTCGACATAACCCGAAACATGTCGAGCTAAACTCGATTTAAGACGTAATTTATTCGTTATAATATCATTAAATATGGTGTGTGTAAAGTTCGAAAGCATAACGTTTATTCTAAAAGCAAGCCGTAAAAAGCTCTTTTACATGACACTTTTTATATCAGCGCTTTCGATGAGACCATCATTGCTAAGAAGGATGCGCCGCGAGAGACTTGGCGGAAAGTCATTTTTCAAAACAAACTATATAAGAATTCTCTTAACTGTTAAAGCTAGCTACACAAGATAAATTAGGAACGTAAATAAATAAAAGCTACATGGGTTCATCATCATCTCAGCAGTATATAGATACGTCCCTCTGCTGGGCACAGGCCTCCAATCGGAATGAGGGAGCTTGGGCCATAGTTCCCACGCGGGCCCAGTGCGGATTGGGTACATAATATAAATTTTACACAAAGCGTAGGGGGGGGGGGCGCCCTTGGTTAAGTGCCTAACTCTAAACTCTTAAATTTTTTCAAATTCAAATCATTTTTTCAGCAAATAGGCCGCAATGGGCACTTTTACACGTCATTTTTTAATCTACCACCGGTTCGGAAAAAAACCTCTGTTGAGAAGAATCCGGCAAGAAACTCAACGAGGTATTTTTTTTTTTTAAAGGAGATGATATGAAAATCTTTTGATTATGAAATCATTTAAATCTACGTCTACGCTTAGCGAAAATTTAAAATGCTTCCACCATCACATAAAATATTGGAAATCAGAGAAGTCGCCCAAAATAAAAACTAAGCATGTCATTCTGAAACACATTTCAGTTCCTAATGATGCTTAGCCCGTTTGGGTATTACAATCCAAGGTGCGCTAGCCTGATTCACACGTCCAATTTTTTATATGTTTAATCAATTGTTCTACGTACCAAATCAAAATTAAGGGAAAAGAGAAATTAACATGACTAATTGTTTTTTTATTACTCATTTACTTCTAACTAAAATTCTTTTCTTTGATTTCAAGTTATTTTATGGAAACATTTCATAGTTATTAGTCATAATTAGTTATTTAGCTACACAATGTTTAGTAAACAATACTGAAAAAATGTACATTGGAACTCTTAACAAGGTAAGCAATGGCAACGGCCGTCGTTTGAAACTGTAAAGCTATTCACAGGCAATTTTACAAGGAAAATAAGGATAGTATAGATTAAAACTATCGTGCAATTTACACATAGAAAAAAATACAATAAAAATAAGAATAATTTTATTTACTCGTAGCAGTAGTTACAGAAATACACATTTGAATAAAATACAAATAACATCATCTGACTTTTCGACGGCCGTCGCACTACTGCAAAGTAACGTCTTAATCTATCATTTACTTTGTGACAGAAGTCTTTCGAGACAAGTGTCAAATCCTCTTCCTCGTGAACTTGCGTCCCGTGCCCCTAAAAAATTAAAAAAAATGTTAAGCAAACTCGATTACTAATGGCCTGGTCACAGCCACGCTGTAGCGTTGTCTCCAGGGGCTACTACGAAATTCGAAGTTCGTATTGTACCGTCCCTGTCACTCTCATATTAATTAATATTAGTCCCGGTGACGCTAATAATATTTATTACGAGAGTGAGATGTACGGCACGATACGAACTTCGAGTTTCGTAGTAGCCCCGCTGTTCATTACTTCGGCTGCTAGGTAACACTGTGTAGCAAGCGTCTTAGCCGCGCAATGAACACAAAAATCGCTCTCCGCTCCGCCTGTCGCGCGTATTACTTATAGCGAGCGGCGGCGTAAAGCACGCCGCGCTAGCGTTATAATTACTCGCAAGTCGGATCGTTAATTTTCTTCCGACTTCACTCGGAAGTGCCGCAACCTCCAGCCTTCGGCTTTTGTTTGCGCTTGTTTCTTACCAGTTTTGCCATATTCGGATAGGGGTTTCGAGAGGTTGTCCTGAAAACGTCTGTATTGGCTGATATTTGTCGGAATATGGCAAGTTTTTGAGCAAAAGTTTGAATAATGGAGGACAGAGCGGTGTCTGGTTTATTTTAGTTCCGTAGTCAAAATAATGAAGAAATAAAGAATTTTAAAGGGCAATAATCACAGCTACTTACTAGTCAAGTTAACGAGTAATGGTCGATGAAAACTATAATAATTATAGATTGAATATTTGCCACATATCATAGTTCTTACTATTATAGATAGACGATAGGATAAACAATTAATGTTTATATCTTCATAGCTCATTGAAATGACCTCGTTTTTTAGCATTCTAGTTGAAGACTCAACAAACTTATTTTTTCTGTATGTTCACGGATAACTATGACTAATATCATAATATAGTTCAATTTGAAAAGGTCTTTTTTTGTTATCAGGGTTATTACTACACTCAAGAAGGTGCCATGTAATTAGATTATACATTTATTGAAGTCTGCTACTGCTTCAGTTTTATAAGAAAAAGTAGTTAGTATGAAGTCAAGTTTAAATTCTAGTTCGATTAATTTCTTTGAAGATAATCCATGCATAGAAAATGAATTCTTAACAATACTTTCCATAGTATTTTCAAGTTGAATGCACTGAAAACACTTGAAGGTCGTCGGGTCACCTTAGTCGACCGAATGAAGCGCAAGCTAAAGAAAAGACTCGAGGGGCTTGTTAAGAAAACTCTACAGCCTCTTCAGAGACAACGACTACATTGATACAACTCAAGGCGTTGAGTAGGCCGTGCTAACATCAAAGCCTACCAAAGTCTACAACAACATTCTCTCAAATATTTTACAACCTTGTCTCGAAAATTTGTCTCGAATCTGACAAGGATAGAACTAGAATAACAGCAATATGTACCCAAGTCAGGGCACGTTCATTAGAATGTCACCGCAAAGTAAATGACGGGGAGATGTTAATTGCATTCACGTTGATTTGCAATTCCAATTATGCAAAGCCAGTTATCGTTCATATTGTTTTTGTATGGCTTTTTGCTTGTCACGAGACAGTCTAGATCCAATTATGCGTGTTTGACGTAATTATTTTGAGCATGGCCGCTAAACTTATACGCACACATGACTTTTTCGTGCTCGTCTGCTTTGCAAATCAGAATATTTTATGTAAATTGGGCACTGCGCATTGAATTTAATCGGAAAATGTGACGGGTGAATTTCTCTTCTCAGTATACACAAACTCGCTTCCCACCGTCTGTCCCTCTGTATGTACGCTTACAACTTTTAAACTCTGCAGTAGATATTAATACGGCTTTCACTGACAGTTACATATTTTTCTACAGAAAATTTTATGGCTACATAACTTGCGACAAGACTCGGCTTTCTACGGATGTAGTTTTGGGGAAAGGGATGTGAATAATATGAAATTACCGTCTCTGTCGTATGGCCTTTCTTTATTTTTTTTTACTTCTTTTTTCAAAGCTGTGTACGAAGCCTGGGAAGGTTGCCAGTTTAAAGAATAATCCCGCTATGTTTTATTCAAAACGTTCCGGCTCGTCTAGTAATAATATTTCACAGAACAAAGCACTTTGAAATAGAATGCAACATTATTCGTATAGAGTCTAAAGATACTATAGACGTTAAAGTATATGATGTTTTTGAGTGCATTGTCCTACCCGATATTATTACCAGTGACTTGACTAAATTTGTGTAATATTCCAATAGTTTAATGGATTTCAAGTTAAAGGTTTAAAATCTATGAGTGACGTGAATGACACGTTTGAAGAGGGTTTTATTTGCAATCCACAAAAGTAGCAAAGCGCTATTTAAACAATTCTCAAGGAGCCTATTGTATGAATCGATCCTAGTAGGTCCGATTGTTTAAATCTATTAACATCATATAAAAAGACGATCGAGAGAAGTATTTGTAAATAATGGGTTAAAGCTGGATGATTTTTTTAACAACCTTCATCGCTTCTGAGAGGTCTGCCCTAGCAGTGGGATAACGTCGTGGACGTACTGGAGTTGATGATAATGATGATAAGGGGTCTTATTCGCTCAAGTCAATCCCAATGACAATATACAAGCTCTATACACTAGCTAACGTTGCACGTTTGATTTCAAAATACCGTAAACTTCGGCTTGATGTATAGTAGCACATCCCTCATTGTCTCTTCCAGCTTATTACGCAGTTACATTAGGTCCAGTAGGTTTTTGCGCAGCGTCCTGGTGATTGATAACTATATTCGACCCCCTTCTCAATCTTTACTCCCTGACAACTGACTGAAGTCTAGTAGCATACGACCCTTCTGACCTACATTCGAGAACAAATAAGTTTCATCTTTTATTTTCCTCTTCTAAGGACACTGCTACTTAAAAAAAAAGTACTTATTCAAAATTGTTCATTCAATTCAACATTAGGGTCACCTTAACTATTCTCTGTTTTGTTCACTTTTACATGCCGCGTACCTCTATCAGGTCAAAAAATAAATTTATGTCATCTTTCAGAAAAATCGACAAAGAAGGTATTCTGTTGTACGTAATTACCGGGCATGTTTTTGAGCTTTTGTGTTACCTAATGTCCGTTATAATTTATACTTCTTAATAATTCATCCTCAGAATCCATCTTGCAAAAGTATATCCCACCAAAAACATTACATGTAAAAAGCTGCAAGTCTCGCAACGCAATGCAGTTCTTGTAATGCTGAAAAGGTTTGAGATGCAATGTTATACCAAGTCGGTTATTTTTGTCAGTACCGGGGGGTTTCCATAGAACTCGATTTTCACCAACTTGTTTATTTTAAAACCATAGAAAAATACAGTTTATAGTTCTCAAATAAAGAGTAAACCAAATTATTTTTAAACACATAAATGACTTGGCCATCGCAAGGCTACATAATGACATAAGAATTATAATCATCAACGTCAGCTATTTCAAGTAATTATAATTAAAGATAGCACTAGCCCCAGCCTTGCAGTTTGAGTGATACACATAATACGAGAATGACTAAAGGTTGAGTGCGATGGCCAAGTCATTATGTGTTTAAAAAATAATTTGGTTTACTCTTTATTTGAGAACTATAAACTGTATTTTTCTATGGTTTTAAAATAAGCAAGTTGGTGAAAATCGAGTTCTATGGAAACCCCCCGGTACTGACAAAAATAACCGACTTGGTATAACATTGCATCTCAAACCTTTTTAGCATTACAAGAACTGCATTGCGTTGCGAGACTTGCAGCTTTTTACATGTAATGTTTTTGGTGGGATCTCATCACTTTTTGTAGGCAGTTCTTTTTTTTTCGGGTACTACTTCTTGTAATAACGCACTACTATCTTCATTTGTTTATCCTTCCTTGTCCATCGTCCATCGTCCATCCTCTTCTATCGTCTATCGTCCATTCTCGTCCATCGTCCATTCTCGTTCATCGTTCATCGTCCATCGTCCACTATCATCCATCGTTCATCCTTGTCCATCGTGTGCCATCCATCGTCTATCCTCGTCCACTATCCATCATCCATTCTCGTCTATCGTCCACCGTCCATCGTCTATCCTCGGTTATCGTCCATCGTCCATCCTCGTTCATCGTCTACAGTCCATCGTCCGTACCGACTGTCGTCGTCGTTGTCGTCGTCGTCGTCGTCGTCGATCGTCGGTCGTCATCCGTCGTCCATCGTCGCCCATCGTTGAACTTCCGTCGTCCGTCTACCGTCTGTCGTCCATCGTACATCGTCCATCGTCCACCCTCCATCATCCGTCGTCGATCTTCGGTCATCGTCCGTCATCCGTCGTCCGTTGTCTTGTCCGTCGTCGGTCGTTGTCTTTTGTCCGTCGTCGCCATCGTCTATCGTTCGTTGTCCGTCGTCTGTCGGCGTTCGTCTTCTGTCGTCGTCCGTCGTCTGTCATCGTCCGTTGTCCGTCATCGTCCGTCGTCGAACTTCCCTCGTCAGTCATCGTCTGTCGTCCGTCGTCGAACTTCCGTCGTCATCCATCGTCTTTCGTCGGTCGTTCGTCTTTCGCCCGTCTAACTTCCGTCATCCGTCGTCGTCCGTCGTTCATCCTCCACCATCCATCGTCCGCACTGGGCTCGCCTGGGAACTAAGGCCCAAGCCCTCTTATTCTGAGAGGAGGCTTGTGCCCAGCAGTGGGACGCATATAGGCTGGGATGATGATGATGATGATGATCCATCGTCCGTCGCCCATCGTCCATCGTCCACACTCCATCGTCCAACGTCCATTTTCTACCGATCGTCCATCGACCATTATCCATTGTCCATCATCCATATTCCAATTTCTATCGTCCATCCTCGCGTCCACTCGCATCGCACACACATTCACAAACAAACGAACTTTGGTACTTATTACTAGAAACCGGATTATATGCAACATAAAAAGCTTGAAATATGCACGAAAACTGACAGAATATGCAACATTAAATGACCATTTTTTTTTGTTTTTAAATATTATTCCTTTAGATTTAAGTTTATTGTTAGTAAATACTTGTTTTAAGTTTTACTTTATTAAGTGAATCTATATAATTTATTGTTTTTTAATAAAATAAAATAAAATATTAAGATTTAGATTTTTACTACAAAATCAGCATACATTTAGTAAACTATCCATTGATAGACGATAATCGATACAGTAACATGTTACATTATTTAATATTTTTGTAAACATTAACAATCAAAGTATTGTTCTAAATGTTCAGTGGTAAGACTATGTCTTCGATCATTCAAAATCATTTAAAATACTGTAAATTATAGCGATAATATGCATCATCACTAGATCTTAGAAAAATATGCTATTAGCGCTGAAAATCGCTTAAATATGCAAATGCATATGCAAATATGCAAATGCATATTATCCGGTCTCTACTTATTACATTAGTAAGATAAACAATTTCATTTTAACCCTTAATACTCAGGTATTAAGACTCAACATTAATACGTATACAATACGACTACGTTCAATAAAGTCATTGCTGTGTAACTTTGTAATCGCTAGTATTTATATGGGATTACAAACTTACTTGTGCAGTTTATATAACTTTGAAACGTGACTGAAATTGCAACATTTTGGATTTTTCTGTGACCATGTAGGCTAAAAACTAACTATGTTTAAAATTTGGAGCTTGTGGGTCTGCTAGAAGTACCTTAGAATTATGATGATCAAAAGTCAGTGTATAGGTATGTCAGTGACAAAACTGAGGAACTTTAACATGTGATAGTTCTTAATCTACGTGTTCGAACTGAATGTAATTGATAATATATCTAAGTCCCATTAGGCCCTATAGGTAACTGAAAATTCAGGGTTCTAGCTTTAGCCATAACAAAAATACAGGGTGTTGAAAATAGCCTGAATGGCTTCGAGAAAAGTATGGTACGGCCGTGCCTTTGTTTTTTTTTGCTCGACTTGGCGGGGGCACTGCCGTGCCCCCAGATTACATTGTTAAGCAATAAATAGGACACGATGCAATATCGTCGCACCGGCCAGGTATTCCGATTATGAAATGAAAACCGTGTGATACTTCCAAGAATGCTTGTGTGGACGAGATTGAAGCTACACAATCTATGTCCATATCTACAATGCTCCGTTCTGCAACGATGTCCTAGGTTAGGTTGCAGTGGTAGTAAAACAGATCTAAGCGTCTTAAAATGAAATTGACAGTAAATAAAAAGAGTAATAAACTGCCTAGTTACAGCTATTAATTCTTTTTATTATAAATGTGAAAGCTAGGAGTGTGTATGTTTTTTAAGAACCTCTTTCATGCTAAAACGGGTAGATGGTTTTGTATGATATTTGGTAGGCAGATGTTTGGATATCTAGAATAACACATAGGCTACTTTTTATCGGCAGTGACGTGCAATTTGGCATACTTATCTAAGTCCGGTGACAGTATATTAATCTGGTAGTATAGGTAGAATTTTCCAACATTATTCCAAGTCAAAACAACCGAGCCATTAAAAACATGAACTCTCCTAAAGACCTCTGCAAACCACAAACAATACTTAACATAACGAGTAGATGATTAACTCCGAATTTCGTACTACGAAGGCCACACGGAACTACGTAGCATGCGATGTCTTTACGTGGGATAGAACCCATTGAGATCTCAAGGTGAGCCGGTGGTAGTCGTAGTATGTTGGTTCAAGGCTGCGTTATCGCATATTGTAATCAATCATACTGCAAATCCATTCACACTGTAGCATATGTCATAACATACAAGTACTCTATAAATCGTTGCCCGAAATTAGCGCTAGTCAGGAGTCACCAAATAGCAAACCGCGATCCAAACCTCATCGCAGACCTATTTTTGTGCGGACCTGAAGTAAACAGTAACTTGTATTAACTGAGTACATGGGGGTCCACATACCAAATTTCATCGAAATCGTCGGAGCAGTTTCCAAGATCCCCGAAATATATATTTCAGCGGCACAAAATTTGGCCCACCCTTCATAATGTACAAAATTACCGATTTTGCATATATTTGAGGACCAGATTTTTTGCCGCTCAGTATATATACAAGAATTGCTCGTTTAAAGTTATTAGATTAGATGTACCCCGCGCTTTGTCTTTGGAACGACTGTATTAGCCCAATGGTTAGAGAACCTGACTACGAAGCTTGAGGTCCCGGGTTCGATCCCCGGTCGGGGCAAATATTTGTGTGAATAATACGAATATTTGATCTCGAGTCTTGAGTAATGTGCATTTAAGTATGTATTTATCTAAGTATACAAGTATATTTATCCGTTGCGTTGCTTAGTACCCATAGGACAAGCTTTGCTTAGCTTGGGACTAGGTCAATTGGTGTAAATTGTCCCATGATTATTTTTTTTTTGTAAAAAAATCTGTGTTAACTTTGTGAATTACATTTACTTATTTAATAAACTCAAATAGAAACGAACCGCGATTGTCATTTCATATTAAAAACCGGCCTCTGAAGAAACTATTGGTGATCTCTCCCTGCGCTAGATCGTAATTAATCATAACATTCCTAGGCATATCATGATATGCCTAGTAAAATATATGGCACATCGATGAGACCATACAGAAGATGAGACAATTTCGGGCGACGACATACACACTGACTTACTTGACTGGTAGGTGCATTGAATGATTAACCAGGTAGACCGAAGTTTATATGGTTGTTCGACACGCAATGTACCCGCTACATCGCTGAATTATTAAAGTAGTTCGAACTATGTATTCTCAAGCCGTTACGCGGGAATAGTGGTACCTATTCCACTACATTATGTAGGCAGGAGTTTCTTAAATATGCTTGAATAGATCCGAGTGTTGGGCTGAATAATTCGTGCACAGCGGGAACAAAATGAAATACAATTCACATTTCCGCGTTGAACTCAAAACATTTCATACAAAATACGTTATTCGAGCGTGTCGGTATCGCCGTGTGGATCTGGGATTCCGCGAAACAACAGTTGTGCGGGATCTGGTTGCAAGTTTGCCTACGTCATTGAATTGCTGCATGGGGACAAGGCCTTTAACCATCCCGTAGCTAAGTAAAAAAAAAAAACAAGTCGAAACAAATAGAGTTATCATCTAAGATTTTTGTTTACGGTAAATTGCATTGTTTTGGCAGCCAGATTTGTGTGTGCGATTGGAGCCAAGTTTTTTTTTTCAGATTCTTGATAAAAATTTCGCAATGTTTAAGCTATAATATACCATTTGTAATATGATTAAAAATAACCGTAAAAGTAACAAAAAATTTGGAAATGAAATAAAAAACACAAAAAGATTCCAAAAACCAATGTTAACTTTGGAGTAGTTAAAGGTGACAACTGTTACTTTACTACAGATCGACCGACATTATGAGATTCTAATTGGGAACAGAGCAGAACCGCTCTTGCCTACATATCTACCACATTAGAAGCTACCACTGATGTAGAGTTACTTCTAAGATTACTCCTGAACCTTGTGGTACAAGATAGCTACCTACTTATACCTGCCATCTGCTAACTCACAAAAACGCCCACCTGATAAATTCTTTATAGACATGTAGATATGAATTGATTATTCAAACAAGCATTCAAAATCTATCGTGCAAAGCTCTTTACAAAACATACATATCTATTACTATTCCGATGATTAGATACAAGCTGATATGCAAAACATCAATTTTAACATTCCGAAACATCTAGCACGTGTGCATTCTCTGTTGTATTTTCTAAGGTTAAAATTAATGTGTAAAAAATTAAGCTAAACTCGATCTGAAGAGAGACAATCCTTCAGATGTGCATATAGGTATTGTCGTAATACTGCAATGCGGCACTAATGATACACTTGATTGAGTAGACATGCCGAAATGATTTACACATGAAGCTATGACGTGCGATTACACATCAGATTCAGATCACATGCTGCTCTCATCACTGTCGCGAGTTACGTAATGTTTTACGTACTAGAACCGCATCACGTAGTACCGACAACTGTTTACAGTCAAGTTGATTATCGCCACTGTAATTAACAGTATTAGTTTTGCTGTAATAACCCGCTCGTGTTCTAACTAGAGCCGGATTAAGCTAGCGCGGGCCTGTAGCAAATTTTGCCATGGGGTCCTTGATTAACTTCAACTTTATATGAAATAAAGCATTATAATCGATCATTTTGATACCATCTTGTTTCTTTGACGGCGGATTCGTGTTTGTTTGGTGGTGGTACTATTGTACACATGGATTTAAAAAAATTTTTTTGTCAAAATTGGCATTTTTATTATCGAAAAGCATTGGTTCGTGGGTCCCTAGACGCGCGGTATCCGTAGCAATTGCTACTCTTGCTGCGTGGCTAATCCGCCACTGGTTCTATCTCGTGATATGGAATCTAAATACGTTTTGTCCGTGACATGGTGTGACATGGTTCGATATTAAAAATTAGATTAGGAAAGTAAAGAAAAAGCAATTTGAGGACGAGGAGTCAAGTCAAGTCAAATCAATAGCTTATCAGACTAAAAGCTTTCTTCAATTTTCTAAAGGTTTATAAAGGTCTGAACTTTGAGTGAATTTTCAAATCGTAATTCCAGCGGATGAAAGAAACTTACCTGCTTAAACATTGCTTAACAAAACCAGTATTATGTGACGATATGATGGGATGATAAAAAATTGCCATCATGTGCGAGTAGTTCGAGATACAGATGCCGATACTAATCGGAACCAAGTGTAAGTACTGGGTATACTTAGTACGAATTACTCGCGTTACTAAGCTATACTTCAGACCAGTAATTATTAAAATACCACACAGCTTCAACTGTCTCCTGTCAAAACGACGAACCAGGGTCTTGTATATTGTAGCTTTTCCTACCGACACAAAGTCGGCGGTCTGGGCATCAGTACTATTTAGGCTATCTCTGAACTTTCTCATTGTTACAGCGTGCAGTTTCTGTCATGCATTCTCGATGTTTCCATACGTTTTTATCTATACACCGAATCATTAGGTAAAACTTGAGGAAAGTTCCGACGGCCGTCATTACAGTTTAAGAGCTGTCATCAATCATTGATAACGTTGACGGAGACTTGATAGTTCGGTGAATTTGGCAAATTGTTTGTTTTCGAACGTCATTCTCGTTTTGAGAGTTGCACTTCATCGGGAGATCCTGGTGATATCTACTGATGGACTCGATAGAGTTCAATAATAGTAAATAATGAAATGACAGGTGAGCTACAATTCTGCTTCTTTCTTTCTTTTGCCTCGCCTAATTTCATTTGGGTTGGTTTATATGTCCATGATGAAGATGTGCGTCTCCTATCTACTTCTCCAGACATTTGTCACCCAGTTAATTTAACGTCTCCGTATTTCTTCCTCTTCTTTGTATCCATGAAATTTTATAGTAAAAACTTGAAGCCACTAAAAATACCATGAAAGTACTTTTTTACCAGTTTGAAGTCGTTACCTCAGTACGAGCCAGCAGGAGTGATAGAAGGCCAATAGATACCTACTACTAGCTATGTAGGTAAGCTAGGTATGCTGCCTCATGCTAAGGCACCGACTTCAAAGTGATCAAACAATATTTTCATGGTTTTTGTGGAAGGTCGGTCGTTTAAAAATAATAATAAGTGTGTAAAATTCAGCCTGAACGTATTTATAATAATACTAGCTTTTGCCCGCGGCTTCGCCCGCGTGGAATCCGGTTATCGCGCGCTGTTCCGTCGGGAACTGTGCATTTTCCGGGATAAAAAGTAGCCTATGTCACTCTCTGGCCCATGAACTAAATACATGCCAAAAATCACGTCGATCCGTCGCTCCGTTTCGACGTGAAAGACGGACAAACATACACACAAACAGGCAAACATACAAACACACACTTTCGCATTTATAATATTAGTATGGATTGCTACTTCCAAAATATGTTGAACTGAGTCTATTCTATTTAACAATGCCAATCCATAAACCGACACAGTATAAATATAAATATTTACATTGTAGGGAAATCGAAGGAAACCTACTAATATTCTTGGGACATCTATGGTAATTTGATTTCACATAACATTTTTATTATTTTTTCTTTGAAGTAGCTTATTAACTACAATGTACTATCACAAATTTTCAAAGTACTTAGAAGAATAAAACTGAATGCATAGTAGGTACTTAAATAAATTAATCATGTCATTTGTGGTATCTTTACTCATTTATATAAATATATGTCTTAAAATTTATCTAATCTCGTTAAATAAAGTGTTTGAAATACGACGCATTTTCCCGTGAATCATTTATATTGGTGATTCATTAATATCAAGAAAATCCATTGCACTATATTGCATTAGAGTTGTGTTGTTTGTAGGTGTATTATAAGGAAAACCCATCTAATGACGTCTCGACTCGTAAGAAGATCAAAGGGTATCAAGCTTAGAAGTGTGTGTCTATCAAAACAGGTGCCCTTCTTAATTGTTAGAAGAATAAAATACATTTTTTAATACATTTCTTTCTTTCTAAATTTTTCAAGATAAAGTTAGTAGTAATAATGCTGCCTGCATAAACTAGGATTGGTATTTTGTTAAAATACATTAGTTTATGATAGATAAATGGTTTTGCACTATCTTTGACGATATTGGATGACAATGAAAATATAATCAACAAAAAAACCCACACTCACCCACACACACACGCACGCACGCACATGGCATTTACAAGTAACTTATAGAACTTAGGGTAAATATGGGACCCCGAACCTAAAGTATGGAAAATGTGTCTTAAGTTAAAATATCCTGAGAATTTGATATGGTATAGATTTCAAAGTCGTGAACAAAAGCCTCAAAAAAGAGCCTTTTATTCAGGACTTCAAAATCTATAGTATGCTAACAGAATTCACGATATTTAACTGTAAACACATTTTTCTTTGGGTACGGGGTCCGTACCCAAAGTATGAAAGGTAGTAAGGTCATTTGTTATTGTTTCTTGTTTCCTTTTTCAATTCTTGAGAAAAGTAGCACTATATTCGCCTCCACCAGCGTATTATTAAAGCGCACTGACAAGTTAATCCGATTAAACCAATACTCGGCCAGCAATGAGGGTTTACCGACAGGTGAAATATCGCTAGATGGTGTTAACATCGTGAAGTCAAAGTCAAAACCGCTTATGAATTCTCAAAAAAATCTACCACCACTATAAATGAGCCAATCGCAAGCCAGGCTGAAGCATCAAACGGACCTCACGATATTAATGACATCCAGCAATAGCCTAAACAAAATTGTACTATTGCTTGCATACTCCAGAGTTTCTGCTTGTCACATCTTCGCTCAGGCACCTGAAGAGTCAGATACCACATTTAGTCGCTTAGCGAAGTTAAACTTCGATTACGATTGATATTTATAATTAAAACAATCGCAGATACAAACTAACATTTATTTAATCAAAACTTTAACAGATAATAGTAATTCCCGATTGATACTGACATAACTTTCTAGATAGCTGTTATAACATGCTTATCTATTGACAATTATCTATCTGCGATTCGCTTTAATGATTATTACAAGGGTTATTTATTTACAACGATAGAAACTATTTAATTATATTATATTATCACTTTAGATTTTTATTGAAACAAAATTTTACAGTGTCTAAAAATGAACATTTGGTTTCGGTATAGTTTCTGTTCCAGTAGAAATTTCGTGCTAGGTTCGGATCGGAAGCAATCGGCAAAGTGAGGAGCTGATTAGTGAAATCTAGGAAAATCCAGGAAACTTTTTAATTATTGCAGGAATTATTTTTGTATGGTCATATAGATTGTAGTAACTCCTGTATTTGCTCTTGGAAATCTTGGAACTTGATTAAGAACCCCACAGTTGGCCGCTGAAGTTATAATTAACAAGTATATCACGTGTTAAGATTCGATTACTTTAACACAGTTGTCAAGCAATTTATGCTTATCGCAATACTCGCAATACATATGGTAAAGTAGAACAGAATATGGTAAAGCAACAGGAGGACTCCTCAAAGATTAACATGTATGCAACGAAAATAGTAATCTTTTGTAAAAGGTGTTCAGCAGTTGACATTAAAATATTGTAACTTGGAGTAAGGTATACTAAAAAATGAGTTTCATTCCGGTAGCTCAGTTATGAGAGTAGTGGTTCAGCGTTATACTAAACTTAACAACTAGGTATAAAAAGGTATAAACTTCTGCAAAACTGTAGTCGCTAGTGTTGGACTTGTAAACTGAGGTCCAAATTTCAAATTTAGAGTTCCTTCATTGTGGGTCAACATCGAACACTTTAAGCTTTAATTAAGCACGTTTGAAATAATGTGTATTTCGTCTACGAGCGAAACGGCACGCAGTTATAACCGTGCGTTTGGTCACGTAAGCTGCGAATGTTCCCAATATCTTCTCTAGTCTCGCTAAATTGGACCTTTCCGCAATATGTATAAGGTTGTCATTGCAGACGGAGGCGTTTGTTTGTTGTTTAGTGCAAATCTTTTAACGAGGGGATCACTTCTGTTTGAGGTAGTGGGAGCACTGAGCAGGTAGCGAAATGGTGCTTTGGTTTTCTTATTGTTGTTAGTTTGAATAACGGCTACGGTCACGGCACGAAACATAAAACAATCTTAATGTCTGTTTAGGTTCCAGATTTGAAAAGGAAAAAAATCTTGTTGGATCACTTCGTTGTCCGTCTGTCTGTCAGGCAAGACCCCGTTTCACAAGAACCTGACACTATTGAAATGGATTATCGAATACTCAGGTATTAATTCCAAATTAAGTTTCTTAGTTCACGTGATCAACCTTTTGAATGTGGTTTCAAAAAAAAAACCGTGGAGATGAAAACCTATGGGGTACTTTCTTATATTATTTGATATATCTGTCTGTTAGACATAATATAAACATTGTAGTTATGCACAATATTTTGATAACATTTTGGGTAAGTACTATGAGTCAAAATAATCGTAAGTAATCAGATTAATCTGACGATGAGTGCTATCTGTAGGTATTTGTCAATTACTTGTTTATTGGCAGTTATATACCTATGTATTTTACAAGCTTTCATTTAGTTTCACCTGTCCCGTTGTCTGTCGGTCTGTTGGTCTTAACCAGTAGAAACGCTTATTCACATCGCTTCGCTCCGCTCATCTGTTTCCACCAGAGATGTACTGTACGATGATGTGTAAATGTAGCATTTCTATTGACTAATGAAAAACACATCCCTCGCAACACATCCTCGCCAATCATTAGTGGAAGCGCTGCTTTAGCCTGGCAACTGCACAGCAAAAAAGTGGAATTCCCTGCCTGCGGCTGTGTTTTTCTTGAACACTACAATTTGGCCGTTTTCAAGTCCAGAGTGAATGAGCATTTACCAGGCAAGCGTGCTCCATCGTAGGCCTCATCCTCGCTTTCCATCAGGCGTGATTGTGGCCAAACGCAAGCCTATATTGTATAAAAAAAAGATAAATTCCGGGATTTTGTTGTAGGACTTTCCAAAAATTATATCGTGAATTTCAGTAAAACTGCATTAAAAAAACCGTGCTTTTGTGTTTCTAATTCTAACCCGACCCCGTGTGAATTTCGAGATAAAAAAGTATTTTATGTATTAACTCATTTTCTTCTGCAAAACAGAAAAATAAAAAATATACACATATATATGAAATCGATAAAGGCAGTCAATGTTCCATATGTATAGAATAAGAAACACTGAAATAGGTACATAATTAGCAAACATTATCATAAAAGGGATCTACGCAGTCAGGGTAGTCGTAAAATTTAGTTAAAGTAGATCAAACCTCTTGTTACATCATTCACCGTCCTGCTGCTCTTTGGAAATCGTTGTAAAATAGTCTTCGAAATTCATTTACAGACTCAATATAGCGTACATACATCTTTTCGCATGTAAACATTAAATACCATGTGGAACTTGTTCAAATTTCATTGCATCGGCGTGTGCTAATAATTTCGTCACAGCCCCGTTATTTTTCAAATACTAATTAAACTTGCTACAATATCGCAATATCCGTTTCGTGAGTTAATTAGTGTTTTGAATTTCATTATAAAATATCATACACATAAAATCGTTTTCTTGGGATACTCATTATCCCTAAACAAATTTGATATTTTGGCTCCGCACTTAGTACTGAAATGTTCAAAGCTTTTGATGAGTGATTGCAGTTCAAGAAATGCAGTAATGTTTTTTCTTAACCCTACCAATTGAGGTGCAGCTCTCGATCATTCATTAATCATTCCTAAATACCACGAAGGCTAGCGATGTTTCTCTTACGGCAATTTTGTTTTGCAACAAAACATAATGTAACATGCCGTGTTTAACTAACATTTGGCTTTATCGACGACATAAAACTGTATAATAGCCTATTACTTTAGTTAGTTTGTAGTCTATAATTTTAAGAAAACTTATTTCATTGTTGTAAGCCGTGGTAGTTAATAGCCTATGGCCTCAAGCAGAGGATCGTGGGTTCGAATCCGGGATCGCATCTCTCTGAGTCTTTTGAAATCATGTACGAAATTACATTTGAAATTTATCACGAGAACATTGAAACCTTTCATTTTTTTCTAAAAAATAGGCTTACGTTTGGCCTCAATCTCGCTTGATATAAGGCGAAGATGAGGCCTCAGACAGTACACGTTTGCCTAGAAGGAGTCTGTTTACTTTGACCTTAACACCCTTGCCTTTGACCTTGGCAGAGAGTTCCACTTCTTAGCCGTCCGCATAATGAAAGAAGAGGCAAACCGCTTCGTGCTTAGTGGAGGAATGTCTACAACATAAGTGTGAAACTGCTGCTGCGGATTAATTTGCAGTGAGCCCTCATGGGAACAATGGCCTAAGCTCTGATTCTAAGAGGAAACCTGTGTTAAACAGTGGGACGTGGGGCTGGGATGATGGTTGATGATTTCAGTATTTACATGCAATAATTGTACGTGCGTACGACACACTCAGACTTAGGTAAGTCCGCTACGCATAACTAGATTTCCTTATGAAAATACACACTAACTGGGTCAAACACGTTGATGGAATAAATTATTTATGAGTAGAGTAGGTGTAGAATTATTGACGTTTTGGAGGTGTATTTTACACAAGAAAAACTTTGTTGTTACTACGTCTTAGTAAATAAAGACTTGCAAGTACTTTGTCATGTTTTTTGCTGTTCGTCTTGACATCTTGTCTCATTAACAAATCAAATGGTTGTCTGGAAGAGACCCATTGTCTACCCTGAATTTATATGTCTATATACATTTTTTGTACTGATTTGTGGTGTGCAATAAAGAGTATTTGTATTGTGTTGTATTAAGTGCTAAATACTTAAGCACTTTCTTTATTTTTGTGATTTTGTACCTATCTGTCCTTACCCTATTCTAAAACCGGGCATGATACGCCGATAGTTGTAATTTATCTCGATTAATTACTGTAATCCGACACGCGGCAGACCAGTAATTTAGTCGTTGCGATCTAATGTAGTATTATCAAGACAGCGTTGCATCGCTCTTGATTATCCTAGACTAGGGGTAGTACTGCTTTGACTGGATTGGATTAAACTCAAATGTGGCGTGTCCGTTGTCCATAGAATCGAGCAAGCGGCGAGCGTCTACTATGCATTTCAGCTTGAGCAAAGCTTTCGTAAGTACATAATGTGACCCGGGGCTATTGTAGTTGGGATTGGGGGATATTGTATCTGAGCCATCTGATGGCGACATGTTCTGAAGAACATGGCATTGTGTCTCACACACCACATATGAACATGGCGAACATGGAATCGTAAGGACGCCATCAGACAAACGGCTCAGATACAATATCCCCCCCCTCCCCTCAACTACAATTGCCCTGGTCACCTTATGTCTATTCGTATGTCCATCGAATCTCCGGCTTTTCGCGTACAAGTCGCGTAAAATTCTGTAAGTTGGTTCAATAATTATACTATAGTGTTTTTGTCAATTCAGTTTTGACATTATTTTTCAAATGGCGGAACTAAGGGAGTCAAAGACGTAAAGGACAGATATTATTAGCCTATACCTACAAAGTAAAGACTTAGTTTTTTTCAACCGTATCGTCAACATAGAATCTTAAAAGAAACGAGGTCATCAGCCGATAGCACAACGAGAACGAGTCCCCAAACTCGTATCGTGTCAGGGTCGGGATTTCTAGATTATTCTAAACATGAGTACTTCTGTACTAACCCTCAAGGCGAAGGGTGTATTTGGGTCAAAGTTGTATCGTGGAATCAGTAGTGAGGTGGTGTAATTTTTGCGATCTGGGACGTGTTAATATTTACTTTTATAATAAAATCAGTACCTATGTGATTGAGCTTTGCTCGGACTTCTTTGTTTGCTAAAACTCGAAAAATTCCCAGAGTTTTTCCCAGTGATAAAGATTAATCTAGATCAATCGTTCTTCCTCGAAAATTTCCAAGTATTCATCGCAATCGTAAATGCCGTTACCAAGTTGCTAAAGTTATTAAAGAAACTCGTTTAGAGATATTAAATACTAAGATGATATCATAAAACTCATATACTGCCGTTTCGCGCAATTTTTTTTCCCAAATGTTTCATTTGGGCAAATTTTTCACTTCCCAACTATCAACTTTCTCCAAAACCAGAAATTTTTCTTACTGTATTTTCTGATGGTTTTACAGAGCACAGTAGGTTAAATTAGGTTTGTTTTACGAAAGTTCCGAAAATAATATGATTTCGGAGAAAAATTTGATAGTTGGGAAATGAAACATTTGGGAAAAAAAATGTGCAAAACGGTAGAGAACCCATTTTTTTTTGTTAAAAAGACATTTTTAAAACTATATTTAAGCATACGAATGTCAAGTACAAGTTAAATAAAACTTGAAGTATTTTATGCATGTGAAGGATATTTTTATATAGAATTACTGAACGGATTCATGTAATTCTTTCGCTTACAGAAAGCTTCATTATTCATAATTTGACGTAGGGTAATGTTTAACAATAAATGAAAAACCAATCAATACCTGCGAAATCAATGGACCATAGCTATTTCTTAATAGCACACAAAAAATGCATAATGGAATGTGGTCTAACCTAAAAACAGAGTTGACGCATTTAGTAATTCACGTGACATTTGATACATTGAAAACAGTTTTTTTTTGCTAAGGTCATATTTAATCCCAAAAAAAACTTGAAGCTTGCGGTATATCTATAACAACGTCTCGTAAATTAGCGCTCGATAAAGAAGTATTTTGTTATACAAATGACGCAGTGGACGACCAATTTGGTTTATTTACAATTGTACGGGGCCCCTCAAATTATGCCTTCTCGAATTCTTTCGGAATATTTTGGTATACGGAGTCTTCTTTAAATACCATAATGCTTTGAACTAATTATACTTTGACAAGCTCGTGCGTAACACCGGTAGAACCAATGATATTATATGTTACTGGGTAGAACCCTGCCGCAGTCAGCATTTGCTGGACATATCAAATTGGTTTTTGGTAAAAAAACTCATTTTAATACAAGCTTGTTTTGCTGACTGCACTTTTTACCGACTTTACTTACATTCCCATACCAAATTTCAAGTAGTGCCATTAACCGTTGAAGAGTTTCGTCCTGCAGAGATGATCTTGGCCGGACTACCAGGATGTCACTACTAGAATATTATATTGTCACGTAAATATATTTATTAATAAATATAATAATTAAACGTAATTTAAAAACTTACTTATGTATGCCAAATTTCAAGTCAATCCGACTACTGGAAGTTAGTCGAATTTAATTTGCAAGATTTGACTACAGATAGACAGACAGACAACAGGACGGGTGAAACTAAAGGCTAAAGCTAAAGCTTGTAAATAAACGTAATTTTATACGAGTTCAGAGGTTCCCAGCGACACAGAGAACATAATATACAGAGACACCACCTAGTACAAGCAAACGGTATCACCCTAATACTGGCTATACAACTGGCTATTTTTCTTTTCTTTATTTTACAATAGAAGGCACCACTGAGAACACAAATAACACGATTCCTATATGCCATCTAGCGAGACACTAATGATACGGGTGTCGCTTGTTAGCCCAATATATAGCTTGACTAGGACATGACAGGGTTGGTAGATGGCGCTACGTTATATAACCTACTCACGGCCGCTGGTCAGTGCGTAAGCAATCGAGGTTTCGTAGATCCAAACCTATTCGTAATCTGCTGAAAACGCTGTCAGCCATATTAGTTTATAGATTATCTACAGCTTAGGGCTATACTACGAAACTCGAAGTTCGTATCGTACCGTCCCTCTCGCTCTCGTATTAAATAGTTTAAGTGTCAGAGGGACCGCACGACACGAACTTCAAGTTTCGTAGTAGAGTAGTGACGATATGTAGTTTTAATTTTTTTTTTATTCGACTGGAAGGCAAACGAGCAAGTGGGTCTCCTGGTGGTAAGAGATCACCGACGCCCGTAAACATCTGCAACATCAGGGGTATTGCAGATGCGTTGCCAACCTAGAGGCCTAAGTTGGAATACCTCAAGTGCCAGTAATTTCACCGGCTGTCTTACTCTCCGCGCCGAAACACAACAGTGCAAGCACTGCTGCTTCCCGGCAGGATTAGCGAGCAAGATGGTGGTAGCAATCCGGGCGGACCTTGCACAAGGTCCTACCACCTGCTATTATGCGATTATGCAATTATAGTATATAAATATAAGTGTTGTGTAGTGTATATACTTGGTTTGGTGTTTTTCAAAATCCTCTAATATCTCAGAAACGGTGCGTCCTAGCTCAAAAATAGCCAAATTTTCAACCCCCTCCCAAGCCCACCCCCTACGGGACTACCCCGGACCCAACCCCAAAATTTCATCCCCCCCCCCACTTTTAGCACATTGACCAGCCTAACCAGACCCCTGATCCAAGGGTAGCAAAAACTTCCAGGGCCTATAGCTCCGGAACGGGGCTACTCCGAAACACAACGTTCGAAGTTCGTGTCGTGCGATGCGAGTATAAGTGTGAGAGAGATCGCACGATACGAACTTCGAACGTCGTGTTTCGGAGTAGCCCCGTTCCGGAGCTATAGGCCCTGGAAGTTTTTGCTACCCTTGGATCAGGGGTCTGGTTAGGCTGGTCAATGTGCTAAAAGTGGGGGGGGGATGAAATTTTGGGGTTGGGTCCGGGGTAGTCCCGTAGGGGGTGGGCTTGGGAGGGGGTTGAAAATTTGGCTATTTTTGAGCTAGGACGCACCGTTTCTGAGATATTAGAGGATTTTGAAAAACACCAAACCAAGTATATACACTACACAACACTTATATTTATATACTATAATTGCATAATCGCATAATAGCAGGTGGTAGGACCTTGTGCAAGGTCCGCCCGGATTGCTACCACCATCTTGCTCGCTAATCCTGCCGGGAAGCAGCAGTGCTTGCACTGTTGTGTTTCGGCGCGGAGAGTAAGACAGCCGGTGAAATTACTGGCACTTGAGGTATTCCAACTTAGGCCTCTAGGTTGGCAACGCATCTGCAATACCCCTGATGTTGCAGATGTTTACGGGCGTCGGTGATCTCTTACCACCAGGAGACCCACTTGCTCGTTTGCCTTCCAGTCGAATAAAAAAAAAATTAAAACTACATATCGTCACTACTCTACTACGAAACTTGAAGTTCGTGTCGTGCGATCCCTCTCGCTCACGTATTAAATAGTATAAGTGTGAGAGAGATCGCACGATACGAACTTCGAACGTCGTGTTTCGGAGTAGCCCTTCAGCACATAGGCAGGCTACTCTGAAAATCGAAACTCGAAGTTCGTGTCGTGCGGTCCCTCTGACACTTATACTATTTATTACGAGAGCGAAAGAGACCGCACGACACGAACTTCGTGTTTCGAATTACATAGTAGCCCGCTGCATGCGCATACCGGTTTTACGCCATCTAGCGTTACTTTTGCAAACTACTACGAAAACCTCATAGCTGAAACGTAGTCACATGTAGCCTATACTTTCGTATTCTCAATTTATTATTTATGATGTTTCTTATCTTCAAATTAAGGAGTTGAAATAAAGTTGATGTGAAGTTGTGTTTATAAAATATGCTATTCTTTATTTTAATATCAATATTTCTACTTAATTCGGCTTATTTACATTTTATACTTTACAGATGTTAATGGTAGTGCCATCTATTGCCGTTTTTTAGTACTAAATATATCTTGTATGAGTTGGTAGCCCATGCCAGCGACAAGGTTCCATCGAGTGTCACATACAAATTTGTCAGGGTATAAAGCATACAGGTGTGCTTAGTGTTTCCCTTGTATTTTATTTGTATTTATTGCATATCACAAATTTACCTGTGGGTAATACCAATCTCCGGTAGCTTTTAAATATGAACATATTTATGCAAATGCTAATGACACGTGTAGTGATTCATATCAAATATACGTACCATTACGTATTATTGTTGTTATTAATAATATTATTTAAATGATATGAGGTTGAACGTTTGCAACGGAATTCACGATTATATACCTATCTATTCATACCTATATTGTAGACTAAATAAGGAAACAATGCTATACGAGATAAAAAATAATTTGAGTACTTATCTAAAGTTGACAAATAATTAGTCGGCAATCATCGGTGGTCAATATGAATAAGACAAAAATACCCTGGGATTTCCCTTTGCCTCTTGAAAAAGATCTTCTATCTTTTATGATGCCTCTAACTGGTGAAAGTTGGCAATTGTTAGCATGTTTCTTTTCCTATTGCTTCTTTACAATTATATACCTATCTATCCATATATTGTAGATTAAATAAAGAAACAACGCTATACGAGATAAAAAAAAATATTATTTGGAGTACTTATCTAAAGTTAACAAATAATTAGTCGGCAATCATCAGTGGTCAATATGAATAAGACAAAAATACCCTGGGATTTCCCTCGCCCTTTGCCTCTTGAAAAAGATCTTTAGCAACTCTCTTCATTCATCATCATCATGTCAGCCGAAAGACGTCCACTGCTGGACATAGGCCTCCCCCAAGGCTCTCCACTCCACTCAGACCGGTCTTGTGCTTTCCGTATCCACTGCAATCCTGCGATCTTAACCAGGTCGTCGCTCTATCTTATTGGAGGCCTACTGACAGCTCATCTCCCGGTCCGCGGACGCCATTCGAGAACCTTCTGACCCCATCGGTCATCAGTCCTGCGAGCAATGTGCCCCGCCCACTGTCACTTCAGTTTTACACTCTTTACATTATCTTCACTAAAAAGCTTATCATTATCATCACCAGCCAGAATGTCCATGGCTGAACAAAGGCCTCCCCCTTAAATTGCCACAATGAACTACAACACGCCACCTGCATCCACCGGTTGCCGTAACTATCACGATGTCCTCAGTCATCGCCATCTCATCCCGTCGGGTGTCCTAGAAGGCGACTAAGGGAAATTCCAGAAGACGGTCAGCATCATCTTCTGCGTACACCCATCAGCGTATTGCAACTGCGATCGCCAAACCACCTGCCAAGAGTGGCCTAGTTAGAATAGTATATCTACGTAACGTATTAGTTTTTTGCGACGCGACGTCACATTTCAGTTCCCTCTTTAGGATGCTATTATAAACTCGTGAACCTAAAACGTCGTTATTTCGGTCCATTTTAACGCGACCTTCCTCAATTTCTGCAAATGTCACGACTTAGACGTGTAAATAACGTAATGTTTGAATCGCAGTAGTTTTAATTGTTTTAGATGAGATATGATCTACTGTTAAATAAATCATCGGTGTAGGAAAAAAACTTACAAACGCCGCGAGATTTAAAAAAATGATTTTTCACTGCAATTGAAGTTAGAAGACGAAAAATTACATATAATGGACATAATTTGAAAAGGAATACAATCGCTTGTTAAAAGTATTTCTACTAATTTAGGTATACACGTCAGCTGTGCTGAACTTAACACACCTGCTTGAATTGTTTTACATATTGACAAGCTATGAGAAACCACCAGAAATAACGTATTTTTTTCTCAAATAGTCCCTACACGATGGTTGATCCTATGATCTGACTTACGAACTCAAGTATTCGAGGTAAATGAAGTAGGTATAAAGTTTTGCATAAAGATATTTTTGATTACTTCTCTACAACTCCGACCTGAGGATGTCAGTTATAATTTCGTACATCAATTGAAAAATAAATGATAACCCTCGTCCGAATACCAGACTTCTAATGTTTGACATAATTTAAATATAAGAAACAAAAGATTGATTAATTTAGAGGTAGCGAGAGTTGTATACCAGAATCGTAGCAAGTGGAAGGATGTAGTCTCTGCCTACCCCGTTGGGAAAGAGGCGTGATTTTATGTATGTATGTATGTTTAAAAATAAACGCATATCTTTCATTCGTCCGTTAATGTCACAACTGTGTTGCACTTTGATATTTACCGACTTAACTAATTGTTTATGTAGATGACGTCACAGTCAAGGACGTATCGCCGGAACGTTTGTTTTTAAGGAAAATTTTAGTTGGTTTGTATTTATTATTCAAACGATACAATTACATAATGAATTGTTGTACTTACCTTTAAATAGTTTGTTTCATTTTTTTTACAATATAATTGTTATCTAATAGCTGAACAAGGTTGTCTAAATATGAAACAATGATAAATAATTAATCCAGTATAAGACGAACAAGGTCTTCCAAACCTTATCACAGAAAGTGGTAACAGTTGGTTTCTTTTCCGTAATACGCGAATTTATCCAGTTCCTTACCAATATTTTTTATCATCACTCGTTAATCGGGCTCAGACGTCCCATTAAGATACAAAAACATTATCAAGATAACACAGGGCCCCACGTTTAACTTATCAAATGATAATAAAATCTGCACGCTCACCTTGAGACCGGCGAAGTGTGAACCTGTCTTTGTTTGCTATGTTTTCGTGACGTGACCTAGGCCATAAATATAACTACCCTCGTGAGATAATATTAGACGTTAAAATAAATATGCATAATGTTTTATTTGTAGAACTGTACGAGCAAATGTTTTCTTCGAGTATGTTATTGAAGTATTTTTGTCTGTCTTTTGATTAGGATTATTTGACTTGCATCACCAACTTGTTTTTTTTTTCTTGTGCTTTGCCCTCTATCGTATCTAACCACCGCCATATATATTAACAATAATGTCTTATTGTTCGCCTTAAAATTCTCTTTGTATTGTTCAATATTCAGAAAAGAAAATTCGAACATGTATTTGCCAAAAAATCTCGAAACTTTTACATGTTTCAAACAACGCATGCAAAAAACGGAATACATTAATTACGATTAAGTAATTGTTATCCTAGGCACTGTAAATTCATCCATAAATACAATACAATACAGTACAATAACTCTATATTGCACACAAACACATTGTAAGCAGTACAAAAAAAACACGAATATATAGAGATTTTGTGAGGTAAGCAATAGGCGGCCTATGATCACCCACCCTGATTTTTGATTTACATCTTGTATTGTCATCGTATCTATATCATACAAATACTCTTCTAACAAAGTTAATAAGTTCTTGAATATCAACGACGCAACCCTAACTCGTTACACCGCTGACGTAGTAAAGTTCGAAATATAAGAATAATGAAATAGTCTGAAGCTCCCAGCCTTCTTGCCTTGAACTTTCCTGTTTAAAAAACAAAATTAAAAGTTTAGCGAGCAAAGCTAGTCTTATAACTCTATCTGTTTCAACATCATCCCACTAATCGCGATTTAGTGTTAAAATTTAGATCCTTGATAGTTTAACGATTCATTTTATAAGCACAATACGTTGTACTGCGTTTGAATAAGAAAGTATTGATTGAAGAAATACGTCAAGTTAAATCAAATCATGTAACAAAAGGTTTCTTCCATATATTCACGTATAAGGATGGGAAAACTATTATTTATTCTCTTGGTGTGGGTTTCCGAAAGGGATATTATTTGGAAAGCATTCACAAAGCCGAAGCGAATATATTATTTATTATGACTATTTTTTGGGTTGCTTATATTACATTGAAGTATTTTTCTTAGTGAATTTAGTAAAATGTGTCTTTTATGTTGTTATTCGTATCGGCTCATCATATAATGATATGATATTAATCGTACATAAAGTGCTATTTAAGTCTGAGGCAAACTATTCGACGACAATGTCTAGGTCAATCGTCAAAACCCCTATTTCATTAACTATTCATACTGTCAAATCTGTCTAATTTTTTTAGCCATTTTGAAACCCGACTCATCATTGTATTTAGAACTGTAAAGGTCACTTGTTGCCTGCCACGTTTATGAAATAAGGTCCTGAAAGTAATAATTAAAACCTTTAAAGTTATATTTATAACCACCTCCATAAACATAACTTCCAGAAACTTTAAATTGCTTGCCAAGTTTAGTTCCTGATCGTTCGTGTATAAAATTATCTTGTTTACAAATGGAAAGTTCCATAAGCTCAACCCAAAACTTAGCCTGACTTTGCGATAGTATTATCATTGCTATCTTTATCCATCCAACAACATACTTTATCAGATTCTTGCACGAGTATTTCGTAAGATCTCGCACGTTTTGTTTTGATAATTATTTTGTGCAAAATTTAAACCCTTGCTTTGAAATTTCGTCACGTTTTAGCTTACAAGTTGTGTTTACATTTTCAATGGTTTTGTTTCCAAGTTTAAACTGAAATTTAATTGTTGATTGTAGACATAAAGGTAACATGTTCCTTTAATAAAATACATAGTTAAATATCTGTATAGCATATAGTCAGTATATCACAACAAAAAGCAGTGAGCGGCCAAAGTCATAATAAAACATCTCGTCATGTCACTCTGACGCAGTTTTGATAGTATCGGTCTACAAATGATAGAACATCGTCATCTCTTGAGCTCACTTCACACAGTGGCTTTCGCTGCTACGAGTATAGATCTACGTACCGTGTTTTAATTCGAACATTGACGTGTGGAGTATTTGGTTCATGGCAACTCTACATCTTTATCCTCCTCACAAACAAGTTCTCATTGCAATTTATGAACTTGTCAAACTGCTACTGGTGATGCTGCTGTACCTTAAGCTAATGATAACACAATTGAGAAAGATATACAACATTCGTTAACTGTGGAAACCATTATCGGTTCTTTCCTGATTTCAACATTTTTGGCCTTTATCTAATGCAATCCGCGGGTATACGTTTTTGCAGGCCGCTTCCAAGCGGAGTAATTGGAGGTCTATGGAGGATACGTAATACCTATGTCCAACAGTGGGTATCTTACGGCGGATATGATAATGATCCTAAGTAAGAATTAAAACCGATTACCTCGCTTCTCCGCAATCACACGTTCCAGGCAGCTACTATCTCTTCAGCTCTGTACAACACATGTTTTCTTGCTAAATCCTTCTTACACCTGGATAAGCTGCGTCTGTACAAGACATATTATTATTATGTTCTACAAAACCCTCTTACATCGCTTACTTTTACCTACTGTCCTGCAATACACATGTGGTTGCAGAATAACCAGGTTGATTTACTTTTTGTATATGAACCCCTATGTAAATAAACGCCTGATTCAATCAACTATACCCATTCTCAAGTTATAATCATAAGCCTTAGAACTCATCTCTTTCTGTCGAATTCAAACAGTGCACAATAGAAAAAGATGATGTATTCGATTGCGAACGCCCACGCGTCAGACAAAATTATGGTCTTAGAACTTGTTTTTATAGTGACGTTCGATAACCCAGTATCTTAACGTGCATAATATATCGAGCGAGATATTGTGTAATACGCTTTGTTTATATTGACACGCCCACACTACATAAGTGCTTCCTTGCCGTTTCAATGTCGACGATAGTATCGACGCTGCTGAGCTCCGCTGGCGCAGAGTCAATTGGAGACCACAACTTCAACAAATGAGGAAGACTGATTAATCACTGAACTATTTGAATAATCTCTTTATCCAAAGCGACACGGACAAGGTGTATATTCATTTCGGGTTGGAGATGATTTAGTTGGGCATAAAACAAAAAATCAATTCAAAAATACGCTATTTACCTTGCTTCTCCTATACAATTAATCAAATGTTCCCATTTTACGCTGTTTATAAAACTTTAGTTCTACTATCCACCTGAGTTAACCATAAATTTAAAGGGTTTGCTTTTCTTGTCACATTTTTAAATATACTTAATCTCACTGATAAAAAAATGTTTTACCAAATCATGATTCCCCTAATTACTAATTACCTATCGTTTCCAAAGATTTTTATCGTATGGTATTTAATCAGTTACATTATTTGATAAGAAGAGGATAATCCCTTGAAATATTATTTAATCGTGATGATCAATTAGCTGTTAGAAATTTGCAAGATAACCCATTATCTTGAGTAATCCTAAAACTAATGCCACTTACCCCATCAATTATTCATAGGAATCCTAATGTCTCCAACACGTGTCTTTCTCTATCGAAACTAATCATTTAATCCTTTAATGCATTCTCATCAAAGCCTGAGTTCTGCTGGCAAGAAGTTAAAACAGAAAGTTGATGACTAGTTTCATATTAATAGTAAAACTTATAGGTAGTAACTCTTAAGAAATAGCTTATTGATATCCACTTAGTCGATAGACCATTTTCTTAATTGCAACGATTCGAAATAATTTTCCATCGCGCTGTTGCGAGTATACAGATACTAATTTTAACAGCGATTTCATTTAATAACCTTTTAATGGGTTTATAAATTGAGTTTCCTAGCTATAGGAAAATTACTCTTCGCTACCTCGTGGTGTAAGTACCTAAAGTGTCGAATTTTCGATAAGACAAATCGTTAATAATGTCTAAAGAACTTCATGTTTCCTCATATTTTTTTTCTAATTTTAGTATCGAAGCTTAAGCCTGTGTGACTATGCCAGCCTTTCCACATTTGAAACTCGCTTTGCAAGCTTGTAAATTATAATTCTCATTGGTCGTTCATGTATCCATTCTAGAAGGTTTTGAATGACATGTTATATAATAATAATCCAGCTTGTATGTTTATCTACTTGCTACTGTTGCCTCTTCTCATGAAGATGAGAGACTGGGTAATGTAATGATTGACATCTATTGACATAATTATTCACACACATTCCCTCTGAGGACTCTTGTTTCACATTATACAATTTTCAGCGGCCATTTGTTAATCAAACATACAATAGTATCCCAATTGATGGAAAGAAAAGATTTCGATAACAATTGTCATTAATATCTTCAATATCAAAATCATTAATTAAAATAAAAAGCTCAATGAGTCCTATTTCAATTTTTTTTCCGCTGCAATCTAAATAATCTGAATATTTACAATTTTCTTGGTATCAAAAAGATTATCTTATTCCAAAAAGAGATTTATGCAGTAAGTGAACCAGTTGTGATTCCCTGAAGTTACATATCAACGTAGCTGCTTTAATGAATAATTTTCACGATAACATCAGAACTGTCACTTGTTATTAGCATTTGCGTCAAATCTTTATATAGCCCATAATCATCCATGGCAAACAGGACTTGTGAGTGCGTTATCATTATCATTTGCGCATTTCGCATCATTGCAATTTCGACCTTCAACTAATCTGATAACATTGGACCAAACGTTTGCTCCAACCACTGCACTTTGCACGTTGGCGGAACCATTTGGCGCTAACAATGCTATTGGATTATAGTCAGGTGTTACTTCTTTTTACGGACTTCCGTGACTCGATTTGGAGACTAAAGTATTTGTCGGTTCATCGGTTGCTTAAAATATCTGACGTGTTTTCGTTGGCAGTGAAAAAACATGTTGTTCGTTTGATAATTGAGAGGGAATAGTTTAGGATTGTTCTATTATTAAGGTTGTTAGCCTACATACATGTAGACAAGGCGTACTCTAGATAAAATATTTATTATGTCGTCGTGGACTGGCCACACCCACTCGAGCCCTGCTTATTGAGTCCCAAATAATAATAGGTGGATGAAGTAGGAGCTAAAATCAGGTCTAAAATTAGCAAAGATAATTTGACAGTCACAGATCAATATGTACAATTGTTGCTACAGTTCAGCCACCGTTGTTCTCATTGTCATTGTTGTTGTTGTGGACTTTTGTTATGGTCTGAAATAAAGTTTTTTTTTTCACCATCATCATCATCATGTCAGCCGAAAGACGTCCACTGCTGGACATAGGCCTCCCCCAAGGCTCTCCACTCAGACCGGTCTTGTGCTTTTCGCATTTCTTTTTTTTTATTGTTATAAAAATATAGCACCATATATAGGTTTGGTTGTTATAGATATTGTTATGAAAAACATATTTTAGGGCACAATGAATTTAATATTCACATTTGACAATTTCACTAGCAACGTGATTCAGGCAACAAGTACCAAGTCAACTAATTCAGCTACTTTTGGACCCGACTTAAAACAATTACGTCCTAAATTGTGGCCATGCGTTTTGCGCTTCAGTAAAGTGACAGTTTAATAGAAAACCGCGTCCTCATTTAATTTAATTCTGCTTTTCCTTACTGCACTCTGACCCGTTTGCTAATAAGCTTCTAAGAAAGCCATAAAACTTGCTAAATGCATATTTACTTCATTGACGGTGCTTCAATTTGGAAAATCTCTAGTTTAAAGTGTCGGCAGTATTGCACGTGCACGCTTTATAACGATTATTGCAACTGTTCTGCAGGTAGATAAAAACGTAAAAATCACAATCACTATAAAGACGTGATCGTATAGAATGATCTCACTAGGCTGGATTTGAATCATGTTCTATAACGAAATATTCATGATGACTCTGACTATGAAACATGATCAATATCAGTAGGATTCAGATTAGCACTTGTAGGTATTGTCTATAGATTGACATTCGGATACATACGAAAGGAAGGTATTAGACATATTTATTTAATTTATATTTTAATATTTAAATCAATAACGCTTTCCGCGTCTGTCTGTTTGCATATCCTGCCCATAACTCCTATTAAACCACACAACAGATTTTGTTACGATTTTTTGTCACTATCAGTTTGATTATTTTTCATAAAAGATTTATATACAATACATAAGTAAAGAACCGCCCAACAGAAAAAAGAGGTACAAGATTTGAAGCCTTTGATTATAACATTTATTTTTATATTTTTGCCTTAAGTTTAACCTGTCGGCAGTCCACCTGGTGGCCTGCCAACGCTTCGTCTTCCGGTTCGTGGTCGCCACTCGAGGACTTTTCTTCCCCAACTGTTATTTGTTCTGTGTTCTGTTCTTTTTTTGTTGTTGGTTTATGGTGTGCAATAAAGAATATTTGTATTGTATTGTATTATTCTTCGAGTGATCTGGCCCTTTGCCACTTCAACTTGCATATTTTTCCAGCGATGTCGGTGACTTTCAAAAAGAGGGGTGTTATAAGTTTGACCGCTAGGTGTGGCTGGCTGTCTGTGTCACCGTAGCTCTTAAATGGGTGGACCGATTTGAATGCGGTTTATTTTTTTTAAATCAGGGTTTCTAGCGATGGTTCTTAGACATGTTTCACCAAGATCGGCTCAGCCGATTTTGAATTTCGAAGTGACGAATTCGGGGGGTTTCCAACTTTTTGTTGATTAGGTTGTTACAGGCAAAATGTTTACTCAGTGGATAGACGCACTCTTCCATTTTATCACTAGTAAATTATCTGTATGCCGAAAACATTAAATGTGCTTTAATGCTTCAACCGATTGCTTAAACTTGCGAAATCATTATGTAAGAATTAATGTTTATGTTTGATTTTCGAGTTTATTGGCAATGGGTTAACGTTAACATGAACATTATCTGGCCTCTATGGTGTTCTAGTTAACTTCTAGTTTTTAGGATTCCCCGCTCGGTAGGTGATAAACGAGGCCCAATTTACTGAAGGCTGGCAGGAATGTACATATCACAAAACTGTAATAAATAGACAGCTGAATTTATACATAATGCCTTGTACTATTGCCGCTACACCAGCAAGAGATAAATAAATAAATATCATAGGACACAGCAAAACTTGTACTATGGATTCTAGGCAACGGATAAATATACAGATAAATACATACTTAAATATCCAAGACCCGAGAACAAACATTCGTATCATTCATACAAATATCTGCCCCGGCCGGGAAACAAACCCGGAACCTCAAGCCTCGTAGTCAGGTTCTCTAACCACTTGCCCATCCGGTCGATAAAAAACATACAGTGGAATGAGAACCTCCTCCTTACTGTACCCAATACGAGAAACGTATTATATTTGTTTTCATTGTGTTCTATAAGAACGTTTAAATATAAAAAAAATCTCAAACTCTGAATGATAATAATGATAAATATACTTTCAAATCAAAAAAGCCAAGCGGGAGTCGGTCTTAAAAAAACCTATTATTTTTTGTCGGGTGCTGTACTTTATGAATTAAAACAAAAAGGTTTTCAGTTTTTTTTTTAATACATAGAAACCGCATTATGATTCATATAAATGTGACTAGCTTATTTTTATTTTTTTGCAGAATCTTAAATGCACAAACTACTACTCACGCTTGGCTTTAATACTAATATTTTTATCATTATGTAACACATAAATAACCTTAAAGTATAAACAATATTTATCAAATCCTCGGTACCCATGAAAGATAACTAAAAGTTGTTAATTTTTTGCTAGGTTTATCTATATAGTCTTTTAATGTGTTTTACAAACCAACTTTGACCTTTTACACATGTTTGACATTAAATGCAAACATGACCGAATACTGCCTTTTCGCATCGTAATGTTTGGCAACCTGTTTTAATTCGCCACTTTTCATTTCGCAAACTCTAAAACTGTAAATATTTCAGGTTTTATTTCAGGGCCATCGTGTAGAACCCTTAAGGTTAGGTTAGGTTACTTTTAAAGAAATCCTGAAATATTTACAGTTTCAGAAATATTTAACAGTTGGGAATTGAAAAGTTGCGGAATGAAACAGGCTGCCAAACGTTTTTCGCCGAAATATTAGTAAACCGCATAAATACATATATCTTATGTATGAATTTAGGCATATAAAATTAGAGAGTGAAAAAGAGCTTAATTCGACCCATAGGTACTTTTACTAACTACTACTACTGACACTTACTGACCTGACAAATAATGCAACTATGGATAAGACTGATACTTCGCAATTCGCAGTTATTTGCTTAATTAGACAAGAAACAAAAAACTATGAATTCAGATCATCCAAATACACAGGCTGCTCCAAAGTGATACATTGAAAACCATTAGTTTTTCGGTAAATATTGGACTGATTGTTAAGATACTTTGCAGTTTGGTTTTAAATATCTTGCTAAGCCAGTAGTATTCATATTTGTCGAGAGGCTAAGGTCGCCCAGTATAATAGATAATAGGCACCTGTCCCACCGCCGACGATGAACGAGAAGCGAGTAGAGATACAACACGCGTAGGCGATATCTTTGATAGCTCTTGTCGTAGCGTCAAACTAGTAGGTACAGAAAAAGTTTTCGACACAGCGCTGTGTGAACGGTCAGCGATAAACTGTTACTATATGCATGCATCTCTTTTATTGGTACGCGATACCTATTGTTTGTTTAAAAAATAATCGATAGCTTATCGCTTTCTCGATGGCGGTGGGATAGTGCCTTAATAAGATTAGACCGATAAGGTTTCTTCGACGGTTCATTGTTTTTTAAAATGAATCCAAAATATTTCAGCAGGTGGCTGGGTCAAATTAATGCAATCAAATTACGACGTAATGAAACTAGGTTTTACTGTAGGGCACCAGCGTATTGAGATAGGAGATGTTCGTGAACAACAAAAAGATAACATTTTTTAAAACAAAGTTAAAAGTAGCACAGTTCACACGATTCGCTCTGAATAAATCTCACGAAAACAATGCAACAAAAGAATCCGAAACATGTATATTCAAATTTTCACCTGTGCTGACATTTTTTTACGATACAATTTGTGTCATCATCATCATCATGTCAGCCGAAAGACGTCCACTGCTGGACATAAGCCTCCCCCAAGGCTCTCCACTCACACCGGTCTTGTGCTTTTCGTATCCACCGCGATCCCGCGATCTTAGCCAGGTCGTCGCTCCATCTTGTTGGAGGCCTACCGACAAATCGTCTCCCGGTCCGTGTGTGGCGTCCGTGTGTGGAATTTGTGGCGCGGAATGAAAAATTTCCTTAAAAATTTTAGGAGTATTTTCATTTTTATTGACAGAATTTTTCTCTGAAGTCATTCGAATGCTCTAATTTTTAATTAAACTTTTATTCGCTTTTTTTGCTCTAACAAACATTGAGAATCTGCACATGTTCCTTTTACTTTCTTTTCAAAGCCCTCTTTCACACTACCTATTATCTTAGTTTCATTTTTGTAGCCCTTAACATTTGCACTATTAAAATCATCTAAATATCTCAGATACTCCATGACAGTCACGTTATATCTTTTGAGTAATATATTAACATGTTATGTTTTTTATTGTTTTTTTTTTTTAATTAATAGTACTTAGTATTCATGGCTCAGTTTTACATGCATTCTGCTTTCATCCAGCCCTTCAATTTCTTGTCCCAACACTCTGGTCAAATTGCCGTTATGAGCGACATAGGTTTATTTTCCAATATCACTAAAGTAATCCCGTAATCGCAGATCCCGCGAGGCCCAATGAGCTAATGACACATTTCCTAATGCCATAAAAGCTTTTAGATTATTTATGTCAAGGTCAGTATATATCGCCGGTCGTATGTTTGTTTGTTTATAAACATTAAGGTGCGCTATAGCAGGCCATTTGGCAGAGTCGCCACCGGTTGATTTATTAGTTTATATTTAAGGAGCATTGTTTACATTGTTCCTGTTTAATGAGGTGTCTCCGTCATATGACAGATGTTGAGAGTGTGCCACATAATTACAGTACCTACGTGTTTATAAAATATTGTGATGATTTTACACTATAAAACATAGAAATTAAACTTTCGATCCAGCTTTGTACGAGTAACTTACACACAGAATACGTTAACTAACTAAAAACTAACTAACTTGGCTCAGCGACCCAAAGAGGGTCTTGGCCTTCGAAACGAGAGAATGCCATCTGGCCCGATCGTGCGCAGCCTCTTGCCAGTCGCCGACTTGAAGACGTCGCAGATCCGCCTGTACCTATCCTCCCAGCAGTACCTGGGTCGCCCAACCGGGTGGCGACCAGTTAAAGAAAGTTAAGTATCTATAAGACTGTCGTAAGACCTGTCCTTATGTATGGCTGTGAGGCCTGGACACTAACACAAAAAGAGGAATATCAACTTCTTGTAGCGGAAAGGAAGGTCTTGCGTAAGATCCTGGGACCTGTCAAGATAGACGACGGCACGTGGAGGATCCGTAAAAACATAGAGATCCAGGAGCTGGTGGCTGAACCCCATATCATCGCCGTAACAAAATCACAAAGACTTCGCTGGTTCGGCCACCTACTACGAATGGGAGAGGATCGGGCTGCCAAGAGAGCGTACGTGGGACAGAATACGTTAAGACATTAATAATAAACACTACACTTAACACCTGGTTCAAGACATTTGCTGAAAGAGACAGAAAGGACATCAAGGTGGTTCCGAATCAACCTCCGCAAACTTCTCTTGACAGGCCTGTGGACGAACATGTTCTCGTATCGGTCTAGTCAGCCACGAAAAACGTTATGCACATGCAACATGCCAAAATTCGTCTGAAACAGACGCATAGGTCTAAATGATGAATGACACTTAACAATAAGTAACTGCGCTTAAAGTTATCGTCTCTTACGTATCGTCAATAATGTGTACGAGTAAGATATAGGTAAAGTTGATAGTGAATGTATTGGTAAATACTCGTATATTTCCCCGAAAATGGGAATAAACCCTGAATCCAATAACATGTAGAATCGAGATAATTCAGAGCATACCTGACTAACATTGACCCCGCCGGAAATCGCTCGGAATAATTGCGTAGTTCAGGGAATTCAACAACATTGTTTAAAGACTGAATCGTTGGCATGGTGTGTAATACTTTACGATCAATCAGCTTCCAGAAGCCACATTAAATCGCCCCAAACTTGCTATTCATAAAGAGTTAATAGAAGCAGATGTGTTTCTACGTGAAGAGTAAGATAGCAGGTGTAATGACTCGCGCACGAAGTATTCTGTCTTTAGGCTGATCTTGTATCGTAAACCTCATTGCTGAGGATCATGACGTCCATGAATCGTTTTTTGGACAATCGTTCTTTTGGCACAGCCTTCGACAGCGTGTAACCTTAGCTTCACACTGCTCGTGAAGTTGAAAGAGGTTAGGCGAATACGGTAATGTGGACAGGCACTTCGTCCAACTCAGTCGTCAAGTTTCCCTAGTACTTCTTCAAGAACTTCGCGAGTAGTGTGAAGCTAAGGTTACACGCTGTCGAAGGCTGTGCCAAAAGAACGATTGTCCAAAAAACGATACTACCCTACGGCTTCGTGGACGCTTAGGTATACTCGTGTTTCGCGGATCTGATCTGTCCAGCCCATGTGGCTCCTTTCTCTTGATCGCTTGCCCCGAACTTTCCCTGTCATTAGGATAATTTCTAGGTTCTCGTTCTTTTTCCTGGCTATGTGTATGTCACCAAAGATGTCGAAGATCTTACTCTAAGTTGATGACTTATTTGAAATCGTTTCGGTGTTGCGGCTTTTCTTGGGTCCTAGCAAGACCTTATCATCGGATAATCCGGTCGGTCGTTTGCTATATTTCATAAAAATAAAGAAAATATCAAACGCTTTGAAAAATTTCGATGGTTTCGATAACAGGTTGTTCCAATTTAGTTTTTTTACCCTTAGTTGGATCATATCCAATTATCCACCTTAATTCGTTAAATTGTAATGTACAGAGTTACCTAGGAATTTTCCTCGCGCCCAGATCGTCCCACATGTGTATGTATGGCTGTTTAAACTTGGTATATTCCGTTGATCCCTGTTATCTTTCGCTCAATTAATACTATTTATAAATGAACGGGTCAAACAATCATGCACGCTTCGATAACGCTTCATAATATTGTAATTGACTTATCACACTTGACTTGCTACAGCAGAAAGACAGTATTTACTTATTATAAGTGAAAATAACGTGCTAACAGGTCACAACCTTGAACAAAGTGCAATTAATGCTAAAACATGGAGACAAAATATATTTTTGACCAACGGCAAAGCTCGTGATTTAACCTTATCGAACTCTTGATATCAAATCGTCGGTGATACCTAGTGCTCTCCACGAAGACGCGTGATTTTGTCGAAATTAGTCATTAATGACATTGTAATAAGAACCACGGCACGCGTCATCGTGAATTTTCCATAATAAGGTATAATTTTCACTGTCAGAACAGTACAATGTTAATAATGTTAGTACAGTGAAAATTATACTGGTACCATATGGAAAAAGCTAATTACTTACGCGGTATTACAGTATCACCGATCAAATCTTAATCAAACTAAACCAAATGTTATTCGTGGACTGGATAGACTTCAGTCACTTCTTCGTTTATCGAATTGATTATCTTACGGACAAATATGCTCTTTGCAGTTTAGTACTTGTTTTAGCTATTACTATTTACTTTGACTTCCTTCATATTTAGTTGAAATGAACACTTTTATTCATGGCTTTGTCTCCATTTTATTGACCATAGCTTCGATCTATAAATATTTTGAATTTAATTTAGTTACGGAACCACACAGATAGGTAAAGTATGCAATAAATCCATAGGTACTTACACTGTATTATGTGAATTTTAAATCAGGGATAATACGTAGCGGTTTTATTGCATTTCTGTCGCCCTAATCGCCAAATGATTTGTGAATAGGTAAGTATCTAGTAGAAATTAGTTACCTGTATGAAAACGGTTTTGATGTCTTTTCATGATTAGTGACACTTATGTATTAGTTATTCTCTTTTATAAACTATAAGATATTAATGGAGCAGACAGGTAACTTGTCTGTTGCTTGCTTGCTTGTATTGTATGTTTATCATTTTAATCACTTTTGGTTACTTTGCTACTTTCTTATTACAGAACCGAAAATCTGCAAACACGTTAACATTTACTAGCTTTATACAATTGTAAAACTGAAACTACAATATGTTTCTTTTTATCTATGTATTTTACATACAATGTTCGCGTGTTGCCTTGTATTGTCCCATACAATCGATTTACGAGGAGCCGTTAAATTTTCAAATTACCTAGTATGATTTTAAAGGTTTTACATTTTCTTGTCAGTGTACGGCATACATCGTTTTGTTGTTTATACGGAATATGGAAAAATAATGTAGCGCAAAAACAGATTTGTTGCAACATAAACATCCAAACTTACCTTTCATTAGATATTTCAACACTTTTAAAGAAATCTAATAAGGTTTACTCTTCTACTTATCCGCAGATATCTTTGGTAAAAAAAATTCGTAGAAAATATTTGTTTTATATCTTAGCCTTTGCACCAACACCTCGTTTGAAGACAGCCATGTAATTTAAATCTTCTAATTACAATCATATGTTAAATTCCAACGCTTAAACGTCATCTACTTTCCAAAGCCCTTTCTCACTGAGCAGATAACTCGTAATCTTTAGGTACAAATCCAATTATAAATGAATACTCCGTCAACTTCCCAACCATAGATATACGCAATAATAGACCTGGGGCCCTTGTTCACGATAGCATAGAAATTAATCTCGATCGTGAGAGTTTGAGTTTCTTGCCGGATTCTTCTCAACAGAGGCTTTTTCCGAACCGGTGGTAGATTTTTTGACGTTCATAATTGCTTGTTGTAGCCTAATTTGAATAAAGAGATTTTGACTTTGACTTTGACATTGTATGGAAAACTTTGACGTTTTTATAGAATCCGGCAATCAACTGAGTGGGGCTCACTTTATACTGTTCGATGTTATTTTTAATTTTTTCGATCTAATGTATTTTTATGTGTATCGAATATGTATAAATAAATGTTTCTCTCTCTCTCTCTCTCTCTCGAGGTACTTTTACATTAAGTATAGTAACTTTTTTCTATTTACCAAATAAAAGGCCCACGTAAATATTGAAATAAACAAATCTCTTATTAGCATTTATAGTGATTTTTCCCGGCAATGTTTGGTTCAGCAGGGCTACTACGAAACTCGAAACTCTAAGTTCGTGTCGTGCGATCCCTTTGACACTTATACTATATAACACGAGAGCGAAAAGGACCGCACGACACGAACTTCGAGTTGCGAGTTTCGTAGTAACCCTGCTGATAGATAGAGGCCTTTTCTTAGTGATCGTTGGTCTTCCCCTAACAGAATAGGAAATATGCAGGCATGTGTTCAAATATATCTTTATTGTTTGGCAAACTGATGTGGGGTCATTCAAATGTTACATAAGCACGGAAGGGGGGCGGGGGTCTTTGCTTTTCTTATTTTTGATGGCGGGGCGGGTCTAGATGGTGCTTACGTCAGCAATATTTATTCATTATCTCTTTTTTTTTTTGCAATAACAATAAAGAAACCTGAATAGATTTAAAAATATATATACCAATGTTGTTTAAACATAGGGGGGAGTGGCTAAAGATTCGCTGACAAGGGGGAGGAGGGGGTTAAAAATTACTAAAATTCTGCTACCTAAACGGCCCCTATGTAGTTAGATGATTTTTTAAATATCTTGAGAAAAGTACGGCGATATCGACACTGTAAATTGTCAATTAGACAGAGAGATCTGACTTAAACTATGACGTTATATAACACGACGATTTTTCTAGATTGAGCTAGATTGAAAACTACATTCGCTCGTATCTTTTTGATGATTTTTACATAATTCGTTTTATTTTTGTATTACGTTAAGTTATTTAATAAGAAAATGATGTTTCATACATACCTATTCCCTTTTTCATGAAAAGACCCTTTATATGGTCTAAAATACAGTTTTTCTCGTTTTTTGTTTCGATTCATAATAATTTAGAAACTACATTCTCAACAAATTAATAATTTATATTTGTATTTGCATTTACTGTACTTATCTGTTTTTACTTAGGCCTACACTTACAACTTACAACCAGTCGTCGTCTGCGCAAGCCCGTATGCTAATTATCTCTAATAAGAGTCGCTTTCTAATTTATTTATTTACACGAGTACGAATTCTAGTAATACTTAATCGAGTTCAAGCAAAGATATCAAAATGTGATAGACGACTGATTTAGCACTAATATCTGACCAAATACTTTTATCGTTATTTATGGATTCTTATTTACTTCATTTTGTCTTGTGTGTATCAAAAACCAAGAAACAAAATCGGAAAGAAAAAAAAATGGCAAATTGATATCGTCTAAATTAGCGATTTAAAATCAATTTGCTCCAATCGGATATAATGGGGGAATAAAAAGTTCTTGAATTTTTTTTATTTTTTTTAAGGAAATCTGTATTTGGTGAATTTTGCGTTTTACCGTCAAACAGTGTACTTAAAAAATATATAAAAATAACAACGAGTGAATTGCTGTAATTCGTAGACTACTCTGTTCGTAGATTAGTTTGTTCGTAGACTAGACTGTTCATAGACTTTTCTGTATACGTTGTTAGCGTAGCTTTTTTACGATTTGTATTTATTATTCTGTAATTTATAGCTGTTAGTTCTCTGGAAATAAATAAATAAAGTCACTAAATCTACCTTAAATACTGCTTTCACCACAACATAGTCATACATTATTCTAATTCAAGGACGTTGTATACAATCAGTTTAGCGTCCGCTCCGTGGCCCACTTACGCTAAATTTATTCAATAATGCGCATGTCACAGACACATTATTGCAATTATAATGCATAGAACACTGCACCGGATACTGATAACACCACTTGATGCCAATAATAATGTGACTATTAAAGACTACAAAACAACAAGCTCTGACGTCGGTTCTGTTTCGAGAAGTTGTGTACCCATGGCAAATTCGGCTTAAAATTTAATTACGTGGATTTTTATGGATGCTCCAGTTTAAATTATGTGTAAAAAGCCAAGGTGACTAGTAGTGACCTATAAATTCTCAAACAGAGGATCGCAGGTTTCAAACCCTGGCTCTCGTAAGTTTTCGGAATGTATGAGATTACATTCGTGTACGTAATGTAAATGTACGTAAACTCTTTACTGTACAAAAGAAAAGAAGCAAAATACAATTGACAAACTTTGGGATACATCTACAAAGCGGAACTTAGATCTGTTTGTACTGTTTTTAAATCCATAATATATTCACTTAATATAATCTATCTCTCCATAAGTATCACGTAAAGTACTTAAACACTTCTATCCACTTATAGCGCTTGCGGCCAGTTCAAGTCTCCTTAACAGAATGCAGTCTGTGTCCTTGTTTGGTATCGCTCAGCATGCTCTTAAAATAGCTTTAAATGGTGTCTTTATATAGCCTTCGTGAGCGATAACTTTTCTTTTAGCGTTGTAATTTATAACTCGCGTGTCTTTATTGATGATATCATAACGCGCGTTTAGACATTATACGCCCGATAGAAATGCATTCGAATTGAAATCTTTATACCTACCTAACAGAACAGTGTAAATATAAAGAGAATTCAGGATTCTCACACCTTATTCAATGATGTTGCGTGTATTTATGAGGGTAGGATTTTGATAGCGTGCCTCGAACAGCACTTTCGATTATGCTAATGCTAACCCTTACCCGAGGCTTCGCTCACGTTGACAATAAGATGTTATCTGGCATTGCAATCGGCAAAAATTTCCGCGTGGTCTTTATTATCGTTACTTAAAAAAAAAAACACCTAATTTCATGCCTCTGAACTGAGAGGTTGAGATTTCTGGATTTTATTGCAATCACTTGGAACAATCAAGGCACAGCCAAATATACCAAATCGATGTAAATTCGTCAAAGCCATTTTCGCATCGCAAGGAGTACCAACACGATCAAGCACATACTCACAAACTTTCACATTTATCATATTAGTAGGTTAACTAAGGCTGTACTAATAAATAAAAGTTTATTAAACTTAATTACTAGACCGGTACAAGCAGAATCGACTAGTTACATACATACAAGAGTAACGTATGAATTCTCCTCGCTCAGCTTCTAAATTAGCCAACATCTATTTAAATCTTCTTTCTCACTTTGAATAGTTCGTCGGTACCTCTGGTAGGTATGTATCAATCAACGACAACAATAAACTATGTAATTAATTTAATTCCAGGTCCCGCCAAAGGTTAGAGTTTCTCAGATAACGAAAGTCATTGATTAAATAATTGCTTAGAAAGTGCAATGACCGCAATCTGGATTAGATCACAAATAAACATACCGTTCTTAAAAAGGCATTGAATACTATTGCTTGCGCCTGCGACTTCCTTCACCCTCGGTAGGGTCTTTACTTCTTATTCCGTGGGAATCTTGTGCCCGTCATTATTTCTCGTGTTGAACAGAAAAAACGTCTCTATGAGCTTTGATTTATGGGTCAATGAGTCAGGAAATATTTTTCATGTACATCTTGCCTAGCTCCAATAAAATATCATTGTTTTTAATAAGCCTTGATTTCAATGTCTATGTAGATTGTGTAGTCCAGTGGTTTTTGTCACCAACCGACTTTATAATCTAGGCTAGAGTCGTCTTTTGTCAATTACACAGTTGCATGTTTTGCATATTGTAGTAAATTTTAACAATCTTTAATTACCGGCTATACTAGGATAGTGGTCGAGAGAAAAATATCTCGAGCTAATGAAATAGTTACTTTGGCAGGCATCTGTGGTGGCATTCCGACTAATGGTAAACTCGCCTGTCTCTACATCATCAACAATAATCTCTTTAATCAAGCAAGATCCTCCTAATCCTATTTTTTTGCTTACTCTTTTTGCCCATCTTCATTTTATCATCCACCCGCTCATATTCAGCACTAACTGTCTGGTCTAACGTATTAGCTAATATATTAATTCTATTTATAGCAACAATTGCATTCCTTACACCAGTTGCAGTACTCTCTTACGCACTCTTGGCACCCACGATCTTTGCTGAGCCGGACTGAGCTATCGTCATCTCGTCATCTTGGACATCTTATTTTTACGAAAGCGCCCGGCGTTTATGGCTTAATGCCAGAAACATACGAAGGAAAGGAATCACATGTTGTTGTTTAGAATAAAGTGGCCCTTTTATTGAAAATTAAGAGAACAATCTTGGCAGCACTCGAAATTACTGAGGACGTTTAAACTAGCAGACGTAACAATAAAATGTTGTAATGCAATTTTGAAGTGGCTATATCATAAAACATCGTATCACGAAAATAAAGGACAAATTTATCTCCTACAGCTTAATGTTTAGTCATCAAAAACTTCTAGACTTATTGAAACTAACATAAATTGATGTCCACGAAAGTGTTGAGCCAGGTCAATGTCAGTGCCAAATGTTTTAAGCTTTAGCACGATGCGCCAAATTTTAATAGGGTTATATTTAGAAAACAGGACGCTAATACGTCTATGATTGTCCTTTTAAAATAATCTTTTTGCATTCGTAGTAAAACTTTACTGAAAATTTGTGTAGATATATTTTTTTATTTTTTCTGCTAGCCTCCTAGGCACCTTACCAGACCTTACCTGACTTGGACCTAGTTTGATATTAGTATGATTTGGGGTTGTGGTTTTTGTAGTCTGTGGTTTGTTTTTGTTTTTCATGGGTGTAGTATATCTTATTTTTGTTTGCATATTTAGTATCTGAAACTTTAAAAGAAAATTTTGTCAGATGATATATTTTATTCTTGCAATTGTCGTATTGCTAATATAATAAAATTCATCAACACTCTGACGTCTACATTTTAATCGTTTAAAATATATCGTCTGACAAAATTTTGTTTTAAAGTTTCAGATATACCAACGATACCAAAAAGCGCTATAGTCTTACCCCAAATTTGGATCTCAATTTACAAAAACTTCCGACCGTAGAGCCTTTTTTGGCTATAGCCACTCTGTGTTTTTTCTCGACGACAATGGGCATTATTTGCAATTAAGATTTCATTGAACTTAAGAAAGTACAAAAAAATACAAGAGAATTACTTAAAGCTCTGAGACAGCGTCTGTTGTAATGTTCAATCGTTAAACGACGTAACCGCCATCAATATCCCAACAAAATTCTGTTTTATACAGAATGTCTTTAGATTTTTAGTTTTTTGTGCACTGCATGGTGCTTGTGTTGGTTGTTTGTAGAGTGTTAAAAAATGGCTTAGAGCCAGATAACTTCACGTACGCATTTCAGAGCACGTAGCGTATTAGTCACATGGTTGGAGTTTAATTGTAAATTTAGTTACGTGTCGTACTTGACATTATTAGTAACTCATTAGCCGGGTAAATGTCAACAGGCATTGACATATTTTTGACTGTGTTTTTATGGTTCCGTACCCAAAGGGTGCCAACCGACTCCGCTGTCTGTCTGTCCGTCCGTCTGTCACAGGGCTCTAGCTCTTGAGCCGTAATAGCTAGGCACTTGAAATGTTCACAGTAAATTATATATCATTTGTAGAGGCGCTGTACAATTCTCCATACAAATAATTTACGCCGTCGCTATCGCATATGGTCACTGTAAACTCATGGTAGTGGAACTTTTGCCTGCGACTCCGGCCGCGTAGAATCGTTTATTGCTATCCCGCGGGACTATGCAATTTTCCGGGATTTTTTCTATTCTGTACAGTTAATAATTGTTTTTACCGGTAAAGATATTAACGAAGATTTTTAATATGATTTTATCAACTCTTAGTGACTCAGACTTAACAATTTCGAAAAAGTTTTTGTACGCGAAGATGTCATGTGCAGAAGTTAGTTTCTTGTACGGCCAAGGGCATAAATATGTACGTTACCAAGACTTTATGCAATTAACCACAAGGTCGATGATTGACGCTATGACTGTAAACATATTTGTGTCCTTGACTGTACTTATTTTTGTACCAACGAATATGCTAAGCAAGAGTTTCAAGTTACCACTTCTGTTGTTTTGATTAGCTACTTGGTTGCCGCTATTATGCATGCATTTTGTCTTAATTTGGTCCAGATTTTAATTATTTCGTATAATATAAGGTAAGTATTACGTTTCCGTTTTTTAATGTGTTTTTTAATGCAATCAACCCACTTGATTACGAAAGTAAATCCGTATCATTTCGGTGTCTTAACGCATCCCTTATTGTCATTTCCGTGCCATATTGACTGGAACAAATTGTTTACTTATATTCCATGGGTTATAAGTGTTATAAGTTTGACCGCAATGTGTGTCTGTCTGTGGCACCGTAGCTCTTAAACAGGTGAACGAATTTGAATGCGGTTTTTTATATTTGAAAGCCAGTTTTCTAGCGATAGTTCAACCGTTTTTGAGATACTTATTGAGCTATGAAGTGACATCGTCGGGGGTTTTCCCACTTTTCGTTGGTTAGATTATTTTTTTAGATCAGTTTATTTGAAAGTCCCATTTGAAATGTGTAAAAAAAATGTGTGGAATTTCTCCTCTCAGAATGGGAAGGGCTTTGGCCGTAGTTTCCACGCAGAAATGCGGATTACGGAACTTAGCACGGAAATGATTTGTATCATTTCCGAGATATTTTATTTGATTTCAAAAACCGATGAAAAAACGCATTTTATATTAAGGTGGCACGACTTCCATACTAACTAATTTTCCCAACCATTTGCGCTTGAAAGATTATTTGAAACTAAAACCACATCTCTTGACGTTTATTTCGTTATCTAGTTGCGTCATTTTTTATTTACCTTAAGAAAGCTTTTGATTAATAGCTTAATCTAAATGATTATTTTGGTTCATTTTTGTCAATATGTGAGTGAACAGCCGACAGTATCGTACACCAACGGCTTGCTTAGTAGTGTGCGTTTCAGCCACGTTGTCAACTCGCCGACAATTCGATGATAAGCGACGTTGCCAGATTTCGTTCGATTTGTCTGATCAAAATTACATAATTACCATTTTGAAGCTCGTTTCCCTATTTTTTTTAATATTTTTGCTGGCCATAGGTACAAAGTCCGTCAGTCGAAAGACTGAAGCGCAACGAACAAATGCATTGCCAATTCTTTGGATTTTCGACAGAAATTAGGAAGAAAATGACATAACATGAACGAATTAATAAATAAGTACGGAAAATTGCATTAACGGATTATAAATTAGTAGTGATAAAATCAGACAAAAGCTGCATGGCTTGTGGCTTTAGCTTTTTCCAAAAAATAAAAATAAAAAAAGCATCTCAATTGTCAAATGTCAAGTCATAATTTTTTGTTCGTTAGTTGTCATGACATTGTAAAAACTAGAGTAACTTTTTCCTAAATTAAATTATCGTAATTTGTCCTCGAAATTGGCGGAATTATAATTATCTATAATCTATAATGTGAATGAAGTTATATTTTCAAGTATTGACCTGAATTATAATTCACATTGGAAACTATGAAGCCACGAATTTTGCGAATAAAATACATATAAAGCATCAATACTCGATACTCTAGTCTCGGAAAAGACGCATTATAAGGAAATTGAAAAGTAAGTACTGTAGAGACTGAGTACAACATACATATACTGCGCTCACCAACCCGCTTATCAAGCGTGGCGAGTACTTACCTAAGTACTGGCAACTCGGGAAAATATGTATGGAAGAGGCCTAAAGTCCACCGGTGAACGTCCTGAGGCTAATATGAAGATGATGACGGTGATGATAATGTTGAAAACCATATCCCTACTTCCATACTAATATTATAAATGTGAAAGTGTATGTGTTTGTTTATATGTTTGTCCGTTTTTCACGTCGAAACGGAGCGACGGGTCGGCGTGATTTTTGGCTTAGAGATAGTTTATTGGTCAGAGATTGATATTAGCTATTTTTTACCCTGGAAAAATGCACAGTTCCAGAACCCTTACCCTTGGTAGCGGATTTAAATTTTGAGCTTAATATCTCGGTAATTTTGGAGTTCAGAGAAAAGTTCATTTGACAAAATATGCTTCTTCAAAATATGTTTTGTTTTCATAAAAAAATATTTAATTACAGATGTGTATGAGACTGGCACAAGACTGGAAAAGTGGCGTGAAAATGCAAGAGGCACTCAGCAGTGGTTGTGTGTGGGCTAATTTGATTGATTGATGTAAATAAACAAATAAAAACTGACTTAGTGATGGATTTTTTTAATTTGTTGTTCAATAGGGCCTTCGATTACTACGCAACCAATTAAATTTGAAATAAAAATAAACAAGTCTAATTTCATATGGTCACGTTTTTCGTAGAAGGAAAATATCGTGAAGAAACGTGCAACCCCCTGCAAAATAATTAATGGTGTATAATATTTCAATTCACATAATATTTAAATTTTCAATTCACACTGGGCCTGCGTTGAAAACAACGCCCAAACCAAGCCCTCATTGTGAGAGGAGGCCTGTATGTATGTATAGGGATAATGATAATGATTATGACTAATTTTCCCATAGTATGTAAACTGTATTGTAAAAAATATATAACCCATATGCAACCCATGTGCTACTAATGTATTGTTGACATCCCATACATCTGCCAAAGAAATCACAGCGTAATTGAATATGAAAAGGTTCCACCCTGGTACGTGATTCGGTTTCCTTGACTTTGTAAAGAGGAACTTATCCCTCGAATGGATCTCTACCAAGCAACCCTTGAGTAGATGTGAGGAATAAGTCTCATAGTAGGTATTGTGCATATTCATAGATAGATTCGCTTAAAATTAAAAAAAAAAAGTGCCTAAATTAGGTCTTATTAATTTTTTGCTACACATTTCAATAAACATTAACGTCATTAACAGAGAACTATAAAAAAAAAAAAAAAGCTTAATTGTTCAACGGGTTTGAACCCGAACTTCCTAAGCTATTCTTAGGGTAAACTCGAGCCTTATACAACTAGGCCATTCTGCTCTTTGATCATGCCAGCGAAATTAACAAAGACTTTTGTTTACATCAAATTGCAAGCATGTGTGCGAACATATCAGTCGAAACTGCAGCATTCCCAAATGAAAGTATTTTCTGAATTAAAATACATCTGAAACTTGGTAGAATATATTACAAATTTCACTCTACGGGCGCTAGGTACATTATTTTATAAAAATATCCACATTTTCATTCCTAAAAAAAATAAAATACGTAGAATTTGCACACTAACGTCATCTACTGGCGCTGTAGTGCCTAGCTGACCGTGACAAACCACCTTAAACTACCTATTCATCGGGCTTGATATTCAAGGTGGCAGTAATTATTTACGCTTTTAAGATGACAATAGACAATTATCATTATTTTCATAAAGGTATTGATGCCAATAGCCGCCTGCGCATGCCGTGACTCAGTTATAATGACATAATTAATTACTGTGATTTCTTTAATGCCATTTGGAATTAATAATGAGAAATTTTGCTTTTGACGTTTAATGATACGAGTATGCGATTGTGATTCTAATATTTAGGAGTAATGTTCAATAACACCAAAGATAACTCAGTGTTCAAAAAGGTCAAAAGTCAGTTTTCAAATTTTGCATCTACAGGGCCTTGCAAGGCCAAGTCTGAGGAGGAATGGGATATTTATAGTATTCTTGACATTTGACTCTAATGTAAACCTAAAATTGCTAAAAGTGGCTCCGAAGCGGTAACGTTTTGTGTGCTCTGCCTACCCCATTTGGGAATACAGGCGTGACGTTTGTGTGTGTGTGTTTGTGTCTCTAATGTTACTCTGTGACGAAAAATCGTAGTAGTTCTAATTTTAAACCCATCGACGCAAAAAGAGGGCTGTTATTGTTATAAGTTTGACGCCAATCTCTGTATGTTTGTCTGTAGCACCGATTTCAATCGTAGCTTCGTAGCTTCCATACTGCTTTAGCTTATATATATACTGTGATATAGCTTTGATTTTGAACGTGACCAGTTATCTTTGGTAATATGAATCGAAGTTAAGGCTATTGTGTTCCAAAAAGTTATCTTACACGCGTTCTTTGAACGTGTTAAGTATTTCTCTTCCGTGTCGCTCGTGTGTGCGTTCGCCGAAAGGTCAGCAACTAAACTATAGTGCACGTACGGTTTGCCATTATAATACTTTGGCTGTTGATGATGCCAGCTGAGTTATTATCTTTACTTTTTAATTTCAATGACTTCATAATCGCACCACTTCTTTTTAACCCCCGACGCCAAAAGAGGGGTGGGGGTCAACCGCTACTTATGTCTGTCTGTCTGTCTGTTACGCTTTCACGTCGAAACCACTGAACTGATTTTGATGAAATTAAAGATCAACATAGGAGACCTTTTATTCCGGTAGAAAGCGCCACCGCGCGATAACCTAGATCCGCGCAGACGAAGTCGCGAGCATAAGCTAGTATTTTATAATAATGCAACCTTGCTTTAAGTGGACTGTTTTTTTTTCATAAACCTAGACAGACAGACAGAGATACTTTCGCATTTATAATATTAGTAGGGATTGGTACCTATACCTTTAAGTTTATTTTAATGCACTTATACTACTACTTATACTTAATTGTTTATTTCACTTACATGCTCATACATTGTACAATTAGCGAGGTGATGTTAATATGTTGGTATGCAAAGTTGCACGTGAGAACAACGACTGTCTCATGATTCACAGAATACGACGTGACAACCCACTTACTACTAGAGCTACGTTGACAGTTTGACTCACGTATCCCTCAGTGCGTCCCTTTTCTTCTAGTTCAGTTTGAAAAAGGACGCACTGAAAAACAGGGGAAAAAGCGCGCGTTCTAGCTTCACGCAGTTACAAACGTCTGAGTTATTTTTTTCGTTAAAAATATGGAAAAATTTAAAAAGTATTCAAAAACTTCATTTTGGCACACTAGCAATTCATGTTCAACATCATTATTATCTCAGCCTTAGGACGTCCAATGTTGGACATAGGCCTCCCCGATAGACCTCCAGTCGCTTCGGTTGGCAGCGGCTTGCATCCACCGTGAACCCGCGGCCTTAACTAGGTCATCCGTCCATTTCGTTGGTGGACGTCCTACGCTGCGCTTGCCGGGCTCCAACGGCCATCTGTTCTCCGTGCTACATGGCCTGCCCGTTACCATTTCAACGAGCTAATTCGCTGTTATCATGTTCACGGAAAGAATATGGGAAGCTCGGTAAAAGTAATCACAGCATGCCTCATTCAGTTAACCGTAAATCATTAAAACTGTTATTTATTTCATTGCCATGCGTACATAATGTACACAATAAAATGCGCAAACGTTGCGTTTCTATTTTTAGACCGTCATCCGTCTCGACAATTGCATTGAATTCATAATGAATGATACGGTATATAAACTGCAGTAAACAACCAAAGTTACCGTTTAATCAAAGGAAAAAGACCTTACAGTAAGCTCACATAAGGTGCAGTGAGGTAAAAACTGCTTGGAACGTAGTATTGTTTGCTAGAGTACCTAGGTCTCGGTCAAGTTATGCTTATTATAGCTCTAAATTTATGTGCTGCGTCCACATTATGTTATTAACACACATTTTTTATTTATATGCAATTTCTTGACCTTGCGCTATAATTGGATGCTCTGTGTCTTACGTAAATGTATGAGTATTTACTTCGTTTACGTACAAAAAAAGTTTGTAACTTGCTAAACGGTTTCCAATTGTTAACAGGCAAAGAGATAGTCTCTTACTTTTTAGAGAAAAATAGGTGAGCCGCTGCACCCTTCATGTTACTGTTCTCTTTGAGCCACTGTACTCATCGACATCACTCTTCGAGCTTCCTTTCCCGCCTCGACTCTTTCTAATTTTAAAATTCTACTCTTTTCTTATGTCACCCAATGAGCCAATAAAGTGTCCACCAATTCCACTGTAGCTCTAGCTACATCTTTGTTAGAGTCCCGAAGATTGACGTCTGTGAAGAAACAGGAATGAAAAATTTCGCCTGGCGTAACTGACTACACTATTATGACCTAGCTGTTGTTTAGTGAATACCTATATAAACTGGCCTTTATAGCGCCGTAGATTGTTTCTCACTAACAACAAATGCAAGAAGTCTATGCTCCGATAATAAATGATTATACCTTGTTATCAGATTCTTTGGTATATTATTCAAAGATATGATTAGTTACTTATCTAAGTGCCATTAAACTTATGATTTCATCATACCTATTGATTGCACACAATATTGTAATGTAAATAGTACTGACCTATCTTGAATTTTCAAGTTCTAAATATATTTAGAAGGCTCGTCTAATGGTGTCACAATAATGTACCTAAACGGTGATATGTTTGATTTTTTTTGTTAGCCAGATAAATATGTATTATGATTACTAGCTTTGATTAAATACATATTCATTCTGAGCCACGCCACTGTGAACTGCTGCTATATTCACATTGTGTCCATAGCAAACTTTTGTGATTACAAAAAAGGAATCATCTGCTTGAGGCTGCGTTCCATATTCGCACCGCTAATACGACATGATAGAGAACGATCAAAAATTCATCAAAAGATAATATTAAGTTGTTCGCATTTATTTCAAAAACTAGCTGTTGCCTGCCTGCGACTCCGGTCGCGTAGAGTTCGTTTATCGCTAATACGCTGGAAATACGCAGTTTTCCGGGATAAAAACTAAACTGAACTGTCCTGTCCCGGGACTCAAACTATCTGTATACCGAATTTCATCTAAATCGGTTCAGCGGTCACAACAGACAAAACACATTTACAAACATTCGTATTTATAATATTAGTGGGAAGAAATTCTTTTAGTTCATTAGTGGGAAGGTGAAAATTTGCATTTACGTCAGCATTGTTTTAAAGGTGTGTATGCTCAACTATGAAAGTCATTAACACCATTACGAGTATATGTATTATTTAGGTACCGAGAACATGAAAAATATGTGGCGAAGATGCTACAGACATGACCATTTGAAGAAAGAAACTTATTCGTAACAACGTCAGACGAAAAAACTTGTTTGTGTTGTGATCGAGTTACTACTGCAGTCGATTATTTTTCCACTGCTTTATAAAAACGAAGTACCTACATATTATTGAATGATATCTATCACAACACTCAGATATAAACGATTTGCAGACGACGATTTCAAAGTCATTCCCACGAGCTGTTCTACGACAATGAGAGTTTTCACAGAAATGAAATATCGCTAGATGGCGTTATAGTATCGTGAGGTCCGTTTGACGTTTGCTTGCGATTGGCTCATTTAGTTATTTAACCAATCACGAGCAAACGTCAAACGGTCACGACACTAACGCCATCTAGCGATATTTCACCTGAAAACCCAAATTTATTGTCATTCCTCCATTTGATATGGCCCTGATAAATTATACGGCTAAAGCTTGATAATTTACTACCTCATCGTTTAACTTTCAAAAGGGAACCTTTAGCTGACTTCTTTTAGGTTTCATTTTGATCGTCCTCTAAACAAATATTGAGTCTGAAAATTCACAGGTGTGTATGATAATCACCTGATCAAACGTATCGACTGAACAAGGTTATAAATTCGCTTTCCCGCCCATGACTCATTGGCACGATGTATATGATTTATCTACATCATTTATTTCTCGCATATACTGCCTATATACGTTTTAAATTTATTCCAAACGGTTTTCCAAAGTTATTATACCCAATACCTCGTAGCATATATTATTATAACTAATAAACAATCATATAAATCTTGAAAAATGTACGTAATTTGGATTTACTGTCGTTTGGTGCAAATGGAAGATGGACAATTCGAAATTATATGTCAAAGCAGAAAAATTACAATTTGAAACGCATAAACAAGGAAAATTTACCATCCTGAATATCGTCGAACTTAAAACCTTGTCTTATGGTAAAATTGACAACGTACGTAAATATGTTGCACCCGAAATCATTTGTTTTGGGCCTAAATATTAACCAATAGCAGTGGTGTAGCGGTATAGCACGCGGCACGGAATGCCGAGGACCTGGGTTCGATTCCCAGTGTTGGTCTTATTTTTCTGGTTTTTCTGTGCATCTATGTTTCGGTTTGTATTTTCAATTTGTATTTTCAACCTAAATATTAAGTTTAGACTTGATTTAGACAAAATTCACTTAATGCTTATTTAATTTTGCTCCTAATTTATAATGGACAATATTCCATTTCGGTTTATTTAATTTTCAACAAAAATAAGTTTGGTTGTGCCTAAATATTTTTCAGCACAAATTACATTAATTTTTGTTCAAATTTAAAATGGTCAATTCAAGTGGACTATTTTGCTTTTGTACCGAATGACAGTAAATCTTAATTCGGCACAAGTGAATGGTGTAACTTTACAAAATTCTCATCATTATTTACTTCGTTTATTCCCTTTTTTTCATTATTATGAAACTTTGATGAATAAATTAACACATCACTTCCTTAACCTTGACTATAAAAACTTAACAAAGGAGCAAATGCAAAAGTTGAGAAGGCTCGAGCCACAGGGACACGATATGTCCTCTAAATCTAAACCACACCAACGGAACCCCTGCCACAGACTGCCAAATGTCCAGGTGAATTTCCCACCAAACAGTCTTTTTTACGTTAAATAAATTATCTGCATTAAACGAACGTCAATTAAATAATATGTATATGTATGTATCTTACCCTAAAATAGTACAAAGATAATCCAAAAATTCTCGTCGGAATCGTTTAAATTTTTGTAGAGAAATCGAAGAATCGAAACAGAATCGACATTATCCTAAAACCATTTAATATAAAGATGCAGATGCGTATGGCTGTCCTCCCTCCACTTCAGCCCCAGACGGCGCCCACGCTCGCTGCCACGTGCGTGACCGAGTATCGGGTGTGACACATGATACCCTAGGGATTAAAGGGCATAGAGTAAATAAATACCCCGCAGAGATGCAAGCAACCCCGGTGTGGTGAATAAATATGATAGACCAACGATATGGTATGGTGATTTGGTATCTGGGTGAATTCACGTAAATCAAAAAAATCGTTGTTCTCGCCCATAAAAAATTCTAACTTAAATATTTTCAAATAGTTTTTTGACATGACATTACTTGTCCATAGACCTAAATGGAACCCTCGTATATAAAGTAATACTATTTGAATAACCATGAAAAAAAGCCCGAAAAAACATATATTTCGTCATTCCCCGTCATGGTTCAAATCCACCTTTTCGACTTTGGTGATGTACTCATGAAATAAGTGTACGTGTATCCCGTTTTTGTTTATTTTAGAAACATGGTTATATTAAGGAAAGACCAGTACAGAAATTTCATTAATCTAAAACAACTATTTGGCATAGCCTCGGTACACTATAAAATTTATTACAGAGTCGACCATCATTCCCCGGTTGATGACGCTACACGACGTTTTTGTTGAGTCGGTTAATAACACGGCTGCGTAAACACGCCCTCCCACACCCTCTCAGTTTCCAATTTCACGTGAGCAACATCGCAAGCGCATGCCATTAGACTCCAGGTGAGGAAAAAACAAAGTCGGGTGGGAAAATCATTGTGTCCAGTTTTAGCGTCATTCCACGATATTCTTATTTACGAGATAAATACTAATTTTTTCATGTTTTCATATAAATAAATGTTTTCTGGTTGTAGTACTGTTTTATAACACGTATAACCTACAGATAAAAAGTGAACCGTTTCCGAGAAATTGCGTATTGTTCTTGATTTCGTCATTCCCCGTATCATCATTCCACTCTTTCAGTGTAAGAAGGGAATGACCACTTGTTGGAGGGAATGATGAAAGTCTTTATATGTTACTAAGAAATGTGAATTGGTAAATGTGTGTGAGCATGACAACCATTTAGGATAACAGAAAATGGTCCAATCCGTGATAGATTCTCAACACCAGCTTCACGCTAGCGAAATAACCAGCCATATACTCAATCAACATCGCGGATTGCTAAGATTACTGGAAATATAATATTATCGAAGAAAAACCGGCTAAGAGCGTGTCGGACACGAAAATGTCGATTACGAAAAAATTAACTAATATTTTTTCGTATTTTTTACGGAATCTTCTAAAATTAGGTATATTTTATACCTTACGCTGCTATTTACTCATAAACTACTAACAATTCTCAAGCAAACTTAGCCGTTATAGTTTTCCTTGAAAGTTTGATATATTGACTAGACTACCATCCTGAATTTTTTCAAAATTTTCCACCCAACGGTTTAGATTTTAGAGGGGGGGGGGGACGCTCGATTTTAATGAAAATTTGCACTTTAAAGTAGAATATTTCGCAAACAAATTACTGAATCGAAAAATCGTTTTAGCCCCTAATTGTTTTAAAATACCTATCCAACGATACCCCACACTAAAGGGTTGGATGAGAAAAAAAAATCACCGCCACTGTGCGTCTATAATAATAATAATAATAATAATCCATTTATTTCAAACACAGTGCCCATAGATGGTTAGTAATATTAAATCTTACAACTATGTTAGTATATTTACAAATAGATAATGGGAGGGACCCTAAAAAAATGCATTTGAATTTTTAATTGTACTATTTTGTCGGCATAGTTTACCTATATATCCGTGCAAAATTACAGCTTACTAGCATTGATGGTCCCTGAGCAAAGCCGCGGACGGACAGACAGACAGACAGACAAATAGACATGGTGAAACTACAAGGGTTCCGTTTTTGCCATTTTGGCTCCGGAACCCTAAAAAAAGAACAAAAAATGTTAAAAAAAGTGTATAAATTAATTAGCGAATTCATCAGCTGTACAAAACGGGTCTATAATAATTCGCATAAATTAATTTTCCTAATGAAATTGGTGTAACGTTATTTCACATAATAAATAATTCGCATAACTAAATACGCATAATGTGGATTGGCATAACGATAACTTGGCTTAAATTTAATTAGCATAACATTACTTCGCATAAGTATAAAAAAAAATAAAAGAAAAATAAAATGTTTATTGTATAAAAGAACTGCTATGTGAAAATATCTATTATTATAATAAATACCTATACGCTACGCTTCGTTCCCGCCTTAGTCTTCTGAACCTAAACTAACTGAGTCGGTTTTGCCCTGTCCAAGCAAATTCACTCGCTGCTTGATAAAATTATGGGAATTCATTTTATTACAGTTAAAGTTATAGTTAATAAATGTTATACACATTTCAATTACGCGTATTCATTATTATGCTAAATAAGTGTTATGCTTCTTTATAATTATGCAAGTTTGCTGTTATGCACAATTATGTTATGCGAAATTTGTTATGCGAATGCATATTAGGACAATTAATGTTATGCGAAATAAGGAGCACCCATATAAAACACTTAGTATAATATACCAATTAGTATAAGATTTACGTCCTCATTGTTAAAGACTTGCTAGATCTCAATCGTTATTTTCTTAGTAGATAGGTACTTATGAAAGATCATTGTTATTAACGATAAGTTCGTCTTCATTATGGAATTAACTACGTAGTTTTTTACCGTAGGTTATTCTGAGTCGATCAAAACTGTGATCTAATAGAAATACCAAAACCTAATCAATTTTGGTGGTAGTTTTATTTTCAATAGTCATTCCCTCCAACTGTTAGTCATTCCCTTCAATACATTCATCATTCCATACATCAGTTCGTCATTCCCCGCAGTGTCAATTATTTTCGATTGCTCATATCTAATAAAATATTGAAAAAAAATGTGTGAAACATTTATTACACAACTTCAGCAATGATTATCTGTCAAATTAATCGAAAGAAAATGGGTAACAAGCCATTTAAAAAAAAAATTACAAATTAAATCGAAAAAACAAAAGTACGTGAATCCACCCATCTGCCTACTAAGTGAGCCGCTGTAAATTGGGTTTGTCTGTGACCAGTGGCGACGAGACATTTCGCTTCTTATACTAGTAGCAGTAGCAGCACTTCATTACCCTATGTTTGAACTACGACATTTGAATATTGAAAATAATTAGCAAAACCGAATTGGGCAAGATATAGGTTTCACTTACAGTTTGTTCTGGCTCTTTTCCTCAGTCCTTGGGACACATTTAAGACACAATCACAGCACTTTCAGAGTTTTTATGAATAATTTAAAAGAGCGCGCGCCGGCCGGCATTCATTTCGAGCTGTCAAATTTGCGCAACTGACTGGTGGCGCCGCCGTGCGGGAGAAAGCGGAATGTTCATTCAGCCAGTATGTTTTTGATATGTGCAGGAGGTTTTAATGCACATATTACTAATTATATCTGCCCAATGTAACGTACATAAACCCCCCACCGGGAATCTACCCCAGATTCCCCAGTTTACAAACAAAACCAGGGATGGTATTGAATAAGGTAAGTGGACTGTATAGTGTAAGTATTTGTTGACTTAGTGAACTAAACACGTGTAGCTGTAAATTGAGTAAAATAAATGACTTATTTCGAACCTAAAATTGTCATAAATTTGACACCTTCTTGCGTCAAATTCATGCAAAGAAACAAAGGAAAATAAAAATTATGCTGAATCCAATTCCATTGGAAGTGGACTAAGCTTTACAACGGGTCGCGTGTATTCGCCATTCTGGATTTTTACTTTTACCACCCGTACAACTCCATCAGCTCCTGGATAAAGTTCCGTCACACGACCGAGAGGCCATTGAAGCGGAGGAGCGTCAGCATGCATAAGAACGAGTTCATCAACTTGAATATTACGACAATTCCTATGCCATTTTTGTCGCTGCTGCAGCGTGTGCAAATAATCGTTTAATTGCAATGTACGCGGACCGATATGTAAATAAATTTTATGGAAATAGTCGATAAGAATTTTTGTAAAGTTGCACTTTTTAGGAAGCAATAATGGATACTTCTTTTGATACGGTAGTTCGGCGAAAGACAACCTACCCCCCACCCTGAGAAAACCGAGGGGGTCGACATAAGGTGCTAACCTTTTAAGTGAAGAACTACAGCTGTAACCATTGGAAATTGCTTGGATATCAGCTGCAAAATGCTCTCGCTGAACGGATTTAATGAGCACATCGTGTGCGTTCTTTAAATCTGATAGAGACGAAGGACCTGTGTTCCTATTAGACTTCGTCGATCTACAATTGTTAATAAACTGAAAACAACGCGCTAAGACCTTTTGAAGCTTGCTAAAACTCGAATATTTTTCGGTTAAATCATAAACAAGGTTTGAATCACGTGTTGTGTCTTGCACGCTAGTTTGAGCCAAAGTCGCGCATGGAATTTTGAGTTCTGGCACATTTGCCGATTTAAATTGATCTATTGATTTTACTGGCCAATTCTCTCTTGGTGCGTCTAGCCAGTTCGGTCCTCCGAGCCACTCCGCTGTCGATAACAGCACGGAAGGTAGCGCTCCGCGCGAGCACACGTCAGCGGGGTTGGACGCGCCGCTCACGTGAAACCAACAATCGCTTTGCACGGTCTCCAAAATTTTGGAAACACGCGAAGCCACAAAGGTTTTGAGATTATAACTGGGTGTATTCAACCAACTCAGCACCACAGAGGAATCGGTAAACAAGAGTATTTCATGAACAGGAATTCGTTCAGACAATATTGACTTCGTATATTTGACTAACTTGACTAACAAATGCGCAGCCATTAGCTCGAGACGTGGAATGGTCACTGTCTTCAAGGGTGCAACCTTGGATTTTGCAATGACTAGACTGACCTTCGAATTACCTTGATTGTTAAAACTACGCAAATAGATGACCGCAGCTATTCCTTGAACTGAAGCATCGCAGAATCCTCTGGTAGTAGCTGTGCTGTTTGACAGTAACCTGGCGCTCGTGGCTAAAATTCGACAACAGCGGGAGCTCTGACATGTAGGTGAGCCACTCCTTTTCCAGTTCCGGAGGCAGCCGCTCATCCCAACCCAGCTGTTGGAGCCAGAGTTTCTGCATGAAGCATTTCGCGTAGAATATGCAAGGAGCCACGAAACCTAAGGGATCATACTGACGACCTATCTGTGACAAGACACTACGCTTGGTGATCGCCTGTGAAGCTGGAAGTGGATGGAATACGAAGGAAAACACATCTTCGGCGGGTCGCCACTGCAGACCTAAAACTTTTATGGATAGGTCCTTGTCATCCTCGAATGCAATGGGCGTTTCGCGGTGATCAGCTGGAACCCGAGCCAGTACCTGGGGACAGTTGCTGGCCCACTTACGAAGCAGAAATCCTCCTCCACTCAGCAACTCTAACAGTTCATCCTGTAGCCTAGCTGCTTCATCATAGCTGCTCACTGACCACAGAAGGTCATCGACGAAGAAACCCTTTTTTAGAACCTTGCTCGCTAAAGGATACTTCTCGCAGTCGTCGTCAGCCAGTTGATGCAGGACTCGGATCGCTAGGTACGGACTGCTAGCAACGCCGTATGTGATCGTGTTTAACTCATACACCTTTAAAGGTTGATCAGGTTGAAACCTCCACAAGATGTGTTGGTAATTGCGTTGAGATTTTTCGATCAAGGTCATTCGAAACATTTTACAAATGTCACTTGACAAGCAAATTTCATGTATACGAAAATTTATTAAAATCTCATTAATATCTGCTTGAAGCTTAGGACCGGCGTAAACGACTGAATTTAAAGAATTATTATTTGTCGTTTTGCATGAGGCGTCAAAAACTACTCGGAGTTTTGTCGTGGTACTTGACGGTCGGAGAATACAAAAGTGAGGAATTATGTACTTAGAATCCACAGTACCAAAATCACCTACGCAAGTCATGTGACCAAGGCTTTCATATTCGGACATGAATTTATTATATTCTTCCTTAAGTTCCGGAAGACGATTCAGCTTTGTTTCTAAATTGTTGAAACGACGTAACGCTTGTGGAGTCGAATCGCCGAGATCAAAACTGGGTTTGAACGGGTACTTCACTGTATAACGTCCCGTAGTATCGCGACTGTGTTCGTTTTGGAACAATTGTTCGACATACAAATCTTCTGGTTTTTTAGTGACGTCATACGGCACTTTTTCAGTCTCCCAGAAAGAGTTCATGATTTTATCGATACTACTAGTTTTATTAGCAGAGAACAAGTTGAGCGAGGCTGTATTTGACTCACAATCGTCACTCAGTACTGTCTGACCAGTAATGACATATCCGAATATGGAATGCATCGCGACGGGCAAACCCGGGTCACGTGGTAGTATATTTTGACCGTCATAAATGTAGGGAAATAAGTCACCTGCGATCAACAAGTCAACTGGAGCCGCCGAAAAGTAGTTCGGGTCAGCTAACTCTAGATTTTTGAAATTATTGATAACTTTGTTTGATAAGGTTACTGTAGGTAAGTTGCTAGTTATATTACTTACGACAACAGTATCAGTGCTAAGCACCGGACCAAATGAGTTTCGTGGTTTAATTGAACATGTAACCAGACCGAAATCTTGCACTGGCGCACCTCCCAGACCCATGGGTTCAAACTGACACTTGCGTCGAGACAAACCCAGGCGCTGGGCACACTCTTTTGTCATATAACCGGACATGGCACCGCTGTCAATGACTGCACGTACGGCGTGGTAAGTTCCCCATCGATCTGCGACGTGCACCATGGCAGTGCCTAACAGCACGGTTGAATTTGACGAACAAGTCAAGCCGACGTTTGGCATTGACCTTTGACTTTGATTTTGACCATTTGAAACGTTTTGAATACTTGAAATGTTTTGACTATTTGAACCGTTTTGATTAATTGATGAATTTTGAACAGTTGGAACTGTATCTAAGTGAATACTGTGATGGTGCAGTTGTTTACACAGCACACAACGCACTTTTGACGTACACTCGGACAACGAATGCTGACGAAAGCAATTTTCGCATAATTGAAGCTGTTTCACTTTGTCAAGACGCTGCACCGGTGTTAAATCAAAAAACTCGAAACATCGATAAGTTGAATGCGGTTTGTCGCAAAATAGACATCTATTTGATCGTTCGCTATTATTCTTACTCACAGCTGACAAGCACGGCTTTTGGAACTGCTTCGGTGCACTACTGTAATTAGCAGCATTATTATTATTTGTTCGAACAAAATTCGGCTTTGCAGAGGTGTTAGGAACACTCTTAGGCGTAAACTGAATTTTTGATGTACTAATTTTAACCTCAGACATTTCCAAAACACGCGCCTGTTTCTCCACGAAATTAATCAGCTGTTCGTAAGTAGGTATATCGGTTTGATCTACAGATTGTTCGAATTCGCGCCTAGTGACGGGGTCTAAATTTCGCAATCCCATATAAAACAGTATGAAACTCGATAGGTTACTGATTTTCAAAAGTTTCAATGCTTTAACACACTCTTGATACGTTTGTAAAAATGTGTTTAGACCAGTAGCCGACTCAGTTGACAAAGGCTTAAATTGAAACAGCCGATCTAAATAGCTCGTAGCTAAGGCACGAGTGTTCTCAAATTTTTTGACTAGCAAAGCCCATACTATCGGATAATTATCGGCCGTCACTGGCATCCCTTTGACCACAGTCAATGCCGAACCGCTGACTGCGGAGAGCAGGTAATAAAACTTCTCAATGTTCGTAATATCATTGTTGTTATGAATTAAACTCGTAAACGTGTCATAGAATGTTTGCCAGTTTTCTAATTTGCTATCGAAATGGAACAATTCTAGTTTAGGCAGCCGCGGCTTAGCCGACCGCGAGTCTGGCCCGGCAGCGCCCGGGCCGCGGCCCGCGGAGCGCGACGAAGGTCCGCTACCGCTGCCGTCACACGATTGCCAAGTGTCGCTATTAGCCTCCGCTACACTCAGAATACGGAAATACATGTCGTCAAAGGTTTGAATTTCTTGATAATTTGGTTTAAATTTCGGGTTTTGTTTCTTATTATAAGAATTTAACTCGAATATGCATTGTTCGAAACATTCCCGAGTCGAATGAAGTTCTTTAAGTCGCAAATTAAATTCGGTTAAACGCTCTGGTGGAGTTGATTTGGATAGTTCAAATAACGTTTGACATCGTATAAAAAGCAGTTCTTTTTTGTTAATAAGTTGTTCGACATCGAATTCTTTTTCGTCCATTTCGAATTAAAAAACAAAAGACGCGCGCGACGCGTTGCAAAGAACGAAAATTGAAAACGTTTATTTTATACGTATTATTCTAGGTAAATAACTTAGATTAGAAATAAGCCTGTTACCTTAAAACTGCGTGAAATGTGTGTTTTATGTGTATGAATGTGTATTTAGTTTGCAAACTGAGGATGCGGTTCGATTGACCAAAATGTTTGAACTACGACATTTGAATATTGAAAATAATTAGCAAAACCGAATTGGGCAAGATATAGGTTTCACTTACAGTTTGTTCTGGCTCTTTTCCTCAGTCCTTGGGACACATTTAAGACACAATCACAGCACTTTCAGAGTTTTTATGAATAATTTAAAAGAGCGCGCGCCGGCCGGCATTCATTTCGAGCTGTCAAATTTGCGCAACTGACTGGTGGCGCCGCCGTGCGGGAGAAAGCGGAATGTTCATTCAGCCAGTATGTTTTTGATATGTGCAGGAGGTTTTAATGCACATATTACTAATTATATCTGCCCAATGTAACGTACACCCTATGCCCTGTAATATTCAGTAATTCCTACCTGCGCCGGTGACCGATGAGTCTTTGGCAGTTCAGACACGAAAATGTACTCTATAAATGCTATAAAAAAGCCGTGGTAGCCTTGTGGTTTGACCCGTCGCCTCTGAAGCAGAGGATAGTGGATCTCCGGCGCGACCCCGGCTCGCTCCTCTGAGTTTTTCGAAAATTACTGTGAAGTTCTCAATCTGCACTGGGTGCGCCTGGGTACTACGGCCCTATGATGATGTTAAACTGCTATTTATTTCGTAGACTAGCTTTTGCCCGCGGCTCCGCCCGCGTGGTATTCGGTTATCGCGCGCTGTTCCCTCGGGAACTGTGCATTTTTCCGGGATAAAAAGTAGCTTATGTCACTCTTGGGATCATAAACTATCCCTATGCCAAAATTAATGTCGATCCGTCGCTCCGTTACGGCGTGAAAGAGGGACAAACACACAAACACACTTTCGCATTTATAATATTAGTATGGATGGTAGGCCAGTATCTAGATGAATATAGCGACTGTCAATACTATACAGTGACTCTTTAATGAGAGAGAGAAAGAGAAACATACATTAGAAAGAAAAGAACACCGAATAATAAAATTGGGCCCCACTCAGCACAATGTCGTATTTGAACACTACAATACAGTAAGTAAACAGCAGGTACAGAAAACGGAGGTACTTACACACACAAAATTTTCCAAGGACGGAGTTTTTTTGTCAAACGCTATTCGTGTCGGATCTGAAACACAGTAAATAACGAAGGAGCCTGTGGTAGTAGATTACCATAAATTGGTTGTATGAATGAACATGCCAATCTATTAGGACATTTACTCTGTGACCGGGCTAACCCTAAGCCCGCACTGATATAGTTTCTGACTGGATTAACTGCTAAAACTTTCCTTTTCACCGACAAGTGTTCGAACTGGAATTAAACTGAAAGGAGAGGCCACAAAATAGATCTTTTTCTAGACAGATTTTATGCTCGGGTATCGAATTCCGAAGTTAGATTCATAATGGTTGGTAAACTCGATAGCGCAATCTAGAACATGATTGAGGTCATCAGTGCTAGACACGTGTATCAGTAATGAGCAGTTCTTGTCTTCGCTGACTAGGTAGCGCTAGGATCCTTCTTCATTCCTTCTTTTGCAGCCTTCTCACTTTGGCAATCAAATACCTCGCTATCAGAAATTGAATTTATGACACCAACTCAATTGACAAAACGAATCTAAAATCAGGACAAAGTGGTCGTCTCTTACCAACGCAAGCTTTGATCACATTTAGGAGTTCCACACACCGAATGTACAGATCATTGCAACTAATTAAAAACATATAAAGTCTAAGAGTACTGTATGATATACAATTAATGCAATGAATAAAAAACTTTATTATGTTCTTAAACAATTTCAAAAATTACAAAACTCATGACTCGTTCAGGTCTTAAATGCTACGAGTACATCAGTTAGCAAAGGTCAAGACTGAGGAGAATATGCCACGTTGCAGTGCTATTACGAAACTCGAAAATCGAAGTTCGTATCGTACCGTCCCTCTCACTCTCGTATTAAATAATATAAGCATCAGTGGAACGGTACGACACGAACTTCGATTTTCGAATTTCGTAGTAGCCCATCTGCACTGCTTCTGGTGAGTAGGAGGCCATACGCGTTTGCCATAATTTAAATAATTGATCTTCAACTTCTGTATCATTTTGTTTTACAGCATCTAAGCACTTTGTCTAGACGCGATGATATCATTCCATAAAGACACATATTTTATTACTAATTCAGATGTCGCAAACTACTCCTGTCCTATTATTCAGCGTGACATGATGGTAATTATGATTATTAGTCTTAGTACGATTTTCCATCATGGTCTCTGGAAGTGGTTGTGCCGGGTCGCCGAGCACGCCTTCTACAGACAGGGAGACGCTGTAACGGTGAAAACAATAACAGCGACATCGCTGTCAAAAAAAACATGCTGGAGCGACTGCTAAGATCTATATACTTTTTATGGGAATAACGATGCCATAATCCCGTAATATACACCATGAGCATATACCAGCGGACAGCCGCGCACAATTGCCAAACTATTGCTAGGTAGGAAGCGGCATGGAATAGGGCTATGTTGACGACATGGTTATCGGACTACTAAGTGAGATAGGGTACCTACCATTTCGTTTCGACACCTTATAAATTTTACTTTTGCATATAATAAACAGGCAATTTTAACTGTTGTCCATTTGTTGGAACACCTAGATAGTAAAATTGATGTAAACGGCCCCTGCCAGTGGACAAGTGTTCTTGAACTTTAAACTTCAAATACCAATACGCCACTATAACCGACTGACATAATAATCTAAGCTTTGACTGCTGATGCTGAGTTTGCGTTAAGTGTAGGTAATACGATATATTTGCGACGAAATCAGGACACGGCCTTGAGTTATTAGATGACGGATCTTCCATATCGATATGCATGAACTGAGCTAGTTTCTTTGATTCGCGTGTGACATAGTTTCGCTTTTGTATGTATCAACATCTGATTATATTTCTTTGTTTAACGTTATCGGGTTTCCTAATCTTATCGCGATCTTATCCTGAAGTCATTTTACGCAGTTAAAAGTTGAATCATTTGATTGTCATTAGATATGTGTTAAAAATTATATTAATGCAGCCGACATAAATCATGATAAAATCGATATTGTTACGTTTATGTGTTTTTCAAATTCTGTAGCTCAAAAGAAAAAAAAGCAACTAAAAGAATTTCATTGCACTCCCGCAAAAAAAAAACACGCTTTTAAAAGTAATTGAACTAAAAAGTCAAAAATAAAACTGTAATAATCAATTGAAAAATTCATATTATTGTACTAAAAGCGTGGGGTGCTTGTCATAATAACTACGGATATAATAAACTATATATAAAATATTTGCAACAATCAAAATCAAGCCCCCACGCTTTTTGTCCAATAATATGAATTTTTCAATTGATTATTACAGTTTTATTTTTGACTTTTTAGTTCAATTACTTTTAAAAGCGTGTTTTTTTAGTTTTTTAAACTATAATTTATTTTATACTTTTTAGATTGAATGGGAAACTGTTATGAAATTATTGCATTGTCATCGGTCCTTGATACGTATGCAAAGTTTCAAATTAATCAGACTTCTGGAAACTGGTGAAAATTAAGTTCAAAGATTCCGTTACATACATACATAGTTAGTTACAACCCAAGCTAATAAAAGCGTGTAAAAAAAAAAAAGAAAAAAGGGATCACATTTTGTTTTCTAAGAGAAACTGTGGGAATCAAAACCAATATCAGTGGCGAGGCACCATAATTTGAATCCCATCTTTTTACGCTATGTCAGTACGGCAAGTAAGTACGGCGAAGTTGGTACTTCCAGTTAATATCATGAAATTCAAATTTTACAGCGCAAGATGTGAGAGAGAAAAATCCGCAAATCACAAATCCATGGCCAATAACTTTGTTTTTTGGAAAAAACAACGAAACCCAAGCTTACTGTTTAATTTTAACACATTCTTCAGTGCGCGACGCCACTTCGCAATTGGCTAATACAGGCCATAAACTATGAAGTTCAAATTTCGAACTTCGTATCTTGCCATCCCGCTGACACTAATATTATTTAATACGAGTATGAGAGGGACGGTACGATACGAACTTCGATTTTCGGATTTCATAGTCTCCCCCAACAGGGCTACTACGAAACTCGAAACTCGAAGTTCGTGTCATGCGCGGTCCCTCTGACACTTATACTATTTAATACGAGAGCTAGAGGGACGGTACGATACGAACTTCGGGCTATACAAGATAGAACTCTTGTTGAGAACGTCGAATAATTGGACCTAACGTTCTAGACCCATAAATCTGTCATTGGTTGTTCCATTATGCGTCGTATTTCTGTTACGTTTACGACAATAGTCGGGTTAGTATCGCCTGCGACTTCCGCGGTGTAGTTGACTATTATGATGTAAATTGATAACTTTCTCTGGACGCGATTATTTATGGTAAACTGTATCATTCTATTAGATCACACCACTTTCTAAAATATCTAGTTTTTAAGCTTGAGTATTTTTGTTTGAGTCGTAAATCTAGTAATTTTTTTTGTTACCCCTGTGGTTAATGTCCCAGTCCTCTCCCTAAATGCCTCTCCCTTGTATATTAACGAATTTAAAATTAAAACTATCACAGCTTGGTAGTCTTCTCAAGTTAATAGTAGAAAAACCAATTTTAATATTGAATAATATTTTCCGCACCTTAGCGCGGAATACACTTCGGGTGACTTGACACATGCTTTAGCCAGTTTTTATTTATATGTCAACTGGCTGATATACACTTGCAAAGCAATTCAATGATGTGTGTGAAATTCCTAATCCGCACTAAGCCCGCGTCAGTAGGCCATCAGTAGGTCATGTATTGTATAGTTACGTTAGAGGCAGACATGTCAAACTTCAGAGTCGTAAAAACTTGAATCTCTACAAATTATGATGCTGTTCCATTCGCTTCTATTGCTAATTTAAATTTAGTCATGTATAAGTACGTCCTCTACTTCTTTGGTTTGGTATGGCATTAGTACATATTCGTATTCTATAGCTTTGTAATAATCATTACAATATGCCTAGAATTTCTAGTACCAATAACAAAACCTGTAAATCAATGGAATGTTGATGAAAGAAAGAAAATAGGCGTGTAAAAGAATTTTTTATGAGTGCATTCGTTTTTCAATGGAAAATTCTAGATTTTTATTAACTATATAGCGAAACTATGTTTTAATTCTACCTCTTGTTCGTTTTTTTTTTTAAGAATTAGCAATTTACTAAAGTCTTTATTAATAACTGATTGAATTCAATTAATTCCCCGTATTGTTGTATCGGTTTGATCAGATTCGCCAGCTTTGACCCTACATTTAGGTGAAACAGACATTCAGCAGCGATTACTTTTGATATACTTAATCAGAGACCGATTTTGACTGATTACTCTTGTTAGGACAAGTTTATTGTAGGTAGTTTATATTTTGTGAATAATCACATGAAAGACATTGATTAGTTTGATGTTCCACCCACTTAGCAGCTTCATGAAACCAACCTTCAAATCATCACAAGTTATCCCATTATAAATAACCCCCACTCCCTATTATAATTCCTATTGTTTAAGACAAAGGTGATCGCCCACCGACATCCGTTGACGCAAACTGACAAATGTGACGTCAAAAACCCACTTGCCAAACCAGTCTAAAGTTTGTGGCATTCCGAAGAAGTGTTACGATCTAACCACTCGAATTCCATTGAAGATACTCGTTTCTTGTATACAAATGATGGAGAAATTGTTTAGATAGTTGGCCAAGATGTATAATTTAAAAATAGTTTACATAAATTACAATGAACCTATATTTTAATAATATCGCTGGCTGTGTCATCGACTAGTTCTTGGACGCATTCAGGAAATTCTCATATGTCATTCACCCACCGTTGTATTACATCCCCGTGCTATAATTATCTGTTTAGGGTAAATAAAGCCTAATCATACCAGGAAAGCATATTATCCTCGCTCATCAAATGAAACAACTTCCTCGATCCAATTTCCGCAATGTAAAGCCAAATTCCGACATTCCTGTACGTATAAACAAATGCGAACATCTTCTAGGTATGGTAGGGTGATCCCAAAGAGAAATACTGGTGTATCAGTTCACTTCGTATAATTAACACCTTTGAGTAATGAAGTAGGCGCCTAATACACGGGTAGTTGAATGTCAGCTTTTAGATTAAATCATGTTATTTTCTTATACGAGTCATAAGAAATAAACTGTGGAAAATGTTAGCGCGGGATTGTATTTCTTTGCAACATCCCAGAATTCTTACCCAAGATCACAGTTTGATACGGATGAAAGTAGTCGTTATGGCTTGTGAAGTTATGATGAATGCAATGCTCAAATAATTGTTGTCTTTCTGCGCTTTACTTAGGCACTGACAATAAATGTCAACAGCTTTTCGAAATCTAATTTTATCCATATCTACACACTTTAGTACTATGTATATAAGTAAGCCGATTGAAAAGCCAAAGAGCCTCCTTATCATTAGGGACTAAAGAACCACTTTCGTTATCCTACGATTGAAATCTGCAAACTCTCGACGCTTATAACTTGGGTTGGGATGTCAGCAAAGTGTAGGCGGGTCTGCTCTTCAGAATAACAATGATTGCACTCGCATACCATAAGGTTTAGTAGGAAACTGGCTTTACTGCTTTCCTATCAAACCGGTATTCTCAACACCCATAGGAAATGGTTGGTACCTATAGTTTTTTTGAGGTATCTGTGGGAAGATCTTTGCCAGAACTGAAGCAAGTTAATGTTAATGACTAATGCTAACTGAATGAATAATGAATAATATACTGACGAGACCTGTTGCTGATATTATTCTTTATTATAGTCCTGTACTAGTGATGTTACTTGATAAATAAAGTATTGTGCTCATACTGAATGCGCCACCTTTTTATAACTTCCGACGCCATTAATACTCAGTGCAGCAGAAAGAACTGATACAAATGCACTTGTTTATGCAGAATGTCATTGTAAATACATCCTTCTTCCTATCTATCACCGGTTATTACCATATTACCTTAATACAGACTTCGTAGGGCTAGTATTCCAAGCACACCGTAAAACCTGTGATAACCAGTTGAATCCGCTTCGGACTGGTAACACCGACGGCTTGTGCTCGAATTACGGCTGGCACAATGTGGTATTGGTAAGTAATTGATAATGTCGAGTATTGTCGAGCCGGTGGTCTGTTATGCACCATATTTAGCTATAGTTTATAGTCAGATGTGTTGGAAAAATCATAGCCGCTAAAAGTTACTAGGTAATAGTCGCTTAGCTAATAATACCGCGCAAGTCAAAAATTGGCCATATGACGTTTTTTATGCGCCATTCGGTAGATTACTCAGTAGGTACAATTTAGATTATAGCCAATTTGTAACTTGCGCGGTATTGTTAGCTAAGCGACATAATGTGTTTTGATCACACAGTCCCCTCTAAATCATTGTACTCATCCATACTGATATTATAAATGCAAATGTGTGTGTTTGTGTGCATGTTTGTCCGTCTTTCACGTCGAAACGGAGCGACGGATCGACGTGATTTTTGGCATAGAGATATTTTATGGGCCAGAGAGTGACATAGGCTACTTTTATCCCGGAAAACTGCACAGTACCCGAGGGAACAGCGCGCGATTACAGAATTCTACGCGGGCGAAGCCGCGGGCAAAAGCTAGTTAGGTATACATTTAGAAAACAAATTAAGTATCTTTTGTCTGACCATTGCTCCAAATAGAGGTAATAAAACCAACATAGCCTCCATATCTTTGAGTGCTATGCGCGATATAATTTTACAACTCCCTAAAACGGTGCACACATACTTCGGGGAGTTCACTGCCTCTGGTAATGTGTACAATGCCCTATTTGGCACTGAAGTGGTTTACCGGAGTCTAGATTTCGAGCTAGGATAAACAACTTACCGGCCATATAGTTCGTACCGTTATCGCTCTATTCAAAACCGGCCAAGAGCGTGTCGGACACGCCCAAAATAGGGCTCCGTAGCCATTACGAAAAAAATAAGTAATATTTTTCTAAGGATTTCGAATTTTATACGGAATCTTCCAAGTTTAGGTATATTTTATACCTTACGCTGCTATTTACTCATAAACTACTAATAATTCTCAAGCAAACTTAGCCGCTATAGTTTTCCTTGGAAGTTTGATATACTGACTACCATCCTGAATTTTTTGAAATTTTTCTACCCACCGGTTTAGATTTTAGAGGGGGGGGGCGCTCGATTTTAATGAAAATTTGCACTTTAAAGTTGAATATTTCGCAAACAAATGACTGAATCGAAAAATCGTTTTAGCAAACCCCTAATGGTTTTAAAATACCTATCCAACGATACCCCACACTATAGGGTTGGATGAGAAAAAAAAAATCATCGCCACTTTACGTCTATGGGAAGTAACCTAAAAAAAAAAATGTTTTTGAATTTTTAATTGTACTGTTTTGTCGGCATAGTTTACTTATATATCCGTGCAAAATTACAGCTTTCTAGCATTGATAGTCTCTGAGCAAAGCCGCGGACGGACAGACAGACAGACAGACAGACGGACAGACAGACAGACAGACATGGCGAAACTATAAGGGTTCCGTTTTTGCCATTTTGGCTCCGGAACCCTAAAAAGTCGTAAAACTGTTTGCGACTTGGAAATGTACAACTAACATACAAATTGTTTTAATATTTATCAGGAATATTAAATTTCTGCATGAGTTTATTATCCTTACATTTTACAGGGATGTATTTTTTTTTGCTGGGTCTCCTCAAAATCGTATTAAGCGGGTTTATAATACAGAAGTACTTCCATTCCATTGCTTCTGTCTATTCCTGGCCAATAATATTCTAGATTTTACGAAGCATATCATGTCGTTGCCTTGACGCTAAAATGAAAACGAAACGCCCTACACTCCACCCCATTTATATTCATCCCCTGCCTCTGGTAATTCCTAAAGCTGCCGCAAATATTTTCAATAATACTTCTGGACCGGCGTCGAAGGCATTTTTGCATGCTGCTTGTAATTTACCAGTTGGACTGTCTTTTGTGTTTTAAGGAGCTAAAACCCGCACCAACGCGGCAGGTATAAATGAACTGCAGACGTAGACTAAATTAAAACAGGGTGTCATTGGTGACTTTAATTTGGTATGCAATGCCATTCAGCTATATTTAGCATTACAAATTTAATGTTGGTGTCATTTTTAATAAGCCTTCTGTAATTTTGTTCAATTTGCGAAAGATTCGTGGGCTGGTTTATACCAGTACAGTTTATAACCTACTAATGTCTAATACTGCATCAATGAATATTTTTATCTTATTGATATTAATAGAAATAGATCAGATATTTTTGGTTCTGTTGCGTGGTGGTTTATATCCTACACGTGATATATCAATGTCAAGAGCATGTACTGAACACCATAACCTTAGGATATTTCAAAATTGTACCAAAAAATCACGAACACGACCGTTATTCGACATTCGGCAATTTGCCGAGCAGTAATCGAATTCTCTTTCTATTTTTAAACGCGCCAATGAAATGCCGTCGTTTGTTTTTAAACGTTTAAATGCCGTCACGTGATTGGGGGCTCGTCGGCTTGGAATGTTCTTATTTTAAATTTTATTGTACGATCAACGGTTTCTTCACGACGATGTAAGGTGATACCAGATCCAACTGGTTGGCGTAGGTTTGACCAAACGTTTGTTCCTCACATTGGAATACACATGTTTGTGTAACGGCCAATGTTTGACGCCAAATTTATAAAGAGCTGTTTTTATTGTACTTCGGCGTTCAGCGAGCCAAGAGCAATTATGCGTTGCTTTATTCAATTAATCCTGCGGATTTAAATTAAATATAGAACAGAACTTTCTAGTTGCGTCTCAGCACAGATGTTTGTTATATATATTTAAGAATCTAAGGGAAACGGCGGGTCTCTTAATAAAATTCCGATCTTTAGAACCTTTTTCTTATGTTCTTAAAGCTGTAAAGAATGAACTAATAGAATTTCCTTGCTCACCCGCGACCTTAACACGACACGTATCCTGTCTGAAAAGTTAGGTGAGGCTAAATGGCACTCCAGCATTCTATTTCTATGTTACCAAATCTAAGGCGAAAAAGAGGCGTAACACTTATTTATTTTGAAGTCTATTTCTGACTGCCACTACAACATTCGTGTCTATCAGATAATGTTATCTAATTTCCTATTTCCCTTAAATACAGGTTTTATGAGTGAAAGTGAGTAGGTACGCAGTTTCGTGATATCAACATCACAATGTTGACTGTCATCAGTCAATGACACATAACCTCTGAGAATATTGTCAGATGTGAAAATCAATCCACCCCTGAATCATCAAACACAAAAATCTTAAAGAAATGAGCACTCTTCATAACTTAAGCTTATTTAAACTCAAATTTTATAAAACCTCGTCTTTTGACAAGAAAAAAATCCAACGACTTTTCAAAGGTCCCAAAGGGAGATCAGCGCCGTTTGCAAGACTGGCAATATTTAGGGACTACTTTGACATGACATGCGCATCTTTTATTTTCATTCAAATAAATATTTTCTTTCTAAGATTCGTTTTTGGCGTCTTTTGTATTTTTTTATTTCAACTCCAAATTTTGTTACTTTTACGGTCATCCCGTAAAATCCATATCGAAAATACAAACTGAAACATAGATGCACAGAAAAACCAGAAAAAGTAGTAAAAGTAGTTAGTTCCAATGGAGTCCTGAAAGTTTCTCGTTGAGGGCTAAAGCATAGATGTCGCTAGTGTCCCTGCTTAAGTGACTAAATAAGACACAAACAAGCAGAGATATGTGCTGCATATATAGGAGAAATTTGTGTTCGATTCTCAGTGCTGGTCTCTTGTGCTGGTTTTTCTGTGCATCTATGTTTCAGTTTTTATTTTCGATATTTTCTTTCTTTCAAAGAAAAAATATTTCGAAATTAGCAAACAGTCATTCAAAACAAACCATCTAAGACTCTTGTCGGTCAACAGACAACTCATCTTTTCAACAACAACAGCAACAACGTCAATGACACCCCTACACCAACATCATTGCATAAATCGTTTCGGTACACAATCCCATTACCTGGGATATTTCGCCACACCCTCGTGACTAAGCCCTCTTTATACGCTCGATTCGAGGTATCTTCGCAACACGCACTTTTATCAGCCTTACAAATGTCGAAAACCTTCCTTGCAGAATGCTGTTATACACCTCCATACATTTTCCTTAGTTTTTCTTCATGTTTCATTTTTTTAACACACTTTTATTGGGTCGACCTGTATGTAACTATGTAATGGAATCTAAGTTAGCTAATTTAACCATCTTCCAAGGGTCGTAGCGTAATGAAAATTGGCAGCTGTATGTAGTTCTGTAGACAATACAATAAAATGGTACTGTCGAACTGATCTGATGATGGAGCCGGAAGATATGAACTGGAACTTCACGATGGAACTGGTACTTCATGAGTCTCATGTTCTTGTAATTACCATAATATTAATTGAATTGAGTGTAGAAAATTTCCGCTCCCATTGTTGTTATACTTGACTCGTTAAATTCCTGTATCGATAACAAACCAGTGATCAATATGAAAATTTAATACGGAAGCTTCCAAAAATAAACGAAAGCTGTGCAAATAAATGTCAAACCTTGAACGCTGAAAAAACATCGCATGCTGAGCCGTAGTTATGTGTCGATACTTTATTTTATGTATTAAGTTGCGTTTCTGATAAAATAAGTCTTTTGTCGATGTTCTATTAAAAGATTTAATTTGATTAATGCCCCTTCGTACAAGCAGGTATTTTGTTAAGTGATGTCTGAGCTTACCCAAACAGCGGATGGCCAAAAGGCCTTGCTTCTCGTGTACCCTAGGTATACTAAAAAATCGTTTACCTTTACTAGCCCGAATTTCATTTGCCCGAATTTCACTTGCCTTACCAACGTTTGCATAAAATATATAGAACCGTGCTGTTTTCAGGATTTTTTTTAATGTCATCATATAGAATGCAGTAGGTTAGGTTAGGTTAGTTTAATATCAACTCTGAAGAAATTACTATTTCAGAAATAAATTACTTTATGGCTAATGAAAATTCTAGAAAACGGATCATTCGGGCATATGGAATTCGGGCAAACGATAGGGAAGCCTAAAAAATACTACAAGAATAAATACACCCTAAAGCAGCAGTATACTTGTACTCTGTTCAGGGTATAATATAAGCAGTGCCATGTGATGATAAGCCTATGAACTTGAACCCGCCACCTAAAGTCGAAACCGGTTTACTTTGGTTTCTGCCAGTGGACATTCAGAAAAACTCGGGAGTTTCTAGAAACCCTACTTATAATGCGTCTTCAACAATCACGTAACAATACAACAATAACTAACGACGTAACTCGATAAAACGCGTCCAATTTTCTGAGCCATTGGGCTCAGATTGCCCTGCGGGTTGCCGCAGGGTACCGGCTGGGACCTCGATTATTGTTAGGTTTATTAAGCGAGCAGCCAAAAGGCTGGAGGATTCTGATAAGGCGAGCTTATTAGACCGCACGGCTGCGTCTGAATAGAATGATGAGAAGCACACTTGATTTAATCCAATGTAATTTAATACAATCTATATCTTTGCCTATACCTATAATACGTTTTTGTAGAAGAATACTGTGATATAGGTAGGTAGGTAGGTAGTTTGGTATCACGTGACTTGTGCCACTTAAGTCAGTTCGGCATAAACTGTCCAATGTTTACGTATTTTCTTGGTGTGCATCCCGCAGTGGGCCAAATGAAAACAAATAAAAGCTACTTAAAGGGGGAGCAAAACTTTTGGTGCGATTGACAATTAAATGACGTCATTTTCTGTATAGGGGATTTATTTAGCGTTGTTTTATAACCATAGGATTGCATTAATAACTGATATTTCAGGGTTTGAACGTAAGGCCGTGTTCAAACCAAACTGACTGTAAGCCGCCGAATGTGAGCAGGCTCACTGTGATAACGTAATAACGTATTGTCGGTTAGATGTGAACGAAAAAGTGAATATGTATGGAAATACAATAAACTGCGTAACGTTGGCGGCTGACAGTCAGTTTGGTTTAAACGCGGCCTAAAATGGGACTAATGCACAGCCAATATATTTATTAAACTCAAACTCACAATATTTATTGACAACAAAAACACACTACATCACAGCAAAAACAGTAAAAACAAAAATAGGAGAAGAGAGAACAATTAGAGACGTTGTGCTGTAGTGTGATGCCAAAAGGACTCAGCTCAGCCTTATTAGTCACTTTATTAACGAGTTTACTGTTTTTATTAACATTAAGTTCTACTCCAATGGTTGATACACACTTCACTGGAATAACTATACATATAGTGTCGTAAGATACACATTTAGTTGGTGAATTTAAATACTGGAAAGTCAATACCAGTCTTCATACAAAGACCGAGGCCAAAAAGGACTCATGTAAACGGACAATGGGAAATATAAATAACACAAAGGCATATGTTTTTCAGCTTTTTACTTCGTTGTGAAACTCCGAATAGCAACACGAATTAAACTTTTTTGCCCCGGTTTCGTAAAAACGGCTACGGAACCGATCGCCCGTGAAATTATCGGATAATACCAATTGCTATTATTAACTGCTTGCTAAGTTTCTAAACTATTTTATGGACCACGTGTGCTGTTTGGAAATTCCTTTTCTAATCCAGTGATCGCGTTATTTTTAGGTGTTAGGTAGCTCGCAGGATATGTTAGGCGCTGTTTTCAACGATCTTTACTGAAATTTACTTGTAACTAGCGGAAGTGCTTGTTGTAAATACTAATAATACTTTGAGCGTTGAGAACTAGTAGCTAAAAATGATTACGAGATGTTCTTGACGACAAGTATGGTAAGGGTGGTTCACATTAACTGCGCTGCTGCGAGGTGTTGCATCCAACGAAACTTTCTGAATCTCTTTGTTTTCCAAATTCAAACTGTTTCATTTTTGCTTTTAATATTTTATTCTTAAATGTCAATTGTAGGTACTTTTAATACGTTGAAGCCTGTAAAATGTTATAACGTAATCATTAGGGCAAGAACATTTGGTAGTGCGTTGTCGTCTTCATGTCGTTTCGTACTCAATTCAATTCTTGAAAAAATAGTTCCATCAATACTATCGATGATTCCACCAATGTCGAGGTTGGAAAAGACACTTTTTATACGCTGTTCAGTAGATTCAGTGTGCGGTAATCGGATGAGAACCTAAAATAAGAACTAATTCGTACTCGTTCTTTAGTAAATTTTCTAAGCATTTACAATATCTTCAACATGATATCAAATTTCCCCTAACAATAACTCTCTTTTCAGGTGGTAGCTCGTCGCAGCGACCTTAAGCTCATCGTCACCTCAGCCACCATGGACTCCACCAAGTTCTCCACTTTCTTCGGAAACGTGCCGACCTTCACCATCCCTGGACGGACCTTCCCCGTAGAGACCTTCTTCGCCAAGAACGTTTGCGAGGATTATGTCGACGGTGCTGTCAAGCAGGTTAGTAGTTGCGTTTGTACCGATACTAATTAAAATCAAGTGCAGGTAGTTTTAAAAACTCGTGTGGCTTAAGGACATTCTACCCTTCAACCTATTCGTGACCACGGCCGCTAAAAGCTGCGTTTCCACAAGAGATGTGCGAGGAATATGTTTGCATGAAACAATAAAAACGTTTCATCCAACTGTTCTCGCATAGCCCCGCTCTGGTTGATGGGCTCTGGCAGATGAGTGGAACGAGGCTAGGTAAATGAAGCGTAAAAATGAACTTACGCTACCTTATGATAGCTTAAGTCTATGCAAAATATGCGTGTTCATGCAGTTCCTCCACCTCCACACTGTAATAATACACTCAAATCACCCAAACCCATTATCACCACCACCACACTACACTGACGCGTTTCGAACTCCACCAGAGCTCATCTTCAGAGAAACACAGTTAGACCATCTTGTTCATGTGTTGTGAGTCTAACATCTGGTAGCATGGTGTACGGTTGTTCAATTTATTCGACTGTACACGTTAATAATAATTTAGAACATGCAGATACCTAAATACTCGTAACTACTGTTGAAACTCAATTAAATGTAACTCTAGTTATAAAGTAATACGTCTGTTTGCTCTCCTTGAATACATACGTAAATAACATACAGGTCGATTCACAAGATCTGGCACGAATGGATTGAACGAAAGTGATCTCACTTAGACATGTTTGTTGGAAAATGAATGATGCATGTATACTTGGTTTGGATAGGTAAACAAAACAACGTCAATTGGGGTCTTAAATATTGAAATTCTCCCATCCAACTGTCAAAAAATTTACATTTCTGTATTGAAATACACAAGTATAGTTTGTATTACAATAGATAAGTAAAATGTTTAAAATCCTTTAATATACCAAATCTGGCAGCTGAAGTTTGTTTAGGTACATTTAGTTAATTACCTAAACGTTTCAAGTATAATTTTCATATACGTGTGAGGTTATTAAAATAGACAACACACAGATATACTTTCATTCAATCCATTCGCGCCAGCTCTTTGTGAATCATTTTGTAGTAGGTAGTAATTTGAACAGAGAACCATATGATAAAATAATGACCATCAATATCACAGGTAACTGTTTAAAACGATTACTACACAATTTTAACAAAACACGGAAGATCGTTACGGTCCACCAGTTGAAATAATCGACGGTTATTAAATTATCAACTGGTTAAAATCGACGACGATGACACTACGCAACTGTCATAACGTTATGCAAACTGCCAATCGAAAGTTCGTTGAAACTCATCGGGGTCTGAGATTATGTTTAGCTTCATGCGAGGTATTAGTTCACAGACTGCTGTAATTGACGCATTTCTCTCGCACTGTCTTAGGATAATCCATACTAATATTATAAAGAAAGAAAGTGTATGTCTTTGTACGTTTGTCCATCTTTCACGTCGAAATGGAGCGACGGATCGACGTGATGTTTGGCATACTCGTAGAGAAAGTTTATGGGCCAGAGAGTGACACAGGCTATTCTTTATCCCGAAAAAATTCAGTTCCCGAGGGAACAGCGCGCGATAACCGAATTCCACGCTGGCGAAGCCGCGGGCAAAAGCTAGTTGTTATATAATTAAATAATTATGTAACTTGAAAAAAACATTGAATTGCTCAAGTGCAAGATATACAGCGTGTATTTTTTATACATATGTAAAAACATAACCCTCCTTCTGTCGCAGTCGGGTAAAAAGAAACCAAGCGTTGCTTTTAATGCTGTTGGTATATCTTAAAAGAATTTTTCATTGGCATAGTCGTAAAATATAGTTTCTTAATTATCATCGCCTAGTTACAATGATTTAAATTGAACCAAGCAAGCGCGTTGTAATAGAACATTGCCCCCATTATCGCATTAAATAGTTTACAATTATCTTGAAAGGCTAAAGACTTTAATCGCAGGTTAATTGCACCGTTCATGTATGAAACAGCAGTGTAGTGATATAATGATTGCGAAATGACTTTATTAGCTCATCTCGTGTACACTGTGTGATCAGGTCTCTGATACTCTTGTGTCTTGTCGAACTCTACACAAAAAGCAAAGAGAAGTTGGCAACGTGCAAAAAATGTTGCTATGAAGTGTTAAGGTGAGTGAAAAGTGAAACTAATTCCCACTAATATTATAAATGCGAAAGTTTGTAAGTCTATTTGTTTGTTTGTTACTTCATCACGTCTAAACCGCTAAACCGGTTTAGATGAAATTCGGTATACAGATAGTTTGCGTCCTCGGGACACAGGATAGTTTTTATCCCGGAAAATTGCATAGTTCCTGCAGGATAGTGAAAACTGAATTGTACGCGAACAGTCGCGGTTAACGGCTAGTAATATAATCCGATCAAACAAATACAAAATTCATATATGAATTTATATTTGGTACCAGGAACTCACTAACTTAAAAAAATGTCGCTTAGTCAATTACTCCTTTCAAGCGTCGATATATTGTCTATAATAAGAAGAAATATCGAGGTATTTATGTCAAAATGTTTACATATTGGTCGATGTTGAAAGAAAGTCTGGGGCGCCGTGTCAAAAAAGTGACTAAGTACATCATGAATCAAAAACTAGCTTTACATTACTGTTTAGACAAGCTAACTCAACAATAAAACAAATTAAAACACATTGTATAATGAATTTGATAGACCAGCTTTGTGGAATGACCTCTTTTACTAGGCTACCTGCAGAATGATACTCCTTGGAGGAAGCAACTTTTTGCAGTTTGTGTACACAAACGACACCGTACTTGTTTGTTTGTATTTTTTATTTCAATTCCAAATTTTTGTTACTGTTAGGGTCATCCCGTAAAACCTATATTGAAAATACAAACTAAAATGTAGATGCACAAAAATGATTCGAAAAAACCAATCTTAATTTGATTGCTTAATAACGATATCTCTTGTCCGGGTGAGCGGTTAGTTCTGATGGAGTGCCGAAAGTTTCTCGATGAGGTCTACGGCATAGATGTCGCTAGTGTCATGCTTAAGTGGCTAAATAAGGAACAAACAAGCTGAGATATGTGGTGCATAGGGGAAATTCGTGTATGTGCCGTTGTCCAGCGGTGGTGTAGCGGTATAGCACGCGGCACGGCATGCCGAGGACCTGGGTTCGATTCCCAGCGCTGGTCTTATTTTTCTGGTTTTTCTATGATTGATATTTCAGTTTGTATTTTTAATATGACCACACTTCTCATCTGTAACGTCACGTAAAAAATTTAGGTAACTCGCTATGAATCGAGTTGTTACGACGGCACTAGTAAATAGGCTGTAAGCCAGACCATTGTTCGTACGATGTCACCGTGTCATCCTTTCCCCGGTCTCTGGCTTGCATTCCGTACCCTAGTTGTGAAATTGCAAATGGTATTATCGCATTATGTACTGATTGCATTCCTTGACTTGTCACAGATTATAAATATAGCAGCGAAGGCTCTTGTGACAAACGCTTTGCTGATTCCTGAACGATGTGGTTGCTTTTATCTCTCTACGAATTGCACGGTAGAAAAATTTCGGTCACTCAAGCTTACAACATGATTAGTTTCCACTAAGCTGGCATTTTTTTAATATTATTACTGTCAATGTTAGAATAGAATAGAATACTCGTAGAATTGATTTATTTGGTGTAAAAAAAAAAATTGTAGTAGTTCACTTTGTTACTTTCTGGTATTCACATTTTTTTATACGAGATAAATGTTAACTAAAATTTTTATCACTTAAATTCTAAATGCATACATGATATTGTTAAGTCTAATTGATATTTACAATAACATACAATGTCGTAAAAGAAGTCCTGAAGATAGATAGATGATTGAATGTTTCATACATGGGCAGGCGGAACGTTTGTATGCAAAAAATATATTTAAAAAAATGCCCAATAAAGACGACTGTCCGAAATAAGAGAGAGAACTTTTTAAAATTGTAAAAAATCATTGCTCTAAAGTCTTTTCGCGTCAATTTCATTTTTAGTGCAAATTCATCACTTTAAAACATCAGAAAAAACAAATTACGACCAATTAATATTTAATTCCTTAAGCAATGAGCTATATTTTTTTAATTAACTTAGTTCTAAATTGAAATGTTTACGAGTGGCCAGGAGTGCAAAACTTTCAGTGTGATCTAAGTAGACCCCTCTTATAAATCAAATCTTCTCAGACGGCGTCTAGCGAAGTGCGCTAGCTGTGTAGCGCTACGGCCCAGACCAGACACTCATTGCAACGGTTCGGTGTCAACGAACCGCAAGGCCTCCCTGCCTCTGTCTCACTTTGATCGCATCGGACAATATAGTTACATTTTTATACGGAACTAAAGCAAACCCAACGAGCCGAGATACTTCATATTCTTTGTCTGATACGTCATTTCGCTCGCTTTCTGTCTCATATCATAATTTATCTCATCTCCTTAGCTTTGCTTTATCTCATAGGCCTCCCCCATAAACCTCCAATTGCTTTGGTTGTCAGCGGCCTGCATCCACCGTGAACCCGCGGCTTTAACCAGGTCATCCGTCCATCTCGTTGGTGGACGTCCTACGCTGCGCTTGCCGATCCGCGGCCTACACTCGAGAACTTTTCGGCCCCAACGGCCATCCGCTCTCCGTGCTATATGGCCCGCCCATTGCCACTTTAACGAGCTAATTTGCTTGGCTTCGTCTACGTATCTCTAATTTGCAAAGATTCTTTTATATAAAAAAAGTAAACTTGGCGTTTACTGACTTCTGCGTTATACTTTTTATTTGTGTCAAAATTTCCAAGCATACATTTTATGATCGCATGTTACTTTTGACTGTCACGCCATTTCCCACTAATGCTATTCGTTAAGATACTCGTAAATATAGAGTGGGATCCCACCGTAAAATCTTGCGCCAAGTATTGTTTGTTTTGTTTGTTTAAACTCTTTATTGTACAAAAAGGAAATACAAAAATAACACACAAAAGAAAGTGCTAAGTACAAAAGCAAAAAAAGGTATTCTTTGAATAATAGGCTTATATGGGTTAGTTCTAGGGAGTTTGGGACGTGAGAGTCCGGCACTGTCAGGGTTCTCGTTTCCCAGTCGTTCCTAATGAATTTTTCCCGACTGTATGCCCCCATCTCAATATAAAATTTTAAAACGATTAAACAAAAGCTAAGACTTTGGCTGACTCAACCCGGAAAAGAAAGGCTTATGAGGTCATGAAACGCCACACTATATAGTTGCGTAGCAAAATATTACCGCAAGTAGAAACTACTTTTTTTCACAAAACTATTACTTTTGATCGTCTGTAGAAATTGCAATAATTTATTTTGGATAATAAATGTAGTGCTATACTTAATAGAAGAAAGAGGAATTAAAATATTAACCTGAAAAAAAATTAATCATCTACTCTTAATCAGCCACTGCCTTTTGTTTTCCAGGTGCTAAGATCGAAGAAGCAGCCTGTAGTGTTGTATCATTATATTTGTAAGCTTTTATTTAACTCTCATTTCGATCGAAAAACAGATAGGTGCAGAATTTCACGGCGGGATTTTAGACTAAATACCTACTAAGGTACTTGAAAATAACTGCCGAAATAAAATTCCCCTCTCATAAATTAAATGTGTCTAACATTAACCTCATAAGAAAAATTTTAACAAATTTTGTGTTTTTAATTAATTATGATTAAGAGATAACTACGTTAATTGTATGACTAACGTTCGGTTAACCTCAAAAAGGAAAATTTGAATATGCGTTTTAAATTTGAATATGATGAAATAGATACCTACGTTGATTGTTTCTATATTATATCAGCACTTAGATTGGCTCAAATCTGAGAAGTAATTCAATACACACACGCACACACATCGTGTGTATACCACGCGTCTATAAATCTGCCTAAAAGTTCATACTCAGTTTTGACGCATTTTCGTGATACATTTTTTATGCGACGTCTTTACGTTACTCCCGGATTGTGTTCGAATCGCTTAACGTTATAGTGCCTATTCAATTATTGGAATTATACCTTTATAGTTTTTGTGTTACTAGTCGTGGCAATGAACTTTTAGGCAAAGTTAGGCGGCGGAAGGTATAGTTCCCAATATGCTCTAGGCCCGCGTGAGAACTACGGTCCAAGCCCTCTCATTCTGAGAGTAACCCTGTGCACTGCAATTAAACATATATAGGCCTGGATGTGATATGTGTGATTTTTTAAGTGTATGGCAAAAAATCATCAACATAGAAACATTCCAACATATTATTATGTACAAGTATCTAAGTGGACAGGGCATCAAACTCAGGTCATCGTTCGCCCGAAACTCAATAGGTACCTACCTAATTACACTACGCATATGAATCGATAGTGGGCACGTCTGTCTGCCGGGCACACCTCTGTTTAAACAATAATATTGGGGGTAAGGACACCCTAAAAACGGACGAAATGAAAAGTGAGTAATCAAATTTGTTTTTGTTTTTTAGTTAAGAAAACGGTATGTATAGAAGCAGTACCTAAAAGTTACCTTACTTGAGAGTGGAGTTTGTCATAAGTGAGGATTGGAAGGATTAGCGTCATTTTTCGCAATAATAAGACATACGTCCAAAACTAATTAATATATCAATTAATAATTTATTTATTTTATTAATTGACTTGCTTTTGCCCGCTGCTCCGCCCGCGTGGTATTCGGTTATCGCGCGCTATTCCCTCGGAAACTGTGCATTTTTCCGGGATAACAATAAAAACCGGCCAAGAGCGTGTCGGACACGCCCAAAATAGGGTTCCGTAGCCATTACAAATAAAATAAGTAATATTTTTCTAAGGATTTCGTATTTTGTACGGAATCTGCCAAGTTTAGGTATATTTTATACCTTACGCTGCTATTTACTCATAAACTACTAATATTTCTCAAGCAAACGTAGCCGTTATAGTTTTCCTTGGAAGTTTGATATACTGACTACCATCCTGAATTTTTTAAAATTTTTCCACCCACCGGTTTAGATTTTAGAGGAGGGGGACGCTCGATGGAACCCTAAAAATTAGCATCGCGGCCCATTAACTATGTCTATGCCAAAAATTGCGTCGATCCGTCGCTCCGTTACGGCGTGAAAGACGGACAAACATACAAACACACACACTTTCGCATTTATAATATTAGCATGGATATAATTCGGGGATCTCGGAAACGGCTCTAACGATTTTGATAAAATTTGGTATTGTGGGAGTTTTCGGGAATGACAAATCTAGTTTGTTCTTATCTTAGGGGAAACGCCTGTTATCGAGTTTTTTTTTTCGTCAAAGTAGGTACTTTATTTTCAATAAGTAATTTATTAGACTAATGTAATTAAAAAAACCGGCCCCAGATTCAATGAATTACTTATTTTAAATAAGGTAGTAAAACGATGCGTTTCAGTGCCATCGAAATAAAACTCTTCAGGTTAATTAGATAGTGGATTGTTATTGTAGAAGGCCTTCATCGTAATTATAGGAGCGGTAGAGCACCGCGCCCCCCAAACAGAAATGATATTAATTTAGCAGTATCCAACCGAAATCAGGATATGCAACCGAAACCACCGAAACCGAAAATTTATTCCTCTTCTATTATAGCAATATAGAGCACCGCACCCCCCTCGAGCAGGAATGATATTAATTTAGTAGTATCCAACCGAAATGAGGATTTGCAACCGAAACCACCGAAACTGAAAATTTATTCCACGTCTTTTATAGCGGCTATAGAGTACCGCACCCCCTGGGCAGGAATGATATTGATTTAGTAGTATCCAACCGAAATTAGGATTTGCAACCGAAACCACCGAAACCGAAAATTTATTCCGCGTCTATTCCAGTGTACTTACCTTTATTATTCTCGCATTTCAAATTTTTCGTTAATGTGCGTGCGAACATTTGTAGTTTCTAATCCTTAGCCCACGTTGGAACTACAGAGTAGGAACTACAGCTAAGAATTCTGAGAGGAAGTTGTAGTGGGACGTATATGGGCCAAGATGATGACGATGATGATACACTATTCTAGGCTTGTGCGCGCTCGGTGACTGAGCGGATCGCTCCAAACTAGTACAATCGCTCAAATGTACTAGTTCGGTCTTTTGGCTCTTTTAGTTCACTAGTACACTGAAAGAAACGATGCTCCTTTGACCCGTTTAAGCCCGTTCGGTCTCTCGGTCATTCATTTTTCATTCGGTCGGATACGGATCGCATCGTTTTGCTGTCAGTGTCACTGCTTGAACTGAACTAAACGTACTAAAGAGCAGAAACGTTACGGAATAGTTCGGTCTAGTACAGTGTCGGGAATCAAGTCTTTTTCGTTCTTAGTACATGTACTACACAAGCCTACACTATTCCACGAACGTTAGTTCACAGAGTTCCTAGTTTCGGCAAATTTTCTGCCAAATGCCGAAACAAGCCGAAACCGAAAATGAACATTTGGTCGTACACTAGATATTAGAACAGAGCAATTAAGAGCACGATTTGTGGAAACTTTGCGACAAGATGCTAAGAGAAAATTGTCATTTAATGTGTTCTTGAATTCAACTTTGAAACTTTAAGTAATTGAGAAGATTGATTGCTGTGAGATTCGATAATCGGGATGAATCGTAAGGATGAATGTGGGATGAATCTAAAATATTGTTTTTAAAATATTATATATGTTGAATTAAGTTGCAAAAACAATAATTGGCGTGATTGACCTACATTTTGATTTTTCGGAACCATCCACTCATGTCCCTTTACTACTATTTGCAAATAACGTGACATAAATAGAATACGTACTTATATTATAAATATGTTACTGTTTCTCATTCCAAGATGAGCCATAAAACAAAAATCAACCTATAAATTTTATATGAAAGCCTTATAGTTAGGATCCCTATAACTCTTTTACGACGGTATAGTTTTATTGGCCAATGACGCAAAACTAACTTAGCTTAAAGCTATTTTTACTTTACATCGCTTTAATTGCACTATAAAACCCATTATTCTCCCCTTTTACCAGACACCCCTCCATTACCTACCTGACGTAGGCTATAAAACGTTCAAACACTAGGTGTGAAGGTCAGGGTTGCCGCAAGGACACATCATGAGTCGTCTGAGTCTCCTACATTAATTGATTGACTATTTCAAAGTAAATATTGTTATTCGTTTTAATGTAGATTCGCAATCGCTTTAATGGGAAATATAAATTGATATACTAATGGGCGTAAATATACTTGATAGGCAGCTCGTGGCAAGAAACATAAACTGACCAAAGTGCTAGAAACAACTATGCCATTTAGAAAAGATCGCAATATTCACGGTCTTTTCTCCAAACAGATTTATCTATAAAGTAAGGCCGTATTATTTTCTTGTGTACTGTTTCATTGGACTATAAGGGAGTGAAAAAATTGTGGTTCATTCTGCCATGAATATTCATGATGCCGGATGGTCTATTTGTTTTCTTTATCGTCTCGTATTTGTTTTAACTAACGTCAAGATCTACGCAGGAGCTGCACGGTTGTAGTTACAGCCGATAGACATAATCCACTTAAACTGGTGTTAAACCGTGGATAACATTTTAAGCTAGATCAAGGAAACTGTTATTAGATTATGCTTAACTAGATTTCGTGGTTGTGCAACTTAACGTTGGCCTCCGGAAATGCGTCGTATTTTGAAGTCAGCCTCGATTTATGCTTTCGGCAAAAGAGAATACATTCTTGTTAATTAGGTCCCACTGAAAAACAGCGTTACGGCTTGTCGTAACGTAATGCTGAGTGGGGCCCACTTTATACTATTCGATGTTATTTTTATTCTTTCCATCTACTTAATGTATTTTTATATGTATCGAATGTGTATAAATAAATGTTTCTCTCTCTCTCTCTCTCTCTCTCTTAATGACGGTAGTTCTGAAAGCACTGGGTGTATTATGTCTTTTGCAGCCTACAATACAATGCATCTTTATTGAACACTAATATAGCAAGCAGTACATTAAATGGAGACATATTGAAACAAACTGAATCGCACTAGTATGTGAATTATGTGATTATGACCCTAGTGGGTGGAACCTTCTCGTAATTAATTTCGCTATCATTACTTTGGCAGATGTATGGGATATCAACATAACATTAGTAGCCTAAAAGTTCCACCCTCGTAAGAAAGCGTAGGCCTTACGGTTTTCAGACAACCTTTAGAATAGGAAAAGGCAGAATAGACGTTTTTATGTTGGGTTTGACGGCTTCCTTCTGCGATTGTGACTAAAATACTGACTCCACCTGTTTCAGGCTCTGCAAATCCATCTTCAGCCGGATGAGGGTGACATACTCATATTCATGCCTGGGCAAGAGGACATTGAAGTTACTTGCGAGGTAAGATATCGTCACTACGTTGAAAAAAGCTGGTATCTCGAAGTCGATGATCTTTCTGAGTGAACTTAATGGACATTGTTTTAGGGGTCAAATTTGTTGACTTATTAATTTGAGATACGAGATTTTTTTAAAGTAGTGACGATATTTTAGATATTAATCAGTTTACGGAACATAACATCTTCTTCGGTTAGAAGGGAACAAAGCGTGTCCCTGACAAAAGACAGTATGAGAACTCCATTAGTCAAATAAGAATATTTAAGACTATGATTAAGTTAATCCGAACTCTAAAAAAAGTGGTGGAACATCCTCTCAAAATACTTTTAATCTTATTTTGAACATGAAACTACCATGATACTCATTTTAAATGATAACAAAACGGATAGCTCGCGTCTGAAATCGAGTTTAGCTCGACATGTTTCGGGCTAATCCATAAAGCCATCTTCTTTCTTTTAGTCTTATTCTTTTGTGTTCCAAAAAATTTTCTGTTGAATAAGTATATAATAACTCTAATATCGTCTCCCTACCGCCATCTAGGTATTAACGGAAAGACTAGCCGACCTGGACAGCGCTCCGCCCCTAACCGTGCTTCCCATCTACTCGCAACTGCCGGCCGATCTGCAAGCGAAGATTTTCCAGCGCGCGCCCCCCGGCCAGAGGAAATGCATCGTCGCCACAAACATTGCTGGTACTTGTTACAGCGCCATCTGTTTATTTGTGCTTGTACTATTACGACTTATTCGCAGATATAGTAAATAATGTTTTGCCATCGTATTTTGTTGGAAAAGTTCGTATTTATCTTGCTTTCTCAACTAGCTTACTGAAGTTTACTGAAGCTAATTGAGAAAGCGAGATGAATACGAATTTATCTGACCAAATACGATCGAAAAAGGTTATTCAATCGACGTATCAAATTTGAGACTGAGTAAACTTAAACTAACCCTGCTGCTCCGTTACGCAGTGTCGAGCATTGGGTCAATTGCAGGGTAGTTTGCGCCGCAGCTGCGCGCTGCCAGCTCCCCCACTGTACGGTAGGCAGACTGCCCAACCAAAACCACCTAACCCTAAACCAGCTCGAAGCGCTGCCTACTTTGGAATTAACCCAATGCACGCCTATAGTTACTGTAAGTTTTTTGTGTGAGAAACAAAATGAAACGTTTCTAGTACGTATTAGAGCGCCATCTATGGATTTATGCTTGTACTATGACGACCAACCAATTGTTGTTGTCTCTTACCTTAGAAAATCCGTACTGTATTTGTGTGCAATAAAGAGTTATTGTACTGTATTGTATGACGACTGATATATGTAAAAACTGAAGTTAAATAAACTAAAACAACTTTCCGTAACTATAGATTTTTGCGTGAGAAATAAAATTAAACATTGCTGGTATTTGCTAAAGCTCCATCTGTGGATTCGTGTATTATAACGACTAATTACGTCAAAACTGAAACTGAATGAACTAAAAGTAGCCCTGCTACTTCGTTGCTACAGGTTTTTGGCAGAGAAATAAATTAAACGTTGCTGGTATCTTATAGCGCCATCTATGGATTTGTGCTTGTACTATGACGACTAATTTACGTCAAAACTGAAATTGAATGAACCAAAAGCCACCCTCCGTAAGAGTTTTTTCTGTTAGAAAAAGCATTTTTCAGATTAGCAAAGTCGCTAAGTTGTTTTTCTTTTGTTATTTTTAGTTTGTTGAGATGATAATTATCTTCCAAATGCACTTCCATTGGTCGAATGAAAATTTAAAGGTCAAAACTTGTATTTGTTAAAAAATGCTTATTGCTAATGTTAATATTATTATTTCAGAAACATCACTAACGGTGGACGGAATTATGTACGTGATTGACTGTGGGTACTGCAAGCTCAAAGTTTATAATCCGAGGATCGGTATGGACGCACTTTCGGTAAGCTCGCTGAAAAAAGCTAAACTGTAAACCTCTATAAATATAAAAGAGTATAAAATATTGAATTGCATACAATAATGTCAAACCCAACAACTCGATCTAAATCTGTGTTCTTTTTTCAACATTATTTTGACTTATCGGGTTAGACCACCGAACCTACGATATGCTTTGCTGTGGATATCTCATTCAAAAGATATATTAACATGTACCAAAGACAACATGGCAGTGTTTTTTGTTTTTTTTTTTAACTAGCCATAACTATTTTAATGAAAATTGTATTTAATTTTGAATATGAAACTACCGTGAGACTCACTCATATCGAATAAAATCGGATGACTCGCGTCTTAAATCGAGTTTAGCTCGACATATTTCGGGTCAATTCGTAACCCTTCTTCCCGAAGCAACAAGACTCGGCGCACTGCCCGAAACAAGTCGAGCTAAACTCGATTTAAGACGTGTGTTATCCGGTTTTATTAAATTGATTTTTTTTTCTAGATCTATCCAGTAAGCCAAGCCAACGCGCGCCAAAGGGCGGGCCGCGCCGGCCGCACTGGTCCGGGCAAAGCCTTCTGTCTATACACCCAGCGTCAATACACGCACGAACTGTTAGCCTCCACCGTGCCTGAGATACAACGGACCAACTTGGCCAATACTGTGCTGCTGCTCAAGTCTTTAGGGGTCGAAGACCTGCTGGCCTTCCATTTCATGGATCCGCCGCCACAGGTACGGATTCGTCAAATTTCTACTTCGATACTTGTCTAATTGGTCATATTTTTAACTCTTCATATTTTATGCCTGATAGTTAGCTACGAAGCTTGAGGTCCCCGTTTCGATACCTGGCCGGGGCCGATTTTTATATAAATATCTGCCCCGGCCGGGAATTGAACCCGGGACCTCAAGCCTTTCAGGGTACTTTCTATAGACGTGCAGTCGAGGTTATTTTTTTTCTCGTCGAACCCTGAAGCCAGAACCCAGAACCCTCGATCATTGGATAGGTCTTTTAAAATCTTTGGGGGTTTGTAAAGACGATTTTTCGATTCAGTGATATATTTGCGAAATATTTAACTTTACAGTGCAAATTTTTATTAAAATCGAGTGTCTGCGTCAAATTTAAAAACAAATGGGGGCTATCGCGAATGAATTTTCCGCTAGAGACGCTAGTGTAGCGTGAGGTCAACGAAATGTCAAATCTCATAGTTTTTGGGTGATCTATGCGGGTTTATTTATAATTAGAATAATTTTGTGAATATTTCGCATTACCTGAAATTAAGAAGAAGAAGATTGATTTATTTGCCAACATGAACAATACAGGATAGGCACACAGAATACAAATAATTAATTATGACAATTATGCGATAAGGGGCAATGAACGTCTGTAATTTGAGACAGTTTTGGCTTTCGAAAACTTTTGCCCTCCCTTTTTTCCGAACAAAACGGGATTATGCAATACTGTGGTTGCTCAATATGTTTATGGTACTGTTTTACGATGTATTAAATATGATTTTAATCTAAACTTTGTTTTCACGGCCTTTATAACAGACTTTTAAAAACCTCACGCAACAGTGGCGCCATCTAGTGAGAGAAAAAACGATAGCCCTCATTGTTTAATTTTAAATATTCATGGTAGTAGTAAGTATACAAAATTTACCAGGAAAATTGTAACGGCTAAGATTGCTTCAAAATCATCAGTAGTTTTAGAGCAGCCTACAAAATCCTTAGCAAAGATATAACTCGATTTTTTCGTAACGTCTACCAAACCCGATACGCTCTATGCCGGTTTTATCACAATGGTATCCCTTGTAGGACACGATCCTGAACTCGATGTACCAGCTGTGGATCCTGGGCGCGCTGGACGGCACGGGCGCGCTCACGGCGCTGGGCCGCCAGATGGCGGAGTTCCCCCTGGACCCGCCGCAGTGCCACATGCTGATCGTATCCGCGGAGATGGGATGCAGCTGTGAGGTGCTCATCATAGGTGAGTCCAAACAACCCTCCCAGGATACTATCCAGCCACTCTCAGGGTGCATCGAGCAGCAGCGTGGGACGTCCACCAACGAGATGGACGGATGACCTAGTTACCGCGGGTTCACGGTGGATGCAGGCCGCTGCCAACCGAAGCAACTGGAGGTCTATGGGGAAGGGCTATGTCCAACAGTGGACGTCCTTCGGCTGAGATGATGATGATGATGATGACTGTCAGGGTAGAGCAATGAGACCCTAGGGGTTCAATTTAAGTAAAACAAAATAAAGTTTTTAGACGTATATATATTTAGCCCCTAAGGCTTTACTACAGAAAAGAATTTCGAGGGTCGCGGATACGAGAGAGTTGAGTTGGAAGGCGTTTCCTGGAGAGGCTTCCCTGGATCAGGGTCCGAAGCGCAGGTCGCCGGTGCTGGACGAAGGCTGGAGGCAGTAGGGGCTCCAGGGCCAGCAAGCAGCAGCAGCCCTTGCAGAAGAGGAAAGACAGGGGCTTCGGTTTCAGGCAGCCGTGCAGAAGGTGTTGATGTAAAGTGGTGATGGTCAGTCCCAGACCGTGCTGTGCCGCCCAAATAGGTCCATATCGGCTCGCATACTTAATGTACGAATGTAATTTTTGTCAGAATTATCGTTTGTCATAACTCTTTTTTCTCTGAATCCAATGGTTGTTTAGAATTCTTATAAAATAAACCTAACCTAACCTTCAGTTTTCTATAGGATGACCATTTAATTTTTTTAGAAAAATATAAGGTTTCAGCGCGAAAAAAAATCGGACAAACGATGATTCAATTATGACTAGAAAAGAGTATGCGAACTTTGGCGTTCCCGTTTTTATGGTATACTGTTCTTTGGCTTGAATTTTTAGCAACAACACGCAATGACAAAATCGTATCAAATCCCGCAACCAGCGAGATTTTACCCAAAATTACTTGTTTTCTTATTTAGATAGAAGTCCCTATTTCAATAAAGATTTTGACACCACCAATCAACTGACGTACTTTTAATGAGCTGTCAAAACACAATTCTCCCATAGAGTTTCAATAGCAATAGCGAATTATGACGTCAATATCCGGCAACTCAATCAACTATTTATTTATTTGTTTTTAAGCAACCAATCTAATTTTACAGTAAATCGAAACTTAATCTGGTTTTCAGGGCTAAAATAAAGCGTTTTTTTTACTGGAGTTGTGCTTCGAATTATTTTTTAATGGCGTCATCGTCCCTATTATTTCCCTAACTTTTCCAGTGTCGATGCTCTCGGTGCCGTCTGTGTTCTACCGGCCGCAGGGCAGGGAGGAGGAGGCCGATTCCGTCAAGGAGAAGTTCCAAGTGCCAGAATCCGATCACCTCACGCTGCTGCATCTCTACAATCAGTGGAAGGCCAACAAGTAAGCAACTAAAGAGGCTAAGTCATATAATTGGCTGTAGAAAGTATAAGTAAAATATAAGTAGTAGTAAAGTAAGTTAAACGGATTGTCAGTTTGATTATAAGATTTATTTTAGCCCAAACCCATTCAGTGGTAGATACAGTGGAGTAAAAAAAGGTTCGTCACCCTAAGATCTACTTTTCTTTGCTCAGTATGAGTGTTAATCTGCTTTACCGATTGAGTAGGACATACTGTGTCAAACTGCTAAACATAATCAGGTGACCATAGCAACTCTACCACTGCACTTGGCACTGACAAAACTGACAATTAAAATAGGTAGAACATTATTTTTATTGAAACTTTTACGAAGTTGTTTAATAAATGTTTTGTATTGATATATGTTAGAGGCGTATACTATTTTGACCCTTGCTATCATGTCAAGTAAAATGTAATTCGATATGCACTTGTGTACTTAATACATTGGTTTCAAAACGTACTAAGAGTCTATGACTTTGTAAGGGAATCAATTTAATAACCGACGAAGGCTTTCATACCCGCATTTTTTCTTCCATGAAAACCTTCTCCTGACAGTAGCGAATATAATAAAAAAAGAATTAGCGAAATCGGACCAGTCGTTCCCGAGTTATGCGCTTACCAACACATTTTGTGATTCATTTTTATATTATAGAAGATTAAACATGTCCATAAAAATATTGCAAATGGGTTGTCTAAAAAATTTATTATTATTATTATATAAATTATCAGGCAGGCAGTTGCAAGCAACTGATAGGTGCCTCTATCTAGCTGTTCCTTGGTCAAGTAGTCTTAGTATTGTTAATGTGTTGGTCTAGTCGGTTCTTAAATTGGTTAACATTCAGTGCTGAGTGAGACTACATGTTCTGGTAGTTTGTTCCATGTCTTAATCACTCTATTACATAAGAAATCTCTGCGATGCGAATGATTTCAGTCCAGAATAAGATTAATTAACAAGTAAAAAAAAAATTTTTTTTTAACATTTCACTGGTTTGGTTAATAGACAAATTCTATACCAATCGAAACTATAAATCCCATAAAATATGCAAATATCGTACGATTCTTTATTCAAGTTCATTCAGCCGTTATTCTTTGTGGTAATTTGTTCTTCATAGAGTACACGAGGACTCACGAGCATATATCATCATCATCATCATCATCATCTCAGCCGTAGGACGTCTACTGTTGGACATAGGCCTCCCCCATAGACCTCCAGTTGCTACGGTTGGCAGCGGCCTGCATCCACCGTGAACCCGCGGCTTTAACAAGGTCATCCGTCCATCTCGTTGGTGGACGTCCCACGCTGCGCTTGCCGATCCGCGGTCTCCACTCGAGAACTTTTCGGCCCCGAGTATACGAGCATATATACCGATGATTTATTCAATGTTTCAACTCAATCCCGCAGCTATTCGTCGTCGTGGTGCACGGAGCACTTCGTGCACGGCAAGGCGATGCGCAAAGTGCGTGAAGTTCGCCAACAACTGAAGGATATCATGCAACAGCAGCGCCTGCCGCTCGTGTCCTGCGGGACCGACTGGGACACCGTCAGGAAGTGCATCTGCTCCGGTACGCACGGTTTTCGGAACTGATCTTACTATAACGTTTTAAACTTTCGTGATTCTCACTCATACTCAAAATACCATAACGGGACTTATCACGCTATTTTACACAAGTAATATTTACCTCGACGTTTCGGCAACATTACAGTTGCCGTGGTCACGAAATAGCGTGATAAGTCCCGTTATGGTATTTTGACTATGACTGATCTTACTGCCCAGAGGGTTATGTTCCTTATCCCTACTAATATTATAAATGCGAAAGTAACTCTGTCTGTCTGTTACGCTTTCACGTCGAAACCACTGAACCAATTTTGATGAAATTTGGCATATAAATAGTTTGAACCCCAAAGATGAACATAGGATACCTTTTATTCCGGTAGAAGGCGCCACCGCCCGAAAACCTAGACCGCGCAGACGAAGTCGCGGGCATAAGCTAGTTGAGAATAAAAAAAAGGACTCTATGTATATAATATATTACGTATATGTATAATATATTATGTATACGACATTAGACAATAGCAAAAAATCACGTTTTTTGTACGGGAGCCCCCCTTAGATAATAATTTATTTAGATTTTAATTATTAATTTTTAAAGTTATTATTATTATACCTACAACTAAAGATTCTGTGAATATTTGAAGCGTCTACCTGTTTCCGTTATTAATATCGGGCAAAAAATACGACAAAACAATCCCGTTTACTGTATGGGGGCCCCTTTAAAATTATTATTTTATTTTGTCTTTACCCGACTGCCCAAAGGAGTGTTATGATTTTCGAGTGTACCTATGTATGAACCCGCAATCGCTAGCTTTGTAGTCAGGTTCACTAACAACTTAGCTATCCGATCAAGATCATAATCATAATAGCTGATACCTTACTGCCAATACCGTCCTTGGGTCAAAATTCTTTTCAGCGTCTTGTTTTTGTTTCCGAAAAAATGTCACTGAGTAGAAGAATTGTGTGGAACCTAGTGGCATTTAAAAAAATTCTCTAGTTAAATATTAGCTAACGGAAAAAAAACAATGGCACCACATTTTTTTGTTTGTTAGTTAGAAGACAAATAATATCGTAACAGAGTGGTCAGAAGCAATGCAACGAAAAGAATTTTGACCCATGAATACTTGACCACTTAATAATACGAATGTTCGCTCGGGTCTTGGATATTCACGTAAGTTGGTTGATGGTATATCATCGTCTATCGAAATCTAACTAACTCTTCTTCAATCCACAGCATACTTCCAACAAGCAGCCCGTCTGAAAGGCATCGGGGAGTACGTGAACAGCCGCACCGGCATGCCTTGCCACCTCCATCCAACATCCGCTCTCTTCGGGCTCGGCAACTCGCCGGACTATGTGGTGTACCACGAGCTGATGATGACGACTAAAGAGTACATGCACTGCGTGACGGCGGTCGACGGACGGTGGCTAGCCGAGCTGGGACCCATGTTCTTCTCGGTTAAGGAGACTGGCAAGTAAGTATCCGGTACATTTTAGGTAACAAAGTCATCTACATATATTTGAAACGGAATATAGACTGTGCTCGGTTTACCCTCATTTGCGACTGCGTGCACTCTCAAGAACATTGGACTCGTTCTCACTTGGTAATCAGCGGTCTACATCTGTTGAAAAAATATGTAATTGCGAAATTTTCTGTTTGTTACCATTAAAATTAAACGGAAATAATTCGAAATATTCTTATTTTAAAAATCGACCATATTGTGTTTTATTTAAAGTTTATTGTGGAAATATGAATATTTCGAATTGTTCCAGTTTCATTTTATCATGTTTAAATCGCTGAACCGATTGACCCTGTTATCTCCTGTCCTGACTGCAAGAGGCTACCATGGTATTTCAAGAGTGTCAAGATTGTTTCCTTATTTTCAGATCAAACCGTGATAAGCGCAAGGAAGCAGCAGTGCACCTCCAACGTATGGAAGAGGAGATGAAGCAGGCCGAGCTCAAGATGGCGGAAGACAAGAAATTACGCGATCAGGATATACCCATCAAGCAAGAAGTGGCTACACCGGGGCTGGGTACTCCCAGAAGAACACCTTCGCGCTTGGGGCTGTAAATATATATACGGAAAAGTGAGATTGTATTATGGACGAAATGTAAAATTTGAAAATCACGTAACTTTATTTGCATCGTAACAAAATATCTCGATTTGAAAAACCATAACTGCTTTAATTTCGTACTTGATAAATTTGACCTTTGCTTCCCATATTTCACCAAAGTTGGGTGCGAAAGGTGGGTCCAAAATTTGAGAATGCAAAAAATAGGTACTGTGTTTTCATTAGTACTTTTCAAAGAGTATCATAGACTTAAAATTTCAAAACAAGCCATGAACAAGAGATCTTACCTACAACTTAGTACGAAACAGTCATAATTTTGAAAGTACCGACCGCAGAACCAAATCTGCTTAAAAAATTTGAGCTTTTCTCATTGTCTGTACCAATCTACCGATAATTATCTCTTCAAAAATTTACAAATTTATTATAATTTGATGGAAAAATTCAATATTCGATAATGTTAACACTTCTTTCTTATTTCCGCAACATACATGTATGTAGTTGCACTTAATATACTCAGCGGCAAAAAATTTGGCCAACTCCACAAACAAAATTGCATACATTTGAAGGCCAGATATTTTACCGCTGAGTATATAATGCGATGCAATCATGGTTTATTAAAAACATTTGTTGTTGCCATGGTTAAATGGTTTTCCGTTATTGTATGTACATTAAGCAGTAATTTATTAATTTAAGCAAATTCATAAAATAAAACATGATTTTCAGCACAAAACTATTTTATTTCCTCATACAAACTTGAACAGCGAAATATTATGGCTACACTAAACTCGGAACTAAAATAGAACTTCGTTAAAAGCACATCCTACATAGAAATTCAATAAAATTTTTATGCTACGATAAAGTTGTGAATCAACAATAATAAAAGGTACTTTTGAAAGACAAATCATTAACTATTCGTGAGACAAGTATGATAATTGAAAAATTCAGTGCATGTTTTACCACTCATTGAAAATTTTATATGACAGGTGAATGTGTCGCCAACTCTGTTTATTCGGACTTAACAAACAGAGACAGCATCACAGATATCTGTCACTTGAGTGGTTTTACAGGCCATGTGACGTGAAAATTTTACTTTTATAGGTACACATCAAGACGAGACTACTGGATCTTTAAACAGCCAAAATTGTCAGACTGGAAGAAACGCATTTCAGTTGCGTTCCCAACTTTTGGCACCTCAATTTTTTAACTTACACAGCAATTTCAGGTTATGTCACAATCGTTCGACAAACCAGCTAAAATATAGATGTAACTTGAAAAGTCAGAATTGTCTTTTTCCTTTTAGAAATCTAATTTGGTTTAGTTGGTAGTTTCAAAATACTTTAGTAAAAATATTCACATCTTTTGGAAAACGTAAAGGCAGTGTTTACACTCTTGAGAATTTATATTTGCTATTTTCTAAAGCCTCTTCATAATATCTTGCCATCAATAAAATTATAAACTTTTATAACAGGCACGTTAATTACATGACTAATGTTTTTCTGTAAAAAAAAATCTTTAGGGAAGTGATAATACAGTGTTGTAGTTTAGTTTAAGTATAGAAAATAATAGAAAGTATTGATGAAATTATATTTATTTATATTATTTAATTAAATATAACTAAATTTTACCGTCCCTTGTTTACAAAGGATATAAATTAACCAATAACACAAGAGAGAAATACAATTTTCCTCCTTTTTTTCACATCTTAAAAACTATGTTTTTAAATTTTCGCGAGGCAATTCCAAATAATAGTTCCAAACAAATATTGATGACAGTTTAAGAGCTAATAATAAGTCTTAACTAAATATATGTGGTGTTACAAAAACTTCTAAGACATTATTTCTCTCTCTCTTTTTGTATGACAATGATATTGACGAACAATCGGGTAATATAAACGCTATATGTCAACTAAGGAGAACAATCTTTACTTTTATACAGTACTGAATGTCAAACAAATGGTTTTCTATTTTAGCTATCGACAGAAATGACTAAATTTTTACGACAAATGTATAATAGTTTGGAACAAACCCGATAAGATTGCATAGTTATCGATCTTTCCTAACTCGTGTTTTAACTAATAAAATAACAATAACAAATACGTTATACTAAACTATAAAACATGGTACAATAGTAAGGAAGTAACGAAAGTAAGAACTAATTATGAAGTTTACTAAATATTAATAATAATAAATAACACAGATACAAGAGCAAAAGTAAACTTTAGAAACAACCAACAGTACTGAAAGATTTTACAAGTATAAATTATAAGGTTAGGGCGAAGTGCATTGCTCCCAAAACTAAGCAACCAAAGTCGCTTATCAACCCAACGAAAGTGCGTAATTATAACATTGCAATTTGTGTTAAACCCGTTCTTTTTCATCCAAAAGAAGTACTAAAATCAATTTATGTTTTAACTCGACGTCAAGATCTTTTAGTTTACAAGCCGGTATTTATACAAGATGCCTTTAAATTATTCCTGAACATTTCTAATGGTTAGGTTAGCTCGACTGAAGACTCATATTTTTCGGGTCTTTAATTGTGGTACCATCAGCCAAATATGTGGTGTACCACCCTTAAGTTGATAATCGTTTGCACGTCATAAAACAGTGATGCCAATGGACGTGTCTGTCAACTTGAAAGTACGACTTTAGCGACATATTCATTTGATAGGAACTCGTTTCAAAATTGTTAGACCACTTATTTTGCTGACCGTTCATTGAATGGCATTCAAAGTATACCGCGTCAAAGGCGTGAGTTTAGATGAGAAATTACGATGAGAAACATTCATTAACCTGAAATATTCTGAAAGAATATTAAGCCATCCTGTATACAGAATAAATTAAACGAGAGCGCCAGCGCTATATTCTTCGTAACTGTGATAAACAGATCAAGTGAATAACGCTTTTCCATCGTATTTTGCCGGACAAGCACGTATTTATCTCGCTTGCTCAATATCGCTAGATGGCGATAGTATCGTGAGGTCCGTTTGACGTTTGCTTGAGATTGGCTCATTTAGTTATTAACCAATCACGAGCAAACGTCAAACAGACCTCGGTACTAACGCCATCTAGCGATATTTCCCCTCAGTGAAAACCCTCATTAGCTTCAGTAAACTTTAGTAATCTAGTTGAGAAAGCAAGATAAATAACAATATGGAAAAACATTATTCACAACCATCTGTACCTGCATTTAACGTCAAATGGTTGATCATCGCAACATCGGATGCTAATGTTAAATAAATTTCTCTTTTCCTCCTACTCCTTATTTACGTAAAAGAAGCCCAATTATCAAGCAAAATCGTCGACGTATATCAAAGTTACTAAGAAAAACGTACATCACACCAATTTGCAGGAATCTAGACGACTTAGGTCGTGTACACATAGCACGTCCATTTTTACAGGATCCGTCGCTACTGGAGATAATATTTTCACAGCAGTTACATACACCAAAAACGTATACGTATAAAAGGACCTTTAAAATGGCCCGTATTTTTCACTCGATCCGGAATACTATATTGTGTGAACTTGCTCATACGACATACGCCAACCAATAACAGACCTGTAACTGATCGCTATGTGTACGCGTCCTAAAGGCTTATTTCACCACGTCATGTTTTCGAAGATGACAGAAATAGAATGGTGTAACAGGAGGTTAAATACGTCGACACAATTGTGCAAGGTACAAATCGTCACTACTTTTAAAAAAGCTCGTAACTTAAAATTGATAATTTTTCTAAGTGAACTTTATGCGCATTATTTGAAGGGTCTATTTTGTTGATATATTGATTTGAGATACTAGATTTTTTCAAAGTAGTGACGAAATGTAGGTACCTTAATTTGACCTTTCGAAAATTTAACAACGCGTACAGTCCAACCAGAATGTTATAACGTTTTAAACTTTCGTGATTTTTCACTCATAGCCAAAATACCACGCACAGGACTCGTCACGCTAAAACAGGCGAGTAATATTTACCTCGACGTTTCGACTACATCCACTCATGAGCACAGCCACTGCAATGTGTTCGAAATTTCGAGGTAACATTACTCGTGTGTTTTTAGCGTAATAAGTCCTCTTTGTGGTATTTTAACCCGAATGTTAGTATCACTCGGGACTTGTCGGTTTTCTTTACATTTTCGTGAAGATTCAAATAAGAAAGAAAAAGAAAACCGATCTTTTGTTTCGAGTTCCGAACAACATTAGCAAACAAGTTTTAGTGAACAGTCAGTGCCTTAATATATGTAATCCACTTTTCTATCCAACTACTCTGAAAAAGTGGATGCATATATTAAAGAACCGATCGAACCTAAATAAATCCTACAACTCTCTTTCTTTTGCTTCAAATCGGCCTTTGAATCATCGAAAGATCTTTGCTAACAACCTAATTTAACCTAGCACATCCAAAGTGAAACAAAACCACGTGTAGAAAGTTTAACAGTTCAAGATTTGCATGCCGTGTTTCGCTATATACCTCTGGCGGGCTTCGGCGATCATCTGCGCTTTCCGCTCTTGGAAGCTGAGCTGGCGTTCCTTCGCGCTCTTGGGGAAGACGGCCTGGGGGGCGGGGGTCACGTACTTGGGCTGCGAGGGCCCCGCGACCGGCGCGAGCTCGGGCTCCGGGGTGTACGGGGTCACTCCCTCGAGGAAGTTCGTTATCGTCACGTCCACGCTGCGGGTAATGGCTGAAACGAAGGTGGACATTATACAATACAATAACTCTATTGAACACGAACACATAGCAAGTGCGGACCGGGAGACGAGCTGTCGGTAGGTCTCCAACAAGAGCGACGACCTGGTTAAGATCGCAGGATCGCGGTGGATGCGGAAAGCACAAGGCCGGTCTGAGTGGAGAGCCTTGGGGGAGGCCTATGTCCAGCAGTGGACGTTTTTCGGCTGACATGATGATGATGATGACATAGCAAGCATTACGGAAACACAGGTATATGTACTAGCAACCGCTTAGTCATGAAATTTGGTATGTAGATAGCTGGAAATCTCGAATAAAACATAGCCTTCATTTTATTTCGATATTCCTATGGGATAGGGATAAAATGTCGAAACAACCACCGCTTGGCTTAGAATCATGAAATTTGACCATGATTGCTTTTAGTGTAAATCATTAGGTTCAGCACCGGAATTGAAATTCCGGGATTTAAAAAATATCCCGAAAATTAAATTGTTTAACGTCAATGTAAACAATTTAACTTTCGGGAATTCCCACGGGATTTTTTTTAAATCTCGAAATTTCAATTCAGGTACTGAACCAAATTCCCATTTCAATTCAGGTGCTCAACCTAATGATTTGCAATATGCGAAACACTAGTGAATCATAAAAAACACATAGCTCGTTTGAAATCCTCGCAAATCTCAGCCCTAAAACAATGGCATGTTTATTAGTGTATTGTTATCACTCACCGAGGTCCCTCAAGATGTCTTGGAGCGGCACGCGCGGCAACACCTCTTTGACTTGTTGCGCGCGGCGCGTCAGGTCGCGCGGCTCGCGGCGCGGCGCGGCCGGCGCGCGGCTCAGCTGCGACGCCAACATGTCTGTCGCCTCGATCTGGAACACACAATTGGAAAGATAACATTTAAAACAGCATTCGTGTATACTCCGTTTAATTAGATAGATAGATAGATTTATTTATTACCTTATGGAAAAATACATTATAAATACATGTCAGTTAATTACAAGAAATTGACAAAAGGATTGTCAAAAGTATACAAAAAATAAATCTTATTACAATAAATTGTCAGCCAAAATAAAAAATAGAATTTAAAATGTCAAATTAAGGTTCAATTCAATAATAATAATTAAAATCAAAACAAGAATATACTTAAATCTAAGGTTTTACAACGAGAGCCATTTTACCCGAGACGTGTTGCTATATAATTATACATTTTTAGTTTTATTGGTTTATTTTGATTGATTTTTAGTTTTACATAAAATAAAAATTATTAAAAAATATATATATTTCGGAGAAGGCTGGTGATAGATGATGATGATGATGGATGAAATGAGGGTACCTCCACCTCGCCGTCAGGATGTGCGTACGTACTTGAGTGAGCGCTTCAATAATAACTTCTTTTGGAGCACAGTTGTTTTATTTCACCAGCCGATAATAGTTAAATTACAAAACCAATCAGAATGTGTCCAGAGCTAATGGACAGACGAACCGACAGAATCACGACGGTGTACTGCCTTTCGGCGAAATATGTTTCGCCAAATTTCACTTAGCAACCAATCTTTCGCCGAAGTTTCATTTGGCAAACCAATCGTTGGCATACCTTTACTTCGCATTTTCCTTATTTCGCAACATTTTTATATTGTAAAATTTTACTTCGTCACACTTTTATGTGGCAAATAATTATGTAGCAAATGGTTGACTTAGACAAATAACATTTGACCAATTTTTATGTTACAAAGTTCTACGTCAAAATTTGTGCGAGCGAGCGAAGCGAGCGAGCAAGACGGTTCGGAGTAGAAGCGACTTGGATAATTTAGGTTCAGAAGGCTTTAGAAGGGTTTAGGCGGAAGGCGAAGCGGAGCATAGCTCCCGCCTTAGCCTTTGATGTTAGGTTTTTTTATTATTATAGCAGCCCGTATAACCTGCCACTAGGAAAGTAGGTTGGATGCCATTCAATATGTTGCTAAGTTAAGGTATGCCAATCAATAAATTTTGACCAAAACTGTAACACCCGAAATCTGTTATTACGGTTTTTATATGCGTTCTTCAGGCAAATAGGTGATTGTTACTGACCTGCTGATGAAGACGTGTCCCTGGCTCATGATTTGAGTACATTTTTGATTCTATTTGTCTTCTAAAAAGCATTGTGAGCTGGATCAACAATGCAGTCACTGAGGCACCTCGTATGTACGATTTTTACGCTGTAATTAACCTACTGCGGGTTGTTTATCATAACACGGCGATCGTTTCTTTTTACTGAATATCACCAAGTCCACATTTATCTCGTAAATCACTACAAAACCTTTTATTTTACATAGTAAACAAGTCTCATATGATGATCCGCCGGGTTTGTCGAACTGTCAAACTGACGTCTGCGCTGACGCTTGACAGGTAGATCAAGAGGGCGCCACCTTCTTCGTCGAGTTACGTTTCGTTGTTATGCGACCGAAGGAAATGTCTTTTTGAGGTTGGTAACACGACGGTGTCTCCTTGAATCGGTCGGAAGCGGGCTGCCATCTTGGGAGTCGATGACTTGTGAAATTGCAAGCAAGGCGGACGGCGTCGAAATGCGTTTGTAATTCTAAAATGCAATAAATGAGTGTTCTTCGGCACTCGTGGTATATTTGTGACTAGTGTATGCTCCATCCGTTGCCTCCGTGATGAATCGTGAGTATTAACAAGTGGATTCTATGAACTTTGACCATCGTGCTCTCCGATGGGACGCCAAGTTGATACGTTACTTATTTTGTTTCAGTATCCTCATGATGGCTCTCTGACCTTCTTTTACATTAATATAACACTGCGGACCCCGTGTATAAAGGCCACACCTATATCCATACTGCGTCGTAACGCAAATGGTAAGTTTTCTATGAACACGTTGACGTGATGGCGTATTGTGAATAAAAAGCTAACGCGTACTGTTTGTTTCAGCCCTCCGGCATTTTTATTTATAACACAGTGGACCCGTGTATAAAGGCCAACTTTTTCTACTGAACTACCCGAATGGTGAGTGTCTTGTACAGTTTAGCTCGACGCTTCATGTCAAATAGTCTTGTTAAACATTTGCACTAAAGTGAGTATTTCTTCATTTTAGGGTGTCAAGTGCGGGGCAAGAAATGCTGTGTGTCTCGTAGTCATCGTCTTGTGAGGAGCGCGCATGCGGCCGTCGGTCTCCTAGGAATGGCTGTGCACGTGACGTTACTCTTTGCTGAACTTTTCTATATCTCAACTTCCGCTTAGGGGAACATATTCTTACACCCTATAATTTACTACCAAGCACCTCTTTTGGTAAAACCAAGTAAGTAGGAGTTCAACTTCCTACTACAAACTGGTACTCCAGTTACTACTTTAATTTTAAATAACTACTCTAAGTCTGAAACTAGTTCCTTTCAGTCTCTTACTGACAATAAAGGTGTATAACCCGATTGGTTACTTAATCACGGGTAATTAATTTACTACTCTAATTTTAAACAAGTTGTGAAGGCTTCTTTCAAGTCATGTATTGTTATAAAACGTATATTTGACAGTTCGTGTACAACTACTTACCTAGATAAAGGTGTTCGATTTACTACTCTAATTTTAAACAATCGAGTAGACTTAATTTAAGTCTGTTACTTAATATAATACCTACTGCATACTTTGTTTTCGTGTTATTGGAACAATACACAACCATGAGACGAGAGCGTGTTGTTTAATTTTATTAGTCCTGTTTGCGGTGCGGCCACTCTTCTTTTACGGCGCCCAAGGTTCTTTTGACCGCACCCTCAAGCCCGACGAACGCACGACCCTGCTTCATGCCGCGCTAGCCGGAGCGGCCTTGGTCTTTGGGGAGTATCTACGTGACGGACCCCAGGGATGGAAATGACTTTAAAAATAAAAATAAAAGACCCCAAATAAATCCGTTACAGTGGCGTTCCCAACGTTGGGCTTGAAGGATTTATACTTTCGTTCTCGTTCTCATTAGTGTATGTATAATGGTATATGTAGGAGGGTGTAAGAATATGGTACATGCATTAGCTAATAATGTTTATGTTTCATCTAAGTAAATGCTTATGCACTCAAGTAGGCTATCACTTGTACTTCTAAACTAAAATGAAACTGTTTACTTCGCTACTCTGATACTAAAATACTATTGTTCTAGGTTTAAACATATACCAGTTATAGGCACTCCTGCCTTTAGTTGTTTACTGCTATTGAGCTACTTTTGGTATTGGACTACTTTATAATACTTAAAGCTTAAGTTTTTTTTAAATATCATTCTGCTGACTTTACTGAGTGCTTATCTGTAATACTGCTCACCTTAATGAGCCCTGATTTAAGAATCTGCTTACTTCACTTGAATGTTTATATGTGTGAACTTACTTACCTTATCAAGTGCTTACATATTTTTAAGAATCTGCTCACTTTAATGAGCGCTTATCTGTGAACCTGCTCCTGTTACTGAGCGCTTACTTATAATCTCTTTAAGAATACTACTATTTGCGCTTTGGCTATTAGCGATAATCTTACTGTTTATTACTTATAAGTGACTGTTATAAAAATGGATCTGTCTACTAAGGTAGAGTGGTTGACAAAAGAGGAGCTTGCACACGAGTTAACTAATTTGCAAATACCTTTCGCGGAATCTGATAGTTGTGACACCTTGCGTAAATTGTTTAGGCAAACGCGTTCTCTTATTCGACGCGGTAGTTTAAAACTAAGCACTGGCGCTCTTTCAGCGGACTCACCAAGCGAACTGCCTACATGCCGAGTTGCTATTCAAGGTCTACAAAAGGAAGTAGCTGAGGGAACGGCGTTGTCCGATGCTAGGAGGCAACGTTTAGTAGGCCGAGTCGAATATTATCTTGGACGTCTACAGCAAATCACAGGCCAAGGTGACGCTAACGAGGTTCGGACTCTCAAAGGTGTTTTAGTCGAATGCTTGTCCACTCTTAACCCCGATGAGGATTCCTCGGACTCTGAAGTGGAGGTGTTTAGCTCTCCGAGAAAAACTCAAACTGAGGCGGTGTGCAGAGCTGAGCCACGCTACAACTTAGCCAGTTTAAATCTTAGATTTAAGGGTGACACTTGTGTGCGCGCTTTCGTCACGCGCTTAGATGAACTTAGGCAGGCCAGGGAGATACCTGAGCGGATTATTTTTAATGGGTTTCCTGATGTTCTGGATGGACCGGCTCTGTTCTGGTACCGATCCAATAGGGACAACTTTGCTTGCTATGCAGATCTTTTAAAGGCTCTTGAAGCGGACTTTGACTTACCGGATTTCGCTTTACCAATCAGACTGAGCGCTTAAATCGCGATATTGTACGCGCCATTGCCTCGTACGTGCGTTCTGATCATCGTACATGGGATCAGAACATACCCGAGATACAATGTGCACTTAATACGGTGGTTCACGAAAGTACTAAATTCACCCCTTTTTATCTGAACCATGGTAGGGAAATGGTGATAGACGGAGCTTTGCTCAATCTCGATGTTCCGGTCGACCCCGTGTCGGTGGTACTGGAGCGCGAGCCATTTTCCTCTAACTTATCTAAGCTACGTGGTATTTACACTACGGTCCAAGGCCATCTTCGTAAAGCGTATGACCGAAACGTGAAATATTACAACTTGCGGAAGCGACCCATCCAATTTCAGGAGGGTCAAATCATTTACAAGCGGTGTTTTCCTCTGTCTAATGCCAATAAATATTTCAGCGCCAAACTCTCACCTAAATTTCAAAAGTGTGTGATTAGCGCGAAACATGGCCCTTTGGTTTATTCCTTAAAATCTATGGAAGGAAAACCGTTGGGCAGATTCCATATCAAGGACTTACTCGAGCGGGGTGAAGATCGGCCAGATGCCGTTCCTCCCCAGTAGCTATTGTTGTTAGGTAATATAGGGTTAATTGGTGGTCTGCTATCTGTCCGGTTCCTAGCAAGAGTAAAGCTAAGCGAACGACAGAAGCCCCATCTAGTTAGTTAATGAATGTTATGTGTTACGTTTGTTCATCTGTTTCTACTCATAAGCGAATAGGCGTAGGTACATGTTCGTAATTTAAGTATATTATGACCGGACTTGTAGGAATATATAGAACGGAGAAGATTTGTCCTGTCGGTTGGCTAATTCAGGGAAAGAGAAACGATAAGAAAGACCAAATATCTCGTAAGAGATCATAATGACCGGACTTGCAGGTATTTATTGGAACGGAGAACATTTGTCCTGTCGGTTGGCTAATTCAGGGAAAGAGAAACGATAAGGAAGGTTAAAATATCTCAAAGAGATCACCCGGGAACTCTTTGAAGATTGTAAATACAATAGGTTAAAATAGTGATCACGTTAGGATAATTGTTTCGTACTGTGCTGACTCGTAGTGCTTGTTTTAGTTCTAATTTTGATAGGTTAACTGTTTTGTCCCCTGCTGCATAAAGTTAATTTTAGAGTTCTGTAGTTTAGGAATAGTTTATGATACGGAAGGGATTCTCGGCTAATCGAGCAAGTCTCATTTCCTCCAAGGAAACCGGTTGGGTACTGGTGCCTCCTTTCTTTTAAATAAGGTGACGTCTGCAGAGAAGTAGACTTCCAACTTCTTTCTTAAAAGGGTCTCAGGCTGTGTGTCACGCCCCCTTCTCATAGGTTAAACACTCATTGGCTTAGTGGCTTTTTAACCTATCTTGTTTTACGTCCTATGACTTACTATTTTCTCGATGGCTGAGTGTCTCGCCTATCGTAACTGTTGGTTTACTTGCCAAAATAATTTACGTCTCGTAGTATGCGTATCTCGTATTGAGGGTAACACCTCATATCTCTCTAAGGCTTTATTTTAGCATTATCTAGGTTCAACAACCCTGCTGCTAGGATGTTGTATATCGAACTTGCATGCTCTTCTAATAAGTTTTATTTCTAGGTTTTACGGTGACCAAGCGGTCGACGACGTTCTGTTGGATACCTCCCATCGAACGTGAGGGCTTTGAGCTCTTTGTTAGTATTAGTTGTGAGTTTGCTAAAAGTGTTTGGATAGGTTCTAACTATCAAACATAATTACTCTTAGTTTGTAGTTTTGTCGTTTCAGATTCCTTGTGGCTGATTTGCTAGTAGAGTTCCGATAGACTCTTTCTATCGAACCTGAACGCCCCCACTTGGGAAATAGGTTCTTTAAGTTTCAGGAATAAGACATGGTGAAGGGTATTAACTTTAAGATAAAAAATGTTCTCGTGGTTGTTGACCGTTCCAAATGTGATGTCTTAGTTTGATGGTTTTCTTTTACTTTCTATTCTTTACGGTGCTCTAGCCACCGCGTGGGAGTTAGTGTTAGGATGTAGTAGGTTAGGAGACGATCAGTCACGTTTCACGCTAGTGGCCCGTCTCCTGCCTATGATTTAAGCGTCTTACCCTATATGGCCGAGACGAAAACTTCCCTTGAAAATCTTTTTAATTTTTTTTTGTTTCTAGGCATAGGCGGTTAATACTTTGTGTGTTGACGTTCGCCGAAGGCGAAGTAGGTCATTTGTCAGTCCTGCGAGGACTGTACCCTAGTTTTAAGTTGTAGTAGGTCTGGGAAGGACAAGTTGCGTTCTCCGCTAGTAACCCCGTTCCGGGCCTATGATTTCATAATCTTTCCCAACTTGGCAAAGATTTCTCCGTGGTGAGTTTAGCCTTACACATTCTTATGTGTACAATAATTTTATTTCAGAATTTCTTCAAATTCTGAAATAAAATTATTTTTCCCAACTGAAACCCTACTGTAACACCCGAAATCTGTTATTACGGTTTTTATATGCGTTCTTCAGGCAAATAGGTGATTGTTACTGACCTGCTGATGAAGACGTGTCCCTGGCTCATGATTTGAGTACATTTTTGATTCTATTTGTCTTCTAAAAAGCATTGTGAGCTGGATCAACAATGCAGTCACTGAGGCACCTCGTATGTACGATTTTTACGCTGTAATTAACCTACTGCGGGTTGTTTATCATAACACGGCGATCGTTTCTTTTTACTGAATATCACCAAGTCCACATTTATCTCGTAAATCACTACAAAACCTTTTATTTTACATAGTAAACAAGTCTCATATGATGATCCGCCGGGTTTGTCGAACTGTCAAACTGACGTCTGCGCTGACGCTTGACAGGTAGATCAAGAGGGCGCCACCTTCTTCGTCGAGTTACGTTTCGTTGTTATGCGACCGAAGGAAATGTCTTTTTGAGGTTGGTAACACGACGGTGTCTCCTTGAATCGGTCGGAAGCGGGCTGCCATCTTGGGAGTCGATGACTTGTGAAATTGCAAGCAAGGCGGACGGCGTCGAAATGCGTTTGTAATTCTAAAATGCAATAAATGAGTGTTCTTCGGCACTCGTGGTATATTTGTGACTAGTGTATGCTCCATCCGTTGCCTCCGTGATGAATCGTGAGTATTAACAAGTGGATTCTATGAACTTTGACCATCGTGCTCTCCGATGGGACGCCAAGTTGATACGTTACTTATTTTGTTTCAGTATCCTCATGATGGCTCTCTGACCTTCTTTTACATTAATATAACACTGCGGACCCCGTGTATAAAGGCCACACCTATATCCATACTGCGTCGTAACGCAAATGGTAAGTTTTCTATGAACACGTTGACGTGATGGCGTATTGTGAATAAAAAGCTAACGCGTACTGTTTGTTTCAGCCCTCCGGCATTTTTATTTATAACACAGTGGACCCGTGTATAAAGGCCAACTTTTTCTACTGAACTACCCGAATGGTGAGTGTCTTGTACAGTTTAGCTCGACGCTTCATGTCAAATAGTCTTGTTAAACATTTGCACTAAAGTGAGTATTTCTTCATTTTAGGGTGTCAAGTGCGGGGCAAGAAATGCTGTGTGTCTCGTAGTCATCGTCTTGTGAGGAGCGCGCATGCGGCCGTCGGTCTCCTAGGAATGGCTGTGCACGTGACGTTACTCTTTGCTGAACTTTTCTATATCTCAACTTCCGCTTAGGGGAACCTATTCTTACACCCTATAATTTACTACCAAGCACCTCTTTTGGTAAAACCAAGTAAGTAGGAGTTCAACTTCCTACTACAAACTGGTACTCCAGTTACTACTTTAATTTTAAATAACTACTCTAAGTCTGAAACTAGTTCCTTTCAGTCTCTTACTGACAATAAAGGTGTATAACCCGATTGGTTACTTAATCACGGGTAATTAATTTACTACTCTAATTTTAAACAAGTTGTGAAGGCTTCTTTCAAGTCATGTATTGTTATAAAACGTATATTTGACAGTTCGTGTACAACTACTTACCTAGATAAAGGTGTTCGATTTACTACTCTAATTTTAAACAATCGAGTAGACTTAATTTAAGTCTGTTACTTAATATAATACCTACTGCATACTTTGTTTTCGTGTTATTGGAACAATACACAACCATGAGACGAGAGCGTGTTGTTTAATTTTATTAGTCCTGTTTGCGGTGCGGCCACTCTTCTTTTACGGCGCCCAAGGTTCTTTTGACCGCACCCTCAAGCCCGACGAACGCACGACCCTGCTTCATGCCGCGCTAGCCGGAGCGGCCTTGGTCTTTGGGGAGTATCTACGTGACGGACCCCAGGGATGGAAATGACTTTAAAAATAAAAATAAAAGACCCCAAATAAAACCGTTACAAAACATAAATGACATCTTAAAAAAATCCCAGGTAATAATTTGTATAATAATAATTTGCCAAATGATTAGTTGGGAAATGATATCAGTGCGAAATGTTGAGTTGGGAAATAACATTTGTTTGCGGCTATTAACACCTGATTGTCTTGGTCTTAGACGAAGATTTTAACTTATACCTACACAAGAGCATAAAAAGTCATTTTATGCCGCCTATCGCATATCGGAAATCAACTTTTTTTTTGCCTACACAAGAGCATAAAAAGTCATTTTATGCCGCCTATCGCATATCGGAAATCAACTTTTTTTTGCCCGAGAACTACCTCAATTACTGATGTTTTTTTCAACAAAATTTACAAAAAAAAATGTTAAAAATGTTTCTCGTTGAGAATTTAGTTCATAGATGGCGTTAGTGTCGCTGCTAAAGTGACTATGAAAATAATGCAAGTTGAAATATTGGTGCACAGGAAAAATTCGTGTCTAGTCTCCTGTCCAGCGGTGGTGTAGGGGAATAGCACGCAGCACGGAATGCTGAGGACCTGGGTTCGATTCCCAGCGCTGGTCTATTTTTCTGCTTTTTCTGTGCATTCGTGTTTCGGCTTGTTTTCGTGTGAAATATATAAAATTTACAAGGTTTATAATAATAATTACTGACCTGTAAGTGTTGCGCGATGACATTCGCTACTTCAGCGGGCAGCGCGTCGGGCGGCGCCGCTACCGGCGGCAGCAATCGCAGAGTGTACACGGTGAGCGGCGCCGCCATGAACCAGAGCGCGTCGCGCCACGGGAAGCCCGCGCCCGCGCCGGCCCCGTGCACCGTCACGTGAGTGAACGGACGCTCCACCGCTGGGGAACAATAGTAGATTGATAACCAAGGGTGGAAATTTAATAATAATAATAATAATAATAATGTTTATTGACAAATATTTACATTGTTAATAGTTTGTAACAAGAGATGTAGGGTGATTAGTCCAAATATACGACACCCTGGTGTCTAAACTAGGCTGAGCCTGTGCCTTAGACACCAGATCCTTCCTATGCCATTACTAATTGTCGAATGTGATTATTAACTACCATAAATAGTGCAACAATAAAGAATAAATAAAAATTACAACACTTATTTTCTTAAAATATAAAAACATTGTGGGTATCAAACTAATACAATTAAAATAAGAGGGTAAGAAGCATTGAGTTCGAACCAACTAGCAAAACAAGTATGAGGTACAACCACTGAAAGTGAGAACTTAAAATTTTTAACATTAATTTAATTATAATTATATTCGTATTGTGAGAAAAAAAAAAGGGCTTCTCCGCTCCGCGCTTTAGCATGTATAAGTGTGAGTATTTGTATGTGTGCGTGTTTTTGTGAGAGCATGTGATAGATTGAACGTATGTTTGTGTGTTTGAGTATGTGTGCGTGTGTGTATGCGTGTGCGCGTGCGCGTGCATGTCTGTGTGTGTGCGTGTGTGTGTGCGTGTGCGTGTGCGTGTGCGTGTGCGTGTGCGTGTGCGTGTGCGTGTGCGTGTGCGTGTGCGTGTGCGTGTGCGTGTGCGTGTGCGTGTGCGTGTGCGTGTGCGTGTGCGTGTGCGTGTGCGTGTGCGTGTGTGTGTGTGTGTGTGTGTGTGTGTGTGTGTCTGTGTGTGTAAGTGTGAATTCATTTTGTTCTTGTAAATAATTTTTCAATATCTTCATAATTTTGAGTTTTAAGCCAAGCTGTTACTTTCTTTTTGAATTCTAATAAACTTAGAGGGTATATATTGATGATTTTATTAATTTTATTATAGAGTATAGGGCCAAGGACACATTGAAACCTTCGAATAAATGCCGTTTTATATTTAGGTAGCGGACAGACCCTGCCCTTACGTCGACCTGTACCACTGGCAGGGGTAAATTTAAGTTTGGAGTGTTGGGAGATTAATGTTTCTCTTATGAACAGTTGCCTTATCGACAAAACATCACAATTGGAATACAATTGAGTAGTTGGATAACGAAATGGTTTAAATGTCATTACTTTCAATAAAGCTCTTTGAGCTCTTTCAACCTTTAACAGGTGAGTCTTGGCAGCACCACCCCATGTGGTTAAACAGTAAGTAAAGATCGATTGTGCCAAAGCGTAATACGTTGTTTTTAACAGTTTGTAGTCTACAATATGTCTAAGTGTTTTGAATATATATATAAGTTTTCTAGACCTATCTGCCATTGCATCGATTTGAGGCTTCCAAGATAGAGTTTCATCTAATATTATGCCCAAATATCGCATAGTATTGGTTTTTTGTAGGCATTCACAGCCACAAGCAAGTGTTCTGTTTTCATTACGATCGCACTTGTGTATTTTAATTTGAATATCTGAAGGAATTAGTCGTTTAGTAATGGAAAACGTTACATATTTAGTTTTTGATATATTGAGGGTCAAAACATTTTGTTGTAGCCATTGAGAGACCATACGCAGGCCGAGTTCTGTATTAGTCCTAACCTCTTCCCAAGTTTTACCACAAAAAATAAGGGCTGTATCATCAGCATATGTAAAAGTTTTACATTTATTAATATTATTATTACACAGATCGTTAATATAAATTAGAAAGAGGCTAGGACCAAGGACACTGCCCTGTGGCACACCAAAAGTGACAGGGGCGTCTGAGCTAACATAATTTGCTATCTTGACCCTTTGCATCCTGTTGGTTAGGTAATTCTGAAACAAGAGAAGGACATGCCCTCTAATTCCAATTTTTTCCAGTTTTTTTAACAGGAGAGGGACAGAGACCGTGTCAAACGCCTTGGCTAAATCCAGAAAGACTCCAATACATTTATTTTTCCTAGCAAGATTCGTTGCGACATGTTCCGTCAGACTTGAGACCGCATCTCCAGTTGAAATGCCGGCTCTGAAACCATATTGGTTTGGTGAGAGAATATTTTCCTTATCAAGATATTCCAGGAGCCTTTTGTTCATTATTCTTTCTAGTATCTTAGAGAGAGCTGTAAGGACCGAAATAGGGCGATAATTACTGACACTGCATTTATCTCCAGCCTTATAAATAGGATGAATAATAGACATTTTAAATACACTTGGGAAGCAACCTGTTCTTATGCATAAATTCAAAACATGCGTTAGTGGAGGTATTATTGTATTTTTTGCAATTTTTAGGACTTTAGTAGAAATATTGTCGTAACCCACAGCGCAATCTTTTAGGTTTGTAATGAGGCTTTCCACTTCCTCTTCTGATGTTTCAAACATAACCATTGAATTAGATTTAGAATGGGCTGCTGAGGTAAGGACATGTTCGTGGTGAAGGTAAGTCGAAGAGTTAGATATTTTATTAGCTAATTCCTCCCCAACAGTCACAAAATACTGATTAACTTGATCAACCGATAGTTCAGGGGTGGAATTAGTTTTGAGGAGACCAACTTGCGGTAGCTTTTTAGTATCGCTGTTTGTAAATTTTTTAATTAAATTCCATGTCATTTTTGGGTTATTAATGTGTTTTTGTATTTCATTACGCTCATGTATTCTTTTTAACCGCTTAAGTAAGTTGTTGCAGTAATTTTTGTAGCGATTGTAGGTTATACTAAGAATTTGATTGTTAGGATCGAGCTTACAGTTTTTATGCATTCTATCTCTGTTTCTAATACATCGCAATAACCCAGGTGTTATCCAGGGTTTAATACAGAGCTGTCTTTTATGAATAATCACTCTACCCGTATTTTTAGAGATTATATTGGACAATACTTTTACCAATTCACTAGCTGACCAATTGGGGTCATCGGAAATTAGAATTGAATCGAAGTTATGAGCCTCAATATCCGCAGCGATTCCCACATAGTCGACTTTGCTATAGGAAAGCTGTTTAGTATTTTTGCAAGTTATGGACTTTAGTTGTAAATTAAGTTTTACTAAAACCCCTGAATGATCAGTCAAAGGTGATGAGAGAACGATGGTAACAATTGGGAATTGGGCTTTGACCATAACATGGTCAAGACAATTATCACCCCTGGTAGGAAGCCTGTGACCAGCTAGAATACCATGAGATGCCAATAAATTTAGATATTCACTTGAATTATTTATATCATTCTCATCTTTTATATCAATGTTGATATCACCTACGATGAGAATGTTCTTGCGTTCTGAATAAAGAGCAAGGAGCGAGTCTAGTGAATTAACAAAAGGGCGAGTGTTCCTATGCGAGGGAGATCTGTATACACAAATTATAAGAGTATCAACGTTTAAATCGATAAGGAGACAGGTAGCCTCACTCAAAGCGTATTCTTTTACTAAATAGCTATATTCCTGTTTTGTGTATACAACTATGCCGTCGTTTTGATTCAAGTTATTTTCAGAATAATGAGAGTTGTAGCCAGTTAGGGAAGGTATTTGGGCAGTTTTAGCGTTCCAAGTTTCGGTAAGTATGTATATATCACATTCAAAACCAATTCTAGCCAACTGAGTTTCGAAATTCGAGAAGTTGTGGGAAATACTCCTAATATTTTGAGTCATTATAACAATGCTATCATTAGTCGAATTGTTACACGCAAAGATGGAATTGCAGGTCTCCGGAGAACATGAATGAGCCTCTCCAACAGTTACATTATCCAAGTTTTTAGTAAGATCAACATCATTGACAGAGTTGAATTTTATTTGATTTTGACTGAGACTTAAACTCATTGAACATGGTGAACAGCTTGTAAGCAAGAATATTTGGATGTGGATAAGTGTGAACAGATTGTATGGAATGTGTGTAATAATGTATTTGTACAAAAGATTGTGTGTGATAATGTATTGGGTAATAAATGTAAATAAAACAGAGGAGCAGAGCTAACAGCAACAGAATCACTCGTATAGTGATCGCAAAAAGAACTGTTATCATAATTACTAGTGTAAAACCAAAACGATGGAAACTAATGGATAGTCAATCCTTGCGCAGCAGACCACTCAGTTGGAATTCATCTTTGATTTCGATTGCTTCCGTATTATCCGATTCCTTAAGAAAAATCTTCCCATTATTGGTCCAGCAGTACTTAAATCTTCCCTCAGACTTCACATCTCGAGCCATATGAAGAAGTTTTCGTCCCTTGGGGGTCAGAGCTTCAGAAATATATATTGGCTTAGTCGGACCTTCGATTCCAATGGTAGTAGTGCTAATACGAGAGGTGGGATTATCTTTGTTATAAATTCTCGCATTTTTTATTATATCATTTTTTGTCACTTTCCTGGTGAATTCAGAGACTATCGTGGTACTGCCTCTCTTTCCACTCACCGAATAAATATCTCCTATGTCTCTATCCTCGATTTCAATCTTCAGAGCCTTGCATGTATTTTTAACTATTTGGGTTAGTAAAATGGCGTTCCCTTTTTTGTTTTCAATAGGCACGTTTCGGATTTCTATTGTAGAAGCAAGAGTTCTACGCTGCATGTCTTCAACCCTGTTTTCAAGGGTAGCTATCTGGGCCAGATGAAGTTTTCGCTCATTCTCCAAAATCTTCACCTTATTCCGCATGTCCTCATATTGAGAGTTGAGAAAAGTGAGTGACTTCTCAATGTCTTCATTTGTTTTCTTTATTTGGGAATTTTGAAGTTTAATTTCAGCCATGTCAGAACTCAATTTGTTTAGTATGGTACTTTGCCTGTCTTGCCACTCCGATATCATGGTTATGATGTCATCGGTCGGTTCGCTAATTCCCTTGGAACCTCTGCGGCGCTTACTGCGATTGCTCGTAAAAATTGAGGCTAAATCGTCAGGATCAGCATTGAGGTTCATCGTTTCTGGTTCGACGTTATTAAGTTCGGAGTCAGACATCGTATGGGCTGTAGCAGGAGGTGATCTAATGATTTTTGGCATGTTTGTAAATTTAAATGTGCAAGTTCAAAGTTTATGTAGCCACCCCAATTCGTTAGTAGAAGTAAGCAACTAAATAACCTGTTTACCTTGGCCGTTCAATGTGTAGTCCACAGATGTTGCCAGGGGTCTTCTTAAGTTGGTCGATATCTGAACTGTGCGCACTTTTAATTTTGTTTTTTAATGAATAGATTGTTGCGGAGACACGTCTAGACGCTTTAGCGGTCCAAGAGAGAAGCTGAGAAGAATTGACCCATTTTACCCGAGATGTTTCTTCGTTCGAGCGCCAATAGTTCGAGGGGAAATGGGTAATTTCACCCGAGTTAGACACTCTACTTTTCATTTCGACTGTGAGGAAGGTAAAATACTACAAAAAATAGAATATTAATAAATTGAATTAACTGGTATTCAATCTCCAACGGTACCTTTTCGACCTGGCCACATGCCACGGCCGACTATGTATAAAAAAAAATCGAATTGCTTACGACGTGCATCTAGATGGCCATGCCGAAATATGAAAAAAAAGTATCATTTCATTGACGTAACTCAATTATCTTCGACTCCGTGGCTAATCGAAATTTAAAAAAAAAAGTACTTTCCACCCTAGAGATGAAAACGCAATTTTCCACCCGGCTATCTACCCATGAAAATTAAACTTTCCGAACAGGAGAGATGAAAACGATTTGAGGTCAAGCGCGCACTACGATTTTTGCCGTGCGATATTTTTTTGCGATCAAGCCGTGGAGGCCTAGTCACTGTATATATAAGCTAAAGCAGTATGGTAGCTCAGTACGACGCTACGATCGAAACGAACACACAGATGCGCGCTCTACACGGCCTCTAATAACATATACTAACTTTTTCATCGCAGTACGCGCAGTGAATTTTCTATATTACAGCGCGATTCTAAAATCCTAATGAGTCGATCAACTTTTTCTTATCAGTCCTTGCTATAGTTATTGTTATTTGACCTGTCCCTATCTCGTTAACAACCAACCTTTCGAACAAAGCTATTATTCTATTATGTCCTCACTCTATTATGACCTTTACAATAAACAGAAGGAATAGATTTTAACAGTCTCTCAGCAACGAATGCAACAACACTAACACCCGTATTTATAAACGAGTCATTACTTGTTGCTAAATAAATGCTTAAGGTGAAGAAAATGGTGACTATGACTTGGCTAAGAAATCTAACATTTGACGTTCAATTTTCAAGCAAAAGCTCAACTATAGAATAAAAATCGTTACTTGAGTAATTACTTTTACTCAAGTAAAGGCCTTTACTTCTCTATAAATACGGGTGTAACAACCTAGGCTTGCAAATCTAGACCAGTAGACTTGTTTTTCATTTTGTTATTTTGTTTTGTCGTTGTAATGTGACACTTACTGATAGCCACGGGCTGAACCCTACTCCCCACGGGGAAGGGCCAATCCGTGAACTTCAAGAGCCCCCGCCCATTCGTGGGCCCTCCTTCCGGCTGCAGCAGCACCGGCTTGCTTGGACACTCTCCAAAATGCTGTCTGCAAAAGACAATGGATTTATGATAGTTCAAAAAACTAAAACGGTACGGTTTCTAATTTAAAAATATTAGTACAGTCACTTGGGTTATTCAATTTTTTTGTGTCTGTTATCCTGTAACTCAAGAGATGTCAGTGATACAGTTTGTTACAAAAATATTTGTTCTCGGATCTTGGATGTTTAATATAAGTATGTTTTTGTTATGTTTATCTATATAACGTCACTATAAAAACTCCAATTCAATAGAATCTAACAATCCTGTAGACACTTCCAGCCTACTAATATGAACACCGGGCTGCCTAAGGCTTTGTGATGTGGCTATAATTATTTTTTTATTTCTTTTAGATGATAATTCCAACAACAGGGACATATATAATCAAGCGTGCCCACGTTAGGGTGTGTTAAATGTGTAGAAAATTGTCAGATTCTATTGAATTGTACTTTACTTTGAAAGAATCTCGTATCTCAAATCAATACGTCAACAAATTTGAACCTTAAAACAATGTTCATTAAGTTCACTCAGAAAGATCATCGATTTTGAGATACCAGCTTTTTTAAAAGTAGTGGCGATAAGTATGTTTTTATCCATTGCCTAGTATCCATAGTATCCAGTTTAGTTTGGGACTAGGTCAATTGGTGTCAAGTGTCCCATGATATTTATTTATTTATCTACACCCATATAGTAAATCCTCCATTATGCGTTCAAAAACCATAGATAATGACCAGCATTACGACATTATGAACACGGCAGTATCGTAATGGTCATAACGATACTGATATCAGTATCGTTATGAGATTCCATACATCATTACAGCACCGGGGGCACCTGCACGCCGCGAGCAGCAGCACGCTGTGGCGCGCGCAGCTCGTGGGCGTGACGCGTGGGGCAGACAAACCTACCTAGTTCTCATTCATGCAGATCATTCTCAATGGTTCTTGAATGCATTATAGAGAATTTAATATATGGATGTAGATAAAATATTGTATGCAACTGTACGTAATTAATTAGGCCTTAAAACACTCATGTAACCCAATTATGAAACTCGGCTACGCCTCGTTTCATAAAACCACGCTCGTGTTTTAAGGACCCTTATTACGATACAGTTGCATAAAATACTATTATTTAATGTGCAGTTGCTACACTAAGAAAATGTAACCAGTCGGCAGGCATGGATTATAGGGGCGACTGAAAAAGAGTCTGTTTGCCAAGAGACTTTGTTCTGCAAGGAGCAAGCATAAGCCGAGTCGCTTTTCGTTTGAATAGTTTGTACAAAAGTACAAATAAAAAAATTGATTGTATTATTTGTGATAACAAAGTATTGAATAAATGTACCTATTTTATTTACTGACGACCAGATGGCTAAGTGGTTAGAGAACCTGACTACGAAGCTTGAGGTCCCAGGTTCGAATCCCGGCCGGGGCAGATATTTGTATGAATGATACGAATGTTTGTTCTCGGGTCTTGGATGTTTAATATGTATTTAAGTATTTATTTATCTATATAAGTATGTTTATCCGTTGCCTAGTACCCATAGTACAAGCTTTGCTTAGTTTGGGACTAGGTCAATTGGTGTCAAGTGTCCCATGATATTTCTTTATTATTTACGTGGATCCAACTCACTTTCTCACAAACTGGGCCGCATTCCTTATGCCGAGCGTTGACGCAAAAAATGGCGGCACTTTCCATTTTCTCAGCTGCAATGAAAAACATAATTATAATTTTCCTATTCTTTCATTAAAAAAAACTCATGTAGTACCTTATCTGATTCAGCGCGCGTTTTTTTTTATGGTATAGGGGGCAGACGGATGTGATGCGTTTGTGTGAGTGTGTTCGTTTCGTTTGTAGCTTCTATACTGCTTTAGCTTATACATATATATATACTGTGCCAAAGTCCAGGACAAATTATAACAAAACATATAATATATTTTATAAGACTGATTAAGATTGATTTGTGTATACAAAACAAAGAGTTTCAGCATATTATTATTAAGTCTTATTATTATAATTGAAAAAATACTGATATGAATATTTGTATTGTATCATATAGCAGATGTATTTCTTGAAGATCATAGAAGTGTGCAAAGAAGGGATTTTTAGATAATTCCACAGGATTTTTATTTCTCCTCTGTGGGATGTGAGCAAAGCAGCTGTTATAGCAGTCTCTTGTCTGTATAAAGTCTAAAGTCAAATTAGTCGAAAAAAAAAAAAAAGTCAGGTTGATACTGACACTAATGGTACCGAGCACGTGCGAGGCGGCGAGCGAATCCAAACACGACACGTAGTTCGCCACTAACACGCTGCAGCGCGGGTCACGCGTCCCTTTCACCTTTACGTAAACGCCTGAAATGATTTAACTCAATTATTAACAGTTTTACTAAAAATAAAACCAATAGAGTAGGACCAGCAAGTCTTGGCAAACCAAACCTTGTATAAAACTCTTTATCTATCTGTAAATGACTCACTGGGTCATATATCAAATCAACGCACAGCCCAAACCGCTGGGCCTAGGAACTTGAAATTTGGTACAGGGGTTCATTTTATGATGTAAGTGCACTAAGAAAGGATTTTTAGAAATTCATACCCTAAGGGGGTGAAATAGGGGGGTGAAGTTTGTTGTACATAAAAACATACGAAAATAACAACGCTGGAAAATATATTGTTCTAGTAATTCTAAGAATCAGTTCAAACACCAATTTAAATCAAAATTGAATAGCAACAGATGTAAAACTAGGTTGTTCTCTAGTGAGACATATTGGATAAAATTACAAGATAACACAGCACAACACTTGATTATAAGTCGGGAATGGTGGCCTATGAAAAATATACATATGAAAAAGATTGAAATTAGTTGGACCGTTCCTGACTCACAACAGACTCTACGTAGTTTTAATTGTAAATTAATTAACACCGAGATCTAAATTCACCATAGTGCCGTTGAAGTCTTGGCCAAGGAACTCACTTGTAAGTAACCACTCTAATCTACGCATTATGTGAAGCTATTCTTCATAATAACTTCGATGAGCATATGTCTTAGTCGTGGAGCTTCACATTTCACGTCACATTTTGTATATTAACGGAAAATTATTATCGTTGATATTCTTGTGTAGAACGTACGGTAACACGCAGTTTGATAAACTGACAGACAGACATTGAAGCTTGGCTTATGACAGCTGACATTTGAGCACTGGTGCCAACAATACAACAAGAATCTTGGTGTTGCTAGTTACGAAAAGAAGAAGTTCGATATTGATTGCCGACAGCGCCATCTATGAGTTGTTGCTGAACTATTTATGCAGCACATAAGATTGATTGATTTATAAGTTACAAGCGATTGATTGAACATAAAATTGGGACAAAATAATGACGCCCAAGCCGATTATACCCAAAAATACCTGTTTCAATTGTAAAAATATAATTGAAACAAAACATTTTCTTAAGTGTGCACAATGTAATAATACCTACGATGTTCTTTGTACCAATGTTTCGGAGTTGCGCTTTCGAAATATTATGAGCAAGAAGAATAAAGAGTCATGGTTATGCCAAATATGCAAAAAAAGTTCTACTAACAAGAATAAAAATGTGCCTGCTCCCGTAATAAGTAATGTTACGTTGAGGAAGAAAATACATGCTTCACCGATAAAGTCTAACTCTGCTCTGTCGGAGGAGGAAGACCTCGATTCCTCGTTGTCATCAGTATCTTCAAATAACTGCAGCAAGCTAAACAGGAGTTGTCCAGAAATTGGAGAGGATTTGCAAGATAAAATAAATGAATTGAACGTAACAATAAATGAATTGCAGAATCGATTACGTATTGCTGAGCAAGAAATTGAGAATCTCCTGATGGAAAATAAAAACCTTCTGTCCAAATTAAACGACTACACAGCAAAAATATCGACATTAAAGAACATTTGTAAATCAAACACTGTTTTGTCGACTTCTAAGAGCCGCAGGAATTCTAAGTCGAAAATCGCGCATACATCCAATTTCAATGCGTCTACGGATAATGACAATTGCAGAACACTTCACGTTAATGAAGATGATCAAATGAGCAGGTATCAACAAAGCGAAATAGCTGGTGATCAATTCATTGAACAAAGAACAGTCACTGAGCTCGTTTCTGACCTCGAAAGTAATAGCCACAGTTCAAGTATACATCAGGTAAACAGTACAGCGTGTCCTATATCGGATGTCTGCGTCAGGGAACGGCTGTGGAAGTAATTTAGATGTAAAAATTAACAAGATATGCATATTAAATACAAGTAAACACAATAGAATGCTTCCGATGGCCGAGAACATTTGGGGTGATAACTATCAAATATGTCATTTTCTGTATCCGGGGGCCGGATTGCGATCACTTTTGCACAACTTGGATGTGAAATTGAAATATTTTACTAAGGACGACTTTTGTGTCATAATTATTGGTGAGGAAGATTTCCGAAAATCACAAAATTATCGTAGCTTGGTGTCAAATATTAGGAGCACCTTATCAAAGATAACGCATACAAACTTAATTATATGTTGTCCTATTTTCAACATGGGTAAATATTCAAATATGTACAATTTTAGAGTAGAGTCATTCAACAATCTACTGTTTTTTGACATCTCAAAGTATAATTATGCTTACCTACTTGATAGCAACCGAAATTTGACATATGATTATGACATGTTCCATTATAAAAGGGGTTACATAAATATTTCCGGATTAAGGACAGTTTTTGGGGACATTAATCGACTTATGTACATAATATTAGAAGAAAATAATAGTAATTGCGGTTGTTATGACAATGATTATGATGTTAATAAAGGCCATGAGTCCTTTCACGACTCTTCAAAACTTTTTCGTAACCAAGATTGATGTGGGTTGTGACACCTGTGACACAACGTCTGTTAACAAATTGCGAATTCTCCATCAAAACATGGGTGGCTTATTAGGCAAGCTAGACGAACTACAGATAGCACTTCAGGAGTTTAATTTAAAAAATCAAGAGGTTGACGTTATTTGTCTAAGTGAGACTTTTGTAAAGCGCAAATGTGAGAAAAATATTAATTTACAAAACTATAAATTAGCAGCAACTTACTGTAGAGAAAAAAGCAGAGGTGGCACTGCCATTCTGGTAAGAAAACCTCTTGAAGTTAAACCATTGTTGTTTGACTCAGATTTGGCTTCAGACTATTATTTTGAGTGTTGTGGAATTGAGTTGGTTGGTTTGGGTCTTGTGGTTGTTTGTATCTACAGGATACCTGAGCATACTAAATCACATGTCGGTCTTTTCTTGTTCAAACTAAATAAACTACTGTCTCAAATATCATTAAAACATAAAAAAAAGAAAGTTGTTATCTGTGGTGATTGGAATATTGATGTGCTGAAGGAAAACAGGTTCACCCAAGATCTGAGGAGTACACTTATGAACTTTAATTTTATGATGCACATCAATTCTCCCACCAGAATAAACTCTTGCATAGACCAGATCGCGAGCAATGTAAGGGAGGTAAAAGCAGAAACTCATAAACTTGGCCTGTCTGATCACGAAACTGCCCAGACATTAACAATTACGGTAAAAAATAAAAACCTATATAAAACTTGGTTCGAGCTTAGGAGGGATTACTGTAATGACAATATCCGTAAGTTTAATCAATGCATCGCTGCCTTATCATTCGCAGATGTCTTGGGCTCGGACAATTTGACCGAAGCGTTTGCACTGTTTCACGACCTGTTGTGCCTTTTCTTTGAGTTGTGTTTTCCGCTCATAAGAGTTAAAGTCAGTAATAGGCAAAATAAAACGAAATGGTTAACTAAGGGTATAAGAACGTCATGTCGCGTAAAACGTAAATTATACCTTAATTCTAGACGATCAAATACGTTATCTGGTACATTTTGCAAATATAGTAAAGTCCTACGTAAATGTATAAATAAATCAAAAATTATAAGTAATGGTAAATACATAGCAAGTAATAAAAATAAATGTAAGGCGACATGGAACATAATATCATCCACTACTTCTACTAACATTAACCATACTGACATTGACCAATTACATTTCAATGATATGACATATAATAATCCGCAAGATATTTGTAATTTTCTTAATAATTATTTTATTGACATTGTAGATGCGAATGCTGGTAGCGTTAAATTGCTTCCGGGCGTAAATAAACGAGACGCTCAGAGACGAGACGGCGTTTTATCTTCAATTTTCCTTAGGCCAGTTAGTGTAGGTGATGTTTATAGGATAATAATGTCCTTAAACAACTGCAAAACCGGTGGTTTTGACAGTATTACAACAAATATCCTCAAGTTAAACGCTGGTTATTTGAGTCAGCCCTTGGCTCATTTAATAAACCTCTCGTTTAAGAGTGGTGTTTTTCCTGAACAATTGAAGCTATCAGTAGTTAGGCCATTATTCAAGAAAGGTGATCGTGATGATCCTAACAGCTACAGGCCTATAACAATCGTTCCGGTAATCTCTAAGATCTTCGAGAGGGCAATGTGTGAGCGTTTAACAGATTTTTTAGGGAAACACGATATTTTACAGCCAGATCAATATGGCTTTAGAAAGGGACACTCTACGGAATTGGCATGCTTTGATTTGGTTAAATACGTTACTAAGGCAATTAATGACAAGCTTCCAATTACGGCAATTTTTCTCGATTTAAGCAAGGCTTTTGACTGCGTCGATCACGAAATTCTTATATCTAAGCTTGAAAGAATTGGAATAAGAGGCATAGCGCTGGATTGGTTCATAAGTTACTTCAAAAACAGGAAACAATGTACTGAAATATCTAAAATTGTGACTTTGGAAAACAGGGTTGTCAAAGAAATGTATAGATCAGAATTTAGAATAAACAACACGGGAGTACCTCAAGGTAGCAATCTGGGACCGTTATTGTTCCTTATCTACATAAATGATCTCTCTCAAGCTACGTCACAGAAATGTATTCTGTTTGCAGATGACACAACGCTGCTTGTAAAAGGGGATAAAAAATTAAGTTATGAATCTGATATAAATAAATCTTTAACAGACATTTTCACTTGGACTAATAGTAATAAATTGAGTATAAATCTATCTAAATCGTCGTATATCCAATTTCATTCTTACCGGGGCAATCCTCCGCAGTTAAACATAAAATATAACAACACTGAAATAATGAAAACTGACAATGTTAAGTTCCTGGGTATGTATATTGACAACCATCTTAATTGGAAAAGTCATGTCGATTATGTTTGCTCAAGACTGGATAGGTTCGTGTTTGCCTTAAGAAGACTAAGGAGCACCGTGTCTGTTGACGCAGCGATGACAGCTTATCATGGGTACGTGTCATCGGTGCTAAACTATGGGTTGCTATTGTGGGGTAATTCAGTAGACGTCGATAGGGCGTTTCTGTTGCAAAAAAAGTGCATGCGTGCAATAGCTAATGCTTCGTATAGAGATAGTTGTAGGCCAATCTTTAAAAAGTTTCACATACTACCGCTGGCATGCATGTACATCAAGAAAGCATGTTTTTTAGTAAAGGAGCATCCAGAACATTTTCAAATGAGGAAAGACATCTTTGTGGGAATAGAAAGAGCGCAGTACAGGGGTCTCTTATACCGGCCTCGCTGCTGTAGTGCTATCTATAGGAAAAATGTCTACAATATGTGTATAGAGTTGTATAATGCCTTACCATTTGATTTGAAGATCCTAGATGGTCAAGAGTTTAAGTCAAGAGTTGCTAAATGGCTGTTAAATTGTTGTTTTTATAGTATAAAAGAATTTCTTAATTTTAAAATGACATATAATTAATAAAAGTATTATAACAAAATAATTCTATTGTAATGTTTAAATTTTTTATCCTTTTATTTTGATTCTGACATGACTTATCTAATTGTTCATATATAGTTTAATCAATAGTATAGTTTAATTTAATTTACTGTAATACCTAAAATAATTGTTACCTAACATTTGCATGTCGTTTTCTAGTCGACTGAATACTGTGCCACATGTATAATAACATCTTATGTATTCTATATTATGTATTCTGGCAAATAAAGCATTCTCATTCTCATTCTCATTCTCATTCTCATTCTCATTCTCATTGACTTAATCGCTAGTTGAAACATGTAATTTAGTAATTTTATTGAAAATGCTTCAAAGAAAACAACAAAGTAACCAGGAACTTGGACCGTTCATTAATGAATATCAGTAATGTTAAAAATGATAGTGACAAATCCTTTTAAGCTTTCAATTTCTTGAATGAGATTTTATTTTATTTTTACTATGAGTCAAGTCATTCAGAATGAATTAAAATCAATGTTTTGACTAAAAAATAAAATACACACTACACATAAAAATAATAAACCATATTATTTCAAGGGAAAATTTATAAAAAGACATGTCTCTGATTTTTCTAGATTCATGGCCTCATTTGGTTTTAGCCTGATGAAATGGAGAAAAATAGCATTAACATGATTAGTACCAAGGACACCAGGTCTCATAAATATCATTAAATATTCATTCATAATTTTAAAAACAACAAATAACACAAGAACATAGAAGTTGTTGGCGACTGGCTGCGGTGCGACCTTTTTTACAGTTTGTCAATGTCTTTTTAAATATGTTTTTTACTCTTATTGTCAGTTGTGACTTGTTTGCCCGATCTGTCGGTTCCTAATAATATTATTGTGCTTTGCTTATTAAATTACTATCATTTAAACACGTGTTTCCATCAATCTTTCCATTAGTTTTCATACAGTCCACCACCAGCTATCATTTTGGTCCATTCTCACCGTAAAAATACCATCCAGCGAAAATCATCTGTCAAAAATTTTCTCCACGTAAGTTCATTGTAGAATTATAGTTTCCGTTTCGTGTAGAATACATTATTTACATTAGTTTCATACGTATTCACTATGGTCGAAACACGGAGTAAGACAAAGACAGATCCCGCAACTACGGAATCCGAGGGGGTGCAACGCGATCGCCGCGAGCGGTCACCGCGCGGCACCCGGCCGGGTTCAACCACAACCGACATCGGTGCTTCGGCATTGCCTGATAGAATGAGCATACCCACGGTGGGCAACGCCCCTGGTAGCGCGGCACAGCCTGGCCCCGCCGCCGATCGCCCAAATGCTCCTTCTAGCTCACGCAACGACGGAAATACCAAAGCACCAACCGCTTCTAGCGTCCACAGTAAGCAATCTCGCAGCGAGCGCACACAATCATCGCGTTCGTCGGCGACCGTCCGTGCTCAGAAACTGGCGTTAGAAGCTGACGCCATGCGGCGCCAAGTGGAGCGCGAGCGTGAACTCGCGCGACAACAGGCGGATCGCGAGCGTCAACAAGCGGAGCGCGAGTTTGAACTCGCGCGCCAACAAGCTGTGCTCGCACGTCAGCAAGCAGACCGCGAGCGCGAGCTTGCCCGCCTGGAGTCCGAGGCGGAACAAACGGAGCTTCAAGCAAAACTCGCCGCATTGGAAGCATCAGATAAGTCAGCTCGTACTCGTAGTTCGTATTTTTCTGATCACAATGTAGAGAAGCGCACCTCTACCTGGGTTTCAGAACAAAATGTCAACATGACCGCGGCAAACCTAGACATGCCTGGTAAGGCGCCGACTGTCACCTTGGGTAATCCTCAAGGACCCTGTTCACAGCCGGCCGCCCCTACCAACACGGTATCGTTCTACGCGCCCGATGTCAACCGTGCAAACTACTCTAAACCCACTCACGCGTGCAGCTTTCCTAATGATAAATACGACACAATGACAAAACAGTTATCTGAACGTTCTTCTTCGGACCCTATAACGAAATTATCTCAAGCTATTAACGCTCTGTCCAACAAGCCAAAGAAACTCGAACTCATCACATTCTCGGGTGAAGTCAGCCAGTGGATGGCGTTCAAAAGTAGTTACGAGAGAACTAAATCTGTTTTCTCTCCTTCAGAGAATTTAGATCGCTTGAACAACGCGGTCCGCGGTCAAGCGTACCAGTCCGTCGCATCGCTCATGTGGACTTCCGGCGACCCCGACGACATCGTGAAGGCCTTAGAACAGACTTACGCTCGACCGGAGCTCCTCGTGGCCCGCGAAGTCACCGAGCTGCGCAACAGTCCTAAGCTAAGTTCTCCACAGGATTTAAATGGCCTAGCAAATAAACTGCGTAATTTCGTTACGACTCTCAAGTTGCTTAATCAACACGAGTATTTGTGCTCCCCGGAGCTTTTTCGGTGCATTTTGGTGAAGTTGAGCGAGCACACTAGAGCCCGCTTTACAGATTTTGCCTCCATTCACGTACCAGAGTTACAAAATATAACAAAACTCGAATTACTGTCACAATTCCTTTTGTCTGAGGCAGACAAACAATTAAAATATAATTTTGTTGCTGACAGTACATTTAAGGCGTCACCTCAACCGATGCACCTCAATTTACCTCGAACAAACAATTCCAAATTTCAATTCAAAAAGGAAGCGGTACACGCCACGGTATCCAACAGCAAAATATCCGAACGCTGTATATTTTGTAAACAAGGGCCTCATGACATAAAGGCCTGCAAAGTTTTTTTAGGGCTTGCCATTGACGATAGATGGCGCTGGGTACGAGAGTCAAAAATTTGTTACCGCTGCCTTAAGGCCAACCCGCATACATGGAACAATTGCCGAGCGAAACGTTGTGGAGTTGACGGATGTTCAAGACGTCACAACGCACTTCTCCACGGCACACAGACCGCCGACACCCATGCTAGCGCGACATCAAGCGGACAATGCAACACGATACAAGCGTCCTCTGTCGACCCGTCTAGTTCAGTCAACATTAATAATGTTGACACCGCAACCAAACAACCCGACAAAATTGCGAATACTTCTGACTGTATAATTAACGCTACAGGATCCTTGCCGTCGACCTCACGCCCCCGTGGCCTGCTGAAGGTAGTCCCGATCGTACTCGAGGGTCCTAACGGCGACTTCGAGACGACGGCGCTTCTCGACGAGGGCAGCACGGCGACACTGATCGACGGCGGCGCGAAGCTTACCTGTCAGGAGCGTCTTCGCATCGAAGGTGTTAGTGGTATGAGCAAGGAACTTGACGTGAGTTATGTTGATTTCTACGTTCGTGGCCGTAGCCATGCCGATCGTTACTTAATTCAGCACGCACGGGCTATTAAGCCCCTAGGGCTTCGAGCGCAAAACCCTCACACGATAAATCTCACGGATTATAGTCACCTATCTGATTTAACTGACGAACTTTCGTATTGTACTGATGTTTCTCCTACGGTTCTTATTGGCGCGCCAGACTGGCATTTATCTTTAAGCCGCGAAGTTCGTAGCGGAAATAAGAACGAACCCGTCGCCTCTAGAACCTTGTTAGGTTGGGTACTTCACGGTGCACTTTCTCTCTCATCAAAGCCACTCGAGTTCATAAATCACGTTTCGGACGACTTGGACTGCCTTATAAAAAGTCAATACGATATCGATGCTCTAGGCATCACGAAAAAGTGTCCCCGTCCAAACGACGAAGACCAAAGAGCAGTGGACATAATCGAATCCTCAATGCATCAGCTCGACGATGGTCATTTTGAAGTTGGCCTTCCATGGAAGAAAGATTTGCCGAAAATTGTACCTGACAGTTACCCTCAGGCACTATCTCGCTTCAAAACACTTGAACGACAGATGTCAAAAGATTCCGCGTTCGCTACAGCTTTTCAAAAGTTTATTGATGACGTAATTGATAAAGGCTACGCTGAGGAGTGCGACTCAGACACTTACCACCAGCGTCTTCCGCAAAACGCTTCTTGCGTCAACACAGACGGCTCAATTCGGTGGTACCTGCCTATCTTCGGTGTCTTGCATCCTCAAAAGAAGAAGCTCAGAGCAGTCCACGACGCGGCCGCAGCAACGAAAGGCGTAAGCCTCAATAGCCTCCTCTTACAAGGACCTGACCTCTTGTGCTCACTTCTCGACATCTTGTTCCGCTTTAGAGAAGGTGCCGTTGCTCTAAATGGTGACATAAAAGAAATGTTCCCGCAGGTCAGAATTATCTCAAGAGATAGGGATGCGCAACGTTTTCTCTGGCGCAGTAAGGATGGCATCCTTAAAGAGTACCGCATGTCATCCATGATCTTTGGCGCCGTATGTAGTCCCTTTATAGCGCTCTACATAAAAAACAAAAACGCAAAAATGCTAGAGCCAAGCTACCCTACCGCTTGTAAGGCTATCATCGAAGACCATTACATGGACGACTACCTCGGAAGCTACCCTAGTATCGCTGACGCAGCACAACTAGCCGCTGACGTTATCACGGTGCACAAAGCCGGCGGCTTCGAAATGCGTGCGTGGACTTCGAATCAACCGGAGGCGCTTTCACTCGTTCCAAAGGAACTTCGAAGTGTTTCCACATCCGACGTTGATCTGCCTATCAGAAATGAAGTCGGTGTATTAGGCGTAAAGTGGAATCCGGGTCAGGACTCGCTAAGATTTCGCACCGTGCCCCAGATACCGACTGACACTCTTACCAAACGCAACCTATTGTCAAGCGTCATGAAGGTCTATGACCCTCTCGGCCTCCTGATGCCAGTCGTTATCTGGGGCCGCATTTTAATCCAGAAGTTATGGCGGTCAGGCGTTAATTGGGACACGCCCCTACCCGAAGTCTATGTCAGCGAGTGCCAAGACTGGTTCGAGCAGTTGCGAATTTCGGCTAATATTAAAATTCCTCGCTGGTATATGACAAGGGCAGACTTGTCGGATGTTCAGCTGCACGTTGTGGCCGATGGTGGCGAGCAAGCTTACGCCTGCGCGGCTTATTGGCGTTTCAGGTACAGCGACGACTCCGTGTCCACGTCACTGATTGGTAGCAAAGCTCGCGTCTCGCCATTGAAACCCCTTTCGATTCCCCGCTTGGAATTACAAGCCGCTCTTATAGCGTCGCGTTTTGCACAGACAATTTTACAAGCTCATCGATTCAAGCCCTCCAAAACCACTTTTTGGATTGACTCAACCACAGTCCTCAAGTGGATTCGGAGCGATGCTCGCGCATTTAAACCGTTCGTGGCGCACAGGTTGGGAGAGATCCTGGAAACCACCAATCCTTCTGATTGGAGGTGGATCCCGACCTCTCTCAACGTTGCCGACGATGCTACAAAGCCAAAAAAATTAAATTTGACTGCTTCTCATCGATGGTTCACCGGCCCACTATTTCTATCGGAGCCATCATGCACTTGGCCGACCGAGTGCGTTACCGATGAGGAACCGAACTCCCTAGACCCAGAATTGAAATCAGACGTAATGGTTCTGTTCCTCACCATACAATCCTCGACTTTAGTACCGAACCCGACGCGTTTTAGCTCTTGGCTGCGATTGTTACGCGCCACCGCCCGCGTTCTTCAGGGCGCACGACTATTTCGGCTAAAACTGTCTCGGCCAATAGATCCAAATTCTAAATTGTACACGGACGGCACCACATCTCCTCACCAACTCCAGACTGTAGATATATTGGAAGCGGAGAAGCTGGTCTTTCATCTGGCACAAGTAGAGAGTTTCCCTGAGGATTTATCAGCCCTGCAATCTTCAAAGCCAGTGCCCAATAATAGTCGCCTTAAGAAACTCGCACCAGTCCTAGACAGAGACGGTTTGTTAAGACTAGACTCACGTATAAGGTCTGCCCCCGGAGTAAACGACAACATGAAGTCATCAATCATCCTCGACGGCCGTCATTACGTCACCCGACTCTTAATCTTGCATGAACATGTTAGAGCGTCACACCACTTTAACGAGCTCGTACTAAATGAACTCCGTCAGAGATTCTGGATCCTGAGAGCGAGAAGCACAATCCGTGGCATAGCAAGCGCCTGCGTACGTTGCCGAAGATGGAAGAAGAAACCTATCCAACCACAGACTGGAGACTTACCACTAGAACGTCTGGACCATCACAAAAGGCCGTTCACACACGTCGGGCTCGACTATTTCGGCCCTATTTTGGTAACAATATATCGACGCAAAGAAAAGCGCTACGTCGCATTGTATACTTGCCTGACAACCAGAGCTTTACATTTAGAAATGATCAATTCTCTCTCAACTGATGCAGCCATAATGAGCCTCAGACGCTTCATCGCGCGCCGAGGATCCCCCACCACCATATTTTCCGATAACGGTACGAACTTTGTTGGGGCCTCGCGCGAGCTACGCTGTCTACATGACGACTCCGTGAGGGAATACGCCACCAACCACAGAATTGTTTGGCGCTTCATCCCACCTGCATCTCCATTCATGGGTGGTGCATGGGAAAGGCTCGTACGGACAGTGAAAACAGCTCTAGGATCCTGCCTCACAAACCAATCGATAAAGGAAGACGTCCTGATAACACTCCTTCTTGAGGCAGAAGCGATCGTCAACTCGAGACCACTCACCTACGTTTCATCCTCTCCAGATTCTCCCGAAGCCATAACACCATTCCACTTCATCCTGGGCTCCTCGTCAGTTGTACCGTGGACCTCATCTTTGACCGACGCAGACTTATTACGGCGCTGCGACTGGCGACGAACACTGCGACTCGCAGACAAATTCTGGGCCAGATGGTTACACGAATACCTCCCAACGCTCAGACCGAGAGGACCCACAAACAATGCTGTGAATCTTGGCGAGGGCGATGTGGTGCTGATCGCCGACCCTACTCTCCCTCGTGGGCTTTGGCCATTAGGAAGGGTAGCGAAGGTCTACTTAGGACCTGACGGAGCGGTCCGCGTAGCAGATGTCTGCACTAGAGGCGGCACGCTGCGCCGGCCGGCCCGAAAACTTATTTTACTGGAAGCCGCACCTCAGTCAGTAGCCACCAGCTCTTAGTGTTCCACTGGGGTTCCGGTATGTTGGCGACTGGCTGCGGTGCGACCTTTTTTACAGTTTGTCAATGTCTTTTTAAATATGTTTTTTACTCTTATTGTCAGTTGTGACTTGTTTGCCCGATCTGTCGGTTCCTAATAATATTATTGTGCTTTGCTTATTAAATTACTATCATTTAAACACGTGTTTCCATCAATCTTTCCATTAGTTTTCATACAGTCCACCACCAGCTATCAGAAGTTCATAGAACTAATAGTTTAAAGGTCAGATTACACTACACCATTGAATGCTAATTTTAAAATGTTAGGACTGGAAATAATAACAACTTGTCATCATGAATTTGTCACTCACTATATTTAAAAAGCTATGTTATCATCATAATGTGATAAACACTATCATTCATGCAACAATTTTTATAACAAGTACGAGTGTGAAAAATTGTGTGTAAACATGTTTTGACTGTAAGACTAGGAAAGAAACAAATAAGTAATTTAATATTTAATACATATGTATTAAAAATTTGTAATGGATTTAAAAAAGGGTTGTACAGCCACCTGCATTAATATCTGCTACAGTAAGACTATTTCATATTTTAAAAAAAAGCGGAGCATGCAAAAATATCTAACACATCCTACAGGCTCTAGAAATAGTTGTATCAGATATTTATACACGCTTTGTTGTATCACATATTGGTGCTGATGACTGTATTGTTTATGCTGTTTTCCTCATAATTAACTATTACAATTCTTGATTATCTTTTAAATAATAATAGTTGCACCTTGGGCAAAATTAACTTCATTTGACAGAAATCAAAACAACACATTGTATTTACTGGTATTTTTGACCAATGCATTATTAACTTCTTGTTTTTGCAGGTCCTACGTCCATCAAAGGTTACAACTATGATTAATATGTTTCATGAGCAGGAAAACTCTAATTTAAACTAGAGCAAAACATGTGCATTGTGTGGGTTTTGTTTACATCAAGTTTATTCACAAAAACATGATAGGAACACTCACCAAATGTCCAGCAGGCCAGGGTAGATAGCATCTGCCTCACGGTAGATTTGTTTGGCAATATAATTGAAGCGACCCATAGGAATAAAGCCAAAATTGTTCGAAACACAAAAAGACATAGCCCAAACGGCAAAAACAAAAGAAATTGCGTAACGTTTTCGCCAGAAAACCTGAAATTATAAGCACATATTAGTTTATTAGACTACAAGATATAAGCAAACGATTGAGAGCGAAATACATGGCTAACTTTCCCTAAAGATATCGAACAATATGTAAGTAGAACGAAGAAGTGTTTACCTGTCGTCGTTTCTAAGCCTCTCCGCTGTTAAAGCCATGGTTCATGAGTGAGATCAAAATAAACAATTTCTAAAGCTTACAGTATTTTAGTAAATAAATGAGAGCCAATAATTTCGAATTTCTCTCCAAAAATATCGCGTACGTGATGTGTATTGTACAATATTGCCCATACCATAGTAAAATGTTTTTTTTTTTTAATAATCTGACGTTTCTAGTGCTGTTCTCCGTATTCAACATGATTCAGGAACTCAACCGGTTAAATTCTTTGGTTGGCTAAAGCTATTTACACTGTTTCCACTTCATTTATCTTTTATGTTCATTATCATTATCTGTGTAGTATAAAAGTAGTTTTGACGGACGGAGGGTTGTGTGTAGTGTAATAAAACTTTGACTGTCATAAAACTCATAAATCAGTGTATGTAAAATCAGACAAAAAAGTAATGTAAACAGATTTATTTACTCAATAAATTTAAATTATCTCGTTCTGTCGTGAGTGCAATGTTCTTGACATCCACTTGTATATCGTGCTGCTCGTAGGAACAAAGAGTAACAAGTCATCTGATCTTTGTTTACTTGCGTAATAAAAATAGAAGTGATCCCAATGGAGGGTCTAAGCTCATCACCAGAAGATCACTCATGTTCAGATGGAGAAGAAGGACGCAGAAATCCAAGACCAGGAAACCATACAAGCCAAGAATTTGCTCAAGGTACCTCTTCCGCCTCCGGATCACAATTGGAGGAAAAAATGCGTCGCAAACTGCAGTTTTTCTTCATGAACCCAATCGAGAAGTGGCAAGCCAAACGGAAATTTCCTTATAAGTTCGTCGTGCAGCTAATCAAGATAGTGCTTGTCACTTTCCAGCTCTGTTTATTTGCACACAACAGATACAATCACGTAAACTACACGTGGGACAATAGAATCAGTTTTTCGCACCTATTCCTGCTCGGCTGGGATTCCACACGAGAAATAAATGCATATCCTCCTGGTGCGGGGCCATTAGCTGTGTACAAATTGGATGAATTTTATAACGCACTAGATTATGCATATGAAGGCTATTACAACCTTTCCAATGCTATAGGTCCTTATTCATATGATGACGAGGAAAACATTCCACCGTCCCCAAAGTTCTGCCAGTACAACTATAAGCAGGGTATCATTAATGGATTTAATGAAAGCTATGAGTTCAACTCTGAAATAGTACCCTCATGTATAAATTTTACAAAAACATTTGGATTATTCAGATCAAAGCAATTTTTCAAGGAATCTGACTTAAAGGTGGATTTTGCATCTTTAGTTCGAGCGGAAATGATGTTTTCCATTAAAACTATCAACTTCAGAGCAGCGGGTCCCATCACTCCACCAGATTGCTACCGTTTTGATGTCGCTATCATATTTGATAATGAAGATCACGATGGTCAGATGTCTTTGTCCTTAGATGCTGAACCGTATAAATTAACCTGCAAAGGAGACCAAGAATATGTTACGGATAATAAAATTGATCAGGTGCTGAGAAGTATCTTGAACATTCTAGTCATTTTAATCTGTTCTGCATCACTGATTTTGTGTAGCAGAGCTATCTACCGTGCTCAACTGTTAAAAGAACTGACTGTCCAATTCTTCCGGAGAGCATATAACAAAGAACTAAGCTTGGATGGGAGACTTGAGTTTCTGAACATCTGGTACATCATGATCATAGTTAATGACATCCTTATTATCATGGGTTCAGCAATCAAAGAACAGATTGAACGTAATCAGTTCACTAATGATCAATGGAATGTGTGCTCATTATTCTTAGGCACAGGGAACTTATTAGTTTGGTTCGGAGTACTAAGATATTTAGGTTTCTTCAAAACATACAATGTTGTCATACTAACATTGAAAAAGGCAGCACCAAAAATCTTCAGGTTTTCTATCTGTGCACTGCTCTTGTATGCAGGCTTTACATTCTGCGGTTGGTTGATATTAGGCCCATACCACATGAAGTTTAGATCCCTTTCAACCACCTCAGAGTGTCTCTTCTCACTTATTAATGGAGATGATATGTTCGCTACCTTTTCTGTTATGTCAAAAAAATCACCACTACTTTGGTGGTTCAGTAGAGTGTACCTGTACTCATTTATAAGTTTGTACATCTATGTTGTTCTCAGTTTGTTCATTTCGGTCATAATGGATGCGTATGACACTATTAAACAATATTACAAGGAAGGTTTTCCAAAAAGTGATTTACACACTTTTATAGGCGAAACAAGCTGCGAAGAGGTCTCATCGGGACTGTACCGCACGCAAAGTTCGTCATCTCTCAATGCCACAATGAACTCATTGTTTTGTTGCAACTTCTACAGAAGCGCATATGCTAAGATAGGAGGGGGCGGATCCACTTTAAACTTATTATAAACAGTATGAATTACATAGATTGTAACAATGAATGTGAATAATTAACGTCATGTTAGGTATCTAAAAGTGTTCAAATTAGATGTTTTATGTAAATGTTGCGATTTAATTCGGGATCTCTTAGAAATGGGGGCAGTTGCAAGGTAGCTGTGAGGCTAATTAAGTTGTAAAGTATATGAAAAAGTACCATTGGATCCTGTGACCAGAAAATGATTTTGTACCTTAGTTACCAAAGAGAAAATTATGTTTTATTCGTTTAAGTTAATCTATGGCAACTGTTAAAACAATAAGGTCATCAATCATAGAATAATTCAAAGGGCATAAGGTTTAACAAACTTACAATCACCATATTATTTGCGATGGTGTGTGTATTAGACAAGCCTACTTGTACTGCTCAGTAAATACTCGGCATTGTTGCACATTCAAATGTTTTATTTTGTAATCTAATCAGATATAGATGTTAACATATCTTAATCTTAATAATTATTATAATTGAACACAGACTTCGATCTAACTATCTTAGATATTAGATCTGTGGAATTGAACTTCAACTTGCCCACTTTATTTATAAACCATTGAAATTTTACAGCATTACTTATGTTTTATAATTTTTTCTTGCCGAACTGGGATATTTTTTTATAAGTAGTGTAATATTCTGCAAAGGATTAATGAAATTGAAATATATGGAAATATTTAAATAGATTGTAAAGTAGGTTGTTGTAAGTTTTTCTGTTTATAAAATGATACTGGTACTTTTCGCTGTTGGAAATTATCATTATTATTATTATTATTATTAAATTATAGAAACAGATACAGGTTCATGCAATTTTTGTCTTATTTTAATTAGAATAAGGCATGAAAACTGCAAACGAACGTTGTTATTTCATGTCGTTCTTTTCCGAATAATATTATTCTCTTATCTATTTTGATAGTAAAATCGCTGGAAACCATTGCATTCGCCCTTATTTGGGTTCCGTAATCCTACAAAGAACCCTTATATAATACCCTTATATAATATAATATATAACCCTTATATATATATATATATATATATATAGTTTCAACATGTCTGTTGGTCCTCCCGTTCGCAACTTAGCTAAGACTGTTAGTGCTAGAAATTGTAAATTTGCATGAGATGTTATTATTTACTTACCTGTTTGTAGAAATATGTACATATGAATATTGGAGGTACCTACATATTTCTTCTAAAGGATGCCTACTCTGATGGTACAGTCAGCAGCAAAAGTGGATGGGCAGTAACGGTACACAAAATAAGCTACATACTACTTTACTGGCTAGGTAATAAGAGAGAATAGATTATTTTATGCACCACAACTGCTAATTTACTAAAATTATGTGCCTGAGTACATAGATTAAATAAATTGTAGAATATATGTGGGAGTTAAGCTTGGAATTGTACTTAGTACCTAAGTATATCTGTGTAAACCACATGTCGAAATATTGTACCTTGTCAATTATCGCATGCATGTGTATAATAATATATATTTTGTATCAAACCATGGACGAAGTATAGTATGGACGTGCAGTCTCCATACATAAGATAGTTCCTCGTTGCTTAGTACGAAGAAACGAACTAGATGTCGCCAGATGTATTGAACCGGAATAATACATAATTTTAGTGGCGACATTGCTCTATTTAGCATGGTGGCAATAATGTTCAACTTTTTAAAGTACCTCTGTGAGCTTACTAAACTTCGTTATGTTGTAGAAGGCATAATCTAGATGGCGTTATATTCATTCAAGCGCCAAGTTTTGAATTTTTTTCGCAGCAATTACAGAATTGTTCACGATTTACGTGTGAACTAAACTATGGAGTTTGATTTGAATTCGCAATCTGACATATTACGAGGGCTGTTTGAAAAGTACCCGGTTATGGAAAGAAAACACATTTTTTTTTGTATCTATGCATTTATTTTTCTACGTAGTCACCTTTTAGCTCTATACATTTGTTCCACCTATACTCAAGCTTCATTGAACCATCTAAAAAGTATGATTTTGGAAAGTCATTCAAATAGGCCTCTGCATGTGGCGGTAATGACATCGTCATTTGATCCAAATCGCTTACCACCGAGCCATTTTTTTAGGTTGGGAAGCAAAAAGAAATCGCATGGGGCCAAATCTGGAGAATACGGGGGTAACTGTGCTAATTTAGCCGTCACAACTCTGGACGAATGAGCCGGGGCGTTGTCGTGATGAAACAGTACTTTTTTCTTTTTTAAATGGGGTCGTTTGTCCTTCAACACGGCGACAAATTCAGCCAATAAATTGGCATAGTACTGCCCTCTTATCGTTTTCACCTTTTCCAAGTAGGTAGTCAATATGTATAATAACCTGCGAATCCCAAAAAACAGTCGCCATGACCTTTCCAGCCGATGGGACGGTTTTTGCTTTCTTTGGAGCAGGTTCACCCGGTAAAATCCACTGCTTCGACTGCTCTTTCATTTCCGGGGTGTAGTGGTTTCGTCCACGGTCACAAAACGACGCAGAAACTCCTTCGGGTTACGTTTGAACACGACCAAACACTGCTCCGATAGTCAGTCGGTTCCGTTTTGGCTCCGTCCAACTCGCAATCATGGACTGAGTCTATCTTTCAAATTTTGTTCAAATCGGAGAGATAAAACTCATGGTGCAACGGTAGACAGAAATGCCCATTAGGGCATTTACCGTATTATTATTTATTTAGAGTATTAATGCTACAGCTAGAGATGCATCTGTCAAATTATTGAAGAGAAAAATGTGAGACAGATGTATGTGATGACAATACTGTACTGTTTTCGATGATTGTCACATCGCTGACCTGAAATTAGCATAGCTATTTTTTAAGTCAATGTTCGACCTATTTTTCTATGTTGTTCAGATTTATTTGATGTGTTGACCTCTTTGGTTGATGTTTAGATAAAAATGGTTTTTTGACAGCTAAAGTATTTACGTGAATAGTGCCATCTAGATATAATGTCGGAAAAATCTCAGCTCCGTTTCCCTGGATTAAATGCGTTATTATTTTGCGTTTAGTGCCATCTAGATATAATGTAGTAAAAGTCTCAGCGCCATCTAGCATTAATACTGGATTTTGGCTTTGTTCCGGTGAACGTTTTTTAGTATGGAGAATAACAATCCATACTCTATTTCATCCATGATCAAACATTATCTTTTACTTTTTACTCAGGTTTCGCTGCAATCAAATTTAGGTCAACTCATTTGTCTCGTGATGTTTTAATTATCTGCGTGTTATGTCTGTTATACCTACTCATCGATCAGAGTTCAATAGAATGCTATCAACGCTATAAAATTTCTCGCGTATTGATTGATGACAAAGAATTATTCGTTCTTAAAGTCAAAGTCAAAGTCTAATCGTGTCAGCATCATCAGGCGCGGATCCAGCCCTCAAAAAAGGTTGTGGTCACAGCCAAGTCAGCCACCCAAAAATCGGCCAAGTGCGAGTCGGAGTAGAAACTCGCTCATGAACAATCATAACTCATAACATCGATATCAATGCTCATAAACGATTTTTGAAAGTGTGTAGTTACTAGGCTATTTGGCTTGTGGACATGCCCATCGTGCCCACAACAGCCTATATATGTCCCTCTGCTGGGCACAGGCCTTTCAGAATGAGAGGACAAGACTTGGGACGTAGTTCCCACGCGCTCCCAGTGCGTATTGGGATCTTCACACACACTACTGAATTGCTTCGCAGGTTCCCTCACGACGTTTCCTTCACCAGTGGTATAAATTTAAAATGTAAAATAAACTACTAATAATAATAACACTAATCGTGTAATTACCCACAAGATATCATGGTTTGAAGTTACCGCTAATTTACCTTGACCTAAATCTTAGCATTTTTATTGTCAGCGTTATCGAATGATAAACAACTACTTCGAAACAATAGAAACTGCGGTAAATAGGGTAAATAGGTATATTTTCATTTGGACGTAGGTACTTAACTCTGATGACTGATGACGATGATTTTAACGTTTTTAACGAGCAGGGTTACTAAGAAATTCGAAGTTCGAGTCGTGCGGTCCCTCTGACACTTACTATTTAATACGAGAGCGAGAGGGACGGTACGATACGAACTTCGATTTTCGTAGTAGCCCTGCAGTTATCTCGGTAGCGTGTCAAGCCAAGTCCAAGCTAACAGAACTGGCGAGCAGCGCCGTGTGTAATTTTTCCCAAACCATTTGGAGCCACTTTTGACACCCTCGTAACTCAAAAACTATTTCACACAAACATATCAAATTTAATTTCTTCTCTTCTTATAACTTAGGTAGGATATTGAAGCCTTTGGTCGAACTTGGCTAGTTTTCATATACGGTTTAAATGTATTATTGCCTTCGCAAATATTAAAGCTTTCTTATTTTATTCTTCCGAAAATTTGCCTTGTTGGTAGAAACTAGGCTGTTCCATGACTGTTATAGTAGGTACTTAACAATATTTTCCCAATCCGCACTGGGCCCGCGTGGGAACTATGGCCCAAGCCCTCTCATTCCAAGAGGAGGCCTGTGCCCAGCAGTGGGACGTATATAGGCTGAGATGATGATGTAACAATATTTCGTATATGAGAACTAGTTAAGTTTGACCTTAGCTTAGGCTTCAATATATTATTATCCTAAGTTATAAGAAGAAATGATATTTTAAGTTGTTATAAAATATTTTATATTATTATACATAAATTTCAGTACTTACTAACCGAACTTGGCACCTTGGCACTTGGCACCCATTTACATCTCACTTCTTTTGTCGTTAAAGTCAACAATCGAGGCTTATTAGGTATAGTCCGCGCGACGGTTAAAGACGGCTCGGGAAAAGTGGTGGGGCATGCGCAGAAGTCATTTCTTCGGTCTGCTTTGCGGGGTACAGGGGTGAAGGGCAGGTGGGCGTCGACGCCGTCACGTTATTGGTTAGTCGTCGCTCTCCGCCGCGCTTATTGGTGCATGCGTTTCGTGTTCCATTACGTACTGTCGCGCACAAATTGTTTAACTTTATTTTCATTTCGTCGTAGTGAAAATAAAGTTTTAACTAGGCAAGCCAGAAAATTGGTTTACGACGCGAACTGTTCTTCTTCAATCTTTTATCTCCATTTTTGTCTAACGGATTTTGAAAAAAAATGAATACTTAATTTTGTATTTTTTTTAAACATCCATACTAATATTATAAATACAGTAACTCTGTCTGTCTGTCTGTCTATCTGTTACGCTTTCACGCCAAAACCGCTCAACCGATTTGGATGAAATTTGGTACAGAGATAGAATAGACCTTGGGAAAGGACATAGGCTATCTTTTATCGCGAAAAAGAGGCTTTAAGGGGTTAAAATAGGGGGTGAAAGTTTATATGGTGGAAGTTCGTCGCTGTCGAAGATAAAACTATGAAACTTGGCATTTAGGCATTTAATATACTATCCATGTCCATACTAATATTATAAATGTCAAAGTGTGTTTGTATGTCTGTATGTTTGTCCGTCTTTCACGCCGTAACGGAGCGACAGATCGACGTGATTTTTGGCATGGAGATAGATAGTTTATGGGCCCGAGAGTGATATAGGCTACTTTTTATCCCGGAAAAATGCACAGATCCCGAGGGAACAGCGCGCGATAACCGAGTACCACGCGGGCGGAGCCGCGGGCAAAAGCTAGTTGTCTATAAAACACTTATTTCGTAGTCAAAATACCTTAACGGGACTTATTACGCTATTTGACCCAATTATTATTTACCTCGACGTTTCGGCAACATTTCACTTATTTCGTATCTCTATTGACGTGAAAGATCTAACATGGAAATCTAAATTTTCATGAAATTTTAATTTATTTGATGTAAAAAGTTCAATTAATAATATTCCGTTATTACCTACTAGCTTTTGCCCGTGGCTCCGCCCGCGCGGTATTCGGTTATCGTGCGCTGTTCCCTCGGGAACTAACTGTGTATTTTTCCGGGATAAAAAGTAGCCTATGTCACTCTCGGACCCATAAACTATCTCTATGCCAAAAATCACGTTGATCCGTCGCTCCGTTACGGCGTGAAAGAGGGACAAACATACAAATATACAAACACACAAACAGACTTTCGCATTTATAATATTAGTATGGATTACATTATCTTATTAAAATTACACTTACCTAAAATTTACTTGTGTTCTTTTTTCTGATATATGTATTATTTTGTTAAAATATTTTGTGCGCGATTGTACCCATGCGCCATTTACCCCCACCAGATTCCCTGAGCCGTCTTCAACCGTCGCGCGGACTATATCATAATATTGAACTTGGCTCTCATTTCACATTTATGTTTTGATAGGATTGTTATTTGCGGAAAGTCCGTAATATTTTTCCAGTCATCCTGTATAGGTAGGTAGATACTTTAGATAGGTACTTTTAAGTTATAACTGCTATCACAATAGGTAGGTACTTGTATTGTGTGACTATACATGAAAGGTTTAGGTAATTAATTTGGTACATTCAAGGATTATAAACATTTTACTTATGTATCATTGTTATACAAAGTATAATGTATTTCAATACAGAAGTGTTTAGACAGATTCTTTTTTATCAAATAGCTGGCAAAAGAGCATGAGGGTCACCTGATGGTAAGCGATCACTGCCACTCATGGACACCTACAGCAATTAGGACTGCGGATGGGGGAATTTCAATATATAACACACATTGACGTAGTTTTGCTTCCATTTAGTTACTTAATTACCTAAACCTTTCAAGACGTTGGATTTCCGAAGAAAATTAAAAAAAAACCTTTACCTACTGAGCAGCCGAAAATTTCGCCCTCAAAATGCAGTAATAGGTAGGTAATTAGTGGTTTAAATGCGCTGAGTAAGTATATTTTCAAAATTTACCACCTTATTTATTTGTTAACATCACTTTAGTCATACAAGCAAGAGGGTGAAGAAAAGCGTACGCAAACTGAAGGGAGTAGGTAAACCGTAACGGACAAGAAAAGAAGACTTATTATTATCTTGTTTCTTTATTCTAAAAAAAATAGTTTAGTCTAATGCTACTTAAATTAAACAACTCACAACATACAGGCCATACAGCCAGGTAATGCAGACATATTCAACTTAGATATGTAACATTACGCAACCAAAATTTAAATCTAATAAAAGTCAAAACAAATATACAAAAGTATGAAAGTCGTTGTTAAATTACATTTACCTATCATTTGCGGTTTTAATCTTAAATATTGTATAATGTATTTGTTGTTATGGCGAATATACTGGCATTGGCAAGCACAGAAACAATTAAATATCAACAAATAACTATAATGATATAATCACGCTTCTAAGAATAGACCACAACTTTAATAAATAAATACGCCTACAATATTACGATTATTGTGAGCCTCATCATTGCATATAAATCCTTTATTTTTTTACATATAATATTTTCCTTACATATTTCATTTTTATTAATATATCATATTCTCCAAAATATATTACAATAGTTATTACAATGTTTATATTATATTTATATAAAAACTACAATGAGTCACGAACATTTCATAGTTTTTTTTGTATTTTATTGATTGCTTACATCGATTAACAATCTAGTCTAGTGAACAATAAAATATTAGGCTCTATGATATTTAATGATATGAATGTAAAAGCCAACTGGGAAAATGGTTCTTACGGATGGTTTCTACTATTTAGCTCCAATAAGCCAGACGGTGCAAGAATATTGTGCGAGTGTCTTTACATTACTGATCAATAAATTATCTACCATCAGCCGCAATGTACCGAAAACGCACGATAATTTTCTAGCACTTCCTAACTTCTATCCATGGGCGCCGGGATGAGAGTGCAAGGGGACGCACTAGTACCCCCTTCTGGCATAAAAGAAAATAAATAGAACTAGACATAGAGAATGAAAACTATAAATGCACCTTCTATATGCAGATGCAAGATGCAATGCACCCTTCTAAAAATAATCCTGCCGGCGCCCATGCTTCTATCTGGTTTATTCTCCCTTAGTAATATGACCGAACGCTGTTGGTCTATTAAAGCTTATCTGGTATCTTTGTGACAAAATCCATTCAGCAGTTTTTCAAATAGGTAATTGCTTGTGAATCAAATCTAATAATCAATTATACATAAAATTTGGATCTACAAAGTAAACCACGAATCAACAATCAAGCTGCCATACTTTCAATCATTATAAAATCATTCTAGATAAAAATAAATAAAATTTAAATAAAAATAATCAACACTCTCCAACCTGTTACGCTTAACTAAGTTGTCAACACTTGGCAGACGGAACAATGGGACAGTTCTTTGGTAATCGAAGAGAATAAACATCGCTCGCAGTGTTTCATGTAACGACATGCCACGGGTGCCGAAAACGGCAAAACGCACTAAGTCTTAGTATATAACAAATTCTTCAGTCTATTTTTTTACTTTTTCTCATCGACGTTTTGACTGCGAGGCGGGGCTCCAAGCATAACTTGAATTTCGTCGGCGCTCTTGCCTTTCGTCTCCGGAACAACGAAAAAGATGAACACAAACGCAAGGAGCATGATCCCGGCGAACATCCAGAAGACCTGGCCCTGCCCGATGGCCGCGTTCAAAGAGTTGAAGGTACTGGTCACCGTAAAGCTGAGCAACCAGTTAAAGGTACCAGCAGTAGACCCGACGAAAGCCTTGATATCGATCAGACATAATTCACCCGCCATCATCCACGGGATAGGACCGAAACCGAGCGAGAAAGCAATGATGAACAACGAAAGAGACAATAATGGCAACCAGGAGATACTCTGGACGATAGGATCATTATCGCCGTGGGTAGATTTTAAGAAAAAGAACACACCCAAAGCGGTGGAACACAGACACATGACGAGGGCGGAAAAGAGAAGCAAGATACGTCTGCCAAGCTTGTCGACAACTAAACTGGACGTAAACGTGGCGACCACTTGGATGACTCCGATGATTATGGTTGCTATGGCAGATTGGATCGCGGCTCCGGCGCTTTCGAATATGGCCGAGGTGTTGAAAATAACCGCATTGATACCAGACAGCTGTTGGAACAACATGAGCGCGTAGCAAATGACCAGGGCTTTTATTGCAGTCTTCTTCGTGATGGCATTCTTAAACGAGACAGGATTTCTCTTGGCCTCGTCGTCTTTCTCTCTTAGATTATTTAGTTCAGAATCCACATCGTAGTTCCTTCCGCGCAGGTTGATGAGAGCGTCTCTCGCTTCGTCATTTCTTCCCTTCATGACCAGATAGCTAGGGCTTTCTGGCATAAAGAAGAACACGAGCCCGAACACGAGGGGTATGCAAGTACAGAGGATGTTGAACACGAATACAGAGGTGTAGCTTCCAACGGCGTAGGCGAATAGGATACCGACGGTGATCATTAATTGGAAGTAGCTACCGAGGGTGCCACGAATGGAGTCCTGCGCGATTTCACTGGTGTATGCTGGAGCGGTGACGCAGAAGGCTCCGCCGGCTACACCGGTGATGAATCTGCCAGCCATCAACATTCCCACGCTGGTTGCGAAGGTGATCAGTAACCAGCCAAGAGTGAAGGGTAATATGAGGAACAGCATGGTCTTTTTACGACCTATGGCGTCCATAATAATGCCAATGGGGAAGCAAATGGCCGCTGCGCCAAGGTTGATGAGCGATGCCACCCAATCGCCCTGTGATTTGCTGATCGGGAAGTCATAGTCGGTGCTGTTATCTAGAGTAATCTTGGGGCCGACTGGGGAGGACCACCCCAGCATAGATCCAGCTGCAAGAGCTCCAAGTGTGGCTGAAATAGAAATAACAAAAATTGGTTAAAATTTGTGTTTTAAATTATAATCGATGACACATCTATTTCATTTCATCATCATTCATTCATTATTTATGAAAAAAATGGACGCAGAATAATTAAAAAACATTAAAATATGTGTTTAGTCCTTGAATACCATATATCTTTGTATTTAGTTTTTACATGTTAGATAATTATAAAAAAATAACAAAAGGATTTTATAGAAATAAAAGTAAAAAAAAAAAATTATATAAGTACCTAATGGATACTAAAATAATCATCAAATAACAAATATCAGCTAAAAATTAAATTAAATTTATAAGGTCACATTAAGATTTATAAATGGAATTTACTATTTATATTTAATTCATTTTCAGGGTTCCTCACCTCAAGGGTTCCAACGGAATCCTATTGTTGTCACTCACGTCTGTCTGTTTGTCTGTCAACTTTATGATGAAGATTGGTTCTTGGAGTCTTTTTGTATTTCTTATTTCAACTCCAAATTTTTGTTACTTTTACGGTCATCCCGTAAAATCTATATCAAAAATACTTTATGATGTTTTAATGCTGATTGATGGAGAATGATTTTATTTGTGTTAAGATAAAGTAAATAGTTGAAGTAGATGGGAGCATGAACATATTATTATGAAAATTCATCAGTCTCCTTGCTGCCAGGGAATCGGACGGTAATTGGAGTGTTACACAAATTTAGTTATAGAGCCCTACAATGAGGCTAACATAGACAATAGTCATAAAAGACACGCTTATCACAATAGGAAAGATGTAGTTGTCAATAAACATAGTATTATTGAATAGTACCTGCTAGAGCTGCAATATACTGTGGCAGCTTGCGGCCCGTGTCAGCCCGGGGCTCCACCAGGACATCCTGGGACACTCCAATGTTGGCCATTGCACCGTTGTTGCCGTCTGGTCGCTGGAAAAAGCAGAAAATTTGCTGTTTAGGCCACAAATATTATATAATTTGTTTTTTTAGTATGCCTTCTGTTTTCTCATTTGATGTAAGCCAAGTACTCAAACTTGCATTACATTAGAAAATTTATCATTCTTCTCACATTATCTTCATAATTCTGTAATTCATCATCATCATCATCTCAGCCTATATACGTCCCACTGCTGGGCACAGGCCTCCTCTCGGAATGAGAGGGCTTGGGCCATAGTTCCCACGCGGGCCCAGTGCGGATTGGGAACTTCACACGCACCATTGAATTGCTTCGCTGGTTTGTGCAGGTTTCCTCACGATGTTTTCCTTCACCGCAAAGCTCATGGTAAATTGCGCACATGAATTTCGAAAAACTCAGAGGTGCGAGCCGGGATTTGAACCCACGACCCTCTGCTTGAGAGGTGATAGGTCAAACCACTAGGCCACCATGGCTTCGTAATTCTGTAATTGTGTAAAGGAAATTTTTAATACTTTTTCAAATTGCCTGTGTATTTTTTCTTAATCCATAATTTTACTTATAGTTAACAAGAAAACTTATTAGACATTCATGATGCTAATACTCTAAGACATACACCAAGACCTTATCAGTAGACTATGGTCTTAAAGCAACAAATAAAATGTTTTTTTGAATTTAGAACGCTTACCTAAAATAATACAGAATAGAATTTGAAACAAAACATTCTCATGTGGTAGTTGGCCCATTGTCATGTTAACGGCAGTTAGAATTATGGCAGTTAGAATTATCGGTTGTGTCGGAGTACAAATGTTTTTAAGCTAATCCAGCCATAATAAGATTACAGGCTTAGCTAAGAGGCCAAAGAAGGTAAAAACTTGTATAAATTTATAACATAAATGTTTACTGTTGTTCAGTGTGATGAATCAAACAAAGGGGATTGTAATTCATTATCAATACCTATGCAAATTTAAATGTGTACAGTACACCAATTATCAACGCGACATTGGGTCGCAATAATTATGCGACCCAGATTCGTCACAAATTTTTCATAGCGGTGCATGAAGGCTAGCCTTTTAATTAAATGGAAAGTCATGAAAGCCAATAGCCCTGAAAATGTCTATTTCATTCTAGTGCGTAAATACCTCATTTTGTAAAATACTAGGTCCTGGCAATGCAGGATATAATGCACCCAGCAAAGGTTCACTTTCCGAATCGCTGGTGTGATTACGTCGATATAAAGTAGATCTCATTTTGAACAAAACTTTTGCACTTAGTTATAAACGTCCGTGTTATCGTTCAGACTGTGGAAAACTGTTGAATTTACACATTAACAAGAAAATCATCACAAACAGCTGGCTTTGTTGTTTGTTATTGTGATGACAATCTCGTCTCGTCTCGTCATTCCATTGCCAAAATAAACGTCAATGTTTCGATCAAATTTCACCAATTGCGTCGCAAACAATGTGACTTTACGCGAACGTTTCGTTATTGGATTGGATGAATTGCTAAGGAAAATGACAAGTGAATTAGTTTGTCGTTGTGAACACGCCTTAAAAACGTCACTTGTCTATGCTTTACTTGCTGTCAAGTAGGGAAGTGAAAACCGGTAAAAGGTAATTCTTGCATTTATAGTTTCTTATGTTGGTCAACTTGTGAATCTATATTTCTTTATTACATTTAAATGTATTGTTATGCCGAACCTTCGGACGCTTTTTCACCCGACTGTCCGAAGGAGTTTTTTTTTTCTTTCGTAATTTATTTATAATGAAAATATTGTGTGACTACACTTATTTAAATAAACCCGGAAGAAAGAGTAATTAATCTTGAAATAATATGTAAATCCTGTAAAAAAAGTAGCAAAAATAAGATTTGTAGGTAATTACATCGTTCAAAGCCTAATAGCCGCAGTTATAAACCATAAAATATAAGGACAATGAATGACGGTCTTTGTGTACAGCATAAATAGGATAATAAAATAAATTAAAGAAACTACAAGCAGATTAAAATAAGGCAACGCCATTACTGGTTGTTAATAAATACATGATAAATACAATGATGTTGAACATGGAATACGGAACAATAGCGCATTCATGAAGTGTTCATTATGTAGGTATTTGTAAATAAATACGTTCCAATACAATTATTTTTAAAGTTGTTGTAAGTGTCGTGTCTTTATTATCTAGTTGCAGTGCAGGGAGGACATTCGTAGGTACGCGGCAAAACCTAACTTATGGCGCGAAAATTTATTCAAATCTTTCAATTAATTTAAGTGAATATTGTAGTACCGATGGGTGGAGCAATAGGTATAAATTCGGGACTTTCACATTAGTAGCTTTTTAGTAGCAAGAAATTTTATATGAAGCCGGAAAATTTCAGCGGAAAAGTTTGACGAAACACTCTTTTAAATGCGTTTCAAAATATTTTAACTAACTGCTATTGACAAATATTTCCGAACATAAACACCTGGGTATTTGTACGCACTTGACATTGTCATAGTGCCGCGCCCTTGACTTGGTCAATTAGAACTTCAGAGCTCGCACACACACAAGGTACCTCTAATGTCGCAATTACTGAGCTCGCTTTGTATGACGATAGTTTACAATGGAAGCGCGTTTGTCCGAATGGATATGCACGGCCTGCCTGCCTACGGAGCCCGTTTTCAGGAATTCAGTTGCATTGCAATTAACGAATAGATATTTAATCAAACACACAAATAACACGTGTTTTAGGTTAAATTTTTATTTTATTTTAAGTTATTGTTAGAAAGTTATGTTTAATATTTATATTATTTAGTTTCTTTTATCAATAAATCATACATTAAACACGTGTGATGTCGTGGGATGTCGAAATTAACGGAAATAAGGATAAATTTAAATTTGGTCTCGATTCGAAAAAAATTATGGTTGCTACGAAATTCGAAAATTGTAGTTCGTGTCATTCCGTTCTTCTGACACTTATACTGTTTAGTACGAGAGTGAGAGGGACGGTCCGATACGAATTTCGATTTTCTCCAAATGCCTACTCTGGAATTATTGACCCAACGATGGAGCTAATTTACGTTATAATTTTAGGTAAACTACTAGGTAGGTAGTAGTAGTAGGTAGGTAGTACCTAGTTTTATTGCTATGTATTTTGTATTGTATTGTATTGTATTGTATTGTAAAAACTCTTTATTGTACATAAAAACACATGAAAATAACAGAACACAGGATAATAAGATGTACAAAGGCGAACTTATCCCTTAAAGGGATCTCTTCCAGTCCAGTCCAGTCTCTTCCAGATTTTATTTTCATTAAGTAAATTACTTAGTTCATTTTCCCACATGCCTTTTCGTTTTTTAGTTCTAAAAATATTTAACTTACAATATCATATCCACGGCAAGTTATAGGTAAGTACCTAGAAACATTCCGTCTTGAGGGATTATCGGCAGCGATAGGTAACTACTAATCGTAGCATGTAGGTAGATGTATTGCGAAACAAATTTTACATCACATAGCGCAAATATTTCCTTGCATGCGGATATACTTTAGAGAACGCCGGGCAGTAGGACAGTTGTTAAACGCAACACGTTTTTGAATTTGTAATCTGTAGTATTCCGTGGTTTCATTCTTCATCTTGAATGGGGATGCTGATAATCTGAACATATTAGCCCAAATTAATGCCTTTACATGTATAACAACCACTTGCATTTTACGTCAACCGGCATCCGGTGACCAAGGACTGCGGAACTGCCTAAATGCGAAAGTGTGTGTCTGTATGCTTGTGTGTTTTTCCGTCTTTCACGCCATAACGGAGCGACGGATCGACGTAATTTTTGGCATAGAGATAGTTTATGACCGAGAGTGACATAGAGTTAGAGTAGTTTAAAAAATGGCGTGTAAAAGTACCTACCCATTGCGGCCTATTTACTGAATAAATTATTTGAATTTTGATTTTGAATAGGTAAATATGATTATACGACACACAAACTAGAGACACCTACGAACCGTAAGTACTTACGTTCCTACTTTAATACGGACAGTAAACTAAGTATAAATAGGAGAGTGTGCAGTCTCCTCATAATATTAAATGAAGCGTAAGATTTTGTCGCAAACCTAACCAACATTTTTGACAAGCTGCAAAAAATATTTTAAAGAAAACTAATTTTGAAGATGTCCGAATTATCTTCGTTGTAATATTTCGGCCTTATTTGTAATAAAAACAAGTTGAAAATCTAAAATTCATCGCAACATGATGGATTGACACACGAACGTGGTGAATTCTGAAAATGATATGCGTAAAATTTTACAATTGTAAAATATTACTTGCTGGAACCAATTCGCAGATCACAATACTCTGCAATATTCCAATAGGTAGGTTGTTATGCAAATTCTTTGACATGCTTTATCGTTCTTTTATCTGATATTTATGGTATCTTATTATTGGTGTTATGCTTTGATAAAACGTCGCATCGGAAAAATATAAAGACAAGTTATCACGTGAATTGTCCTGAATAAATTTTATAACAGCAATTAAACCAAAACGTATTGAGGGGTAGGTACCTAATTACCAAAGAAGTTATAAAAATATAAAAAAGGTTATCGTACTCGTATGTATTTTCTTCCAAAAAAATATATTATCACTTTTTTACTCACCTGCTTTATTAACGCGTATGCTTATGTTTAACGCGTATGTTTGTTGTACGGTCAGCATCAAACTTCTTAGTTTCGTCACGTTTCGTACAGTTCATAGTTCATAGTTTTGTACAATAACGTACTTAATTAAAACGACAAAGTAAAAAAACTGTTCCGCGACTTGGATGCTGTCTTTCCCTGTACCAGACGAGGGCCTTACCCAAATTTAATTACTAAGGCCCTAACTACTAAGTAAGGTACTCTGTCTGACTGTTAATGATATTATGATAATGAACGCTGTTATGTCTATCTATGTATACGCTGGATTGTACCGATTGAGTACTAAATCGGCTAGAAGTTAAATTAAGCGATAGGAAATCGTACCTACTCCTGATTAACTTTTTTTTAAATATATTTTTAATTTTTGCCTTCTAAATTTGGGGTGTGGCATTGATAGTGCCAAAATTCTTCACATTAAGTATGTCTGGTCAGTATTTTTTCTTTTTTTTCTGTACCTTTTGTGCTATGAATCAAAAATGGAATGTCCGCCAACATCAACAGTCTTTTGTTATGTTAACAACCTTTGTTGCCTGTCTGAAGAGAAACGCCCACGAAAGCGTTCGATACTTAAGTTTTCAAAACGTGAGCATGTTGGAAAAGGAAATGTAAATATTTTTGGTTATTGTGTAACATTGCTTATGATTTCACGGCTATGCAGTTTGGTGAAATAGACAGAGATGTTGAACTTCTGATGTTGGACTTCGTTGAAGCTTTGTGTTTCGGGAAAAACAAGATCAAATTGTGTACGTCGGTGCGTTTCTATCGTTAGAAATTGAAATTAATACAATCTCTAACTAAAGCTGACTGCTTTCGTATGAACAAAGAAGTACCTTATAATTGGACGCAGATCCAGCATAAAAACTATTGTCGTCCATGGTGCTCCGAAATACCCCCGTAGTCCCCCTCAATACGAGGGCCCCCGCCAGCACTGAGGGCCCAAACAAGGATGCGGCCCCCAAAGTCATAAAATCAGACCCTGGCCCCCGTTGCCCAAACATTGCAAGCACTTGAATTTGTCAGAAAAATTAATCTTTCACTCTTGACACTATTTTTCGAGTGCAGCCTCAGATGAAGTGATGTCGAAATTGGGAGATTGTTTTTGATATGAGATGATAAGTGATAGTGAAATTGGTAAATGTTGTGTTGGTAGTATTGACAAAATAGTATCAAGTATTGGCTTGATTTTTTGACAAAGTAAAAGAAAATGGCATGAAAGTTTCTGCGTAGGTATGTAACTACGTACATTATCCCTACTTCCCTACTAGTAATATTATAAATGTGAAAGTAATTCTGTCTGTCTGTCTGTCTGCGCTACGCTTTCACGTCGAAACCACTGAACCGATTTTGATGAAATTTGGTATAAGTATAGGTAATTTGAACCCCAAGGATCAACATAGGATACCTTTTATTCCGGTAGAGGGCACCATAGCGCGATAACCTAGATCCGCGCTGACGAAGTCGCGGGCATAAGCTAGTAACTACATACTTATTATCATAAGCCGGAAAACAACCACTGTTGAACAAAGACTTGTTAAAACTGTCAATAAGAGATCTAAAGAGATTAAAAAACTTTTTATTTTAATTTAAACACCAACGAAGATAAAAATATTTCCAGCCACGTTGGAAGGAATATGGAAGGAGACGCGTCTTTTAAAAAATATTTATCAGTTGAATGAAACATATATTTTATCAATACAATGAGATAAAACACATGTGAAGTGGAAAGTTGCCACGAGCTAAGTATTTCGACGAATCTAACTTTAAAAAACACTTGACACGTGGAACATCAAAGAAGTGGGTTAAATATAGAACACAGGGCCGCAGGACTGTTTTAGGTTGTGCAACGTTGTGCTAGGACTTTTTCAATTGTACAAAAAAACAAGTCTCTAAACTTAAAATTTTTCAGTGTATCGTTAAAGCTGCTATACTGTAGCTATAGTAACCAACAATTAAAATGAAGATTGCAGAACGATTTGGACCCGTATGCAAGTGACTGACCTGATATTGCGACAGACCGGGAATTGAGGAGGTCAATAAGTGAGGTCCTTTTAGGGTTGGCAACTGTTCTTTAAAGAAATAAGGTATATGTAGGTCTCTAAAGGGAAACAAACAATATTTTAGAAAAATGAACAGTATCTTCTTCTTTTCATGTTTTAAAGACAAATTTTTGGGTGCTTCTCGCACAGCTTATCAATTTAGTATCATTTTTATAAGCCTCATAGACTTCGTCAGAATAAAAAATAAAACAAATATATAAGGAGCAAATTTTTTACTGAATTTACATTGGCAGATTCGATCTGAAACACCATTATTGTGACTATGCCGCACTGACTTATTGAAAACAGTATTTTGTATACTTTATTTTAGTTCAACAGTAAAAAGTATATAATGTAGTGTAAAACAGTATAATACTGTTTTTAACAGTATAGTTGGCAACCTTAGGTCCTTTACCCAGTATTAGTGGATTGAATGGAATGCTAATACCAGCCCATAAGAGTTAAAGATTTAAGGAAGGGTCCCCATACCAACAGGAAAAACATATTTTTCGATGTTTTGCTCGATCTTTATAAAGGTACATAAATTTACTTGTGGTAGATAGGTAATAGGCAGTGCCACCGGAGTTGAGGGCACGCACACAAGAACATGCCGTGTAAAAGTAGCAGAATTTTGACATTCATGAATCATTTAATTTTCATTCGTTGTCCTTTTGTGTAATTAGTTATTTTTTGTAGCTGTGTGTACACGTTACATTCACTTCAACTCTCGTGGCACTACCTATATAATATAGGTACACTCATCGTCATAAATAAGTAATCACTTTTGTACCCGGTCACTTTAAGTTCATGTTTGAAAAGCCATGAAATCATGTAACGACTGAAAGCGACAAGGTACAAAAGTGACCACTTATTTAATGACGTTGGCTGTACTAAGATGTAGGTATAATATGTTATGTATGATACGATTCCTACTAGCACGGTTTGAATTTTATCTTTGATTCAATTTAGAAAATATGGATCAAATTAAATTTACACTCAGGATATACCTAACCGATAAAAATTCATGCATCTGACTTCAAATTAACACATGGTCACATGGGTATTCGAAATCGAATGGATTGTTTAACACGATACAATTAAATTAAGTAAGTATAATAGGACGTAAAATTCCACGGCGATAATCTCGGAACCACTAATTACATTCCATTTCATCTTTGTAAAAAGAAAACTAATTCTTAACTTAAAATGTTTGACGAAGTTTTTGTAATAGGTGTTGCTTTTTAGTGGATTAATCAGGTAGCTTAATCAATATATATATTTTTTTAAATAATAATGAGTCTCCTGATGGTAAAAGATCGCCACCGCCCACAAACATCTGCAACACCAGAAGTATTACAGATGCGTTGCCAACCTAGAGGTCTAAGATGGGATACCTCAAGTGCCAGTAATTTCACCGGCTGTCTTACTCTCCACGCCGAAATACAACAGAGCAAGCACTACTGCTTCACGGCAGGATTAGCGAGCAAAATGGTGGTAGTAATCCGGGCGGACCTTGCACAAGGTCCTACCACCTGTAAAATGCGGAAATTACGGCACAAATTTTCCTTTTCGAACGTGTATATTTATTAATTAGGGTAAGAATCTTGCAAGTAGGTAAGTATGTATGTCGTAAATATGTATTCTTTTTAGAACTTTATACTCAAACCTTGTGAAGCATAAGAAAGTACCTACACAAAACATACAAAATACAGATAGAGAGATGATGACTCAGAATTTAGGATTTGTGTTTTATAATGTTGCTTCATTTGTAGGTTAGCTATAAAAAATATTTTTCTGCAGAAAGTAATTAAATAAAGAACCTTTCCGAATATGTACGAAACGAGAACAAGCGAAAAAAATATTTTTGGCTATAAAAAGTCAACGAACGCAACAAGGTCGAAACAGTAATAAATATAGTGGGCGATTTATCTTTATGAAAACATGTTTACTTATTCATTCATTGTCATACAAATATTTTTGATAAATAAGTAAAATGGTAAGTATGTCATTTCTGACCTAGATCAAACAAATAATGTACATATTTTTTATGAAATGAATCATAATAATCATAATTAAGAGTTTCACAAATATTTCCAATGTTTGCCAGGTTACTTTACGCTTTTAAGTATTTAAATTATTTAAGAGACAAGCCAATATTTAGATAAGAAAATAACGATACTAAGAAGTTATTCTATACAATATTACAAAGAGACATAAGACAAAAGGTCTAGAACCTCATCAAGTCTAAGTCTGCTGAAACTATTTTTAAGACGGCACTACAGATTGTACCTATTATTGAAATATTTTTAGACTTACGTAAACTTAACATTAGTTTATCTTTATAAGGCAGTTTAACATTTCTCTTTGCACAAATAAAAACATATTTAAGTACATTTAATAAAGGCGCATTTACACCCCACACTATGAATTTAGACGAGAAAAAAAATCTTCGCTTTATGTGTAGGGGAGGTGCCCAAAAAAACATTAAATTTTATTAATTTATCCGCATAGTTAGTTATTATATCGAAGGTATTCTGGCAAAACAGAATAAGTGCAAAATTAAAAAAAATATTACATAGGCATACAAAAAAAAAATCTGCTTAATTTATCTAGCAAAACCGTATGCGCGGACCGCGGACCGGGTGACGAGCTGTCGGTAGGCCTCCAACAAGATGGAGCGACGACATGGCTAAGATCGCGGAATCACGGTGGATGCGAAATACACAAGACCGGTCTGAGTGGAGAGCCTTGGGGGAGGCCTATGTCCAGCAGTGGACGTCTTTCGGCTGACATGATGATGACGAAAACCGTATGTAAGTAAATATCTATAGAAAATTTCAGCGTTCCATTCCAGCACTAACATTCTAAGCTGAACCACTAGATATGGCGAATATCTAACTGTTCTTTACAACTAGAACTAACTACGGAACCCTAATAAACAATTACAGTTGGCAACTTAATGAATTCATTTAAAATATTAAAATTTACATCACCCTTTGGCATTCAAGTAAGCACCCTGTTCAATGTTTATGGTCTAGAATCTCGATCGCGACATGCATTAAAGGACGACCTCTTGCGCACGCGCCGCTTCCGCGCGGACGCATCAGGAATTAATATCCGTGTCCGTGTTGAAGTTAATACTGTTCCTATTTTAAATATTTATTTACCCAACTACAGCGGAAGAAGGATGATAAGTACTGTTTTTTTTTGTAAGATACTTAATAAAAACGTGAATTACAAATTTTATACATACCTACACGTGGGCTATTTTTAACCCCCTACGCAAAAAGAGGGGTGTTATAACTTTGACCGCTATGTGTGTCTGTCTGTGGCACCATAGCTCTTAAGCGGGTGGTCCGATTTGAATGCTGTTTTTTTATTTGAAAGCTGGTTTTCTAGCAATGGTTCTTTCTTATACATGTTTCATCAAAATCGGTTCAGCCATTTTTGAGATATTGAACTTTAAAGTGACAAAGTTTTTTGTTGGTTAGGTTATTATGATTTAAGTCAACCCTAATGGAACATTCAATAGCTCAAATACAGCTTGTTTGTTTAGTATTTATTAAGTTAGAACTCTTTTTATATTTTTTTCATACCTTTAGGTATATGAGCAGTGTTATGATAACGTCTCTAATATCGAGACAATGAGCAATAATAAGGAACCTTTGGTAGCAATAATATTTATATCAATGAATCATTAGACACAGAATATATAATAGTTTTTTTATAAAGCCACTAGTAAGTACCGTCGACAAAGAAAATGCTCCACAAATAACTCTCATATTGACTTGCAAGTGAAAATAGGCTTTGAGGTTTTAAGGGCTGCAAAGGACATGTTGACAACCGATGCATTTGTGAAAGAAATTATAGCGAAATCGATTATGAAAAGGTCCCAACCTGGGTCGTGATTCAGTTTCCACGACTGTAGGTAACTTATTCTCCATACTTTAACATTATTATTAAATAGAACTTAACCTTTAGGTACACAATATACTATAAGACTTCCGTAGCTATAAAAACATGAAAAGTACGTGTCTTTTATTATTTCTTAAGTCGAGTTTCGAGTTTACGTCCATTTTGACGTCAACAATTTTTTTTTGCGCTATTTCCGTAATATTCGTATTGATAAGAAAGAAATTACCTCATAAAAGATTTATAAGTGTTTTATTATTATAAAGGCAATGACACTTAATTGTGACTTTTATTTTCCTTTCGCATACCTTAGTTAAGACAGGGTCAGAGAACTAATTAATACGTTTTCCACCTTGTAACGTTAATCACAAGATCCGCAAAAAACTACTTTAACCCACGACGCAACAAAAGGAACGTGTTATAAAGACTCAAAGTATTTCTATACTAAATTACATCTAAACCAGTTTAGCGAAAATGTACTCGTAACAAACAGACAGATATTAGGCAGACAGAGCTACTTTCGCATCTATAAAAGGATTAAGATAAAGTACACTACACACAGTGAATTAATTATACAATAAAACAACACAGTAAGCCTTCCATGGGCTTAATCGTATGTAATAGACGGCGAGTTTCTGCAGTATTTTTTTATGTTACTATTCTTTTTACTTACTCTGTTACTATTCTTGACATTTAAATTTTATATTCATATTTTTAATTATTCTGTTAATTTTACTAAATTGTATTTTACGTGTTGTCCTAGCAACAGAGCATGTGAAACCTAATAATATTTAAGACCTATTTTGTACACCATGTTTTTATGTAAAATAAAGTATTTTGATTGATTGATTTATTCTTATTTCTGTGGACAAAGTACAGTCAGCGACAAATTTATATCGAAACACTTCTTTATTTTTAAACACTTTAGAGCGTACACCTGCATTTGAGCAGATTTTTTTCTGTCCTTACCATGTTGCACTGTGATAATTATTATGTTGTTAACAATGTGATTCTAATTGTTCTAATAAAACATCTTCAACATCCATACTTAATTATTATAAATGCGAAAGTGTGTTGGTGTGTTTGTATGTTTGTCCATCTTTCACGCCGTAGCGGAACGACGGATCGACGTGATTTTCGGCACAGAGATAGTTTATGGGCCTGAGAATGACATAGGCTACTTTTTTTTATTCCACTGGAAAGCAAACGAGCAAGTTTATCCCGGAAAAATGCACAGTTCCCGAGGGAACAGCGCGCGATAACCGAATAACACGCGGGCAGAGCCGCGGGCAAAAGCTAGTTTATAATAAAGTAATCAAATAAAAAATATATAAGTAACATATCTCTGGCATGCTCTTGTGATCGTTGAGTTTCTTGCCGGATTCTTTTCAACAGAGGTTTTCCTGCGCCGGTGGTGGTTTTTTTGACATTCACGAGTACTTTTATATCCTAAATTGGATAAGATAATTATTTTGACTTAACTTTGACAAGCTTGAACACCTTAATCAATTATCAATAAACCCTTAAATGGCATGTGAAACAATCTGAATTTTCCCAACCAGTCAAAAACCAGGTAAAAAGCTTCAAGCCGCCCACTTTTTATCGAAACAGGTGCGGGACTCGGCATCTGGTTTTGGTATCAGCAATTATAATTTTTGCGCAGCCGTGCAATTTGGTTTCTGGTTATGGTATGCGTTGATGGGTTCTGTTCGATCAATCAACATTTTCGTGGTAATTTTCTTAAGAATGTTTGAAGGTTATTAAAAAGTACATATTTCTCATCCTTGAAGAATAACAATCCCTAAATGATTTGACGGTTCTACATATCAGGCTGAAGTTATCATTTTAAAGTGGCCATTATTCCGCATATATTGATATTCATAATAATACTCATATTATATTTACCTATCTATTTATACAAAAAAAAATTCTACATATATCTACATAGTAAAATCTGTATAGCCCAAATTTTATAAATCTACTTCAAATATTAACTAAACATTTTTATAAATAAGGTTTGAACTTGTAATGCATCCTTTTTTTACGCCATAATAATAATATTATATCAGTTTAAACGAATGGTAAACAACTTCATTTGTTGTAGATACTATCTTCACTTAATCCACTCACTTAAAATAATTCCTTCCTAGTCGGTTTATTGAAGTGTTTTTGTCATAGTTGTTCTTGAAATAATTAAATCCTTAATACCTTTGAGATAATTATAATTGTGATAGCGACTTTAAAAACGTATATAAATTGGTATTTTAAAGAAACGAACTTACCGAATAATCACAATGTAGTAACTTCAAACCGCTCCAACAAAAAAAAATGCTGGCCAGCAAAAGCAAAATTAGACGAAAAATCCTCAAATTTTAAACAAATCGAATTTAAATCGAACTATTTATAAAGTAAATTTTCGTTTTTTAACGCGCAGGCAAAGGCTGCCGGTTGGCGGCCTATTTTCCTGAATATCGCGCTCAAACTGACCGATAGTGAGGGGACACTCCACACGTTGACTGAAGCGGTGTCAAACTGTCAGTGCAGTACATTGCATTAAGTCAAGATGAGTAGCGAAATTCCATAGTAGTAATTAAGTACTTTGGTGTAAGAGATATACGTCTGCTATGCTACGTTGTATCAGGCTATCTATTACCTTATAAGTACATATTTAAGTACCAGAGTGATGTAGAGGTTTTGTTTTAATTAATGTACGCCTAAGCAAGTAGGTAGTGTTCAACTTTTATTATTCTTTTCTAGCGTAATGACATACTCGTAAACACGCAATCATTTTTATATATAAATAGGTACTCGTTTAAAATAAATGTACAGCACACTCTAGTTCAAGGTAAAATCCAAGAAAATAAACAACTGCAACGTGATATTGATTTTATTTTGCATTTGCTTAAGTATTCAAAGTCGAGGACATGAGAAAAATGTATTCAGGATTGCACACAGTTCATTTAAAAATTAAACGGAGGGAAAAAGTGTTTCGAAATCGGTACGATATTTTTTTATTCCAATATTTTTAGCTTCGAATCCCGAATTAATTAAATTAAATTCAATGATGTTTTGAAGCAAATTCAACAAAACTATTCTCCAAAGGCGTTTCTTTTTCGTCATTTGTTTAAGTTCTTCTTTTATCAAAAAAGAACAAGTGATCAGAATTCAGTTACAATAGGTACTACATGGTGAAATTGGTATCAGAACAAGTTGCCTTGATACACGGCCCTAGGGCTGACCGATACGAAAACCGTAATTGGTAGTTAAACAAACAATTGTAGCACTTAACGGAGAATAGAACCTATCTACTAATAAACCGGTATTTTTAGAGATAGGTAGGTATATCTTATATCTTGCCTAAAAATTCAATTAAAAATTAAGTTAGTTCAAGAGTATTTAAACATAGGCATTTACCTACTTAGCTACTTATTTTGTGTAATGATACGTTACTTATTTGCATACTAGCTTTTGCCAGCAGCTTCGCCCGCGTGCAATTCAGTTATCGCGCGCTGTTCCCTCGGAAACTGTACATTTTTCCGCGATAAAAAGTAGCCTACGATTAAGACACTCTCTAGTCCATGAACTATCTCTAGACCAAAATTACAACGATCCATCGCTCTGTATCGACGTGAAAGACGGACAAACACAAACACACACACTTTCGCATTATAATATTCATACTGATGATGCTTCGAAACATGACAATGTGGTGTCAGATTGTTATAGTGTCCTCTCCTTACACGCAAGTGTACCTAGCTTTATTCGTCAGCACAATGGAAGGTGTGTCCGTATGTCTCATGTAAACTGAATTCAACAAAAATTACACATAACATATACATGTGTACTAACTATGTATTCAGTGTTGCCTCAATTTAGTGTAGTTGATTTGTAAGTAAGCAGTTGTTACATTTATGATACTGAATAAAGTTTTTTTTTATAAGTTTGACTCGGATATCAAGCTTGTAGGTAAGAATTTAATATTAATTGCGGTTTTAAGCTTTAAGCGTGACTTTCTTTCTAAATATACAATTATACATATTATTACCTACACTCTTATGCTTGCAAATGTATATATTTGTTTGTTTGTTTGTTTGTTTAAACTCTTTATTGTACAAAAAGGAAATAGGTACAAAAAATAACACACAAAAGAAAGTGCTAAGTACAAAGGCGGATTGGATTGGGGGGGATTTGTATACAGTATTTATTTTAAAATTAAATTATTTTTTATTTTTATGTACCTATTGCAACAATTGATATGATTTTCATTAAACACATGAAATTAACAGTTAGAACGAAGACAAAAAGAACTAACTTAAGATACCGTAACTAAATATACATGTTACGAATACTATAAAAATTAAATTTTCATTAAATTTAATTTAATTGTTATTTAATATTATTAATTATTGTATCTATTATTATAATTTACTTTAAAACATTATAATATATTTCATCTTTCACTATTTCAAAATTTTCACTTTTTTGTCGGTTCCTAACTGAATGCTCCTATCTACTCAAAGGTTCTCTGGTAGAAATCCCTTAAAGGGAAAGGTTCGCCTTTGTACATCTATCTCAACGTCTGAGATTTGTGTTTGTTTCTCTACAATAAAGAGTTTACATACACATTTTCTAGCGACTTTCGTACCAAGTACCCAGTAACATATCTGTCCGTGTATAAGTAGTTAAGTCGATACAAATGTTAGTATCCGGATTGATAAGCATTAACTTAAATGCTGACTCGGTATTGAGGTCGCGGTTTAAGTCTAGTACATTTCCTTTACGAATACGCGCTCTATCGATATTATAGACAAAGATAAGCTCTCTATCATAAATCAACTGATTTACGTAATAAACGATAAAGAAATATTAAAACTTCGTCTAAACTAGCTAACATCTAAAACCTGAGGGTTTGGCTTACTCCGAAATTCGAACATCGAAGTTCGTATCGTACAATCCCTCTCATTCTCGTATTAAACAACGTATAAGCGTCAGAGAAATGGAACGACACAAACTTCGAATTTTGTATAAGTATGGCTATATAAATATTATTCAACTTGGAGATTTTGAAATACCATCGAACCGTAATTTTAAAATTTCAAAAACAGCTGATTTTAATTAAACATACTTACGTTTTAAAAAACAAGTAACCACCGCAGGAAAACTCGCTTTCACATAGAAAAACCGCATCAGAATCGGTCTATCCGTTTGGGCGCTACGACGCCATAACTCATGATATCATCTATTAGCGTCATAGGTTAAAAAAACAGTAAATTGTGTTTCTAATTTGAAACAGCAATACGTTTTTCCCGATAACAATATGTAGAGAACTCATTACGGAAAAATGTTTGCAGTCAACAAACGTCCACTGTTTTCATAGCTTCGCATATGCATAAACCGTCCATTGCTTTTTAATTAAATATATTTATGTTGCACTGTGTATTCCGCTCGACTCATTCCTTAGAGTAATCTTTACGACCGCTTGCTTATTTGTAACGTCGCAATCATATTAAACAACGCACAGTAAAGATAAAGTTATCTATTCTACTTAGCGTTTTTATAACTAGAAAAGTAAGTGACAAAGCTTCTTAATCAAAGACAAAGTAAATGTTTATTCCCTATTCATAAAAGTAAATAAAGCTAAGCTGAATATTATCTATCCTTTTCTTTCAAAGGCAAATGGTAAAGTGTCAAACAAGGATAATGCACATTAATCTTATCTGAAATATTTTTGCTTTCGTTTAGTGTATTTTAATTATAACTTTAACAAATTTAAATTAATATTAATTCGATTACGCTATCACAAAATACAAGGAATTTGGCACTTGCATCTACACAAAAGAGGTTTTAATTTCGAGAGTTATAATTACGATAAATTTGAATTCATTCAATAAAAGGCTTAAAGGGTTACGAATTAACTATCATGTCTGGACGTATATACATGAACTAACCACACAACGTAATAAAATAAAATTATTATTATTATTTTAATTTTAATATGTATTTAAGTTTAAGTATACATGCATTTATTATATAAGTATGTTACAACCTTTATATTTACATACCTACCTACGCAGTGTAAAATAAAGTTAATACGGAAATACTACGTAAGCTAAAGTTTTATTTTTTGTGAATATTCCTTTAAACCAATTTAGATACCAAATTATTCATTCACCATTTCCCTTCACTACTTTACGACATTATTTAAATTTCGTAAAATTGTGCAAATTTTTCTTGTTTTTCCTAATATTTTATCAATTAATCTGCTACTAGCACATCATTATCGATTATGATAATGATCGATCGGGGCTGTACCGATCTGGGGGCACGGCAGTGCCCCCGCCAAGTCGAGCAAAAAAAAACAAAGGCACGGCCGTACCATACTTTTCTCGAAGCCATTCAGGCTATTTTCAACACCCTGTATTTTTGTTATGGCTAAAGCTAGAACCCTGAATTTTCAGTTACCTATAGGGCCTAATGGGACTTAGATATATTATCAATTACATTCAGTTCGAACACGTAGATTAAGAACTATCACATGTTAAAGTTCCTCAGTTTTGTCACTGACATACCTATACACTGACTTTTGATCATCATAATTCTAAGGTACTTCTAGCAGACCCACAAGCTCCAAATTTTAAACATAGTTAGTTTTTAGCCTACATGGTCACAGAAAAATCCAAAATGTTGCAATTTCAGTCACGTTTCAAAGTTATATAAACTGCACAAGTAAGTTTGTAATCCCATATAAATACTAGCGATTACAAAGTTACACAGCAATGACTTTATTGAACGTAGTCGTATTGTATACGTATTAATGTTGAGTCTTAATACCTGAGTATTAAGGGTTAAAATGAAATTGTTTATCTTACTAATGTAATAAGTAGAGACCGGATAATATGCATTTGCATATTTGCATATGCATTTGCATATTTAAGCGATTTTCAGCGCTAATAGCATATTTTTCTAAGATCTAGTGATGATGCATATTATCGCTATAATTTACAGTATTTTAAATGATTTTGAATGATCGAAGACATAGTCTTACCACTGAACATTTAGAACAATACTTTGATTGTTAATGTTTACAAAAATATTAAATAATGTAACATGTTACTGTATCGATTATCGTCTATCAATGGATAGTTTACTAAATGTATGCTGATTTTGTAGTAAAAATCTAAATCTTAATATTTTATTTTATTTTTTTAAAAAACAATAAATTATAAAGATTCACTTAATAAAGTAAAACTTAAAACAAGTATTTACTAACAATAAACTTAAATCTAAAGGAATAATATTTAAAAACAAAAAAAAATGGTCATTTAATGTTGCATATTCTGTCAGTTTTCGTGCATATTTCAAGCTTTTTATGTTGCATATAATCCGGTTTCTAGTAATAAGTACCAAAGTTCGTTTGTTTGTGAATGTGTGTGCGATGCGAGTGGACGCGAGGATGGACGATGGAAATTGGAATATGGATGATGGACAATGGATAATGGTCGATGGACGATCGGTAGAAAATGGACGTTGGACGATGGAGTGTGGACGATGGACGATGGGCGACGGACGATGGATCATCATCATCATCATCATCCCAGCCTATATGCGTCCCACTGCTGGGCACAAGCCTCCTCTCAGAATAAGAGGGCTTGGGCCTTAGTTCCCACGCGAGCCCAGTGCGGACGATGGATGGTGGAGGATGAACGACGGACGACGACGGATGACGGAAGTTAGACGGGCGAAAGACGAACGACCGACGAAAGACGATGGATGACGACGGAAGTTCGACGACGGACGACAGACGATGACTGACGAGGGAAGTTCGACGACGGACGATGACGGACAACGGACGATGACAGACGACGGACGACGACAGAAGACGAACGCCGACAGACGACGGGCAACGAACGATAGACGATGGCGACGACGGACAAAAGACAACGACCGACGACGGACAAGACAACGGACGACGGATGACGGACGATGACCGAAGATCGACGACGGATGATGGAGGGTGGACGATGGACGATGTACGATGGACGACAGACGGTAGACGGACGACGGAAGTTCAACGATGGGCGACGATGGACGACGGATGACGACCGACGATCGACGACGACGACGACGACGACAACGACGACGACAGTCGGTACGGACGATGGACTGTAGACGATGAACGAGGATGGACGATGGACGATAACCGAGGATAGACGATGGACGGTGGACGATAGACGAGAATGGATGATGGATAGTGGACGAGGATAGACGATGGATGGCACACGATGGACAAGGATGAACGATGGATGATAGTGGACGATGGACGATGAACGATGAACGAGAATGGACGATGGACGAGAATGGACGATAGACGATAGACGAGGATGGACGATGGACGATGGACAAGGAAGGATAAACAAATGAAGATAGTAGTGCGTTATTACAAGAAGTAGTACCCGAAAAAAAAAGAACTGCCTACAAAAAGTGATGAGATCCCACCAAAAACATTACATGTAAAAAGCTGCAAGTCTCGCAACGCAATGCAGTTCTTGTAATGCTAAAAAGGTTTGAGATGCAATGTTATACCAAGTCGGTTATTTTTGTCAGTACCGGGGGGTTTCCAAAGAACTCGATTTTCACCAACTTGCTTATTTTAAAACCATAGAAAAATACAGTTTATAGTTCTCAAATAAAGAGTAAACCAAATTATTTTTTAAACACATAATGACTTGGCCATCGCACTCAACCTTTAGTCATTCTCGTATTATGTGTATCACTCAAACTGCAAGGCTGGGACTAGTGCTATCTTTAATTATAATTACTTGAAATAGCTGACGTTGATGATTATAATTCTTATGTCATTATGTAGCCTTGCGATGGCCAAGTCATTTATGTGTTTAAAAATAATTTGGTTTACTCTTTATTTGAGAACTATAAACTGTATTTTTCTATGGTTTTAAAATAAGCAAGTTGGTGAAAATCGAGTTCTATGGAAACCCCCCGGTACTGACAAAAATAACCGACTTGGTATAACATTGCATCTCAAACCTTTTTAGCATTACAAGAACTGCATTGCGTTGCGAGACTTGCAGCTTTTTACATGTAATGTTTTTGGTGGGATAGATTATTTAAAAAGTCATTGCGTGACGTACCTATTGAGGGCGGGTATTTGTTATTTCCGCGAATATCTATCTATAGAGATTAGAGATAATTGAAGTAAATTAAATAAGGTAACTCAAGATCTCAGATTATAGGGTTACTTAACTACACGTAATAGCTATCAAAAAATATCAAAATATCAAATAGGATAAGCGTTAGGTAAATATAGACTGTGTACTTTGGAAAGCAGTAAAGTACAACTACAATAAGTATTTGTTTGCTGTTGCTATATTAAAAATAAATATTTTTGTGGAAAATAAAACCCTTTTGAGGAAGATATTTACGTATTTATTTATTGCATTGCCATAGAAACTCTGTAAATGTGCCAAGTTTTAAATAAATCGTGTCATTGAAAGTGAGTAAAAATCAAATGTAACCTAATATAATAATAATAATTATTATAATAACAATAATAATTTTATTTTCAGACCAGGTCCATACAGATTACAAAATTAAAATACAATAAAATAAAATACAGAAAACAATATGACACTAAAAATTTAAAAACTAAAACTAAAAACTAGATGTGCGCATATACCTACCTAGTTCAGTCTAGTTGGATCAAATGTGCTCATAGTTTTAGAGGCTGGTTTTGAAATTTATGTACAAAATAGCATTATACGAGTACCTAGCATTAATCAAAACAACACAGCAGTTGCGCACGACGGAAAAGAGTTATTTAAAATATCACAGATATATGCAAAAAAATTAAAGCTTACTGTAAAGGTCACAATCAAAACTAAATTAACGTCAAATGAAACATTGAAAGTAGAGTACCAACAGAAGGTGCAGTGCAGTTATTATACCTTCCGCCGCCTAACTTTGCCTAAAAGTTCATTGCCACGACTAGTACCACTAAAACTATAAAGGTATAATTCCAATAATTGAATAGGCACTATACCGTTAAGCGATTCGAACACAACCCGGGAGTAACATAAAGTCGTCGCATAAAAAATGTATCTCAAAAATGCGTCAAAACTGAGTATTAAGTAATGAACTTTTATGCAGATTTATATGGCGTGTTGTATAGCAGTGGGTATTTATTTACATTTAGGTCCGTATATGACCTTTGATGACGTTCAAAAACGGCCCAGTGTCATAAAATAGTTTCCCAAGCTTAACTATTAAGTATACATTTGTTGTAGCGACAAAGTACATAATGACCGCTACTGCCGTCAACGTGAAATCACCGACGAGTCATCGGAGCCTCTATTCTACGACGCTCAAGTGATACCTAATGACGGCGATTGACAGGATTGTCAGACCACTCTTAAAATCATCATCATCCCAGCCTTTATACGTCCACTGCTGGGCACAGGCCTACTCTCAGAAAAAAAATACAAAAAACGATACAAAAAAAAACGATTAACGATAGCAGTTTTGTATGTATATTTAATTAGGACCTAAGAAGAAATCCATCTAGCAAGGTCTTACTTTCGAGAAATATGTTTTAGGTAGATCTTTAAATTTTAATTTGGCCTTGCTGATGTCTAAATTTTCCAAATAGCTGAATTACTTCAAATGTGCCATCTTTCTCCTGATAGAACTACTTTGCAAGACGCGAACCAAAGATCGCTTTCTCAGGTACTTAACCATCAGTACCCTTAGTGTAAGTTTTCGATTACAAAATACGTCTCGATCGCGTTCGTGTTAAAATCTCAATTTGTATGGAAACACGAAGCGCCTCTAGCGGAACGTTTGCGATGTCCGTGTTTCCATACAAATTTAGATTTTAACGCGAACGCGATTAAGACGTATTTTGTAAATTTACACTAAGGGTGCTGAATGGGATAACTATAGTTTCGCCTGCGCGCAGTTGCACTATCACTTTGGCTATATCGAATAGACATTGCGTTGGCGCACGCCATTAGTATGCCGATACTCGACACGTGTTTATGCAAATTGATTGAGAATAGAGCAAAGTCAAGGGCGGCCGGTGTAAGGCCATTATTGGGCCACTTCGCAGCACTCGATTTACTTTAAAAGCCGTACTAGGTATAACTATGTTAACCTTTTAAGTTTTTGATCATAACGGCTTGACCGGAATTTATAAAAAAAATTGTGTACATTCAGTAAGGTCTGAGAATAGGCCATACATAAACTATTTTTCATACTTCTACGCGGACGGAGTGGCGGGCAACAGGTAGTAAAGGCATTTGATGAAATTAAAAACTAACTTTTATATTTTATTTTTTATATTTTATTTATTTCGGGGATCTCCAAAACGGCTCTATGTCGATAAAATTTGCATTTGGGGTTTTACGGGGGCAAACAATGTAGTTCAATTATCTCTGAGAAAACGCGTGCTTCAAACTTTAAGCTCGAATTCGCTCGGGTTTGCTACAGAAAAAAAGAAAAATAATGTCTTGACCGCTCATTTTTATTCGACGCTCAATTTACAAGTGGTAAAGCATGTATTTGCTCTAGTGACGCCACAAAAACATGGTATTTATCCACTACGACGCCATTTTCAATGAATACGTTAAATTTATAACAATACGAGGATATTGTTCGCATTTTCCGCATGCTTAAAATTACAAGCACACAATTTTTTTACGTTTCATGTATTCAAATGAGGCTTAAATTGATGTCTCAAAGCATATCGTCTGGTTTTAGATTTATCTGTGAATATTTGGTCAGTTTTGGACTTTCGGTGAGCAAGAAATCTAGTTATTTATCTACAAGTGCTGAGATAACTTATACTGTGTGTGCGTGCGAGCGTGAGTGCATCCGTGCGTACATGCGTGCGTGAGTTTGTCCGTGCGTGTGTGCATGTGTACGTGAGTGTATGTTTGTGTATTTCTTGATTCAAATAGGTAAACATAGTACTTTATAATAATTTATACTAACCCAATTAACCAAATTTTTCTTTAAGTTTATGTATCTATGTAAACTCTTTATTGTACAAAACAAGTAAACAAACACAATTGAAAAATAATGAGATATATTTACAAAGGCGAACTTATTCCTTAAAGGCATCTCTGCCAGTCAACTTTTCAACTTTTAATCTGTTAGCTTACGAATTGTTTTATCGACCCTCTTTGTTTCGACTTGAGGGACACACTGTATAATACCCCCTGCTAATCGTATAGTTTCTTATCTTTAGTGCCGACCTTACACCGAAAGGACCCTTATATTTATTTTAGTACCTAAACAAGTTTATGTTGATGCAACTTTACCGATTTAGTTTGCCTGTTTATTTTGTAAAACCGAATGTAGTTACTGGTATATTTGAATAATTTGCCTGCTACCTGTTCAGGGGATTTTACCTGCAGAGAAAGGACTAACTTAGTACCTAACTTAAGGAAAATCCTTCTCAAGTGGCAAGCCGTAATGTACTTACGTACCTAAACATACTCACTTTTATTTTAAGTATTGTATGAAATTAACAGTTAACAAGAGAAAGAGATGTGCAGAAGCGATCTTATCCCTTTAAGGATTTTTTGCAGTTAACTTTGCCAAAGAGGTATGGAGCGCAGTATTTTAGGTGTTAAGAGGACGGATCGATTTCGAAACACCACATACTGCGCTCTAAAACATGCATCGTGGATGTAGGTAGGCCACAGCGAGGCTCAAATGGGACTGGGACACGTTTGCCGCATGCACCCAGAACGGTGGGATCAGGTCACCACACAGTGGATGCCCCAAGAGCTATCGGCGCCGCGGCAGGCCAAGACGGAGATGGTGGGATGACTAGACGCGTTTTCCAGCGACTCGCCAGACATAAGTCCCGATAGGACGAGTTGGAAGTCCAGGGAAGAGGCCTTTGCCCAACTCTGGGATATTACAGGCAAATTGAAAAAAAAAAACCCTGTGAGCTATTTTGATCAGGCACAGGTATAGAGTAGATATTATAACGAAAGATCCATGGACCGAAAATTTAATATGATATGATTGGTATCACACTGCAACATAAAACGTGATAGACTAAGTTTGATGCGTTTGTTCCCAACAAGTCACAGCCTTAACTGTCACACTGTGATTCGTTGGGAACATTTTTACTAAAAAAAAATCCCAACCAGTCACACTAAAAAATACCTAACATCGAAGGCTAAGACGGGAGCTACGCCTTACGTGAACTACGCTCTGCTTCGCTCCCGTCTTAGCCTTCTGAACCTAACCTATCCGAGTCGCTTCTGTTCCGAGCCGTCTTGCTCGCTCGCTCGCACAAATCATAAGAGTGACTGTTTGGGATTTTTTTTAGCAAAAATATTCCCAACGAGTCACAGTTAAGCGTGTGACTTGGCGGGAAAAAACAGTTTGATGTAGCCTCTCAAGCAGAAGATCGATCGTGGATTCAAACCCGGACTCGTACCAATGTGCGAAATTACAGTCAACAAAAAATGAAGTAATTAAAAAAACTAAAAAACCCGACTGCGATGTAAAAAATACAAAGTTTAAATGATTTCAATCATTACATTCTTCATAGAACTAAAAAGCACAAAATAAGCAAATCACTAAGGAAAGGACTTCATCACATTTCCTAACGTTGGGCATGCTGTTAAGGTTGATTAAGAGGTTTTACTAAAGAAGGTAGATATAAACGTAATGAGAACATTCCATCCTCGCCCTTTCCCACCTTTCCCAGTAGTTTACACTATTATGAATAGACTGAACTGAGAATGAAAATATGACAAATTAAGCATGACAACATTAAGAACCAAATTTCGTAGCAGGCGGGACCCATTAATTTTCTTTCGATTTATAATTTGCAAATGGGTCCCGCCTGCTACGAAATTTGGTTCTTAATGTTGTCATGCTTAATTTGTCATATTTTCATTCTCAGTTCAGTCTATTCATAATAGTGTAAACTACTAGGAAAGGTGGGAAAGGGCGAGGATGGAATGTTCTGATTACGTTTATATCTACCTTCTTTAGTAAAACCTCTTAATCAACCTTAACAGCATGCCCAACGTTAGGAAATGTGATGAAGTCCTTTCCTTAGTGATTTGCTTATTTTGTGCTTTTTAGTTCTATGAAGAATGTAATGATTGAAATCATTTAAACTTTGTATTTTTTACATCGCAGTCGGGTTTTTTAGTTTTTTTAATTACTTCATTTTATTTCTTGCTTTTTAGTAGAGAACTACGAAAAATATGTAACTGCTTTGTTTTGAACTAAGGTGTGTTATACAACAACAACAATAACAATTAAAACTGTTTATTTCAATAAAAAAATACACGTACATTTCATTAATTAACTACTAATCCTTAATTAATAGGATTGTTGTAGTCAATATTTATAATATAACTTGATTATTTGGAATGAATGGATACAATAATTATAATTTTAATACAATACAACTTAATACATTTTTTTTTTTTATTATTTTTTTTTATTTTATTTTTTTTTTATTTGGAGCTAGTTCAAGATTTCGCAAACGATTTAATTCTTGTAATGAATTGAGGTCATGAGGGTTATTTAATAGTTTTCTTGGATCTAGTGCACTAATGGCTAAGCTAAATCTGCAATAATTTCCATTTTTGAAGAAAGTGTGGGTATATTTGTGTGTTTGAAGTCGTTCTACTAAATCTTTCAATTCTTGGTCATCATCAGGCAGCTCACATGTTACGACTTGGTCAAGCATCTGAATACCTTCTGATGTATCAAATGAGGGCATATCATCACACCATACGATCGGGTGCCCTTTATTTCGCATACTTTTTAATGTCCGAAACTGATTACGCATAACAGGGTTCGCATGATCTATTTACGCCGAATCTTAAACTTGCCGAAACTTAGTTTGGCATAATTCTGTATAAGACGAATCATGGTTTAGCCGAATTTTGTTTAGTATAATATTAACAAGGCCGAATTTCATTATGCATAATCTAGTTTAGCATATATGTAATTTAGCCGAATTTTAATAGGCCGAAATCCCATCCAAATCTGTGTCCGAAAATAAATTACCGAATTACTATTTATGACTAGAAAAAAAGGTTAGGTTAGAATAATTCTAACCTTTATTGTATTTGTAACGGAATGAACCAGTAAAAGAGGCAAGGACATAAAGGGGAGGGACGGGGGGCGAAGCCCCCCGCAGGGGGGTTCGGGGGGCGGAGCCCCCCGAATGTAAAATCTAACATCATCTACCCCCCTTTTAACCTGAACTTTTACTATTCATGACTAGAAAAAAATCATGTACCCAGTGTCACTCGCGTCACCAAGACGAATCCAATGACGTATCATTTGTCAAAATCGGTTCAGCCGTTGAGTAAATACGAGAGGACATAGGAATAGACATACATACATACATACATACGCATATTCTTCGCAAACGGGTAAAAAAGGTTAGGTTAGAATAATTCTAACCTTATTGTATTTGTAACGGAATGAACCAGTAAAAGAGGCAAGGACATAAAGGGGAGGGACGGGGGGCGAAGCCCCCCGCAGGGGGGTTCGGGGGGCGGAGCCCCCCGAATGTAAAATCTAACATCATCTACCCCCCTTTTAACCTGGATAGGTTCGTTAGTTACCTTATATCCCTCAGATTAAAAATAGAAGCCCCGCGAAGCGGGGCTTCGTCGACTTTGTCACAGTCATGTCCCCATTTATTAGAATACTACCACTCACTAGTTACTACTCTTCAGAGAAGTAGATTGGATTAGGTAAGTAAGCTAAGGTATTAAAGGCTGTTGCAATATTAAAGGATACTCATTTGATTATATTGGCAAAATTACATTAAGTATGCGAAAGTTACTTTCTGCGTAACTGATTTATGCGTAAGTAATTTTCTGCCTAAGCAATATTCGGAATTCACAAATTATGCGTAAAGCCCATTCGGCTTACATTGGTTATGCGTAAAAGAATTTGGCGTAAACTGTTATGCGAAAACAGTTTCGGCGTAAGTAGTAATTATGCGTAAACAGATTATGCAAAATAGAATTATGACATAAAAAATTATGCGTAAGCAGGGGGAACCTTACAGGATCATGGAGTTTCTCATTTATGGCAAACTAGCTTATGCCCGCGACTTCGTCTGCGCGGATCTAGGTTATCGCGCGGTGGCGCGCTCTATCGGAATAAAAGGTATCCTATGTTGATCCTTGGTGTTCAAACTACCTATATACCAAATTTGATTAAAATTGGTTCAGTGGTTTCGACGTGAAAGCGTAACACAGACAGACAGACAGAGTTACTTTCGCATTTATAATATTAACTAGCTTTTACCCGCGGCTTCACACGCGTAAACTAATCGGTCTGGTAGTTGCACTTGAAATTTTCGGGATTTTAATTAATTCCCCTGGCAATTTCCAAAATTTATATCGTGGTCTTCCTTCATTGAGGTTGTGTTGTGAATAGCTGTACAAAATTCAAGACTCTAAACCCAGTGCTGAAATTTCAAAAATGTTGCCTATCCAAATTCAAATCATTTATTCAGTAAATAGGCCGCAATGGGCACTTTTACACGTCATTTTTTAAACTACCAGCGCTTTCGGAAAGACCATCATTGCCAAGAAGAATGCGCCGCAAGATAGGTACATGGCAGAAAGTCATTTGTTTTCAAAATAGTTCAAAACTATCCCGTGAGAATATCCGGATAAAAAGTAGCGTACCTATGTGTTATTCTAGACATCGAGTTACCTTCATTCCAAATTTCATGACTCTTAGCCCAGCGGTTATTATTTCAAGATTTTATCCCTATCCCGTGGAAATATCGAGATAATAAAAGTAGCCTATCTATTATTCCAGAGGTCTAGCTACCTACATACTAAATTTCATGGCTCTAATCACAGCGGTTGTTATTTCTAGATTTTATCCCTAGGTATCCCGTGGGAATATCGGGTGAAAAATAGCATAATATATTATTTCAGAGGTCCAGCTACCTACATACCAAATTTAATGACTCCAAGCCCAGCGGTTGTTATTTCGATTGTATCCCTATCCCGTGGGAATATCGGGATAAAAAGTATTCTATGTTTTAATCCAAGTTATATATACTTTATTGATAAAAGAAACTAAATAATATAAATATTAAACATAACATTCTAACAATAACTTAAAATAAAATAAAAATTTAACCTAAAACTAAAACAAAGTGTCCAAAGAGTACCCCTTAGGCAAGGTCCCGAAGATGCTGGCAGCGTTTCCTCTTTGAATAGCTAGGCTAATTCTTTGTCCGAGGAAGCTATAAACTAACTTTTTGCCAAATTTCATCCAAATCCGTTTAGCCGTTTTAGCGTGAAGAAGTAACAAACATACTTACTCACTTACTCACTCACAAACTTTCACATTTATATTATTAGTAGGATAGGGATTATAATTTACTTTGCTTACTAACATTAAACTGACAAAGGAAAAAAAATGACAAACAGACAACTACTATACTATTTTCTTTAACAAATATACAATTTTACTCACAAATGTGATGAAAAACATCATACTTATTAAAGCCCTCAGTTGTCGACTTCGGGTTTCTAATTAATAGACTCTTGTTAGGAATTCCTTATTTACCGCCCTTAAGACACAATGTACTATTACACTATTTGTATCTTAGTGCTTCTTTTCTACATGGGTTTCATAGAGAAAATGATTGTACAATGATATCTAGTAGTTGGCATATTTATCTGCCTACCGTTGTTTGAATGAATTGATTGCCAATTTATTCTTCCAAACTAAACTTAATCATATGACTTGTATATATATTTGTAATCTCTCTTTAAATCTCTTCATTTTGATACCCTACTCGAAAGGATTGAATAAAAAAAAATTTTTGAAGACTCACAATTTGACGCCAAAAATCCGCAATTTTAATTTTTCAAGAAATTCATGTACCCAGTGTCACTCGCGTCACCAAGATGAATCCAATGACGTATCATTTGTCAAAATCGGTTCAGCCGTTGAGTAGTTACGAGAGGACATAGGAATAGACATACATACATACATACGCGTCAAACACATAACCCTCCTTCTTCGCAGTCGGGTAAAAAGTGTCAACTTATTTACATTTATGATTTAGTAGAATCTTAATCTACTACGATTTTTCTTCCGGATGTGCGACATATTTCTTAAGTGATTCTTTACGAGTCTAAGTACCCATGAACAATGGGTCATAAAATGGACCCATTAAGTTGTATTCACGTTATGTCGTCTACATTTAAGTAGTAGCAGGAATTAAAGTTATTCTGTATACTGAAAGAAACTGGCTGTCGAGACTGAAACAAACTTGCTATTGTTGTGAACAAAATTTGTGAGTGCGCGTGTACCTATGTGTTTGTTACTTTTGCGTCTTAACTTCAGAACCGATTGCCATTAAAATTTGCATAGGTACATCAAGAGATAGACTAGTTAGAATAAATAATTAACAGGATAACTTTTATCGGTTGAAAATTATTAATAAAAAAAGATGTAGAATTAAATTTTGTACGGTCATACGGTACCCTTTGTATGCAATTCCAATGTACAAATGGCGGGGTCTTATAAAAAAAAATACTATGGTTTTTTTTTAATAAAAAAAATGGTTTTGTTACAATAAAAAAAATCCGTTCCCTGTACAACCTAAAGTACACTAAAGAAGTAATCTAAATTAACGTCACCAAGTGTTTTTAGTATAATTAAAGACATTAATTAATTAAAGTATGTTTTATAACGTGTCCTTTTTTTCTAAGTACCCAGCGTGGTGGAAAATGTCATTAACATAGCTAACAGTCTGCCACAATATTTTATACGAGTATGTGTCAACGAAGAATGAATACTCAATTAAGTTTTCTCCATAGGTACCTACAAAACAATGAATAATAAATTAATTTTTTACTTCTCATGCTCGTAAAGTTCGTGTTTATGCTGGATCTAGCCGACATAACATTATTTTTTATGCTCTAGTCTAGTGCATGTAAACAGCCACAAACGAAGAAGTTTCTACATATTTTTTTTTATAATTTATATAAAACTTAAAATAAATCAAAATAGGCCAATAAAAGTAAATAAATATAATTATAATAGTAAGGTGTGAACAATATAAGACCGCCGTATTTGCTCGGGCACGTAGTAGGTACTACTACGTAGTACTATTATTTATTCTGTGGCTAGGGTAAATTGCCTCGTTTTATGCTCTTGTTGTACAATCTTTTATTATGCCATCCTACTTTCCTACTAATTTACCTTACTACCTTATATCTACATTAAAACTGAGGTAAAACCACGCACGTAGACTAGATGTTGTAAGGAAGTTAATTTTACTGTCAGCATCATTTTATTTTATATCTATAGGTACTTATTTAATGCGGAAAAATAAACTTCTTTTAATTATACGAGAATATGATTCATTTTTGGTTTTACCCGAAATGATAAAAATGAGCTGAATGTATGTATTAAATTAATCAGGTTTTTTTGCTGCATTTATTAATTAAAACTTTTGTTTTATCGGAAATATGGTTGAAAACGTAGAATATTGAAATCGTCAGGAACATCTCTTCCTTATAAATAATTAGCGTATTTAATTACATTGGTTGTTTTTAATTAAGTAGCTGTTAGCGATGTGAAACATAAAAAAAATATATAGAAGAGACGCTTAATTTCAGCTGTTTTCTAGCTGCAAAAGTGCTATTAATTTTAATAGCACTTTTGATATTACAATAATTATTTTGCAGTTGACATAACTTTATCGAATCTTCATGTCAACTGGCATAGTTTAGATATGATGCAGCTTTTTTAAATTTATTTATACAAAAAATACACACACACTCGGGCATTCATTTTGAATCGACTTCAAAGAAGGAGGAGGTTCTATGTTTCAATGTTTGTATTTTTTTATACAGTATAAATGCCCGATGATTTTGTTTCTAGGCACACGTAGCACTTCTCACAAAAAAAGACGGATTCATTATGCATGCACTGTTAACAATATTTTTCTTATCAGAAGAATCGAAGATAATTATCATGTGACATTGTTTATTTTATTTTACCTATGTCATGAAGTGGGTAACAATAGTTAAGTGTTGTCTAATGATAATTTTACTGAAGCAGTTCTGTTCTTGAAGTACCTACCTATTCATACTAATAGGTTGTTAGATAACATAAATTTTCTTGAATTTCTAGAAGGTTAAATTAATCTAAACTATCTTGCTTTATAATATAACTAGCTTTTTACCGCGGCTCCGCCCGCATGGTATTCGGTTATTGCGCGCTGTTCCCTCGGGAACTGTGCATTTTTCCGGGATAAAAAGTAGCCTATGTCACTCTCGGGCCCATAAACTATCTCTATGCCAAAAATCACGTCGATCCGTCGCACCGTTACGGCGTGAAAGACAGACAAACATACACACAAACACACACTTTCGCATTTATAATATTGGTAGGGATATTGCAACTAATAATAAGGCAATTAATCGAGTTTTATAATATCCGTATGTGATTTCCTAGCATCTTATATCTACCTGTAGATATTATTATTATATTGTATTTTGTAGTAGGTAACTATATTTTATTTACTATATACTTCTTTTCTATGAACTCATGCTTATTAAAACTGTATTGTACGTATAGCTTTAACGTAGTAATAAAGAAAATTTGTATTGTATTGTTGTATTGTGTAAATAAAGATTTTACAGAAGATATTTTAACTTTGACTTTGAAGATTCATAAAATAACAGTTTATAATGAGAGAACGATACACAAAGTCGAACTTGTCGCATAAACAAATCTCAGTTAACCTACCTTAAGCGGAGTTTAGACTTGCAAGAAAAATCGCGCAAGTTGCATACATTGCGAGGTCGTTAAGCCAACGAGTTTGTAGTGGTCGATCGAGCGCCGCAATGTAACGCGACTTGCACGATTTTTCTTCCAAGTGTAAACTCGGCTTTATACATACATAAAATACTCATCTTATCCACTCAAAAGTTCAGTAGAGATCCAATACAATACAATACTAATATTCTTTATTGATCACCAAGAACAGTACAGAGACATAACAAAAATAAAAAAAATCAGGGAGACAATAGGCGATCTCTTCCAGACAGCCAATCCCTTAAAGTAATAGGTTTGCCTTGGTTCAAGTAACAATATAATATTTTGTTTCTTTGTTTTTGCACGATAAATGTTAAGGTGTTTATTTGTACAGCTTACCTACAGATTAGGGAAACTAACAAAATAATACATACCTCATCGCTCGGATAATATTTGTAGGTTAACAAGTCCATCCCGAAATTATCGTACTCCATTTTGGAAATCAAACACAATACTAAATATTCTAACACGACAGGGAACGAAAACAAAATGGGCGTGAACTGCGACCGAAGCTCCTTATATGCTGTTTGGTTTTCCTTGTCAATAGACGTTATTGGATATTCGTAAGACTTTTGAAAACCCCCTGAGTCTTACCTGTAGCAATACAAGTACGTTGAGTACCTACAACCAGAACGTTAATATCGGTCGGGACTCGTCGGTTTTCGTCGAATTCCTGAAGATTCAAGTGAGAAAGAAAAAGATAACCGATCTTCTGTTTCAAGTATCCAATGTCGTTAGAAAACTGGTATAACGTATGCGAGACATTTTTTTCGGCATGCAGACTGCAAGCTTTGGATACCTGTTCAACCACTTTATTTATAAATATTACCAATTTTATTACTTTACTAGCTTTTGCCCGCGACTCCGCCCGCGTTATACTTATTTTGGGAAGTATTTTTCCTTCCTTCCATATAAAATTTCATCCTCTATTTCATCCCTTCACAGGCCGAATTTACGAAAATGCTCGAACTAATGTCTAATCACTTCTTATTAAATGCTCAGATGCCAAGTTTTATAAAGATTCTTCAATTTATCTTCGATAATGACGACCATCCATATAAACTTTCATCCCCTATTTCACCCCGTCACAATTCGAATTTTTAAAAACGCTCGAACAGATATCTACTTATTTCTTATTAACTGCCTAAATATCAAGTTTCATGATTTTATGTTTAAAAATGACTAACTTCTATATAAACTTTCATCCCCTATTTCACCCCCTCACAGGTTGAATTTTCAAAAACGTTCGAACAAATATCTACTTATTTCTTATTAACTGCCTAAATGTCAAGTTTCATGGTTTTATCTTTAAAAATGACGAACTCCCATATAAACTTTCATCCCCTATTTCACCCCCTTACAGATCGAATTTACAAAAACGCTCGAACATTCTTATTAACTGCCTAAATATCAAGTTTCATAGTTTTATGTTTAAAAATGACGAACTTCCATATAAACTTTCATCCCCTATTTCACCCCCTCTCAGGGCGAATTTTCAAAAACGCTCTAACAAATATGTACTTACTAGCTTTTACCCGCGGCTTCGCACGCGTAAACTAATCGGTCTGGTAGTTGCACTTGAAATTTTCGGGATTTTACCAAATTCCCCTGGCAAATTTCAAAATTTATATCGTGGTCTTCCATCAGTGAGGTTGTGTTGTGAATAGCTGTACAAAATTCAAGACTCTAAACCCAGTACTGAAATTTCAAAAAAAAATCGCTATCCAAATTCAAATCATTTATTCAGTAAATAGGCCGCAATGGGCACTTTTACACGTCATTTTTTAAACTACCAGCCCTTTCGGAAAGACCATCATTGCCAAGAAGAATGCGCCGCAAGATACTTGGCAGAAAGTCTTTTTTTCAAATTATTAAAAACTACAGTATACCATTAAAGAAAAAAATATAAAATAATAATAATACAGGGACGTATGCGGTCCCTTAGTTACAAAACTATCCCGTGGGAATATCCGGAGAAAAAGTAGCGTATGTGTTATTCTAGACATCGAGCTACCTTTATACTAAATTTCATGACTAATCCCAGCGGTTATTATTTCAATATTTTATCCCTATCCCGTGGGAATATCGAGATAAAAAATAGCCTATGTGTTATTTCAGAGGTCCAGCTACCTACACACCGAATTTCATGGCTCTAAGCCCAGTGGTTGTTATTTCGAGATTTCATCCCTAGGTATCCCGTGGGAATATCGGGTCAAAAAGTCACTTTTATGTTATTCTAGACGTCCAGCTACCTACATACCAAATTTCATGACTCAAAGCCCAGCGGTTATTATTTCAAGAGTTTATCCCTATCCCGTGGGAATATCAAGATAAAAAATAGCGTATGTGTTATTTCAGAGGTCCAGCTACCTATACACCGAATTTCATGGCTCTAAGCCCAGTGGTTGTTATTTCGAGATTTCATCCCTAGGTATCCCGTAGGAATATCGGGCAAAAAGTCACCTTTATGTTATTCTAGACGTCCAGCTACCTATATACCAAATTTCATGACTCTAAGCCCAGCGGTTATTATTTCAAGAGTTTATCCCTATCCCGTGGGAATATCAAGATAAAAAATAGCGTATGTGTTATTTCAGAGGTCCAGCTACCTACACACCGAATTTCATGGCTCTAAGCCCAGTGGTTGTTATTTCGAGATTTCATCCCTACGTATCCCGTGAGAATATCGGGTCAAAAAGTCGCTTATGTGTTATTCCAGACCTTCGGCTACCTACATACCAAATTTCATGACTCTAAGCCCAACGGTTATTATTTAAAAAATTTATCTCTATCCCGTGGGAATATCGGGTTAAAAAATAGCATATGTATTATTTCAGAGGTTCAGCTACCTACATACCGAATTTCATGGCTCTAGTCCCAGTGGTTCTTATTTGGAGATTTTATCCCTAGGTATCCCGTGGAAATATCGGGTCAAAAAGTCGCCTATGAGTAATTCCAGACGTCCACCTACCTACATACCAAATTTAATGACTCCAAGCCCAGCGGTTGTTATTTCGATATTTTATCCCTATCCCGTGGGAATATCGGGATAAAAAATATCCTATGTTTTAATCCAGGTTATAAACTAACTTTTTGCCAAATTTCATCCAAATCCGTCAAGCCGTTTTAGCGTGAAGAAGTAACAAACATACTTACTCACTCACATCCTCACTCACTCACAAACTTTCACATTTATAATATTAGTAGGATTTCTTATTAACTGCCTAAATGCCAAGTTTCATGATTTTATCTTTAAAAATGACGAACTTCCATATAAAATTTCATCCCCTATTTCAACCCCTACAAGCCTTTTTTCGGAATAAAAAGTAGCCTATGTTCTTTCCCAAGGTCTAGTCTATCTCTGTACCAAATTTCATCAAAATCGGTTCAGCGGTTTTGGCGTGAAAGCGTAACAGACAGACAGACAGAGTTACTTTCGCATTTATAATATTAGAATGGATTTTATTTTTTGCAGCTGGTAGGACCTTGTGCAAGGTCCGCCCGGATTGCTACCACCATCTTGCTCGCTAATCCTGCCGTGAAGCAGCAGTGCTTGCACTGTATGTGCTTCGGCGTGGAGAGTAAGACAGCCGGTGAAATTACTGGCACTTGAGGTATTCCGTATTAGGCTGGTGTTGCAGATGTTTATGGGCGGTGGTGATCTCTTACCATCAGGAGACCCACTTGCTCGTTTGCCATCCAGTCGAATAAAAGTAAATCAGACAGACAGACAGATGTATCTGTGATGACTGTTTGTTATGTCCGAGTAAGCAGAGACGATATAAAATTCATCAATAAGTAGCTTAATGAACACTTAATGACAAATAGGTATAATCTTTTGATATACTTACTTAAAAGATCATGTACCCAAATGGTTATCTAGAAGAGATCACAAACAACAACAAATATTCGCATTTAATTATACTCGTAATATTGTATTACTAATAATTATAAATGCGAAAGTTTGAAAATACGTTTGTTTGTTACCTAATCACGTCTAAACCTCCGAACCGATTTAGATGAAATTCAGTATACAGATAGTTTAAGTTCCGGGGAAGAACATAGGATAGTATTTATACCGAAAAAATTGTTCCCGCGGGATAGCGATCTGGACTGGCTGGCAAACAAGCAATGCTATTCGTACCTAATCGTTCTTATCAATAGGCGTGAAGGGGGGGGGGGGGGGGGGGTAATCAAAATTTGTGTGACGTAATTTTATAGCTCCATTCCTAATTTGGGGCAATTAAAAAGCAACTAAATAACAGAAGCGCGCCATGTTTTTATTCGCAATATCATGTTTAAATTATTCTAGAATTTGTCGAATCTGTGAACTTTAATTATGTAAAAACCAATGACATTTAAACCAGGACGCACATTGCCGAACAAAATCCCCTTCAAAGAATGTCAGAACTATTGATTTGTTTGCGTGACAAATAAAATCATCTCCACAAAATAATTAAAATAATACGAGACGAAATTTGAACCTAGTCTTTACTCTATTACGGGCGAATTTCGCTAGCGGCAAAACTCCACAACGTTTGACACTTGACAACAACGTACTGAGAAAAAAGAAGGCCACTTTTACCAAAGTGGCAGGCGAGCATTCTACCAACCTATCTACCTACTATCGACCTACAGATCGACCTATCGACCAACCTATCGACCTAACCTATCCCGATGATCCGAACCAGTGATTTTAGGCCAGTGATTACCAAAGTGGCGCTCATTTGGCTCGGACATATTTGGGCGCGCGATTGTGAATCTACAGGTATAATTCATCAAAGGTAAAAACCAATGTAGATTCTATGCTTAAATTAAGCTTACGGAAATAACAGAACTTACCATTTTCGATTTGAAATAACCATTACGTATTTTATTGGCAGGTTATTCGTGAGATACTATACGATGTAAGTACATACAGACGGTTATTATATTTGCTATATTTTCCTTATTTACATAGATTCATAACTAACTGAGGAAAACATAAGTCCATAAAAATCATCTGCTAATGTTTTGTATACTAGCTTGTCCCCTGGCTTCACTTTCGATGCATATTGGTTCCTATATTCTGTAGGAACTCAGCAAAAGTCATCTTTAATACACTGTCGACATCATAATTAATTTTTTCTACTCCAATACTGTTATCTGTGACTTACTTAATCACCAACGCTAATATAAGAACATAATTAACAAGACTCTGGCAAAATCTATAGTCTATTCCCCATAACAGCACTGTATCGTAATGTTGCTAAAACGATACTGCGGCCACTTACTTTTTTTTTAATTCGTCCGTTTTGACAAGCTAAAGTGCAGCCACTTACTTGGTTTTAATATAGAACAAAAACTTTCCGAACATAATTCATAGCTGCCAACATAAGTAACACATATTTTTTTCAAAATAGTAGCTAGCAAGTTACGTCAATTAAAAACAAAGTTCACCATAGACAACTTTTGACATTTAAAAAATTTCCCGCCATTATTGTTTGCCTTAATATTTTAGTATGAGTAAAGTTTTAAAAGATAGAAACTAGTGATTCTTAGCAAGTTTACGTGAAACTTAATAAACATGGATGCAGATGAAAATATTATTTCTACGCCCGAAGAAATATCCGCAGCAGCCCAAGTAGTGACTGAAAGTTTGTTGCCTTCTAAATCACGGCACCTATATGACAAATCCTACAAAAATTTCATGTCGTGGAGATTAGAACACCAGACCTCGTCATTTTCGGAGAACGTATTATTAGCGTATTTCCAAAATTTTATTGGAAAATTTAAGCCATCTTCACTATGTGGGTGGAATATTCCAAATTAAAGTCGACGCTTAGTATATACCACCAAACTAACATATCAAAATATTATTGAAACGGAGATCTGAAGGTTTTAATGCAAAGAAAGCGAAAACTTTTTCTCCGGACGACTTAAGGAAATTCATCGATGAAGCACCAGATCAAATCTATCTTTTCAACAAGGTACGTAATTGTTTCAAAAATATTTTTGAGCGAGAGATGTATTTACTATTTATTTGATAAATATTGCAGTTTTTCCTGTGTAAGCAAAGTTTGTATTTAATTTGATTATAATAATCTTCCAATTTCTCTTTTTGTTACAGGTTGCGGTAATATTTGGGATCATGGGTGCTTGTCGCAGACAAGAGCTGCATAATTTAAAAATAGATGCCCATGGTACGCTGGTAGTACATGTGATGAACACGAAAAACAGAATCGATCGGACTCTTTTATTATATTAAATTTTTCTTTGTCTAATTTTATGTTTTATTTATTAAGTAGGTAGTCGTAGAAAAAGTATTGTATGCAACGTTGTATAAATAAGTCAAAAAAAGCTCGTGGCGTTTTTTCTTACGATGTTCGCTTCGCTCACATCGTAACTTACGCCACTCACATTTTTTGACCCCTATTATACAACTATTGCATAAAATACTATTACAGGCTTTTATTTAATTTCACCTGTCCCGTTGTCTGTCTGTCTGTAATCAGATCTTGCTAGTTAAATTTGACCGACTTCCAGTAGTCAGATTGACTTGAAATTAGGATTACTTTTGTAAATCGCGTGGTAATATAATAATCTAGAAGTGACATCCTGATAGTCCAGCCAGGATCGTCTCCGCAGGACGGAACTCTTCAACGGTTAATAGCATCGACTTTATTTTGGTATGCAAATGTAGTTTGGATGACACAGCAAGATCAGTCAGCAAAAAAGCTTGTATTAAAAATGGAATTCTTATGGTTAGGTTATTTATTTTCAATATCACTCATTTTTGATATTTTTCTTAATTCGACTCGTACTCTACCTACTCTACTCTTGATATTCTTATACTTATAAGTATCTTAAAAATCCTTAAAGACTTGCCCTAATTATTTGTTTATTTATTTTACTTTATACTAGACTAGCTTTTGCCCGCGGCTCCGCCCGCGTAGTATTCGGTTATGGCTCGCTGTTCCCTCGGAAACTGTGCAATTTTTCCGGGATAAAAAGTAGCCTATGTCACTCTCAGGCCCATAAACTATCTCTATGCCAAAAATCACGTCGATCCGTCGCGCCATTACAGCGTGAACGACGGACAAACACACAAACATACAAATACACTTTCGCATTTATAATATTAGTATGGATTTTACTTTATACTAGATTCGATTTAAACCGCGGCTTCGCACGAGTAAACCATTAAATGTAGCAGTTGAATGAAATTCCCGGACTTTACGAAATTCCCACGGGAATTCCCAAAAAAAGTGTGCAAGGATAAGAAGCACGCACGCGGTGCACACAAACTTCCACATTTATAATTTTAGTAGATTAAGGGTCTGTTTCACCATCCGTTGATTAGTGTTAACTGACGGTTAAATGTGATGCCGTCTCCGTCTATTCAAACAAAACAAATAGAGTCGGCGTCACATTTAACTGTCAGGTAGCACTAATCAATGGCTGGTGAAACAGCCCCTAATAATGATATTGAGATGATGATGATGATGATGAAGTATTATTAAGTAAACTTTTTGTATTAAGATCTTAGTCATGTTCCCACTAACGTACAATGCGAGTAAAATCGAGACATAAATCAAAAACCGGTTTTAGGCAGAATTAAGTAGGTATTCCTAACTTAGTCACGTTTAATTTTTATGCTTTCTGGCTCAAAATTCAAGTATTTTTCCAGACACATGAGGAAATGGCGTACGTGCCTAAAGAATAGACACACAAACCTGCGGTTGTATGACGCTGTATGACGGCATGGGATTTAAGGGGCTCGCCGCGGTTAAAATGAGTAACATTTAGCAATTATAAAAGGAAAATGGTTGATCAGACTAAGGGCCTTTGCACGTCGCATTTTATAACGCATCGTTGACGTGCGTTTGTATTGAAAAACAAACGCGATACGTACGGGAGTTTGTGGCTGCTTTATGGAAAGAAAAACGTGGCGTGCATTTTCTAATAAGTGACCTTACACTGTTTGCTAGTGAAGTATGATGTACATTAGTATTATAAGGTGCTTTCAAAACATACAGGAACATTTTTAACTTTTAATTTTTAAAGAATACTTTAAATGTTTTTCAGGTTTTTTTTCAACCGACTTTATCGTCTATATGTTTTTTTTATCTTCTAGTAAGACGAGGCTTAAGTACATACGTACAATACGGCAATGGATAATAAATAAGGCCACACCACACCCGGTATGACAATTAACTATTATGTATTGGTTTAATATAAAACATACGGTATGGGATTAACAGATAACAAGAAAAAAGGATGCAGAGGCGAACTTATCCCTTAAAGGGCCTATTAATAATCGGAATCGCAAAGGGTTCAACAGTATCAATATACTGCTGAACCCTTTGCGATTCCGATTCGCACTTGGTCCTTCTATTACCAACATCAACATCACTCCAAAACAAACAAAACGATATTTTGAAGCGTAACATAATTTATTCGGAGCAGGTCGAATCGATTCAGTGTTTATTTTTAATGGTTGACATAATCGATCACTTTACATTACGATGGTAATGTTACAAATTGATTACCTCAGCAAAATGCGTTTTAGCCCAATTATTTTGTAGAAAGTAGGAAAGAAAGACAACAACACAAGGCACAACAATATTATTACGAATAGACAACACGAAGGATACATTTTAACTGTGTTAAAAATAAAGTTGTGTTAAATACTTGTGATGTGATGCACTTGTGATCTTTTAATAATATTGTAAATCTGTTTAAAAAAAAATATACCTCGTTGAGTTTCCTGCCGAATTCTTCTCAACAGAGGTTTTTCCGCATCGGTGGTAGATTTTTTTTGACATTGATAAGTGCTTGTTATAAGTAACCTAAATTGAATAAAGATATTTTGACTTTAATATAGATTGCATGTGTCATTGCGGTTTTATACAGGCCCAGCAATACCACCGTGTTTCAAAACTAATGGTTTTGTAAGCTAGTGGTACGAGTGGTCTGTCTTTTTCGTTCACAAGACCCACGAAACAGGTTTTTGAAAAAAAAAAAACAAAATCCATATGATTATTGGACCTGCTCACAAAATTCTATTAGATCTCTCGTGACCTTTCCATATGGCGCTTATTATTTAGTTCTGTGTTTTTTATTATGATCTTTTTCTAAAAGATAATGCTAACCCGACAGTCTATGTATGTTTATAATTTAAGATTCCTTCTACTAACAATTTGGGGCACATCGAAATGTAGAGCGATGGGGTAGAGACACCCATTAGGTGCATCCTATCTAATTAACGCAAAGCTTTTGTAGGATATTAATCGACACAGTGTACAAATCTGCAGAATGTTGCCTTTGTAGAAAAATAAGCGACGCGGTGCCACAAATCTAGAAAAACTTGCTTTTGTGGAAAAAATTGTGACGCGGTACACCGGAATTGTACACAATTCTAAAAAATCTAGGTAGCTTTCGTAGAAAAATTAGCGATGCAGTGTACAAGTCTGGAAAATGTCGCTTCTGTGGAAAAAGAAGTGACGCGGTATACAAACCTGGAGTGTCGAAATTGTGGAATAATAAGTAACGAGATGTACAAATCTGGAGTGTTGCTATTGCGAAAAAATAAACAACGTGGTGTACTAAACTTACACTAAGGGCACAGGCCCTTAGTGTATGTTTTCGGTTACAAAATACGTCTCGATCGCGTTCGCGTTAAAATCTCAATTTGTATGGAAACACGAACAGCGCCTCTAGCAGGACGTTTGCGATGTTCGTGTTTCCATACAAATTGAGATTTTAACGCGAACGCGATCGAGACGTATTTGTAACCGAAAATTTACACTAAGGGTACAGGAGAAGGTCACTTTTGTGGAAACAAAACGACGCATTACATAGACGGAGTGGAAAAATGTGGAGAATGACCGTGATACGGCATGTACTTTGGCATTATTTACACACATCCATATAAGATAGAGTCAAAGTACAGGCCGCATCAGCGTCTTAGTAAAGGTGCTGCTAATCCAGTGGTCCGTGAAAATGTGTCAATCTCACGGCCTTGTTCTGTTGCCAATTCTATAGATCTCGCTGATCTCAAGGCATTATCTTTGAAATATACGATGTTCCAACTTTCTAATTTAACTACCTTAATTTTTGATTTTAATTGACCGTAACGGCGATGCAATTTAAGCAAAGGTTAGTCAATGTCTTGAGAGCTTTGACAAAAAAAATCCGTTAATTTTTTTCAATTTCTAAGACAACCTTCATTGGTGTTTGCCCTTTGTGTTTGCTTTCTTGGTTTATCATCCTCTCTTCTTATCCGTACCAAAAGAAATCCGATTAAAAGAAAAGAAAACCCGATTAAAAGAAGTTCTTCAGTTCACAAGATTTGGAGAAAACTTAATATGATATTCTAGCTCCATCCTTAACTTTTTGGCAACAGTAATTTCTCATTTATCCCTTGAAAAAAGTGCATTGCAATCTTTGCGCCACTTTTGTTCCTACTCTAACTGATGATCATTGAGACCTACACAGTTATCTACGTTAGATTACCTACATGGTGCATTACTGCTCACAAAACAGAGTTTTACCCCTTTGACGGTAATCTAAATTACGTCAAGGTTCGGAACTAATGTTCTTCTATTCAAATTCAAATCATTTATTCAGTAAATAGGCCGCAATGGGCACTTTTACACGTCATTTTTTTTAAACTACCAGCGCTTTCGGAAAGACCATCATTGCCAATTGTTTGGTAAATAATGAATTCGAAATTCTCAGTGTCTACAACATTCACTAAATGTATAATGTCGATGGAGTGACGCAGTAGATGTTGTAAACAACAAATAAAATGGGATTCCGAGAATGACATTAATTCAACATAAAACTTCAACAGGATTTAGCATTTCGGTGATAAAATTTTGTTAGAAAATAAAAAAAGGCTAAAGGTTAATGAGTCAATATTAATAATAGTTTATCTTAAATGGTCAGAATTGGTGTGACGGATGTAGGTACTTTATGGATATTATTTTTTTTTTTAATCTAGTATTTTAACGAGGCTTTAGTACACCAAATGTGACTATGTCAGCCTCATGGGGAGCCTCAGTTAATGGATGTTATGGATGCCCTTTTAGCAAATTTAATAAAAAACAGTAAACTTTTTATATCAGTTCAGTTATGGCAACTTTTTATCAAAGGTTATTAAAGTATTACTGTGACATAATAATAACAATTATATTGATATGTATTGGACTTTGAACGTTATATATGTAAATAAATTACGTAAATTAAATAATTAAGTTGAGATATGGTTTTAAATCGGTTCATTCCCTAGATATCCCAGCCTAACTAGGTATACCTCCCGCTCCCACCGTGTGGTACAGGCTTCCTCAGAATAAGAGTTGTATTGGGTTTTAGTTCTCACGTGGACCCAGTACAGTTTGGAAACTTCACATACACAAATGAATTGATTGAACACAAAACAAAACAAACTACGTATATCTCGGTTATAAAGGTGTCTAACCACTACACCGTATCAGCTATGACCGTATTAGGAACGTGTCAGGAACGGAATGTCAAGCGCATACATGACACACAACGTCGACGGTGGTTAGGAACCGTGCTAGTGGGCATAGTCTCATACTTTTTGATACAAAAAATATATACTGAGCGGCAAAAAATCTGGCCCTCAGTAATTGGTAAATTGTAGAGTGAAGTGTTAGAAATAAAGTAGAATTACTGACTTAGCAAAACGCACAAATATCTTTTACCTAAAATAATGAAGACATTCAAAAATAAATGCAATCAACTAACTTAAAATTAAAAAATATTTTTGGGGTGTCTCAGGTTTTCAGTTATTTAATTAACACCTTGTATATTTTGGTCTGACGCGGGGATATCATGGTCATAAGTAGTATAATGGGTACAGGTTACAGTGCAATGGGTAGATACCTTTATATGTGCAACTTTTTTTATATACCGACGCAATATTATGACAAATGGTTAACAAAACCCCACCGGTTCGTGGAAAACACCTACATCCTGATTACGATCAACTACAAAAAGACAAACATCGCATTTGACAGTTCTCAACGTTTATAATGCTTGTTGCGCACATAGAGATATATAATCCTTAATTATATTATAAACGCGAAAGTAAATATCTATAAGTTATTGTTTACGTTTAGCAAAAACGATTTAAATTAAATTTGGTATGAATGGCATAGGATAGTTTTTTTTATCCCAAAAAATTAAGTAAGTACAAATTCCCGTGGAATAGCAATAAATGAAAGTGCGAAAATACTATTCAAAACCCGACGCCACGCCACGCTTGCACACGCTAACCAATGCATGTCAGTGCTAATCAGGCCGTGGCCAGTACGCCCGGCCCTGGTACTCATCATCATCATCATCTCAGCCGTAGGACGTCCACTGTTGGACATTTGCTTCCCCCATAGACCTCTAGTTGCTTTGGTTGGCAGCGACTTGCACCCACCATGAACCCGCGGCTTTAACCAGGTCATCCCTCCATCTCGATGGTGGACGTCCTACGCCTGCCGATCCGCAGTCTCCGCTCGAGAACTTTTTGGCCCCATCGGTCATCTGTTCTAGCTGTATGTCCTGCCCATTGCCACTTCAACGAGCTAATTGGCTATGTCGGTGACCCTTAATTCTTCTACGTATCTCCTCATTTCTGATTCGATCCCGTAGAGAAACCCCAAGCATAGCTCGCTGAGCAACTCTGAGCCTATTTATAAAGTGTGACACACTTTGGTTGAGGTTAAAGACTTTCGTCTTAAGGGACTGAGGAATATTGGACGAAAAGACACTGCCTGGTACTACGAAGTGCAAAACTTGAACTTCGTATCTTGCCGTCCCGCTGACGCTTATATTGAGTGAGAGGGACAGTACGATACGAACTTCGATTTTCCAATTTTGTTGTAGCCCCTCCATTACATATATATAAAAGGGTCTCAACAGACGAAGAACAAAGTAATCCTACAAGGGTTTTGTTATTAATGAGGTAAAGAACTCTAAAAACCGTCATCGAGCGTTGTATACCTCTTTTGTGCGCAAGCGCATTCAGTGTCACCGGCCCGTAAACCAGTTGCAGTGTCAATGTCGAGGCCGGTCCTGATGAGTATAAAATGATACATAATAAGCTGTGACGTCACCTTGCAAAGTGGATCGCGGAATATTTTAAAACTCTATGTATGTTTGGTTAGTATTTATTGCACAACAATAAAATATAAACACTCAAATAAAATAAAGCTTTTATATCGGGATGAAGTGCAAGAAAAAAACGGCATAATTACTACTATCCTAAGGGCGTTTACCACTAAGGAGTGGCATAAAATGTATGTGACAAAAATGTATGTGACAAATATGTCATTATTGAACAACATTATATGGTTAGCAAATAATTATAGCCCTCATCATTCCAGCTTAAATACGTCCCACTGATGGGCACAGGCCTCCTCTCAGAATGAGAGGGCTAATTATTAGAGAATAGAGAGAGGGAATAATTATATTAAGAATAGAAAAACTGGTAGAGAAAAATTACATGGTAAACAATTGGCTGCCTTATCGCTTCAGATTAGAATAGAATAAAATAGAACTATATCAGAGCGATATCTTCCAGGCAACCTTTACAATACGAAACGTAAAGAAATATATTTCAGCAACAGGAGCAACTCAGAGCAAATTAGAGCATAAAAAGAACATAAATACTTTCAATACAAATTTTCAGCAAAAATTTATATATAAGTCGACATAGAGTAATTTTAAATAGATAAAGTACTTAAGAGCCTTTGCATACTGTGTTTTTAAACGTTACGTCGTCGCGTGTTTATGTATCGATACAAATGCAACACATGCGAGTTATATAGCTGCTTTATGCAAAGAAAGACGCGCGTTTTTCTTTCACACGTTTTACTTTGGAAAGGCTCTAAGTTAACACTCGTGCACAAGATTACATTAGTCTAGTCCAGTCCTAAATACTTTGTTTAGGCAGATGATATTTGCTCGTACACATACAGTAATAAACACATTTTGTTCTTTGATCAAACCTTCGCCTCTAGCCCTTTCATGATTGTAACAACTAACAATTGATGCAAGCCATGTCAAGGCACCCACGTAATGAATTTCACCTTAACTGACCCAAATTCGGTAGTAGATATTACAAGTATTATTGTCACAATAGAGTAATTTACATTAACAGTTCTATGACGACCAGATAGTACAACAAATAGAGACGGCATCATATTTAATCGTCATTTAACACTAATCAATGCATACATACATCCCCTAAATCTTTTTGATTTATAGTGGCATTTATTTAAAATAAGCAACAAACCCTAAAACAAATATGGTGATTAATCAATTAATATATTTAAAAAAAAATTATACCTAGGTAAAAAAAATCAATGGTGCGTCAGAAGTTCCCAATCCGCCCTGGGCCCGCGTGGGAACTATGGCCCAAGCCATCTTGTCCTGAAAGGAGGCCTGTGCCCAGCAGTATATGGGCTGGGATGGATGGATACCTAGTTGCTTTGAATAAATAAAAAAGTTGGAAAATTTGTGACGTTCCATCTCGCAATTGCCGTTCTCAATATTATTGGGGGAATTACGTTTTAATAGCTAATAAAAGTATGTCAAATTAATTGACGGTGTCAAATACCCTATCAATTGTAACCTTAGTGTGACAGAAATACCCGCCAGCGAGAATTGTTGAAAACCTTGCCTTAGAAGCGTAATAAATCGTGTTTTAATAAGTTAGTGCGCTATTTCTTTCTTTATGTCTCTCTTCTAAGACAGAGTGGACACTACTTATCCATAGTAATATTATAAATGCGAAAGTGTGTTTGTATGTTTGTCCGTCTTTCACGCCGTAACGGAGCGACGGATCGACGTGATTTTTGGCATAGATAGTTTACGGGCCCGAGAGTGACATAGGCTACTTTTTATCCCGGAAAAATGCACAGTTCCCGAGGGGACAGCGCGCGATAACCGAATACCACGCGGGTAGAGCCGCGGGCAAAAGCTAGTCGTATATATTTAAATAAGCAACTTTTATGTATATATTCATATCGAAGATCTCGGAATCATTGGATTCCGACGAAAGGTTTCGGGGGCAAATAATCGATTTAGTTTGGACCTGGATGTGGAAAACGCATGTTTTGAGTTATTTTGTTTGTTTTCTGTACACGATATTCCCACGGGATAGGGATAAAATCTCAAAATGACAACAGTTGGGCTTAGTCATGAAATTCGGTACGTAGATAGATAGCTGGACGTCTGGAATAACACATACTGTACTTTTTATCCTGATATTCCCACGGGATAGGGATAAAATCTTAAAATTTCAACCGCTGGGTTTAGAGTCATGAAAATTTTGCACAGTTGTTCTTAACATAACCTTAATGAAGATCACGATATAAATTTTGGGATTCTCCAGTGGAATTTCGTAATATTCAGGAATTTCAAATGTAATTCTACCACATCAAATAGTGTACCTGTCTACGCGTGCGAAGCCGCGGGTAAACTCTAGCACACGATATATGGTCCGGCTGGCATTGACGATATATTGTACGGTACAATTTGTACCTATTGTTTAACTCTTTATTTCTACCTAAAATACGTTAGTACTATTATTATTCTGTGATAAAATATAACAGTTAACAAAGCAAAAAGTAATTGATTCCCTTACACCACAGAATAACTAATAGTAACTACTACTTACACCTAATAAATATGGAATAGGTACCTAAGTAACTAATAGTTCAATCTTAACCAAGTGGCGAACAGCCGCGGTAGCCTAGTGGTTTGACCTATGTATGGCCTCTCAAGCTAGGATCGTGGGTTCCAACCCGGGCTTGCATCTCTATGAAATTCATGTGCGAAATTGCACTCATACTAGAGCTTACCGGGAATAAAACTGCGTGAGGAAACATGCACGAATCTGCGAAGCAATATAATGGCGTGTGTGCGTGTGGAAACTAAATTTCGGCTCTATCTCTCTCATTCAGAAAGGAGGCCTGTCTCCAGCAGTGGGACGTAAATGAATAGGTATGCTGGGTTGATCGATAATTGATAAACCCAGTGAACGTTTACTTTTGCCCGTCGTATCAATTTATTCGCATGTACTCTTGCAATTAACACAATCGTACATAACAAGGTTCTTGTTAGCAGCTGGTATAATGTGGAGTGCAAACGATAAGTGGAAAATATAAGTTAGTATAAATATTGTCGCGTTAGCCTTGTTGACACGTGCCGCCATTTTTGTGGCACACTAAATATTATTGCGGATTTTGAATTGTTTTGGGAGTCTGTGCATAGTGCGCATGTGATGAGAAGATTAGGTTTGTTTTTCCATTCCTAAGATTTAGTACTTACTTAACCTTGGGAGGTTTAATTGACGTAAGATTTTTAACCGTGAAGAAGACCCAAAATGGCAAAAACGGAACCCTTATAGTTTCGCCATGTCTCTGTCTGTCCGTCTGCGGCTTTGCTCAGGGACTATCAATGCTAAAAAGCTGTAATTTTGCACAAATGTATATGTAAACTATGCCGACAAAATGGTACAATAAAAAATACAAAACAAATTTTTTTGGAGTAGGTACCTCCCATAGACGTAGAGTGGGGGTGATTTTTTTTCTCATCCAATTTTGTAGTGTGGGGTATCGTTGGATAGGTCTTTTAAACCACCAGGGGGTTGTTAAAACGATTTTTCGATTTAGTGATTCATTTGCGAAATATTCAACTTTAAAGTGCAAATTTTCAAAATAAAAAAAAATCTGGATGGTAGTAAGTATATCAAACTTTCAAGGAAAACTATAACGGCTAAGTTTGCTTGAGAATTATTAGTAGTTTAAGAGTAAATAGCAGCGTAAAGTAAATTAGTAAGAACAGTTCTAACAGACCACATTTTAAATTTTCATTCAATTTTTATGGAATAATCGAGAAAAACTAACAAAAATGCAACGTTGCCAGATAAGCAGGTATAAACGCTCTTAATATAATCTCGTATAATGACCCGAAAACGATTTCAAATATCCAATCCAGAAGAGTGTGCTACATGTGGCAAAGTCATGAACCAATCAACCATGTGGTAGCACTTTATCAAACTATGACGTCATCAACCAAAATAATTTCAATAATTAATTTTGATAAAAGTAGCGAACTAAATGAAAAAATATTGAAATTAGTTTCTTATAATAGACTATTCTATACAAAAAAAATATAAAAACCATGGGTAATTTTTTTTAGACATCCCCAATTCTTAAACAAGCGAACATCCAATCTAGTTAGATCACAGTATTGATTACCTGTAAACATGTGGACGACATGAATCAGTCTTCGATGTCGATAAACAAACAGATTATTGAACCGCAAACACTCAGCGACTAGTGATAGCAAGACAAACATGTAAGTGAAGCACCCTAGCTTGTATAAACACTAAGTTTTATGTTGGGCTTTCCCTTTGGTATTACACCAGTGATGGGCAAAGTACCGGCCCGCTGTCGTTCCTTCGGAATAAATAGTAATATGGCCCCTAATAATTATTATAATTATTATTTCGATCGTATACAGTATAAAATGGAATGGTATAATTCTGACCCTTTTCTATAATATCTATAGGTATCTGTAACTTTCTGGCTCCCCATGAAGTACGTTAATCACCAAAATTACGTGACAAAATTTGTTATGATTTCCTTTTTCCTTCCTCTTTAATTTGTAAAATGTCACGAATAAATTTTTTCTTTCTTTCTTTTTTGTTTTCTTTTCACTGTATTAGGTACACGAACGATATAAGCGAGGTAAAGATGAACGTGTCGTCATTGGTGTCGTCAGTGTGTTGTTGTATTGGTTTATAGAATGCCAAAATGAATGACGACTCAGTATTCATTTATTTGAATAAAAAAAACATAAAATATATGGACGAGTAAAAAATACCCATGACCATGAGTATGATCGCGATGGGACAAGTATATTTTTGTCCGTCGTATTTTCAATTTACATCATTAACTAATAATCTATGGAAAATTGCGTCGTTATACCGGGTGTGGCGTATGTGATACTCACGAGCAAATAATTGAAACATAGATCGTAGTTATCGAACTGAGCAACATTAATTCAGCGACTTTTAAAAATAATGGAGTCTTTAGATTTAGGTACCCTTTTTCATACAAATTAAATACTGCAATGTACCTACGCTATCCTAGAACCCAAATGACGTCGCCTGTCATACTACAAACTACAAACATCAAGCATTTTGCTTTCCATTGCTTATTCGAATAAACATTAAAATGTAAAAAAAAAAAATATTCACTGATCTAATGTTGTTTAGTTTGTGAGAACTATGTTTCAATTATTTGCTCGTAGGTATTACAGGCCACACCCGATATAAAAATACCAATGGACTTGTTGTGTATTTCAAAAAACATTAGTCTTTGTCATGTTACGGCTTAGCCTAGTACCAGTAAACTGATTTATTTTATAGATTTGTTTTCATTTCATACCGCCATTCACGCAAATGCCTTTTCGCGACAAAGTTAACAATGCAAGTTGTTTACTAGAGTATAGTACGAGTAGCTCAGAGTTGAGTAAAAAGGTATGAAACTTCTGTAATCAGACTAGATTTAAGTTTTCCAACTACCAGCTACGTATTCATAGAGTTCAATTATAATACCTGTCATAGATAATAAATGAAACGGTGTCGCCTTGGAAACCTCTCCAGAATTAATCGGAAAAGGAAATCAAAGAAAGTAGTAATCCTCGTTAGTCATTAATCGACGCCAACTTTCGCAATGTGCACGCGCAAGGCACACGCAGCTGTGGATCTCTAAGTACTCTTAAAGGTGGAAGGATTTCTATGCATTGACACCAAAATTAACTCTTTAGAGTCCCGGTACTGCCGACAAGAGATGATATCGATTAAAAATAAACGGTTATAAAAATATTACTAATTTAAGTTCAAAAATAAATATACTCTAAAAATTATATAGCTAACCTAACCTAACCTAACCTATGTAATTTCTTATTATTATTCTTATCCATGTCATGTCAAGAATAAATGTTTTCTTTCTTTCTTTTTCTCTTTCTTTTCTTTCTTTCTTAATTATTGATCATCCATTATTTCGACGTGTCTATAAGTCATGATTCGGTACGGGAGACTGAAAATTATTGAGGTCTTTGAGTTATCTAGATAACTACTCAAAAATTGAGATTAATTTGACAAAACTGAGATTGAATAATTATTAGGCATACCTAGCTAAAGTATGTATATACCTACCTACTAGTAACATGGGAACAAAAAAGTACAATGGGAAAAAAAGGGAACTAAGGCAGCTATCTTACGAAACTTCACTTTTTGCTGTTCACCGTGGATATCGATGTTTTTATTTTTTGTTTGTAGTTTTTATTTTATATTTTTAGATTAGATTAGACCACTAATAATAATAATTTAATAATATAAATAAAATAAAGCGCCCTCATGCAAAAGTCACTCACTTAAACACAGTAGATCCCATAGCGATTATTAAATCTTCATTGCAGACGAACAATCATAATGAGTACTTACTGCCTGGCCTAGATGACAGCAGAATGATAAGTTTTTTATTTCGAAAATTGCATAACATCAAGGTCAACTGCTGGCGCGAGCAAAAACGCTTGTATTAATGACTCCTGATTATACGTTTACGTTAAAAAGAAAAATGATGATGAGAATGTCTGATCAATGTATCCCAAAGAGTTTTATGACAGCAAAAAATCTATAATCATTGAATAGTTGTTCTATAGGTACTTGCAGCGCACGCGATTTATTTTTCTCGTTAAATGAGAAAAATTACTTGGCGGCATTCATTTTTTTTTTTAACCTCAGCTACGTTCCAGGTTCCATACGTTCAGCATTATCTATATTACATTACATACATTACATACTTACATTATATATATTACAAAATCGTGTATTTTTATCTTCCTATTTCTTTTTCGTTTTCTTTGTGTTTTTTTTTTGTATTTGTGCGTCTTTGTGAATGTGAATAAATGTCTTCTTTCTTTCTTTTCTTTCTTGCATAACGTAGACGGCAAGTAAATGCTACAAACAAGCGTAACTTGCTTTGAAGGACCTACATGGCCACACATTTGTTGCATAGACATAGCTGTCAAAAGGCAGCTAGCAAAGTAACTGTTTATCTATTTATAGTGCATTGATATACATATAGGTAGACCTACGCAAAGTAGGTAACGCCTGAGTCAATAAATGATATAAGCAGACCTTAAAAATCATTTGAACTGATTGATAATAAAGCACATCAATAGATTGGTAGCGCCATCTAACCAATTACCTCTAGCACTACTACCTATATAATTAGATGTCAATTGATTTCAATGAAGTCGTTTTAGATTAGAATGCGTATCATTAGAGTCTAATCCTAAAGTAAACAGTCACTGTTTACATAACAAATCGTTAAGAGCGTTATTAGAAAAAGTCATTCTATTAAGCATTTACTGTCAATGTGGAAAAATCTCGTTAAGTTTATAATATCACCAAATATCACGAAGTATACTGAGAGAGCTCAACAGATCGTATGAACTGAAATAATAAATTAGACAACAATTTTCAACAAAAAGTATTTTTTTAAACGTAAGATATTTTATATTGCGTTATCGTCGAAGCGTTAATACACTAGTAACACGTAAATCACCAGTTAAACGTGTTAACAGTTACCAGCTATTCAAACCACTCAAAAAATATGATACTACGGCCTTATTACGTCGTAATAAGAGATAAAACTCGTAAAAGTCTGTGGTACCTACATATTTTTGAAGTTTTAGAAAAGTCCATATATTTTTGTACCCGATTGTACGGTCAATGACTTTAATCCATGAGCCACAGATTCAAAGGAAAAATCATTACGATTTTCCTTGTTAATTAATGCGATGTCACTATGACGTTTACTGTGAAATGGTTCCATGATAGGTCATGAATTAGTCCTTGACAGTACGTCTAGTTTTGGTTTTACTACGTAGAAAAAACTGCAGAATGGTCTCACTCAACCCACACAAGAAAGGTAGGATAGAACATCCGAAAATAAGGGCCAAATGAGAGCAATAGTAGACCCCACAAATCCTGCAATATACTTGATTGGTGCCGTATTTTTGCATTTCTTTGCTTGCCGGAAATTAAAACGGAAGGAAAAGTTGGAAATTTCACAGAGGCGTGAAAATGTGGACGGATGACCTGATTACAGCCGCGTTCACGGTAGATGCAGGCCGCTTCTGACTGAAGAAACTGGGTATATTGAGGAGACTTTATGTAACAACTGGAGTTATATTATTAGTATTATTACGAGTATATCCTGCAAGGCTACTACGAAACTCGTAACTCGAAGTTCGTGTCGTGCGGTCCCTCTGACACTTATACAATTTAATACGAGAGCGAGAGGAACGGTACGATACGAACTTCGAGTTTCGAGTTTCGTAGTAGCCCTGCTGTGTCCAACGGTGGACGTCCTACGGCTGATATGATAACGATTTCGAAGACGGAAATAGTCAACAGTACCACTACAGAGGCGCTCTACAATTCTCCATACAAATAATTTACGCCGTCGCTATCGAGTACGGTCACTGTAAACTTATGTCCCACTTGCTCGTTTGCCTTCCAGTCGAATAAAAAAAAAATGGTAGTGGTGCTGAACACAGATCGCCATGAAGGCAGACAAAGAAATTCTACGTAATTCTTCTAAACTAAGGAGGATATGATTCAGTGACGCAACGGCATCAGTCGCTGGCAACGTGAACTTTCTAGGGGTCCGTAACCAACATTATGACTGCCAAGTGCCAAAGGTGTCTGTCCGTTAGCCTTTCACAGAGCGCGAGAGAGTTTTGAGGAACAAATAGCATTGGTTTTTTGGAGTATTTTTGTATTTTTTTATTTCAACTCTAAATTTGTTACTTTTACGGCCATCCCGAGAAAAACCATATCATAATTTGATTGCTTAGTAGCAACATCTCTTGTCTGGGTGAGCGGTTAGTACCGAAAGAGTGTTGACGTGTCGATGAGAGATAAACATATATGTCGCTAGTGCTGCTGCTTAGTAGCGTAGTAGAAAAGAGCAATCTGATTAGTTGTACCTACGACATAGGAGAAATTTGTGTCCTGTCTAGCGGTGGTGTAGGGATTATAGCACGCAGCACGGAATGCCGAGGACCTGGGTTCGATTCCCAACGCAAGTCTCAAACGGACCTCACGATACTAGCGCCAAATATGTCAAAGAAACCCTCAAAAAGACTATTTCACAAAAAAATCGTAGGTACCGAGTACAGAACCCTTCATGTGCGTTTTTTGCCAACGTATATTATTGATTCACATTTAAAGTGTTCATCATTAAGTGCAATGATTTGTTATTCTTGGAAGCATAAACTGAACGTTTAATTTATTTAGATCACGAGAAAATATAGTGTTGGTTTCGTTACATTGCTGGGTCGCACAATTGGGATGATGACGCCATCAAAAAATAATAATAATAATAATAATAAATAATAAATAAATATCACGGGACACTTGACACCAATTGACCTAGTCCCAAACTAAGCAAAGCTTGTACTATGGGTACTAGGCAACGAATAAACATACTTATATAGATAAATAAATACTTAAATACATATTAAACATCCAAGACCCGAGAACAAACATTCGTATTATTCATACAAATATCTGCCCCGGCCGGGATTCGAACCCGGGACCTCAAGCTTCGTAGTCAGGTTCTCTAACCACTTAGCCATCCGGTCGTACAAAATAAATAAATCGAAGGCACAACTCCAGCAAAAAAACGCTTTATTTTAGTCCTGAAACCCATATTAATTTGTTTGATTTTTGTGATTTTATGTAAAATTAGATTTTTTGTTGTTTTAAAACAAATAAATAGTTAGTTGATTGAGTTGCCGGATAGTGACGTCATAATTCGATATTGCCATTGAAACTCTATGGGAGAATTGTGTTTTACAGCTCATAAAAAGTACCTCAGTTGATTGGTGGTGTCATCATCCCTATTATTAACTTGAAATGACAATAAAAAAAAAAACTTGAAATGACAAGCTTTTGCCCGTGACTTGTCCGCGGAGAATCCTATTCTGTAGTCTTCACCTTTCATCGATTAAATCAAAAACCAGCAATATCACATGGTCAGATTGGCAAGAGCTGGCCAAAAGTAGAGACGAGTGGAACACATTATAAGCTGATAAAAAAAAAAAAAATCTCACATGAAAGTATCGAATATTCAAAACTTTCTCCCCCTATTTCATCTCTTCAGGGTTTAATTTTACAAGATCGCCGGTAAAACATAATTCTTTCTCGTTATTTTTAAATTTTTTAACCCACTATTTCATCACCCACTGATTAAATTTATTTGAAGGATAAATTTGATGCTGTCTCTGTTTGTTTTGTTTGAATAGACGGAGACAGCACCACATTTATCTGTCAAATAAATTTAATCAATGGGAGGTGAAACTGCCCCTAAAACTAAATTCTAATCTTCACGTTACTAAATTTTAAAAGTTACTCAGTTCCCATGTAAAATTTCATCCCTTTTCACCTATTTAGGTGATGTTTCCAGAGCAAAAGTGGCTACTCTACTTATGTCCTTCCTATATAGGATCTTACTCTACTTCCATACTGAATTTCGTCTATTTAGTTCACCGGTTTAAGCGCTAAGTATTTTACATAATGTCGGTAAAGACCAACCTGGAGGTCTATGGGGGAGGCCTGTGTCCTATGTCCAACAGTGGACGTCCTACGGCTGATAGGATGGTGATGATGATGATGAAAGATCGATCATGGACGGTAATGTACCGCAACTGCACGGTACTTCTCGCGCCGTCAAAAAAACTTCAATCACGTGTCTCGAACATGCACCATCATGTAGGGTTACCATATCTCAGGATTTGTCCTGAGATCTCAATATTTTGAGACTCTTCTCAGTATTCCGGCCGGATTTTGGAGATCTCGGGAAATCTCAGGATTTTTAGAGTTTTCAATTTAATCTAGGAATTTTTACGTTATTTTTCAAAAAGTAAAAAAATAAAAAATAATCCTCCTTGTATAGATAATTCCACTTTAGTTGAGGTGAATGATTACACACACAGCTAATAGTCCTACTTGTTAGAGTCAAAATGCTGCACTTCATGATGAAAGCAAGCCGCTTTGCACAGTGATAGTACAGACTAAACTGAGTGATTTGACCCGCAGCAGCGGAAGTTTCACCCCTTAGGAACAGAGATGGCGCCACTTCTTTAAAAAATGTTTCAAAAAATTCTACAAGCTAAAGTAATAAACCGATTTCAATGTTTGATATCTCAAATGAAAGCTTATTACATACGTTACTTATAAAAAAATACTGAAAAAATATATACTGTAAACTTCTGGCAAAACACGGCATCTTAAGTTTTTTTTTCTTACTTCATTTGTAGTTTTTACTTGATTTCTTAAAAAAACTGTATGCAACATGAATGGTTTAATGCATATACATATTATAGAGTATATAACAAGTACAATGAAAAAAACCCGACACCAATACCTTTCATATTCCACGAAATATGAAAGTTTAAATGTGAGCACAAATTTCTTTAAAAATATTTCAAAAAATTCTACAAGCTAAACTAACAAACCGATTTCAATGTTTAATATCCCAAATGAAAGCTCATAACATTCATTATTTACAAAAAAATACTAAAAAAATCTTTACTGAAAACTTTTGGCAGAAAACGCCATCTTAAGATTTTTTTTTCTTATCAGATTGGTAGTTTTTACTGGATTGCTTAAAATATTGTACGTTTTATGCAACATAAATGGTTTAATGCATACCTATATATATTTTTGAGTAAATAACAAGTATTATAAAAAAAACCCGACACCGATACCTTTTATACTTTACGAAATATCTAAGATTAATTATGCACGCTTTTCTTACAAATAAATTTCAACGAAATCTTCAAGTGAAACGAGTGCTCTGATTTTAATGTAAGTATAATATTAAATGAAAAGAAGAAAGAAATTACCTATTTTATTAAAAAAAACGAATAAAAAGTTTTTTCCTGGTGTTAAGATAAAATATAATTGCTTTAAAATGTGTAAGTGTTTTTATTCAAAAATGACTATATTTGAAGACAAAAAATAAAAACTATATCGTTTTCGGCATAGTTGGTTCTTAAATATATTATATGCTGCTTAGTAGTTGGCGAATTTATTTAAAAATTAGCTTTTTACTGACAGGACCTCAACTTATAGATATGTCACATTTCAAATAAAAGACTATGTACATCAATGTTTATCAAATATTTTAATTATAACTTATAAGTCCTCTTCGGGTTCATCGGCACAAGTAGAACTGAAAAGGAAAAGTTCTTTTGAAGTACTTGGGCTATTCCAATACTACAAAATCACTGATCTTTTAGACATGTAAAATTTTGCGCCTACCTCTGGAAATCAGTGGTCAGCATACAAAATAAGCCTACAACGATTATTATATTACGGTCGATGTAGTCAAAAGGTTCTCGAATGGAGTCCGCGGACCGGGAGACAAGCTGTCGGTAGGCCTCCAACAACATGGAGCGACGATCGCTTAAGATCGCGGGATCGCGGTGGATGCGAAAAGCACAAGACCGGTGTAAGTGGAGAGCCTTGGAAGTCTTTCGGCTGACATGATGATGATGATGAATATTATAATTAACTTGCTTTTGATTTGTACAGCCACCTTTGCAGGATTTACACTGGGCAGTGCATGGTAAGCTGACCCGACGACACTCACAACGCATGGTATCGCAGCCAGTTTTGCAGCCACAATGATCCAAGAGGCTTAATAGCGACCAAATCGCTGTAACTGCCGATCGTTCTGGAGTCCAACTCTCTTTTGCCTTAGTCCATCCCCAAGAAGATAGACATGGTAAGGAAACTTCTTATTTCAGAGCGTTTACCCAATTATGGCCTGCCTGATAAGCTGCACGCAGTGCATGTTATAGAGAGCAGCTGATGTAGGTGGCAGGCTTGTCACGAGCTTGTTTTTTGAAGATATGATGCTCAAACGGAACACATGTATTGAAATGAAGTTCGTAAATACTTGTTTGCTTCAAAAAATAAGCTACCTACCATAGCTGCTCTCCATAAACATGTACTGCGTGCAGCTTACCAAGCGGGCCACATATGGAGAAACGCTCTGAAACCAGAAGTTTCCGTACCATGTCCATCTTGTTGGGGATGGACTAAGGCAAAAGAGAGTTGGACTCCAGAATGGTCTGCAGTTACAGCGATTTGGTCGCAATTAAGCCTCTTGGACTATTGTGGCTGCAAATCTGGCTGCGATACCATGCGTTGTGGGTGTCGTCAGGTCAGTTTACCATGCACTGCCCAGTGTAAATCCTGTAAGGTGGCCGTACAAATCAAAAGCAAGATATTATAATATTCGTTGCAGGGTTATTTTGTATGTACAAAATTTTACATGTCTAAAAGATCAGTGATTTTGTAGTATTGGAATAGCCCAAGTACTTCAAAAGAACTTTTCCTTTTCAGTTCTACTTGTGCCGATGAACCCGAAGAGGACTTATAAGTTATAATTAAAATATTTGATAAACATTGATGTACATAGTCTTTTATTTGAAATGTGACATATCTATAAGTTGAGGTCCTGTCAGTAAAAAGCTAATTTTTAAATAAATTCGCCAACTACTAAGCAGCATATAATATATTTAAGAACCAACTATGCCGAAAACGATATAGTTTTTATTTTTTGTCTTCAAATATAGTCATTTTTGAATAAAAACAATTACACATTTTAAAGCAATTATATTTTTTCTTAACACCAGGAAAAAACTTTTTATTCGTTTTTTTTTAATAAAATAGGTAATTTCTTTCTTCTTTTCATTTAATATTATACTTACATTAAAATCAGAGCACTCGTTTCACTTGAAGATTTCGTTGAAATTTATTTGTAAGAAAAGCGTGCATAATTAATCTTAGATATTTCGTAAAGTATAAAAGGTATCGGTGTCGGGTTTTTTTTATAATACTTGTTATTTACTCAAAAATATATATAGGTATGCATTAAACCATTTATGTTGCATAAAACGTACAATATTTTAAGCAATCCAGTAAAAACTACCAATCTGATAAGAAAAAAAAATCTTAAGATGGCGTTTTCTGCCAAAAGTTTTCAGTAAAGATTTTTTTAGTATTTTTTTGTAAATAATGAATGTTATGAGCTTTCATTTGGGATATTAAACATTGAAATCGGTTTGTTAGTTTAGCTTGTAGAATTTTTTGAAATTTTTTTTAAAGAAATTTGTGCTCACATTTAAACTTTCATATTTCGTGGAATATGAAAGGTATTGGTGTCGGGTTTTTTTCATTGTACTTTTTATATACTCTATAATATGTATATGCATTAAATCATTCATGTTGCATACAGTTTTTTTAAGAAATCAAGTAAAAACTACAAATGAAGTAAGAAAAAAAAACTTAAGATGCCGTGTTTTGCCAGAAGTTTACAGTATATATTTTTTCAGTATTTTTTTATAAGTAACGTATGTAATAAGCTTTCATTTGAGATATCAAACATTGAAATTGGTTTATTACTTTAGCTTGTAGAATTTTTTGAAACATTTTTTAAAGAAGTGGCGCCATCTCTGTTCCTAAGGGGTGAAACTTCCGCTGCTGCGGGTCAAATCACTCAGTTTAGTCTGTACTATCACCGTGCAAAGCGGCTTGCTTTCATCATGAAGTGCAGCATCCGGCCAAAAAATGGTCCTAACAAGTATGACTATAAATGAAGTACTCATTGCAAAAAAGTAAATGAATAAAATGAGTGAGTGAATGTAAACAAAAACGCTTATACGCTTATATGTGAATACAATTTTAATAGCTACATAAATAAAGACAATGCAATTTACTACTTATTCTCTTTCGTTTCTATGATTAATATTATATTCATGTACCTACCTACCTACGCAAATGTGAACTTTATTTGAATTAATGTAAATAAAATTAATCAAAATGTTGCATTTTCTATTTTATTTAAAGTCGACGAAATGCTCTATATAATTCTTAACAAAAGAGGTTAAATAAACTTTTTGGTCTATCTTGCTATTCGCTGTTGAGCTTGCTATCGGTATAATAAAGGAACAGTAATTTCAAAATCTCGCTGTCATTACACGACAATGTTGTTGTGTGCATGACCTCAACTAAGGTGAAACTAGGTATACTTACATGATAGAGATTCACTAAAAATCAACTCTGGTTTTGGTGTGCAATAAAAGAATATTTGTATTTGTATTTGTAATTGATTGGTAACCCTATCATCATGTCGCTTTGCTCTAACTTCAAATCGTGATCTACGTAACGCTCGCGAAGTAAACAACACAGCTTAATCTAAATCTGGCAGGTGCTAATACTGCACAGTTAAACGTGGCTCAAAATACATCAGCAATTTTATACAGGTTAATCCTGACTTAGAAGACTTATAGGAACCATAGATAACCCAATACTTTTTTTTCGAAACTACTTGTAAGTCTTTGCTTACATTGGAAAATCTCTGTATACAGGTTTTTTTCTGTATGCTTAATTATTGTGTTGGTGTTCAATAAAAAGTTATTGTATGTTTATATTGTTGTAAGAGCAACGAGACATTTTTTTTCTCTTTAATCTTTGATTTCTTGAAGATTTAAAACAGAAGAAGAGATTGACACAGAAATAGTAGTGTACAACAAGAGCATAAAACTAGCCATTTTACCCGAGGCGTTCATATAGCCACGTCGAGGGGAAAATGGGTTTAATGCTCGAGTTTTACACTCTGCTTTTCACTTAGATGGCAAGGAAATGAAATAGCAACAGTGGAAACAATGATTCACTTTCTATCTTTCTATGTACCTTTTAATTCCATTATTTTAATTTTACTGATTTATTATGATTGAATTGATTGATTTTTAGTTTTATATCAATTAAAAATTATTTAAAAAATATATAGGACTTTTTTGTTTGTGGCTGTTGACAACTGATTATCTTGATCTTGGGTTGGTATTAGACGAATATTTTATTTTATGCACTAGAGCATAAAAAGACATTTTATGTTTTTTTTTTTATGTGACTGGATGGCAAACGAGCAAGTGGGTGAGTGGGTGAGATGTCGCCTAGATACATCATAAACACGAACTCTACGTGCATGAGAAGTGAAAAAGAATGTTTTCTTTTCGTACCAAGTTACCTAAAAGCGATCATTCATACTTCTTACAGCAATAAAAATAGTCTTAAAAGTTTAAGTACCGGCCTTAAATGTTAGAAACAATTTTGCTATGGTCAGAATTTAATTGTACGACTTAATTGATCGGTTTTATCACTGGTGTTTATAACTATTTATGAAGTAATAGTTTTCAAGGCTCAAAGTTACCGCCAATCGTTTCAACTTTTTAATTTTAAATCTTTTTAAAGAAAATAATAATATGTAGTATTTTTTTTAATTTCACTCAGTTAAAAATAGTACCTACTAGCAAACCATATCAGGTTCTTGAAATAATATAAAAACTATTTTAAGTAAGGTTTTTAATAATCAGATCAAACCGTCATGCACCAGGGGACGCGGTAAGAGGCGAGGTCAGACCTAATTTAACACTTTACGATCCTTAAATTTGCTGAAGAAATAACACATTCTCTAAGTATTAACAAGCCAAAAAAATCTTGTTCGTACAAACTTACCTTGCTCGAAGTCCAAATATTTTTTTCCGTAAGAACGAACGCCGCATTGTCGTAACAACACTTTTCTTTTTCCATTTTCTCCATTGCGAAGCCAATTTTGTCACTCATGTTAAAAAAAATACACTTTCTTTCCTTATCAGTTACTGAACGATTAACAAATCAACCAACAACACGTGCGATACCAAGGACACGATTTATTAACTGTATCTGGAATGCAAAATACTGCAACATAATATATAATTATTTTTTCATTTCAGTTCTATGTGGCGCGTACAAAAAAGAAGCTAATTTATTCTAGTCTATGGCACTTTTCCCGCCAATTTGTGACAGGTGACAGCGCGGGAAAACCGCTCGCCATGTAGCCCAGACGAAGACTGCGGTACGGCCTTAGAAGAGACTAACCCAAATAGGATTAAATAGTAAAAAACTTGAGTTCACAGAGAATTGCTCGTTAATCGCGCTTGATGCATAATAATTCATTGATTTTCACGCACTGACTACTTAGTTGCAAGCGAACTGCGGTTGTACTGAACAAAAACGTTTGAATCGTGAGCGAATTGTGTAACGATTTAATGAAGTTTACGCTACAGTTACGATTTGAGTAGATATTTGCAACTGATAGTGTGTACATCACATCGATGAACTGTAAAGGATCTAATGTAAATTACTTAAGTAATATCAAGATTAATAGTGACGCAAGTTATAGGAAAAGGGCTTAAACGGTTCGTGCGATGGAAAATGAGACCATCGATTGAGTTCAGCGGTCCACGATACGGTCTCAGAAAGGTAGGTTGTAATGTAACTTACCTGGTTTGTCAAGTACTGAAAATGTTTTAAGTAAACAGACTGTTACCAACACAACTCAAACAAAGGGTTGTTAATAAATGACTGTGAGCTATCGCCGTAAAAAACAGCTATTTAATACCAATAATTATCTTACATACTAGATTTTACCCGCGACTCCGAAGATGCAGATTTTGTGCTTGTTATATTATTAAGGAATAGTTAACTATATTAATGGTTATAAAATGTAATTAACTACTGAAGATAAGCTCTGGTTGAGTTCGAAACGCGTCAATGTAGTGTGGTGATCGTGTTAGTTGCGTTTATATAATTTGTGTTTGTTCTACGTACTAAGTATAAGTCTTAAAAGTAAAACGTGAACTAAATAATTTATAGATTAAAATAAAATAACACGTCCCACGCGTATTCGAACCCTAATCTCCAGTTTGCAAGTCCAATACAGCTGAACCACCGCGCTGATGACAGAGCTGTCGAAATTACCGATTTTATAGCGCATGAAATTTTGCCTCAAGAACAACGTACAAAAACTGAAACAAGCGTTTCCCAAAGATAAGACCAATTCGATCGATTGTTCGTCCTCAAAAGCCCCACATCCGAATTGTCAGGCCGTTTCTAAAATCCCCGAAATAAATAAATACTTATACAAGAATTGCTAGTTTAATTAACAAGATTATGTATTGAAGCGCTAGCACGTTGCCATTTTCTCGAATAGATATTATAAATAAGCCTTAGGATAGATGCACAAAGCTAAAACAAGTTGCAACCTCAGTGCTAGCCTGACGACCAGATGGCCTAGTGGTTAGAGAACCTGACTACTAAGCTTGAGGTCCTGGGTTTGATTCCCGTGTCGGGGCAGATATTTGTATGAAAAATACGAATGTTTGTTCTCGGGTCTTGGGTGTTTAATATGTATTTAAGTATGTATCTATCTATATAATTATGTTTATCCGTCGCTTAGTACCCATAACACAAGCTTTACTAAGCTTACTTTGGGGCTAGGTCAATTGGTGTGAATTGTCCCGTGAAAAAAAAAAAACCGTCTTCGAAAATGGAATGCACGTAGTATTTAGTTTTGTTCTGCTCTCCTTTTCTGCTCTTTTCTGATTCGCGTTGCTCAAATAAAACGGAGCTCTAATAAAATAACGGAACGTAAATAATTAATCAGCTTGTAACATTGTTGTTTTTGAACCAGTTGTCCATAACATGGCGTGAACGAAACTTGACCACTATGCTACTAGGGCAGATCGGAATAAACCAGCAATTAAGGGAAGGAAACGTATGAAATGTCATTAATACGTCTGTGGCGTGTCTAGACTGTAGATAAAACTATTTTATTATTCCTATCGTAATAATTCGTCTACCTACGTTGAACTCAATAGAAAGATTTAACAGAAGTCCCTTAATAATGTAACTACTATGTAACCTACTGATACGTGCCTGACCCACTGTAGAAAATTTTCACAGAAAATTATTATATTGACATCGCATTGCTTGATAAGAGAATTTGAGTACCTAGAATGGATTAATTGTAAAAATGTTTCAATGGATTATCTTGCCAAATGATTTTGTGACCAATAATTCGTTCTAAATATGACCTCTATCAAGACAGAGGATTGCGCATTCAAATCACAGCATTTCTGAGTTTTGCGATATTCAGGTGCGAAAATACATTTAAAATTTACCACAAACTTTGCAACGAAGAAAAATATTGTGAGGGTCTTCCACAATCATGTGCACTTTTAACAAAAATGTGGTTAGATTACAGAGCCAAATAACACTGACGAACTACCGCTACCATCATCCTGTAGGGCTACTACGAAATTCGAAAATCGAAGTTCGTATCGTACCGTCCCGCTGACGCCAATATTATTTCATACGAGAGTGAGAAGGACGATACGATTCTTCAATTTTTACGAAACTTCAATTTTTGGTAGCCCCTGTGCAATATTAAAGAATGAGACAGCTCAGGTAGACCAGGGTGAGTGTAGTTTCTATTTTTTTTATTTCACTATAATTGCCGCCACTTACGAGTATGTCTTCGATATATACCTACGACAAGAAACTGATAGGCTTGAAACGCTCGTAAAACGACCCAAAACTTGAACAAAATTAAATTAAACTGCTAAGTTCGGATCGCTCTTCATTGGCTTTTGAAAAGCTAGTACAATTGCATAATTTATTGAATCAGGCGTTACTTTGCGGAGGTCCATATCAATGACCTAAAAGAATTTCCTTCCTCACCCGCGACCTTACGATAGCTAAGCTTATGCAAAATATGCGTGTTCATGCAGTTCCTCCACCTCCACACTGTAAGAACACACACAAATTACACAAACGCATCTATCACCACCACCACGCCACACTGACGCGCTTCGAACTCAACCAGAGCTCATTTTCAGAGTAACAAACGCTGTAACGCTGAGTTGAGTTCGAAACGCGTCAGTGTGATGTGGTGGTGGTGATAGATGGGTTTGTATAATTTGTGTGTGTTCTTACAATGTAGAGGTGGAGGAACTGCATGAACACGCATATTTTGCATAAGCTTATTAGCTATCGTGAGGTCGCGGGTGAGCAAGGAAATTCTTTTAGTTCATTAAGTACAATTGCTTCAGAATGTAATTAATTGTGAATTCAACGATAGGTAATTATAAGTATTACTTACTGACGATTGCAGAAATATTTTTAATTGGTTCCCAGATGAGCAATCTAGAATAATGCCATGCAAACAAGAAATATCATTATGCTTGAAGCTTTCCGACTGTAAATCTGATAGGTATTTTAAATCAGAAGACTGGTTTTTACCTTTTTACCAATCTAAAGTAATTAAAATCTGTATACCTATACAACTTCCAATGTAATGTATTTTCGACTTGTTGACAAGATTAATCATAGACCTGTGACATTTTTCTATCCTAAAACTCGTATTTCAAATTCATCTCAATGTTTCATCATTATTATCAGTCATAGGACGTCCACAGTTGGACATAGGCCTCCCTCATAGACCTCCAGTTGCCTTGGTTGGAAGCAGCTTGCATGCATCCACCGTGAACCCGCGACTTTAACCAGGTCATCCATCCATCTCGTTGGTGGACGTCCCACGCTGCGCTTGCCGATCCGCGGTCTCCATTCAAGAACTTTTCGGCCTCAACGGCCATCTGTTCTCCGTACTATATCGTTTATGTTGTGTTGCGTTATTATCCACTGGTAGGTTAAAAATATTTCCCCAAATGTTTAGACTCGTTAAATAAACTGGCGTCGCCTCCGGCGTCAGTGTTTCCAGCTTTTACGAATTTGCCGCGAGTAAAGTACTTCCTTTTAGTCTTGAGTTACAAAAGCTACTTTTAAATCGCAGAATGTCGCGGGATGAGGAGCTTGCGGACACCAGTTAATTGATGAACCTTTCACCGTGTTACGTACCTACCCACAATTATCAGTACCAATATCTGATACAGCAAAGCGTGCATAAATGTCTCATAGGACTCTATTTGTAGAGCCGATAAGACAGTCAGTCATTTTGGCCCGCTCCGCTGTGTTAGATATTGCAGGTGACTGTACTACACGTGGAAGAGGCTGCACTCCTAAATTCGAAAATCGAAGTTCGTATCGTATCGCCCCCCTCACTCTCGTATTAAATATTGTAAGCGTCAGAGGGACGGAACGACACGAACTTTGATTTTCCAATTTCGTAGTTAGCCCCGCAGCTTCGTCTGTACGACACGGACACGGTCTTCTAAGTTTTCGCGGAATATGTTTTCTCTAATGATTCATTTCCCAATTGCTTTATATGGAAGAACGATTTTTCTTATCATCATCATTATCATCTCTTCATCATCATCATCATTTCGGCCTATATTATAATACGTTCCACTGCAGGGCGCAGGTCTACTCTCAGAATGAGAAGACTTTCAGTAAGTACTTCAGGATTATTACAAAACTGACCTATAGGGTTTACAGGATAGCTCTGAAACACATGTCCGAATAATTTACAGTATTAAGAAAGAAAATCGTTCGTCCATTTGAAACAGTCGGTAAATGAATAATTTGGAAAAATATTTCAGGCCAAAAGCCAGGATACGGTATGACACATAAATATGTGTTTCATTTTCACACAGAAATATGCCGTAGAGTCGCAGCAATCTTACAAAATTTAATGTAGTAACTGAGTGGCAAAATAAAAGGAACCTCTTCCAAGTAACGCCTGAATCAAGGTATTATAGGCACAAGTCTAAATATTAATTAAACAAAGACGTTTCTGTTATTTAAACATAAAATATAATTATCAATCACAACAACGATATACTTAGGTAGAGTGAATAGAGGGTTCTTTTAAATGCGAAGTTGCATTGAAAGGCTGTGCTTATTAGCAGTAAAACATATTATGACGAGGACATTGAACCGAGAAGTTCCGAGAATTTTCGATCAATCATGTTGCATTGCAAAGTAACGGACTTTAGTAGTATGCTAAGAGTTATAGCTTTAATTGAAGACGAGATAGTAAAGTTTTATGAGCTAAGAGTTGCGTTGGCACTGCCTGCTGCTTCGCCTACCCATAATGGGGTTATCATCTTGCAGGACCTACGAAATTTGTGTTGAATAATGTAGAGTTAACAAACTTTGCCCCATATGAATTACACACAGGAAGATCTAATAAAAATCTAAAAACATGGGCAGTCAGCTAATAAAACTAATCAAATGTATGGTTTAACCTATGGCCTCTCGAGCATAGGATCGTGGGTTCAAACTCTGGCTCGTATCTGTAAGTTTTGTATATGAGAAATTTTGCGAGATCTGCACAAACCTGCGAAGAAACTCAATGGTGTCCGTAAAGTTCCAAATCCTCACTGGGCCTGCGTTAGAACTACGACCTAAGCCTTCTCATTCAGAGAAGCGCAACGTATACAGGCGGGGATGCAGAATAAAATCTGAAAGGCGCCATTAGACGTTACAGCCCTGCTTGCGATTGGCTCATTTATCTATTTATTTGACCAATCACAAATCTGAAAGTTGACAAACAGACCCCAAGATACTAGCACCAAGTCAGCTCAGCTTGTCACAGAAACTCTCAAGAGAAGTTAAGCCGCATTGCATTGTGTCACATTGTGTGTTGCATTGTGTTCACATTTATCTGATGCAGTGTGTTGCAACTTGCAACGACTTGTGTTGTGTCGTACACAAGCTATAGAGAGACAGAGAGAGAGAGAGAGAGAGAGAGAGACAGAGAGAGACAGAGAGCATCACAACACAACATAATACGAAGCCGCATTCCCATTTATCTTTAGTGTTGTATCGTGACGCATCAGAACGGCGTCGGTTTCATAAATTTTATATGTTTGCGTTCACATTTATGTGATGCAGTGTGTTGTAATGATTTGTGTTGTGTCGCACACAAGCTATAAAGAAAGACAGAGAGAGAGAGAGCATCACAACACAACATAACACGAAGCCGCATTCACATTTATCATTAGTGTTGTATCGTGACGCATCAGAACGGCGTCGGTTTCATACATTTTATATGGTTGCGTTCACATTTATGTGATGCAGTGTGTTGTGACGACTTGCGTTGTGTCGCACACAAGCTAGAGAGAGAGAGAGAGACAGATAGCATCACAAGACAACACGAAGCCGCATTCACATTTATCTTTACTGTTGTATCGTGAGGCATCAGAACGGCAACGGTTTCGTATATTTTATATGGTTGCGTCCACATGTGTGTTGTGACGGCTTGTGTTGTGTCGCATCACAAGCTACAGAGAGACAGAGAGCTTCACAACACAGCACCACAGATACCTAAATGCGAATGCGGCTGAATGACCTTCCCATCCCAACTAGCGTCATTGTTGCTGCTACTTAAATCCACCTACGCCGCAGATTCGGCGACATCGCCCACTACTCAGGTCATTTTATCCCAACGGATGTGCCTCGTTACATGATGCTATTGTGTTAACTAAATATAGCAGATAGTGATCGATAGAGACAGACACGATCCTTTGTAGTGTGGGAATACGCAGGATGTCTGCATTCTTCTGTTTCTTATTGTTTGATAAAAATGTGAAGCTACGATTGTAGTAATTAACCATCCCAGCCTATACACATCCCACAGCTGGGCACAGGCCTCCTCTCAGAACAAGAGGGCTTGGGCCATAGTTCCCACGCGGGTACAGTGCGGATTGGGAACTTCTCAAGCACCATTGAATTGCTTCGCAGGTTTGTGCAGGTTTCCTTATGATGTTTTCCTTCATCGAAAAGCTGGTGGTAAATTTCAAATGTAATTCGGCACATGAAGTTCGATTAACTCAGAAGTGTAAGCCGGGGTTTGAAACCACCACCATCTGCTTGAGAGGCGATAGGTCAAACCACTAGGCCATCACGGCTTGTTATTAAGCCGTTTTATTTCTACTTTTTGTCACGAGTTTCTTTTAAGTTTAAGTTTAAGTTAATAAGATAGTTTTTTTTATATATATATAAGAGGGGGCAAACAAGCAGACGGGTCACCTGAAGGAAAGCGATCACCGTCGCCCATGGACACCCGCAACCAAGGGAATCACAGGTGCGTTGCCGACGAGTTTGGTTTAAGTTCGCCTTTGTACATCTCATTACCCTGTTTTTTTGTTAATTTCATGTGTTTTTATGTAGGAACATTAAAGAGTTTTACAATACAATAATACTACTCGCGGTCGATAGTGCTAGACGTATGTACGTCATGTACGAGCGTCTAAGCAATGCCTCGTTTGTCGATCATTTTGTCGTTCGTATGAAGTCAAGTTTAGAAAACGTACTGCAGGGCTACTACGAAATTCTAAAATCGAAGTTCGTGTCGTTCCGTCCTTCTGACACTTATAACTATTTGATACGAGAGCGAGAGAGACCGCACGATACGAACTTCGAGTTTCGGAGTAGCCCTGCTGGTTATTGCGACTTACGAAAATCACACCCATTTATACGGTTATATCTATCAGGTGAAAAATTTAGAAGTATTGAGAAAAAGCCTGATTTCTTTAAAAAAATCTGGAATATTTACTTATCCGCGTTACGTTTTTTTCTCAAACGGATAATATAATTCGAAATGTTATTTATTATTTTTGGGACCAGGATCTCGATTCACGACGCGTTGCCGCGAGTAACAGCGTTTTTAGGGTTCCGTAGCCAAAATAGCAAAAACGGAACCCTTATTTTAATTGTCACTAAAAAATGTGCTTCGTATCTACCTTTGTAATAAAAGATCTTAATAATAATGATAAAAAAACGTCCCACTAATTAGCTATGCTGTATAATTGAGATTTAAACCTTCGGGTGAGATTACTAGACTTTGTAGACTACCTAACTAATGGCAGTTTAATCTAGAGTTATATGAGAATTGTCATTCATTTCAGTAGACAATAGCCATTAGAATGTAGTAGGATTGGTAGTAGGTAACTATAATTGATATCGTATCATATCAAATGTTGTTTGTCAACAAGCCGTTTATGTAGTTATTCCTCTAATTAGATTTCTGATTATCTTTATACAATATTTAGAATACGAAATTAGTTCATGGCAAAAAATATATGTCGATGTATACGTACGTGTGCCCTGGTTTGAATGTAGGTGTAGGACCAATATTGGGAGCAACGAAATATTCCGCTCTTCCTATCGATATTGACAGGACACGTAGGCGGTAGAGGGGATGGCAATCAATCAATATTACTAAATCTGGGGGCACGGCAATTATATTATTTATGGAGCAATTAGAAATATTTCCTTATACTTAGTTATTAGAAATGTAAGCACGCTGATTTTTTTCAATTTAAACAAAGTGTTAAAGCTGTGCTAGCTATTGAGTTAATTAGAGTAGTAGCTAAGTATCTAGGATGGACTGAACATTAAACAACATAATTACATAGGTCAGAAATATTCAAAGGTAAGTATCTGAAACGTCGTTCATTTCATACATATTAATATTTTATTATTCATTACCTTATGTTTAGGTAGGTACTAAAAACAAAACTACCCGAAACGAACAAAAAGTCCAGGTGATAGAATACCTATAATATGTTTTTTTAGCCAACATTTATCACAATTAATGGGGTAGATAGGTACATACTCTTTCGCTACAAGTTTATATTCGACTCAAAGATATAAACATAATTTCATGTTTAATAATAATAAACAAATTGTAGACCGTACTTTGAAACCAAACTACAAATCCGTACCAAATTTCAACCCAGTTCTTTCACTAGAAGTAAACGAAATTCGATTTGTAACATTGAAAACAACTTAAATAATAACTACGTACCAACATTACGTACAACAACAAAGTAAAAAAAAAGCTTGTGAAAAGCGTATAACAGAGCACTGCATTGTAAATTAACTCATTTTTAATTCATCAAAATTCATCATTAAGTTTCGTCTTATGCAAGCTACACAGTATATAAATACAAAACAACTTGTATTTATATTCTGTGCAAGCTATGCAAGAGAGCACGTGGTAAAGGTGTCGCGAAAAGCTCAACGAAATTATATAGAGGTGACACCTCAGACGCAATACGCGCGCAAATAAACAGCTGATACGTAGATCCCTACCCTTCTTAAATTAAGCGCACGAAAGGTAAAGGAAATAATGCTTCCAATTTATACAAACAAAATTTGTAGCTGGATATTAATTTTTCATTAAAATAAAAGCTTTACTATCAATGTTTTCCAACCAAATAAAATCCGTGTTTGACACGCAAATCCCGCCCTTATGCTGTCCAAATACGAACTAACCCCCGCAACTGAAATGACCTTTCCGTGACATTACATCACAATATAAAAAACTCACCTTTTTATTCAGCAGCTCTACGGTTTCCCCCGGTTCCGCTACGTCTTTGGCTTTCACCGTCATTTTATCACCAACTTTAAACGACACGTGTTTAATTTACGGTTAAGTAATTTATTCGGAGGATTATTTTGGACAACCGGCGCGTCCTAGTACGATTCCTTTTTATGCACCCCTCGCGTGTCTCGCGCATGCGTTCTGCCGGGACCCCTCGTAGCAATGGCGGACCGCGGCTTGTTTCTCATTGTACAGAGCTCTGATAACCTTTGCACTATGATCGGGAGGCAAGTTTGATTTGTTATGTTATGTTATTAAAACAATATGTTTACACTCGAATGTGGTTATGTCCCTTGATCGTCGATTATTTGTTACGCAACGGGCAACGAGAAAAGGATGTTGCGCGAGATTTAGTGCATTAAATATAAAAGTGGTGCAATTTCAGTGGTTGAAATAGGTGCAATAGTTACGAAAGGGTATTTTCTAAGGAACGCTATGATGTCGTCAATGAGTGTCTGTACAACATAGGTACCTAATTTAATTAAGTTGATTTATTCTAATCTAAATTTCACGACAAAAGTGTGGTAAACAAGGTTGCTAAGTTACAGTAAACATGCCATAACTGAACGAGGCAGAGCGATTGCATAACTAAATCTATTTTTTTAACGAATTTGTTTTCGGGTATGTACAGATCGCGTCAGAGAAAAGGAACCCCCCTTTGGTAATGACATCAAAGCGTTCAATATTTTTGTCACGTTACGTAGGAAGCCAGTTGGTCTAGTGGATAGATAGTTAGCTTCGACCTGCCTCGTCATACTAAGGTTCTCAGTTCAAGCCCCTGCGGCTTGAAATCTTTTTGTTTTTCTTTTTTGTTTTTATTAATCACCTGCCGTTGATTAATATTAGAGATCTTTGTTAAAGTAGGCATGAGGTATAATAAAAGATAGGCATGTTGCAAACGCAATATTTGTTTATTTATCCATAGATTTCTGGGTCAGTATAGGTATACAGTTTTCAATCTGTGTTAAAATATGATTATTTACTTAGATTTTGAATTCAACTAAATTTACTAATAGAACACTTGCTTTCGCATACATCATATTAATTTATAAAAACAACACTTATTTTAGACTGTTAACATTAATTGTCGCTGTGATTACTGAGAAAAAACCAACATGCTTAACTGTTGTAGTATAGCAATTTACATCTTTCTCTTTTATCACAGTTTCTGATAACCTTTTTGACACAACACATTAAAAACAATACCTATGTGAGGTCAGATGGTGCATCATTAACAAATGACTCGTCAACAAGGGTAATTTGACTGATCATAATAAAGGTCTGTTTAGTATTGATCAACTACGAAATAACAATAATAGGAATTATAACACTTAATAGGAATTTTAACACTTGCTCTTTCGTTCTAATGCTGTTTTATTGGTTAGTAATTAATGTTCCTTTTAGTAACGGAGAGGATAGCTCTCACTGTCTTTTACTTCTTGAAGCCGTGTTTTCATGCTCGAAACCACTTTGAAACATGTATCACTATTACACAACAGTTCCCATGTTTCATTTACCTCATTATCCAAATTCTTATTAGATCTTATCTCACTGGAGTCCCAATTCAATACCATCTGACCCCACAAGTTTTCTATTGGATTTAGGTCCAGACTTTTAGTCAGCCATTCAAACACCGTTATGTTTTTTTGGTAATTTAGCCAGTCTCTGACGATTTTGGACTTATGCACTGAAGAATTATCGTGAACCAGGTAAATTTGTCCTTCAGGATAAGCCACACGCACTGACGGCAGCATTACGTCCTTTAACACTTCAAGATATCGCTCACTGTTCATGCGGTCGCCTATTTCCACTAGCTCGCCTGGTCCCATTGAAGATATACATCTCCAGTAGGTAACCTAAAACATTCAAACCTTTTAAAATATGTTGCAACATGGTGATCTAAGAAAACTTCAAAATAATATTAAATACACGCCTTGAACGTATACCTACTTAATATTATAAATGCGAAAGTAACTCTGTCTGTCTGTCTGTCGGTCTGGCTGTCTGTCTGTCTGTCGGTCTGTCTGTCTGTCTGTCAGTTACGCTTTCACGTTAAAACCGCTGAACCAATTTTGATGAAATTTGGTATAGAGATAGCTTAAGCCCCAAGGATCAACATAGGATACTTTTTGTTCCAGTAGAGGGCGCCACCGCGCGATAACCTAGGTCCGCGCAGGCGAAGTCGCGGGCATATGCTAGTAATATTATAAATGCGAAAATAACTCTGTCTGTCGGTCTGTCTGCCTGTCTGTTACGCTTTCACGTCGAAACCGCTGAACTGAATTTGATGAAATTTGGTATAGAGATAGTTTAAGCCCTAAGGATCAACATAGAATACTTTTTATTCAGGTAGAGGACGCCACCGCGCAATAACCTAGGTCCGCACAGACACCGTCGCGGGCATAAGCTAGTTTTAAATAAATGTGTTAAGTTAATTACACAAAAATTGTAAAAAGATTTTATTAGTATTTACCTAGTGTTGATCGCCTGCTTGTTCTGAGATCTAACACGTCGTTGGGGGTATACCTCTCCCCGCTCCCCACTTCATCTCCACAAAATTTTTCGGCCATCCATGTCCGACTTAAAGCACTTTTCGTCCGTAAATATAACTATTTCGTTTTCCCAGTCGAAATTTAAGTAACGAGTGGCAAAGTTTACTCTGTTGGTGCGGTGATCGTCAGTACGCTTAATTTTTCTGGCCGGATTATAATTATGGATATTCGCCGCGTGTAGATGATATCGTCGAACTGTTCTGAGAGACACCCAAAAGTTTCAGATCACATTTCACATAACCCGTCGCTTGATACCTTCGCTTTGTATCGATCTGTTTTTCTCTGTATAAAAGAAAACAATAATATTAGAAATACATACAAGAAAAGTGCAATTGGTCAGAAATATTTCAACAATAAATATTATTATTTCAAACTTACCGTTACGTTCATATCCCGTGCTATTTTCTTTATAAAATATGTTATTTTTGTTCCCAGAGAACAACAATTATAGCCTTCAAAAAAGTTGTTAATCGAAATAATAAAAGCTTTTCGTGAACTTAATAAATCGGACAATATAACAACGTGGAGATATTCACACAAGGAGATCGACACGAAACGTAACGATTTGTAAATTTCGTTAAAAATAAATACCCTCAGGTTAGTAAATGGGACTCATAAAGTGTATTATCCTACATTCAACCTTAAGTAGCAGTTTAATACAACAGTCTTCGATAATTCTCTGAAGTTACAATAAGGTAGTGCAACAGTCGGCAATAAACGTAATCTATCTGTTCATATCTATACGCATTAGCTAGAACAGGATGCAAAGATTAAGTAAATATCTGCCACCCTCAAAGTCTGAATACGAAAAACAAAGTTAGAACTCAGTATATCTATAGTCGCTGCTTCTTTGAAAGTCGCTATTTACTGTGCGATAAGGTTGTCTTTGCTTTGGCGCTTGGTGCATATCTACTGAATACTAATGACAATGGCACGCAAACGCAACTAGCAACTATTAATTTTACAACCATCGTCAGGTATTGAAATGGCCTAGCGGCAAATCGAAGAGTTCGACCTGTGCGCTGCTCGCAATGAACCGAGTTCGATTCCGAGGATTTCGATGGGGGAAATTTGTTACATTTAAAAAAGAGATATTTTTGATAGTTGTCATTCACCGGTTGGTGAAAATGGACTGTGAATGTGAATGTAACTTGCAATGCGAGTATTGAATGTTATAAGAATTATGAGTTGATGTCCGCTCGTGGAATAACAATAAAACAATAAAATTGTTACCTACACAATTCGGATCGTATTCGAATATTATTACTAAGGTTCTCTTGTCTCACTCACACCACCGAAGATCGTATCAATTCAAATGTGGTTAAAAAAAATATAAATGGTCAATTTTTTTTTTCAACTTATTTAAATGATCAGAAAAATACTACAAAAAAATAAATAAACCAAAAACATAAATAAAACAAAAAGTGGATTTGAACCCGAGCCCTCCCTTTAATGCACTTGTCTCAGAGCTCGCGATAGTTAACCGCAGGGCCAGACTGATCTGTCACGTGTCACACAGAGGGGTTCCTTTTCTCTGACGCGATCTGTACATCGAACGCGAAGCGAATCCTTATCTCTTCTACTACTAACTGCACCATGTTCGATCCCACTCCCAAACACCAATGAACAATAATGTATACATCGAATGCGAAGAGAGTCCCTATCTCTTCTACTACTAATTGCACCATGTTCGATCCCACTCCCAACCACCAATGAACAATAATGTACATCGAACGAGAAGAGAGTCTCTATCTCTTCTACTACTAACTGCACCATGTTCGATCCCACTCCCAACCACCAATGAACAATAATGTACATCGAACGAGAAGAGAGTCCCTATCTCTTCTACTATACTAATTGCACCATGTTCGATCCCACTCCCAACCACCAATGAACAATAATGTATACATCGAACGCGAAGAGAGTCCCTATCTCTTCTACTACTAACTGCACCATGTTCGATCCCACTCCCAACCACCAATGAACAATAATGTACATCGAACGCGAACAGAGTCCCTATCTCTCCTACTACTAACTGCACCATGTTCGATCCCACTCCCAACCACCAATGAACAATAATCTATACATCGAACGCGAACAGAGTCCCTATCTCTTCTACTACTAACTGCACCATGTTCGATCCCACTCCCAACCACCAATGAACAATAATGTATACATCGAACGCGAAGAGAGTCCCTATCTCTTCTACTACTAACTGCACCATTTTCGATCCCACTCCCAACCACCAATGAACAATAATGTATATCGAACTCGAACAGAGTCCCTATCTCTCCTACTACTAACTGCACCATGTTCGATCCCACTCCCAACCACCAATGAACAATAATGTATACATCGAACGCGAACAGAGTCCCTATCTCTTCTACTACTAACTGCACCAGCACCATGTTCGATCCCACTCCCAACCACTAATGAACAATAAAGTTATTTGAAAAAACAGGGTGTACTGCCGTTTCGGCAAAATATTTGTCGCCAAATTTCACTTTCCAAAAAACTTATCGCTGCAGTTTCGGAATTTTTGTTACGTAAGCCCATTTAAAAAAAAAAAAAAAAAAAAAAACGGTCAAATTATATTATATATTATGACAAACTTTTTCTTTTGGCTAATATTATGTTCCAAAATTACACTTCGAACACGATCCAGCTGCTACCAGAAAAGTAGGTTAGGTTAGGTTAGAACTGTGTCCCCTGCACGCACAGATACGAACTGTTATCAGAAAAGTAGGTTATTATGCCATGCAATATTTTGGGAAGAAGCATTATGCTAAACGATACATTTGACTAAAATACTTGGTAATGAAACATGACGAAAACAAATAATTTGATTAAAAAATTACTAACTTTTAAAATTGCGATAAGTTATTTTAGCAAATGATTTTTTGCCAAATGATAATTTGAGTAAAATATTTTGAGATGTGATATTTAAAAGTTTTTTGCCCATACATTAATCCGAAAAAATAGAAATGTTACATAATTTCGTACATCTTTCCAATTCAATTTGAATCTTAGGAGTCGTGACTTAAGAAATTGTAATAGACTCTACTAAGCTTAGGTATGCAAGCGAAGTGATTAATGTTTTCGGATGGGTTAATTAGGAGACGTGGTGCAGTTGGTAGCACACTGCAGAAAAGGTAACCATATTAAAAATTTACGATGAAAAATCAAAGACAAAAATCTAAACATAGCAGCAGCGTGGGAAGCAATCAAGCCCCAAACAATCGAAAATTGTTTCATAAAAGCAGGATTCCGAAATGATGAGCGTAATATCGTGTTAAAAGAAGAACCCTTCATATCGCAGGATTTTTCTGGATATTCATCCATAGACGATATTGTTGCAACTTACGAAGTGCTTTCAGACGAAGACCTTATTGAGAGAGCAGGTTCCATCCAAAACGCAACTCTAAGTGATGATGACGACGCTCATGAACAGAAGGAAACACCTCCAATTTTGTCAAACGATGGCCCAATCGAATAAACGTGCAAAGGCCTTTACACGAAAAAATTTTTTTTTGCTTTTTTAGCTTACATATGGCCCAAAGTATGTCGTCAATTTTTTTTACACCGATCCGATTAACCGTTTTTGAGATAAAATGTTTTAATTGTTTATTCGTTGGTAATTATTCCATACAAAGTTAAAGTTGGTTTTATTTTTCCTGTAAAATTGCTGTTTTACGATTACACGTTTATTCGTTTGGGCCATCGATTAATGCTCAGGCATTGTCAGTTGTGGCAGATTTAAGACGTTATGTATCGTCTATGGGTAATGGCGAAGACGCGATACATAAATTAAATTATATTGAAAATCTTGTTATAGCAAATGCATCCAAATCACTGCGTCAAACTAAAATAAGTACCTAAGACTCAGTTTCAGTTGCTTCAACAGATACAAGTTTTAAGTTCCTCCTAATTTTCATTTGTGTACTATAGGCAAACCGCTTAACTGAGTCCTCGCCTGCGCGGTACAGGGGCGCGGGGGTAGGACGAGAAAGGGGAGTGAAGGCGGTGCGGGCGGCGAGCGTGAATAACGAGATACACAAGTGGCGAAACGTGCACTAGACAGTTCTAAAGATATGTGACGTCATGTTGGTTAACGAATGGTTTTTTCTGATTGCGGCAGAAGGAGGGTTTTGAGTTATAGTTAAAACTAATTTTCTTGACCGAATCGAGTAAGGTACTGGTAGGAAGTTCCGGACAAGATAAAGAATTTGGACTATACGACACAATACTACAATAATATGTGTGAATCGCAACAAGCTTACTTTTTTGCCAATTTTGGTGGTAATTTTGAAATTAAGACTTTTGAATAAAGTTAAGTTCTCAAATAAAACTAATAGGTATATTAAACAAGTTTACTAAATGGTCCAGTATTACACCAAGTAATTTAGGAGAAATTTAAATTTTAAATTTTTACATTACACCAAAATTTGCAAATGTCCACCATAATTTGAAAAAGCGTCACCGAAATTAGGTACTGGCCACCATAATTAAGAATCAGTGTGACTAATGGCATTTTAAATTGAAAATGACAAGATAAGGGTAAAAATATGTATAAAAAATGATTATTACAAAAATCTTATTCAAGCAAAAGCGCCAATTAAATAGTAGGTACGTACTTCAATACCTGGTATTAAAATTAAAGATCACAATGAAGGAATTAGCCCTTCAATACGATTTCATCATCTTTTTGGTTTATCATTACATATGTATATGTTTTTTTTTGTTTATTGAGAGGTTTTTACTTATCCTTCGGCTTTTTCAATTCTTCGCCTTAAATTAGATTACTTTAATTTTATTTTTTGTTTCCCTTTCAGCTATCTGTTCTTTTTTTCTAGACTTTTTTTTGAGACATTATTTTACTTTGTTCGCTAGATAAAAAAGGAGGACTGTTTATAATAATATTTGTCAAGCGTTGGAAATTCGAACTAACAAAAAAAAAACATCCTTGTGTGTGCCAGACATAACCACACGGTAGGGTTTTGTAACCGTTAAAACAATTCAAAATTAATTGACCTACAGAGGCCGTTATATTTTTTATTTAAATTATTAGTTAACAGGTATATTGTCGATCTGTTTCGAATTTTTAACAGTGATAGTTTAAAAGTTAAGGGGGTGGGCACTGGGCTCTTCAAAAATGACTTTGATAGTTAATATCTAGCGGCTGGGGCTCTGAAGGTATATAGTTTATATGACATTTTTTACTGCATTTTAATAGCTCTATCAAATGATACCTCATTCAATAGAATATGGCAAAAATATTTTTTTTATATTTCCTGGTATGGGAGGGGTTGCAAAAAAATTTTTTTTTATTATTTTACTACATTTTTGTATGCGGGCAACAAGTATACGTCTTCACACAAAATTCCGTTAAAAGCGATCCATAAATGAGCGAGAAAAGGGCTGCAAAATGCCAAAAACAACCACCAAAAACACCAAAATTTAACCACCAAAACTGAAACCAGGAAGAAAATAAATCCTAAAAAAAATGCGGTTACATTTATAACCAAATACGATCAATTCAGTTAAAAAGAAACTCAAAACACTCAAAATGCTTTTAAAAGACAGGTTATAATCATACTCCTTACTATTTTTTTAAAAGCCACCATTATTAGATTTTTTTTGACGCCCTTTGCACCAAAATTGGGTATTTACGTGATTGGCGGGAAACGAAGCGACGAATGACACCAACTTTACCATTGGCTGCAGCAGCGTAACCGGCAGGTACGCGGAGGCGCTATCTGATACTTTATGTATCGTTTAGAAACGAGTAAGATCGAACTAAACTTTGACCACCAAAGTTGGGTTGCGCGCTCGGACGCTTAGATTATATACAACACTAGATGGACCGTCGGCGGCACGAAAACGTCCCCAAAAAATATAAGCCAACTGTTGGCTTATAAGTCATTTTCCCCTCCTCAGTCTGCATTGTGACACCGTAGGTGACGTATGCGGAGCGCGCAATACAAAAGTGCCGAAATATGACCAAATGTGCTATAAAAGTGTGCCGCAATTATAAAGGCAGGATTAAAAATCCTAATTACGTGACTTTCCATCGGTAAGTACTCCAGAATCCATAAAATTTCGTAAGAAAAGATTAAATTATTTAGGTTAGAATTGTGTGACATTTTTTATAGGTGATACCGGTTTCCAGTGCAAAATTCCCCACAATTCAGTCAAAATCGTACTGAAAAGTTTGTATTGGGCACAAAGTCGAAATATATCGATTTCACCTAAACAGTTTATAGTTTCGCCATGTCTGTCTGTTTTAGTTTTATTAATTCATTTTTTATTTGATTACATTCGCCATTACTTTTACTAGCGTCTAATTTTCGTCGTGTCGTAATAATTTTCCCCCAAATTTTGGAGGATTTGACATTACGTGGTATCATTTAGCACGCACACAGTGACAACCGGATTGACGTAACTCGAGTGTAAAGACGAAGCTGTCACGTGGTCGCCACGCACACAAACAAGAAAAAGAGTGGACGTTTTCAATCGCATTGTTTCTTACTGAGGCTCGGTCTAGTGTTGTATATAGTCTAAGCTCGGACGTTTGTTTATGGGATGATTCGGAGCACAATAATTGTACTTACAACGATGATATTTGGTTTTTGCACGCATTAACTAATTAAGAACATGCTTTGACTAAAATTAACCAGAGTTACCAAATGGTTTTTTTACAATTTGAGGATTTCAAAGTAAAAACGGATTCCGGACAGCCCACTAAGTATTGGAAAACGAGTTTTAAAATTTTGCTTCTGCCAGAGGAAGAGGAATATCAATAAATTATTAGGTGCTACAAATGGAGAATTATATAAACTATAGTATAAAAAATATAACAATGCTTAAAAACAAGTTATCAGTGGCATTATCCTATCCTCCGCGTCAAAATCGAGCCTGGAATATTCACCCGTACCTATGTCTATTTTTTGAAAGTCGTTTTTTTTCATTCAACTTAAAATTGCTGTTTTTTTTTCTAAAGTATTCGTATACGTTAAAAACCATTTGTTTGCACTGACTATTAATTTTATGTCCGAAGATATATCGACTCATCTTATCTCGTGTGTACCTCTCACAAAGCGTCCGTAGCCATTAGCACTTGCGATCGCTAGCCGCGGCGCGACCGGAATGAGCTGTGCGCTAAGAAGCGCCTGCCGCTCGCACCTCTTTCACTCCCCTTTCTCGTCCTACCCCCGCGCCCCTATACCGCGCAGGCGAGGACTCAGTTAGGCGGTTTATCTATACCTATCTTTGTTGTCTTTCATTCTAAATAAACAAATTACATGAAATTATGCCAGTTTTATTTTTCACGTTTAATACGATTTCCCGTTTAAGACATTTTTTGTTCGCTAGGTCCCCTTATTATACTAGTTTTTGCCCGCGGCTTCGCCCGCGTGGAATCCGGTTATCGCGCGCTGTTTCCTCGAGAACTGTGCATTTTTTTCGGGATAAAAAGTAGCCTATGTCACTCTCTGGCCCATAAATTATCTCTATGCCAAAAATCACGCCAATAGGTCGCTCCGTTTCGACGTGAAAGACGGACAAACATAGAAACAAACATACCCTTTCGCATTTATAGTAGGGATGTGAAAATATAATCGATTATTAAAAAAATCGATTTTTTTAGAATAATCGATTTTTATTAGTCGATTTATTGACCAGGAATAATCGATTTTTAATTACTCGATTTTTTATTTCGCTATTTCACCCCATACTTTCGATTTTTTCAATAGTCGCAGCTTTGAATTACTAAGTAGATGATTTATTTCGTGGTTTCACATCGTACTTTAACAGCAGCTCTATAATAGTATTACTTGCAACGCCATCTAGTGTCTAATTCAATTCAATTCAATTTATTTCCATAACAATACATATTGTTATATAATACTAACAAACATAACGTATTTTTTTATTATGGCAGCACTCGAAAATTAGTAGGTAGCTTTTGATTATTGAGTTGTGTTGTTTTATTAAATTATCAAAAAATCGATTTTTTTTAAATCGAATATTTTTAGTAAAACAATCGATTTTTAGAAAATCGTTTATTATGTGGTAAAAAAAATCGATTAATATAAAAATCGATTTTTCCCCAGCCAAGTCACATCCCTAATTTATAGGTAATATTAGTATGAATATACTTTGTTATGCAATCGGGCCCTGGTAGGTACCTAATTTATGCTAAACTTATAATTTATGATTGATTGATTTGACGACCGGATAGCCAAATTATTAGAGAACCTGACTACGAAGCTTGAGGTCCCGGGGTAAATAATACGAATGTTTGTTCTCGGGTCTTGGACGTTTAATAAGTAAGTAAGTGCCTCCTATGTATTTATTAGGGTTCCGGAGCCAAAATGGCAAAAACGGAACCCTTATAGTTTCGCCATGTCTGTCTGTCTGTCTGTCTGTCCGTCTGTCTGTCTGTCTGTCTGTCTGTCTGTCTGTCTGTCTGTCCGTCCGCGGCTTTGCTCAGAGACTATCAATGCTAGAAAGCTGTAATTTTGCACGCATATATAAGTGAATTATGCCGACAAAATAGTACAATTAAAAATTCAAAAACAATTTTTTTTAGGGTACCTCCCATAGACGTAAAGTGGCAGTGATTTTTTTTTTCTCATCCAACCCTATGGTGTGGGGTATCGTTGGATAGGTATTATAAAACCATTAGGGGTTTGCTAAAACGATTTTTCGATTCAGTCATTTGTTTGCGAAATATTCAACTTTAAAGTTCAAATTTTCATAAAAATCGAGCGTCCCCCCCCCTCTAAAATCTAAACCGGTGGGTCGAAAAATTTGAAAAAATTCAGAATGGTAGTCAGTATATCAAACTTTCAAGGAAAACTATAACGGCTAAGTTTGCTTGAGAACTATTAGTAGTTTATGAGTAAATAGCAGCGTAGGGTATAAAATATACCTAAACTTGGAAGATTCCGTATAAAATACGAAATCCTTAGAAAAATATTACTTAATTTTTTCCTAATGGCTACGGAACCCTATTTTGGGCGTGTCCGACACGCTCTTGGCCGGTTTTTTTTTTTATACGACTGGAAGGCAAACGAGCAAGTGGGTCTCCTGGTGGTAAGAGATCACCACCGCCCATAAACATCTGCAACACCAGGGGTATTGCAGATGCGTTGCCAACCTAGAGGCCTAAGTTGGAATACCTCAAGTGCCAGTAATTTCACCGGCTGTCTTACTCTCCGCGCCGAAACAACAGTGCAAGCACTGCTGCTTCACGGTAGGATTAGCGAGCAAGATGGTGGTAGCAATCCGGGCGGACCTTGCACAAGGTCCTACCACCTGCTTCTGTTTAAGTATATAAGTTTATCCGTGGCCTAGTATCCATAATACAACCTTTGCTTAGTACAGGACTAGGTCAATTGGTGTCAATTGTCCCATGATATTTATATTTATTGCAATATCCCTTCACCAGCACTAAAACCAACGTCTGGTCTTTTGTGTTTGTATAAAAAATACACTCTGACCAGGTCAGTCTGAATTATTTTTAGGTCAATTATCCATACTAATATTATAAATGCGAAAGTAACTCTGTCTGTCTGTCTATCTGTCTGTTACGCTTTCACGCCAAAACCGCTGAACCGATTTGGATGAAATTTGGTACAGAGATAGAATAGACCTTGGGAAAGGACATAGGCTATCTTTTATCACGAAAAAGAGGCTTTAAGGGGTTAAAATAGGGGGTGAAAGTTTGTATGGTGGAAGTTCGTCGTTGTCGAAGATAAAACTATGAAACTTGGCATAATACTATCCATATCTATACTAATATTATAAATGTCAAAGTGTGTTTGTATGTTTTTCCGTCTTTCACGCCATAACGGAGCGACGGATCGACGTGATTTTTGGCATGGAGATAGTTTATGGGCCCGAGAGTGATATAGGCTACTTTTTATCCCGGAAAAATGCACAGTTCCCGAGGGAACAGCGCGCGATAACCGAATACCACGCGGGCGGAGCCGCGGGCAAAAGCTAGTTTTTCATAATTTTATGCTACTTACCCAACTGTTGATCGCGACCTCGTCCGCGTCTCGCAAGAACGATACCGATAGGTCCGGATTTACCACGTCGGTGCTCCTATTCAGGCGGTTGAAGAGCATCCTGCCCTTTTCAAGTTCAAGTTCAAGCAAAACAACTGACAATAATACTTAGAAAAAAATACAAGAGTGAATCACGGATTAATATTCGAAAGAGCCAATCTGTGGCTCATTTTAAGATGAGTTAGAACGGAAAACCAATCGTGAACTGTGCGCCATTTCTCTTGCTGAGTTACTCGGCGTGGCCGACGGCGGCTCAAAACTACCCTCGTCTTAATCACAATTTATAGTTAGAAGTACGGTTCCATACTACAACTATTATACTTCTTTTTTTTTTTAACATTAGAAAAAGATTAAACATTAAACAATCTTGACGAGCCTTTATATTAAAAAATGTTTAAAAAAAAAATCAGTACTTATGTTACCAAAAGAATGTAATGATCATAACGTCTTTGTTATTTGTTACATATTTGCTGTGGCTTATTTTTCGAAAGTGTTTTTCAATAAAAAGTCACGTCAAGATCGCTTACCTTCTTTCTAATGCTAAAAAAATTGAGTACTTATAAGGGTTACACTGGGTTAGTATATGCTTGTACATCTAATTCCTTTCCTACATTGTTTTTAGCGAATAGTTGCATAAGTTTACCTCTTAACCTCAGTTAAAAAAAATACTGAATTTTTTTACCTAGGTACTCAAACACACTGTACCGACTCTTAGCGCCATCTAGAGAGGAGAGAGCACATAATAGAAACTGCAACCGAGTTCTAAATGGCGCTATCGAAGTTTCACAACTCTTGACTGCTCTTGACGTCAGCCCAGGCATAACACCTGCCTGGAGAGAGACCTCTCTATTGGACCCTCCCCCCCCCCCCACATTGGTCTTTGATGCGGTACCTACACTTTAGATAAACATCGCTGTAGCAAACATAACATAAGATTCGGCGAATTCAATAAAAATATCTGAAAAACTTTTATAAGTTTTCAAATAAACTTTCTCACTCATCGGCTGAAATATTCTTATCTCATTTTATATCATTCTTGTATAAACACAACTGAACCCCACGAACCCAATTTCAATCACCATGGAATGACGAGTTTTCATAATTGCTCTTGTCGATCCGATAATGCAAGCCATATAGTTTCTCATTGATAAAAATTGTTACATCACATCAATGACGTAACGCCACACCCCGTGAAATGTTGCGTCATTTACGACCTTGGGAGATTCTACGTCGGGTGGAAGTGACGCAATTCGGAGTAGCTACGCTTTCAATTTGTATCGGAAGGTTTTTCAAGTTTTTTTTTAATATTTACAAAAAACATTAACACTTTCAGTGCCAAGAACACGCTAGGCGCGTTGTTTGTTGGCATTTTTCGTTGCGAAGTGGAAAAATGCTGCTACGCGCTACGAGCGTAGCAGCGTAGCGATTGCGGCAGCGAATGTGATAATGGGCTCTTGTACATCATTAACATGAGGCCAGAGACTTCAATTTCTGTGATAGTCTATCTATACTTTCTATTTTTACTGTAGCCACTCGTCAAATAAATTATATCTATATAAGCTCAGTTTAGTAATATCAAAATGTATGGAACTGTCAAGCTTAAACTAGATTCATCACTAGATCTATATGAATTTATTTACTCCAGCATACTTATTCCATTACACGCGTAAGTGAACTTTGTTTGAATGTAGGTGACTAGGTGTAATATTGTGGAACTACTGAACTCATTATAATTCTTCTAAAATTATTATTTTAATTATCCTTTAAATAATTAAATTGAACCATCTCTGATTAGGATACACTACTTTTATCCCGGCAAAGTACTAAATTACAGCGAGAAACAACAGCTATGCTAATTACTCAATTCCCGAAGATACTTAACTAAGTATATTTCGTTTCGTATTTTCGCAATGGGCGAATATTCGGCGTTTTTGCAGCGTTTTTTTTTCGTCATTAGTGTCTTCACAGGTGTTATTAAAAGAGCTAATGCTCAGGGTTGTTTTTTATGAAAATTTAAGACAATGCCGATGCTGAATTGAGCGTGATTAAAATTCTCGTGACTTGTCTTTCCGTTGTGCTATAATAAACGTGGGACGCTAATGACGTTTGACCGCGCGGTCAAAACGCTCGAATATTCGCCCTAATACGACAATATAATAAGTAAAATGGATGAAAAAAAAGAGGTTTTTCAATCCGTATAATTGTAATTTATTTTACAATAAAATTACATGCATTACGATACCGCACAATTTTGGGGCAAATTCTAATTACAATAAAATCTATTTACAATGCAAGAGTAATACTACGCTAGAGTTACTTGAGATGGCATTTCATATACAATACATACATTACATACAATATAATATCAGTCCACATCACAAGTGTAAGTTACAATATCCAAGAGCATTTTTCAACCGAAAAACGCCTTGAAATAAGAACTATATTAACTACTAAGTTATCTGGTACAGTCACATAGAACCTTTTTTCAAAATAAATCCATTCCTGTTCAATAATATTCACATATTATATTTTTAATTCATTTACTTATTTTATTTATATTTATTGAGTGTCACAGAAAACTTTGTAGGCTTTCCTTCCTTTTCTAGAATCTAAATCTTAAATATTAGTAGCTTATGCGTTATTATAATAGTTTAGCAAAGAATTTAAAAAAATGATATTTTGATGCGAACTATACAAGGTGCGTCTTCAAATTCAGATGGTTGGATATTAAATAAGCCTGAGCAACCTGTAAATGTTTTCCAAATTTTTCAATCGTTGTTGTGAAATGTTTCCATATATTGATGGAGTGTTCAAAGTGTACTGGTTCAAAAGGCGTGACAAACATTTGAATCAGAAATTCCCATGAAAAGCCTTTACAGGGGCGTTCGAATTCAATTTAAAATCCTTATATCCAGCCTTTAAGTAGGCCGCAATGGGCCCTTGAACACGTCATTTTATTTTAAACTACCAGCGTTTTCGGGAAACCATCATTGCCAAGAAGAAAGCAAACTAACTTTCTTAAAAAATTCGGGAGAATTTAAAAACACCTTGTATACTTATGTGGAAACTGATTCTTGTATATCACTCGAGTGTAATAAGTGTTGCAAATAAATCTGCAAGCTATGTCAATGTCAACATTATATAATCTTGCAATCGTAATAGCAATATGAAAATTCATAAGTTATTTATTATATTATACATTGAGCCAAAGTTTTCCAATGTGTCAAATAAATAATGAGCGTAGAGAACAATTACTGCATATTTATTTTAAAATCAACAAAAATCTTGATAGTGAGGCAAGAATCGACACTAGAAAATTTATTAAAGCTGAAACCTAAAAATTATAACACAGTTTAATTTATTACATTAAAACGAAATTAAAAAAATAAATATATTTTGCTAACGATATTTTTTTTTATGTCATACGCCAAATAATTTAAATTTAAAGCGCCAGTGCAAAGCAAAGAAATATTATAAAGGTTTAATTTAACACCCAACTATGAAATATCTATAAATTCTAGAATAAATACATACATATAAGTTAGTATAGGTACATGTAAATAGAATTATATAGCATACTTCGAAAGATTCCGTATTTCACTAATTATTAGGCCGGTTCTACTACTCGATGATTCCGTTTACATTTAAAAATAGTTATTAATGTAATTGACGCACACATATATACATGAAATGTCCATTTACTATAAAGTTGGTTTGATTAATGAAAATTTCTAAGAGGGAGTTTAGTTTGGACCGTGATCGTGTTTATAATTAACGAATAAGAAAATGTGGCACAGATTTTATTACACTAGTGATTTTATTTGAATGGATTAAAACTTTTTATACGATAAGCGATACCTAACATGAAAAGTAACTTACGACAGCTCGAGACTTAGTCGAAACTACAAATTACAAGTGAAGTGAAGTGATCGGTTAATCAACCGATACGTAATTATGGTGTCTTTATTTAAGGGTTATTACAATAACAATGCTATACCTATAAAACGTAAGGATTAGAAGTTAAACTTTTTAACTTGCGAGTGTTTTTTTCCATACAAACAAATTTTAATTTAATAACGTGAACAATTTTACCTTTTGCACTATAAACAACTTCACCATAGTCTATGATTACCATAGTCTAATGACAAAATGTGTAGGTAAAGGTAATTGCGAAATATGACGGTGCCTGGTGTCTGAATTATTGTCAGCATTGAATTTTGTAAATATTTTGATCTTTGAGTACCCAAAGTTTGTTTGATCTAGTAGCGAGTGAAGAAATCCCTAGTTGTCATTTATAATAATAAAGGTAAAGACCAAAAACTTGCACAGCGTTAAAGCTGCGTTAGCACGTAGTTTTAATTTCCATTAACTTTTTTCATTGTGACACGACAATAATCATACATTTGTATGGATAATTTTCGTGACACAATGGAAAAATAAATCGGCACTAAAGTTATATGGATCAGTTTTTGTGATCAACAATGTCTTGATTGATATACTACTCATATGCCTTGCCCCGTAAGTTTACTTCTCAATGTGGATTATCGCAAATCGTTATACAGATACTAAATTTAAACTTATATTCTACACAAATATTTAAATATCCATATCGGCAGGTACATGAAGATTATTTTTCTTATAATTTCTAAGCAATATGATATGTTTTACAAAATTTTACTTAAACACTCATAATTAAGGCTTATTTTCTTTACATATATTTCTTCATAGTGTAAAACGATTTTCTATTTACAAAATGATACAAACGTGTTATGGCTGACCGCATACTTTCCATATTTAGATATGATTGCAGTTTTTGCACTACCAAATATATTGCAAAATTTAACGATATTTTTTTTTCACGCTAAAATACCTCTACTAACTCTCATTTAGCCTTTAAAAAATCTTAAAGTAGCGGTCAGCCTACTTAACGAGTGGGACACAGCTCGGTATAAGCTGTTATTTATAATATTATAAAAAAACACGCAGATATAGTTCTATTTACAATAAATATTAGCTAAAAAACTCCAACCTGTTGTACTAGATCGATGGGCACATTTTATGCCCAGCAGTTGGATAGCAATAAATATTAAAACCGTTTTAAAAACACAGCAACATTTGAGTTTTATACGATTTTTAAAGTTACAGTCGAAGAGTAAATACTGAGATTCACTGCATTTGAACCTTAAAGTTAACTATTGAAGACTTGTATCCTTCAATACAATATAAATTAGCTTAACTATTTACAAATAGCATTATAAATTATCTCGATTTCGATAGAAAACAAGTATTCAAAATAAAATAAAAAAAAAACAACAAAGGTGACGAAAATTGTAGGTTAGTATATGCATTGTTTCAAAGACGTCTACGCCTAGATAGCTAATATATTTGCAACTGTTAGGATCTATATCCAACTTATCTGTGCTAGATACTCAAACGATGTGCGAGGAAATATCCACCAATACGAATTAATTTTCCTAACCTCAATGAAGTCAACTTCTCTACAGATACGTTTTTGCTCGCACGATTTTTATCCACCTATAAATATTTATCTTTTGGTAGATGGTGCAACTTTTTCTCTCAAAAGATAACGAGTAATAGTAAAAAGAGCGTATCCTTTACATAATTTATTGAATCAGGCGTTACTTTGCGGAGGTCCATATCAATGAACTAAAAGAATTTCTTTGCTCACCCGCGACCCTGAGATAGCTAAGTCTATGCAAATTATGCGTGTTCATGCAGTTCCTCCACCTCCACACTGAAAGAACACACACAAATCACACAAACCCATCTATCACACCACCACAATACACTGACGCGTTTCGAACTCAACCAGAGCTCATCTTCAGAGTGACACAACCTTACACCATGCTACCAGTTGTTAGACTAACAAACCACCACCACTGTTTTAATTTGCCAAACAAAACAAAAAACTACCCGCAAATTATTAATAAATTTTAACTGTGCTACAAAACTACCTTGATTTTTTAATTTTTATTTACTTATTGTCAAGGCATGTTTAACTAACTACCGTTGCTAAAATTAGACCCAAACCGTAGCAAGGGTGATGACACTAAATTTATTTGCTCATTAATAATAGACCCCATACTATTGTACCTAATTATCTCCATACATTCTAACACATCAAGACGAAACCCCTTGTCACAGTAATGTAACACTTCATACGAATCTGAGTCCGATATAGAATGATTTAATTCTAACAGATGCTTAGCAAAATTAGATCTATCAGGATGCTCGTTCCTATATGCCGATACATGCTCTTTAAACCTAGTATTAAAACTGCGCCCTGTCTGACCTACATATACTTTACTGCAGTCATTACAAGTGAGCTTGTATACACCCGATTTAGTTCCTTTATCCACCTTCTCTTTGTGGTTACAAAGTTTAGAGTACAAAGAGTTGTTAGTTTTAAAGGCTACATTTACATTGTTTGATTTTAAAATGTCATAAATTCTATCAGACAAACGACCAACATATGAAATGCTACACCTATATTTGTTTGAAGACTGAGAAGGCAACCCGGCGTGAAGCATGCTATTCACTATCCGAGCCTGCTTCCTCTTAACCAAACCATCTACCATTGATTTTGTATAGCCATTTGTCGTTGCTATCTGATAAATAATATTTAACTCTGATTCAAAATTTTTCTTAGACAGAGGTACAGTTAACAATCTATGTACATAACAAATATGGGTTGCCTTCTCAGTCTTCAAACAAATATAGGTGTAGCATTTCATATGTTGGTCGTTTGTCTGATAGAATTTATGACATTTTAAAATCAAACAATGTAAATGTAGCCTTTAAAACTAACAACTCTTTGTACTCTAAACTTTGTAACCACAAAGAGAAGGTGGATAAAGGAACTAAATCGGGTGTATACAAGCTCACTTGTAATGACTGCAGTAAAGTATATGTAGGTCAGACAGGGCGCAGTTTTAATACTAGGTTTAAAGAGCATGTATCGGCATATAGGAACGAGCATCCTGATAGATCTAATTTTGCTAAGCATCTGTTAGAATTAAATCATTCTATATCGGACTCAGATTCGTATGAAGTGTTACATTACTGTGACAAGGGGTTTCGTCTTGATGTGTTAGAATGTATGGAGATAATTAGGTACAATAGTATGGGGTCTATTATTAATGAGCAAATAAATTTAGTGTCATCACCCTTGCTACGGCTTGGGTCTAATTTTAGCAACGGTAGTTAGTTAAACATGCCTTGACAATAAGTAAATAAAAATTAAAAAATCAAGGTAGTTTTGTAGCACAGTTAAAATTTATTAATAATTTGCGGGTAGTTTTTTGTTTTGTTTGGCAAATTAAAACAGTGGTGGTGGTTTGTTAGTCTAACAATTGGTAGCATGGTGTAAGGTTGTGTCACTCTGAAGATGAGCTCTGGTTGAGTTCGAAACGCGTCAGTGTATTGTGGTGGTGTGATAGATGGGTTTGTGTGATTTGTGTGTGTTCTTTCAGTGTGGAGGTGGAGGAACTGCATGAACACGCATAATTTGCATAGACTTAGCTATCTCAGGGTCGCGGGTGAGCAAAGAAATTCTTTTAGTTCATCGTATCCTTTACGTTTTTTTTGCACTACACATCTTGCTAGTAAGTTCTAATCACTCTTTTAAAAACCCTACTACAATCCAAGGCACGTCATATACTGTAGGAAATAGCTGAATTAAACAACAACTGCTCCATTTTTTAATTTATCCATCGTTAAAGATGATTACTATTTATATTGACAAAAAAGTAAATCCAATTGGACATCATTAGGAAGAAATTTAGACTGGCAACTGGCTACTTGCGTTTAACAAAACTGGCAACAGTTTAAATTACCCCTTCCGCTACCAAAAACATTGATTATAATCTTGGTACCATGAAAATAATTAATGCACGGTAAGTAATACTATGTACTCAAAATTCACCCCAGTCTTCAATGAGTCATATCACCGAACTCTACTTTTTTCCTATAGACCAGTTTTACCCCTTGTGTCAATTTTCAAATGTCTCCCCAGCACGCCAGCACGTTATAATTTGACCCTGAATGAGAGAGCATCGATAAGCTCCCAGACAGACCATCTCCTGTATCATAACCTGACTGTAACATCGTCATCTAAGCTGTTCTCTACTTCGCAGCAAGTCGCCAACTCCTCGAAAGACATACCGTCCAGGGTCATAGTGACCGAGGATATGCTCTTGAACAGAGCCTCTGGATCCAGGTCCTCGGGCAGTTTGGTGAGGAACTGCGCAGCTGATATGAAGTCCATGGCTTTTAGCTCTTCTTGGTAGAGATGGAGGATACCTGAAAGGAAAACATATCATGGATATTTTAATGTCTTCATCGCCCTATTTGAAAGTATGATTACTAAACTATTTACTTTTGTGTGTATAGTACATTCTGATTTGTATTTTAGACAAAACTCCGCAAAGTGACGCAGGTTTCTATTTAAAACTACTTCACTTTACCAGTGTCTTGGACAGAAAATATAAAAAGTGACCTAAACATAGCCAATACAGGATCGCAGACAATCCACAAGCATTCGGTGTGGCAAGTAATACGAAAGCTAACTCCAAATCCCAAATAATGTAGAATAAAATCTAAGTCAAAGAAGAGAAATTTTATAAATGTTTCACCTAATTCTGTGATGATTTCCTTTTCAAAGGAAATGTCATGCAAGTACGTACGTCAAATTCAAATTCAAAATTCAAAATCAAATTCAAATCATTTATTCAGTAAATAGGCCGCAATGGGCACTTTTACACGTCATTTTTTTAAACTACCAGCGCTTTCGGAAAGACCATCATTGCCAAGAAGAATGCGCCGCAAGAAACTTACGTACTTACGCCGCAAGATACGTACTTAAGTAAGTGTAGTAGTAGGCTAAGTGTTCCATTTATGTTTTTACTGTGTTTTTGTAGTGATGTAGTGTTTTTTTATGTCAATTAAATGTTGTGGGATTGAGTTTGAAATAACATTGGACAAATTCTGGGCCAATTAAGAGGATAAAAAGCTTACCTAGCGCTGTGTTGAAGAGGAAAGTGCCCCCGTCCCTTAGGAAGACGTCCCAGACGCGGCAGGCGGCGTCCAGAGGCATGGCTTTGGCGAAGGCGGTGTACAGCCACTCCAGCAAGTACAGCTCTGGGGCGACCGCGTCTGCGAGCGCCGGCAGATTGTGCCGCAGCAGAGTTGTATAGGCCTTCCAGAGTCGCTGGAATTGAAGATGTTTAGCTTTATTTTTTACATACTATCTACAATATTTTATCAGCTCGAAGACGTCTACTGCTAGACAAAGGCCTCTTCTCTTCTAAAGATTTCCGCAACAATGGATCCTGCCCTGCCCTGCCCGCATCCAACTGTTTCCTCTAATGATTACAGATGAAGATGGAGCGACGATCTCATTAAGATTAGACTCTAATCGTAATAAGATCTTCGCTCCATCTTATTTGTAGCCTTCACGCGCTACGTCTTGCGGTTCTTGGTCGCCACTCTAGTACCGCGCCATCTGCTGTCTGTTCTACGAGCACTGTCACGTAGATCTGGTAGATTTGAGGAAGAGCCCCTATCCTAATGATTTTATCACGGGCCCCAAAGTGGTAGTTAGGTTGGCGAAGCACACGACCACCTGGGGCGTCCCACGTTGAGAATAGCCCCGTCGTGAAGAAGGACCCTGGAAGTAATGTACGCACCTGCATGGTAGCGCCGTCTCTCGTAAAGGCGGCGCGGAGTACGGGCCCGTCCAGCAGGTTGGCGAAGCACACGAACGCCTGGGGCGCCTCCATATTGAGGATCAGGACTGCAGCAATGAACGACATACCCTGGAAATAAAGAAAATATACTTCATACAGTAAATGTGCCCCATAAAAAAATTTACTATTATTGAACATGTTCGAAGTTCTAGTTGGTAAAGACGAAAAACAAACCTGTATGTATCCAATGTCTGGTCTATAGCAGACATATGCAGCAAGCAACTCGTGTAGCACATCAAAATACGGCCCGCCGGGTTGAAATATGCACAGATGTGGGAAAGTCCGCGCAATGTCCAGCTGTATCAGTTCCATTGAACACTCATCGCTATAATCGAGTAAATTGGGGTTTGATTTCGAGCAACACTTCTTTGGTCCTGATTCAGTAGCGTGCGATTTTAAATTCTGCTCGCTGAAGTTCCTAGGCAGTCCTAGTCGTGGTTCGTCAGTCTTTTGTACTGGTTCTTCGATCTTCTCGTCGCTTCTGGAAAGTTCTTTTTCTTCCACACATCCGCACGTCCCTTTGTTGACTTTTAACCGTTTCCTTCGTAACTGGGCCTCGTGAAGTTTCTGCTTGGCTTTGGCGACATAGTCCTGGTACATGTCGTGGGTTATCTTGAGTTTGTTCTCGATGGCCAGCTGCCACACCCTGCCGCGGATCGAGGGAGGCAGTCCGCTCCACCACAATTCTTGCGTGCGTTTCGCGTTTTTTCTGGAAAGAACAAAAAGTTTTGTTTAAAAGATCTTCCTTGCATCACCGAATTGTACCTACCTATTATTTTATTAGTATAGTATTAGACCTTATGTACCTATTGGCCTCACGCCACGCAGATTGCGTACTTTGATTAGACTTACCTATGCAGAGCCGGATTAAGTCAGCGCGGGGCCTGTAGCAAATTTTATCATGGGGCCCTTGATTTGCTTCAAGTTTATAGTATAAGTAAAATATTATATTTAAGTCGATCATATTGATGCCATCTCTTTCCTTGCCGGTGTTTTGTGTTGGTTTTGTTCTATTTACATTAATTTAGAAAAAAAACATATTTCTATCTGAATTGACGTTTTTTACGATCAGAAAGCATTGGTCAGCGGGGCCCCTAGATGCGCGGGGCCCGTAGCATTTGCTACTCTTGCTATATGCCTAATCCGCCACTGGACTTATGGGTGAAGACCAAAAAGTTGCACACCATTCAAATGTATGATTAATTTGCGCGTCACAATGGAAAAAGTTAGTGGAAATTATCACTACCTGCAAACGCAGTTTTAACGGTGTGCAACTCTGGTCTTCACCCTTATCCTGATTTTTTATACACCCGCATTATAATTATTAAAATCGTTTCCAAAAATTAAAAATTGAAGGAATACACACCCTACTACGAAATTGTAATTGGCTTAAATACTTAGAATCTAAACGTAAAAAAAACTAACGCAGAAAAAACGCTTCTGAGCTGTCACTGTCAAGCAAGTGTCATCTAATCGATCTTATTTTTTAGCGCGAATTTGCTTTTAATTTAGAGGCTGTTTGTTTTGTTTGTTTAACAATTCATCAATCACAAAATATCACGATGGACAAAAAAAGGCAAAGAAGCGAAAATTGGCAGGAACATGACAAGGTAAGTACGCGTAAGTTTTGATTATTGGCTTCTTATTTCATTACTCACCGTATTATGTTCTCTGTGCTCACCGTAATATGCAAAGTATTTGTTTGCTTTTAGTTATTATTGAAAGCGCTTATCATGGAAAATTATGAGGCCATCGAAAACAAAAACACAGACGCAAATTCTAATACCCGAAAAGTGGAAGCTTGGAATGAGCTTGAAAATTGGTAAGAAACACCACTGCACCAGTGTTTTACCGCTGACGGAAACATACGCTTTGAAATTATCTTTTTCCGGGATAAAAGATTATCAGAAAATAAACTGAATGTGTTGTGTTGAGCAAAAGAGGTACCCATAACTATAAAGAGACAAATCCTGACACATTCACTGACAACAACCAATGATAGTGATAAGTACTCAACTTGAATGCTTGAACTCGGTGCCCTGTTTTCCTGAGCCAAAGACGGGTGACACACTTTCCCGGTCTGGATAATACTCACATGGAAATACAGACCCCATTGTTTGTGTACCTACACGCCCATAGAAACCGACATGATCTTCTGTAGGCGTGTAAGTACACGAAAAACAGGGTTGGTATTTCCATGTTGGTATTATTTGGGCAGGGAAAGAGAGCGTCATCCTGCCAATTATCAAACAGCCATTTCTGACATCTCCGCCTATGTTCTTTTGTAACCATTGCTTATGTTTGTAATATCTTTCCAGTTTCAATACTATGTGTAAGGGGGGAAGACGCACTATTGCTCAATTAAAAAGCCAGTGGGGTGCCATAAAGTCCATTGAAAAAAAGGAGAAAAAAAAGAAAATGGAAGTGGAAATGGGCACATCATTTCCAACTGATGACGGTCCTCTGAAACTTTCCGAACAAGACCCTGATAATGCAAACAATATCCAAAAGTGTCATTCACAGGTGTTTATTGAAGACATTGAGTCAGATTCTGAGACTGACCAGGTATAAAATAAGAAACAAGTGATGTAAAATATTGGAATATTGCAACCTACCCCACCTTAGCACGGGTGCTACTTTGAAGAAATAAGAGGTGAAGAAATAAAGAAAGTCTAGTCTAATCAAATTCATTCACTTCTCATTTCTCACCTCACTTTCTCCAAAATAAAGCCACACTATGCCAGGGTATGTTGCTAACAATACTAATTATATGCAGATTTATTTAATAATTAATTTCTGTTTAAGGTTCAGTCAATGTTGCAATCTCCGACAACCCAACTAAATATGTCAAAAATACCTGGGATTAAAAGAAAGGTTTGTTACACTACAGTTTTACAATCCATACTAATATTATAAATGCGAAAGTGTATTTGTGTGTTTGTATGTTTGTCCCTCTTTCACGCCGTAACGGAGCGACGGATCGACGTGATTTTTGGCATAGAGATAGTTTATGGGCCCGAGAGTGACATAGGCTACTTTTTATCCCAGAAAAATGCACAGTTCCCGAGGGAACAGCGCGCGATAACCGAATACCGGCAAAAGCTATTTAATTAAATAAGATTATCAACACAAGCTTGCTGTTTCTGCTGAAGATATTATCAACATTAGTTTAATGCAAATTACTGACTTTGCTTCCATACTGCAAGACTTTTGATTAAGTATTTGGATGATAGATGATGTATGGATCTGAATTTATTTAATTTTCAGTTACCAGAATCATCAGAAGACTTAGCAGTTGACTTGGTTTTATGTGAGCAAAGATGCCGCACGGAGCTCCACGCCAGGCAGCTGGAGAATGAAGCGATAAAGAAAGAGAACTTGCTGATAGAGCAAAGGCTGTTAAGGAAAAAAATTGATTATTATGAACAAAAAATTAAAAACCGGATGGCTGAATAATTTTATTTCTCTTGCCTTGTTTTCTAGTTTACATAAAGTTTTTTTTTATATTAAAAGTATCCATTAGACATGTGTTAATTGTTGAACCTATTGCAGTAAACCTCGGCTACTACGGAATTTGCCGTGCCTACTATCGGCGGTGGCTCACGATCGCATTCACCATCTCTTTCAACCCTTATCCTATAAATGTTTCTCTCTCTCTCTCTCTTTATCTCTATACCTTGTGATAGAAAGAAGTGGTGAAAACGTGACAAATCACCACCATCTTGCTCGCTAATCTTGCCGTGAAGCAGCAGTGCTTGCACTGTTGTGTTTAGGCGTGGAGAGTAAGAGAGCCGGTGAAATTACTAGCACTTGAGGTATCAAATCTTAGGCCTCTAGGTTGGCAACGCATCTGCAATACCCCTGGTGTTGCAGATGTTTATGGGCGGTGGTGATCTCTTACCATCAGGAGACCCATGGCTCGTTTGCCATCCAGTCAAATAAAAAAAATTTAGTGCCTTGCAAACAAAGACGCGGGCGACAGGTGGTATGTTATCCCATTTTACTATAACCTAAAAAAAAAACCATATAACTACGTTTACTATGATATAACGTTACATTCATCATCCCAGCCTATATAATTCCCAACTGCCGGCTTGGGCCGTAGCCGCACACACATTGAATTGCTTCGCAGGTTTTTTCACGATGTTTTCCTTCACCGTATTAGCTCGTGGCAAATTTAAAATGTCATTTCGCACATGAATTTCGAAAAACTCACGAGGGGCGAGCCTTGGTGAACCCATGATCCTCTGCTTGAGGGGCTATAGCCATAGGTAAAACCATTAGGGCACCACGGGTTCCGCGTAACGTTAGTATTTTTAACAACACAAAACAAACAACAGACAAACGAAAGCCTGTTCTACTTTGATCACCATATTTCACCACGAAACTAGTTCAGTTTATTGTTTCCATACAATCACAATTGGCAAAACAATGAACAAAGCGGGAAAGAGAGAGTGTCTGTCTATCAGTTATTGTTGTAATACAAACAAGTACGCATAAACTAAAAGCATTCGCGTTTGGTTTGTAACGTATACGAAAATAGAAAATGACAAAATTACCATGTCAAGTTAATTACAACAGAATAGAATTACAATAACATAGAATAAATAAAACCGGCCAAGAGCGTGTCGGACACGCCCAAAATAGGGTTCCGTAGCCATTACCACAGAGAACATAATATACAGAGACACCACCTAGTACAAGCAAACGGTATCACCCTAATACTGGCTATACAACTGGCTATTTTTCTTTTCTTTATTTTACAATAGAAGGCACCACTGAGAACACAAATAACACGATACCTATATGCCATCTAGCGAGACACTAATGATACGGGTGTCGCTTGTTAGCCCAATATATAGCTTGACTAGGACATGACAGGGTTGGTAGATGGCGCTACGTTATATAACCTACTCACGGCCGCTGGTCAGTGCGTAAGCAATCGAGGTTTCGTAGATCCAAACCTATTCGTAATCTGCTGAAAACGCTGTCAGCCATTTTAGTTTATAGATTATCTACAGCTTAGGGCTATATTACGAAACTCAAAGTTCGTATGGTACCGTCCCTCTCGCTCTCGTATTAAATAGTTTAAGTGTCAGAGGGACCGCACGACACGAACTTCAAGTTTCGTAGTAGAGTAGTGACGATATGTAGTTTTAATTTTTTTTTTATTCGACTGGAAGGCAAACGAGCAAGTGGGTCTCCTGGTGGTAAGAGATCACCGACGCCCGTAAACATCTGCAACATCAGGGGTATTGCAGATGCGTTGCCAACCTAGAGGCCTAAGTTGGAATACCTCAAGTGCCAGTAATTTCACCGGCTGTCTTACTCTCCGCGCCGAAACACAACAGTGCAAGCACTGCTGCTTCCCGGCAGGATTAGCGAGCAAGATGGTGGTAGCAATCCGGGCGGACCTTGCACAAGGTCCTACCACCTGCTATTATGCGATTATGCAATTATCTATATATATAAAAATCAATTGCTGTTCGTTAGTCTCGCTAAAACTCGAGAACGGCTGGACCGATTTGGCTAATTTTTGTTTCGAATTATTTGTGGAAGTCCAGGGAAGGTTTAAAAGGTGAGTAAATATGAAAAAAAAATGAGGCGGTACGAAGTTTGCCGGGTCAGCTAGTAGTATATAAATATAAGTGTTGTGTAGTGTATATACTTGGTTTGGTGTTTTTCAAAATCCTCTAATATCTCAGAAACGGTGCGTCCTAGCTCAAAAATAGCCAAATTTTCAACCCCCTCCCAAGCCCATCCCCTACGGGACTACCCCGGACCCAACCCCAAAATTTCATCCCCCCCCCCCACTTTTAGCACATTGACCAGCCTAACCAGACCCCTGATCCAAGGGTAGCAAAAACTTCCAGGGCCTATAGCTCCGGAACGGGGCTACTCCGAAACACGACGTTCGAAGTTCGTATCGTGCGATCTCTCTCACACTTATACTCGCATCGCACGACACGAACTTCGAACGTTGTGCGATCTCTCTCACACTTATACTCGCATCGCACGACACGAACTTCGAACGTTGTGTTTCGGAGTAGCCCCGTTCCGGAGCTATAGGCCCTGGAAGTTTTTGCTACCCTTGGATCAGGGGTCTGGTTAGGCTGGTCAATGTGCTAAAAGTGGGGGGGGGGGGATGAAATTTTGGGGTTGGGTCCGGGGTAGTCCCGTAGGGGATGGGCTTGGGAGGGGGTTGAAAATTTGGCTATTTTTGAGCTAGGACGCACCGTTTCTGAGATATTAGAGGATTTTGAAAAACACCAAACCAAGTATATACACTACACAACACTTATATTTATATACTATAATTGCCAAAACTGTCAAACCTGCTAACTAGGTGGAAGTGCACTCCTAGCAATAACGATTTAAATATGCTTAAAAAGCTATACGCTCCGTAAGACTTATTGTGAAGTGTAACACTAACTACAGTAAACGTTATTAAATAATTATTTTCGTGGGAAAAAGTGCGTAAATAGTGAAAACCGTGATGATCTTATTCGCTCGCAAGTCATCGCCTTAATCTACCCACATATATATAAAAAAAAAAAAAATTGTCAATTAACCTTTCATATTCAAATAACTGTCAGATCGGACTAAATGTCAGTGTCAGTGTGATAGTGTTACCAGTGGGGTGTCACAAAACTCCCACAAAACAGTTGTATATATTCTATCTATTTTGATTTAATATTATTAAATGGTTGTCGAATATGGCACCTACATGTGTAAAATGCCAAAAAAAATTGCACAAAGACTCTCTAAAGTGCATGAAGTGCAAAAAAGTGTACCACGTAGAGTGTACTAATCGATCGAAACTATATGATCTAATGACACCGGAACGGAAGAAAAAGTGGAAATGCTCATCATGCTGCTGCTCTAATACAGCAAACGAAATGACTAAACCTCCTAATACTTCAACAAATAAGGAGACGCAGGAAGAGAGTACAAAGAATAAGCCAAACAGTAGTATATCGGTTGACTCTTTACCTGAAAAGGATAACATTGCCACAAATAAAAAAAGTAACTTAACCAGCGTACCAAACGAAAATATTCACACGAGTAAAACGTCGATAAGTGCCCCATCCGCTAAACCTATATGCAACGAGGATAAATCACCAAGCAAAGAACACCTAGCTAAGATTCAAATTGCCCCTCACTCACCGGAAATTACTTACAGTGACTCAAAAAATATAACCCATAGAAAAAAAGTACAAGCAAATATTCCAACAAGTAATTCTTTCGAGTCACTCCCATCAGACTTGGAAGACTTGGAGGATGAAATTTTATGTGATGACACTATCCTGAGTCGAAAAAATCTAAATAGAAGCTGTCCAGAGTCCATCACAAAACATTGTTTTGACTGCGAAGCTCTTCAGTTAAAACTGTCAGCAATACACCAAAAATATGCTTCCGCTGAAAACGAGATAGAGCTACTATTAGCAGAAAATTACAGACTAAAAAAGGAATTACAAAAGCATGAACTTAAAATAATCAAATTAAAAACAATATGCGAATCCACTGAAGGTACACCCACGGGCAAACATAGCAGCGTAAAACAAGCTACGACGATGGGGCAAACGAAGACTCCAAACCTAGCCCCACTTCATGATTCACCTACACATGCAGAAGTTTATACGGAGTATCAACAAACCAGTTACCAAGGCGCCATCACGATGGATTGCGTACACCAACCACCACTACTATCGGCAAACAATCAAACACTGGCTGATAAATCATCGCCTAATATTTGTATGATCAGCAGCAACACGACTCACACGATGAATACGGCAGAGCGAGCACTGCCGGAAGCTAAACTATGTCACTATCGTATACCAGGAGGCGGCGTTCATCAGCTTTTTCAGTGCCTTGAAAACAAACTCAAAGACTTTACGTATAAAGATTTTTGCATTATATACATTGGTAATAATGATTTTGAATGTACACAGGACTATTCAAAGTTGATATTATTTATAAGAGAGGCATTACTAAAAGTTCAGCACACAAACATTATTATCTGCCTACCCACGTATAGACTAAATAATTATGTCAACTTATTTAACAAAAGAGTAGAAATTTTCAATAACTTACTTTATTTTGACAATATTACATATGAATATTCTTACATCCTCGATTCCAACTTAAACATACCGTACAAAAGAGAAATGTTTATGTTGGGGTCGGGATACATAAATAGACGTAGTCTTTCTATAATCTTTAAGGACTTAGCGGATCTGGTGGGATACATAGCAGAACCTGTACTGGCAAACAATGAATTTTATAATGATAACATGCGAATAATAAACAAATCACCTGTTGACACAGCAAAACGAAACACCCAAACAAAGCCAAACGAATCCTCATTTTTTCGTAAATGAAAAAGGAGATTCGTACCTATCTATTTTTCATCAAAACATCGCTGGTCTGATAAATAAAACTGATTTACTTGTTGTTCACATTGATGACCTAAGAGCCCAGAACATCAATGTTGACATTATGTGCATTACGGAACACTTTATAATGGCTAATCATAAGGACCTTTTGACAATACCTAACTATAGATTAGCAGCGTGCTTCTCGCGTGAAAAAAATCGAGGTGGAGCGTGCATACTTGTGAAGGTAGGACATCAGTACAAGGAATTACCTGACATTGCAAAGCATTCAGTAAGTGGAGTAGTTGAATGCTGTGCGATAGAATTAAGCCTACACAAAATAATTGTTATGTGCATATATAGAACTCCTAATTTTACTAATTTAAGTACATTTTACGAGAAACTAGACATAATATTAAAAAATATAACTAATAACAGTAATAAGAAAATTATAATTTGTGGAGACTTTAATATTAACATTCTGAAACGAAACCATACATCTTTACAATTTGAATATATTCTCTCTAGTTATAACTTAACCCTTCAAATTAAGGAGCCCACAAGACTAGCAAAGAGCACATGTATAGATAATTTTGCACACAATCTAAAAAAAGGTCATAGTAGTAAAGTGGTAGACTCGGGTCTATCAGATCATACCAGTCAAATTCTGACGTTCCCTGTTAGTAAAACAGCTATCAGCGATTTTTGGCGTGTAAAAAGGCGTGAGTATTCTCTAGAAAATTTAAAATTGTTTAAAAGACATTTAGAATGTTTGTCTTTTAATGATATGTATAATACCTCAGACCCAAACGCTGCTTACGATATATTTCTAGAAAATTTTTGTATTCTCCACGATTTGTGTTTTCCATTTAAATTGGTTACAATAAAATCAAATAGAAAAGTAAAGTGGATGACAAAAGGCATCAAAGTATGCAGCAAAAGACAGAGACACATACTCTGGCAACTTAGACATGCGCCTACAACAGCCAATAAACAACTATTTCGGAATTACTCGAAAAGATATAAAACAATTGTCAAATTAACTCAGAAAGCACAAAATAACCACGCGATCAAAACCGCTCAGAATAAGACTAAAGCCACTTGGCAGATAATCAACTCCACGAAAGCTAATAAATACAAGGAGCAAGTTCTGCGAATAAAATCAAATGATGGAATCATAACAGACCCTAAAGCCATAGCTGATGTATTTAATGACTATTTTACCCAGCGTGAAGGTAATTTCACAAGAAATTATAATAATGTCAAATGGAAAATTAACAACAACAGTGCTAATTCTATGTTTATGAAACCAGCAACAGCTCATGATGTGTGGTTGATAATAAAGTCCTTGAAGAATACAAGAAGTGTGGGTGTTGATGGCATACCGACTGTAGTAATAAAATATGTTAATGATGTGATAGCCAATCATTTGAGCTACTTGATAAATCTATGTATTAATGAAGGTATTTATCCAGACAGTTTGAAAATATCTATTGTCAAACCTCTGTTTAAAAAAGGGGATAGAGAAAATCCTCAGGATCACCGGCCTATATCTCTCATTTCAATATTCTCCAAAATTTTTGAAAAGTTCATATATAATTGTTTGTATAATTACTTTGACAAACATAATTTATTTTGTAAAGAGCAGAAAGGATTCAGAAAAAATGTAAGCGTAAATATGGCTATATATGATTTAGTAAATAATGTGTTACAATGTGTCGACAAACGAATACAAGTTAGTGCTCTCTATACTGATATGACGAAGGCCTTCGACTATGTAGATTATAAAACTTTGTTATACAAACTTGATCATTATGGCATTCGAGGTAAACCACTAAAACTATTTGAATCCTATTTGACTAACCGCATGCAGTACACTGAAATTACAAGAGTATGCCAAAAATCAAGAACTGAAAATAAATTCTTGTCAGATGCACGAAAAGTAACGTTTGGCGTCCCCCAGGGAAGTGTACTTGGCCCGTTGCTTTTTTTGATCTACATCAATGACCTTCCTAAAGCTGTCTGCCATCCTATGATCCTATTTGCAGATGACAGCACATCTATTATAAAATGTGATAGCCCAGTAATGTATGAAAATGACATAAATGGTACAATATCTGATATAATACAATGGTTACAAAACAATAATTTAAAAATTAATTTAATAAAAACTAACATAATGCATTTTTATCAGCGTATACAATATAATGACATGAATATAAATTATGAAGCAACAAAAATAGAAACTGTAGCAGTAACAAAGTTCTTAGGGCTCAGTATTGACAGTCAACTGACATGGAAATTTCATGTAGATGAAGTAAGTAAAAAGCTTAGTAAATTAGCTTTTGCGCTGCGCAAGCTGTCAAAAATAGTTGACAAACCCACTCTTCTTATTGCCTACCATGGTCTTGTCGCGTCAATATTGAGATACGGTGTCATATTTTGGGGCAATTCTACTGATAAAGAAATAGCATTTAAAGCCCAAAAACGGTGTTTGAGAGCAATGTGTAGCTTAAAAATAACTGATAGTTGCTCCTCTTATTTTAAATCACTCGAGATTCTTACTTTGCCGTGTCTGTACATTTTAGAAATTTCAATATTTGTTAAATGTAACCCAGCACTGTTTCCTGAAACTACAGATACACGCAGGCTGCCTACTCGTCCACAGTATATGCATATGGTGCGGAACACAAAGTGCAAAACTGCACTAATGCGCAAAAGCGTACTGGGAATGGCACCTCGAATTTATAATAAAATTCCTGTATGCTTAAGAACATTAGACATTGTAAAATTTAAGAAAAACTTGACGAAATTACTAATTCAAAAATGCTATTACAGTACGCAAGATTTTTTAAATGACAATGATTTATAACTATCTTCCTTTGACATGCAATTATTTAAATACCTATTACAGTTGACTATTTAATATTTATTACTCACTTATATTTTATTTCATAAGTTCATATTATTGTCTGTTTCTTGCATGGTGATTGGCTTGTTATTTGGACATTTTTAGTACTATTATTAAAATTACTTTTACTTTATATTTGTACGCCAACAGGCAAAACATAGTGGTACACGCTGTAAATTTTTTTCCACCTGTATTTTTTTTACCTATGTTTTACAAATAAATAATTCTGATTCTGATTCTGATTCTGATTGCATAATCGCATAATAGCAGGTGGTAGGACCTTGTGCAAGGTCCGCCCGGATTGCTACCACCATCTTGCTCGCTAATCCTGCCGGGAAGCAGCAGTGCTTGCACTGTTGTGTTTCGCCGCGGAGAGTAAGACAGCCGGTGAAATTACTGGCACTTGAGGTATTCCAACTTAGGCCTCTAGGTTGGCAACGCATCTGCAATACCCCTGATGTTGCAGATGTTTACGGGCGTCGGTGATCTCTTACCACCAGGAGACCCACTTGCTCGTTTGCCTTCCAGTCGAATAAAAAAAAAATTAAAACTACATATCGTCACTACTCTACTACGAAACTTGAAGTTCGTGTCGTGCGATCCCTCTCGCTCACGTATTAAATAGTATAAGTGTGAGAGAGATCGCACGATACGAACTTCGAACGTCGTGTTTCGGAGTAGCCCTTCAGCACATAGGCAGGCTACTCTGAAAATCGAAACTCGAAGTTCGTGTCGTGCGGTCCCTCTGACACTTATACTATTTATTACGAGAGCGAAAGAGACCGCACGACACGAACTTCGTGTTTCGAATTACATAGTAGCCCGCTGCATGCGCATACCGGTTTTACGCCATCTAGCGTTACTTTTGCAAACTACTACGAAAACCTCATAGCTGAAACGTAGTCACATGTAGCCTATACTTTCGTATTCTCAATTTATTATTTATGATGTTTCTTATCTTCAAATTAAGGAGTTGAAATAAAGTTGATGTGAAGTTGTGTTTATAAAATATGCTATTCTTTATTTTAATATCAATATTTCTACTTAATTCGGCTTATTTACATTTTATACTTTACAGATGTTAATGGTAGTGCCATCTATTGCCGTTTTTTAGTACTAAATATATCTTGTATGAGTTGGTAGCCTATGCCATTACGAAAAAATTAGCTAATATTTTTCTAAGGATTTCGTATTTTATACGGAATCTTCCAAGTTTAGGTATATTTTATACCTTACGCTGCTATTTACTCATAAACTACTAATAATTCTCAAGCAAACTTAGCCGTTATAGTTTTCCTTGGAAGTTTGATATATTGACTACCATCCTGAATTTTTTCAAATTTTTCCACCCACCGGTTTAGATTTTAGAGGGGGAGGACGCTCGATTTTAATTAAAATTTGCACTTTAAAGTTGAATATTTCGCAAACAAATTACTGAATCGAAAAATCGTTTTAGCAAACCCCTAATGGTTTTAAAATACCTATCCACTATAGGGTTGAATGAGAAAAAAAAATCACCGCCACTTTACGTCTATGGGAGGTACCCTAAAAAAAATTGATTTTGAATTTTTAATTGTACTGTTTCGTCGGCATAGTTTACCTTTATACCCGTGCAAAATTACAGCTTTCTAGCATTGATAGTCCCTGAGCAAAGCCGCGGACGGACAGACAGACATGACGAAACTATAAGGGTTCCGTTTTTGCCATTTTGGCTCCGGAACCCTAACTCTTTTGTGTTCTTGGTTAGATTTCAACAGTCAGTCAATCTAGGTGTCTACCTAAGATATAAGGTACCAACCTGACTGACCAAGGATCCTTTAATTTAATGGGTCTGACCAAGGCATTGACTTAAAGTAGGTACATATATATCGATGGACCAAGGACACAAAAGTGTGGCCGTGATCAGATCGATCTAACAATGCAATGCAATCTGACCACGGATACAGAAAGAGCAAAGTCAGCTTTAGTCACAGAAGAACTCAGATGATTTGGGGAAGGATAGGACTAGCACCATAGCTCTACTCTCCTGCATTCACCTCTGCTAATTCTGCTTTTAACTCGTAGTCATCATCTCAGCCTATATACGTCCCACTGCTGGGCACAGGCCTCCTCTCGGAATGAGAGGGCTTGGGCCATAGTTCCCACGCGGGCCCAGTGCGGATTGGGAACTTCACACGCACCATTGAATTGCTTCGCAGGTTTGTGCAGGTAGGTTTCCTCACGATGTTTTCCTTCACCGCAAAGCTCGTGGTAAATAGCTCTAACTCGTAGTAATATAGCAAAACCATAAGTAGTAAGTATAATCCGTAGGTACTATTTATTGTGATTAAAGTTAACCTTTGTTCCAGTGTACGAATATCAATTTATTTCTGCGTCTGGCCACAAAATGATAATGATGTTTGTTCTAAAAAGTCTAAAGCTAAGGTCTAAAGATACTTATCTGCATGCAATTGACCCGCTTGCGGAGTGCCAGCATGTAGACGCAATAAGACTAATGGACGTCAGTGAAGTTTCAATGTTACGACGCTGACCTAATGCTCTCAAGTTCAATGAGTTTATTAACTTTTCTGCAAACTTGGGCCAAAACATCGCCAACCCGAGTTATTCTAGACGGTCTATTAGTGGACTCAAGTGTGACCACATGTCTGTGATAGACTATTAATATGTAATCTCATATATTTGGTCTTCTTCGGGATTCAAGATCTACTTATTAATACAACATAATGTTAACTTAACTAAATGCAATATTATGCGTTTTCTCTCTCTATCCATACTAATATTATAAATGCGAAAGTGTGTTTGTGTTTGTATGTTTGTCCCTCTTTCACGCCGTAACGGAGCGACGGATCGACATAGTTTTTGGCATAGGGATAGTTTATGAGCCCAAGAGTGACATAGGCTACTTTTTATCCCGGAAAAATGCACAGTTCCCGAGGGAACAGCGCGCGATAACCATGTTTCCGCTCAAACAGCCAGTAAATATTTTTAATATTTAGGTAGAGACATTTTTTACCCAGACACTGAAAATAGAAAGAAAGAAAGAAAACATTTCTCAAAAATCTCAAAACTGTGGTCCAAGGAGCAACTACGTCAATCATTCTTTGCTTCTTTGGAGGTCAATGATTTCAACCGTCGTTTTCCTTGTATCACGAAAATAGACAAACAATATGTCGGCCAACTAAAAACCCAATCACCATCAATGCAGATGGTTTTACTTCAAACATTTTTTATCCTTATTCCTTAGATTTTCCTAACACTGAAACAGCGGTTAAAACGTTATAGAGCCAATGTAGGTAGGCTTGGCCCGCGAACAATTAGATTCCCACCGGATCACCTAAATTACCACTCGCTCACATCGCTCCACCGCTGCTTTGATGTAGGATCTTTTTTTCCAGTTGTTTTTCGAAATTTTTCACACCACGCCACTGGTGGCTACACTGACATAAGGCAAGACAATAGACGAATATTATGCCCGGTTCACATTATTCCATTGACAGTAGCGATACATTGCGGGGTCACAGTTACACAAGATCAATCAAGCACCGCAGTGTCATGCTACTGGAACGGTTTTACCGGAATAATGTGAACCGGGTATTATTTTTTTACTGTCTAGCTAGCAGCGGCGGCCTTACCCATTGCGAGGCTCCGGGGGGCAGGTCTTTGCGAGGCCCTTTGTCGTTCGTGAAAAGTATGTGAATGCCCTGTTCGCCACCCCCTAAGGCCGCCGCTGCTGTCTAGTCGTCCACAGCACTTGCTCTCAGCTCCTAATATTTTTCAAAAGAAATTGATTTCCGAACCGTGAACAGATCACGAAGTTTATACAAGCGTTGACCTTGACCCAATCTAGAGAGAAAGTAGTGGTCATCTATTTGAGGATCCGTACATTCCGGCTTCGTGACTGTCTCGTTTTGAGCTAATGCCATCCCACTGTTATGTGATAAATCTACCATAGCATCACAGAAAAAAAAAATACTTTCTGCTAAGTTTTTTGCGGCGCGTTCTTTTCAGGAATTATGGTTTTTCAGAGAGCGCTGACAGTAAAAAGAATATGTTAAAAGAGCGCTTAAAATAATCATTTCGACTTTTGTGTTTCGGCTGTTGGAAGTTTTGGGTGCACAAATAAGCATCCTCGAAAAGGCACTCCTAAATAATAAGAGAATGTAAATAATGTTGGTATGCTTGAATAATTAATAAACTGCCTACACATGGTGAGTACTACGTGACGTGTAGGAAGAAGATTAATTATTTATATTATTGATCAACTGTATGTATATTGCCGATAAATATCTCCTATCGGCCTTCGGAAGCATGTTCTTTGTTAAAACTAACAACGAGTAAGTAAATATTTTAAGCATTCGAACTATCAGATTCAAGTTCCCTAAACCCAAAACTGATGTGGCTCAGGTCCATTTCACAAAAATCTTATTCCGACGACCTAGCGCCACTAGTGCAGAAAAGGCGAACGAGAGATGTGGGCGAGAGGTGAAATTTTAGGAAACCCAGTGGGAATACTTATATTAATTGGTCTTATTTCCAACCTGGATCCTGTAACACAGGGACTCCTAGCATAGGATCCAGAGCCGTAGACTCTTGTTTATAAGTTTTTATGCAATAAATTATTTTCATTTTCATTTTTTCAATGGTGGTTCACAGCAGTGCAGTGGGGGCGGACCGCCCCGGGCGGCAATTTTGAGAGGGCGGCTACGCCACTGCACTGCTATCTACCTTAATCTAGCAGTATATTCTACATCTATTCACGTGGATACATACTATTACAGATTCAATCAGACTAAAAAGTGGTGTCCTAAGAGTTCTTCCTAAGTATTTATCGCTGCCATGTATAACGCGGACCGGGTGACGAGCTGTCGGTAGGCCCCTAACAAGATGGAGCGACGACCTGGCTAAGATCGCGGGATCGCGGTGGATGCGAAAAGCACAAGACCGGTCTGAGTGGAGAGCCTATGTCCAGCAGTGGACGTCTTTCGGCTGACATGATGATGATGATGATGTATATCTTGTTAAAATGTACACTCACTGGGTCCCCCATTCCGGCAGTATATGCTGCGTCCACTCGCGCGCATGCCTCGCGAGGCGCTCCTCCATCCGGAGAGACTCCTGGACCCGCGCGTGCCGCGCCGCCGTCTCGCGCTCGACCCGCCTCCGAGCCGCCTCCATGATTCGGGCGTGCTCGGCTTTATGACGGAGCGCTTCTTCGGTGGTCTTCGCTGGGAGGTTTGAGGGTCTGGAATGAAGACAATTTTACATGAGTTTTATGGATGGCAAATGTAGAAATGTGGTGGTGCGAAGTGCATGAATAAGTAGTCTGGTCTGGAACATGATTTGAAAGCAGTGGATTCACAAATATTTAATACTGTATCATACCCTCAAAACCCATAAGTAAATTGAACTACATTTTTTTTATTCGACTGGAAGGAAAACGAGCAAGTGGGTCTCCTGGTTGTAAGAAATCACCACCGCCCATAAATTTCTGCAACGCCAGGGGTATTGCAGATGCGTTGCCAACGTAGAGGCCTAAGATGGAATACCTCAAGTGCCAGTAATTTTACCGGCTGTCTTACTCTCCACGCCGAAACACAACAGTGCAAGCACTGCTGTTTCACGGCCGGATTAGCGAGCAAGATGGTGGTAGCAATCCGGGCGGACCTTGCACAAGGTTGTATACGTCGTTTACTTTTGTTGTTTTAATATTTTGCCACTTATCAGAGGCTCAACTCTAATTTCATATCTAATTAACAAATTAACTAAAAATTAAAACTGCGTACTTTGCGTTTAAGTCAGGTTAAACATTACCATAACCTCATCACGAAATCGATTACCTCATCAGACTAGTTCAATAACCACAGGTGTGCTAGAATGCAAATGCCTGGCACAGCTTCTATTATATGCGCATACGCACAATTTGCGTGCTTCTAATAGTTCTAATACTTCGGCCCCGATGCTGTTGTTAATGTTAACTAGTTAAGAGATAACCGCTCTAAACTGGTTAGTAATTATCTGCGCACGATTCGTTTTGGCGAAGCGCGAAGTAAAGACACAAAGAAACAAATTATGTGGATCTCGTTAAGATTGTTGCTTTTATTTAGAAAATAGTAAGGTACTCTATTAGGACGTTACCATTGATTCGCAGATAATCTTCAGTCATATCGTTGCCTTGATTATAATTAATTATATTATTTACTATATATAAACGATATTGAACCGGATAACTCACGTCTTAAATCGAGTTTATCTCGACATTCGATTTAAGACGTGAATTATCCGGTTAGTCTCACGTTAGTGAAGTATAAATTATCTATAAATATCAGAAGATATCAAAATTGGACAAAATACTTATTAAAGAAAACCCATTTGAAATAAAGTCACGATTGTAGACAATGATGTTTTGATTGTAGATATTAATTTAATGCTCCAACGCTTAGGAGTTCGTTTAGAAAAGCCATTATGTGTATAAGTTCACTATATGTTTAAAAGCTGTAAGTATATGAAGAAAAAAAGCAACTTCAGATGTAGAAAAAACAATGTCAGTGGAATTCATTTCTGTGTAATAAAAAAAATAATTTAAAAGCAAAAAGTTTCTATCAACTAGCCGCGCACAACTAGCTGGACTGGCCGCTTATAAAAGAAAGAAAACATCAAATGATAGATTATCTTTTGTTTTCTTCCTGTTACTAGCTCTTGCTACTATTTGGCAGGGCATAATCTGAAATTAAATTGCTTTTGGAAGTAAACAAAGTGTCGGTGATACGATTAATTTACATTCTGCGCTGTGGATGTAGTTTGTATTGTAGTATGTAGTGGTCTTTTTATAAATTTAATATAATTATTTATATTTCATTTAACATTTGTGTGAACGAGCCTTGGATGGGCTTCAAGCTAGTTTTAAAGTAGATTATTTTATTTCAGCCTCAACCTTCCCCTTCCCGCTTTATACTTTTGGTCCTCATCAGAGCAGACCCTGGATGGCGCCTGCCTGAACCTCTACTGGATGCTGCGAGGCTCCTCAAATAACCCTACCCTGCCTTCCCACACACCTGAGATTTTTATTTAACCTAAATACTGATTTCAAAGTATCAGGTTAAAAATAAAAGGATTCCACCAAAGAAAAGAAAACAAACAAGTATTAATACAGTACACTACCTACAGTTATACTTTATAGAGTTAAAGCCAATATTGACGACTGATGTCATGTCCAATTGACTAGACCAAGTGTTTGGTTCCCTGTTCGTCTTTTTCTATGGCTTAGTGTTCCCAACATAGCGTTGGTAGGTTAGAGTCGCGTTAACGTATTCACTTCCACAGGTGCCACCGACGCACCTGTGCGTTCAAAATGTATGAATAATTATGACAGCAGCACTGGGAAAAGTTCCGAATACGCATATGTGCGTCGGTGGCATTGAACGTGTTAAATGCGAAGCGTCTCAGCCCCGTGGAATAGGAGTTCCGCACGGAGCTTCGTCGACTTGGGTCATAGGGTTAAAATATACGAATCAGGAATTAGACGAATGGAGACAGACTACACAAACGGGGAATTGGACGAACGATACCGAATTGGACCGAGTTCCCATGACGTGACTGCCAGTTCAACAAGCCAACCAGATGCTGAAATGATTTACCACAGTAATTTTTGTGTCATTACTTTATTAGAAACGGTATTGTACCGTAGCGTGCTTAGCTGCCACGCTTCATTGGGTATTCAAATTCGTTCATTCTTCTGCACAGAGATGGCGTGATAGTTTTTGTAAATGATGTTTGATCAATGTTTATAAGTTTTTTTTGTATTTAAATTGGTATAAGAAAATCATTTCAGTTTACATTTTCATATACTGACTAAGCAATTAACCTATTCAAATAAAAACAGATGTAAATGACACTGAAGCTGAAATTAATGTCATCTTTGCATGTATTATTTCCATAGGTACCAATACCAATTAAATCACACGTATGGATGAAAATGCACAGATTAAAGCACACTGAATGCGTTCAGCGAAGTCACACTGGAAGCAGTTTCAATTTAAGTAAGTAAGTAGCCAATTATATTTCGCCAATGAAAGTTTTTTGAATGTGTAATATTTTTAAGGTAGCGTTCCGATGTTTACGACCGCGACCGGCGACAGCTGGCGTCACGCGACCGCATCCGATTCGAGCGACCCATTGATCAGACAGTATTAATTAATATGAAGCATTGAAGCACTAACGGATACAAACAAGAATGTTCATACAAGCAGTGGGTCATGCGCCTCGCGGTCTTACGTCGCTGTCGCCAACATCGGAATGAGCACCTTTAGGATTCCGTCCGTGCCTACCTCAAAAAGAGAAAACGGAATATAAGTATTTACTAATCTTGACTTTCAAACGTAGAGAACCCTCCGCATTCCTGTGAGCCGTGTTATGTTAGTTTGCTATTTTTGTCGGAATTCGGCTAAAAATAGCGTCGTTTCCTTGCATTGTTCGAATTTAAACATCGGGACAATATGAAATGGTTACTTTTATAATTATATGTATAATGGTTAGTTTTTGTTTAGATACTGAAATGGCACTATGCGTTAGCGTAAAACTATTTTGCTTATAATATTTTATATTTATATGATTTTTTTTATCGCAACGCCATATCAAAAACACTTTACCCATATTAAGTCAACCAGTGCAATTTTTATTCTCCAGCGCTTAAAAGAAAGAAAGAAAGAAGACATTTATTCACTACGTAATAAACACACGTAAGAGACACATTTACAACAAAAAAATTAACACAATTATACACAAGTAAACAAAAAAAATAACAAAAAAAACAGGAAAACACACATGAAAATAGTTAAATGAACTATCTCTGCATAACACCGAGTACCGATCTGACGACACATTGCTTTGTTTTCTAAAGATTATCCTATACATCGAACTCTTTGATCTCATCACAGCTACTGAGTTCCATTACCGTATGTCGAGACATAAGGGTGGTTTTCATCCGCACCATCCCGAAGATTGGTGCTCTTCCACTGTGCGGTTTAAACGTTCCTTTCTACCTCGCACGTGTAAAATATGGAATGGACTCATCATCATCATCATCATCATCCCAGCCTATATACGTCCCACTGCTGGGCACAGGCCTCCTCTCAGAATGAGAGGGCTTGGGCCATAGTTTCCACGCAGGCCCAGTGCGGATTGGGAACTTCACACGCACCATTGAATTGCTTCGCAGGTTTGCGCAGGTTTCCTCACGATGTTTTCCTTCACCGCAAAGCTCGTGGTAAATTTCAAATGTAATTCCGCACATGAATTTCGAAAAAACTCAAGAGGTGCGAGCCGGGGTGGAATGGACTCACCGTTGCGGTTTTCCATCTAGCTATGATCTGGGTACCTTCAAAAGGCGAGTGTATCGTCTATTGCAAGCACTCGCAGTCCTAATAATACTGTAGATGTCCATGGGCAGCGGTAATCACTTGCCATCAGGTGACCCACCCGCTCTTTTGCCACCTGTTTGATTGAAAAAAACATACACATTCACAAGTTAACATTATTTTTAAAGCTTATTTACCTTAACTTAACTTACCCTGCATAATCTTAATCTGCATTATTGAATAACCAATAAGTTAGCCATTATGATAAAAATGTATGTGACTCAGACAGCTGATTATACATCCGCAGATAGTAGAAATATGCCGGTATCTACTCATTGAAGATGTGTCATTGTTTCATTCATAACTTCGACATATCTTCGCCTTGATAATTAGCCGCCACCACCAGTAGTAAATAGTCCACAAACAAGTGTAGAAAACATTGATTTTGTAAGTGGAGTTTGTTATGTTTCAGTTATAAATTCAATTTTACTGACAAAACTTCAAATTATAGATTAGCATGATGTAATCTTAAGTGGATAAGTTCACCTTATGCCACAGAATAAGTAATACGAGTAGTACAGTCAACGTCATAAATAAGTGATCATTTCTGTACCTTTTCGCATTCAATCGTTACACAATTTCGTATGGCTTTTCAAACATGACGTTAAAGTGACAAGGTACAAAAGTGATCACTTATTTATGACGTTGACTGTACAAGTTGCTAATGCGACAAAAGGCGGTACAACAACGAAGCAACGTATGCATGCGGGCAGCCATTGAGAAGACGTCACTTATACTTCGTCAATGGACAATACATTCTTTCCCTTCGAATGGTTCCTTTGATTATCCATTGTTATGCCAGGAATGTGGGCTTTGGATGTTGCATTAAAATTGAATACATGAAGGTTAAACCACGTAATAAACATTTCGTGTACATTGTACTTGAATGAAATACTTTGATTGATTGATTGCACTAAGGATTAACACAATTTTAATTATTCCATATACTAGAACCCAACTAAACCAAGTTTTTCCCTATGTAGTTCTTTGTTCCAAACTATAAACACCGGCCAGTGAATCGAACGTGAAAGTACCTGGTCTACTCTTTCCCGCTACTTAACTTTGCACGGTGCTAGACTGTGCATAATAGCAAATCCATCCATCCATTGCAGCTTTTACATCATTTGTTAGGTCACTGACCGTTTCTAGTGTTCCTACACAAGCTACGACAACTTCTAAGGCCAATGACCACCAAGCGATTAATTACTTGACGATATCAAGGGGCGGAAAATGCCCGTCATTGTAAAAATATAGCCTAGTTTAGCAAAAGGTAATTCCTTACGATATTACAGTATGCTCCAATGATATCCGCACGCTAAGACAGAACTTTTTCAACTCATAAATTGGTGTTAGGTTGTCGGTGTTACGTACTCACTAATAAGTACTAATAATAATAAACGACCGACCTTTTTCTGACTTCTGAATAGATGTGATACCAGCACTGATGTCATGCAAGGCACAAATCTGAAATTGGTTGTTAGAGAGCAATGTCAATTGTCAATAAAAAAAGTGTATTTATGTACCGGCCGCCAGTGTATTCCATAGCACTTACGGCTTTCTTAGTTCGCACCGCTCGAAAGTACACGCCATGAAACTTACGACACTCTAGTTTTGCGGTGTCACTATTTCGACATTGTGACCACGGGATTACCAAAATGCTTCACAATTGTTCCTCTAAGTGCTTTGTGAAGGACACGGCTTGATATTTCATTTGTAATTTGCTGCCAGTTTTATTCGAGGAAGTTCGGGGGATCAAAGGAACTTGAAATAATAGGTCGAGGTTTTTATTTTTAACCTCCGACGCAAAAAGAGGCGTGTTATAAGCTTGACCGCTATGTATGTCTGTATATCTGTGTATCTGTGCGTCTGTCTGTAGCACCGTAGCGCCGGGTGGTCCGTATTGAATGCGGTTTTTTTTTATTTGAAATCATGTTTTCTAACGATGATTCTTAGATATGTTTCATCATTAATTTGAATTCGCTATGGTATAATTTTACAAACGGGTGATCAAAATAACTGAGATAATGTAAAAGTAAACTTCTTAACGTTTTAATTTTTAATGCTTTTTAACTCTGAAACAAAAATCACAGACAGAATACAGCTCTACATTTTTTTTTATAACAAACAATACCCCTCGCCAATCATGTAAACTGAACGCTTACTCCATTCAAAAGTGTCAGCCCTTACAAAACGGTATCGCCAATATAACAAAATTGGTCCCGAAGTAGACCAAAGTACTTGGCAGACGGTCCGTGGCGAGGGCCCTGAAGCGGTCACGACCGGCAAATTGCAGGGCTGCCAACACAGCCATTATACAGGCATTTCCGCTTCTGTTACTTTAAAATTGCATTCTACGTTTGAAAATTGCTGTAATAGAATTTTAAACCGTTCCATGCCGGCAGATTCCTTTTTTTAGTTCCTATAATTGTAATAGCTTGCGACATCGCAGCATTAATATTGATGTTTAAATATTTCAAGTCAAAGTCAAATATCTTTATTTAATTTAGCCTCTAACAAGCAAGTATACCTACTCGTAAAAACTACCACAAGTTCGAAAAAAAGGTTAAACACTAATATCCGTAAGTATTTAATTTTTTAAAAGCGAAATCATTTCGTTTCTATTACCGTAGTTCAAAAATCAGCAGCATCATCCAAGTTCGGCAGTCTAGCCCCGTCAAGCTAATTTCTATTTGGTTTGACTTGTGAAAAAGTCGCTCAAAAACATTTTCTTATATTGTAAGAGCGAGGAAAACGAGCAAGGGGGTCATCTGATGGGAAATGATCACCAAAATAGCGATAAAGCTGAATTAGCTCAAAATCATAAACCAGGAACGGTCCGACAAGTTTCGATCGTTTCGGAAAATCTTAGTGTAATTTAATTTTGTAATTTTATCTTCTACAGTTATTTTAGTGTAGGCTAAACACGTCTCATGTCTAGCCTTCGTTGCCTGTTAACACAGCCTGTTAATTAAGGGTTGGCGTGCCTGCCAAGCCGTGGCCAAAGCCAATCGGCTAAGCTTAGTCAACGTGCGAATATTGATTGCTTGCTACTGGTTTTCCCCGCCACTACAAAGCTCTGAAGTCTGAACTCTTCTAATTTGATTAATTAATTTTGAATTACGAGGTATACTAATGGATTAGAAATTAAGTCAATTACACACGACGCAGATGGTAAATTTTGCGTGAGTTTAACATTAATTAGTTATGTGCCAATATTAATAAAAAATACCTACTAACTTTGCAGCTCCACGAATGATTAATAAAAAATCATTAGCTCTACGACTCAAAGTGAATAGAATAATGAACCAGGAACATCTCGCAGCTTTTGACAATTCACCTGAAAATTAACCTGAACTCCAACAAATCATAAACAAAGTAAATAAAGAGCTCATGCCATGCCTCGTATAGATAACATCCTCAAGCGCAGGCAGGGGTGGTCACGAACCGGCATCATTAAATACTGGTCTACATCGGACCGATGTTTACTGGAGTTTCCTGTTGCAATTATCTGCACACGTCTGTGGTTATGCAATTATGAAATAAACACACTGATTATAAATGGTGAGAGCAACTCTGCGGATTGATGGACGGGTATTGCTGAATCCCGTTAGTTGTCGGGATGCAGAATGTACAAGTTTTCAATAGGCATAAGACAGGTAATTGATTTGCTAAGCGAAAATCCACAGGAAATTCCACTGGGTCAAGTTTTAGCCTAGTGCTTGAAATTGGTTGGAATGCTTTTAACTATCCTGACAGTGGTGTGGTGTTTTAATGTTCACAATACTCATTAGACTCTTATCTGCTGTGTAATCTGATAACGGTTATATTTATTACTTCCTAGGTTAAACCACTTAGAATTATTGCACTACGAAACGGTTCTTCTGCATGTTCTTTTCCATTTCATATGATATCATTAATATATATTGACATGTTTTGAACAATAAACGCAAATTTCACTGCTAATAATTAACTTGAAAAGCCAGATAAGACATGTTCTTTATTATAAAAATTGTTAAACACCTGATTTCTATCCACCATTAAGAAATTAATCAACAAAAGATCGTTCATATCTAGGATTAAGTTACGAATAAGCCTGTATATTTTTTTACGACCATACGTTTTCAATCCGGTTTTTCTAAGCACTGAGTAACTTCTCAGAAATTAATCCGCAATCGGCCGATTTAGATCTACACTTTCCTGTTATGGAACCTGAGTGTAGAAGCTAGATAGATACAGGCGTAATTTTGTCTTCCTTTACAAGGTAAACAATGTAGTGACACAATAAGAAGCAATAAATATGTATAATTTATACAATTTGCAACGTATAGAAGCAAACCACATTTTATCAGCGCAAACGATAAATTTATTTAAAAACTTACCTTGTTTAAATTATGTTTTTCATGGTATGATGTATTGTATACCTAGTATGGTATAAATTATTTTTTTCCGTGCTAAAATAATTTGAACATTGGTAATATGGTTAACTATTTAACATTTTGCAATGTTGAAGGTGTTTTGTTAAAATATCATACTTACTACAAAAAAATTCTAACTCAACGCTAGCTTTGTGAAATTCCGACTATAAATTTATCGTAACGATACAGCTAATAGCAATGATGAAAACAATTGCAACGGTTACTAAACTAGGAATTTGTGCAAAGACAAAACCACGGCAACGTAAATGTAAATAGACCTGTAACAGAGCGGAACCGATATGAAAACTGTTTATTGGGACGGGCGATGTCGGCCACAATTACTATATTGTGACCTCGCGAGGCCAACAGCCTGAAAAAAGGAAGAAACCCTTGGAAACTGGCACACGTGTCATTTACTAACCTACATTACTGACCAAACGACCTGCCAAAGACATGGATTAAAAGGGCTTACGTAAGACGGCGTTATGGCTGCCAGCTGCCACTGAGTCTATTGCCCTGCGTCATCCATTGGTCGGCTGAATAGGGCAACGAACTAAGGGTTAGTCGGTCTGATTTACATCTATAAAAGAATCAATCCGTCATCGTCGTCTAATTGTACAGCCCCGAACGTTGACTCAAGGAATTTAATTAAATCAGCCTTTGACACACAACCTAATTCACGAAAATATTTTTGTACAAATAATCCACACATCTGTATTCAAGCATTTCAAGCGTGACTCCTCGACCTTTCAAAAGGAAAATATCAAAGTATCCTGCCGTTGGAATTACCACGTAACTCAGGCTTTGGAGTGGATTTATATTTTAAGCTTTATTTGCGTTATGGATTGTTGGAACGGAACGGAATACAGTCTGATATCTGCTATGGCTTTATGTGAAACCACTAAGTACAGTAGGATTACCGTCATTTAATACAACTTTTGGTGCTGTATGCGTCCCACTACTGGGCACAGGCCTCCTCTCAGAAGGAAAGGGCTTGGGCCGTACTTCCCACGCGTCTCCACGGCGGATTGGAAACTTCACACGAATCATTGAATTTGTGGAGATTTCCTCACGATGTTTTTCTACACCGTAAAGCTCGTAGTAAATTTTGCAAGTGTATTTCGAAAAACTCAAGAGATCCCAGCTTGAGTTTGAACCCACGATTCCCTGCATAAGAAGCCACTAGGCCACCAAGGATTTTCCCGGACGTAGAACATTAAAACAGAATTATCCATATGTCAGTTTTGGCCACATGTTGACTTTTAATTTGATAAAAATCTATACTAACTTATACATATTATAAATGCGAAATTGTGTGGTTGTACGTTTGTCCGTTTTTCACGTCGAAACGTTGCGACGGATCGCCGTGATTTTTGGCATCTATAGAGATAATTTATGGGCTAAAGAGTGTCATAGGCTACTTTTTATCCCGGAAAATGCACAATTCCCAAAGGAACAGCACGCGCCAACCGAATTCTACGCTGACGAATCCGCGGGCAAAAGCTAGTATAATTAAAACTTTGTAAAAGTTACATTGTTTTTTCACCAACACCGTCATATAACAACAATACGTCATGTACATACAATAGGTTATATAAGACTGACTGACCTGTCATGTTGTATCAAGGCAATAGAACTGGCCACAAGATCTTCGAACTGCTTCTCACTGGCGGAGCTCCCCTGCCTCTTGTGATGATGAGGGGTGTTCGCTCCCGAAGACACAGGGGTCAACGTTTTCTGCACTTCACAGCACGTCTTCGACGCCAAGTTGACGCTGGATTTGCTGCCAAAGAGCCTCCACGAAACTGTAGGGGAGTGGTTGTCTGGTGATTTGGCAGACGAACTGCTTTTCCAAGGGAACACGCCTCTGTAACAATGGAGAAGGTAAATTAGAAAATTAAAGTCCAGAAAAAACCCATTAAGTAAGGGTGCAAATGTAACATAATATATTCAAAGACGAGTAGTACCTAACTTTCAACCCCACCCTGGTTACTTGTCTAAACGTACTTTTACTGATTTGGTTTAAAATTCAACCAATTTATCCCACTGATCGTGTTCAATCAAACACTCTACTATTCCGATTGTTCGCAACGCCCTCTAAAGAATTCGTTGTATCAGTGGCATTTCCAAATGCTAAGGTTGTTAATGAATTATACTATAAATCGCACAAAGCTGTCCCACTATACTTTCAAGTCAGTTTTTAATCCAAAAGCCGACAATCATAATTTCGACGATAACATTAACAAACACATCAAAAAATCCTATTGTACGCTGAGAAAGTTTAATAACATTGCGATTATAAAATTTACGCAGGTAATTGACCATGTCGTTCGGACAAGCGTCACAAATCGCTTATAACAACATAATTGACAGCGTTTAAACGACATTGGCGACACGACTCGGATATGAGAACTGTCAATAGCAATAGCTGATGCGGCACATAAAGAGTAGGAAGCCCACTGACATACTTAGCAGTCTAAACACATTAATCACTCTAACACGGATAAGGAAAGCCGTTTTTATAGTGACTATTGTCTGTTGATAATGTTCGTACAAAATTATTTATGCGCACGAGTGTGGTACTATTTTCATTCTCGAAGCTTGATAGAATTGATTGTAAACATGTAAATGCATTGATTTTGGTAGTAGTGAGTTGAAAATATAAGTTTGCCGATTTATTACTTATCTCTAATGCTTTCATTGAGAAGCAAACAACTTTCTCAAAGTATGCGTGCGTTACATGCAATAATTTGAGAAGATGATTGATGGCTTATATTTCTATGTGACAAAGAAATGGAAAGGAAGGCTAGTAGACAAGAATATTGTTGAGGCTACGTAGATAAATGCTTTCCATCCATATTATCGTTAATATTGTTGCCAAATCATATCTATTTCAGACTTCACACTCCTTACATCACACTTTCCAACTGCTTGCGAAATGCGAACTTGGCACGACAATTGTCTCTTATCCACATTTACGTGTAAAATAATACTCAATTCAACAATATCGAGCATAATATAATAAGACCCTTTCTACTTTTACTCTCTCGACTTTACACCAAACATAAAACTCAACAAGTGTCTGCAATGTGAATTGCTAATTCGAAAACACTTTACACTGTAACCACTACACTAATCTCTAGTACAGTGTCTTAATCACATCCTAAGCTTAGGTTATCACTATTAAACAAGAAAAATAATTGGTAATACTTTTAACAATACCCGTTATTTATCATGTCCGAGACGCGTTGTCAGTCGAATACTCGGAATGTCGACGACGAACGCACATTAGCGGCCATACAAAACGTGTGTGGGAGTAAACGTCTGATAATTCGCCATTGGACCATACTTAAATTCATATTATAACTGTAGACCAAAAAGAGTACTGGGTGGGAACGAAGGAAGTTGATAATATTCATTAATGCTAGTAAGGCTTCCAGCAAATACGACTAGTATCTATTCACGCATAGACACAAATGCAACTTATTCTAAAGTAGTCATTTGATTCGTCGAGCGAGTTTGATAATCCACTAAATAAGATTATCTAATCAACAAACAACGGGTAGGTATTACTGAATATTCAGTTGGGGCCGGATTAAAGAGCTATCAAAACCCTCTTCCGTTTTGCCCGCCCCTTCACCCAGTCCTGTATGATATAAGCTGTAGACCAGACGGCAGACACTCCTTTCGTCATTGTTTCATGTAAATAATTGCAGAACGCATCCAGTGTGACAAGTCTTTATGCAAACAATTTTATTATCTTAAGCGCATAAATGTTTAATTGATTCATTGCATTCTTTACTTTTAACTCTTCCTAAGCACCTTTCCGACTAAGCCCCATTTATTTGGATCTTTTTCTATGACTCTAAATAAGATTGAGCCCGATTTTGAATATATAATATCAAATTCAACACGCCATACAATGTCTGATATTTAATATGCAAGATCCGATGGACCATAAACCATTAGAGGTATTAACTCGGCGTATGAAGAATCTATTACAGTCAAATAAACATACGACCTTCGTGTATTTGCGTAGCATATTACATATAAAAAGCGACTGAAGGAGTATAATCGTTACTCGATTGGCAACAGGGGATTTTATGGTTTTGCAACGAGGAACAAGTGTATTATATATATTTTAATTTATGTCAAATATATTTAAATTCTATATTCTGTTTTTTTCTGTCCCGCGTGTTTATTAGGTTTAGTTTCAATTTAGTAACCCTTAAGGTTAAGGTTCTGGCAGAATATCATCGTTGCGAAGCAATTTGTGACATCGTGCTGAGCCAGATTCCCTTTTTGTGTCCATTTTGCTCTTTCCGCTTTTGCTTTGTTTCTTTTTTGTATGTTTTAATGTGACCAAATATATATATTTTTCTTTCTTTCTTTAATGTTTGCCCCGACAATGCTCTCTCGTATGCGCAATATGCGCATGCTCTAGTCTAGACGATTGTTGCGGGTTGTCAAAAATAACGAAGCAAAGAACTTAATACTGTGTTTCCTGAACACTACAATTTGGCCGCTTTCAAGTCCAGGGTGAATGAGCATTTACTAGGCAAGCGTGCTCCATCGTAGGCCTCACCCTCGCTTTCCATCAGGCGTGATTGTGGCCAAACGCAAGCCTATATTGTATAAAAAAAAAATTGGGTCGGTTCGGTATATTATGGCGATGGATGCAATCACTTAAAAGTCCATGTCCATAACCATCATACAAAATATCACATAAGTAAGTGATATGATACCGTTTCACCAGATTGATTTCCGGGACATATTATAAGCTTACAAGTTAAAGTGAGACTATGAATAAAACTGACAGTTTTCCATTTCATATGTCACCACCATTTCACATACGTCAAAATGAACATAAAATGATCTTTGAATCCAATTTCCGCGGCCTAGTTATACCCAGTACCTAGTCCATTAAAATGAAAACATGCGCATGCGTAATCATGCGAAAAGGAACCTAGTGAACAATAAGAAACTGTTAAGGTAGAAAGCTACGTAAATCAGTCGTAATCTCAGAAATTACTTAACCGATTAGTAAAATACTTTCACTTAGTCGAGGACAAAAATAATTATCTGCAGGGCAGTAAAAACTAACTTTTTGTGGCTTTTAACATTGTTTAATCTTAGCCTTAGCATTAAGTGTACTTAGTTACGTTATCTCGATTGCATTTGTTGATTTGTAGTTTACAAGTAATATTTACGAGTAAGTGTGTAAATAATCAGACTGATACTAATGCACTTCTCATGCTCAGCTGTAAACATAAAATCAAAGCAGATACTTTGCATGTGTTAAGCATACTTTTACATTAACTACTACTAAATTCGCACATCACTGCAATGCCTAATAGCATTACCTATGCGAAACAATAAATTACCCTTATAACGGTCCTCCCAATACGCTCAGTTAAATCATCTTCGCGGGGGCGGCTAGGAGCTATCCGATATTCTAAGTTCATACCCTTGAGCGCTTTAAAAACTAAACAAAACGTACACACCGCGTACAAGTATATAACATTGCATAACCTCAAAGTCGGCATTTCATTCAATTGTTTGCGCCGGAGTGGAATAAAAACATGGTGGGGAGAGCGCGGTGCCGGGCCGCGCTTGGTACGCTGCGCGCGCAAGCCGTGTAAATAGACTTGCTCATGTTGATCGTGCTTAAACTATACACTGTGATATGGAATTTCCAAGTAATACTAATAGGAAATCATAATATAAAATAATAAAACATCATATTACAATTATAGACTTTGGGATGAATATTATTATAATGGAATATAATTTTCTTGTCTGGCTTCATTTTATCTAATTGGAAAACACTTTCTTTTACGGCCAAAGCCCGTTATCAGTTTTTCTATCGAAAAAAAAAAACAATAGGTGCCCGCAATTTCTCGCAACATTTCATGATCTAAACCTAAAGCTGAAATAATGACATATGATACCAGACAAACAATAGGCAATTCTTAATAGATTTCTAAACAATTGAGAATTGGACATAAAGACAATTAATATTTATTGCTAGATGTAAACGACAGAGAAAGACCATATTTTTTCAGCCATCGCTTTAAACCTCGCGATGACAACTTTCAACGTGACATCTCTAAAGGAAGGAAGATGACGTGTTGTTGACTCAAAAAATCACTTCGAGACTGTATAATATAATTTATTGAATCAGGCGTTACTTTGCGGAGGTCCATATCAATGAACTAAAAGAATTTCTTTGCTCACCCGCGACCTTAAGATAGCTAAGTCTATGCAAATTATGCGTGTTCATGCAGTTCCTCCACCTCCACACTGTACGAACACACACAAATTACACAAACCCATCTATCACCACCACCACAACTCACTGACGCGTTTCGAACTCAACCAGAGCTCATCCTCAGAGTGACACAACCGTACACCATGCTACCAGTTGTTAGACTAACATAGCATGGTAGCATGGTGTACGGTTGTGTCACTCTGAGGATGAGCTCTGGTTGAGTTCGAAACGCGTCAGTGAGTTGTGGTGGTGGTGATAGATGGGTTTGTGTAATTTGTGTGTGTTCGTACAGTGTGGAGGTGGAGGAACTTAAGGTCGCGGGTGAGCAAAGAAATTCTTTTAGTTCACTGTATAATATACTTATAATTATGTCTTTGTTTAAACTAGGCAAGTTGTCTACCATAGACATTGAAACAGGTTTACCCATTACGTAGATAGTGACGTAAAGTCTCTGCAAACGGTACGTTTATCAATATGGCAAACAAAGTCAGATGTCCGATTTCTACACTAGAAACCAGCTGTTTCTAACAACTTATTGTTCTACTCTTGACAGTATTGGAGTGCAAACATGTCACAATTTGGAAAGTGCGTATGAAGACCGTAACGACCTGAAAAAGTTCGGCAAGTTACGAAAAGGTGAATAAATTAAATATGAAACAAACAACAGCAAGTTTAAAACTTTGAACGAGGAATTACAAAAAATATCTTTTGTTCCAGATAACAAACAATAATGAAAAAAGGTGCCACATCAGAACTCAGATATAAAATATCGTTGAAGGAATGACACGGATTAATTAGCAAATGTAAATAAAACGCTAAAGACATTTCAACAATACCTACTATAATGACGCTTATTCTCTATCTAATACAACCCAACAATATTGAACAAGAATATAAGTTCTCTTACACAATCTAAACTACCGCTAAGCGTAAAATCCCCATAATACGTGGTATGCAGCACTCGCACGACTACACAATAATGTCAGGTCGAAGAGCACCTCAGTAAATGTAGGATGTCACGCCAATTACATGTTCAGAGTCTCAAGACTCAAGACAAGTTCGATCTATCTAAAATTGAGAAACAAGGATATAGAAGACGGAGAGCCATCTTACAGTCATACTAAAATTTAACTCAGAATTCCAAGAAACTTGCGCGAGATCTCCGTGATTCTTTTTCCCGTTAAACCAGAATCACAACAAACACATTCCCATAACACACGTGTAACTTCAACAAATAACATAGATTAATCCTACCTACCTAACCTACTTGCTTTCACAATTCTACTAAGACTCAATCTTGGTGAAAAATCTGCATAGTTTTAGTCTTACAGAACTGTAATTGCGCAAGGAATGCGAGCAATATTGGGCTTTCCGATTACAAAGTTATTTGAATATTTATAAATAATGTAGCTTATAGTCAGTCAACGTATTCAAACTGCGCCTGCCCATCTATTGTTGCGACTAATAACATTCCATTGTGTTCGTGACCTTCTGTGCATTATTGATTGTACCTGATATTAGATCTATGTGGGAAATTATTACTTGTTGCTTTATTTACGTACCATTTGAAAACATATTTTCTCTAAAAAATACTGTAACATAAAGAGATTTTGTTTGATTGGTGATGTGATATGGTGACATTAAAGTTAGCAAATTCGAGTATTTGCGTGCGTCCGAGGCTTGACATTGAGATAAGTGTGATTTCGACAACTTGGTTAATAAACTAGGTAGAGGTAGTTGCTACTGCTACTAAATAACTTTGATTTTGTTTCGTTTAAATTAACTACCTGCCACAAATTCCCACGCGAACGCGGATTCATAACAAGGTCTTTCAACTTGCGTCAAGTTATTTAAAGTTTGAACGTTTTTGTTGAGCGACAAAAACAGTTAATTATCGTTTTAGTGCAGCAAACAAAATCTGTTTTGCTACGTTAATAAAGTTTTATCAATGCGTCGACACAGGTGACCTTCGGCGTCACTGTAATGTTCTGATCAACATGCATTGCCTTTTAATTTAAAGTTTAAAATTTCATCCAAAATATTGGTAAAAACATCAAAACAATACAATAAAACTATCCAAATTGTACAGTGAGGTTAAACACATCCGACCTGTCTGCTGCCAGTTCATTTAAAAACAAGTCAAGCGTTTAGTCTGGCTCTAGACAGCTTGATATTGTTTTTGTTGAGTTTTTCTAAAGATTTGATTGGGTATATTATTATACTAGCTGTTGAAAGTTAGTTGTTATCCCGTGAGATCTATGAAATTTTTTTTTTTTTTTTTTTATTCGACTGGAAGGCAAACGAGCAAGTGGGTCTCCTGGTGGTAAGAGATCACCACCGCCCATAAACATCTGCAACACCAGGGGTATTGCAGATGCGTTGCCAACCTAGAGGCCTAAGTTGGAATACCTCAAGTGCCAGTAATTTCACCGGCTGTCTTACTCTCCGCGCCGAAACACAACAGTGCAAGCACTGCTGCTTCACGGCAGGATTAGCGAGCAAGATGGTGGTAGCAATCCGGGCGGACCTTGCACAAGGTCCTACCACCTGCAAATTTCCGGAGATATAAACTATCCAATGTCCTTTATAACGACAGCGACATTCGACAATAAAAAATGTCATTGCTGTGAGAACATCACAACTGCCATAATAATATCTTATCGATAAAATACGTCTAAGTCAATCTTAAATCTTCCGGCTTCAGTTATTCACGGTCCTAGTAGCATCAATGCCATCAAATAATTTATTATTTTATTCGAGGCTCATGCAATCGACATTTGCAAAGCCAATTTCGGGCTATAGTCATGAATTATACTGCCGCAACAATGGAATTTTTATGCTTGGTTCGCGAACGACCGATGCGCAACATAAATAATACATTGCCATTCTTTCTCGTTTGTTCGTACTTGGGACAGATTTCTGAATAACCAATAACAAATATACTCTAATTGGAATTCTGGCGACGTCTTTATGAATGATTAAACCTCTTGTCAAAGCATTTGAGTGATATAACGGAAAGAAAATGCAATACAATTCAAACAAGGTTTTGAATACCTAACTAACGGAAGGTAATTTATCATCGCATTTAGTTTTTAAACAGCTGGTGTTACGTGTCCTAAAGTATACAAAATGAGATGTTCGCAACGCAATGCTATTTATTTGAAAAGACCACCTACAATAAAATCATCCATGAAATTGGCATTGAATGACAATGACATGCACAGTACCGGTTTTACTAAACTAAGCGTCTTACATTTTTATTTCAATACAAAGCAATCGACGAGTGTATATAGTTTGATGTAATTGCTTACATACAATTATCAATTAATAAAATAGCGAGACGTAGCATTGCATACGCATAATGGTTCTAATAAAGATGTTTCGAAACAAGCATGTCAACATAAAGTTTGGCAACAATTCGCAACCTCCGGTCCCAGTCCTAAGACGACACAGGCGTGCCAACTGCCGTGAGAACCTGCAAGGTCTGATGCAAGGAAACGTGAGTGATGACTACCAACTTAACAGGCTGTGATCGCCCAAGCCATCCATTACAAGAACGTTCAGTTCAAATTACGCAGAGCGAAATGCAAAACTAATGTTGCAGATCCCGTTGCTAATTGTCAGTTAAATCCAATGTTTATCAGGCGCTTATGTTTTTATCAGCTTAGATCAAGTCGAGTTCTAAGATGGAAAAAAGAATGCTCACAAAAACTATAGAAAAAACAATTTAAAACAACGTCATGCTGAGATTGAACTTGAGATAGATGCAGCGCGGGATTAATTGTACAGTATTGAAGATCATGACTGAGAATGATGATACTGATGAGTATCAAGGTACCATAAAAATAATTATCTCTCGATTCCAACGAATCACTGCAGATGTAATTATAAAGATAACACTGAAATCGTCACACTGAGTTGTTTGAACAATAAAAAATAATACATGAAGAAAATGAGATAACATTACGAAAATAAATACCAAAATATTATTTATAGTCATGATACCTACTCAATATAAAAATACTTTCAAGGGTTGATTCACAAATATCTTAAGAGCGTGAATGATCGCCAAATTGCATAAACATTTAATTTCTTATAGGTGGCCATAAAAACAGTTTATTGGTCTTCATTGGTCTACTAATATACTGCCAGCTGTTACACATCAAATAAATTGCTGCCGTGACGTCATACCGTAATTTCTAGAAGTCAAGGTTCGCATTAAAGGTAGGTACTTAAATAATTTTTGATGAACTTGATAACTGCAAAAATGCCAAGGTGACGTAAATACATCTCTTTTTTTAGTCGGACACTCTTGTCAGAGTGGTCGTGGTTGCGCAGACGAGGTACACGGAGATATGTTCGGTGGGTCGCAGACTTTTTGGAGGACAGCCCTCTTAGCAATATGCTTCCATTTCTGCGGTTAGAGGCGTTGCGAGTACAATGGACCATGGTGGACTCAGTAGCTTTTTTAATCAGGTCAGTCCAGCGAGTTGGTGATCGGCCGCGTGCCCTCTTACCTTCCACCTGCCCCTGAACCACCAATCTCTCCATTGAGTTCTCATTCCAGGAGATGTGACCAAAGAACTAAAGAAATAAATATGTATATGCTTTGATAAAACCCTAATTTGTGAAAGAGCGGGTAAAACTACCTTGTCATGTTTGAATATTTACAATAATGGAAAATTCAAAGGTACGAATATATCCACTCAATTTCCCAAGGGAAATTGGCTGTCTATCATTATCATAGCCTTGCCGAAAACCGGGGCACTCAGGAAGCGAGTGGCCGAGACCTATTTGCGGAGGCCCACGCGTCGCGACGAATGGATAGCAAACGTAAATATTTGCACGAAGCGATAAACGAAAGAGTAACCCCCATCTGCGTAGAGACCGTAGAGACACCAGAAGTTATTTGCATTACAAATTCATTTAGACACATCCAGAAACCATCACAAATCACAACAGACATAAATAAAAATAAAATACACTAAACCTCGTTCTGTAAACTTTCCAAGAAACATTTTAAAGTTACAGCTTGAAGCGTTAAATTTTATGGCATTTGAGACAATGCAATGCAATACAGAAGTTACGAGTCCCATTGCAGTAACTACAGCGACACAACAATGTTATTTTTATTTTACTTACACCGTATTCGAACACATTATACAGCACGAAACGCACTACTTAGTAAATGTAAAACACAAACAATAACTCAATATGTGGCACGGACAGACCAGAATACGTGTTATGTAGAGTCCAACATTGTAACTGAAAAACAGATGTCGGTATATCGATATTAAATAACGTATAACATTACTTCTGTCAATAATACCACGTTTTCCGATCACACAAAATACAAGTATAACGGCCTGTAAGAAAATTATGCACAGACACAAACCATATCCTACTGTTACTGTCTAATCCAATAAGACTTTCTATCGATGTAATCTATGTTGCTTGTAAGATTTATATCAATTTCAAGATAGTTAATAACTAATAACTTCCTCTTTGATCGCTTCGATTACGACAAGCAATTTAATAGACTCATACACGATTAAACTTTCCATCAGTACTTGACATGCAAAATGAAACCATGTTTGATCTCTGCAATCTTTGAAGACAGGGATTGAAAGATATTTCATCGCAATATAATATATCGACAAGCAGGGTGGCATCTTCGGAGGCCGTTCACTGCATATATAGAGAGTAGAAATCTCATATCTTGTTTAGTTGGTACACAAGTGTTTAACCCTTTAGTTCCGATTCATGTACACATAACTTTAATCGACTTATCAACTGCGGTCATACATTCAAATCGCAGCTTGCAGCGTGCAGTTTTTGCGAACCAATGTTATTATATGTTACTTTTACTATCGTATTTAGAAGCTCACTGTTGCGAACTGCAAACGAAAACGTATGGGTATTCAGCACTCGGCAGTTACGTTGCATTTGAAATTCCGTCTGTAGCAGCCCTGAAGAACTGTGATTACGCAGAATATTCAAACGACCATTTTATGGTTCGGCACAATAGAAAATTTACCTCACGTAATGAAACGAAAGTGTAAAAGATTATACATGCAGTGCCGTCATTTGCGTAACATACATGATTTTGGCCGACATTTTAATATCATTTATGAACGAACTTGTGCAATATTTAATTTAGATTTTTACGCAAAACCGGTTACGGTACGTCGTTAATTAATTAACATTTGTTTTTGTACGCAATGCAATTATTTCGCTACAAAAAAAACCGAATACCTTTTGAAAATGGAAACTGCGCAATGAAATTCATCAAGTCATTTTTAATTAGAAAGAGAAAGAGTGCCTAATTTATACTCAAAAGAGCAGTTCAAAGAAATGTTCGTTCACACGGTTTAAAATTAATATTAAGCCATTCCAATGACATCATCTCGTGTTATCGCATAAAACGCATAAACTTACGGCTTGCTCTCCAACATGTTTCTTTAATGGGTTTAGAGTAGCATAACTGTTTAATGTAGCCCTTGTTCCAGATACATCAAGTACGGATAAAATGTACTCGTACAAACACAACATACCATTCTTAATATGTATCTTAGCATCAACAAGTTAATTTAACCCCTACGATCCCATTTCTGATCAACTTGCAATACTTAATTCATTCCTTATTTTATTCAATGTCCAATGTCCATTCCAGATCTTCATAACGTCGTATTATTTCTGATATTTTTAAAGATATAGATGTACATAACATACTAACAAATCTTATCTGCACTATTAACTTTCATTATCACATACACATAAAACCCATTTAAATATTGCCTATCGTTAGTCAAAGTCAAATCATTTATTCAGCAAATAGGCCGCAATGGGCACTTTTACACGTCATTTTTTTAATCTACCACCGGTTCGGAAAAAAACCTCTGTTGAGAAGAATCCGGCAAGAAACTCAACGAGGTATTTTTTTTTAAAAACAGATTCACAATATTTATAAATGACATCTATGTACTATACATTACAAGTATTTAACACAATTTTATTTTTAACACAGTAGGTTCACTATTTGAAGGGATCGCTAGTGCGGATCGGAATTATTTCCAAATATCCCTGTCCATGATATAATCGTTAACTTTATAATAAGCCTTAGATATTAATGTCTTTTTGACAGTAGATTTAAATTTTGTATCAGTTTCTTCAGTAATATTTTTTGGAATTTTATTATAAAAACGTATGCAACTTCCCAAAAACGACTTTTTGGTTTTAGCCAGTCTGTGAGATGGTACTTTAAGCTTCCCTGTGTTTCTAGTAGCCTTTGGCTTATCGACGTTAGTGGGAAAATCACATATGTTCTTCCTAACGTACATGATTATTTCAAAAACATAAAGCGACGGCAGGGTTAGGATACCAGTTTCCTTAAAAAATGATCTTAAAGATTCACGCGTCTTCAAATTATAAATTGCTCTAACTGCTCTCTTTTGCAAGATAAAAATTGATTCGATGTCTGCAGCAGATCCCCATAAAATAAGCCCGTACGACATAATGCTATTAAAGTACGCAAAATACACCAACCGTGCCGTCGCCACATCGGTTAGCTGCCGTATTTTCCAAACTGCAAAAGCAGCAGAGCTCAATCTACCCGCGATTGCAGTGACATGAGGTCCCCACTGCAGTTTAGAATCGAGTGTTATTCCTAAAAATACTGTTGATTTTACAAATTCAATAGTTTGCCCATTTAACTTTATATTAGAAATTGAATTCGAGTTAGATGAATTTATCAATGAGAATTTAATACATTTGGTTTTCTTAGGATTTAGTAACAAATTATTGGCAGCGAACCATGCGGATATCACGGACAGGGTTTCATTGGGTTCAGTGAAGTCGGTATCTTTTCTACTAACCTTGAACAGTAAAGACGTGTCGTCAGCAAACATAACGATACCCGACTTTTGGCTTACCATATAAGTTAGGTCATTTACATAAATAAGATACAGGAATGGGGCAAGAATGGATCCTTGAGGCACTCCCATTTCGACCACAGATTCCTCCGATACCGCTCCGTTAATCGCTACCTTTTGCTTTCTTTGTGTGAGGTAAGATTTAATGAGTTCTAAAGCGAGGCCACGAATGCCATAAGAATTTAACTTACAAATTAAAGTATCATGATCCACACAATCAAAAGCTTTCGAGAGGTCGCAGAATACACCTATAGCGTCATGTGATTCCTCCCAAGCTTGCAAAATGAATTTAACTAAACTATGACCCGCGTCTGTAGTAGACCTGCCTTTTGTGAATCCGAACTGCTGTGGATGCATGATTTTATGAGTATTAAAATGCGAGATCATTTGCGTCAGCATTATTTTTTCGAATATTTTGCTAAACGCTGATAGGATGGACACCGGACGATAATCAGAGGGATTATCTTTATCACCTGATTTAAAAATAGGAACTACTTTACTATATTTCATCAAATCTGGAAATACACCTTCATCTATGCAGCTATTGAAAATAAAAGCTAAAGTTGTAGCAACGACATCTAAAATAGACTGTAGAACCTTAACTGAGACGCCCCACAAGTCTTCCGTTTTTTTTACTTTCAATAATTTAAAAGTCCTAATGATGTCACCGGGAGAGACATGCGTGAATTTAAAGTTACTTATGTTTGGAATAGATACATTTTCTTTTAAGAGCGATTCAGCTAGCTTTGAGGAAGACGCGAGACATTTTGTCGTTTCGATGGGGATTTTAGAGAAGTAGGTATTAAACTCGTTAGCTATTTTAACCGCGTCCGTTTCTAATACGTTGTTAATCTTTAGTGATATAGAGGATTCCGCGTTCTTACGTCGACCGGTTTCAGTATTTATAATTTTCCAAACTGTTTTAATTTTATCATTAGAGGACTTAATTTTATTAGTTACATGGGCTGCTTTTACTTTATTACATATAATTTTGAATAATTTTGAATAATCCCTAACATACTGGTGGAAACGTTCATCAGTAGTACATGATTTCTTTCGTTAGAAGCAGTTTCCAGATAGGAAACGACTATTTCCGCTATTATAATTATAAGGTTGTTATTTCCAATCTTACCTACGTCAGAATGAAATGACGTACGAACTTTCCTCGTACGCTTGTTTATTAAAACGTCAACAGTGATCGGCCTGAAGTGAGACTTGTCGCTAAATAATTCTTAGGCGGATATTACATTACATTACATGTTAACCTTATAATCTAGATGCCACGGTCCTTTCGCCTGTGAAGGCAATAGGCATGTCACAGTCACAGGCCTTATTTAAAGGGATCGATTCAATACTTTTAGGGGTCATTAGATACAACACTTTTACCTATTTACTTCACTTCGACATACTGTTCCAGTTGAGAAGTCACCATGGTATCTTTCTTTATTGTGTTTCTTGTATTATTTAGAATGCGTAGAGCTTTTTAATATGATGTCAAGTGGAGTCGTCTATTGAGAAGCCAAACACGTTCGGATTAAATTTTACTCCGCCCGACAGAATAATGTGGATGGATTCCAACGCACACTTGATTCGAGACGCAGCCACGCAGGGTCAACAAACGAAAGCTCGTTTAAATTTCGATTCACTTCATCTCTATAGAAGATCTTAATTCACGTTCTAAAAAAACATTCCCATGATTTCTTTTTCGTTTTCTTATTTATATAGATATTTAATATTCCCGAAAATGAAAAAAAACTGAGTAAACATTACACATACATAGGTCATAAACGCCGAATAGCCACGATCGATATTGTTTCAATCTTCGGTTGAAAGGTGATGCGTCAGACTTGAAAAATACATACGAGTACTGTCTTTATATAGATGATTCTGGGGCATCATGCCCAAATTAAAATAACCTAATAAATACAGGTCTTGCTTATCTAAGGCAATGACTCCGTTTAGCCCTCAGTCAGTACTTTAACAGTCCGCGTGTCCAGTTCAGTGTTGCTTACCACAATAGTTCTAAATTGCCTCTATTGAACTTATAAATAGACATTCCGTTAATTCATTCAACATTCGAACGACCTTCTCAATTGAATAGTCCTTAATGGCACACGACAAAGACGGCTGTTGAGACCTATTATAGTCACGACCGTTCTGAAGTTGCTGTGGCCTTATTTGCCTTATATTTCGGGGATTGAGGACAACAATAAGAAAGGTTCTTAAGAGGAGGGATTAGAGAGAAGCCAAAAAAGGTTGAGTGGACTGTGCGTAAGTATATAAATTAAGTAGGAGAGAAGATATTATGTAAGATAAAGTAAATAAAAAGTCAAATGCTCCAATCTTGAGATTAGATTAAGATATAAGTGTAACTAACTGTAAATCAAACAGCATGCAAGGCAAGACACTATAATTGAACACACATTAAACATGAACGTATTTAGGTAAAAACAATATGTATTTAAACATCACGAATTATGTCAAGCTTAAGCTTAAGCTTGTTTTTATATGTTTCAGCTTTAATTAATGTTAAATGAAAGCAGTTTAATAGCCAGTAGAATGCTACATTCATAGCTTTTGTAAAGGAACATTAAACATTTCAACAACCTTTATAATTTCACTGCAGCACCATTAAAGCAAGCTTTACTATGTAGGAGTGTAACATTACATTCCATAAGCCAGTGTTGAAAAAGTTATGAATGGATTTCATAACTTCCGTATAGCGAATTATTTAACTGCGCCGAATCACGACGCACTACCTCGCAGTACCCATAGTCTGCTTTACTTTCACTGGAAGATTTATAAATCTCACGTCGACTTTGGGCATTGTTATTAATGATAACTTTGATACATTTCTCGATTTCTCACGAGACTTTTGTTCATTTCGTAATCGTAACATTATCATGCAATACGCGTAAGATAAGATATTGCGTGAAATGATAAACGTATTGTGGAATGTTACCAAAATTATCGGTATGCTCTAAAAATTCGGCACTTTACACGTCGTGAATCTTCAAGAAATTTCATCGCTTCCTAACCTTGGGATATGTTGATTTTGTTAGCTGCTACGAGGCTATCGAGCCAATTTCATTTTACGACAGCACAGTACACTTTACAACCCTCCTCGGCAGTGAAATTGGCTGAGCTTCATAACCGAAATTCAAACAGGTAGCTCGATGAAAGGTTAAAAATTTAATTATCATTAACCTACTTGCAACCAAAACTGACCTAAAAGACGACATATTATTCTATAAGCCTTGGTTCCCTAAACTTTTGATATATCTAACTAAGTTTTGGCCACTGAACAACAACTGTTTCAAATACTTAGTAGTTGCAAGGACCAATTTCCTACCCTTGTATTTGTATTAAAATTAAACGTGAACATCTGTGAATCACACATCATACATGATACAATATGTTGCTTGATATTCGATCCATTTTATAAATATTTAGTGGCCAAAGTACAGCTCCACATAAAACTAGTTATTGTTCCTTTATAGCGTTGAATGAGTCAGTATATGGAGTGTAAATGAGGTGACGGAGCACATACTCAACTAACTATGGATTAATGAGGGCAGGCTAGTCCTTGGTTAGTCATCGTCATTACACGATATGGATTACACGACACGACATTTTTATTTGGATATTTTAGTACATTTGGGGTGGGCTGATAGTACTAGTTACCTTATAGATAGGTTCTAGTATTATTACATTTGAGTACTGTTATTTTCCTTAAGAATCACTCTGTAAATTAAGATTTTAAAAAATTATGTACTACTAGTGTTTACCCGCTTCACACAAGTAAATCATTAGATGCAGCAGCTGAATTGAAATTCTACGCAGACTAATTCTTCGACAATGCCAGCACAACAATGACGTCAATCGAAACAATTTGGTTTTTGGGAAGTCAGAAGATCGAGTTAACGACTCATCCGCTGAACAGCCTGATTTGGCACCAAATTACTTCCATTATTTCCAAACATAGAGAATGGCCATCGGTTTTTGAACGGCAAAGCCGTTGATGCATTCAAAAGGCACGTTTTGGATATACATATACCCAGACTAAGATGTTCCCGTGGGAATTAAGTCAACCTCGGAATTTCAATTTGACTGCCAGGTTTAAGCGAGTATAAAGCCGCGGCAGAAAAGAACTGCAGGGCTACTACGAAACTCGAAGTTCGTATCGTACCGTCCCTCTCGCTCTCGTATTAAATAGTATAGGTGTCAGTCAGAGGGATCGCACGACACGAACTTCGAGTTTCGTAGTAGCACTGCTGTAACTATAATGTTTTATTCAAAGAAACAAGACAAATAACAAAGTGTGAATTGGTTCAGTGCCAATGCCAATGGTCATTCTACTGCAATAGCACATCATTAAAGTATTAAAATACTATAGGTACTTTAACTACACTATTTTTAATGCCGGGGCTACGCACACAAATAGCATAACACATAATTATTCATTATACTAACTGTAAAACTGTTAAATAATAGGTACATTGGTTACGAAAACAATGGTCCAATATGTATTTTAATGTCTTGCTTTTAATTTTATTTCGCATTAAATGTTACAAATACGTACTTACTTAACAAAATACCAATTTGAAACACGCTTCGACGACGTAATCTAAGGAACTTATTCAGAAACGGCTGCTGCAAAACATATAAATGGCTTGATTCCGTAATACAAAGGAAGTCAAACGAGTCAGCATGCTGGGAATTAGTCATATACCTACAATGACTGAGACTAGCCATACAAACAGTTGTAAATGAAGCCAAAAAAACAAATGCCAGTGAATCATCAAGAGTTCAGAAAGAAAATAGCCTCAAAAAGAATAAAAACAATCTTTAGCGAATTCCACAGTCAGCTGTACAATAAAATGTGGTTGGTTACACAATGCCTTCGGTTCCATAAAAAAACTATCTTATGAATGAAAGAAACCGCAAGCAAGGCGGTTATGTATTTTTTATTAAATTGTTATAAGTGTCATTACATTTTAAGTTTAGAGGGCAGACGTCGTCACGTCAGGAGAACATGAAAACTTTGAAAATGAAGCTCTTTCATCAATCGAATAACCCACAGACGATCATAATTCACGCGAAGCATTTTCCTTTATCTTCGATGCCAACTTTTGTCGCTTATATGCCAAAACGTTTCGCAGATGCTCTTTAAAAGCATCAAGGTGGTATAAAAACTGGCGTCAAACGTGAGCATTGGATAAAATTTACAAAGAAACAGGTCGCTTTATCAACACCTGCTCAACCAAGTGCATAATAAATATTTCCCAAGTAGCTTTGTAGTTATTTGGACAATGACTTCATGTTTTCCTATGTGATCGTACTTTTGTTTGATAAAATGCTAAGTAATATATACCTCACGTATATTACGAAACGACTCTATCTTTGTTGGAATTATCCGTTGCGGTTAATACTGTTGCATTTCCTAGTTGCACTTTAAAGAAAGCGGCGATGTACTCTGGAGTTCATGTTACGGATGCCAAGGTCAGGTGCACTGGTGAAAGGGCTTGGCTGGTCGTGGTATGCTCAGAAACAGGTTTGCCCGGTCAAGTACCTACCAGGTATAGGGAACGGGCTATTGTACTTTATGTTAAGTTACGTAGAATTATGTGGTAAGCTTGCTGACATTTTTACGAAGCTTCTATAGTTAATCTTTAACTATTAACTACTTGTTTAACAAACGAAAGGTCAAAGGACTACGGCTTTAGACTTTCTAAGAATCCGTGAAACTCTCTATCTAACATGTTTTCTTGGACCCCGGTATATTTTTGTGCTGTGTATTATTTTGAAGATTGCGTTCGCATCATGATTTGGTTCTTAAAAAAACTTTTTCTTTGAAAGTAGCAATGTCCATTATTATCTTCTCTTCACGTCTTCTTGACATGACAGCCGACCTTTAACCCTTTTGATAATAACATCAACGCTGTTAAAAGTCAACCATATTTAAATCATTAAGATACATAATCCAAATAAGCTCGTAATATAATCAGATAAGAACTACGTGTTTCAAATCATATGTGTTAATAGATAATACAAATTTCAGTTGTCATGAGCGTCTGCTGTGCCATGTCAATGTCTTAACATGAACGAAACGCATGCTAGATTTGGTTTCCCAATTATCAATAGCACTAAAACCTTTCCAGGCCATTAAAGTTGGATTTCCCGAAAGTTGAATTCCCATTACGTTGAGTACCATTATGTTGAATTCCCATTATGTTGAGTCCCATTATGTTAAATTCCCATTATGTTGAGTCAACTTGAGTCCCATCATGTTAAATTCCCATTATGTTGAGTCCCATTATGTTGAGTTACCAACCTCCCACGTTGTTAACCTCTTTTCACAGTATAATTTAGTTTTATTTATGAGCATATCTACATAGTTTGTTGATTCTTCTTCTTTATAAATATTGTGAATCTGTTTTAAAAAAAAAAATACCTCGTTGAGTTTCTTGCCGGATTCTTCTCAACAGAGGTTTTTTTCCGAACCGGTGGTAGATTAAAAAAATGACGTGTAAAAGTGCCCATTGCGGCCTATTTGCTGAATAAATGATTTGAATTTGAATTTGATTGTCCTTATTAATTTGAAATGCGTCTGTTACTTCTGTGATGATGTCATTTTCGTACTCATACATATTATTATCTGACTTCAGTTTCATTTTTAAGCACTCGGTCAGCAGGATGCATTCGCATGACCACATTTCGCATTCCATTCTCAATACGCACCTATACAAATACATGCATTGAATGAACTTGAAGCGTTTTGCGTGACGTTTAATTACTGCAGTTCCGTTTGATAACAGTTCAAAGAACCGACATAAAAACATCTCTGCAGTTACGGTACCTATATGTACTAAGAAAGCTTCGCTTCTTATAACACACTGATTTACAAGCAGGTTCTTAATAACACCATAGACTACGCTAGCGAAGGGCATCGACTTGATAGAGCAAAATTGTTGAAACATAACTGTTACCTAAACGGGAAATGTCACAATATTAGCCAAAATAAAAACCAGTCCGGTTGACCCGAGGAATTTATAATTAGAACTAAATAGCGAACCGAACGCGTCATAATCATAAATAATACATATAGCTAGTCCAGTCCAAAGGGCCAGCTATTAGGTAGGTTTACTCGTAAAAACATTGGCAAATGGAATTAGTAAACACAAAGCTATTTCCTGGAACCATATGAGCTAACGTTAACATATTAAAGTAAACATGATTATTTGGTCTGGAAACACATTCCTTCAATGTTGGTATGGTAAAGTCTATTTTTACTCAGCGGCTTTATAAGTTTGCTGTCAACTTCAACTTGTCATTGTCAGTTCGTCGCGGCTCGTACAAACGGCGGAACCGATTTTGCGGCGGTTGTGGTTGGTGTGGTGTGGGAATTTAATTGTTTTAACTTAACGCAGAACTTAAGGGTGTGAGGAATATAGAATAACTAGGTACGGTCAGTCAGATAATACCTTTCAAAGGGGGCACAACAAAAAAAAAATTTTTTTTTTTTCATTTTTAATGCCTCTATCCAGTGGCGGACTAACAGGGGAGCGGAAGGGGCGGCCCGCCCCGGGCCTCCGGTCTTGGGGGGCCCCCAAATGCCTCCGCGTTCCCCTGATCAAATCCTACAAGACTAAAAATGTGCTTAGTACCTAAATTTTTGAAACTGCATTTTTTTAAAGCTTGGGTCCTCATTCAGCTTTGCCGCCCCGGGCCTCTGACGGGCTTAGTCCGCCACTGCCTCTATCTAAAGCGTAAAAAACAGGAATCAAGAAACATATAGGCAGACATTTTTCCAAAAAATTAAAAGGAAAACAAATGTAGCTAATTTGAAAAATATCTGAGGCTGCAAACCACACGTTACGTTGTAATTTAAATGACATAATTTCTAGGGAGGGATGGGCCGAAAATCGTTTTACATTCGGTTTAACCGAATTTCGGCAGCTTCAGCCAAACTTCGGCATTCGGCCGAAATTTGGTTTTAATGCCAACAATTGGGACGTATATCGGCCGGGATGATGAAACCGAATTTCGGTCAAATGCCGAAGTTTGGCTGAAGCTGCCGAAATTCGGTTAAACCGAATGTAAAACGAATTTTGGCCCCTTATAGACTATATAATCAAAGTTTGGCCCATCCCATCAAGTGACCCGCCTGCTCGTCTGCCAGCTACCTATTTGATAAAAAAAGAACCTAAAATATCTAAAATCTAAGTAAGTACATTCATCGATATATATATGGTCTCTACATATCAAACATTAATCGTGACAAAATTCCTAGAAAAACCGTGATACCATACCACATCGAAAATCAGTGTAACGGTACACAATAAGAATACAAACACGGACAGAGAAAGCGTTGAGGATTTCCAGCGCGGTGAAAGCAATCGCCGCCAGTGCAAACGCCGCGTCGCGTAGTACGGACGAAAACATAACCTCAAAATGTCGCTCGCAATCATCTCCGCTGTTGTTATTACCTCTGGCCTCGTTTATTGGTACATGAACAGGCATAAACCGATAAAACACATCATTTGGGAGCTGCGGTACACTATCGACATGCAAGGAGCGGGAGTTGGCGGTTTAATCGACGACTTGGTGAATATAACAAGAAACAAAGTGGTGTTGCCAGACGCGAACCGCAAAATCGCCGTTATCACAGGCGGAGCGCGCGGTATCGGCACCGAAGTTGTCAGGGGATTGCTAAAAGCGAATATGATCGTGGTAATGGGTATTAGAAGGCCGGAAGCTGCTAAAAAACTAGCGACGCAGTTTGAAAACGGCGAAAACTTACACGCTCTACAATTGGACTTATTATCCTTGAAATCAGTAAAGGACTTTGCTGAGAATGTTCTGAAGAAGTTCCCAGAAATTCATATTTTGGTGAACAATGCTGGAATTATGTTTGGAGATTATAAACTGACTGAAGACGGATTTGAAACACAACTGGCTGTCAATCACCTTGGACATTTTTATTTGACACATTTATTGTTGCCAGCGCTGAAAAGGGGTGGCGCCATTGGGGAGTGCTCAAGGATTGTTAACGTGACATCATGCGCGCATTACATCGGAAAGATTTTCTTTGACGACATTAACTCGAAGGAATATTATGACACATCAGCAGCTTATGCGCAGTCTAAACTAGCACAGGTGATTTTTTTTCTTCTCTTTGTAATCATGCGATCAGTTAAGAGACCATGAGCGCCATCGAAGAATATAAGTCAATGATGAGCGCAGATAAGTGATTAAAATTAACTCTTTCATTATTATTTTGTTGTTTTTAACTTTTCTTCTTTGTTACAGTTAATGTCTGCGAGATATGTGAACAAACTTCTGGAAGAATCAGGGAATAATGTAAGGAGCTACTCAGTTCACCCTGGGATTGTTGATACTGACTTATTCAACGGGACTTTGTTCAGGAGAGTGTTCCCTTGGGCGATGCGGTTATTCTTCAAAACACCAGAGAAAGGAGCCATCTCTATACTCTATGCTTGTTTTGACAAGGAATTAGAAAAGAAAGGTGGTCTATACATTAGTAACTGTGTTGAAGGAATTAGCTGCAAATTCTCCAAGAATTTAGATCACCAAAAAAGATTGTTTGAAATGTCTTGTGAACTAGTCAAAATTGATAAGAATAATTTTGGTTCTGCTTAAGTTAGAATAAGTATGCATAATATATTTTAGCACCTAATCCTGCATTTATTATTGTATGTTATTTACATTTATCTGTAACAGTAATAGATAAAATTTACATTTTTACTAGGTATTTTGTTTTATTTCATTAAAAAGTTATGGACATTGATTATTTACTGCAAACAACTACATAATTACCATGCATTTCATACTAATTATGAAGGTTAACTAAAACCCAGATATACCATTATCATTAAATTAAATTAAATACTCATTTATATATCTATATAATATATCTATAATTAAATAAAGTCAAATAAATGTACACAAAATATGAACTAATTAGTAGTTAATAATTTATGTTGCTGACTGAATTCAAATTATTTAGTCAATTAAATCCAACCTTGTAGCAAGAAAAGCACATTTCTTTTTTTTTTCGACTGGAAGGCAAACGAGCAAGTGGGTCTCCTGGTGGTAAGAGATCACTAAACTTTACTCTAGATTCTAGTTTTGCCAACCAAATAGCTATAGCATTGAGACATACATAACAAGCAAGATAACCTGAATAATTAACAACTTGTCTGTCCAACAAGTCTTGTAACATTCAAACAAATATGGGAGAAGCTCGCATCGTATGTGTCTCATTTTAGTAGTAAAATTTGCACTTTTTTTTAAGCCAAATGTGATCCAATGCCTCATCTAACATAAAGGGTGAACATGGACTAGTTTAATAAAAGCATCTTATGAGGATGATGTTGTCACCCTGTTGAACATTATGGAACAATTAAGTTTTACATTGAAAAAATTATGTTCCAAGTCCAACTGAGTTGGTAAGGTAATGGCACAGGACATGAGTGATAGTTTTATTTACTTTTTTAGCATTCCTTGGAGATTTATAGCCATGAACTAATATAAATATATTTCATGTCCTCATGTTTTGTAGCTGCCAAGTAATTGACTAAAATTTATAGATCTGATTAATAGAGTAATTAATACATATTTTAATGAACAGTAGCAGGTATTCAAAAGTTTACAATCAATTAATATCTTATCAACACCCTAGGTAAAAACCAAGATATGAATCTATAATGATTTGTGCATGTTTAAAATAAATCTGTAGGTGAATGTAATTTTTTAACCTATTTAAAATAAAGTGATGATGGAAAAAAGGCTATTTAAATAAATTTCATATGTTTACATGACTACAATACATTTAAAAGTATGATTGGTTTTTTGGAATCTTTTTGTTTTGATTCCCAGTGTTGGTCTTATTTTTCTGGTTTTCCTGTGCATCTATGTTTCAGTTTGTATTTTCAATTTACATTTAAAAGTATTTAATTTGGTTTCATATTTTCCTTGTTTTGCACCTATTATAAAAAAATGATTAATATTCAAGTGACTAATATTTTGCCTGTTAAATGATCTACACAATTAAGTTCCATGTTTTTTTACAATATAAGTAAAATACAGCAAGTTAAACTTTAAAAAATATAAAGGAAAGGACAGGAATGCTGCAGACTACGGACTCAATTAAATAAAGCTATTTATGGCCTCAGACATTATTATCCTAGAATTTTTCCCCTAATATAGCAATAACCAAAACCACACTCACTAACCTGCTGAAAAATCCAGACAATCCTTTCTTCTTCAGCTTGGCATGATCCTGTTCTGAAGTAACATCACCTTCTTCCTCCTTGGAAGCGCTTGACCCAAGTGAACACTCCGAGAGACTGGACACAGTGCTCGAAAACGACCCACCATCCTTGCCCCTTTTGTGGCCACTCACACTGCCACCCCAGTTTAGAGTGCTCTTGGGAGAATCACTAGTATCACTCTTCTCACAAGTTGAGATGGAGAAGTTGCCTTCATCACTGAAACTACTCTTCTTGGACAGCTTGTCAATATCATCAGCAGTGTCCTCGGCTGGTTTCTCTATTTTAGGGCTCACAAAATGCAGCTGCTTTGTGATAGGGTTGTAAGCTAATTGCATGTTGTCCAGGGCCTCGCTCAACCGCATCCCGCCTTTTTGGCACGGCGAAGCCATATCGACTGTTTGAATTTCGAACGCGTTCAGAAGCCCTGGCCATGTTTACGGATCATGTTTCTCGGAATACCCATTGTTGATAGTTGATAATTAGACACACATGTTATCACGTCGGTTCGTTGTTTTCGTTAGTTCTAGTGAAGCACTTCAGCACATAACGAAAACATAACACTTAATGTTAGGAAACGATTGTCTAATTAGTGTTTGATTTCAGATTCATAACAACCTTCGTTTGCACGGCGATTTGTAAAAAAATATTTGCAATATCACGATTAGTAAATTTAAAAACATTAGCTAATGTTTAATCACTTATCGCAACTACTATTTACACTACGAAGTATAGAATATTTTAATTCGACTTAACTAAACATACTAACACTGAGCACACACCCATCGCCTTTTACTTTCCACTGTAAATAAATTGACATTTGCTAGCTTGCTGTCATATTGCCGTCGCTTTGCTTTGCCAAGCTCTCGCAACTGTCCGTATTGTAACGATATCAAAGAACACACCTTACTCTATTTCACCTTCCAGACATAGTAACCGCAAGGTTAGAGCGAGATAACGAAAACTACCGCTGTACCAAAGCTTAGTTCGGACCAAAAACGCCTGACAAAAACAGTAGCGAAGTTAGTTGCGAGTATTGTGTCAGCTAACTTCATGCTATCAATTGTCAGTGCGTTTCGTTGTTGCAAAATTGTAGAAAACAAAACTGACCAGACAAATAGCAGGAGAGCCCAAGCGGAGATTTTGCGTTTTACTCAAGCAACTCAGAAAACCATAAGGGAGAATCCTTGCACCCTGTAATGGAATGTACCCCCACCGTATAAGAATCCTTAATATAGGGGCGTGCGTTGAGGGTAGGTATCCGATCAAATTTGTAAAAAAATTAACCCTTAGAAAAACTCGAGCGCGTCAAATTAAGGTAAGGTACCTAATACCCGTTAAATTCCTACGTCAGATACGTCTTGGTTAATGAATGTCTGATGCGCTGAGTATTTCCATGTGAATGTCTTTTTACATTTTTGAAAAATTGCACACGCTCTTCTCCCACTAAAAGGGCATAATAATTAATATAAACTTTCTTCGTTTTTCTTTTCTTTATTACGATCAACATAGTTAGGTACTTTCATCTCGGGCAAATGGTGACCTGTCGTTTCGGTGACACATCCGATAAACCGGTAACTCATGAACCTCTCATAAACTAAATAGAGTAAGTAGTTGCAAAAATAAAACAGCTAAATTTATGAAAATATTTTTATTCAGCCAAATGGCGTTTCGAAACATTTTTTTCCTTTAATCAATCAATCTTTTACCTGGTCTGTATAACCTCAATCACAGATCAAGGCTACGAATAAATATTAATAAAATTATCTATTATATATTATAAAAATATAATTATCTAATATAATACATTATGATATTTACATTTTCATATAATCACACGATATTAAGTCTGCAAATCATTTTGAGAACAAGATATTATCACTAAATAAGCAAGCACTTGCGATTTACAAAATGCATAGGACGTTTTCATAATACTTAAGAAGATACGAATTTGGATACATTGTCTACAACCATACTGCTTCAACTCTTTGGTTCGTTTGGTGATTTGATATGTGTGGCACTCAGTTCAGGAAACAATTCCAATATACATAGGTCAAGCAAGTTGTACACCAACTGAAACAAAAATGAAAAAGAAATTTTAATTTCATTTGAGCAAAAACAAAACGCAACGTAAAATGCCCAAACGAGTACCAGTATAAAATAATGTATTTAATAATTGCTCATTGTTAAGCTTTAAAAAACCCAATATACAATACAATACAAATACTCTTTATTGTACACCAGAAATAGTAAGTGATACAGAAAACAGGTACACAGAGAAAATTAAAAGGTAACCAATATAATAATAATAATAATAATAACCTGTTTGTTGAGGTGCAGGCGCTCAAAAGCTCAAATCAACGCACGTAAAAAGAGCTCTGGGTGGCTAGTGGAGGGGATACCTTTGCGCATCTGTCAACTAACAAGCCAATGGTGTGACAGCCGCGCGCGCTCCTACGCGCCCTCTCGCGTCCCCCACTGCTCCGCTGCCAATTTGGTCCGTATTTCGCTCACTGCGCAGGAGCTCTTTTCACGTGCGTTGATTTGTACTGCTCTCTAGGAAACCGGGCCATTTTGTTTACATAGACAACTTCATTCACCACTTTATTACCACTATAGGACGGCACAGCTAATCCTAGGAAACCAAAGTTTTACTCCTGTGTGTTACTGTTTGTTGAGGTCCGCTAAATGGGTAATGTATGTGTTACCGCGGTGTGTTACCTATTTGTTGAGGCACGCTAAACGGGTAATGGATATGTTACCGCTGTGTGTTACCTGTTTGTTGAGGTCACAAATGGGTAATGTATGTGTTACCTGTTTGTTAAGGTGTAGACGCTAAATGGGTAATGTATGTGTTACCGCGGTGTGTTACCTATTTGTTGAGGCACGCTAAATGGGTAATGTATGTGTTACCGCTGTGTGTTGCCTGTTTGTTGAGGTACGCTAAATGGGTATTGGATGTGTTACCGCTGTGTGTTACCTGTTTATTGAGGTGTAGACGCTAAACGGGTAATGGATGTGTTACCACTGTGTGTTACCTGTTTATTGAGGTACTCTAAATGGGTAATTGGATGTGTTACCGCTGTGTGTTACCTGTTTCTTGAGGTACACTAAATGGGTAATGTATGTGTTACTTGTTTGTTGAGGCACGCTAAATGGGTAATGGATATGTTACCGCTGTGTTACCTGTTTGTTGAGCTGCGGCCGCTGTATCAGCTGGAAGCAGGCGTCGAGCGCGACGGGCAGGCCCGCGCCGGCCGCGAGCGCCGCGCCGCCCGCCGCGCCCAGCAGCTGCGCGCGCGCCTGCGCCCGCTGCTGGGGGGGCTCCGGCCGCGGGGAGGAGGGCTTCTTGCCAAATAGCAACCCTGAAAGTGGTCAGTCAAACTTAGGGTGTCCCCGAACCTATCGATGTTCAAAAAAGAGTTTTTTCGCCAAAACTGAACAGGTTTTTTTTTCCAGCGATAAAGCTCAACATTTTCAGCTTTATCGCTACATTTCACGTGACCAGATTTGACGCTGGAAACGAGCGTCGAGCGACTTGGATGTTGCCGCGCCTTCACGGTACGCTATAACTAGTGTTGGGGCTGTTTTACCATCCATTGATTAGTTTTGATTGACGGTTGGGCCAATCAACTATTTTACCGACACTTTGGGCGTCTCCTGCGTTACCAAAATTGTCTCTGGCGTTACCAAAAAATCGTACTTCTAACAAGATATTTCATGGTTTAATACACCATCTATTAAATTACAGAAAAAATATGTTTATTTACAAAAATCTGCTGAAAAATTTCGCGAACAGATAAGTGTCGGTAAAAAAGTTGATTGGCCCGGTTACATGTGATGCCGTCTCCGTCTATTCGAACAAAACAAATAGAGACGGCATCACATTTAACTGTCAGTTAACACTAATAAATGGATGGTGAAACAGCCCCTTATATGCTCACCGTGTCCTAGTCTTATCAGATGCGCGAGCCTCTTCTCAGTGAGCAACGATGCCAGCTTACGGTTGAGGAAATGGTCGAAGGCCGCGTCGACGGCCGGCCGCGCCAGCCCGCACAGGCTGCCCACAGCGCTGGCGATCCAGCCGCGGACTCGGATTACCTTTATTACTGGAACAAACAATAGTATTTAAAAATATCTGCACTACTTTGAAAAAATCTCGTATCTAAAATCAATATGTCAACAAAATTGAACCTTGATGTAATGTCTATAAAGTCACTCAGAAAAATTTAATATTTTGAGCTACGAGTTTTTTTAAGTAGTGACGATATATAGTCAACATTAGGAAAAGCAGTTGAATTGAAATTCCGGGATTTTACAAAATTCCCACGGGAATTCCCGAAAGTTGCATCGTGGTTTTCATTGACGTTTCATTAAAAACAACCACCTCGAATTTCATGTTCATGACTCCAGGCCCAACAGTTATTTTGAGATTTTATCCCTATCCCGTGGGAATATCTGGGTAAAAAGTAGCATATGTGTTCATGTTCTGCTATCTACATACCAAATTTCATCCAAATCCGTCCAGGATTTTCAGCGTGAAGGAGCAACAAACATACTCACTCACTCACAAACTTTCGCATTTATGATATACCTAAGTAGGATTGTATTCCGACCACGTGGAAACATCGGAAAGGTACGAGTATAAAGAAAAAACTGGTATGAGGGCCTGTCAACTTTTTTACCGACACTAATCTGTCCGCGACATTTTTCAAACAATTGCAAATTTTTGTAAGTAATCATGTTTTTTCTGTAAGTTAATGGATGGTGTACATGAATACATAACGTCCTACGTAAGTTCAACCTATTAAACCGTGAAATATCTTGTTGAAAGTACGATTTTTTGGTAACGCCAGTAACGCAGGAGACGCTCAAAGTGTCGGTAAATAGTTGATTGGCCCATGAACACCGTATAACTTACATAAATACATAAAGCACTGTGTAAAGCCGACGATCTTATTCTGGTACGTGTATTCCGTCAATTCGACGGTCGACTCGACGTCAAAATTGTTCTCGAACACGGTCCCGAGAATGTTGCGTTTGTTGTTCTCGAGTTTTACTTGTATTCGCTCCGTTTCTTCGTCTTCTATCACCTCCAATGCTTCTTCTACGTGGGTGCCTTGTTTTCTGAAACAAAAGTATAATTATACTGAACGGCAAATCTGGCCGTCAAATATATGCAAAAATAGGTAATTTTGTGCGTAGAATAGGACAAATTTTATGCCGCTGAGTATATTCTCAGAAGCATATTTTTATAATTAAGCATTGTATAGTGTGCGGCCCAAGACCCGGTTGTGTGTGCGGAGTTGCGCCGTATTGCAAGGGAATAGGGTGCGGGCTTGACAGCACAGCTCGGTCTTGGGCGGTAGGCATAACATTAAGTACAATCCGTGAGCTTTTAGAAAACCCTTCGGGTTTCGGGGGAAATCGGAAGAATTCGTTAGTAAAAAATGACAATTGTCTTTTTGACTCAGTAGCAACCCATCACGCGTAGAGTGCACTCGTTGTGTTTTCATTGATGTATATAGAGCAGTTAAAACCACCAATTGCATATATTTATTTAGGTAGTTTGTTATTTTTCGGAAATTGATTTCCATGGCGAGTCAACTTAAGCAGGGTATGTCTGTAAATAGCCAATCAGTGGAAATTGATTACAATATATTTATAAATATTTTGTATATAAGTTGAATTTTTTAAGAAAAAAGTGGTCGTAAATATTTTAATAAGGTACTAGACCGTGTTATAGAAGCAACGGGGATTTCGAAAAGTGCATTAAAAAAATATAAAACGAAAGCAGCAGACCAAAACAATTCATTTGAAGTACCCAAGAGAAGTAAATACAGTATAACAACAGCTCTATATAATTCCAAACAAAAGTACTGTGTTGAGGCGGGGTGTTCTCAATTTAAATTGACGATGGATAAATTCGAAAATGCTGATTTTGTTTTATTTGTATCATGACAAAAAGTCATATTGTATTAAAATTAGAAAAAGATAAAGAAGCGTAATCCTACTAATATTATAAATGTGAAAGTTTGTGAGTGAGTGAGGATGTGAGTGAGTGAGTGAGTAAGTATGTTTGTTACATCTTCACGCTAAAACGGCTGGACGGATTTGGATGAAATTTGGCAAAAAGTTAGTTTATAACCTAGATTAAAACATAGGATACTTTTTATCCCGATATTCCCACGGGATAGGGATAAAATCTCGAAATAACAACCGCTGGGCTTGAAGTCATGAAATTTGGTATGTAGGTATTTGGACGTCTGGAATTACTCATAGGCGACTTTTTGACCCGATATTCCCACGGGATACCTTGGGATAAAATCTCGATTTAACAACCGCTGGGTTTAGAACCATGAAATTTAGTATGTAGGTAGCTGGACCTCTGGAATAACGCATAAGCTACTTTTTATCTCGATATTCCCACGGGATAGGGTTAAAATCTTGAAATAATAATCCCTGGGCTTAGAGTCATGAAATTTGATATGTATGTAGCTGGACGTCTAGAATAACGCATAAGCGACTTTTTGACCCGATATTCCCACGGGATACCTAGGGATAAAATCTTGAAACAACAACCACTGGGCTTAGAGCCATGAAATTTGGTATGTAGGTAGCTGGATTTCTGGAATAACCCATAAGCTATTTTTTACCCCGATATTCCCACGGGATAGGGATCAAATCTTGAAATAATAACCGTTGGGCTCAGAGTCATGACTTTTGGTATGTAGGTAATTGGACGCCTGTAATAACACATAGGCGACTTTTTGACCCAATATTCCGACGGGATAGGTACCTAGGGATAAAATCTTGAAATAACAACCGCTGGGCTTAGGGCCATGAAATTTAGTATGTAGGTAGCTGGACCTCTGAAATAACACATAGGCTACTTTTTATCTCGATATTCCCACGGGATAGGGATAAAATCTTGAAATAACAACCGCTGGGCTCAGAGTCATAACATTTGGTATGAAGGTAGCTGGATGTCTAGAATAACACATACGCTACTTTTAAGCCGGATATTCCCACGGATAGTTTTGTTACTGAGGGACCGCATACATCCCTGTTGTCGCGCACAGCGCGATTTGCCATATAAAACTCGGTAAGTGTCACAGGCCTAATATATGTAATACATATGTAATGTGGTCACATTGCCTTTCCTTATTTGTCTAATTTTGTGTGTTGGTACTGCCGTATAGAGTAATGGCGTTACAAATGAATTAACCATGGATAAGAACTAAGCTGATGCCCTAGAATAGAGTTTAGTTCCTTCCTGAAACTCGGCTGATACCTAAGGTGAGTGTTTTGCTATATAATGTTAATTGCCATGATCAAGAAGTGTGTAAGGATGTCCGCAATTCAATACAGGGTAGATTCCGTATATGAGTCTAGTAAGCGCTAGGGTACAATGTACAGTCGCCATCAGATATATCGAAGCGGCCAAGGTGTCCAAATATTTCTGAGCAAGACCAAATTTCAATAAATTCTGCACACTATAAATACCATTTAAATCACAGCTATTGCAATTTCAAAAATATGTAAACACTCTGTTTTCAATAATTTCTATACATACGACCAGCCAAAAATATCTGATCACACAAAACATCAAATTAATCTAAGCAATAAAGGCGTCCACAAATATCTGCACATTTTAGCAAAATATACCTTGTGCCATTGTCATATGGATCACAATAGATTAGCTAATAGTTTAAATATGTCCATTTTAGGTAAGCGATATCGATATGACAATCATCGAAAACAGTACAGACTTGTCATCACATACATCTGTCTCATGTTTTTCTCTTCAATTAAATTTGACAGAATATGCCTCTAACTCTTATTTTACTTTTCAGCAGAATCGTTAAAACGTCTGACATATAGCAAAAACTAAATGAAGGCACGTCGTGGCACCAATAACATTCGTTTGCTTGAGATCCAAGGTTCAAATCTCAGTCGACACTTAATTAGACTTAATTTTTTTTAGGTTTTATTATTATTTTATGGCTTTTTACCCGACTGCAAGGAGAGGTATTGTTTTTATTTCTTTTGAGTTTGGATCGCATTCGTTTTTACGATTTTTCTCAATTTTTTACATAACATAGCATAGCATTTGCTTTTTAAGAAATTGGTTATTTTTTATCGACAAATTATTTTTTATTCTAGGTATGCCTTTTTCCTATCCTTGGGGTATTTTTTCCAAATTTATGTAATACCAACTTCAAGGTATACTCTATCCAATAAAAAGAGAATTATGAAAATCAGACTACTATGTAATAAGTTATGCGTGGTCATACATAAAAAAAAAATATATACGCGTCGACTTCAAAACCTCCTCCGTTTTTTTTTCGTCAGTTGAAAATGTACATGTAAATGTATAAAAACTTTTAAACAAAAAAATTAAACCGCCAAATAAACTGAAAAGCAATAAATAGATTTCAAGAAAAAATAGAATATAGGGGGGGACGCTCGATTTTAATGAAAATTTGCGCTTTAAAGTCGAATAATATTTTGCGAACTAATCACTGAATCGAAAAATTGTTCTAGCAACCCTCTAATGATTTTAAAAGATCTATCCAGCGATACCCCACACTATAAGGTTGGATGAGAAAAAAAAATCACCCCCATTTTACGTCTACGGGAGGTACTCTAAAAAAAATATTTTAGATTTTTTATTGTACTGTTTTGTCGGCATAGTTTACATTATATTCGTGCAAAATTACAGTTTTCTAGCATTGATAGTCTCTGAGAAAAGCCGCGAACGGACAGACAGACAGACATAGCGAAAGCCGGTGAAATTACTGGCACTTGAGGTATTCCAACTTAGGCCTCTAGGTTGACAACGCATCTGCAATACCCCTGGTGTTGCAGATGTTTATGGGCGGTGGTGATCTCTTACCACCAGAAGACCCACTTGCTCCTTTGCCTTCCAGTCGAATAAAAAATAAAACTAAGGGTTCCGTTTTTGCCATTTTGGCTACGGAGCTCTAAAAACACGGTGTATAGTTGAGTTATTGTGCGGAAAACGTTTCATAGTGTATTGTTTTCATTTTTTTCAAATAACATAAAACTTCTTCACGTAAAATCTTTGCCGTGCCTTTGTTTGGTTTTGCTTGACTTGGCGGGGGCACTGCCATGCCCCCAGATATTAGGCAAAGCTCTGTGCAGGGGGGCGACACTAGAAAACCTATGATTACGTCAGTTCTCTTTATTATTTTGTCGCCATGACAGATCATGACCAAAGAGTATTAGTACCTTTAAAAATCATGATAACATTTTATTACTTATTAGTAACAAAATAACTTGATATTTATATCGATAGTTAAGCAGCGTTTCCGCCAGAGATGTGCCAGGATTTGTTGCGAGGAATATGTTTTCCATTAACCAATAGAAACACTTCATTTACCTCGCTTCGCTCCGCTTAGCTGTTTCCATCAGAGGTGTGCTGTGCGAGGATGTGTAAATAAAGCGTTTCTATTGGTTAATGAAAAACACATCCCTCGCAACACATCCTCGCACATTATTGGTGGAAACGCTGCTTAACGATAGAGCTCCTCCTGACATTTTTTAACAAACTTAGTGCTTAAGACCTGACGTGGTTGACCTGCTTTACTGTTTTGAATATAATTTCTAAATTCTTAGAATTATTTATTGAATGAACAATTTGTACTTTATAAACTGTTGTTATTCTTAGTGTTAATTGGTTCTTTATAAGGTATGCAAGGACTTAGGAGGATATTTCCAAAAAAAGAATTGAAATAATATGATATTATGCCATTTGATACTCAAAAAACTGTTTACGGTTTTGTGCTTAAATTGCAGTAATATTCCCTATTACTAACCAGTAAGCTTGACATCCAAAGTCATAGATAATTGTCTGACTTCATGGTTCCATTTATACCTGACGCTGCCACTCGGTATAAAGACAGACATGCATTGAAACATTCAACCTTAACGCAAAGATTAAAGGTATATTTTGCTTAAATGTGCAGATATTTGTGGACGCCTTTATTGCTTAGATTAATTTGATGTTTTGTGTGATCAGATATTTTTGGCTGGTCATATGTATAGAAATTATTGAAAACAGAGTGCTTACATATTTTTGGAATTGCAATAGCTATGATATAAATGGTATTTATAGTGTGCAGAATTTATTGAAATTTGGTCTTGCTCAGAAATATTTGGACACCTTGGCCGCTTCGATATATCTGATGGCGACTGTACACTTGGTAATGTCATAGACAGCGGAGCGCATAAACTAGACATGGAGCGAGTATCTCATGCCCAGCAATAACGGTCGTAAGATGATGGAGCAACCGAGGTCAGGACTATGGGGATGGTGGAGGTCCTCGTGGGGGCAAAGCCCCCACGTCCGGCGGGTGCCAGGCCAGATCACGGGCAAACTGAACCGGCCAGGAGCCTATTGATCGGTCGGGATTGGTCAGAAGATTACTGGTAGGCCCAGGATCTTTCTACCTAAGCATTGAGGCACCCGGGCATAGCGCTGTGCCTAGACCGGAGTAAATCGACCGTAAGCTAAGCACGCTACCTAAGCCTAGCTTGTGATAGGAACGTGGCACAGCCACACCGCGTTAGGAATCACTGTTATCACATATCTTGTGAAGCCAAAATAAGAACTTGCCCTTACACACTTCAGCAATATTTGTCGCCTTATTATTGCCGTGTACCATTAGCACCCCAGGAATATATGTATGACATGTATGGAAGCATCAAAGGGGCGACACCTGTATCATTATTAGTTTGTAACTTTTTTTTTAATGGTATACTGTAGTTTTTCAGTATTTTATATATATTATTTTATTTTGAAAAAAATAACTTTCTGCCATGTTTCTTGCGGCGCATTCTTCTTGGCAAATGATGGTCTTTCCGAAAGTGCTGGTAATTTAAAAAATGACGTGTAAAAGTGCCCATTGCGGCCTATTTACTGAATAAATGATTTAAATTTGGATAGGGAAAAATTTTGAAATTTCAACACTGGGTTTAGAGTCTTGAATTTTGTACAGCTATTCACAACACAATCAGTAAAGGAAGACCACGATATAAATTTTGGGAATTTTCAGGGGAATTTCGTTAAATCCCGAAAATTTCAATTGCAACTAACAGACCGATTAGTTGACGCGTGCGAAGCCGCGGGTAAAAGCTAGTATTATTATAGTAAGGTTCATTTTGTACTGATGGTTATTCTTTACATAACTTTTTACGGTAACTTTGAAAAGTTTTGCAAGTTGATAACAGAACAGAACCGCGTATCACGATCGCGTGTCATCGCCAATACCCGAAGCATGCTTCTAAAATCCGAAGGTTTTTTTAAGATCTCACGGACTGTAGTTTAGTTTTAATTAGGTACGGTACAATTGTTGTAAAGTGAGCGCAATATTCGCCAATAAACGTCATAGTTTGGCGAAATTAGTGATGTAATTAAAATTATGTACCTTTTTTTGAGAATAAATAAATAAAAAATAAAAGCACACTGAATACTTCAAACGGTTCTCGAAAAAATATACGTAGATACGCTACTAAATGTTCCAAAACTTTCATTTCAACTAAGCTTTCTAACCATTGCACACCGCGGTTTCCTACTCATTTTAGAAACGTGCGTTGAAAGTGCGTTTTTCTTTCCATAGAGCAGCCATACAACTAGCGTGCGTATCGATACAAACGCGCGTCGACGGCGCGTTTAAAAAACGCGGTGTGTAAAATCCCATACGACATTATGTACTTACAGCGCCTGATATCGCTCCATATCAGAAGACACCAGAAAGTTTTTCAAAAAACTCTCCAAATGCTGTCCCTTTTCCTTCCTCAGTTTATGCGTTACCGACTGATAAATATTCCCCAAATCGGAACTGTTCGCGTTGAGCGTGGATGCTTGCACCACGTGTGAGAAGTCCCCGTCAACCGTGAGGAATAAATGGAGAAGCTCGCTCGTCTGAAGAAGACTCTTTTGGAGAACCCGCTGAAGGAAGTCCTCGTATTTGTAGCGGAGAGTTTCGTTCGGGCTGTTGTCTCTGGAAACGTAAAATATACCTAATTTATTACACCATTGTGGAAGACTAACCCCTTATGGGAGATGGTTAGTTATGAACTTCAGTTTGATCTATCACTTTTACTTCAACACGAAGAAAACGAGAGAACTTTTGTCCTCCCTTTTTTCTGAACAAAACGGGAAAAAAAAGTTGTTGAAATGACGTTTTTTTTAGATGTGGATGAAATTTGGTATTCCTACTCAGAATCCGGAGCACTTTCGATTACCTATAATAGGAGAAAAAAAGTGTCCCATGATTTTTTATTCCATTACGTTACCGTTTCATACGCGTGTCGGTGGCGGTAGTGTAATGGATAACACAAAATTATATGAAAAACCTGGGACACTTTTTTTCCTATTGCAATCAAAAGTGCTCCTGATTCTGATTAGGAATACCAAATTTCATCCACATCTAACAAAAAAGTCATTTGAACTTTTTTTGAAAACGCCCGATTACGCAATACTGTAGTAGCTCGATATTTTAATGGTACCTACTGTTTTAAGATGTATTAAATATAGTTTTAATCTAAACTTTGTTTTCACGCCCGTTGTAACAGACTTTTAAAAACATCACGCAACAGTGGCACCATCTAGTGAGATAAAAAACGATAGCCCTCATTGAGCAGCAATGGTCACGCACGCCGCTTGGCAGACGCGTTTGCTTCCAGTGTGTTCCAGTGTGTGTGTTACCAGTGTGTTACCGCCTCAGGACGTTACCTGCGGGAAGGCAGCGGCAGGTCGCTAAGCAGCCGCTCCCCGTGGAACTCTATAAGCTTGGCCCGCAGCAGGTGAAAGTCGTGCTCGCTCCGCTCGACGCTCCAGGGCCGCTCGCCGCGCGTGCCGTCTATCCTCTGGACAGTCAGCTCGAACACGCGCACCGTGCCGCGGCGAGGCGGCGCTTGCTGGAAACAAGGGATGATGATCACACACCACAATAGGGATGATGACACCATCAATCAACTGACGTACTTTTTATGAGCTGTCAAAACACAATCTCCCATAGAATTTCAACGGCAATAGCTAATTATGACGTCACTATCCGGCAACTTGATCAACTAACTATTTATTTGTTTTAAAGCAACAAAAAATCGAATTTTACAGTAAATCGAAAATTAATCTGGTTTTCAGGGCTAAAATAAAGCGTTTTTTTACTGGAGTTGTGCCTTCGAATTACTTTTTAATGGCGTCATCATCCCTATTCTTAAAAAACAAGCCAAGAGCATGTCGGACACACCCAGGGTTCTGTATCCGTCAAAATCGGGTCCATATCGGCTCGCATAATTATAGAAAACCAAAATGTAAACCTTGTCAGAATGTATCGTTTGTCATAACTCTTTTTTTCTCTGAATCCAATAATTGTTTAAAATTGTTATTTATAAAACAAACTTAAAAAAATAAATAAAAAAAAATGATTTATTTCAGACCACATAAAGGATAGATATCCTCATTGTCCATAACATTGACTTGTTAGTAACAAAATAATCTTATATAACTATGTTAGTAACTAAACTTAAATGGAGAGAGGACCAGTGCCTGATAAGGCCACTGTCCCACCTCTCAGCCACGGCGGCCAGGAGACTGAACTAACCTACAGTTCTCTATTAAATGACCATTTAAAATTTCAGAAAAATTTGCAATTTAAAGTATGTAAGTAGAATATTTCGCAAAAGAATCACTGTATTGAAAAAACGTCTTCATAACCCCGATTTTAGAATACCATCCAACGATAAGGTAAGACGAAAAAAAAATTTTTTTCTACCTTTTATTCTACTTATTTTTACTTATTTATTAAATATATCCATGCAAAATTACAGCCAGAGGATTACAACTTTCTAGGAGACAGACATAGCGAAACTATTAGGGTTATGTGTGTGTACAACGAGCTAAACTCGGTTTAAGACGTGAGTTATCCGTTACAATATAATATAATATACGGGTTCCGTTTTTCCCATTTTGGCCAGGCAATCCAAAAAAAAGCTTCCTTAGTCTACTCACCAATCTAGTCTCAACATCAGTCAGCACAACTTTGTACGTGCTCAGATCCTGTTCCTGCACGTCCTCAGCGGCGATGCTGTCCAGATACTTCAGTATGTTGATGTTCTCGACGCTGTCGTCAGTGTCCTCTGCGTTGGTGAACACGTCCAGGATCTGCCCGTCCAGGGCGGACGAGCGGAGCGCGCTCTTCAGCGCCGCCGCCGTTATACGGGTCTGTTGTGGCCTGAGATGGAATTACATACATGTCTAAATAATCTTATTTAAGTGTGTCAGAAGGTTCTCGAATGGCGTCCGCGGACCGGGAGACGAGCTGTCGGTAGGCCTCCAACAAGATGGAGCGACGACCTTGCTAGGATCGCGGGATCGCGGTGGATGCGAAATGCACAAGACCGGTCTGAATGGAGAGCCTTGAGGGAGGCCTATGTCCAGCAGTGAACGTCCTTCGGCTGACATGATGATGATTTGGACGTTGTTATGCAAACAGGAACCAACCCACACCTCCCCCAAAATTGAGATAAGTATGCAACAAGTTATAAATATGGGCTGTGTAAATCACGATGATGATCATGCGTGTGAAGATGGTTCCACAGGAAGACGGGCATATTATTGATTCGGGACCATGGGATGTTTATTGTATTTTATTTTTATTTTTACTTATCTTCCCATGTTGTCACGAATAAATGATATTCTTCCTTTCTTTAAATTAAAATTTAGTACCTTTATAAAAAATATATTACAAGTAATTAATAATAATGTAATAAAAAAAAAATTATATGACTGGAAGGCAAACGAGGAAGTGGGTCTCCTGGTGGTAAGAAATTTCCACCGCCCATAAACATCTGCAACACCGGGGGTATTGCAGATGCGTTGCCAACCTAGAGGCCTAAGTTGGAATACCTCAAGTGCCAGTAATTTCACCGGCTGTCTTACTCTCCGCGCCGAAACACAACAGTGCAAGCACTGCTGCTTCACGGCAGAATTAGATAGCAAGATGGTGGTAGCAATCCGGGCGGACCTTGCACAAGGTCCTACCACCTGCAAAAGTAATTACAACAAATCAAAAATTGCGTTTGTTTTAAGTTAAACCCGTTTTGGTTTTTGTGTCCGCTCGCTTGTTGTTGGTGTTTTTTGCACGTAGATGTTTTTGGACGGTGAGATGGTTTTTGGGACCATTCTCACACACACATCATCATCATAATCATTTACACAGCCGTATTAATTAACACCGTTCCATTTACTCCCCAAACTACTCTATCGTGACGTCATTGTCACAAAAATCCGAGGTCTAATTATTAATCTTCCGATGTGACCTTCCCCTACGCTGCCTTTACTCACTTTTTATGTTGCTTTTGATAGCCCGTCGGTATTCTTGATCCAATTAACAGTTTATAAAACTGAAACAAATCAGACATTAAGCTAAATTATTGTAGCTCATAAGGAAATAATCTTTGACAAAGCAAAAAAAAAATGTGTACCTCACCACGGGTCAGATACTTCTTACCTGCAATAATCTGCCACAGCGGAACGTGCAAAAATATTTAATGCGTTCTACCGACCTTAGATATAGAGTCGTATTTATGCACGCTTTGTTGTGTCAGATATAGGTGATGGTGACTGTACGTGGTAAAAGCAGGAGGTAAAATAGTGGAAAGGTAGAAAAATACACACAGCATTTCTACAAAGGAGCCGGGAGAGGCAGCTTTGTTCCCCCCACCCCACTCTACAGATTCTAAAAAAGTTGCCAAATGTAAAGCAACCAAACTATGTAGTCCTAAGTTTTTATTTGACTTGCTAGATCGATCAATTGTACGTAGAAACCAAAACTCGAATGAATACACAATTCTAATAAATACCTACAATTCAGACTTCTCATTCTTCATATCAACTTTTTTACCGACACTAATCTGTCCGCGAAACTTTTCAAACAATTGCAGATTAAATATATGGTGTACGTAAATACATGCCATCCTACATAAGTTCATCGTATTAAACCGTGAAATATCTTGTTGGAAGTGCGATTTTTTGGTAACGCCAGAGACAATTTTGGTAACGCAGGAGACGCCCAAGTGTCGGTAAAAAAGTTGATTGGCCCGTCTATCACTCTTATTACTAGCTTTGTGAACCAAGCAGTGGAAGACCTCAGAATAAAAACAAATAAAAAGTTTGCTAACCTCTTCGCTGTGTAAAAACCTCGGTAGCATTATCTTCTCGAGCGCGGCGTGAGACTCCCTGGCCGCCTGATACAGGGCTGGACTAGTTTGCAATCTGAAAAAATAATAGCGGTCATCGACCGACAATCGAGTGTCTGGCGCTATATCATACTGACCTTAGCCTCTGGACAAATACGAATACTAATGGCTTAGCAAGATATTTAATACCAAACTGCAAAGTATCATAAAAATCAGTCCAATATTTACCGAAAAACTAACGGCTTTCAATGTATCACTTTGGAGCAGCCTGTGTATTTGCATGATCTGATTTCATAGATTTTTTTTCTTGTCTAATTAAGCTACCATTTCAAGATATTGCTCAGTCAGTCTTATCCATGGTTTCATTATTTGTCCAGAGGCTAAGGTCACCTTGTATAGTAATAATAAGTGGGTGGAAGAAAACAAACGTAATTTTTTGAGTCGTGAGCCGCGTATTTTCGGTCGTGTAATTTCTGCTGCGTTTGGTTTTATACTGAAAATAAGATTCATTTTGAGTCGCCGTGTGGCCCAAACTGGATTTTGGTATAAAAACCGGCCAAGAGCGTGTCGGACACGCCCGAGATGAGGTGCCGTAGCCATAACGGAAAAATTAAGTAATATTTTTCTAAGGATTTCGTATTTTGTACGGAATATTCCAAGTTTAGGTATATTTTATACCTTAGGCTGCTATTTACTCTTAAACTCCTAATAAATCTCAAGGAAACTGAACTGAACTGAAAACACGGACGGACGGTCAGACAGACAGACGGACTTGACGAAACTATAAGAGTTCCGTTTTTGCCATTTTGGCTCCGGAACCCTAAAAGCAGAGGCTCTATAGGTCACCGGTAATTGGATCACCATGGTCCCACTTAAACTTAAGACTTTTGTTTTTTTTTCTAACAAACTTAATCGTGAATTCAATGTACGCCATCCTAGATGATCCTAGAACCCAACTGACGTCGCTTATCACGCTACAAATATCAAAAATTTTGCTTTACATTGCTTCTTCGAATAAACTTTAAAGTGTAATAAAAATTAAAAAAACTACATATTTTTAAAAGTCGCTGATCTGATGTTGTTCAGATTACGAGTACGATCTATGTTTTATTTACCCCGTATTACAATTTCTTTAGTCTTTTGTCTTCTTTGTCCTCAGAAATTACGTAGATACGTACGTATTTTTTTTAAAAGAGGTACAGAAAAATGACTCCTATGTACACTACTGATTATTATTCATGACAATGCCAAGAACAATTGCTGTCAGTCAAGTTTCTATGTGATAATATTTTTGAATAAAATTTGCATATTTTAAACCATTATACAGCTGCAGCTTATGTCTTTGTATTACGTATCATTGTAATACAATAGAACTACGGTTAGAAATAACCTGCGAATTTTATAATTCAAGATAATTCTGGACGAGCTATTTATTTAATGGCGGTCTCTAACAATGTCATGAATGAGTTACGGATTCTCAACAAAATCGCTCAAATAAAAAAATAAAATTTAATTTCGGGATCACGCGGGATAATTATTATGATAATTATAAATGACAATAGCTATTCTCGGATAACTATCAATTAACATAATTATGTTGATATTTCCAACCTTGAAGGGTTTTGTTTGTAATAGATACCCAAGCACTGTCGCGGCTGCAATATTGCCATTTTATCAACCGACTTCAAGAACAGAGGATTTTTTTTTCTGGAACCCTTCGACTGCGTCGTTTTGGATGTTTTTATGGATAAAGATAATTAGCAGACCGCATTTTTAATGAATTTGCTCTAAGGTTGGTGTTTTGGAATCTTTTGTATTTTTTATTTCAATTCCAAATTTTTACTTTTACAGGTATAGATGTCGCTAATGTCACTGCTTAAGTGGCTATATAAGAATCAAACAAGCTGAGAATGTGATGCATAGGGGAAATTCGTGTCTGTACCGTTGACCAGCAGTGGTGTAGCGGTATAGCACGCGGCACGGAATGCCGAGGACCTGGGTTCGATTCCCACTGTTGGTCTTATTTTTCTGGTTTTCCTGTGCATCTATATTTCAGTTTGTATTTTCAATTTGAATTTGCTTTTACACATTTTTGGCACTTACCGTTTAATGTCAGCGCCATTTTCTAGCATTTTCCTGAAGTCGTCTGCGCCCGCGCCGTGCAGAGCCCCGTACCGCGCGAGGATCTCGCAGCCCTCCTTGTAAAGCTGCGACTGTTCCGACTCGCTCAACTCCGGGTTAAGTATTTTGGTTTGAAATAGTTCTGAAAAAAAAAAATAGGGTAAATCGTCAATTACTAGCTTCTTCTAGTTCAATAACTGACTACCTGCATCAGCATTATGCTGAGTCAGCGGCCGTTTCACTTTTGCGGGGACACACAAAATCGTATATTTTTATTTTGGTATTTCCTTTATGTTTTGTTTGTGTTTGCTGTCTATTGTTTTTTGTTGTTGTTGTATTTGTGTGTCTTTGTGAATTTGAATAAATGTCTTTCTTTCTTTCTTTTACCTTACACTAAAAATTAACTCTAGTCACCTATGAACATTATCTGCACTTACCATCAGGTGAGATAGAGGCCAAAATTGCTGGCCAGTGGCCATATTGTCTAATGTTCTGGCACTCGCAATCGCATTATCATCTCCTTGCAAAAAGAACTAGTAATAGCGGTTGTGATATCCAGTGCGTTAGGGCATGTACAGATTATACGCGTTAATCGCACGAACATTGTCTCGCACTGCTGCCACGCATAATCTGAACGCGCCTTTAGACAATAAAAAAAAAATACAATTTAAAAACAGTTTCAATGTCATATACACCGTGGGCCCGAAAAACCCGAGGGATTTTAACAGGGTATTTCTGACGATAATACGAGTAAAAAATGTTATATGAACATAGGTTCAATTATGTACTTTAATTAAAATTATTTTTTAGAACAAAATAATTCAATTAAGCTTAGCACGGCCTTGTGAACAAGTCTTTAGTTAAGAGAGTGAGTAAGAGGAACCAATCTTTAGTAGAGAAACAGAGTAAGCGAACATGACACTTCACGAGTCGCTCCGATATCATACGATGCCCGAGTCAATGAGTGCAGTGTGGTTCATGTCATGTGACATGTTATTGTTTACTAGTTTGTGACAACAAATGTCATAACATGCTTGTATTGAACTGAATTAAATGAAAATATCTCAATTTGTTCATTCATAACCCACAAATTAAAAAAAAACTTTATTTTTGGTGTTTCTAGAAAAATACATTTCATTCTCTTCACCATAACCGGTAGAATAACCGTCTATGTGTATCCACGAAGGTGGAATGGTGCGGTACGCGACGAGTGGGAAATCTTCTCCGGTATTCAGCAACTGCTCTTTGCGAGTTGCCGTTACAAAACCCATAAATGAAATGGATGTCCGCTAAGTGAGCAGGAGGATAATTCGGCATAGCTATTTATTATTTATTACACTTTATTTGCAATACCGACTGTTCTAGCAAAAATAGGATTTAACACCGACCGTGATTTGATCTGACGTGACAATCAGTAATCATTTTTAACGTTGACATTTAGTAACATCTATTTCATGATATCGGCCAGTTATTATAGCATAGGTAAATACAAATAGTTTGCACTCTCGCAACTCGCGATTCCTATCGCGATAGAAACAATCTTAAGTTTTAGCGATAAGTGCGGAGTACTAATTGTGATTAAGTCAAGAAAAAGATATTATAATTACACGGCTATGCAGCAGTCTGTTACTCAACTCAGTTTTAAGTCGCATCTTCAATATCGGTAGAAATAACCATGATAATGAAACCTACTTGTAGTTGGATATCAAACTTAAATACTGCCAACTGGCCAGAAAGCATGCCATTAGTATGTCTGCGTTTAAAAATATTAAGTGGTTAAACATACTACGTCACATACTTAGGGTGTATTACACTTGAGATTTTTCTACTTATGATTTTTCTTAAATAACGATTATCTCAAAAACGGGTTGTTATAGGACTACATGTTATACTACTTTATATACTCCAATTAGGCTCTAAAATCGATGGTTAAAATCCCTCGGGTCATTCGGGTCCACGGTGTATAGGTAATAGTCATTCACGATGACGCGTGCCGTGGTTCTTATTACAGTATCATTAATGTCTAATTTTGACAAAATCACGCGTCTTCGTGGATGGCACTAGGTATAATGATAGAAATCAGCTGAAATCCAATATTTGCCTGAAGGTCAAAGCGTTATACGCGGATTCGCTGTAGCCTTCAAATATTATAAATTTGTAATTAGGGACGCTACGTCATATTGATTGGCTAGCGTGGGAAATTCATTGTTCAATGCTTCGTGAAAGCATTTTTGCGTAGCGTAGAGTCTCATGAAATAGGGTAAAAAATCGGCCAAGTTATAATAATATAATCGGGCGAATCCACGAGCGTCTCAACCGCTATCAGTCCCTTGCCTGAGATTTTAAGAATTGTAAGGCAGATTTTTTTTTTAATTATGACGTAAATAGCTTTTGTACTCAGGCCAGAATCTATGTATTTCAATACAAAAATCAATGCATATGAATTATTTACTTCTTAATATAAACAGCTAGGGACTGACAGCGGTTGAGACGCTCGTGGATTCACTCAATCCTACTTATATCATAAACGCGACCGTTTTGTGTTGTGTGTATGTGCGTTTGTTTGATTGTTACTACTTCACGCTAAAACGGATTATTTATTTATTTGGAGAACACACAGAAATAAGTGTATAAAAGATAATACAAGTGTTCTTAGTACGGATTTGGATGAGATTTGGTTTGTAGATAGCTGGACATCTGAAATAACAATAGGCTACTTTTTATCCCGATATTCACAAGGGATAAGGTTGAAATCTCGAAATAACAATAGTTGGGCTTAAAGTCACAAAATTTGGCAGTGGCTTTTAATTCACCTATTCAATACTAGATGGAGCTAGCTTAGCTGCAACGGTGTTGATGTCTAGAGATCTACTCACTAATGTCCTTATAGAACTGCAGTAGATGGAGCCGTCCTGTGGTCTTGACGTGCTGCATGAAGGCATACAGCTGATCTTGCTGCCCACCAGCCACCACAGGCTCCAAGTCTACTCGCAGCAGTAGCATCCCCGATAAGTTCATCTACTCAATACTAGATGGCGCTAGCTTAGCTGCAACGGTGTTGATGTCTAGAGTCTAGAGTTCTACTCACTGATGTCCTTATAGAACTGCAGTAGATGGAGCCATCCTGTGGTCTTAACGTGCTGCATGAAGGCGTACAGCTGGTCATGCTGCCCCACCAGCCACTGCAGGCTCAAATCAACTCGCAACAGAAGCGTCGCAAAATCACCTCCCCAGTACTAGATGGCGCTAGCTTAGCTGCAACAGTGTTGATGTCTAGAGTCTAGAGTTCTACTCACTAATGTCCTTATAGAACTGCAGTAGATGGAGCCGTCCTGTGGTCTTGACGTGCTGCATGAAGGCATACAGCTGGTCTTGCTGCCCCACCACGAGCTCCAAGTCCACTCGCAGCAGGCGACAGCGCGAGGAGTAAACAGAGTCCGTATGCCGGACGAAGGTTGACAGGAAATCCACCTACGATTGAAAATCTGGCTATAAAATAAAACGAGTAATAAAAAGTAAAAAAAGGACTGAAGTGTAGGGTATCATGTTTTTTAGTTGCGCGAGTCCTTCGAACTACCTGCACATGGTCGCATTTATTGATCATTACCGCAAGAATGCTGTGGTAATGATCAGTGAAAATCAATAAAGTTTAAAACATTATATAAAATACTAGCACTAGTAGTTGTTATCCGCGACGACGAGAATTCGCTTATCGCTATACCGCGGAAACTATGCAATTTTCCGGGATAAAAACTATCCTATGTCCTTAACCGTGACTCAAACCATCTGTAGGTATACAGAATTTTATCTGAATTGGTTAAGCGGTTTAGACGTGAAAAGGTAATAAACAAAACAAACAGATTCATAAAATTACGCATTTATGATATTAGTGGGATATACAACATAATAATGTGAGGAAAAAGTAGTACCAAATAAGTCCAAATATGCCTTATGTATTATGTGAGATGTTTATCCCGTACAATAACATCATCAACGCAGGACAAAAAAGGAGCAGTATAACGTCTTCATACAAACGGCCTATACCTACGCGCCACGAATTCTCAGCATACCTCGGCAGCCATCAGTCGCGAGTGCTCGGCGGTTAAGTACACAGGCGCATAAATTTACAACGATATAAACATAATGAAAACGTATCTAATTAAGTTATTCAACAATGAAGCTTTTCGCATATCCCAGAAAAGGCGCAAATACTTCTCCATAGCTAATTTGTAGGTAACAAATATAGTAATAAAGCAAAAAAAAAAAAACAGTTTAAAACATAAATCGTTTTGTGGTTTATTAAAATAACATAAATTGCGTTTTTGTTAAACACAATCCATTCCTTCCATAATTTCCTAAAGCTCCTAATCCTTTCCCTAATTTAAATTTAATGTGACATTATCAAATCAAATCCATAACAGAAGTGACAGTTAGTAGAGTAGAGACAGCCCTATCGCGCGTTCGTGTATCGAACCGGCGTAGGTAACTATATCAAGGACGCTGCCGAGACGGTATACTGCTCCTTTATTTTACTGTGTCATCCATCAACATAAATGGGACTCACAATTTTTTTTTATACGACTGGAAGGCAAACGAACAAGTGGGTCTCCTGGTGGTAAGCGATCACCACCGCCCATAAATATCTGCAACACCAGGGGTATTGCAGATGCGTTGCCAACCTAGAGGCCTAAGTTGGAATACCTCAATTGCCAGCAATTTCACCGGCTGTCTTACTCTCCGCGCCAAAACACAACAGTGCAAGCACTGCTGCTTCACGGCAGGATTAGCGAGCAAGATGGTAGTAGCAATCCGGGCGGACCTTGCACAAGGTCCTACCACCTGCAAAATTCTAAATGCACTAACCTTATAGTCAGGTGTAGCAGGCAACTGTGCCATAGTCTCGTCTCCGGTGGCGAGGATGACGAGCGCGTTCAGTATGTAAGGATCAGCCAGAATATCTGTCAGCGACAGCAGCACCCAGCCTGAGAATATCTCGCGAACCAGCACACGAAACACGCTGGAAGCAAATCAGGCGTAGCTAAGAGATTAACGGCCCTGGGGCAAAAAAAAATTGGCCCCCAAAAAAGGATGTCTCGTTGATACAATTTTGGAGATATTCACGATTTTCTCTATACATACTATAGATTTTTCTATACATTTTTTTTAGTTTTGAGTTTTTTAATTACTACTTTTTACCATAAATCTAAATCAAAGTTAAAATTAATGATTGGGCAATTTTTTCATGCAAGTTTATCTAAACCTCTGTGTAAAAATTATCATGGCAACATTGATGCCCAGCCCATTAACTTAAAAAGTTCTACATATCATGCAAATTATAACAAAAAAAAGAAAAGCTGCATTTCTATTAATAAAGAAAAATTCTGAATATTTTAATGCCGAAGTGGCTCTTTTGTGAAATTAAGCTCTGACTGGAGGGCACGGTGTTCTGTCATTTTAAGGAAAAAAATATATAAATTTTGTTTTTTTTTTTTAACTATACAGTGAATTGGTTTGTATGGCAATACAATTTTTTTTGTAATAAGCCTTTTATGAACTAAACTCAGCCCTTTCATTATTAGATGATAACGAAAAGCAACTCACGAATTCTGCAACTCCCCGTTCTTCAGTAAATACGGCATGATGGCGTTGGTAACACTCCGCAAGTATTTGAGCTCGGCGTTCCTATTGGCTGCGGCGGGGTGGACCGCGAGCTTGCTGGCCAATAGGGGAGCGGCGTCCGGCAGATCCGCGCACAGCGTGTAGTGACGCAGCGCGCAAGGGATCAAACGCTCCGTAATGAAGCGGGAGTAGTTTATCTGGATTGGGGTTGCCATGTAAAACAAAGTTCTAACAAAAAACAAGGACATTCCTAAATACAAGGTGGCCTTGGCCTCTGGACAGATAATGAAACCATGGATAAGACTGATACTTAGCAATATCTTAAAATAGTTATTGCTTAATTGGACAAGAAAAAAAAAAACTATGAAATCAGAGGCCGTATTGCCTAATGTTTCTGACGCACGCGATCGCAATCAAATGACAGTTTTTGTATGCGAAATATGTCATTTGATTGCGATCGTGAGTGTCAGAAGCGTTAGGCAATAAGGCCTCTGATCATCGAAATACACAGGTTGCTCCAAAGTGATACACTGAAAACCGTTAGTTCTTCAGTAAACTTTGGACATTGTTATGATACTTACTATGCAGTTTGGTTTTAAATATCTTGCTAAGCCAGTAGTATTCATATTTGTCCACAGGCTAAAGTCACCCACTATATTCTGTTTTGTTATTTAGGTACGATTTAACTAATTATTTCTTAATCAACTGTTATTGTTATCTAAGTTTTTTATCCGGCGAGAGTCCAGCACTTTATAGGCCCTCTCTTCCCAGTTTTCCATAATGCTTTTTTCCGACTTCACAACCCCATCATAAAGCACCTCATTATTATTATGATATTATTATAAACCCCCTTGCAAAAAAATAGGGCACCTATAGTTTTTCAGATTTTTAAGCATTGCATTGAAGCTTAGAAAGAAGCTTTCATGCACATAAAATACAAAAACCATAGGTGCCCGTTTTTTGCAAGGGGGTTTATTAAGCCCATAACTGTGTCCCACTGCTGAGCAAAGCACCTCATATAAAATAAAAATCATCATCATCATCATCATCCCAGCCTTTATACGTCCCACTGCTTGGCACACGCCTCCTATCAGAATAAGAGGGCTTGGGCCGTAGTTCCCACGCGGGCCCAGTGCGGATTGGGAACTTCACACACATCGAATTGCTTCGCAGGTAAGTGCATCCTCACGATGTTTTAAACAGAGCCGGATTAAGCCAGCGCGGGGCCTGTAGCATATTTTATCATGGGGCCCTTGATTTGCTTCAAGTTTATAGTATAAGTAAAATATTATATTTAAGTCGATCATATTGATACCATCTCTTTCTTTGGCGGTGTTTTGTGTTGGTTTTGTTCTATTTACATTAATTTAGAAAAAGACATGCTTCTATCTGAATTGACGTTTTTTACGATCAGAAAGCATTGGTCAGCGGGGCCCGTAGCATTTGCTACTCTTGCTATGTGCCTAATCCGCCACTGGTTTTAAAATAAAAATAATAAACTGAAAACAAGTAAACAAAAGCAAGGGCCTTGTTGAGATTGTCTTTGGCTCTTAGGCGACTCAGCGCAAAAAAAACACAAGTTTACCTTGACAGCTCGCCGGAGAAGGCAAGCCGAAGCGTACCGCAACTGGTGCCGCAGCTCGTCCACAAAAAACGGCTGCAGCGTGATCTTGCTGTACCAGGACGTTATGAATTGCTCCAGAATCGCGTTGTAGAACTGAAAACGCGTCCAACAGTGAAACAGCAAGGCTACCACGAAATTCGAAAATCGAAGTTCGTATCGTGCCGTCCCGCCTACGCATATGTTATTTAATACGAGAGTGAGAGGGACGGTACGATACGAACTTCGAATTTCGTGTTTCGGAGTAGCCCTTCAGTACCCTTTAGGCATCTTGTGTATCGACCACACAAATGTAAACAAAGAATGATAAATGAAATTAAGATTGGTTTTTGGAGTCTTTTTGTATTTTTTATTTCAACTCCAAATTTTTGGTGGTGGTGTAGCCGTATAGCACGCAGCACGGAATGCTGAGGACCTGGGTCCGATTCCCAGCGCTGGTCTCTTTTTCTGTTTTTTCTGTGCATCTAAGTATGTTTCAGTTTGTATTTTCAATGGTAAATGAAAGCGAAATTAAGTATCGCCTGCTAATAAATATTTATTTATTTCAACGATCATAGAACAATACAATACAATACAAATACTCTTTATTGTACACCAGAAATAATAAGCGATACAGAGAACATTTATGCTCTAGCTCCGGTCTTTTATACATCTTGTAAACAAAAGTGTTCTATAAACGGACATAAAAAATGATTTGAACATGAAATTGTTGCATATACCTACTTCAAACTATTACCAAATAAATAAAACATCACTAACAATTATTCCATTCTTATCTAGTAGGAAATTACTATATTTAGCAGGAAAACCACCAAAACTGAAAAGTATCACATATTATTTAAAACTTTTGTTAAAGTTAATGACTATTTGCCTCATAAAGTAAGTCATCAATTTTATATTATTTATTTATTTAATACTAGCAAACCCGGCGAACTCCGTTTCGCCACCAAAGTATGCTATGTATCAGAGATGGCGCTGTATGTGAAAAAATATTTTCCCGCTTTTCTTTTTAAATTTTTCCTGAATTTTCTTTGCTATAAACCTCACGGAGCCCGAGACCTTTCCAACGAATGCAAAACCTTTGAAATCTTTTCTTGCGTTCTGGAGTTATAGCGTCAGGAAGGAAAACCCGACTTATTTTTATATAGTAGATTTTTTTGCCTTCAAATGCTTATCTTGAATTGCTGTTTTTTATTATTTTTTTAAATATATGCTATTATTTAAATATTTACCTCAAAATAAAAACTGGGAATAGAAAAATTCGTTAGAAAATTATATTATAAAAGTTATCATTAAACCTAAGAGAACCGAATATCCTTACTATTATAAAGGGGAAAGTGAGTTTGTTTGTTCGTTACGCTTTCACGCCGTAACGGAGCGACGGATCGTCGTGATTTTTGGCATAGAGATAGTTTATGGTTCCGAGAGTGACATGGCTACTTTTTATCCCGGAAAAATGCACAGTTCCCGAAGGAACAGCGCGCGTTAACCGAATACTACACGGGCGGAGCCGCGGGCAAAAGCTAGTATATATATAAGCTAAAGCAGTATGGAAGCTACGAAGCAACGATCGAAAAGAAACCCTCTCACACAGACGCGCGTTCTCCACGGCCTCTGAGGGGGTCTTGCGGTACTACAATACCGTACCGCGTAGAGCGCGCGTCTGTGAGTGTGTTCGTTTCGATCGTAGCTTCCTTACTGCTTTAGCTTATATACTAACCCCCTTATTCATAAACGACAATCAAACCTATTTTAGTTAAAATGCCGCTAAAATTCGTTTGTCCTTATCTGTCACTTCGACATTTGTATTTGTTAGAAAGGGACAAAGCATTTGTTAGTTAACATAGGCTTGTTAAGTTTTATGAATAAGGGGGTATGTTTCTATGGTCGCATCGCATTTAAAGAGGCCTCGTGAGGCCCTTTTAAGTGCGAGGCCGTGGGAGGAGGCCACTCCGCCTACGCCTAGCTACGCCACTGCTAACGCCATCTAGCGATATTTCGATGTCAAATAAAACCATTTTTTTTAATCTAGTATTTTAACGAGGCTTTAGTACACCAAATGTGACTATGTCAGCCTCATGGGGAGCCTCAGTTACATACACCACACTACAGATATTACACTCTCCTTTGCACTGCCCCTTGAGCTGCTTGAGCCACGTCTCTGGATGCAAAGGCCTGTCTAATGAACCTGTAAATTAGCATCGCTTCTTCTGAAAGCGGTCGACTTAGAATTACACTTACACCTCCATTGAACAAGCCCATACCATCCAAAAACCTGTCTCTGATGTTCTTATTCTGATCACATTCCAAAAGAAAATGAATTAGGTCTTCAGTCTTATTACAACCTATACACAAAGGTGATTGTACAACTCTCATCAAATTCAAAAAACTGTTTAGTGGAATGTGACCAGATCGCACAAGAAAAGCCCACACGAGAACCATTAAAGCATGATTTTTTTTTTTTTTATTCTACTGGAAGGCAAACGAGCAAGTGGGTCTCCTGGTGGTAAGAGATCACCACCGCCCATAAACATCTGCAACACCAAGGGTATTGGTGATAGAAGCTAAGCTAGAAGCCTAAGATGGAATGCCTCAAGTGAAATGATTGAGTGCATGATTGGTGGAACATGGTACGGAATATCAACAATGCTGATTCATATCCAGCTGCATAACGAATTTTTCTTTGCTTTGTCATTGTTTCAGATTTCAAATGTTAATTAGCTCGCCTTAGTCATAAAAAAATAAAGCATTCAGTATCAAACCTTATTTGTTGAAGCTAAAAGCAGTTTTCCATTATTATTCTCATGAATGAGACATTCTTTCAGTTCGCAAGGCAACTGATATGTAATCTATTCCTTAATTCTATTACTTAGATAAATTTATTTTATCAGTTTGTCATGACACTTATCTTTGTGGAATTAATACAGTACTCATGAGAAAATAATTGGAAATGATTACGAAATACCTAGAATCCTTTATCCCTTTGGTTACTGATTTTGATAAGGCTCAACTCATATTAGTGCCTTACATAGATTCATTTTCCAGATTAAATATATGAATTATGTAAAATTGAAGCTTATTTTTTTCTATTTTTATCTGTAAAATTTCTTTTCAGTATTTTTTGTTTATATAATGCGAAGGGTTATTTTTTTTTACTTATAATAGAACTGTGATTGATTATTCTATGAGATTGATTATAAATTATGATTTAATTATGTATTCAATTAATAAATAAACTAAAATATCTCACCTGATGAAAAGTGCAGATGAGACCAAAGGTTCATTTTACTGGTTCAGTAAAAGCTTATTCACTCTACCCTTGAAAAAACCCAAGCTTCTATTTATCCAGAAATACAGATGATGGAAGCGAATTCCATTCCTTTCATTCATTGATAGAATATTATAGACTACTAGCCATTACCCGTGACTCCATCCGAGTGGAATTCGGTTTTCACTATCTCCTGGTAACTATGCAATTTTCCTGAATAAAAACTATCCCATGTCCTTCCCCAGGACACATACTGTCTGAATACTGAATTACATCTAAATCAGTTCATTGGTTTAGACGTGATGAAGTAACAAGCAAACAAATAAACAAACAGACTTACAAATTATCACATATAATATTAGTGGGATTTCTGTATGAAGGAGTTATAATGATGTAAGAGTAGTGGCATGCCAGGTTAGGTAGGCAATGCCAGTATGAAAGACCAAAAAGTTGCAGTGTTAAAGCTACATTAGCACATAGTTTTAATTTCCATTAACTTTTTCCATTGTAATACGAAAGTTATCCATACAAATGTATGATTAATTTTCGTGTTACAATGGAAAAAGATAATGAGAATTATAACTGCTAACGCAGCTTTAAGGTGTGCAACTTTTTGGTCTTCACCCAGCACGAGGGTGCAGTGAGGATGCACCTGCCAGTACCAGGAACAGGGCAGGTACACTAGCATTGCCTCCTCATGGCACCATGCCACTGTCATTGAGTGTTAGATCATTATGAGAGTCACCTAACTTAGTTTTGATATGCAATCAACTAAAAATCATAAGACAAGTAACTCACATCTTCAATGGCTTGATCCAACTGTTTATGTATTTGGAGCCCCACCCAGGGCTCCGTCGAGACCACCGGGTCATGTCGGGGGCAGTTACTGGACCCGCATGTAGCACAACCCTGAAAAAGTAACTTATATAGAATTTTCTGTGTTTTTAACAAAAAAGTGTCAGTTGCATGTGCTGCACTGTATATTTGACATATGTTTTATAATTATTATTACCTTACCTTTGCTGTTGTGAAAAGTTAGTTAATATTTGTAATGGAATGATAAGGTAGAATTTTAATTTCCACTTCTAAACATAATGATTTACAGTTTTTTTTTTTTAAACAACTGAATGGCAAACAAGCAGGTGGGTGTGATAATGATTCAAGGAAAAATTAAATTGAGTAAAAAATGGTTATATATAATTATAACAAGCATTACTTTACTTTTTTGAACTTAAACAAAACTATTTCAAAAAAGTGACTCGGAAAAAATGATTTTTTTTATATAATGCCTACTAATATTATAAATGCAAAAGTAATTCTGTCTGTCTGTCTGTCTGTTACGCTTTCACGTCGAAACCGCTGGACCGATTTTGATGAAATTTGGTGTGGAGATAATTTAAGCCCCAAGGATCAACATAGGATACTTTTTATTCCGGTAGAGGGCGCCACCGCGCGATAACCTAGGTCCGTGCAGACGAAGTCGCGGGCATAAGCTAGTTTCTTATAAGAACCATTTAAGTTTGTATATGCATGTGTTTCTTACACCTTTAAGCTAAGACTGCTATACTGTTTAAGATGAAATTTGGTATAGAGGTAGTTTGAACCTTTTCAAACAACCTCTATCCTTATCCTTTATCCTTATCTTTTCATACCATTTAATATGAGTGAGTCTCACGGTGCCGGAAGCCATGGTGGCCTAATCTACCTACCTATCTAACTCACCTATCGCCTCTCAAGTAGAAGTTCGTGTGTTCAAACCCTGGCTCGCACCTCTGAGTTTTCGAAATTCATGTGCGGAATTACATTTGAAATTTATCACAAGCTTTGCGGTGAAGGAAAACATCGTGAGGAAACCTGAACAAACTTGAGAAGCAATTTAATGGTGCATGTGAAGTTCCCAATCCGCACTGGGCCCGTGTGGGAACTATGGCCCAAGCCCTCTCATTCTGAGAGGAGGCCTGTGCCCAGCAGTGGGACGTATATAGGCTGGGATGATGAGTGTCACGGTAGTTTCATGTTAAAAAAAACGTGACAATCAGGTTCTCTGTTCATTGGTAGTTTTTGCTTCAAAGCAGTAAATCTCTGCTACTGGTTAATGAGTATTTACTGAAAGGTAGTCTATCAACTGAGGTAATGTTTACTTATCAATTTAGCATTGTAAGTGGTAAACAGCCTGTCAAGTCCTTGATGCAAAAAAAAATGTAATGTCAGCAGTAAATAATGTCAATAGTAAGAGTTAGTAAAGATTAATAAATTGTTTTCTTCGATGTGGACACATTTATTTTGCCAACTGTCTCAGTAAAGAGGCGTTAACACGAATGGCCTTATAAACAGAAGGGAAAACGTAAACAAATGGTGTCACACTCACTGTATCGTGTTCCTCGTCATTTTCTTCTTCCGCTCCCGCTATCACCAAATGGCACTTGAGTTTATTCACTAAACTATCTAAAATACTCGAATTCAGCCCGTAATAACAAGCCAAACATCCCAGCACATAGCTAAACGCTATAGTTGCGAAGTGAAATCTGCGGAAATGCAACAACGTTAAACAACTTTCTAAGGGGCGACGCGGCTCATTGTTTAATAAATTCGAATATTATACCTGTAAAAATATAACACCGCGACCGAAGCAACGAGAATTCCCACGTAAATAACATAATTTTGATTTTCAAATTTTTCCGTAAACTTCGTTTGACATCTTTCAGTCATGGCTAGGCGAACAATGGTGACGTTTGTTTTTTCGATGTGGCAATTCAAGTGAACACTCTAGTGATGGGTAAAACCGGATTTGAAGATTCAAAAGAGTCAGATCAGATGTGGTTCAGATCCTCAAGCGGATCCGAATCCTTCAATGACTGCTTTCAAATCTTATCGACTCCGGAGTTACAAACGCCGATTAAGTCCGGCCGGATAGCGGCTCGTGATCGCCGTCACACTCACTCGCTCTGCTTTCGCTCTCGGATCGGATCTTATATTTGGTTGGCAGGAGCTGAGTGAGCCGGTTCCAACGTCAGCAGGGCTACTATGAAACTCGAGACTCGAAGCCCTCTCGTATCAAATAGTATAAGTGACAGAGGGACTGCACGACACGAACTTCGTGTTTCGGAGTAGCCCTGCAGATCACTTCGCGGAGTTGAGATTACCCATGTCCATATAGAACACTCACTGCCCGTACCATCACTACCACAAGAGATGACTGCAAGATGACTGGTCGTGGTCGGTCTGTCTGTCTAGTCTAGAAAACCTTTGCTCTGCTTGCCATATATTAAAAAAAAAACTTAATAACCTCCAAAGTTATATATATACTTTGTATTGATGAATTTAATAAAGTCCGCGAATTCGATCTGTTTTGTAACAATTTGTTAATAAATTTTATTTACTTAACTTATGGCAGTATATCTCTTATCTTGAAAAGTAGGTGCTAAAGGTTAGTAAATTTTTCGAATTCGCCGAGTCTAGAAGAGAGAGTTCCTTGATTGTTATTCTTATTATATTGTTTATACAAAATCCTGGTAAATCTATAGTACTATTTTTAGCTTATAATAAACACCAGATATGTTGTTTTTAACGTTAACGTAAAAAACTCTTATTAGGTTACCCTAATTGTAGATTGTATAGTCAAGTAAATGTAAACAAGTTTTAAATATATTTTTTAAAGAATAGTACTTAATTATTTGAAATATATACCTACCCTCTAATAAAAACTTCATATTACCTATCATTTAGATGAGCATTCAAGTTGTAATAAAATTAAGTCCAGTGTAAGCTTATACTGTTTACAGTTCACAGGGTCTCTGTTATCTGAAAGTCAAAAGGTGATTACATATCTCCTACATTACAACTATTGAGCCAGTTTACTTGCCAGTGTCTTAGTGTTACAATGTTGGCTTGAGTGCTTCATTTTAATTAATTAAAAAGTATCCTTTTGTCATCGGTAGGTATACCATGAATAATAATAAATCATTGATTAAAGGGTGGTTTACGTTGGTATTCATGTAATTGGTTAAAAGTTAAAATATGTTTTGACTGTTATATTCAATTTAATAAATAATAATAATTTGGTCAAAATAATACTGTAATGCCTTAGCAGATAAGATCATTTCTGATGAAATATATCTTTAATAAGATAGTGATGTAAACATAAGTTATTTTTAGAGTATGACATGCCAACTTGTAATGATTAAGTAATATGTGGTCATGTTGCTCCTATCATCCAATTTACTTGTGACATGACGAGCTCAAGTCTTGACCATGAAGTATTGATTGGCATAGACCTAATCTATTTCTCTCAATTCTCTGAGTTAACAATGTTTTTCTACTTATTATGGAAGTTATAAAGCTATAGTTTTGGAGCCCATTTTTATGGGAAACCTATATGGATAAAATTTATATGGATAAAACTTCTGTGACTGTAGTGGCAAAGTGCAATCTACCCTCAAGTCTTGGTTTGGGCACTGTACCTTTCTGGGGTAGACACTAGACCATTAATTGTAGGGTAGGAATGGCTCACCCAATCTTTGTTCAGTTGTATACTCCATTTATTTTAACATTTGAAACTTAACAGTGAAATTTGCACATGTTTTTAAATGAAACAATGAGACTATTCAAAATTGTGTTAGCTTCTATACTAAAAATATAATAAATACCGCTAATAAATGTGCTTGTAGGTATTTTTAGTCAATTTGTGTCTGAAATACCGAGAAACGTGTTACAATTTGACCGTTAATTCAAATCTTAAATAGAGTATAATCTCATGCTATCTATATTGCTATAGAACCTGCTTTCTGTATCACTTACTATTTCTCGTGTACAATAAAGAGTCATTGCATTGTATTGTAATGATTAGAATTTACCCAAATGACAATGTTCAAAACCTACGTTGCACTATCTTAACATAATCTTTTCTACATTCCAGAAACATGGCTCTACAAAGGCATATCTTCTCCGTCACCAAGCAATACATATCACGGAGCTGCATCATTCAAAGCAACCTTAGACAATCCTTCTGCGAACTGCGTCACAAGTACAGCACAGATTCCCCTAGGAAATACACAGACCGTCATGAATGGGTTGTTGTTAAGAATGACATAGGCACTGTTGGAATAAGCAAGTATGCCCAGGAAGCTCTTGGGGACGTCGTTTTTGCACAGCTACCTGAATCAGGTGCAGAAGTGAAGGCTGGGGACGAGTGTGGTGCTCTTGAGAGTGTTAAGGCAGCAAGCGAAATATATTCACCTGTTACAGGTACCGTTACTGAGAAAAATACTGAGGTTGAAGGCAAACCTGGGCTGATTAATACATCGTGTTACGAACAAGGATGGCTATTTAAACTTAAACTCACAAAACCTGAAGAGTTAAGCACTTTAATGAGCGAAGAGCAGTATGAAAAGTTCCTAAAGACGGACGTAGAAAAGGATCATTAGTCGTTTTTTTAAGTTTTGTTTTATTATTTATGTTAAAACGTGAATAGATCTAAATACATTGATTGTTAAACGTTTGTTTTTAATTTTATGTTTAAAGTAGGCAGTTAAGCTTATCTATTCTGATGAGGCATTTGAACTGTAGTCTTCCTCTCAGTTATATTATTAACTTGCTGATAAGAAGGGTTCAAGATTTTTGAGGATGGACAAATGCATGGCTAGCATGTTACATCAGTTTTCCTGTACCATTTTCTCTCTTTGCTGCACTGTAGATTTTTACCAGTGAGATTGTTATATTGAATTTGTTTATACATATTCTATGAAGTGTCCTTTCAATATGCCTTGTTTGTGAATAGATAATCCAGCCATTAGCAGTTGTAGTTACTCACATATTATTGCTAGTATAATACCATACTTCTTAAATTGCTAGGTGTTGTTGCCCATGGCTGTGTAAGGCCCACTTCACATGCACATGGTCACGGTACGGCCGCCGTGCCGTGTTTAAGTAGAAATGTACGAGCTACATAGACAGCTTTCACATGACACGGCACGGCGACCGTGCCGTTACCATGCCATGTGAAAGTTATGCTATGTCCTTCCCCAGGACTCAAATTATCGGTATACCGAATTTCATCTAAATCGGTTCAGCGATTTAGATGTGAAAAAGTAACAAACAATTTATAATATTAGTGGGGGTGCCCCTTAAAATGTCAACAAACACAATGACAAATTTCATTTCATTGAAAACAATTCATAAAATATTCAATAGTAAAATTTTCTCTTGGAGTAATTTCACTTCATCGACTATTTCATTACATATTAAAACAATTATTAGAACAACAGTATAAGGATTAATATTTGCTTAAAAATACATTTCATCAACTATTCATAAGATGGAAACACTAAATATCGCTGTTTATGTCGGTTTAAAGATCTTTATTTCTCAAAAGAATAACAATATTAATTTCACTTACTTGAGAAAGAAATATTTCATGCATTATCCCATGCTATATCTAGCACTGATTTGACAGTTATAATGAAAATGATGATGAAAACGCCGGTAGTTGTGTGCCGGTGTCAGTTTCGTCGGGTAGTCGCGCGAGCAGAGCGGCGGCGCGCAGTGCGCGTGTTGCAGCAGCCGCAGAGTCGCGTTGCTCCGAAGAAGAAGGGCTACGGATGAGCCCGAAACATGTCCAGCTAAACTCGATTTAAGACGTGAGTTATCCGGGAAAATGTATTTAATATAAGTATTGTAGAACCATAGAATAAAACAACTGCACGGCGTGCGCGCGGGCTCGAATACTTTCCCGCTCGCACAGCAACTACCTATCTCGCTCGGCGGCCCGATACACCCGAGCGCCTACGAAGGCTGCGCTCGGAGCGAATAAAAGGCGCTGCGCGGACGAGAGTGCATCATTCAGCTAGTGGTCTAGCTTGAGAGACGGCCTCTGCTATCCTCAAGCAAAACCAACAAGTGGGTACGGGGTGAGACGGCCTATGCGGTCCATCCCATAAGCTCACAGTTATATGCCTATGCTTTACCTAGGTTATTCTGTCTAAAGTAAGCCCTAAACCTGTTTCGTAAGTTTTCTGAATAAACCATCTGAATTATCTTCCTGGCGCTTCATTCCCCCTACAATCTGGCGCCCAACGTAAATAACGTAAATGACGAGACGTAAATCAAAAGATCTCAAACAAGAAGATAGTAAAGAAGAAACACATCAGATGGCGATTCAATATACTCCAGAACAGTTTGAGGAGCTACTAAGTCGATTTCCCTTAAATTCGACAACAAACAAAATGGATACCAGCAGTTACGCCATTGGAGCAGCTTTAGTGCAGGGGGAGGGAGAGAGAGAACATCCTATTGAATATGCTAGTAGGCTACTTACACCAGCTGAACGCAATTGCACAGTGACGGAAAAAAGTGGATTTTCTGCCAAACTCGCACCCCGTGAAGATGGTCCATACGTAATCATAAATAAAATGGGAAGGTCAATCTACAAAATTGCTAATGTAAACGAACCTAAGAAACCCATTGGAAAATATCACACATCTGCTAAAACTCGATTTCCAAAACGAGATGATAAGAATCCAGAGCCTGTCCTACCTATCACACGACGAGGACGGCCGAAGAAACAGCAACTCCTTCCGATTCCTGGTGCTGGTACTCTTACGGGACGTCAAAGAGTACCAGAGGGGGAGAATGTAGAACCATAGAATAAAACAACTGCACGGCGTGCGCGCGGGCTCGAATACTTTCCCGCTCGCACAGCAACTACCTATCTCGCTCGGCGGCCCGATACACCCGAGCGCCTACGAAGGCTGCGCTCGGAGCGAATAAAAGGCGCTGCGCGGACGAGAGTGCATCATTCAGCTAGTGGTCTAGCTTGAGAGACGGCCTCTGCTATCCTCAAGCAAAACCAACAAGTGGGTACGGGGTGAGACGGCCTATGCGGTCCATCCCATAAGCTCACAGTTATATGCCTATGCTTTACCTAGGTTATTTTGTCTAAAGTAAGCCCTAAACCTGTTTCGTAAGTTTTCTGAATAAACCATCTGAATTATCTTCCTGGCGCTTCATTCCCCCTACAGTATTAAGTATATTCATACGTCTAAAATAAATAAAATAAAAATAGCCTTTATTCTCTGATAATAAAAATACAATATTATAGATTGTTGACACCAGCCACATTCGTATCAGGTTGTCCCCAGGACATAGGCCTCCTCCAGCCGCTGCCATTCTCCTCTATCCCTCGCTTCTCTTCTAAAATCTTTAGGCAGGTCATCCTCCCACCTTTTGTGTTGCCTTCCTCTACTTCTTTTGCCATCCCTAGGGTACCAAAGTGTACACAGTTTTAAATCTAATATTTATTTCGGGGATCTCGAAACTGCCTCTAATGATTTGGGTGAAAGTTGCTATTGTGGGATTATGGACGAACAGTAGAGTCCTACGAAGCTGAGACGTGGACCTTCACTGCGGGGCTAATCCACAAATTCATGGTCGCTCCGCTCAGCGAGCCATAGAGAGAGCAATGCTAGGGGTTAAAGTAACATTAAGATGCATAGAAATAATTATAAGTGGAAACTGTTTTGGCTGATGTGTTGAAATGTTTATATATCTTTGTGTTATTTTAAGCTTGTTTGTTTCCCAATTTAGTAAAAAAATAAAAAAAAATATGCACTGGGCGAAGTTCCGAAAACGCATATGTGCGTCGGTGGCTGTGAATACGTTAAGAGGGTAGCTGGCGGCGGATTGGTTGGTATAGATCCCTAAATAATTCCCAGCGGACAAAATTAAACAACTGTTGCTAAGTAATTTTGAATGGAGATAAAAATAAAATACTGATCTGGTGCGTTATCATGTTTATTCAAGTGCAATCTTAAAATTAACGATTTATTGTTAAAACAAACATTCACTTTGGTAACTGAAAAGGTGACTTAACACTATAATGTAATTTATACATATTAATATCACATTTTTACGGGTATGAGGTGTACTGGGGCAATTTCACAAAAAAAGTAGGTACAACTGAGTTTATAAACTTGTGAGCAAAATTTTGATCAAAAATATCTGAACACGACTCTATTGATAACGGCGTAGAAGCGTGTTCAGATATTTTTGCTCACAAGTTTATGAACTAGACTGTACCGACCTTTTTTAAATTGAGAAAAAATGTGGTTTTTCCTACTCAGAATCAAGAGCACAATCGATTCCGATAGTTTAAAAATTGACCTAAACAAAAACGTCAGTTTTGTGACGTTTTTTTTCATATACTCTATATGACTATCAGAAAACTGACATAAAATGTATATGTAAAAATTGTTTGAAAACACCCACGTTGACGTGTCGCGATATTACAAAAAAATTACACAAGTTTATTTTTCAGATACCTTAATAAGTTGAAGAACCCTGTTGCAGTCAGCATTTGCCACATTTACAAAAAAAAAATTAAGTCAGCAGATGCTCTCTGCGACAAGGTTCTACCGAGTACGAATTATCAAGGTACTAGCTTTTGCCCGCGGCTCCGCCCGCGCGGTATTCGGTTATCGCGCGCTGTTCCCTCGGGAACTGTGCATTTTTCCGGGATAAAAAGTAGCCTATGTCACTCTTGGGCCCATAAACTATCTCTATGCCAAAAATCACGTCGATCCGTCGCTCCGTTACGGCGTGAAAGAGGGACAAACATACAAACACACAAACACACTTTCGCATCTATAATATTAGTATGGATAGAGGTCGATTATAAAGGGGTCATTATTCGAGCGTTTCGACCGCCGATCTTACAAAACCAATACTGTAAAGAACCAAATACCTCCTATATAAAACAGATTTTAAGAATGTAATAGGTCACTTTTACCGTCAATTTACGTAAGTATCGGAAAATTAAGTACGACGACGAGCGAAGCGAGGAGTATTAGGTACAATCACGACCACAAAAAGCGCGAGCTGGTCGCGGCAGTGGCCGGCGAAGCGCCAGAACCTAATAAAATTTATTTCGGAAATAATATGGCTCTTACCAAGGCTGTATGTAGGCGCAGACGTCGCGCCACGAAAGTTTCTCGTTTTTTTCCTCATTTAAAAATCCATCATCTAATGTGTGGTGTGCCATCAGGGCCTCGTAAAAATTATATCGACCATGCCAGTTTAGGTACTGTGCCGCCACTGGCATTGAGCATGAAATGTGTCAAGAATTTTGAGGAAAACAAAAAGTTTTGAGGATTCAAGAAAATGCTGATGGAATCTTGAACTTGATTATGTTATCGAAAAAAAAACTGTTTAAAATGCAACATCGAGGTAAAATATCACTTTTTTGGCAGGATATGGACATTATTCTTACTTAAATAAAATAAAATATTTTATCAATATTCAAACAAGTAGGATATTATTATGTATGTATAGTATTTGTGCATTTTTAATGTCCTGTATTTTACAACAAATTACTTAGTGAATACATTAAATTCTCCACTTACAGTGAGCAAACCATAATCACATCTACTTAAAACTAGTAAAAACATTGATAGGTTTTAATACAGGTAAAATAATCTTATGAAATACGTAATACAGGAATACTTCGTTAATAACTAGAGGAGTCACTCGGCAACGTTTCACTCAAGCCCAAGAGTAGCTTGACTTCTTCATACTTTGTCACTTTCTAGTTGTAAGTTGAACTTGTAGCATACGAGTACTATTTGTTTAACACGTTCCCTATCCTATGTATCCACTTGGATACAAAAACTGTGTTACCCTTTAGTCCATGTATCCAAGAGAATACAAGGACTAAAGGCATGTGTTTAGGTGGACTGGTTGATTGTATTTTGCACTTTGTACTTTCGGACAGGATTTTTTTAATTTCATGTTTGTCACTCACAAAGCCCGCGCTGTGTTCAAAATAATATAACGTTTAGTTATTTCATCACTAATTATGTCTTATGACTAGATACACAAATAATATGGCAATCAATGCCTCATTAATTAATTATTTCATTACCTTCGCGAAACACTATGATCGCCACTCTTATGGCGCAGGACCACTGTGCATTGATGCTGTCACTTCGTGTTCGAAATTTTGTATAAAATTATCAGAGAGTTTTTAGTGACAATCACAAAGTACTAGTGTAAATATATTTTTCACTTCTAAAGATCTTTAAGGACTTTTATGCAACTTCGGTACCGAAGATACGCGTAGCCCTGTGTATAAAGGGTCTAAATTATGAAAAATTAAATAAAGCGTTATGGACGTTAACGGTTTTTTTTCTACAGCAAAAATAAATTCGTAGTGCAATGAATAACGATGTTCTTAAATACAGTTAGAACAAATTTAATTTTATATCGCAAAAAGTAGTTTTTGCCATAAAAATTATGTTTTCAAACACTTATACTATATGTATTTGTACGCTAAAATTGTTATTCTTATCCCATGACACTATGTAATTGAATTCAAAATGTCTCTTAAATTCACGAATTGCTCATGAAAACATACTAACGTCGCTACTTTTAAAAAAGCTCGGAACTCAATAATTTTTCTGAGTGACATTTATTAACATTATTTTAAATGTCAAGTTTACTGACATATTTATTTAATATACGAGATTTTCTCAAAGTGGTTTCGTTAGTACACTTGCATTTGCAGAAAAAATTACAGCTAAAAGCTACAATTTCTTTAAATTCTTTTCAACTCACTTATTTTTGTAAATAACATTCCGCCAAATCTAGTGACACTATCGACTCAATACCGCTTAAATAAAATGACACATTCTACGAATTCAACTTCAAATATTTCCCAACTACAAACAGTACAATTTAACTTTCCCACAACCTGATTTTTTCAGATTACGACTTTGTTAGAACAACCTGTTACTTCTACTGAACGCATCTCTTTCCATGCAATATCTATGTGCGAACACACACATTACAAATAAATTAGTGTCGATCAACTTTTTCTTGAACCTCGTTGCCATGGTTACGTCCCCTGGACAACTGTTTAGCCCTTAACTGCATGATTAAATCTTTTCTGCCGAAAATATGAAAAATTGTTAGAAAACACCCTTTTAATAATGAGAAAAAAATTAAAAAATCAGGGCAAAAGATTAATTTTCATTTTATTTTTTTAACAATATAGTATCATTTTTGATACTCCATGCAAATTGTAGTTAAACTAGTGTTCTGCTTACAAAACCGAATAAGGTAGGAAGATACAGTCTTTAAAAAAAAATATTAAAAAAATTCAATTTATTTTAGTAAATAAAAAAGAAACCTTCGGTATTATTTTTGATACCGTATGCAACTAGGGTTAAAACTATGACTTTCTATGTTTTCTGTGGCTAAAAATCATCGACCGTACATTTTTATCATAGTTAGTTACCAGCCGATTATTTTATCGACTATTTCCTAAACACATTAGTAGCAGATAATTTTTTTAGAGACTCCGTCACTGTTGTCTCTTGGGCAACGGGCCAGAAAAAAAAAGTTGATTGACCCTAATTCTGACAAGGATTCCTGCAGTGTGCCGTAATGGGGCGTCAAACAGGACGTAACTCCCACAAGGTAAGTTACTCTATTGGAAGGACCTTAGTACAAGAACGCCCATTCAAACCAAAGTATCATTCTTCTCCACTCTATTGAAATGCGGATGCTTATACGTCCACTTGACACTAAACGGTTTGTCTAACGCTAGATTCATATCGAATATGTCCAGTATTTTCGTTTTAGGGTTGTAAGTGAATTGGCAGTGGGATTTTTGGCAGGGCGCCCCGTTCACGGTGAGTGTTTTGACCGGGAGCGTTTGCGCCAGGATGGATATTTTGCTGACGGAAGGTACGCCGTAACCCCACCAGTGGACAACGCTCTTCAGCTCCGAGTTGGCGAGGAGGAACTCTATGTGGCTGTACTGCTTCTCTTCATAGCTATCTGTAAGGATAAGGGACTTTTAATTGATATGTGGTTTTGTTTTTGCAATGAGTGACTGTCGTGGGTTTTTACAGGGATTCGGGGGACATAAGCCAGATTACCGGATTCAGTCAGCTTAAGGCCATATTGTCAATAATAAAAATTATCTGGAATTAAAAAAAATCCGATCATGAGGTTTGATTAATTAGGTAGGGCCCCTAAGCAGTATTAGTGTCCAGAGTAGTGTCTGCGTGTCTTACTGAGCGTGTCGCCGTGGTCCCAGTAGAGCTGTCCGGTGGCGCGGCGCGCGGCGGGCGCGGCCAGCAGCTGCAGCGGGCCGCTGCGGGCGCTGCTGGTGCTGACGGGGCCGTGCGCCGGAGGCTCCTGGAGGGCTAGTATACCTCCACCCTGGGGACAGGAAACAGTAAAGGATTTAGAGTGCGACTGAGACACAACTTATACTAGCGTCCCTAACAACTTTTTTTTTCTTTAATGTATTTTATTTGTAATTATTTTATTTTGAAAAATCACTTTCTGCCAAGTTTCTTGCGGCGCATTTTTCTTGGCAATGATGATCTTTCCGAAAGCGCTGGTAGTTAAAAAAATGACGTGCAAAAGTGCCCATTGCGGCCTATTTACTGAATAAATGATTTTGATTTTTTTATCTGAGCTCCGAGGCTATAAAAACCCATTTCAACCCCCTTGGTCAAACGCAAACCGATTTCTGAATTTAAAAAAAAATTCGCGAGGACTTGGGTCGATCAACTTTTTCTAGTACCTCGTTGTCATGGTTACGTCACCTGGGCAACTCTTTAAAATCATAAATTCCTATATATTTTCTGTAGTTGAAATTCATCGAGTAAAATTTTTCTCGTAGTTACAAACCCTTTTTTTATGGACTGTCTCCTAAGCACAATAGAAGCATATAAGTTTTATTAAGAAACTCTGTGATTGTTGTCTCTTGGATAACGGGACAGAACAACAAACAAGAAAAAGTTGATTGACCAGTGAGTCAAGCGTATATTACAACTATTACAAGGTGCAAGCTGTCATTGAATCAGTGAGATACACCTTTGGCCTCATCATTATCATCATCATCAGCCGGAAGACGTCCACTGCTGGACAAAGACCTCCCCCTTAGAACGCCATAATGAACGACAACTCGCCACTTGCATCCACCGGTTTCCCGCAACCTTTGGCCTCATCTGCCCTTAAAATCAGGTGAGATAGGGATCAATCACCTCTAGTTTCATGTAAAAAAAGATATGATCTTCGCAAGGTGGCTGGCAGAACAACAAACAAGAAAAATTGATTGACCCTTACAAGGGTAAACTCACCTTAACGGTAACAGTAGCATTCTCATCCACTTCTTTCCACTCGTTCTCCGCCACCAGAGTGCCATCGGCCAGGTTGTACCAGGTGCCAGGGAAGTACGCGCGCGTGGAAACTGCCCCCTGCTCTAGGATGGGGGACACCATGACGTGGGGACCCACGAGGAACTGGGTGTCGATGTCGTGGGTCACTGGGTCTTCGGGGGTCCTGGACGAAAAAAATATTTCTAAACATACGTTAATAGGCGATAAGGCCGCCTATTGCTTACCAAGTAATTTTTTTCCCTGTGTATCTGTTTTTTGTATCGCTTACTATTTCTGGTGTACAATAAAGAGTCTTTGTATTGTATTGTTTTTAAGGCCGCCTTGTCATTTTCTCTGTGTTCCCTGTTTTCTGTATCGCTTATTATTTGTGTGTCTAATTGGGTAGACCAACTATTTATTGTTGTTATTCTGTCCCGTCAGCGAGGGGACAAAAGTACTACAGTTTAATAGAAGAAATGTCGTAACATTATACTAACATGCTTATTAGATGACCAATTATAGAATTAAAACTACCACAAAAATTCATGTTTGGCAAATTTTAATCCTATAAACTTACTGTTTAAACTATAAAGAGTGATTCAGGAGACTGGGCCAATCAACTTTTTTACCGACACTAATGTGTCCGGGACATTTTTCAAGCAATTGCAGATTTTTGTGAGTAAACGTGTTTTTTCTGTAATTTAATAGATGGTGTCCACGAATACATGCCATCCTACGTAAGTTCAACCTATTAAACCGTGAAATATCTTGTTGGAAGTACGACTTTTTGGTAACGCCAGAGACAATTTTGGTAACGCAGGAGCCGCCCAAAGTGTCAGTAAAATAGTTGATTGGCCCCTGTAACTATAGCAACGAGTGACAAGAAAAAGTAGATTGACCCAATTACAAAAAAAAATACAACACTGCCCTCGGACCCAGGGTCCCTTGGGCTCACGGTCCCAAGTGCAACACTCACTCAAAGAACAGCGGACGCGCGACCGTGTCTCCGAAGACGTGCGCGCGCCAGAACAGCGTGTAGTAGTACGGGAGGAGCCGGTAGCGCATGCGCAGGGCGGCGCGGCTCGCCGCCACCACCTCCGGGCCCATGCTCACCGGGTCTTGCGGCTGGAACAAAACTCTACGCTTGATCGGGTCGAATTACGTTAGTCACTTAGTCCGTCTTGCAGGAAAAAATAAATCTACATTTAGCAGTTAAACCTGGCTTAAGCTTGACAGTTCCATACATTAGTATTATTATTATTCTCCTTAATGGCGGCCTTTAAGGCTTGGGCCAATGTCAGTTAAAAAAGATAAATATATTCTTCTTCACGTAATACGGTGATTGTAGTTTTTGCAACTTGATAGCAAAATTCCAAAAACCACGCGGAAACAACTTGCGCATTAAAAAATGTCAGACACGAGAGCAATATCGAATTTTGTGATCACTGTTCACTGTTAAGGTTAATCGCCGCATAAAACACTATCAAAATTATACTTCAACTAGCCAAAGAAGCAGAAATACCAAAATAGGACATGGCCCACATCCGCCATCTTCGAATGCCACAAATCGAATCCGTTCCATACATTTTGACACGACTAAACTGACGTTTTAAACTTTCGTGATTCTCACTCATAGTCAAAATACCACAACGGGACTTATCACGCTATTTTACACAAGTAATATTTACCTGGACGTGATTGTTCGGGGGGACGATCGGACGTTGTTAGTGTTGTGTGTCGGTGTGATGGGGTGACTAATAAAAATTACCAAGTGCGGGTAGTTCGTGATACGAGTGCCGGTACTATTAGTGATCAAGTGCGGGTAGTTCGAAGAACTCGCGCCGCTAGGCGTACTTGACACCCCACACTTCAGTCTACTCGTGACCATGCGTAACTGTAATGTTGCCGAAACGTCGAGGTAAATATTACTTGTGTAAAATAGCGTGATAAGTCCCGTTGTGGTATTTTGACTACGACTAAACTGAGCTTAATGCTAACTCGAGATTTATGTGTTTCCAGCAAGTAGAAATTCCAGCAAAACAGATAACTTAACCGAATTAGAAAAGTTGAAAAATTCCCGACATTTTCATTTCAAAATTCACTATTTCAAGAACAGCTGAACCGATTTTAATATAGTACATTGTTGTAGAGGCACGAAAGTACGCAATAGATGAACGAGTTAGTTTGAATTTGATAATACGAGTTCATCTAGCGCACTTTTGGCCGAGGGCTAAACATTGTGCTTTTCACCATCACTGCGAGGAAATAAAAATAGTTTCACCCCTCCTGAACATCAGCACGCCAGCTCAGCATGCCAGGAATGAAATTCAGAAATGATATTCTAAAAAGTCGTACCGTATTATGAAATACATATATTGATTTGATACGACCTGTTTTCGTAATGTGTTACATTGTTGTCGTGTTTTGCGAGCCATAAATGAGCCGGTTGTTAAATGTACATACATATAGGCAGGTTCGGGTACTGGATTTAGGTTATCTAAGGCCAAATTTTCGAGCAGTATCGTGAAAAAACTTTTGTTAGCTAAGTTTCAAGTCATCGCCAGAAAACTCGTTTTCACAAATTTGAGAGCTACAATGCTACAGATAGAGAGACAGGTATCACATAATACTCTTCTTTTTGCATCGGGAGTTAAAAATACTTATAATAATATCAAACCACTCCACTAAATTATTTAGTAATCTAAGATTTCGTTTTCTGTTTAGTTACTACTCTAAATTACTGATAAGTACGAACAGACTTTACATTATTAAACAAATATGTCACTTTTTTCAATTTTACACATAGACTTACGTTATCTTTTTTTAAATATATATTGTTAGTGTCAACACCCGAGCAGAGCGAGTGGTGGGGAGAAGACATAAAAACGAGCTGCAACCGGCGCGCGGCCTATTTTGACGGACTCCGCTTAGCATTAATTTTCATTTGCTTGTAATTATTTAATTATTTTGTAATAAAAAATAAAACCAGTACTTGTTTCTTGGATTATAGTTTTTTTTTTTTTTATAAAAGTGATCTCCATTTCTAAGAATATATTAATAGGCTTATTATCTTTGGTTTTTGAAAACTCACAATAGTATTAATAGAGTTGTGGTTCCGCGAGAAAGGGTAGAACGCGCCGAGTTGCATCCACCGCTTGCACAGCTCGACCGTCGTGTCCCCGTTGAACCCGCATATGTCTGCGCCCATCATTGGGATGCCAAACAGGCTGAAGGCTAGAATATCTGTCAAATATCAAAAATAAAAACATACAGCGTGTAATACTATTATTTTTCATATTACACAAACACAAAAGTAACCAGACATAAAGCGATTTTTATATGATAAATGCGAAAGTTTGTAAGTCTGTTTGTTTATTTGTTTGTTACTCCATCACGTGTAAAACGCCGAACCGATTTCGATGAAATTCGGTATACGGATAGTTTTATCCTGGAAAATCGCTTATTTCCTGCGGGACAGTGAAGTCTACGCGGACGGAGCCGCGGGTAACGGCTAGTAGCCTATACTGTCGGTTGCTGTGGTGATATTGTAATAAACGTTAGGTTCAGCATTTACTACCTGATGCAGGTCATTGTAGCGGTCTTTGGTGGTCTGTATGACGTGATACGTACCAGGTATGGTCATGGCCATGTCATGCCACGTGCTGAACACGTCCCCACTCCAGTGCCCCGCGAAGTGGCCGGAGCCGACGAAAGTCGCGCGGGATATGATGAAGGGACGCGCGCCGCGGATCTCAGTCAGCGCACTGTGACAATGATATAACATGATAATTATATACCTAGTGCCTTCCACGAAGACGCGTGATTTTGACAAAATTAGACATTAATGACATTGTAATAAGAACCATGGCACGCGTCATCGTGAATGACTACCTATATGTATTTTGTGGGCGGGGCACATTGCTCGCAGGACTGATGGCCGATGGGGTCAAAAGGTTCTAGAATGGCGTCCGCGGACCGGGAGACGAGCTGTCGGTAGGCCTCCAACAAGATGGAGCGACGACCTGGTTAAGATCGCGGGATCGCGGTGGATGCGGAAAGCACAAGGCCGATCTGAGTGAAGAGCCTCGGGGGAGGCCTATCTCCAGCAGTGGACGTCTTTCGGCTGACATGATGACGATGATGATGTATTTTAAACTAAAAACTGGGCAAGTCGTATATAGTCTGCACCCGCAGTGTGGGGGCGATACGGGACCTGTTTGGGGGACTAGTGCAGTGGACCGATGTTACTGGGGTCTCAGGGACTCACAAGTGTGTAGCGACGGCTTCGCTGAGCGCGTACAAGTTGTGGCAGGCGCGATGGTCGCCGGCGTAGTGCTGGGCGTCCATACACAGCGTCTTGGACTTGAGACCGTCTGCACCCGCAGTGTGGGGGCGATAGGGGACCTGTTTGGGGGGACTAGTGCAGTGGACCGATGTTACTGGGGTCTCAGGGACTCACAAGTGTGTAGCGACGGCTTCGCTGAGCGCGTACAAGTTGTGGCAGGCGCGATGGTCGCCGGCGTAGTGCTGAGCGTCCATACACAGCGTCTTGGACTTGAGACCGTCTGCACCCGCAGTGTGGGGGCGATATGGGAGCTGCTCGGGGGCGCAGGACCCGTGCAGGGGGCCCGATACCATGTTTGAGGGCTCGTTCATGTCCTGTGACAACGGAAGCGTGATGGAGATAATCTAAATTAGAATTTTTCTGATGCAAAGGTTGTTCATTGCGGTTCATTGGCGCGGCGAGTGTATTGGACACCTTTATGCCTGGCGGGGCGGTTTATTTCTTAATACACTGTATTTTGCATTGTATAACTAGAAATGGGTAGGTATATTCAAGTCTGAACAAGTGAATGCCATTAAACATTAAGAAGTCCTGTCCTGTGGAGACGATCATGACCGGACTACCATGACGTCATTGCCAGAGGCCGTATTGCCTAACGTTTTTGACGCTCGCGATCGCAATCAAATGACAGACTTCGCATACAAAAACTATCATTTGATTGGGATCGCGAGCGCCAGAAACGTTAAGCAATACGACCTCTGATTATAGTGTCACCAGATTTACATACGTATATATGACGAATTTTAAGTCAATTTGGAACCTGAAGAGCTGAAAGTGGGCCAAATTTAGTTGTAAGATTTGACCGGTACACATACCTACAGAGTCATCATCATCATGTCAGCCGAAAGACGTCCACTGCTGGACATAGGCCTCCCCCAAGGCTCTCCACTCAGACTGGTCTTGTGCTACAGAGTAAGTGAAATAAAATCTTGTAATGGTGTAGCCGATGATACTTACGATCCAAGCCCCGTCGAAAGGTACGGCCTCGTGCAAGCCGGTCATCATTTCCACCCAGTAGGCGGTAGATCCGGGGTGCGTGAAGTCTGGATATGCGGTCGATATTTTGTTCCACGTCTGAAATATACGTTTTGAAATAGTTGGGATATGGCTGAAGCGTTTCAACCGTCGCTACCCAAGGTTTATTAGAAATTAAACTACTTAATACATTATAAGATAAGCAGAAACACAGAAAACACAACTAGCACGTAGGCTCACCCGATGAAAACTCAAATCGAATCTCATTTACTCACTCGCTCGTCTAATTCACTCCGCAGTAGATTTCAGTCATTCAGTCGCTCGTCCCAGCCTATATACGTCCCACTGCTGGGCACAGGCCTCCACTCAGAATCTTGAGTTCCCACGCGGGCCCAGTGCGGATGGGGAACTTCACACGCACCATTGAATAGCTTCGCAGTTTTGTGCAGGTTTCCTCACATTATTTTCCTTCACCGCAAAGCTCGTGGTAAATTTCAAATGTAATTCCGCACATGAATTTCGAAAAACTCAGAGGTGCCGAGTCGGGGTTTGAACCCACGACCCTCTGCTTGAGAGGCATTCAGTCGCTCGTTTACATCAAATAATTCGTACAAAAATCCACCCTCATTCCCACATACATACATACTTAAACAGATAGATACGCGCTTCAATATACATTAAACATCCAAGACTCGAGATCTAACCAAGACAAGCATTTGTATTTTTCATACAAATATCCCCGCGGGATTGAACACGGGACCACAAGTTTTGTAGTCAGTTTTCTAACCACTCGACTGAATAGTCTGGTAAGTAAGCATACCTTCCCAATAAAAGGTTGGTTAGTTGAATTTTTGACGAAGATGTCCAGTTCCACTCCGCGGTCGAACGGTGGATAATCGCCCGGCTTCTCACCCGCGCTCACTCCAGGATCTAAAATAAAATATAAAAACAACGTATATATTTCACACGAAAACACAATCTTGAAACATGGATGCACAGAAAAAGCAGTAAAATAGACCAGCAAATATTACTCGTGTGTTTTAGCGTGATAAGCCCTGTTTGTGGTGATGTGACTACTTCGTGAGTAGTCGTGCTTTCCGAGTTTACCCGATGGCCATTGGCCAATCATACACCACTTCTCTTAAAGGCCTCTACACACCAAAGCACTTCGTCTTTATAACAACAATTTTACTCACCTATGAGTACCATATAATGCATCCCCTCGTTGTGAACTTTCTTAACGAATTCCGGCAGGCCGGCGTAGTTTACTTTGTCGTAAGTGAAATCGTTAGAATTGTTCATGTAATCTAAATCATTCCACTGAACGTCCTGTAACAAATAATACACATATAATCTTTGATGAATTATACCTGTAGATCCACAATCGCGCGCCCAAATATGTCCGAGCCAAATGAGCGCCAGTTTGAATCACTGGCCTAAAATCACTGGTTCAGATCACCGGGATAGGTTAGGTCGATAGGTTGGTCGATAGGTCGATCGGTAGGTCGATAGTAGGTAGATAGGTTGGTAGAATGCTCACCTGCCACTTTGGTAAAACTGGCCTTCTTTTTTCTCAGTACGTTGTTGTCAAGTGTCAAGCGTTGTGGAGTTTTGCCGCTAGCGAAATTCGCCCGTAATAGAGTAAAGACTAGGTTCAAATTTCGTCTCGTATTATTTTAATTATTTTTTGTGAGATGATTTTATTTGTCACGCAAACAAATCAATAGTTCTGACATTCTTTGAAGGGGATTTTGTTCGGCAATGTGCGTCCTGGTTTAAATGTCATTGCATATAATAAGAAAAAATCTCATTTTGTGGCTAGAGAATAGGCTGTTACTGACACGGTGAGTTTAGCACGCGGGCCCAGTGCGGATTGGGAATTTCACACATTTTTTTTTATACGACTGGAAGGCAAACGAACAAGTGGGTCTCCTGGTGGTAAGAGATCACCACCGCCCATAAACATCTGCAACACCAGGGCTATTGCAGACGCATTGCAAACCTAGAGGCCTAAGATGTGATACCTCAAGTGCCAGTTATTTCAACGGCTGTCTTACTCTCCACGCCGCAACACAACAGTGCAAGCACCGCTGCTTCACGGCAGGATTAGCGAGCAAGATGGTGGTAGCAATCCGGGCGGACCTTGCACAAGGTCCTACCACCTGCATCCATAGGTTTCCCGCAACTCTCAAGATGTCAGTGGGAGGCCTGCCAACGCGTCGTCTTCCGTTTCGTGGTCGCCACTCGGGAACTTTTCTCCCTAAACGGTTATCTGTTCTTCGAGCGATGTGGCCCGCTCTTTGCCACCTCAACTTGCATATTTTTCCAGCTAACAAAGAGTTATTGTATTGTATTGTAACTCCGTCTGTCTGTTATGATTTCGTGTCGAAACCACTGAACCGATGAAATCTGGTATATAAGTAGTTTGAACCCCAAGGATCAACATAGGATACCTTTTATTACGGTAGAGGGCGTCACCGCGCGATAACCTAGATCCGCGCAGACAAAGTCGCGGGCATAAGCTAATAAATTATATGAGTACCTATTATTGAATTCGTTGACTTTCTTGCCGGATTCTTCTCAACAGAGGTTTTTCCCGAACCGGTGGTAGATTTTTTGACATTCATAAGTGCTTGTTATAGCCTAAATTGAATAAAGATATTTTGACTTTGACTTCGACTTTGAGTACTTACAAATGGTATCCCGGCGTCTCTATTCTTCTGCCACACATCTTCGGTAACGTTCAGGCTGCCGTAGCCAAATCTGAGGACAATAATAAAAGACGTGGTATTTCAGATTTACCTTAAAATTTGCGACTTTAATGATTATATCATGGACAGGGATATTTGGAAATAATACCGATCCGCATTAGCGATCCCTTCAAATAGCGAACCCACTGTGTTAAAAATAAAGTTGTGTTAAATACTTGTGATGTTTACTTGTGTGTATTATTTAATAATATTGTAAATCTGTTTAAAAATATATACCTCGTTGAGTTTCGTGCCGGATTCTTCTCAACAGAGGTTTTCCCGAACCGGTGGTACAGTTTTTTGACATTCATAAGTGCTTGTTATAGCCTAAACTAAATAAAGATATTTTGACTGTGAGTTTGACTTTGACTTTTTTTACTAAAATCTGTCACTGTTGTCCCTTGGTCAACGGGATAGAATAACAAACAAGCAAAATTTGATAGACCCATTACGTCTAGAGTAGATAAACATAACTCATGATGAGGCACTCACTTATATTAAATGACATTGTAACGGATAACTCACGTCTTAAATCGAGTTTAATAATAATAAAGAATAAATAAATATCATGGGGACACTTGACACCAATTGACCTAGTCCCAAACTAAGCAAAGCTTGTACTATGGACACTAGGCAACGGATAAACATACTTATATAGATAAACATCCAAGACCCGAGAACAAACATTCGTATTATTCATACAAATATCTGCCCCGGCCGGGATTCGAACCCGGGACCTCAAGATTCGTAGTCAGGTTCTCTAACCACTTAGCCATCCGGTCGTTGAACACACACGCCGAGACAAAACAGTGCAGTTCTGTCTCGGCGTGTGCGTTCAAATTGTAGCAGTACTGTGCTGCCTACTGTTCTGCCCCACTATATTGCCCTCGTGTGAAATCGGCATAACACAGTCGCACTACCCACATTTTTATCGTCATTTTTATTGGCACTCACTTGCACAGATGGAACCCCAGCGCCCAGTAGGGCGGCATGGCGGGCCGGCCGACCAGCGCGGTGTACTGCGCCGCGACGGCGGCCGGCGCCGGGCCCGCCAACACGAACAGGTTCAGCACGCCGCCCGTCGCGCGGTACGTTATGATGATGACTCACTTGCACAGATGGAACCCCAGCGCCCAGTAGGGCGGCATGGCGGGCCGGCCGACCAGCGCGGTGTACTGCGCCGCGACGGCGGCCGGCGCCGGGCCCGCCAACACGAACAGGTTCAGCACGCCGCCCGTCGCGCGGTACGTTATCGCCGGCGTCGGTTGGAGTATTACGTCTGGATAAACATTACTTTACTTATTATTCAAAGTGATATAAAGGCAAACCCCCTTATTCATAAACGACAATCAAACCTATTTTAGTTAAAATGCCGCTAAAATTCGTTTGTCCTTATCTGTCACTTCAACATTTGTATTTGTTAGAAAGGGACAAAGCATTTGTTAGTTAACATAGGCTTGTTAAGTTTTATGAATAAGGGGGAAAAGTATCAAATTCTTCTATGGTTTACCGCGCAAAGTCGATACGCAGCTCTATACCTCGTCTGGACAGGTAAACTACATATACAATACAAAACAATACAAATACTCTTTATTGTACACCAGAAATAGTAAGTGATACAGAAAACAGGTACACAGAGAAAATTACAAGGTAAGCAATAGGCGGCCTTATCGCTTAAGAGCGATCTCTTCTAGGCAATCTTTTTACAGAAAGAAGGACTAGTTTACAGCAGGAGCAGGAGTGCATTAACAGTAGATCAGAAAATATAAACAAACTTCAGCTGCCAGATTTGGTACATTCAAGGTTTCTTTACATTTTACGTATCTATCATCAGTTTTAATGGGAGAATTTCAATATTTAAGACACCAATTGACATCGTTTTGTTTACATTTAGAGGCTGTTTCACCATCCATTGATTAGTGTTAACTGACGGTTAAATGTGATGCCGTCTCTATTTGTTTTGTTCGAATAGACGGAGACGGCATCACACTTAACCGTCAGTTAACACTAATCAATGGATGGTGAAACAGACCCTTAGTTAAATACCTATCCAAACCAAATATATAACCGAGTTATGGGTATTGCAGATGCGTTGCCAACCTAGAGGCCCAAGATGGGATACTTCAAGTGCCAGTAATTTCACCGGCTGTCTTAATAATAATAATAATAAATATCATATATTAAAGAGTCTTTGTATTGTATTGTATTGTATTGTATTGTATTGTATCATGGGACACTTGACACCAATTGACCTAGTCCCAAACTAAGCAGAGCTTGTACTATGGGTACTAGGCAACGGATAAACATACTTATATAGATAAATAAATACTTAAATACATATTAAACATCCAAGACCCGAGAACAAACATTCGTATTATTCATACAAATATCTGCCCCGGCCGGGATTCGAACCCGGGACCTCCAGCTTCGTAGTCAGGTTCTCTAACCACTTAGCCATCCGGTCGTCAAACACTCCACGCCGAAACAACAGGGCAAACACTGCTGCTTCACGGCCGGATTAGCGAGCAAGATGGTGGTAGCAATCCGGGGGGACCTTGCAAAAGGTCCTACCACCTGCAAATCTAATAATCTGTATAAGTCAAATATTTACCCATAGCGTAGGAGTTGAGTAGAAGCATCCCGTGACTCTTCCCACTGGGTTCCAGATTCAGGTAGAAGGGGTGCGTACCATACAGGTTAGTCTAAAAGAAATGACAGTGGTGCTATGGAAATATACACATGTCCAGGAAGAACCTGTCCCATACCTGTATGCTAATAAACTGAGACCGAAATTTTCATGGCACTTTTGAACTGTTATCTTCATCCCAGCCTATACTGGGTGATTCCGGGGTCATGAGCAGGAGTGAAAGGGGTGATGGGGACATTCACACTGAGCAACTTCTACTATGGGAACAGCCACGAAATCGCGAAAAAAAAAACCATCTAATCAAGAGATAATCGATCGCTAACTATCCGAAATGTATGGAATAGCAGATTTTTTTGAGCCATTTCCTATGTGTTGTCTATTTTGTACCTAATGCTATTGTTGTGTCTTGTGTTGTGAATAAATGTATTTTCTTTCTTTCTTTCTTTTCTTTCATTTCGTGGCTGGTCCCATAGTAAAAGTTGCTCAGTGTGAATGTCCCCATCACCCCTTTCACTCCTGCTCATGACCCCGGAATCACCCAGTATAGGTCCCACTACTGGGCACAGGCCTCCTCTCAGAATGAGAGGGCATGCGCTATAGTTCCCACGAGGACCCGATGTCAGATGAGGCCAAAGGTGTATCTCACTGGTTCATTTGATAGGAAACTGTTTAAAAAATAGACCATTTCATTATAGTCGCAAAAGTGCCACGAAAATTCCGGTTTCTGCTAAGAAGGATTACAAAGCGATGTTAGTAAAAAGCTTTTATAGTAGATTGATAAACAAGGGTTGTAAGTGATCAATTACACCCAAGATATTCAGGCGCACGAACGAGCAAAGCGAGCGAGGGTGCTTCTAGTTCCCGGGTGTAATTGATCATTTACACTCGAGTTGAACACTCTACTTTTCATCACAAATGCGAGGAAATAAAGAAAAACCATTATAAATGTATACGCAATTTGTAACAGAGCGGAAGAAAATTAATCGCGCCAAACTGTATTTTTTTTTTTTAATGGCCTCGCGCTCTTTGACTTTGGCACATTCAATCAGCACTGGCCAGCAGCATTATGTATACCAGCATGGAGGTTTGGAGTTCCTTCATATTAAATGATATTGTAACGGATAAGTCACGTCTTAAATCGAGTTTAACTGGAGATGTTTCGGGCTATTTCGTAGCTGGCAGTTTCGGCAGCCACCGAGTCGCGTGCTCCTTTGAAGAAGAGCTACGAAATATGTCGAACTAAACTCGATTTAAGACGTGACTTATCCGTTACAATATCATAATATCATTTAATATGAGTGAGTCTCACGGTAGTTTCATGTTCAAAATTACAATTTCCTTGTTTACCAGTTCGTGAATGCAAAGGAGTACCGTTCGATTTTTAAATTTACTTACATCCCTAAAGACGTAAAGGGTCGATCAACTTTTTCTTGCCACTCGTTGCTACAGTTACGGTCTCCTGAGTCACTCTTTAAACCGTAAGTTTATAGGATTTAAATTTACCAAACATGCATTTTTGTGGTCGTTTTAAGCCCCTTCTATTACTGGTCATCTAATAAGCATGTTAGTATATATAATGTGACACAACATTTCTTGTATTAAACTGTACTAATTTTGTCCCCTGGCTGACGAGACAGAATAACAGCAAGGAATAGTTGATCCACCCTAAATCGAATTTACAACACGGATTTCAAGTTAAATGCCTATTTTCAGACCTTAAGTGATGAAAAAATACTTACATTCTCCGTAGGAGCGGTGTCATAGTTGAACATAGTATAAGTCTGCCAATTGGTGTCCAGAAGGAAACGCGACTGTCTCTCTCCCAGCCCGTACATCTGGTGAGAGGGCAATATAGCCGACAGCTGGAGGAATCTGTCCGAAAGGATAAGACCGCCGACGTCCTGCGTGTTTATACTGTAAAAAGAGATGAAGAATGATTAATATCGAAGTTTGGATTTATAAACACAACTTAGTAATCTACATATTTCTTCATACTTTTTTTTTCAGTTATTTTTCTCTTCTTTTTACCTATTGTTTGTTGTAATTTATGGTAACGTCTCCTGGGTCACTTCTTAATAGTATGATTTTATGGGATAAGACCCACTAAAAATTAAGGAGTTGTGACAGTTTTAACATGGCTCATCTCATAAGTATGCTAGTAGGATACATTGCAAACATTTCTCTAAGCAAGTGTATCATTTATGTCTCCTAGGTCACAGGACAAAATACCAACACTAAAAAGTTGATTGATCCATTTAGTATATTTAGGCTGGGATGATGATGATAGTGTAGGTAGCCGTGGTGGCCTAGTGGTTTGACCTATCGCCTCTCAAGCTGAGGGTCGTGGGTTCAAATCCCGGCTCGCACCTCTGAGTTTTTCGAAATTCATGTGCGCAATTTACCACGAGCTTTGCGGTGAAGGAAAACATCGTGAGGAAACCTGCACAAACCTGCGAAGCAATTCAATGGTGCGTGTGAAGTTCCCAATCCGTACTGGGCCCGTGTGGGAACTATGGCCCAAGCCCTCTCATTCCGAGAGGAGGCCTGTGCCCAGCAGTGGGACGCATATAGGCTGAGATGATGATGATGATGATAGTACTTACAGAGTAACGTTATCCGAGTTCCTTATGACTTTGAACCCTATGGTGGCGCTCTCTACTATCACGCGGTATTTAAGGTCCGATATGGGCCCTGGAACCATCGGTATATCTGGGAACGGAGGCTCAAAGCGCTTATTTTGCGCGTCGTAAATCTGAAAGTATAAATATTTCAATATAAATTTTTGCCCAATTTTAAATAAATCAGAGCTCAGTTGAAAATTTAAATACAAAATGATAACTTGTGAAATGTGAAATCAACCAATATTGAAAATATTGGTAGCGCAGTCAAGGGCGAAAATATGTATGCACTTTAGTACCTCATCTATTTTCGTCACTTTGAACTGCCATATATGAACTGTCACAATGGTTAAAGTGACAAGATACTAAAGTGTAGATTTTTTTTTTATTTTTGCTTTATTTTTGGTATTATTTTAACGAAAATTTGCACTTTAAAGTTGAATACTTCGCAAACGCAATCACTAAATCGAAAAATCGTCTCAGTAACCCATAGTGGTTTTAAAAGACCTATCCAACGATACCCCACACTACAAGATTGGATGAAAAAAAAAACCACCTCCACTTTACGTTTATGGGACTTCAAAAAAAAATTATTGTAATTTTTTATTACACCATTTTGCCGGCATAGTTTACATATATCCTCGAGAAAAATTACAGCTGTATAGCAGTGATAGTCTCTGAGCAAAGCCGCGGACGGACGGACGGGCAGACAGACAGACAGACATGGCGAAACTATAAGGGTTACGTTTTTGCCATTTTGGCTACGGAACCCTAAAAAAGGTCTACATTCCGTAGCTGAAAGTAAATACCTGTGTATTAAACGCATTAAACCAATGACATTTAAACCCAAGATACACATTGCCGAACAAAATCCCCTTCAAAGAATGTCAGAACTATTTATTTGTGTGTGTATCTCCACTACACTTATGTTCTATTGTTTATCTGTTTCATTTTACTGATAGATAAGCTTTCCTGGCGTGTGACAAAGACAAGGCCTATGTCAATGTTGTGGAATTCTGGCAACGTTTATCTTTTAATTAGCAAAAACGAAGGGCACTTTTACCATAGTGGCGCTCATTTGGCTCGGACATATTTGGGCTCGCGACTGTGGATCTACAGTTATAATTCATCAAAGCATTAAACGTACCTTGATCTGCAACACATCATCAGACAAATATTTAAAGTCCATCCTGGCGACATGGAAATCCCCGGGGTACTGCGACGGCCGCATCTGCTCGTAGTACACATTCATGCCGTGTTTGTTCTCCGTTGAGTTCACGAAGCGATACGTGTCGTACTGCGGCGGGTAGAAGCAGAACGGGGCACCCTTAGTGCTCGTTGGACGCCAGCAACACCCTGTGGACGATTGATGTTTTGGTTGCAGAATGGATGTACCGGAAAACTAACAATAAGATGAATAATATAACTTAACGCTTTCACTGCCACCGACGTATATACGCGTTTTCGGAGGGATACTTTCGACTGTTATAATCTTATAAGTCATAATGTCTGTCATGATTGTTGTTAGTCATTTTTTTTTCACGCTGAAACCGTACATTATCATGGTTGCATTCGGTTTTATAAAAAAGTTGCATTTGTCCCACACGGCGACTCAAAATGAGCTGTCAAGGCTGACCAGAATTTTTAAAAACTTCGCCATATTGCGGAAAACCAATAGAACTAATTTCTTGTACTGGCAACACTATATTCAAATGTCATCTGTATATTGCCCTCAATGTTTAACGTAGTTTGCGCGTGGTATTTTAAAGTGTTTTTTAAAAATAACATCACCGACACCGTTGCCAATATGACTGGTAGGTATCGTATAGCAAGTGTAAAGAATGTTGCAATATAAAACGTAAAGTCCTGCCCTCGCTCAGGTTTTTTATATTCCTGGTCAGCCTTCACACAAATAGGACTTTTGTACGAAATCAAAATTACGCAACGCACAAAAAGTTACGCTCGTCTTGCTTTACCTTTACTGGGAGATATATAGTCGACCAAGAAAGTGCTTTACCAATTTTAATGACAGTACCTACTTCAGAATTAAACCATGAAGGCATTATGAGTGAAAATAGGCTTTTACGTTTTAAGCCCTACAAATGACATAAAACCTTACGGTGGTAAACCAATTCTTGGTCGACCTCACAAAGTTAGTCTTAGGTGCTACTTGGGCCAATCAACTATTTTAACTTTGGGCGTCTCCTGCGTTACCAAAATTGTCTCTGGCGTTACCAAAAAATCGTATTTCCAACAAGATATTTCACGGTTTAATAGGTTGAACTTATGTAGGATGACATGTATTCATGTACAGCATCTATTAAATTACAGAAACAACATGTTTACTTACAAAAACCTGCAATTGTTTGTATAATGTCGCGGACAGATTAGTGTCGGTAAAAAAGTTGATTGGCCCACTTGTAGACCGAAAATAAACCTTTATTTATTTCTTTCAAATAAAATCTTGACCTACCTCTATGCACACAATCCTTTTCATTGGCCCCATCGTGGGGGAAGCAGTCGAACCTCATGTTATCCTCCATTTGCCCGCAGATATCACTCATGACCTCCGGTGGCCTCTCGGTATATTTGGGGAGCATCACGAGCTTCTTCTTGGTGGGATCGGTGACGTTCAGTTTGTTCTTTGTGCTGAGGTTGTTGTGATCGTGATAGCGATATTCGGGTGCGATCTGAAACATAAATGGAATATGACTATAATTTGATTTGAAAGAAAGAGAGAAAAAATGTGTTTGTTTTGAATATCATCCTTCCTTTATTATAAAGGGGAAAGTGAGTTTGTTTGTTACGCTTTCACGCCGTAACGGAGCGACGGATCGTCGTGATTTTTGGCATAGAAATAGTTTAACCTATGCTTTCTTGTTAATTGTTTATTCCTCTCTTGTGCAATTTTGTCTTATTGAATAAAAATGTTATATTATTATTATGGTTCCGAGAGTGACATAGGCTACTTTTTATCACGGAAAAATACACAGTTCGAGGGAACAGCGCGCGATAACCGAAAACCACGCGGGCGGAGCCGCGGGCAAAAGCTAGTAGTTCATATAAACTGAGAGACGGCGGGAAAATTAACTGTATAATAATAAATATTCAACGCAAGCGTGGGTTTTTTGCATAGGTTCACTGCACTACTTCTCTAAGAATTAAATCAAGTTTATCCACTTATATTATAAATGCGAAAGTTAGTGAGCGAGTATGTTTGTTACTCCTTCACACTGAAACGGCTGGACGGATTTGGATGAAATTTGGTATGTAGATAGCTGTACATCTGGAATAAAACAAGACTACTTTTTATTCCGATATTCCCACGGGATAGGGATAAAATCTCGAAATACCAACCGCTGGACTTAGCCTCATGAAACTTGACATGATTGTTTTTAATGTAACGCCAATGAAAAGCATGATTTAACTTTCGGGAATTCCCATGGGAATTTTATAAAATCCCGAAATTTAAATTCAGCTGCTTGATCTAATGATTTACGTGTGCGAAGCCGCGGGTAAAACTAGTCTAATATATTCTTTACCTTTTCGTAAGCGATTGGTGCGAGCGGTTTCTTGACATTGTCGGGATGTGCTCGCTCCCACAGTTTTCTGTGTAAACAAATATATTGGAGTAGTTACACATTGCATAGAGTCAATCAAAGGGTTACTGCATCGTGTTCCTGAAACCTACCATGCGTTGTAAAAAAAATATAGCTGTCTTAACCTAAAATAGCGATTGGTATTTACCAATCATAGACAACTGCCCTTTACTTTATGCCCGAAACATGTCGAGCTAAACTCGATTTAAGGCGTGAGTTATCCGGGTCAATATATTTAATGAGTGAGTCTCATGGTATGTTCAAAATTGCAAATCGTTATTTGACATTTATCTCGGAACTATACTCAGCAGCACAAAATTTTGCCAACCCTACATACAAAATTACCTATTACTGCATTAAAAATACGGAAATTTGTCTGAACTCAGAGAATTATAGTCACTAACATTATGATAGTATCTAAGAACAAATGGTAATGTACATATAAGCAAGGAAAGACAAAACCTATTAAGCTATTGTTCAAGAGATGGTCCCGATGCCGATGTACAGTCGAGCTCATAAACTTGAGAGCAAAAATATCTGAACACAACTCTATTGTTAACGGCGTTGAAGCATGCTAATTCTCCTTGTTAATAATGCGATGTCACTACGACGTTTACTTTGAAATGGTGCCATAGTGAATAGGGATGATGACTGGGTTAAAAATATATCATTCTATTTAGTCCGACAGTTAGATTATGGAAAAATATGGGACACGTATTTTTTGGTTTATCTATTTATTAAAAATCGACAAAGTTATAGATGAACAAACTTCCGGAGTGGGGGCTCGTGACGTCACGATCACATAAAAATCGTACCATATAGTGACGTCAATCAAAACTTCTAAGCACTGTAAAGTATCTTCGTCATTTTTTGTTTGTCAAACAAAAGAAAAAATATGTGCACAATATTTTTAAATTATCCACCTGACGGAATAAACAGTTTTTTTTAGTCATCTAGCCTATTGAAGTCGTTGATCGTACCTGTAGTGCTCCTCCCCCCACTCCCCGCCCACGGCGCCCACCACGGCCCACCAGGCGCCGGCGCAGAGCGCGCACGCCGCCACCACCAGCAGTAACCCCGAGCCGTAGCGCGGCAGCGCCGCCCACGCGCGCTGCAGCATCCCGCTATTGCTCGAGAACCGCTGGTAACTGGAAACACAGAATAGTAATAATAAACATTTTGATAGAAATAGCCAATTGATAGAAAAAGTTTTTTTTTAAATCTTACATTTTAACGAGGCTTTAGTACACTAAATGTGACTATGCCAGCCCCATCGGGGGCCTCAGATACATGTTACACTCTCTTGTGCCGAAACCTAGTCTCTGGATGCAAAGGCCCATCTGATGAACCTGTAAATCTGCATCGCCTCCTCTGAAAGTGGATGACTCAGAATCACATTTACACTTCCATTCAACAGATCCATACCAGATACCTGCCTCTGGTGTCCTTATTCTGATCACATTCCAGAAGAAAATGAAGGAGGTCTTCAGTCTTATTACAACCTATACACAAGGGTGATTGTGCAACTCTCATCAAATTTAGGAAATAATTTAGTGGAATGTGACCAGATCGCACACGAAATGCAAGCACAAGTAGTTCCCTGGGAAGGCTGGCACAATCAAACCAGGGTACCCTGTACACTTTGTTCTGAATAGTACCATACCAAATGCCCTTTGTTTCAGATATTTGCCATTGTTCATTACATACATACATACATAGAAATAGTTAAACCACACTTTTTGCTCACCGCATTATCTAATTTCTAACACTGGCAACCGTATTATCACCACAAGCTCCTATATAACACTGAAGGTATAAACAAGCAGAAAATATCTGTTGGTAATAAACAAAGAGAGGGCAAAGGTAGAACTTTAATGTGTCAACTGATATTGTCACAAACATGTCACAAAGTACAACTACTATGAGAAACAGATATCAAGATACCTTCCTACGTCATAAAGCACATTTGTTGATAAGCAAAAGAATATTTATGATTACGTTTTTTGCTGTTACAGTTGCCACTGCTGACTTCCTTTCAAAAGTTTTAGTAAATAAATCAAATAATCTATCCATAGTACAGTTAGTTTCTTCTGAGAAATTTTAGGGTTCAGCGAATAACATAGAATTTGAATTTGGGTAGTATCATTCATAATCCCAGCCTATATATAACCCAGCACTGAGCACAAACATTAAGATACATTACAAGAGGGAAGTTCTTTTGTCAGTCCAACTCAAGGTGGCACTATTAATAGTATAAACCACCAAAGTGTTTCAACTTCAGCTTTTTGTTTTATGATAATCGATGAATATGCCATTAAACTAAACAACTATCTTCCTACTCCACTGCCCCACTGGTGGTTGAACTGAAAATTCATAGAGGTATTTGTTGCTTGTCATGACCCAAAAAAGCAGTACTGCAGATCATATCCTTCTAAACTGCCCGATGAGAACTACTTCCCTATATAACATCCTCCCGTCCTGTATCCCTAAACCCACCAACCTCAAAACCCTCCTACTCCATGCCTCCTCTAACAAAAAAGTCCTTAACCTCCTAATTAAATATGTAACTAAAGAAAAAATTAAACTTTAGGTGCTTTTTCGCTTTTGTTGCTCCCTTTGATCCGATTTGTAATGTCTAAATGTTTTGTACTGTCTTCTATGTTTTGTGATGTCCCTATGTTTTGTGTATGTTTATTCCAGGTACACAACAAACTCGCTTCGACAACCTCCGTTTAGAAATCCTATTCAACCGGTCTGACACTATATACACTTTGCTGCTGTCAGGTGTCATTGGCAGTAATGGACGCTATCCAAAAGAGACCGATTGCCACTAAGCAAAAAAGTTGAAGTTGAAGTAATCAAAAAAGCAGTATGAATGTTTCCAAGCCTATGCAGTATATCCTTACCGATGCTCTCTGGTGGATTCTCCTTCAGTCCTCGGCTTTGGAATAACTCCGCTAAAAGGCGAAGCCCGAGAGGTCTTCGCACCGAATTTTCCGAACGGGGCAAAATTCGATAGGCGCCGTTTGAAGGTAACATTCTTGGAGCCATTTAAAGATGTCTCCGACTGTTCTACATCTCTGCTAGATGTTGCACCGTCTTCTTCTACGAATTTAGTAGGCTTTTCGCCTTCATAACATAGGCGATAGTTAATGTTGTCGTTTAATGTTAATAAATCAGTCTTCGAACCTGGAGACTTGTCACAAAAGTCTTCGAATGATACTATTTCGTAGTCTTCGTCATCCCGCGTCGACGGTTCTGATTTATATGGTACCTTTGGCATTTTTTAGCCTTTATACGACTCCATCTAATTACACTCACTGAACATGAATTTTATCAATGTTGTAACTACACGAATATCATATCCATTAGACTATAGCATTTGTTTTCTAATAAAATATTAATTTTACGCTATTGTTTTTGTTTTTACGCACAATGCGCAGCGCAGTGCAACAAATGCAAATTTACAAATCTTGCAACTTGCAACCGTAAATTGACAAAACGAAAACGTCAAAGAAAAATAGTAAAAATTTCAGTTTTGTTTCCAAATTCATTACTTTTTGTCTATGGTATTATTGGTATATTTTGTTGAGTTGGCTATGCTGAACATAGTTGAAAAAAAACTCAATGATATTTTATGTTATGAAACTAAATTACTTCATTATTTTTCAATCAGAACGCTTATTTTAATTTCTTTACCTCTTCTGCATACTCAAGAATTTATTATGCAATAGTTTCCATGCCTTAATATACCCTCAATATAATCGTATAAAAAGAGGGTAGTTAAAAAACTCCATGTAACCGAGTCCCTTTTAATGGCACTGCAATGCGTTGAACAACATGGTGGACTACTGATTATTTTAACCAACATATTTTCTATTTGTGGCATTTATTTGAAACGTGAATGAAACAACTCGAGCACAATGGACTGGAAAAGCGCTAAAATTATTTTGGCATCCACAGCAACGGCGGTAGTAGCATCTCAAGTGGCGAAGAAAGTGTACCGGTACTTCTTCAACTCTGAAAAATGTGCTCAAGAAGATGTTCATGAAGACGTCTGTACTGACGCGACCAAGAATCGTGAAATAAACGATGTCATCTTATTTTCGGATGATATGGTCCGCCACGCTATGAGACCGGTACCAAACAATGACATGGCTATGTGCGAGAGTAGGGAACTGAACTGTTACAAGCTTATCAAGTATATAAAGTCATCACGTGAAACACTGGACGTCTGTATGTACTTGATCACGAGCAGCCAGATTGCTGAGGCTATCATTCGGCTAGGACAGAAGCACGTGCTTGTGCGGATACTTGTCGATAGTGACATGGCGAACACGTCGTCTTCACAAATAAAAAAACTCAAGGAATACAGTAAGTTTTATAAGTTTATTTTAAGCAATGATTGGCGATAACGCTGTAACAACCTGTAATCCGGTGATTTAAAGAACTTTTGTTGACCATATGTATTATATTTCAGGTTTCATTCAAGTGCAGACCAACAAAAATCCAAATCTAATGCACCATAAATTTTGTATTGTTGACGGGCCAAGAGCCATCAAAAGGAAGATAATTTTAAAAACACATGCGGAAAATCTTAATGTGCATGCGCCGTTTAAAGGCTTCAGCGAGAAGAAGTTGAAAAGCAAGCCAGTGAAAGGGTTCGTGATGTCAGGGTCTTTGAACTGGTCCACCCATGCCATGATTTCCAATCATGATAGCGTCATCGTGACGTCGCAACCAAATATCGTTGGTAAATTCGAGAAGGAGTTCGAAAGCTTATGGGTAGAAGACGAGCCGGTAAGAAAATTGTTCATTTAATTTATAATCTTATAGCTTTATCGTCTATTTTCATTATGCCGGCGCGACACAGAGCACAAATTTAATGTTTGCAGACATATTTTATCATATGTGTTCAAATATGTGTTCAAACATTTGAGCTATGTGTGGCGCCGGCATTTTATGCAGTAAATGCTACTTACGGTTTTGGGCGAGTTGAAAGCGAGGTAAGCGCGCAGCGAGTTCGCTGCGAGCGCATAACGATTTCGCCACGAGCGCGTAACGATTTCGCGGCAAACACAAAACAGATAATTTGCGCCGCAAGTGCAGAACGATTTACAAGTAAACGCTTTACATTGGAATCTAATTTCTCGTACTCTTATTTCTAAAGTGGATAGTTGACTTCATAATAAAATACCTAGTTAACAATGAGTGAAGTTTAACTGATTGCTATCTACCTACAATACTTATAAAATAGCCTAAGTATATGATATCCCACCGCTGGGCAAGGGCCTACCCTCTCTCCTTTTGTAGTAAAATACAACGTGTTTTTTTTCAGGCACTCATGAAAGCAACATGACAACACATTTTTAAAACTTAGTATTCGAAGAAGTTACCGACTGTTCAACATCCACGGTAAGTCAAATTTACCCATTTCCAATTTCCTACATCTATGCTTTCAACAGTTTGGACGGTCCAAACCAGTAAGACAACAGTTAAATTAGTGTTTTTTTTTTTTTATAAAAAAGCATAATTATTTTTAGATGTACATCATAGAAGTAACAAGTACTTTGGTATATGCAAACAAATGAAGGGTATGTGCCTTGATCTCCGTACAGTAGTTTTACACTTGTTTTACAGGAGCTTTAGAATAAGTTTATTGACTATCTGTGGTGGACAGCAGTGACATTTGACGGATGACAGTAGCTTACCATAGAGCACAGCATACATGTGCGCCACTCAATTTTGTTCGATCGATCATATGTTTTCTTTGTGTAGTTTTTTCAGCCGCTGTAATTCGAATTGGTTATATTTTTCACATGTAAAATTATACATTATCGATAGTAGTAACCGTATTCTCGTTATCTCGTGAATAACAGTGCGACGTGATTCTCTTTACCGGAACTAGAGTTGACTTAGTGCATGTGCATTCTGAGTGCACGTGCTACCACTTTTCAGGCAAATACTCGAGATTTTCAGACACAGGTCGATCTGAAAAGTGGTTTTAAATTATTAAGTGTATGTCTAGTTACGTCTCTTTTGTTCATCGGGCACAATTTAATGTTTTTCGGTGTAAAAACTTCGTTAAACCGTGTGTTAGGTTGAGTTATTTTTTTTATTTTGGTTATTAATTACGAAGTGTTTTCGCGATGGATTCTCGCTTATGGATTAGAGCTATAATGGATGAAGTGTTTGTGGTATGTATATTTGAAAATGAAGTATTACATGCATTATTTTTTTCAATAAATAAATTGTCAAGTGCATTTTGAAGGGCATTTATGAAAGGTCATTTTATTACGTTACTAGGCTGATTCATTGCACTTTTCTAGGTAACTAATCAGTCCTTGCTGTGGACTATTAAACTAACTCAACCAAAACCATTACTGGTGAATAGGTTAAGTATTAAACTCAACACATGCACTGTGCTGGCCATTGGGTGAAAGTTCTAGTAGAAACTGGAAATATTCAAAACGAACTTATTTTCTTACAAACACATGAATTTAGGTCTTCTAGGAGTGTGGCAAATACTTGGTTAACTTATAAAATGATTATAAAGTGCTAACAAATAAAATTTTAAGATAGGTTGGTAAAAGTTGAAGATTGAATATGATGCAACTAATAT